>JAEQBH010001350.1:0-1273160 GCA_016808115.1 Tetrastigma voinierianum
AAACCATTTTAGAAACCATTTTAAAACTATTGGAAATACATTTATTTTGCTTATTTAATGTAAAAATAATAAATAAGAGAAAACCCTAAATGCGACTCTTGATGTTAAAGTAAGCTCCTGACAACTGAAGCTCCAGGCCTCAAAAATGTAAGCATTTATCGGGAAGGTACGATGGAAGGATATCCCTCTAAGCCCCTTTAAAGTCGGGTCTCTACTAAACAAATCCATGAAATACGACTTCGAATTAATCAACTAACGAATACCAAAGATAGTTAATAATACAAAAGCACGCAAGATATATATAAATAAATAATCAAGGAAGTCAAATGAGAAAAATGTATACCCTGACTAAGATGCTGTTGGCTTACCAATTAAACAATGTTACAAGAATACCAAAATACAAACTATTCACATTCAATTAAAATCAAGTTATAAATCATACGTCAAATTATTTATTAAACGATATAATAATGTCGGCCCCACCAATATTTATATAGCCACATAATAAATTAACTCTACAAGATTCCATTTTATAGGAATCTGTAGAATTAATCGTGGTGTCTGAAATTTCAAGAATTCCAAGCCAAACGGTTTTGAAAATTCGGCTCAATAAATTAAATTGGTGATTTTCAATTTGAATTTAGAAATTGGGAATTTTCAAAATTCTAAGACTAGACAATCAATTCGAATCAAATTGAAATTTGAAATCGGGACGTCAATTTTGAAATTATAATTTTGTAAATTTGAAATTATAAACTTTAAAATTAAATCTGAATCATAACTCAATTTCAAATTCGACACTTGATTTAAATTAGAATTTGCAATTTTGAACAAACATTGAAAATTTGAAATTTGAGATTTGGAAGACTTGAATTTTAAAATCAAATTTTGAATTTTAGAAAATGAGAAATTTAATTCAAATTGAAATTTTGATACTTAAAAATTCAGAGAAATGAAAATTTGTGAACTTGAATTTTTTAAAATTTGGGGATTTTATTAAATTAAGGGTGGGTGATAGTTCATATTTTAAGGAAAATAAATTGAATTATAAAAACATCAACAACCAATTTAATTAAATAAATTAAGTTAAATCTATATACTTACAAGGAGAATAAAATAATAAGACTATAAATTAAATGACTAATTAAATATATACAAGACAATTAATTAATAAAAATAACTATATAAAAGAAGAATAAAAAGAAAGTCAAGAAAACTTACATAGTAGACAGGTAGCCCCTGACTGAGTTGCCTCTCAAGTTGAAATTGCCTCCACCGGGATCGTCTCCTAAAATTGCCCCCGAGCCAAGATTTCCCCCAAGACCATCTTATTTTAAATCAAACCTTTAAATTTCGGTAATCACTGCACCTCCCACTCAATGTGGGGAAGACCCATGGGCCTCCCTTTAAAAAAATAAAACCAAATGAACTAATATGGCCTTAAATTATATGCACACGCCTTAATTTATTCTCCAAAAATATTTAATTGGGCTACCACAGCAGATCCAACTTTTTTTCGACGTAAGGCCCATGGTTTCCTTCTTTCTCTCCTTCAAATCAAGTGCAGAGGCTCTTTATTTAGTGAGGCCTCTCTCCCTTGTCACTTCCAATGCTGATCGGGCTTCTCCCACAAAGGAATAAACCTCATGCTCCTCTACAAATTTCGCTTATAACATGCCCTTTTTTTCAAAGGGAGCAGGGTTCATGAGCGTAACGAATACGAACAACTACAAAACGGCGAAAAGTAGCTCGGCTGCATTTAACTCTATCAAAGAAAAAAAATGAGACCCCAAAAGTGTCCAAGAGGGACACCAGAGCAAAGGCAGGAGGGCCCTAGACACCCTAAGGGTGGGAAAAAAAAAAAACAAGATAACCTATAGTCCCGCCCGTGATATAGATCCAACCTCCATCTAAGAAGGTCATCTCAAAGATGAAACCCAGACGAAATCAAACAAGTCAAAGCCTAATTCCGCCTCATGGGTGCTAGAATGGTCATGTGCAATCAGATAGCGAAGGAACACCCCATTATGCCGTCATAAAAAATGTGAACGCTCAACAAAATAGTGAAACCCATTAGAATGTTCTAAAATAAAAATGGTACGCTAATGAAAACCCATAATGGTTAGATGTGACTCACAAACTCACGAATAAATAAAACTGAAGCCGAGCGTAACACCGTCCCGAGAGAAACGCATGCATGCATACCTGTAGGGTGTATAAGAGCATCGTTGTCACATCAGAAGATTTCGGTATTTAAATTGTAAATTATAAATTTCAACTCAATCGGCATTTCAAACACATATAAAATCGCTTATCAGCGAAAAAGGATACGAAAGACAATTAAATTATAGACGCCATAAGAGAATTTCAAAAGTCTGGATTAATATTTAAACGCCGATGTAATAAATTTCATACCACGAAAGTTTTCGCGCGAAAGTATAATTAACGTTTAATAAGAATTAATAATAATAAATTGCCGTAATAACTGCGAAGCTCCTCGAAAATCTCTCTAGATCTCGGATGATCTAAACGGATCTGTCGTTAAGTTCGTCTCACAAATCTAGTGACTTAGAAAAGTTTCGTTTAATTCCGAGACAATCGGAATATTTTACGAATTTCTAGGCGATGGGTTTAGAGCGAACCTCGAAACCATTTTAAAAATCTTTAAAATTTCAAGATATAAAGAATATTCATTTACAGAATAAAATTGAAACCTGACAAAATACCTGCTTCTACCGAAACTACCAAGTACAAGCGAATAAACACACGCTGGTCCCACTTGATAAAAAAAAAAAAAAAAAAAAAACAAACTAAACTTACAAGTTTGGCAGCAGGAGAAGACGGGCAGAACGTGGAGGAGAGAAGGAGTGAATTTTAATTTTTTTTTTCTCTCTTTTACTTCTTTTTCAGATTTACGAAAAATCCTAACATCGTCTGATTGGCCGATAAACATGAAAAGTGCTCTACACGACGAGGCCACGCGAAGACTAAAAACACAGGATTTCACAGACCAGAAATATGCCAAAACCAATTCTTTGGGCTTTTATCGATTCACGCCATTCTAAATATCTGCACTTTCTGACTAAGAGAGTTACTCACGCGACAGAGCTACGTCATGACACCAAAATCTTCGTATTTTCATTAAACTCAAGAGGTGAGGAATTTTCCTACTTCATACATTTCAGTTCTAAAGACTATATAATTCATTAAATATTCTTAGAGGCCATAAATTCATCCCAAAAATTTTTGGGGATCGAAGCTAGAATTTTAGAAATTTCGGACTATCTTCTGACACCCGTTGAATTCGAGACTGCCGACGCTTTCGTTGTACCGGTGGATTTTATTCAGACATCCGATAATTTTCGGGAATGTTTTCGCTGCTTAGACTATATTGAAAGTCCTCATTTCAGACCCAGCCATATTACCGTTGAATCAGATTCAAAATACATTTTCTCGAAATTTTAATCAGAAGACCAAGTGTGCAAATTGCTTGTCAGGCTGACGCTGCGCGATCTAATACATCGAAACACTAGAAGCAAGCTACAAAGCGCGGGAAGTCATGGAACTGCCGTTTTAGCAAAGAAAGAGTACGAGTGTTTTAAACTCATTTTCCAAATACTACTGCATTATTATTATTATTATAAACTGCTTTTGAGACGCAGATTTTTGGCCATTAATCCAAACCATTTTCAAGAAGCAAGCAATGAATTAGGAAATCAAGCAAATGGTTTCGAGTTAAACCATAATCGGTGTTAAAGACGGCTTTAAATTGTAAAACCATTTTTAAGCAAGCAAGCAAATGGTTTCGAGTTAAACCATTTTTGAAAAGTAAGTAAACAGGTTTCTAAATCAGAAACCATCTTTCAAGCAAAGCTAAAGAAGTAAATGGTTTTTGAATAATTAAACCATTTTTCGCTAGCGCAAATGGTTTTAAATTATAAACCATTTTTCAAAGAGCAAAGCAAGCAAGCAAAGAATGTTTAGAAAATGTGCCTTCCCTTGGGCCGAAGCAAGAAAACCGGCCAGAGGATTCAGACGCAAGACGGCCACAAGCAGGATTCACATTTATTTTAGCTTTGGCCCGGGTCGGCAAACGAGGGACATACATCACGCATTTAGCCGAGACCGCGACGATGCGAAAGATATACGCATGAGCTCTAACTAAATTATGCGATGGCGACCTGTGTCAATTCCAATCAGATTCACCTGAAAGGTGATGCTGACCCGTGTCCTTCCACCGGCACGGTCGCCCAAGCCTGTTCACTAGTGGTACGTAGCGTAACAGCTCCAAGGTTGATGTTTTATGAGCACATAGCGCTTTGAAAATCAACTGATCGTCTCTGGTCGCTGTGCTCCTGAGAGTTTTAAAGCAAACGGTCGAAAGCCAAGCTCCCGCTTAGATTTCAAAACGACCTGCTGAGCCGTTCTCCCGGGTTTTATTTTCAAAGATGCCAGTTCTCAAGCCCTTATTTTTATGAAAAAGTTTGAGAACTTTTAAAGAAAGCCGCTATGAAAGGTTTTTAAGAAACTTTTCAAACAAGATAAAGGCAAGCAAGAAAGAGAAATTATGAGGTTTTATAAACTTCCAAGCAAGTTAAAGAATAAGTTCATGCCTTTGTTAAAAGCAAAACAAAGCAAGTTAGTACAAAAGCAAGCAAGCAAAGAAAAGTTTTAGAACTTTAAAGCAAGCAAAGCAAAGTAAAGTTTCCCGAAAATATTTGTAAAAGAAAGTTTTGCTACTGGAGACGCTTTCTTTAAAAGCAAACAATTTATGAAAGCATACACTCACCGAGCTCGTTTAGCCTATTATTTTGTATTTTAAAACTATTTTCCGTGACTGTACTAAGACGCTGAGCATAATAGGATTTGTCCCACATTGTGCTGCGTCAGAATTAAGAATATTTTGTAAGAATATACTTTGAATTCAGATAATGGGACATATGTATGTACATAGTTAGTTGTGAGAATGTGTTGGTATGCTGGTTGCCATGTTTGGATGTTTGGATATAGTATAAATTGGAATGAACACAGGATTTGGAATTATATAATATGCAGCCGTCATGCTGCCGAAGTTTTTCCGCTGCTAAGATTTTACCAAATCCTAAGCTAGATAAACAAAAGAAAAATTTTTATAGGAGATTTTAGCAAGCAATACGGCCACCACAGCCACGTTATGAACGGCCGATTTTTGATGAAATACCGCACGCCGCCACAGAGGTGGATGCAGGTCGTTACTGGGTATCAGAGCATGGGCACGGCAACCATGCATGTTTAGTTTAAAGTACATACATATGAAGTGATTCAAAGTATTAAACTGTTGATATTTTTGGTAAATACAGCACTATGTCAGGAAGAGGACGTAGAGGTCGTCCTAGGAGAGTTATTCAGTAGGCTCCCGAAAGGCCCCATAAGACCGAGAGGGATGAGCACGTAGTAGGTTCCACCACCGCATCTATGAATTCAAATTTCAAAGAGCAAAACAAGCCGACCATCTCGCGCCACCGTGTTGCTCAAGTGCCGTGGATTGTTTACGGCAGAGCAAGCGGGCACAGATTGGTACAGATAGTAGTAATAGCGACGCTGTCAAGAATGCGAACCTCCACCGCCATCTAGAGAGGTTTCTAAGAATCGGGAGGTCAATAGAGAGGGCAGAACCGGGCGCCAAGCCATATGACGGCAAGTAGATCCGTGGCGTACCGGGTTACGCTAGACAGAGTAAACAAAGTGTATGGAGTTATGGGTCGTAATGGATGAGCAAAGAGTCTTTGCTTCCAGCTTTCTAATGGAAGACAGGCTAAAGATCGCAGATGCCGAGGAGATATCCCGATGGCATAACATGGGACCAATTCCAGCAAGAATTCACTGACCGATTCTTTCCTCAGAGTCACAAGGATTCAAAAATTGAGGAGTTCTTCAAGTTAGAACAGAAGAACATGTCAGTATCCGAGTATGAGAAGAAGTTCTCGGAACTAGTTAGATTGGTTCCATACATTCAAGCAGATGAAGTCCTGAAATGCAAGAGGTTTTTATCAGACTACAGACCGATCGTAGTGCATTTGACGGGTCCCGTAATAGATTCGGGGACTTAGCAGAGGCCGCCTCCGAGAGCCGGGAGCAAAGCACTACGCCGATGACGAGGCGGTGAAAGTAAGAGTAAGAGGAGGCACTGCACACATCCCAACAAAGCTCAGGACAAGACGCGGTAAAGAAAAGCAAGAGCAGAGGTTATAGAGGTCGAGGTGAAATGAGGAGCTATCTCTAGTCGTGGATCAGCCAGGCCCTGGGGCCATAGCAAAGGCAATCATGCAGCATTGCATCCGTATGCCTGATGTGTCGGTTTACACCATGGGGAGCGCAGAGATTCAAAAGACAGAGAGCCGACCGGTGGCTGAAGGCCATTTCATTAGGAGTGCCCTCAAATCTGGATTGTATGGAGACATCGAGAGGCTGGCCTAGCTACCCCAAGCACTGCAGATTAGCACACAGAGGTCGTCGGGGAGAGGTTTCCCAAGCAGAGGGGCCAGCACAGCTGCAGGTAGAGGTGGCCGTGGCAGAGGCAAGGCCCCAAGGATTACGACAGAGCCCGCAGACTCAGCCGTGAGTATATGCCGTGGACTCAAGAAGATGCGTGACGCGCAACCCGACGTGGTCACCCGGTATTATTTCTATTCGATCATGATGCATATAACTTAGTAGAATTCAGGAGCTAATGAGATTCATTACATCCAGCCATTTTTAGATCAAGCAGATAGAGACCCAAATGCATTAGAGGGTCGGGGAGGAGAGCTCTCCTTCCAAATTCGAGATCCGTTACTCGCAGCATACGTAGTAGTCAAAGATAATAGAGTTCGATTGAGGGACAGGAGTTCCCAAATATCTTAGCTTCGATATGAGGGATTTTATGTGGTTCTCGGTATGGATTAGGCATCTCACCATAGGCCACATTGATTAAAAGTAAAGCTGAATAGGCGGGAAATTAGAGTAAAGTTCGGGGATTACGTGAGAGTTATCTTCTGTATGATCTCGCCATGGCTTGACCTGAGAAAATCTTGCGTAAAGAATGTCGGGGTTATCAGCTTATGTGGTGGGGCAGGGAAGGAGGGTATATTAGATGAGATTAGGTTGTTAGAGAGTTCCCGAATGTATTCCGGGATGATCAGTACGAGTTACCACCGAGAAGAAGTGGAGTTCACCATTGATTTGATCCGGGGGTAGGCCCGTTTCATTTTCTCCTTATGGGGATGAAGCCACGCGGAAGTTGAGGCTTAAGGCTCGGTTGGAAGGAGAATTGTTGAGTGAGGATTCATTGGGCCAGTATATCCCCCGTGGGAGCTCCGAGTTCTCTTCGTGAAAAGAAGATGGGAGTTCACGGTTGTGTATAGATTCTGACGGCTACGCCGAGAGTTACCATCATGTCGGTATCCACTCCACACAGAATTGATGAGTTGTTGATCGACTCGGATCACCGGTATACTCAGATGGAGCTTGAATTAGGGTATCATCAGTTGAGGTGCGGGGAGAGTGATGTACTGAAGCGCATTCCACTGGCTACGGGCATTATGAGTTTTGGTGATGCCATTTGGTTTGACTAATGCCCGGTTCATGGATTTGATGAGTAGGAATTCCAGCGGTATTTGGATGGGTTCGTCATAGTTTTATTGATGATATCTGGTATTCGAGGTGGTTGAGAGCATTGAACACGAGGATTGTGTTGCGAGACCACTGGGAGAGCGCGGTTATATGCGAGTTGAGCAAGTGTCGGTTTGGCTCGACAATTGGCATTCTTAGGTCGTGTGATTCCCATTTGATGGTGTAAGTGTGGATCCCCGGAAAATAGAAAGCGGTGGTAAATTAGAGCACGAGAATGTGTCGAGAGGAGATTGGCAGGGCTTCCTTGGTTTAGCGAAGTGCTTCTGGGGAAGTTTGTTGGGGACAACCGGATCTTGGCCCCTTGACCAGGCGACAAGGAAGGGTTAAGTATGATTGGGTAGATGTATGTCAACAGAGTTTTGAGGAGTTGGAGGGTAGATTGACTTGACTCAGGTTCTTTTACGATGGGAAGGATGGATTTGTGGTTTACTGGTGGCGCTTCAGTGAGGCCTTGGTTGTGTTTTGATGCGAAACGATAGGGTGATTGTGTGCCTCTAGACGGCTAAAGCATGAAATTACACATGACTTAGAGCTAGCGTGATCGTGTTTGCCTTGAAAATTTGGAACATTACTTATGGTGTTCATTGTAGGATCTTTCCACGGATAATAAAGTCTTGATATATTTCACCCCAAAGAATTAAACACGAGACAAAGAAGATGGCTAGAGTTGATTAAGGATTCTTATTTGTACTATTGGTACCATCCGGGGAAAAGCTAATGTAGTAGCGGATGTAAAGGTAAGCTAGGCGAGAGTTCTTTGTCTCGTATGAGATCAGGTTATCTTTGATGGTGGACACGAGAGAGGCTTTAGGGGTGATATTGGAGGTTGAGGATTCAGGAGCCTTGTTAGCCACGTTTCATGTTAGACCGCTCCTAGTGGATCAAATTCCTAGCGGCGATCGCTTGATCCCTGAATGATCGCTTAAAGGAAGAGATAGAAAAGGAAAGAAGCGAGTTTCAAATCGGGGATGATGGCATGATAGTGAAAGGTCGAGAATGTGTGTGCGAGTATGGGCGGCGAAAGAGACATTATGGAAGAAGCACATTAAATCTGCGTATGCTATGCATCGAGGTGAGTACCCAGATATGCGGAACTTTGAAAGAAGAACATTGCTGTGGTGGAATGGGATGAAGAGAGATCGCGGGTTTTGGAGTTTCTAGGTGCACAACACGTCGTGAGTGAAGAGGCGGAGAATCGAGGCCGGGAAGATCTGATTCACTCCTATCCCGGTATGGAAATAGGAGAAGGTGTATGGATTTTTGTAGTGGGTCTTCCCGCGGACTCGGAGGCGACATGATGATCTTTATATGGGTAATAGTTGGCCCAGATTAACAAAATGCGCTCATTTCTACTACCAGTTAATGTTGAGGATTCTTTAGAAAAGTGCTTGGGATTGTATGTGGATGAGATAGTGAGACTTCATGGGGTTAGGTTTCAATAGTTTGGGATAGAGACCCGGGTTCACTTAGGTTTTAGCTGGTTGCAAACGGCGGTGGAATTTTCGCCTACATTTCAGCCATGACATTTATCCTCCAGACCGGATAGACGGTGGAGAAGATTTATTCAGGCGTTAAGGATATCTTGAGCTTGTGTGATGGAATTCAAAGGAAGTTGGGATACTCGTTTAGCCTTAATGGAGTTTGCCTGACAATAGCTATCAGGCCGATATTGATATGGCTCCGTATTAAGCCTTTGTATGGCGAGAAAATGTAGGACTCGATTAATCTTTGGGATGAGGTTAATTGAAAAGACTAGTAGGTCTGAACTGAGTACGGATCACTTCGAGAGAAAGTGAGAAAGTTGTTCATGATAACTTGAAGATAGCGAGAGATAGGCGAAGATTATGCGGACAATAGTCGTAGGGGCTAATTCGAGATGACCCGAGTCTTTTAAGATTTCACCTTGGAAAGGTGTGTTGAGATTTGGGAAAGCGAGACAAGCTTAGTTCGAGGTATATTGGACCTTATGAGGTGGAAGCAAAGTGGGATTCATTAGCTTCTGAGTTGAAGTTACCCCAAGGAGTTATCAAGGATTCATGATACGTTCGTAATGTCGATGTTGAGAAATATATCCGAATCCTTCACATGTGTTGAGAGAGCAGCTAGTGCAGTTAAAGGATAATTTAACTTATGAGGAGATGCGATTGTAGTCCCTTGAGCGAGTGTTGAGAAGCATTGATTAATTAGTTAAAGTCTTATGAAGAATCGTAGAGAGGGAGGCGAAATTTCTTGGGAGCGGATGCTCAAATGCGCCGTCAGTACCACTTATTTTCCGGATGAGGTATTTTCGTTTCCTTTTCTTTTGGAGTTTAGTTTATTCATTTCGGACCCGAAATGTTACAGAGGATTTCGTAACACCGAGTCAGAGAGAGTGTCTGATCTGAATCTTTTGTAGGGGTGTATAAAATTATCAAGAAGTGTCACATTGTAGTATTTTGGAGATAAAGTAGGAAATTATAAATTTTAGGACCGAATTTGGTACTTAAAACAAGGGAATACGGTGTCGTTTAGCGAGGATATGTAAGGCGTAATTAAGTTATAGATGGGCCACGCTAGTAGGAATTTCAAAAGTTGGATTTACGATATTTAATCTTGAGACAGGAATTTACAATTAAGGAAAGTTGAGGGGTGAAAGTATAATTAATGGAAGTTTAAATAGTAAATTAATAATAATAAATTGCCAGAATAATTCGGGAAGTGCCGAAAATTCTCTAGATCTCGGATAATGGCTTGGTTGCGCGTTAAGTTCGTGCCATGAGAAATCTAGTGACTAGAAAAGTTCGTTTAATTAGAGACGGTGAGGAATATTTTGCAATTCTGAGCGATGGGTTTAGAGTGAAACACAGTAGGGATTTTAGAAAAATCTCGAAAATTTCAAATACGTAAGAATATTCATTTAGGTAAATAAAATTGAAAGCAGGAACGAAAATAATTTGTTTGAATTTGACTTGGTAGAAAGTGGAATAAATGGACCGTGGATCACTTGGATAAAAAAAAAAAACAAACCAAACTTAAAGTTTGGCGGCAGGAAAGACGGGCAGAGCATTAGGCGGAGAGAAGTGAATTTTAATTTTTTTTTCTCTCTTTTACTTCTTTCTCAGATTTACGAAAATTTGGCCAGTCGGATTTAGTGGACAAACCACGAAAAGTCTTCTACCTTGACGAGGGCTCTGGCATTGAGTACCAAAAACACGAGTTTCACCAAGAATTCGGGTAAATATCTGAAAAACCTAAATTTACTAGTTTTTACCGGTCTGTGAATTGAGTGGTCAGCGCTTTCGGACCAGGTAGGTAAGGATTACTCTACCCAGATGAGAGCTACGCGTGGACACCAAAATCTTGGCTTTCGTCAAACTGAAGAGGTAGAAGTACTACTACCACTTGTGTTATTTATTTTAAAGGTATATAATGGGGCAGGAAATATTAACTAGAAAGCAATAAATTCAGTCCCAAAATTTTAGGCGAGTTTAGGAATTTTTAGGAAATTTTGGGACTATTTTGGGACGATGCAGGTTGAATTTGGAATTTGTTTGGATAGTTTTGGTTAAATTTCGAGTTTTATTGACGATCCAGACATAATTTTGAAATGTTTTGGTGTTTTTAGACTATGGAAAGTCCTTTAGTCTAGAATCTAGCCATATGCTGTGAATGGCATTTGGGATTTATATTTTAAAAAATTTTAATTTGTAACTGGTCTGTGAGTGAGATTTGTGCGACGTGTGTGATCTGTACATCGAGTGTGTAAATTTAAAAGCAAAGCGGGAAAGTTGTGGAGGCTGTGAACCGAGTTTAGCAGCGAGAGGTAGAGTGTTTTAAACTCATTCCCGAAATCTTAGTGTATTATTATTATTATAAAGCGTTTTCTTGTTTGGTATTTCCTTGGTTTGAGTTCGAAACCATTTCTCGAAGCTGGCAATGAATTAGAAATCAAGCAAATGGTTTGAGTTAAACCATAATTTAAGCAATCATTGGTTTAAATTGTAAAAAACCATTCAAGCAAGCAATGAAATGGTTTTGAGTTAAACCATTTTAGTAAGTAAATGGTTTCTAAATTATAGAAGCCATCTTTCAAACGAGCAAGTAAGTAAATGGTTTTGAATAATTAAACCATTTTCAAGCAACAACCGAATGGTTTTAAATTGTAAAACCATTTTTGAAGAGCAAGCAAGCCAATGACGAGAATGTTTGTGAAAACGAGGCCTTCCCACTAGTTCTAAGCAAGAAAACCGGTCGAGGTATTCCATACGATGCTTGGCAGTGGTGTTAGGATCTCGTACATGCATTTTTAGTTTTACTTTGTGGTCGTGAAGCGTAGGACATAAATCATGCATTTAAAGGAGGCAAGTGGCACGTCTGGGAGTATATAGGTTATGAGCTCTAAGCTAAATTATGGTGATGGCGGCCAGTCCGATTCCGTATTCAGGAAAAAGGTGATGCGGACGGAGTCGCGCTACCGTACGGTCGCCCGGGCTTCAGGTGTTCGCTAAGATGCGATGCGAAATAGGCCTCGGTGGTTGATGTTTATGGCGTAATATACGGTTTGAAAAATCAACCATTGGTTCGTCGCGAGGCTTCGCGAGTTTTAAAGCGACGGTTGAGCGACTCCGTTTAGATTTCAAGCGATCGGTTGAGCAACTCAGTGGGTTTTATTTTCCAAGCGTGGTTAAGCTCAGCTCTCATTTTTATGAAAAAGTTTGAGAAGCTTTTAAGCGAGTTTGTGAAAGGTTTTAAGAAAGCTTGAAACGAGATAAAGCAGCCAAAGAAAGAAAATTATGAAGTTTATAAACTTCCAAGCAACTAGCGATAAGTTTCAAGCTTTTAAAAAGAAGCAACAAACGAAACAAATCTGTAACAGCGAAAGAAAAGTTTTAAAAACTTTAAATGAAAGCAAGCAAAGTAAAGTTTCTGGAAATATTTGTAAAGAAAGTTTTACGGTTTGAAGATGTTTTACGGAAAGCGAACAATTTATGAAAGCATACACTCAGCGAGCTCGTTTAGCTCATTATTTTGTATTTTAAAAACTATTTTCAGTCTTGATCTGGAAAACTATTTAGGCATAATAAGTTTGTCGACATTATCTGAAGTCTTTGTAAATTAAGAATATTTTGTAAGAATATACTTTGACTCTTGTATAATGGGACATATGTATGTACATAGTTAGTTGTGAGAATGTGTTGGTATGCTGGTTGCCATGTTTGGATGTTTGGATATAGTATAAATTGGAATGAACCTGATTTGGAATTATAAATATACATGGAAATAAATGCTGTAGAAGTTTTCATTTGCTAAGATTTTACCAAATCTAAGTTAGATAAACAAAGAAAATTTTTATAGGAGGTTTAGCGGCTTGTCTGCGAGGCAGCTTCACGGGAGTTCTAGTCGTTGGGGTATTGGTGGGGATTTGTGGGGTGGTCGGCTTGTAGCCACTGCTTGGCCGTGAAGTGGGGGTGTGTGTCGATGAATAGCAAGAAAGAAGCCGTGTGATCGAAATTAGGCAATCTTAGCGATCATGAATCTTGGTAGCGATATATATCTCACGATAAAGATAAATCGAGAGTCGAGATTATGGTGAAGGCATTAGAATGTACGGCTGGCTTGAGGAAACAGCGAAACTAAACGCCTTTATTAAGATGTATAAGGTAATCTGAAGTATGAGCGTCGATATCTGGAGATGAAGTACGAAAGTCCTAGTGCGATGCTAGAAAATGTGATCTGAATGAGTGCGAACATCTAATCCATATAAAGAGGCGAAGTCTACGAGCGCTTTGATATACGAGAAGGAACGAAGTCACGGGCGTCGGCCGTCTTGGCAATGTGATACGGATGAGTCACGGACATCGATCCATATAGGCGAGTTTGAGCTGATATCACGAGCGAGTGCAGGCGTCACGATCTACGATCTTCAGCAAATGTGTCTGGATGAAATCTGAACATCTTATCCATATAAAGCGAGTCGCGCTGATATCACGAGAGAAGATGGAAGTACGAAAGTCTAATTGTGGTCTTTAGCGAGAATGTGATACGGATGAATTCTGAACATCGATCCATATAAAGCGAAGTCAGGCATACGATATCTGTGGAAGTTTGAGCGTTTGATTTGTTGTCTTGCGAATGTGATGCGGATGAAGTACGAGCATCGATCGAGTATAGTATGAGAAGTTTGAGCGTTATGTAGAGGCGAAGTGCGAGCGTTTGATCTGTGGCGATAGTAGCGAAGTTAGAGGGTATGCCCGATATGACATCAGCGAAACATGATGAAGTCGAAAATGTCATAACGATGGCTCGTATCCTCGATAAAAGCTGTTTGGACAAATCGGCCACCTCTAAGGTCGAAAGATAAGAGGATATATGCCCCAGAGTGTGGCATCTATCATAACATGATGACATCGCAAAATTTCATAACAAGACTCATTCTCTCGATAACAATTGTATGCCTGACAAGCGAGTGCGATTATCTGGCGGATAAGGGTTGTGCCCAGTATGACATATGCCATCGATAGAGATGTGATGAAACCCCCGAATATCAAAATATGGCTCAGCCATCTCGTGAATTGTCTACCTGAACAAGCATCCAAATGATCGACGGATAGGGGTATGCTTGATACGGCATGTCGAGGAATCGGTCTAAATCTCTGCATCCCCAGATAACAAAAGGCAACCTCGGGTCAAATACAGAACCGCGACTAGAGATGGATCAAACCTTGTAGGCATCTCTGAAAAGCCACATAATAATGTCGAATATCGGCCCAGTCTCGAATGCCACCAATAAGTAGATCTTTATCGAAAACAATTCAAATCCCGTGGTCCCCGGGGTGGTCTTATGACACGAGGCAAGTAATGTAGGCTTAGGGTGATAAGGTAAAAGAAATAAAGGAAACTAGGCTTAAAAACCCGATGATCGACCCATTGCCTCGTGTGTGGAACGCCACATGCATAGGAAGTCTCATGAGCCGTGGACCTGGGAGCATCGATGGAAGTGCTAATAATAACGATGTGACTCAAAAAGTGTAACATGTGGTGAGATAGGTAGAGGAAAAGGATGTAAGAAGTGAAACATCAAACTAAAAATCAATAAACATATGAGGTGATAAGTAGCGAGAAATGGGAGTATGAAGTGAAGATAAATAACGGTATGGAAAAAGCGTGATGATATGATGAATGCCACGAATCCTTTGCATGGAAAGGCGTATCGTTGTGAATTATGTAGACCACAGAAAATTCTAATTTTCTGAAAAATGATAAAATGGTAATTTCGGTGAAATCCGAGATTTTCTAGATCTCGGGATGACAGCGGACTTCCACTTAGTTGGAATCGTCTCGCGAAATCTAGCTACCACGTCGAAATTCATCAAATTATGAGATAATAGGAATTTCATGTTTTTCGAGGCACCGGGAGTGGTGCGAGACATTTGGCACATTTTGAGTGGCTCAAGAGGTGCCACGTGTCATCATGTAGAATGTAGGTCGAGCATGAGTTAGTCAGGACCCTTAGAGAGCGTGACGATATATTGGTGGGTGAGAATCGGTAGATGGATAAGGGATAAGGGTGATTCTAAGGTGGCCCGATAAATTGGCCATGTGGCGATGAGGAGGACGAGATCCTCTTGACCCCGTCTTGACCCGACCGAGTTGTGAGGGGAGAAGCGGCTAGGAAGAGAGGAAGGAAGAAGAAGAGGGTTTTTAGAAGAAGCTCTCACTTCTCTAGATTTCCGTGGTGATCCAGTCGAATCTGGGAGGCGAGGCAAAGTTGATCTCCTTTGCCCGAGAGCCTTTACACGTGTAGATGCAGGTATTGTGGAGTTTTGACAAAACCTTTCAGGAAGTATCGGTTTTCTCTACTTGATTTGTTCTTTAATTTGGGAAACCGTTTAATGGTTAGGGATGTTCCGGGGCTAGAATGACCGTTCATTCGGTGCCAAAAACTTGGACTTAGTGGCGAAATCCTTAGAGTGGTTTTGGACAGTCCGAAACTGACCATGGACTGTATGTGTTGCTTGTGTGTTGATATGTTATTGCTATGATTGAATAACATGTGGTATTGTTGGTCTGATGCCTTGGGCAGTTCCAAGATGGACTGCCGGATTGTTTATTAACCTATGTGAGCTAATATTGAGTGTTATTGCTATGAATGAATAACGTAATAGAGCTTTGTATTGAATTTTGTTAATATATCGTGCGATATTAACATGAATTGTGTGAAATGGAATATTGCATTTCATATGCACTTTGGGAGTAACGAAACGATGGTATGAGTGCATGACATGGAAATGTGGCGCCTGACTTCGGCATAGGGTGTCGAGTGAGGGTCATTTTATTTTTTCCTTCAACGTATAAACTTTAAGCTAGTTCGTTTCATATAATGTTAAAAAGTGCTTGTATTATATTACATGTGACGGATTACAAAATATATATATCTGAGCTCCGTATATGGAAGTGTTGACATTTACGATATTTACATTTGGTTTTACAAAATTTCATATAAAAAGAGACCCAAAAGGTCTTCGGTGAGCACTGTTGATGATGTGTGTGCATTATTTGCTGATGTGGATTGCCGTACTACGGTTTCCTCTTAAATACTACAGTTGAACTTTTAGTGCTAAGCTGCAGCTTAGTTGGAATTAATACACATGGATGACCTCTAGTAAGGGTCACCATACTTCTATACAAATGCATATAACCCACGTATAACATTCTGATTCTTATCATTTCTCATATATATATACTTTTCATAACCAGTTTCATTTCTTATCATCTTCCATATACTTTTCATGTCATCTTGTACTTTACTTCTTGTTCTTGTAACTGTATACTATCATCGCATAGCAGTGCTATGCTTCTCATATCATGTCATGTATTCTCTACATTTCGTTTGCATATACTTGTCAATTTCTTTTTATGTTTCATGTCTGCATAAGCCCAGAAATTGGATCGAGAAGCTATAAAGCGAAAGTGGCCCAATGCCACCTTGTGTGAAACGAGTGGTCATAAGGGCGAAGACATTGTTATCATTATGCGAATGACCATCCTATAAGAACTAGAAAGCGTTGTCTCAACGTGTGGAGCGGTGGTCTATAAGGGCGAAGGTCTTTATAATTGACCCTTTAGGCCACCAGTGATCCCAAGCGGGATGTCTCGTCGACAGCAGTATGATATCGGAACTTGTCTTTGCCAGACTTGTTTTTCCACACAATAGAGCATGCCCGTCCTATCTCTACGGGTTCTAAGCGAACCAAATCGATATGTATTTTTATGTTCGAATTATATATCTCGTATTCACCAATAATTATTGTCGTTCGGTAATCATATGTGATATATATATATATATAATAAGTTATTCATATCTTTACATTTTCATATCTCATTATATCATAAATATATATACCACAGTGCTTATGAGCTATTTATGAATTCATAATAGTGATTCATAATATGAATAACATAGTTTACCTAATAGTCTTATAATATTTTTCATGTTTTTATGGAACTAATATGAGTTCGATTTTATGGATAATTCTTGACTCAGTAAAACTCCATAGAGTCGAGAACACCGAATCGGAGTTTGGACGAAGGAGTTATGACCTTCTGAAGTTGGAGGTCATACGTAGGGACACCCAGACGAGCTGACCTGACCTCGGTAAACTAGGTCTGACACCTCGGTCTGACACCTGCTATCCTCCTCAGGCATATGAATAGATTCGCATTTCGATAGAGCACCCATGCAGAGTCCCGAAACCTTACAAGCAGAGTTAGGACGAAGAGATTCTGACCTTAGAAGTTGGAGGTCATACGTAGTCAAATCCTGAACTGGACAAACTGACTTGACCTCGGTGAGCTCAGTCTAACACCTCAGTTTGACACCTAATATCCTCCTCAGGAATATCAATGGATTCTTGACTCAATGGGCTTTCCATAGAGTCCAAGAACACTCGAATCGGAGTTCGGACGAAGGAGTTATGACCTTCCAAAGTTGGAGGTCATATGTAGTCAAATCCTGAACTGGCCGAGCTGACCTGACCTGGACGATCTCGATCTGTCACCTCGGTCTGACATCTAATATCTTCCTCGGGCATATGGATAGTTCTTGACTCGATGGGCTTTCCATGGGGTCGGGAACACCCGAATCGGAGTTCGGCGAAGAGTTATGACCTTAGAAGTTGGAGATTAAATGCGTAGTCAACTAGAAAAATTTGACTGAGCGGGATGGTGAGCTCTGAGCAGTCTGCTGACCTCTGCTGCATGAGGTCTGCTGACCTCTGGTGCATGAGGTCTGCTGACCTCTACTGACCTCTGTTGCATGAGGTCTGCCGGCCTGGCCCAGACGACCTCATGGGCACGACCTCTCGCTTCATTCTTGTTGATAAAAAATGTAACCCAGTGCAAGTCCGAATTGAGAAATTCAAAAGTCTAACATCAAGGTCATTGATGTGGCTACAATTTACCAGAAGGACTTACTGCCAAATTCTCTTTATTTCTGATCCAAAAACCCATTCTAAGGTCCGGCTAGTTGACCCTGGCTTGGGCCTTGCGGCCGACTAAGATCTAGTTGAGCTAACCTCATTAAAAGGACCATAACTTGAGTATCTGAGGTCCCAGGTGAGAAATTCAAAAGTCTAACATCAAGTACATTGATGTAGTTTAATTTTCTAGAGGACTCACTTCCAAATTCCCTTTAATTTATTACCCGAAGCCCGTTCTGGAGTCAGAATTTCTTGCATGTGATCAAAATAAGGAATTTTCTTGGTTGACTTGCAAGCTGAGACCCTTCACAGAAACACACGATAGGAGTAATGAAACTCTCAACTCAGCCTAACCGAGAAATGAGTTGGGAGTTCCAACCAAACCATACACAAAACAAGGGTTCCAGACCATGTATCTAAACGTTACAGACAGCTGGATTTCCATTACACGTAATTTACATTCACATACTCATAGTTCCATACAACCCAAGACATGTATCCATACCTGTGATCTTCTTCTTCTTCTTCTTCTTCTTCTTCCTTTCTCTTCTCTTCTCTCTCTCTCCAAGACCAAAATGAGATATTTATTTTGATGTATCTTATTTCACTTTCGGTCAGATGAAACTTCCTCCCTCTTTCGCTTAAGCCGACTTGTCTGCCTGATTTTCATCCTTATTTCATTCTAATATCTTTCTTTTATTACTCTTTGGTCCTCCAACTCCTATTACTCTTGATTTAACTTATGCGTATTTACTGCTTTGGCGTATGAACTTGATAAATTATGACCTTAGGTCGCAGATTGGTAGCTTAGTAATTTACCCATACTTATTGTATTAATTCCGCGTTCTTGCTTATTTTATTTGTCTTTATTTTATTAGGACAAATATACTATTACTTTTATTATACCTAAACATGTTATCAAGCTAGTTAGGGTATAATTTGAGGTGAAAAACATGGTTGTTAAAGGAATTTCATGGGAAGATTTTCGGTGAATTGCCTTGAAGAAGTTGTCGGCAGTTCATCTTGGAGGATGACCCATGAGTGTTTGGGAGAGTTATCCAGCAATTCACCTCGGAAGGTTGTCCAATAGAATTTTATCGGAAATTGGTAATATGTTTTCAAGAACAAAAACCTTTTGTTTTGAAAACAGTGTTTTCTCACACTTGGCTTAGGCATGCGTGAGGAAGATAGTGAGGGCTCGAGATGTGGGGATGGGTGATCCGTTCTCATCATAACATGTAGACATTTGAGTAGGGACTTGTATGTTTTTACTTGAATGTTTGGTGTGCCATTGCATAGTACTTAGGTGGGAGTAACCAGTAGGAAAATTGACTATTGGGCATTGCTCGCCGTCGTGGGATCCCCGCTGGTGCGCGGGGTATTCGAGGGAGGCAGCGCTCCTTTGGCCGTTTTTGAGAAGAAAGCCGACATGTGGCTTTGAATATATATTTTTGTAAAACATGTAAAATATTCTTATTGATACATGTTTGTATAAGAGTGCAATTAACTCTTGAAACTATTGTAATATAGTTGGTTATATTTTGGTAAGTATAGATGTATGGGCCCAAAGTGGCCATTTTTACTCATGTTTGAGTCTTGGGTAGAGAGACACTCATTTTGTGGCATTGAGAACTCAATGGCCACATGTATTCCGTGGGTTGACGGGTTGTTAATGGACCCCCGGGTCGAGGCGTCACAAATTGGATGATGAATATGACCCTGACTCGAAGCCCCTAGGAGAGGATCGATCATCTCATATACCATTAATAAAATCTCAAAGTAAGCACATGATACTAGGATCTCGGGAAACCCACGTCTGAACACAGTAATACGCCTGCCCCAAAGACAATGATCTCGTAAATCCTGTCTGAACTTCGAGGAATACTTATCACCCCGAATACATATACGTGTGCATTTATTTATATATTTTTTTCTTTTATGTTTTTTCTTCCTTTTGTTTTGTTTTTTTTTAGTTATTTATTTATTTTTTTTGTTTTTTTTTTTTTTTTTTGTTTTTGTTTTGTTTTGTTTTTTTTTTTTTGTGCATAGACTGAATGAAATAATGAGAGAAAAACCAATTTAGCAATAAATGAACATATCTCCAGCGAAGGTCTGATAAAACAACTCGATGAAATGACATAAGCCTCTCGAGCTAAAAGTCTACGAATAAATGTCGATGGAATGAGTGAAGGGATGACATGACAAACCCGTGTAGTAAAATGAATAGATCAGCGATTTAAGTGGAATGAATGAGATAGAATGAGAAGTCGGATAGAAAGAAATGGGTGAAAACATAGAAACTGTAAATTGGCGAGCTTGATGAAGTGAATGTGGTAGGTGATGTAAGGAGAAGCAATAGTGATGTATAACTTTCAGATCCACTAAACTAGGCATCCACACCTTTAGGAGGATTTTATCACAGGTATGAAAATGGCTTGGTACATAAGAGAGAAAATAGGCTGAAAATGCGCGTGTGTAGGCTTAATGGTAACCTTGGTAAAAAAATGTGGTAGAGTGATAAGATTATATGGAATTTGCTTAGAAATGATGGCCACACACATCTGCGACCCGAGGTCTGAAACGTAAAACTTTTTCAGTTAATCCACATTAGTTGACTCTGAGAATTGGTTTCCATCTAAGTCCATCCCGACAATGCGGCTCCTGGATCGACTCCACTAATAATGTAGGTGCTCCGAGTTGGGTCTAAACTTCCCTCCCAGGGTCGGTGACTAATCCTCTTAGGACTCGAAACCCAAATCGCCTTCTTGTAGTGATCTAGGCTTTGCAGCCTTTTGAAGTGCGGGTGCTATCTTCCTTTAGTAGCTGAATATGGTCGGCGGCTCTCGATCTCCTCTCATCCCCAGCAGGGTAAGCTAATCCAGCCGTGTTGAACCACTCGGCCTCTGAGAAATATCTTTGCTCTAGAAATTTTACTCGAGATCCCATTTATCTCAGTGAGCCTTTGCCTCCATGCAATAAACTAGAGGTAAGGTGTGGCTCACATAAAGTGCGAAAAGGAGGTGCGATACGCCCATGTACGAAAGGAAGCTTCTCGGACCGGAGTCTTGAAAGTCTCGATCATCTTCATGAAATCCTCTTAATATTCTTGTTCGTGGCCTCTACTTTGAGTTTGTGGCTTTATCATAGGCGATCGCGATCTTGGATGTCATATCTGCGTAATAAAGTATCAAGCCTCACCTTTGAAATGCACACCTACATCAAATGTCGACTCATGGGAACCACGTATCTGCCCGAATAATGTGCGATTTGATAAAGGTGGCCACCTTGGTCACGTTTAGCTTTGTAAGAAGTGGCCTCCACCCGGCTTGGTGAAATAATCGATAGCGACTAGAATGAACTCATGACCCTTCAGAACCTGCGAATCTTCCCGATAATATCTATGCCACGAGTGAAAATGGCGAGTGAGGTCGATACTCTAAATGCGGCTTCGATGGTGGAGCATTATGAGATCTCCATCGTCGACACTGTACATCACTCTTTGAAACAATGGCAACCAATGTGTGTCTGTCTCATGGTGGCGAAAATAGTGATCCTCATAATCTTACGACGACATATGTCTCAGCGTATGGGGCCTGAGCTTCAAACATGGACCTCTCATTGCTCGTCGATTGAATCTCGATCTAAGCCTGACAATAACACACCATCGGCTATCTTTATATAGTGTCTCGCAGTATCCTGTGGTGTGGTGCCTCAAAGCTCTTATCCTTGGCGTCGCGACCTCGAGAATTTATGTGCCATGTCTAAAAGCGATAAATATCGCTGATACCATGGCGGACCATCGCTGAGCCCGGGCTCGTCGATTAAGCGACAATAGCGGGAACACTTACGAGTCTCGACTAGCGAGGGGACAATTCTACACCTTCGGGAATGTCAATCATGGAAGCCCGAGTAGCTAGAGCATCGGTGGCAGACTAGTCTGCGCTTTAGGTTTGTTGAGTGCTTCGAGTCGTCGAACTAGTAACTCCACAAATAAGCCTTTGGATCTGTCCCCAATCAACCCCAGATTATAATCACCGAAACATCTCCGTCCTTCTAATCCAGGAGCTCGAGTGGAGTCCAACGGATACATGCCTCATACTTAACAATGTTGTTCGTGGCTAGGATAACAATCCTGAACTGACAATGTCTGGATATGATCACCATCTTGGAGAAATCGATAGAACACTATCCGTATCAGAATGGTTAGGTACGCACCGTATTTATTCGAAATGCGTCATGACTAGGCAGGCCTAGTCCTGATCTCCTCGTCAGGAAAATCATCATCAATCACTTTATTATCGTGCTTAGAAAGTGAGGCCCAGTGATTTCTTCTTACTCCCTTTTATAGACTTTTGAGTGACATCTTGAATGTCGAGCTACGTGAAATTCTGAAGCCATCCTTAAGTGCAGCGCCGAGACCAGTGCAGTATTGAGGATATCTCAAAGGATCTAAGCGAAACAAGTTTTGCACGAATGCTCTATCATGTAATGTCTCGATCTCACGAGTGGCTGAGCCGAAAGCTAAGCGACGGCACCCGATCATAATGTATCTCGTCTGTCCTCGACATTCTCTTACTCAGATAATAGATAGCTCGCTCCCTACCGGAATCATCAAGTTGGGCTAGCATGCACCCTAAAGCAACATTTGAAACTGAAAAATATAACAAGAGAGGTCGTCCAGGCATGGGAGGTACCAAAACAGGAGGGGAAAGCAAATACTCTCTAATCCGCTCAAATTCCTAGCGTATGATCATCCACAAACCTTAGCTTGTTTCTTCCTCAGAAGTCGGAAGAGAGGCTCACAAGTATCTATCAGTCTAACAATAAACCTACTCATATATTGCAACCTACCCAAGAAACTCCAGATCTCAATCTCGGTATGTGGTGGAGACATGTTAAGGATAACTCTGATCTTTTCAGGATCTTCCTCAATACCTCTCTCACTAATCATGTAGCCCAAGAGCTTCCCAGAAGTCACTCCAAAAGTGCATTTTTTGGGATTAAATCTCAATCTAAAGCATCGATCCTGCGGAAAAAGCTGCAGAAGTACTTGATGATGCGCCCATCACGGGACTACCGATCATATCATCCACGTAGACCTCGACATCCTGTGCATCATGTCGTGAAACGATTAACAGTAAATTTGCTCTCGATAGGTAGCACCTGTTCTTCGTGAGCGGCGTGACTCACATAACCGAGTTGGTGCCCAGCTCGATGATGAAGATGCCTTCTCCACGTCTCGGGAGCCATCATAATGCGGTTATAACCGGAGAATCCATCCCGTAAAACTGACATCGCGCCTGCGGTCGCATCAGCGGCGTATCGATATGTAGAGAAAGGAAAATCATCCTTAGGGTTAGCCTTGTTGAGATTTCAAAGTCCACCTGAGCTCTAACCTTGTCGTTCTTTTTGGGAGCGAGGCGACATTAGTCGACACTTTCAGTCTTGGACCACTAATATGAACGACAGTTGCTTTAAATCTCCTCCTTACTTATTAAAAACTCGTGAGTGTGTCGCCTCGATTTTTGCTTAACCGATTACATGGTGACGGTGAATGATGCTTCGAACTATAGAAGGGTCGAGGCTGGCATGTCCTCGTATGACCATGCAAAAACATCAAGTATGATGCGAGTAACTTTGAGCAAACTATCCTCTCATTTGCGAGACAGTGAGTCTTAGATCCTCATCTCTACAGGTTGGTACAACTTAGTCAGTTGTCTCAGTCGTTAAAGGAGGTGAAACTTCGCTCATTAATGCAAAGTATGATCGGAGTTAAGCCCAGAGTAGCTATCATCAAAATCGGTACAAAGGCTCATCATCAATATCATGAATACGTGATGTGGGTGAATGAGGTGCGCGTACATCGATATCATCGATAAAAGCGGTGAATACTCGAAAATGCTTTCGAATCCATAGATGAAAAGCGAGTACATCATTGGAGCATTGAATGAATCGACGAAACACGAAAAGTGGTGGGTCCGCGGCCATCGGACTCTCCTGACATGTCCTAGAATATCGAGTCGATCTGGCGATAACATCATCCGCAATCGCATCATCAATGCGGAGCGAAGGAGCATCCTCATCGTCTCTGAAGCGAAGCCTGCGAAAAATAACTAAGTGCGAGAATCGCTCGGTGATAATAACCATCGAGTAGCTCCTCATCGTGTCGATCCAAGCGACCTGCTTAATCAATACCCCGTAATCATATCTCATCGGGAAAGCACATATGGTGAGCCTGTTAGACCGCGGGGAAGGAGGAAGCGTCAGGTGGTAGAAGTGTCAGAGCCACCACGGTAGGCTGTGAAAAGGCGTCACGGCTGAAGCATGCTAGATATCGGTAGGCTCATCAATCGATCCATCGAGATACGATAATGGCCTCACGAAGCCACTCCTGAAATAGTGATCAACCTTAAGCGCAGGGCCCGAAGGATAGTCAAATGGAATGTGATGATCGAGATCTGACCCTCTCTTGCTTGTTGTGCCATGCATCAAAATGCCTCTACGGGTATAAATCTAAACGAAGATTGGGTTGTGGTCCCAGCGTAATAAATTCGCTGCGGCCATCTTGACGATGCTAAGCCCAATTGAGCATGCAGCGTACTCCCCTCATCATGTACAAAACAGCCCAGGTGTTATTATCTTGATCAAATGACATGAGTGCGAGATCTCACAACAAAATCCCAGGTTCCGCCCAGTGCGTCAAAGCGAATCAGGTCATAGAAAATCATCATCCCATGTTTAATCTTGTCTGGCTCGAAAATTCGAAATATTGCCCCTCACGTAGATGAAATAATGATCATGACCATCGAATGAACTTCTTCAAATGAAGGGAAGGTGGGATAAGCGCACTATGAATCCATCGGCTCATTTAAGAGTAAGGTTAAAGGATATAGGGATCTCGAAATTTGAAGCATGCTTTGAAAAATGAGCGCCCGATCATCATTTCGAGTAAAGGTGCGATCCTCTCTGCAGTGATGTCATAAGCCCTCTCCAGCTGCATGCAGTAGCAGATGAAACGAAAATCTATGGGCCCATATCTGAAGCGATTGCGGTGCGAGAGTGGACGTACTTTTAGGGTAGATCCGTGTGCAGAGGGCGGATGGAACCGACGACTAATGACCAACTAATATATCACTGAGGTCGGTGTAGTGCGAACCCTCCGGAGGTAAGTCATCCTCAGAGAAAACAATGCAGCTGGCTCATTGGGCGCGAGCATATGTATGTCGAACCCTCTAGTGATGTGGTCGTGTCGGCTCGAATCCATTTCAGGCCACCCAATCAAAGTCTCTCATGGGTGGTAGAGGAGGAATCTAACAAAATCAAAATAGAAGTCTGAGCATGTGTACTCTGTAGGCTGCTTGATGATCTTATCATCCTCTCGCGCATCTCTTCTCTAGTAGTATCGGGATCACATGGGCGAGATGGGCCCCGGAGGGGTCTTTGTCGACCACTCTGCTACTCCCGAATAACATCTTGAATCTGCAGTGTATCAAGCGTCCCTCGGTGTGGAGTGAAATAAAAGTGCGAACACTATAACAAAGCTGAAGTCCTTTAGCCTCTCGGTGTGGGGATCAGGCCCGGAGTAATGCCGCCTTGAAAGCGACATGTGAGTGAATCTGGCGGCTCGAAAACACCTCATGGACACCCCGTCATACGCCATAACCATCGTAGATGCTATGGGCTCGAATACTCTGATCATCCGGCGTGACATATGGATGCGTCCCGCCGGTTCCGGCAAATCGTCGAGATGAATACCTCTCATTAAAAGGAGGAACCGCATGTGTAGAGTAAGTCGGAAGGGGTTAGAACTAATGCTAGGTTGTCCCATTTGCCTGATACAGTCGATGAGTTTGAACAACGTGTCACCAAAGTGCAACGATGCGTAGTATGTCGGGGTCACGATGATAAACCTGATGTAGATTCCCGTCAGAAAATAAGGGTGAAACGACACTGCGGTAATGGCTCGGTCTTGTGGGTAAGCGATCAATGAGTCATCGATATGCATAAGACCTCACCCAAAGGCATGCCTAGTGGCGTACAACATCTGAGTTGTCTAGGCTGCTGTGTAGGAATTGTGGGCACTCAAGGTCTAAGATGAGCAATATGTGATCTCTCCCTGACATGCGTAAACTAGGTGTGGTGGAGTATGGATACAGTAACCTAAAGCGGATGAAGGGTGGTATGGAAGATTACATCTTGAGGCGAACTGGGCGTAGGAAGTTACATGGCCGATATGAATGCATCTTGAGAGCAGTTCCACAGTGTCTGGAACTAATGGCTCCTACCTCCACTAGTCAGGTATGATCCGGATGGACTTCCCTTCTTATTAGAAGGAAGAGGTCGACCGTAAACGCCTTCGTACCATCCTCGTCACCATCTGATGCCTTTATCGAAGCTGTAATCCATAATCGGTATACTATTAGATATGCAGTTTAAGCTGAGTTTCTGAGCTCTCGTGATCGTATTAATCTCTCTCTCTCACAATGGACGATCAATCATGCGAATAACCCCTTCTCCCTCAGCGGGAGATGAATGATCTTAACAATCTCTTGAGCTCCCACGCCTCGCCTTACCGCTCTCTCTAGTGGCATCCCCCATGTGATCACTGAAAGAGAGCGTCGGATAAACTCATGGGCGAGATCACAAGTCGCATACGAGAAGCATCAGGTGTGAGGCCGGCTGTCTTACTGTTTCTTTGCTCGATGTAGGAATAACATGATCCCAGCGGCTCGTCGAACCCATGCCCTCGTATTGACTATATATCCTCGAATGAGTGCGTGGACATCCTCTGCACAATATGCAGCTCGTGTCGGACATTCGAAATTTAGGTGACAATGGGGTCACAGGGTGTCATCGAAATCCGTCCTTTGCCCATGCATCTCTCTACTGACTCTGTTGTCTAAACACGCTCTTACTCTCTGTATCGCGATCATCGAAGCGCGATTATGCCCGAACAATGAGTGTGGCGGGATCACCTCTGTAGGCCTCTGGATGATAAAAGGAGTGCCTTGAGGGATGGCGGTGCCATGCGGTCGTCGATGGGTAAGAGGTGGTGCCTCATGTCGAGCTAAGGTATCCTCTATCTTTGAAAGGCTGTGGGACTGTTGTACATCGATCCTTTGGCGGAGCCGTATCTTTGTATCTGGAGCGCGACAGTACGCAGCAATCACCTTTCAGTAATCCCTTTGCATGTGGATCCATGCTCACATTTTGATCGGTGAGCGTGCTGTCTGCCCTCGACTCTAACCGAAGATGGTCAGGTTTGTGTCGGTGGTCCACGAAGTGTAATGAAACAAACAAAGTGGAGTGCAATGTCGGAGAGCCGAAAATAGCATTTGTATAATGGCCCAAGATAAGCGATCCGTCCAACATGCGCAGAAAGCGCCTACGCTGACACCGTACTCTGGTCGATCTGCGTATGCCTTAGAGAGAGGAAGCGAAATAGAGGAATCTGGATCCGTATCATAATGCTTAGGCCACTGGCTCGCGAGATGCAGCGTGTAGGATGAGAGTCTAATTAGTAGATCTAAACTCGGCTAGAAGGTTAATGGTGGCTCACAAAAAGCGGTAGGTAGTCTTTTAAAGGGGTCCACTAGCGAGGAGCTATTGTACCCTCAGGTGGTGCATGACCTCGATCTCGAAGAGACGGGCGCTTCCATGCGGGTGGTCATCGACTCCACATGCACTTCCTCGACATCTCGGTGATGGCCTATGGTAAAAGGCGGTCCTCTGCAGCGTTCGAGTTAAGCCAAGTGTACGGTGAATGTATTGGGTGCGTAAAAGCCATAATAAATCTAACACGAAGGCAGCGACCGTTGAATATCCTGAAATCTGGCTACGGGCTATCTCTGAGACTTGAGATCGGACTCCTCGGCATCGTATAATGACCACTTCTTGAATGCTCCCAACGTAGATATAACCCATCGTTCTGGACCTTACTCCCCCAATCATTAGCTCTCGGTTGAAGATCAGGCGAGGAAGCAATGAGTCTCCAGTGAACATCGAACCTCTTGACAAAAGAATGAAATCGACCCAAATTTAGAGTCGGAGATAAAGAGGATAAATGTGTGGTAATCACATGAGCAATGACATGCGGTCGAAGCAAAGAGAATTAATCATACAATAGTATCATGAAAAACCTGATGTCTATACAATCAATATATCGAAATGCGGAAAATACAGCGAGAATACATCATGATGAAGCCAAATTAATTAATAAAAATAAAAATAAAGAAATAAAAACAAACAAACACTCAATGTGATATTGGCACAAAGAGTAGATATCAAACGATCAATAAGTCAATTGCCACATTTTCCTCAAATTATATTCAAGCTTGACCCATTAAAAATCCCCAGGAAAGTTGCCATTTTGTGGACCCCACATTTTTTGCTATTATGCATTTCCCACTTAAAAAGGCGAGACTTGTTTTTATTTTTTGAAAAACCATTTTTAGAAAATGGTTTGGAGTCGCCACTTATGTTGTTTTATTTTAAAGGGGAAAAACAAAATAAGAAAGAAAAACCCTAAATGTGACTCTTGATAAGAAAAGGCAGTGCAGCTAGGAGTCTATAGGTCAGAGTCGGGTTACTTATCGGGATGTACGATGGAAGCGTAACACCCCTCTAAGCACTAAAAGTCGGGTCTCTACTAAACAAACTAAGGAAAATATGACTTTTGACTAATCGATTGTGAATCTAGAAGATAGCGTGTAATCTGCATCTGGTATATATAAATAAATAATCAAGCTTATAGCCGGATAGAGAAAAATGTATGCACAGGCTGACATGTTAGAAGCCTTTACCCGATTGAAAGCGATGTTAGTCTGATAACAAAAATACAAACTATTCGCATTCAATTAAAAATTGGTTTATATCGTATATTTAAATTATTTATTAAAATGATACATGGAATATATTTACGAGCCCATTTATATATTTACACAAATTAACTCCCGAATTCCATTTTATTGGAATTGTGAGTGCTCGTGTGTTTGAAATTTTGAAGACCGGTTTTAGAAGTGAAGTTTAAAAATTGGAAGTTTGAAGTTGAAATTTGAGATTTTGGGGGCTTGAATTTTGAAAATTAGAATTTTCAAAATTTAAAGGCTAGAACCCAGCTGAATCTTAGAGAGTGAATTTGGAAATTTGAGAGTGTCGCTTGAATTTTTGAAATTATGAATTTTGTAAATTTGAAATTATAAACTTTAAAACTGGAAATTGGAAATTTTTGGAGCTTGAATTTTGAAATTATGGCCTTGATTTTGAAATTATGAATTTTCAATTTTGAAATTGAAAGCAGTTGAAAATTTGAAATTTGAAGTTGGGAGGACTTTTAAGAGTGAAAATTTGAGATTTTAGAAAATGAAATTTGGAATTTGAATTTTGAAATTTGGGCCAGCTTAAAAAATTGAAATGAAAATTTAGAAGCACAATTTTAAAATTTAGGGGATTTTATTAAATTAAGGGTGGATGATAATTCGTATGTTAAGGAAAAATAAATTGAATTATTAAAAAAACATCAACAGCCCAATTTAATTAAATAAGCAAAAAACAACGATATACTTCTGAAGAATAAAATAATAAGGCTATAAATTAAATGATTAATTAAATATATCTGAAACCAAATTAATTAAAAAAAATAACTATATAAAGAAGAATAAAAGAAAGTCGAAAACTTACAGTAGGCGGGTAGCTCCCCGGACGAGTTATCTCGAGTTGAAATTATCTGCCAGGGATGGAAATCTGCCCGAAATTTACAGAGACCAGATTTCTCTGAGGCGATCTTATTTTTAAATCAGACCTTTAAACTTTGGGACCTCTTTGGGATATAAAACCGATGTGGGGAAGACCCATAGTCTCCTTAAAAAATAAATTTAAGGAACTAATAAAGCCCTAAATTATATAGGTACATGCCTTAATTTATTCTCGAAAATATTCAATTAAGGAAATTTATTAAAATTCTCTGACTTTTTAATTGGGAAAGCGTAGTTTACTTTTTCCTCAAGCAAGGGAGGCTACACTTTTATAGGGAAAAGGAAGCCTCTCTCCTTGTCATTAATGGGATTGCGCTCAGTAAAGGAATAAACCTAATAAGCCTTCAAATTTTGGGGGTCTATATGTTGAATAGTATTTAATAACATTAAGTATTAAGTTGTTTATTTTTTAACATTGGATAATAAGTAGGGATGACAACGGGACGGGTTATTTCGGGTTCCCACACAGCCCTTAATGAGAGGGAGTTTAGTTTAAGCTATGTCGGGTTTTTAATGGGTTCGAAGTGTTATTAATAATAGTTATCTTTAAAAAAATTATTATTTTATTTTATACTTTAATATAAATAATAATAATAATAATAATTTTTAATAAATAATTTATAAAAATTTATAATATTTTTATTTTTTATGGAATATATTAATTTTAATATAATAAAATATAAAAATTTTAAATAAAAATTAAAAAAAAATGAAATGTAAATTTAGGCGGATTTAGAATTTTCTCATTCTCACGACCGCCCCATTTTAATTCACAAGTTGGACGGAGTTTGAAAATTGAAAAAATAAACGGGTTGGGATCGAATAGAATTCATGCAGGTCTCGAACACCCCTACAAATGTCATCCACCCCAATAGTGAGTTTTTCTTGTTTTGGTGAAAAATGACTTTTTCTGAATAGAAAAAGCCAAATATTTTCACTTTTTCTATTCAAAACTTTTTTTTTTAAATTTTTTAAAAACAAAAGCAGCCCCTTAAACTCAAAATTTATATTCAGGTCCTTACTTAGGCGATTAGACTTAACCCATTATATTGGCCGACTGCGAGGCCTTCATTGGAATTACGACTTATGTAGACCACAGTCATTAGCTTATTTTCTGCAGGCCCATTAGGTCCTTGATCAAAACCCTTTGACCACATTCTCTGACTAGCTCTTTTTAGCTATCAGCTCTAAATGCTTTAAGCTTTGTGTGAATTACGAATTCTCGGCTGCAAATTGATCTTTCGATTTTAAAAACTGAATTTAAAGTGAGTTATAAATTTTCATTTCTCAATTTTTAAAATTAAAGTCTGCACAATTTGAAATTTAAGTCACATCAAATTTATTTCAAATTTCTAGTAAAATCTCAAATTTATAAAATTCAAGTGCTTAATTTCAAAATCTAATTTCCAAAAATCTCGATTGAAAGTGCCAATTTAAATTCGTTTAAGTGCCGATTTAAAAATTTGGCTTAGTTTTAAAAACTTGATTCCGTCGGTTTTGAAATTTGAAGGCAATATGATTAATTACATGGATTCGCATAAATGGAATCTTGTAGAGTTAATTTGTTTAACATAAATGAGATTTGGTGGGGCCCGACTATCTAAGTAATACTTTTAGAATAATTTGGCCTTGTCATGCATTCGATTAACTATGAATGTTTTGTTTTGTTTTGTTTTATTATTGTGTCTGTGCGTTGTTTATTATTGATAACATTTACGTCCTCTTCTTGCAGGTATATATTTTTCTCGTTTGACTTTCTTGTTGTTATCTGTTCGATTATATATATCGGTGTGTTGTTGTATTGATGTGTTTGTCTTTGGTATTCGTTGATCGATTAATGGGAATCACATTTTCCTTAGTTTGTTTAGTAGAAGCCACGGCTTTAGGAACCAGAGAGTCTTCTGGCCAGGCTAAAGTCGAAATGTCGACGATTTTTCGGTTTTCGGTGGGAATAGATAGAAATATCCATGGAAAAAATCGGATGGAAGAATATCGGCGAAAAATCGCCGATTTTTCGGAAAAAATCGGAAAAAATCAGATATTTCGTCCATTTTTCGGCGTTTGCACTCCACGCGCCTAGGAGCGCGTCTGGAGGAGGAAATGTCGCCGATTTATCGGCGATAAATTGAAAAAATCGCCGATTTATCGGCGATTTATCGGCGACCTCTGGATGCGCGACCTTGATTTTTACTGGTTTTGATCCAGCGGTCAGTTTACGTCCACCTTTTTGAATAATCAATAGCTATTTTTGTGATCCAGCGGTTTGATTTTAAACGAAGCTTGATCTAACGGTCTAGAATGATTTCCTAACGGATATATGATGATCCAACGGTCGATTTGAACCAAGTAAATCAGCGGTTAGAAATAAATCCACCGACCGTTTTTGACAATCAATGGCTCTTTTAGCGAAAAAATTACATAAATCACACTAAAATCATACACTTTTATTCTGGCTAAATCTAATCAGCATAAGAAAACCATTTCACTCTCAAATATTTTTTTATTTGTTCTTTATCCTAATTTTTTTGAAGATCGTTTGGGAATTAAGGTATGTTTAACTGTTAATTAATTTTTGTTTTATGCATATTTGATTTAGTTTTATTTGGTGTTGAAGTAGTTTATAATATATAATTTTATATTATAGTTTATTTTAGTTTATAATTTGATAATATAATTTTTCATTAATTTATTATATTATTTATTTAGATAATAGTTATTTTAGTTATATAATTTTTCAAACTTAGTTATTTACTATAATATTATTTTAGTTATATAATGTTTGAAATATTTTTATACTATAGTTTTATAATTTGATAATATAATTTTTCGTTAATTTATTATATTATTTATTTAGATAATAGTTATTTTAATTATAATGCTCAAACTTGGTTATTTACTATAATATTATTTAGTTATATAATGTTTGAAATATTTTATACTATAATCTATATTTTATACTATAGTTTTTATTTTAGTTTATAATTTGATAATATAATTTTTGTTAATTATTATATTATTTATTTAGATAATAGTAATGGAAGCCTTGTCGGTCTTCGTTTTGGTTTTAAATGGTATTGTGATGTAATTTCGATAGAATTATAATGAATATAAGTCTTGTGAAATTGTATATTTGGCATTTATCACATTTTTATAGTTCGTAAGTATTTGTGAATTTGAAGTATTTTGTTAATTTTTGCATTATAGATATTTTGTCAAAATATCATGGAAGTATTTTAGATATTTCAGATGTTCCAGTAAGAAATCAAATGCAAATATATCGTGATTACCGATATTTTGTTCGCTTGAAGCTACAATTTTCTTCTTTATGCGCCGATAAATGCTGACCCCGAACCTAGACTCGGGTTTTCTCAGACACAGCTCTTTTCTTTATTATGAGTCGCGTTTGGGTTTTCTTTCTTATTTTGTTTCATGCTGAAATAAAGCAAAAATGAGTGGCGACTACAAAATGATTTTAAATGGTTTTAATCTGAAATAGTGCGTTTTAGTGGGAAGCAGCATGTGCTTGAATGCGGGTCCACAAAATGACAACTCCATTACTTAGGAATGATGAGGTGGCAGACTCTGAGTGGGGAAAATGTAGGCTTTGATTAGTTGATTGATAAATCATGTTTTTATCTTTTTTGTATACTTGATTATTGTGGTTCTTGCATTCGAAGTTTTGATTTATTCATTTGTACCTTTAAGCATGTTTGATTGTTATATTATTAATATTGGTTAGTTGACTTTATTGGTTTATTTTTTTAGTCATCTTGTTATGTTACTTGTTTCTTATGGTTTCATTATTTTCATCTTGACACATATTATTTCATCATTGTTATAGATTCCACTTGTTTTGATGTGTTGATTGTTTTGTTTAATTATTATTATAACATGTTGACTTCTTCTTATCATATGATACTTTATCCTATTCTTGGCATGTACACTCTTATTGCTTGCTTATCTCATTTTCCTTACCATATCGATTTTATCTATTGTATGTTCACCTTGATAACCTCTTTGGCTTGTGTTTTGTAATAAAAATCTGCTGTATTTTATATATATATATATATATATATATATATATATATATATATATATATATATATATATATATGTATATATATATATATAAAATAATTTTTATTATATGTTTAGGGTATAAAATAAATTAAATAAAATTTTTTCGAGATTAAAATCACTCCAGAGCAAAAAAAGATATCTGGCGAAAATTTTACAGCAAGTTAGAATTTGGTAAAAATGTCGAATGGGGCCAGAGATTAAAATGAAAAATATAAGTGCAAAAGTGTAAAATTAAATGAAATAAAATTGAAATGAAATTGAAATGAATTGTTAAAATGGCAGAAATGAGAAAATGGGATTTATTGTGAAAAGACGCTGAATAGAGGCGTAAAGGCCGTATTTTGGCGCTTTTGAGAGACATTCCTCTCATTAAGGCATTTTTGTTTTGAAAAGGGTGAAACTAGGGTTTTGAATGGGGAGATTTGTGAATTGCTCCATGAAAATCAAGGCTAAAGTGATAAAACAAGAGAGGCATGGTATTGAAGTTTGAAGAAGAGATTTGAGAAGTGAATTGAACCCTAAACCTTTATTTGTGTATGAGTTGGGGAAAACCCCAAATGTGGATAAAAAGAGTTTTGTTTTGGTTGTAAATGAGTTTTGGGGTTGTGTTGGGTTGAGTTTTGAAGAGTATTGTTCGTTGATATTGGTTTGGATTGGTTTGGAGGAGTGGTTGTAAAAAGAGAAATGTTTGGTTTTGAAAATCTTTATCAATTTTGTCAAAACCCTATTCTTGTTGTGGCTATAGATTAAGTTATAATCGTAAAATGAAGTGATTTCCAATTGGTGAAGACGTAAGAGATAGAGCTACAAATGTATCGAAGGGACCAAGAACAAATTGTACCATTAAGGCTCTCGAATATTGGCTTAAAGGGGGGTTCGGGTAGCTCATGGGTATGCCTTGTTTTGGGTGTAGTTGTGGTGTTTTGGCCATAAAATGAGTTTCACTTATCCAATTTGAGTGATTCAAAATTACGGGTAAACTATAATTCTATGGGAATAATTTACTTGAAGGAAGTGTATGCAAATTGTAACCCCAAAGTGTCCAGAAATCTGTCAAAGTGGAGCTATGTGTAGATTCTGTTTTGCAAATTAGAGTAGTCTAGATGTAAAATGCAATAACTTGAATTTTGGTGATCCAAATTGGATGATTCCAATTGGAGAAGAAACCTTAGAACCATAGCTTCAAATAAGTAGAAGGAACCATTACCAATATATGGAGTTAAGACCCCTGAAATTGAGAATAACAGTAGGTAACCGAATAAGCTGGGCATACTGACTAGTTTGGCATTAAAATGTCGTAACTTAAGTTTGGGTGATCCAAATGAGATGATTCCAATTCCTACTAAAAATAGACTCATAGAGATATAATTTTCTTGAAGGAAGCATGAGAAAAATATGGTTCATGTGTCCCTAGAAAATTTTGCAAGTGAAAGAGTATTGGGTAGACATTAACCCTAACCAAAAACTCCTAGAATGTATTTGAATAGGGGTTGTGAGGGCTTCGCGGTAAGTGAATTCGAAGGTGGAATCAAAGCAATGATTTTGGTTTGTTCTCAAACTCTCTCTATTTCTAAAATATTTGAATAATTATGAAATGATTTGAATCTTTTGAAATAGATTGTGAAAGTGCATATTGATTTGTGTTTGAAATGATTTGTTTTAAGTGATTTGAGACAATTGCTTGTGAAACGAATTTGCATGAATGTGAAAATGTTCTATTTGCATACAAATGTATATATATACTATTTTAAATTATATTGAATGATTTTAATGCCTTTAAAAGAATGTTAACCATTAGAATTCGAGTTAAGGATAAATTGGTATACGATAAGAGTCGAACAATGCTTGTGTGACATCTTTGATCGTAGCCCGATGGGATAGTAGCTCGGTAGTGTACGCTAAGCGGTACATATTTTTATAAAGCAGATGTTTACAGACACTGCTGACCCGGTAGGCAGGTGCCGGTGATTCGTTATCACTGTCTTGCGGCATGGTTAAATTCGATAAGGGCTAAATGCAAAATGATAATGAGAATGAAAAAGTGCATGATTTATGTTTGAATGATTTGTTGCACATGAAAATACATAGTTTGAGATGACCAATGAATTGTAATTAATTAAATGAAATATATCTTTATGTATGTATTAGTACTGCATTAGTCATTTAAGAATGTCTGAATATTTATCTTATGAAATTGCATGATTTGATTTAAAAGCTGAAATAAAAGACAATCGTATAGAACCCTTAAGCATGAAAATAGCAGCGTCTTGTTTATCAACACAGTGCAAGTAGAAAGTAGCGGGATCGGAGTGCGGCGTGAGTCATTGTCAAACAACACGAAGTATAAGTAAATGCTCTGTCATATGCATATCATTCCATTCATGATATTTTTGTAACTATTTTGCATTAAATTCAATTATGTAAAAGTCTTCATGAGAATAATATATTTTTGACTCATTTTGTTTTGGATATTTATAGAATGTGTTTTAAAGAGAGGTGAACTCTAAGAATATCATTTTGTAAATGTATTTGAAAAGGCATGGAATGCCAATTTGTATAAATACGTTATTCAAGAACAGTTATGGGCCCTATTTGAATTAAGGAATGTATATATATTCTTTTATGTCAAAGAATGTGATTAGTGTAACACCCTAAATTATACCCTGACAGTTTTATAGCATGTTTGAGGGTATAATAACGATAAATGTATATTTTTTAAGATAAAATAATGTAAAAATAAAATAAGCAAAACCCGAGGGAACATGCAAAGATATAACAGTAGTAAGTGGTCATTTACCAATTAGGACCTAAGGGTCATGTCTCATAGATTGTATGCCAAGTAGAGTATAGTATAAGTTGTTGCAAATGAAATGAAGATGAGGGACTAAGAAATAAATAAAGGAAAGTAAAATCAATAAAAAAAAGAGATAAGATCAAGTTTGTTCTCTCATTTTTGAGAGAACAAAAACGTGAAGGAGAAAGGAAGAGAAGAGAAGGAGGAGAAGAAGAAGAAGAAGAGAAGAGAAGAAGGAAGAAGGAAGGAGAAAGAAAGATCAAAGGTATGGAACTATGATTTTGGTATGGAATTAGTAGGGTTTTGGGTATGGAATACTATAAATTTTTGTATGGAGAGTTTGGTCCAAACCTAGGGTCTTGTTAGGATTTCATCCTAACCCTAGATTTCTTGAAAGTAGGGTTGGTAAAACCCTAAATTGTACAAGAAGAGTATGGAATCCTTCCTTTGAGGTTGATTCATGGTTTAATTGCAAGTAATTGAGTTTGGGTTTAGAACAAACCTAACTAGTACTGTATTTGGGTTATTATTGTTTTAAATTGTTTTAGGAAATTCATGGTGAGTTTTGATGTAGGATGGGATATAGGAGATGTATTGAAAGAAAGTGAGGTAAAAATGACCAAAATCTGCCTAGTGGTTCCCACGGTGGTACTAGTACCAAGCGAGGGGTGATGCTACAGATTACCGCTCACTAGAACATGAATGGTACGATGCCGATCGTGCCACTTTTCCGGTAGCCCTGGTTTCTTTAATATTTTACGTGCGCTGGCCCAAATTCATACCTTACGATAGTATAAGACCTAATAAATGAATAACGAGGGTTGAATATGAATGACACTAAGTTTGAAAAGCATACCAGTACCTCCTCGCCTCATCGTTTAGTGTGTAAGCGCAAGTTCCTAATACGTATAAGTGTTATAAGTACAGGAGCCTTAATAATAAGTTTAATATATGCAAGCTAAAGAGAAGACACGGATGATTTTGTTATATGAAAAGAAATCTGAGTTAACATGCATAAAGAGATTGTTGATAATGAATATCTCATAAGTATACATGATATCGGTAGGTATTCATGTATATGAGATATCTTCTATCTTGAAAAGATTATTAAGAAAACATAATAAAGCCCGATTACATATGGCCCAGGGTAGTTGGATAGATAGGCATGCCTATAGGGACACTGGATTCTTTGCAGCATACGGTTCTTGAATGCTCGGGCCACAGTTTACGGATCATTATAAGCGGCCTGTTTGGGTCATATAGAGATCAGCGTAAATGCGGTGATAGTACGCCCGGGTACATACGGATGAAACCGTTGATAGTATCTTGAGTACATACTCAGTTCTTCGAAGTATCCACTTTTAAGGTATTAGCAGGCATGAAACTTAAAAGAAAATGACAAGTATACACAAAGGATATGTATATAGTATATGACATGATATGAGAAGCATAATACTACTATGTGATGATAGTATACGGTTATAAGAACAAAAAGTAAAATGTACAATGACATGAAAAGCATATGAAATATGATAAGAAATGAAATATGATATATGCAAACATGAATAAGCATGTGTATATGAAAATGAATGTTAAAGTTATATGAAGTTGTCTAAAGTGTAATGACTCTTTTTAGAGGTCATCCATATGTATTAATTCCCACTAAGCTATAAGCTTAGCACGAGTGTTTCATCCTTGTAGGTACAGAAGAGGAAACCAGAGGACCGGACATTCCACATCAGCAATCAAAGTCAGCACATCAATAGGTGCCCACTAGAAGACCATTTGGTCTAATGTATATGTATTTTTTATTCTTTTGCAAACAATGTAAATGTTGAACACTTCCATATATGAAGCTTGTATATATTTTGTAATCTGTTACTACATAATATATTACAAGTTAAATGTTTAACATTATATGAATGAACAAGCCTAAAGTGTATAAGTTGCCAAGTAAATACAAGTTGTGGTATGACATCCGGGATCCGATTCGACTGACGGTGGGTCGGGGCCAAAAGCGGGGTGCTACAGTTGAGTGGTGTCATAGCCCCAATTGGGGGCGTCACAATTAGGTCATGATATCATATACCCATAAATAATTATGTTTTAAAGGAATATTAATTATTCATATTAGAAATGGGTATATGAAATGTGTTTAAATGAACAGGTCTTTAAAAGGTAAAAGAGAGCGTTACAATGTTGCTCTTGTTATATATTCACCTTGCTCATCTTATAGATCTTCATTAGATTGTTTGTAGATTTGGAATGATATATTTGTTCATTGTGTGACTACTTGATGCATGGCCACTCTTCTCTTGTTTGATTGCATGTCTTGTACGTACGCTGTGGGACACACATCATCCGCTATCTCGACTCCTTAGTCTCGATCGACCTTTTCTTTCTTTTGTTCTTGCGTTTGATTGTTTGGTTGGAGACTTGTTGCTCCTTGCTTTCTTGTCGACTGAGTTAGTGATTGGGAGTAAGGTCTAGCTATGAGCTATATCTATGTTTGGGAGCATTCAGGTTTACATATTGATGTTGATTGGAGTCCGATCTTTGAAGACTTGTATAACCCAAAGCTAGATTTTAGAATATTTGTGTGACTAGTGTGCTTTCTTGGTGTTTAGCTTGCTAGGTTTTCGAATGCACCCACACCCTATTGTGCACCTTAGATTGTCTTCGAGTGTTTGAGAGTTGTGAGCTCACGTCACCCAGTTTTAGGAGCCTTTTCCATTAGGACCCAACACCTGGATCCTCCATTTTTAGAGTCACCTTAACCTTATAGGTTGAGCTTAGATCCTTTTTTAGGATTCCTTATCCTACACATGGGTGCATTTGGCGAGGCTTCCGCTGCTAGTCACAATTGGGTCGATGTTCCCTCAACGCTGGTCTCTAAGCGAGTGTGTAAGATCGATGAGTTCGAGTTGTAATTAGATCGTCTTTCATAGTTGTGTTAGTCTATCCCTTATTGTACAGGTCAACGGTTTAGTGTTCGCTTGGTGCTTTTCTCGCAATGCATCTTATCTGCTTCCTCTACACTTTTCAGGATTCACTTTTCACTTCAGTTTTGGGTTTTCACTTAGAGTTAGAGCCTAGTGCAGGCTCACTTGTTTGAGCACTTGGATCATAGTGGACATGGAGTCATAGACAATCACCATGGTTATAAATTCGGTTCAAGAGGCCATATCTAGCCTTAGACCGAGGATGGATGAGCAGCAGGTTCGACGGACTCAAACTAAGGAGGTTATACAGTTTGATCAAACATCACCATAGTCTTATGTGCCCATGCCTATCCCGATTTCTAAGGACATACATGTGCTACGCCCAGGTGAAACTTGAAGCGGCCGAGTTGGGATAGACGAGGGTGTCTAACATGACCATTGTTTGGGATGACGATGACAGACCACCTATAGTTACTTCACTCACTAGTTTTCAGATGCCTGATATAGAGAGATTCACTGCTACTGGATGTCCTCGAGCACACCTCAGACTTTACAGTTTAGTCATGAGAGCCCTTGGTAGAGATGATGGACAGTTTTTTGCCTTATTTCCATTATCTTTGAGTTGTTTGGCACAATAGTGGTTGCATTGTTAGATCCATCTAGATGAAGGACTTTGGGTGAGCTGACACAGGAGTTCTTAAGATAGTATTCCTCCAGCATTTCCATTGATGTATTGAGGAGAGACCTTGACGCTCCAGAGCCAGTGATTGGGTACCACGGTAGGGTGAGGCGGAATCAAACGAAATTTGTTTCTATGTTCCTCTATTGCCGTGGTAAACCTCGCAGCATAGTGAACAAGGTCGAACACGGGGATGGGTTTTCATCCTATGAATGACTACGCATCAGTGTTAGAAAAATGGAGTGAGGCTTTTGGTTTGGATTTTTAGACTTTTGTTTCAAAACGGTGGGAATTGTGTGATTCTTGACTAGCTACGCAACAAGTTAATTGTGAAATGGTAACAACGAAGGTTTGAGTCACTAACTTGATAACATGAGGGCCAACAAATTGTCCTGGTCATATCCTTGCATTATGGCAAATAACATATAATTAACCCATACTTAGGATCTTTGTTTGCTAGAAAACCTAACCACAAGAATCCTCCTTGTTGAGTGACACAGGTAATATCACTCAGTACTTTCGAGTTTGAAACCACAACACTTTCTGACCTCATTGGTGGCTCGTGAGCCATCTAAGAATAACAGTGCATCTAACAATAAGTATGCCTTTGTGCCTAAGCATGGTAAGTATTGGCGAAGTAATGACATTGTGATATTCGACCCTATTGAAGGAACCATAAATACGATTACACGTAGCATTTAAAACATGAGGACCACTGCAGTGCCCCATGACCAAGCTAGCCACAGCCTCTTCAAGCCTATAGGCTTGCTAGCATCTGGGTTGTCATCCTCGAGGGGTGTTCTTGACTGAAAATGAAAGAAAGATGAGAGAAGAGAAAACTGTTAAATGGCTGCGAGTTTGTATTGAAATCAATTGCTTAAGTTTCTTCCAGTTCAAGTTACAAAATCATGAGAACATATAGACACCCCAAAGTGTGAAAATACAAGAAAGCCTAAAATATTGGCTACATTACAAGGCGGGTAATACACAGAACGGGGTCGTTGGCGTAGTACAAAATTGTGAGTAGAATTTTATCTTGAGGGAGAATTTAAACACTTTAGCGAAATTTAAGCTAGTCCTTGAGTAGAATGTGAAATCACAATTTTTTAAATGTACACGGAGTCAATTTATTAGCTAGCCCGGGGTATACCCCAGCTAACTGAATTTGAAGATAACGAAAATGGAGAATTTCGCTAGGCACGGTGATTTTAAGCTTAGGCATGAAATGATTTTGGCTATGTAGCGGTGGCTAGCCTAGCGAAATTTCAAGCTGGGATTGAAATTTTCTCTATGATTCTTGAAATTTAAATCCGAAGGCCGCCAATCATAGCTAAATTTCTGGATTTGCTGTTCCTTCATTTGCCTACTTTTTCTAACATCGTTTTTCATCATTTTCATTTCTTTATTGCATCTTGGTATTTGTGATGGTGAAAAATAGTTTCAATCTTCATGGCTCAGCACATATCTCGATATCGAACTCCTGAGGTATGCGAAAAACACGAAAATAACGAAAATAACCTCGAGGAAATGGCATAAAGTGATACTAAAGTGGACTGAACACCTCAATTGAAGCCAAATTGATGCGATTAATGATGCAAAAAGCACTCAAAACCTAGCTCTCAAATAGGAACTCAATGTCACTTTTTGGGCACTAATCACCCCAATAGGCCGTTGCTAGTCCCTTAAGCGTCTCTTTAAACAACTAGGACATGTATCACGATGATTTTCTCAAAAGTTTATGGTTTCCAAAAGGTGTATGTACAAATAGCATTACCTTTAAAATGAAGAAATTGATACAGATTGAAAATCGACATGAGAGAGGCAAAACCATACAAGAACAATTTGAGATTAACATGGATCATGGTTTTAACCTGAATTTACCAAGAAGTCTAATGGTTCTTAATGTAACAGTTGAGTCCAATTTATAAATTATCCCCTCCCCAACCTAGCTACGCATGGCTTTAAAATTTGTTGAACTATATAGAATAACACACTTTCTTTCTTTATTTGACAACTACAGCAGGGTGCAATGCTTAAAACCCGACTTCACCAAAGTCCGTGTAGCGGGGTCCGCGATGACTCGACGGTGGGTTTGGGCATCGAAGCAAAAAGGATCACTTGCGACGCCAAATCTGAGCTTCTCCCCGGACTCGGGCGGCGAAATTCAACTTTCGATTCGTTAAACTCTACCTATCCACCCATATATGTGAACACTAGTGATGACTCCCCAACGAGTAAGGCTTAGGGCATCGGGCTTCAAAGGCTTTCGCCATACACCCCTCGGACCGTGCTCGGGTTTCAAGGCAAAGTGTCACGACTTTATTTTTCTTTTTCTTCTTTTCTTTTCCTTTTTGTTTTTTCTTTTTCTTTTCCTTTTTAGAAGACTACATTGGTCTTCATATATAGATGCTCACAAAACCTATTATGGATCGTCAACAGGTCTGGGCGCCTTTGCAAAGTGGGAGGAGTATGTTTCATTCTATCAACATAATCTGGTGTGCGGTGTGAATTAGCTCAAAGGAAATGTTCAAGTTGAATCTATTTGGAACTACAATTGATAAAAACTGAGATCATGCATGGAGTTGTTCTAACATTAAGGTGACAAACGAGGTTTCAATTTTCCATTTTAAGGCAATTCGATTGTCGGTGAAGATTAAATAATGGATACTAAATTGGAGGCACAAAAGTGATGTTCGAAAGTAAGGAAAGCAAAATTTAGTGCTTGAGAACATGTAGGCATAGTACCTTTAAGCGGCTTGTCATGAAAATGCAAAAACTAAGGGATGACTACAGCCTCCTCAAGTATGGTGGCTGAAAAAGGGGCATTTTCATTTGTTAGTGTTACTGCAGTTGTCAACACAAAGTGAAATCAAATGCCCAGACGCAGATTGCTACCACAAATTTTGAACAAAAAGGAATTTTAATCAAAACTAAACAGTGAGAACAGTGGCTGCTGGAACCAAGCAGTAGCCACCCTTAGACTTATGGAATGTAGGACTCGGGAGGGTCAGCGGAGAATTTTCTCTGTTGGCGCGCACCACATAGGGTTTCACCCTCTGTCCATTGACTTTGAACACTCTGTTATCATCTGGATTGATTAGATCTACTGAACCATTGGGGTATACTGTTGGACAATGAATGGACCTGTCCATCGTGACTGAGCTTGCGGAAATAGATATGATTTGGAGTTATGTGCTAAAGAACTTGGTCTCCCTGTTGAAATTCTTCCCGGCTATCATTTGATCATGCCATCTTTTTATTTTTTCCTTTCGCGATCTTGAATTCAAGTAGGCATCATTGTCTTTCTTCGACTCATTGAGATCAAAGGAACCTCTTATTTCGGCCCTACTTAAGGTCCATGTTGGCTTCTTGATTGCCACCATGCCTTGTACTCGTCTCCACTGGAAGGTGACATGCCTTACCATAGACCAGCGATGAGGGGACATTCGAGATTGTCTTGAAAAGGCATCTGTGAAGCTACAATGAATCAAGCGGTTGATGGACCAATCTTTCTGTTGGTGTTTACCACATCATTAAGTGGTCTTGATCCCTGTTGGCAAGTTCTACCTGACCGCTTGTTTGAGGATGGTAAGGGGTGGCCACTTTGTGTTTCACACCATATTTAGCCATGAGGTTTTCAAATGGTTTGTTACAAAAATGTGAACCCCCACACTAATAATGGCTTTCGGTACTCCGAACCTGGAAAATATGTTGGCTTTCAAGAATTTAAGTACCACCTCTGTGGTCATTGGTCTTACAGGGGATTGCTTCAACCCATTTGGACACATAGTCCACTCCCACCAATATGTACGTGTGACCATAGGGCGTAGGGAAGGGTCACGTGAAATCGATGCCCAAACATCAAAAAGATTTGACTCTTAAAATTGGGTTGATGGCATCATATGGCCAGTGAACAATTCAGGAGTTTTGGCATCTATCACCTGCGGCACATTTGGTGTGCTTCCTTGAATAAGGAAGGTCAGTAGAAACATTCTGGCACCTTCATTCTTTGTCTTGGGAGGCAAACCACAGGCGCTCTCATAGCGTGGCTGAAATTCCTCTTGCTCCTCGAGCACACACTTCACGATTATTTGATCTGCCTGATATTTGAACAAGAAGAGGCTCTTCCCAATAATAGAATGGATCTTGCAAAAACACTTCCTATCCTGTTCTTTCCACTCCATTTGGGATTTCTCTGTAGCGAAATTGGCAAATGTGAGCATACCGGGAGCTTTCAGGAATTTGCATTAGGGATTCTTGGAAATTCATCGCCATTGATGGGTGGTATGAGTGTCATGGGCTGCTCGTTAACCTTAGTGATCTGCTACCACATTCTCTACCCCTTTCTTGTCTTTAATTTGCAAGTTAAACTCTTGATAGAACCCATCGGATAAGCCTTGCTGGCATTTTGTTTGGTCGGAGATGTTCAAGCGGAATGGTCAAAATGCAAAATGACTATACTCGACCCGACCAGTAAGCTCGGAACTTGTCTAAAGCATAGACGCGCCCGGTAATTCCTTCTGTAGTGGTATAGTTCCTGCATTGCTTCATTCAGGTTTTGCGCAGTAGGCTTACATGAGTTTTCCATCTCTCTTTGGCAATCTTGCTCAGATTGCAGAATCCTTGCATCACACATGCACACTTCAACGGTAGCGCGGTGAAATTGCTCACCTGATGGAAGCGATTGTCAAATGGGATTTCCAGCTCTTCAAAGCTCTCACGGCATTCATTTTCCCAACAAATCAGCATCTTTCTCTAGAGTTTGTCAGTTGCAATTTAAGAAGTCATAATGAATCTATGAAGCTTACATGACCCCGAGTTGTCTATTGTCTTTACATTCGTTGGGGATGGTAGTTGGGAAATAAGTTTAATTTTTGCCTTGTCAACTTCTATTCCCCTGAATGTGTGCCCGATCTGAATTGTAGTTGACCATAAAATGGCACTTCTCGATTGAGCACCCAGATTCTTCTCTGTGCCTCTGCAGAGATGGCTTCAGTTAGTGGGACATTCTTCGAATCGCACTCCATATACCGTGATGTCATCCATATACCTCCATTATAGCTCCACCATATCATACTAAGCATACACCTGAAGTATGGCCGGGGCGTTGCAGACAGGCATCCTCTATAAGCATATGTGCCAAATGGACAAGTGAAATTGGTGCTTTCACGGTCTCACAGTTACAATCTCTATCTGAAATACCCTTAATACCCATCAAGCGGTAGAATGGGTGTCCACGAAACTCTCTCAAGAGGCTAAGTGATGAATGGTAGCAGGAAGTGATCTTTTCTGGTTACTTCATTGAGCCTTCTATAATCTATGCACTCTCTGTGCATTTAGTAAGTCGGGTAGACAATTCCTCCCCTTTTCATTTCTTACGGTTGTCACCACGACAGAACTTTCCACTGGGTGGAGCTTACCAAGTGCTATCGGAAATGGGATAAATGATACGGCTTGGAGCAATTTCGGGACTTCATGCGAACTACTTCCTATGATAGGATTCAACCTCGTGGCTGCTAACGACATAGACTCTTCTTCGAGGTAAATGTGATGAGATTATTTGGGTTTATGCCTTTTAGATCAGAATTTTCCACCTGATAACGCTTGTTCCTTTTGAGAGGAATCATGAGTCAATCTCTTGTGAAGTGGTCGGCGGGGATGAAACCACGATTGGGCCTTTGCTCATTTTCTTCCCGGGAATGCTATGACTCAGGCCGGGAGTGGTTTGGGCTCTAGCCGTTGGGGTTCTTTGGTTAGATCACCCCGATCGATAGAGTAGGATTCCATTCTTCTCCTCCAGTACCCTTGCACCTAAACTCATGCCTTGGGATTCTTGTTTGCCTCTCTTAGGCACTTAGATAACTACGGGGTTAATAATCTTTGCTGTTCATTGCTTTGTTCTTCCAAATTGCATCTATTCTTCGAGACCTCTTCACGAGTCATCTTCCTCAGGTATATGCCTTTTACTCAAATGAAAAATATTGAGTTCTAGGTCATATTCCCAAATGTAGTGCCAACCCCATTCCGGCCGAGTTTATTATGGCATTTGGAAGTAGCGAAGTCTTCCCAATATGATGGGCACATGATTGGCTCAGCCTGTAGGCTCGTAGTCGAAATGCGACAAAGTCTCTTGGGTATTAAAATCTGTCCACTTATGTTAAGACATCCTCAATGGTACATCGGTATCTTAATAGATCTATCGGCTAGTGACGATTATTGATGGAAGTGGGTTTCGGCTCTCCAGAGCGATTGCATGTGCATGGAACTCTGGCGGAGTTCACCTTCTTCGAATCTAATAGTGCTTTCTCCACAATGCCTCCAATATTAGCAGGTATTGTTGGTTACTAGATCTTTCGTTCACCAGTCTTGCACTCAATGAAAGTACTCACATTCAGTCAAAAGGCCTTTTTGTTCACATTGAGACCTCTTTTTTACGGTGCGTAGTCCTTGAAATTTTGCATGGGGTGGGGACTTGTTTGATCATGTCGAGGAGAATGTTAGCTTTTACTTGCCGTAAAACATCTAGTATTTCCGTTTGGTTGGAACTTTCTTTTCGGAGGCTTGTGGGAATGGAGAATTGCTCTAATCTTCACCTCTTCACTGATTCTTGGTATTCTTCTTATGGTGGGGCGCCTCTGTAGGTACGGCTTGAGTTAAGTACAGGATTCTTGGACTGGAGTTCCTTACCACTTCTTAGAGTCACCACTGCCTTGGCTTCATCAATTCTTACATTTGGATCAGTGGTCAAACCCATTTCATGCACTTCCCTCTGATGTTCTTTGTGTGGGAGAACCCTCCCTCTTCTACAATTTCCTAGTTGGTTGGACAACTGAAATCTCAGCGATACATCTTTGCATCGATTTCTGTTGAGTGAGCTTTCGACTATTTCAATTTTCTGATTAGTTTGAACATTCAACATCTTCTGTTCTTCTACAAATGTGCCTACCACTTTACTTAAATTCAGGATCGCTTGCTCAACAGGAGAAGAAAGTGGAGGCGTTGTTGTCTCGAAGGAACGGCTAGCTGTTGTGCTCTGGAGGGACATATGCGAGGTTTGGCTTCCATGGTTGGTTTTTGGATGGTTTCGAATTAGGGTTATAGGTGTTGCCATATGGAGCATTTATGGGTGGTCTATTCTGATTCAGGACATGGGCATGCTCTTGACAGTGCTCTCCAGGGTGACTATTTGACTGACAATTGAAACAAGAAGGTTGGGATGCAGATAACTCATTCACTGCTTGCATTTCATGCTGATTTCTCATTTCCAGTTCTTCCAATCTTCGAGCTAAAGTGGTCAGTTTTTCTTTTACCTCTGTGTCTTCGGAAGGTGCATACATACCTCCCCTCTGATGGTTCGAAGACCTTAATCTCGGCGCCTTGGACCGGTTCATCGAAGTACCTTAGTTTCAGCTACATAGTTCAAAAAGTCCATGGCCTCATCTGGGTGTTGCTTCAAGTCCCTTTACATTGTTTTCCAGCAATTGTTTCATGGGTGGGGATATACCATCATAAAAATGGTTCACTAGCATCCGGTATCAAATCCTGATGAGGCATGCATTGATAGTCTCCATGAATCTTTCAACAACGATAGAACTTTCTTTGTCATAGGCGGTGGTGCGATCATCTTCAAGCTGTTGGTCTTGGTTGTCTTGAGAACTTCTTTAAAAACTCGGCGAAGTTCGACGATTTCTAATTGTCCTTTGCCTCGATGAATTTAACCATATCTTGGCCCATATCTTTCGGTGTCGATGGGAACTTTCAGCTTGAGTGAGTCTATGTCGATACTCCTTCCTTAAAGTTGCCTTTCCGAATTCCCTGATATGAGCATAAGGATTCTCATTCTCCATTCCATGGAATGTGAATGGGGCGCAGTAGGGTCTCAACGCCACATCCTCTGGGAGGGTATGATCTGAAGGGCCTCACTACAGGAGGAACATTGGTCCCTCATGGACTGTATCTTTGTTGGATTCATAGGGGTTCTTGTTGACTCTGTTGTTCCTCGGTGGGAGCTCCATGTTTTCTTTGTGCCTGTGACTTAACAACTTTGTTCAACTGGTGTACTGATTCTCTGTAGTCTACCTGAAGTGTTTCTATCCCAGTGGTGCATAAACACCTGTTACACAAAATTTAAACAAAACAAAAAACCTTATGACTGCAGGTTAAGGTTAGCCAATCTGTGTTTGTATGAAAAACACAACTGATCTGATAGCGCAAAGCAGTGAAAACTTGCGGTCGTAAAACTGAAATTCAAGGGTCTAAAAGGTCACCTACACTTGTAATGAGGATTATAGAAGTACTTCAACTCATCATACGTAGTTTGGCACCATCCGTGGCGGCGCCATTTGGTCGTGCCACGGTAGGTGAGAGCGGAATCAAGCAAAATTTGTTTCCTATGTTCACTCCCTCTTGCCGTGGTCAAGCTACTGCAACATAGTGGTCTAGAATTCGAACACGGGGATGGTTTTCATCCTATCACGAATGACTCGCCATCGGTGTTGAAAATGGTGGGGGCTTTTAAGTTTGGATTTTGGACTTTTGTTTTCAAAGCACGGTGGAGATTACAATATAGTTCTTATTCAGCGCAAAGCTTAAGGATTAATTGTGAAATGGTAACCTTGAAGGTTGGGTCTTAACTTGTTAACATGGAGGCGGAAAACAAGTATACTCTGTTTCAACATCTTTCTTATGTCAAACTTCTTATAGTGGCGTGCGGATCTTTGTTGTGTGAAAACTAACACAGAATCACTCTATTTGATCGGCTTGAATTATGTCACTCTGACCCCTTTCGGTTTAAACCACTAACACTCAAACCTCATTTGATTATTTCGTAAAGACCGTAAAGAATAACGGTGCATCTAACAATAAGTATGTTTCATGAAGTAGTATTAGCCCAGTAATGACATTAAATGATATTGACCACTGGTTGAAGTGAGAGCCATAAATAAGTGCTGTGGCATTTTAAAGTATGAGGACCACATAGCCTTGTGACCAAGCTAGCCACATTCTCTTTAAGGTATGAGCTTAGCCATTTTATCCCTTGAGTTTTCATCTGAGGGGTGTTTAAAGCTGAAAATAGAAAAGAAAGAGGAGAGAAGAGAAGAAGCAAATACAAAATAGCTATGAGAGCATGTTGAAATCTGAAACCTTAAAGTTTCTTCCCGTTAGGGGTTACAAAATCTGGGGCTTATATAGACCACAGTGTGAAAATACAAGAAAGCTTCTAAAATATTGGCTCATAGAGGACAAGAGTAATACACCAAAAGGGTCGTTTGGCATTAATTACAAAATTGGCGGGCGAATTTCGCTATCTGAGGAGAATTTAGCTAGGATAGCGAAAATTTAGCTAACCTAATTAATTGCTCAGTCGTAGAAGTGCAGAGAATGGCAGAATCTGGTACGCTATGCCACAGTGGTTACGGCCCCAGCTAGCCGAAATTTGTGAAGATAAACGGAGAATTTAAGCTAATGGAGTGATTTTATTCAATATGTGAAATTGGCTAACCTAGCGAAATTTCCCAATTTCGCTAGGATTGCGAAATTTTCTCTATGGTTCTTGAAATTTGGCAATCCATTGAAATTTTGCTGTCATAATTCACAAGTTGCTGTTCTTATTTTGCTTTACTCACACTCTACTACATCACTTTTCATCATTTGCCTTCATTTTCTTTATTGCATCTTATTGTTGTGATGGTGAAAAAATAGTTTCAATCATGGCTCGCATATCTCGATATCAAACTCCCAAGGTATGCAAAACGCAAAATAACCAAAAATAACCTCGAAATGGCATAAGTGATACTAAGTGGACCCGAACACCTCAATTGGCTCAATTGATACGATTAGTGCGCAAAAAGCACTCAAAACCTATCTCAAATAGGGCTCAAAATATCACTTTTTGGGCACTAATCAACAAGGATCAGATGAGACAGTAGCTTCTTTTCTCACTCGTTGGCGCTAGAAGATGGCGTAGATTATTATTGATTGGCCTTTGGAGAGAGAGCATGTACATATGGTAGCGAGGAGACTGTAGCCCAGGATTTCTAGGCACTTGATTGGGTTGCAATTCATAGGCTTCGCCTCATTGACTTCAGCTCTTTTTGGTGTGGAGGAGGGTACTGCTAAAGGTTTGTGGCTAGATTCTTCCCCTGGAGATTCTAAGGGGAAGGAACCATTAGTAGGAGTAGAAGTCGAATATACATCGTTTCTTCTTCGAGCCAGTGCAGATGTTGTCGGCGGCTCACGTCTGTTGAGGCATATTCAACACTTGGCTTGTTTCACACCCAAGTGAGTTCACCGACCATTTGTTTAACAGGCTGCATCATGCTACACACGGTCAAACTATACAACTCAGGTTCATGGGGTTGGCACCACATTACATAGAGTTAGATGCCGGCGGACTTCGTTTCTCATTTGCTCAGGATGTCCGCAGTGTTTGTCTCGATTAGGCCGCCATTGAGCCGGGCTTTTACCCAGAGACATGGGAATTCCTGGGTGTGCTCCTTGGAGCCTGGGCGCTTCCTCGGACCCAGCTCCACCCAGTACCAGGATGGACTTATACTCTTGCATAAAGTGAGGGACATGATACATATGGTGTCTGACTCTTGAGGCCTTGCCATTCAAGGCGTCATTGATCGAGGGATCTATTAGTGTGGGTGATTAGAGCAGTGGACCTATGATAGCTTATTTTGATTGTGTGGTTCCCTTTGTATCTGACCCTCATTTCTGGCCATATTTGAGGATGATGGCCTTTATATGATGAGCCGGCCGATTACGAAGTCAAAGCCTTTCATAGGGGAAGATACTTTGAGGATATCGGCTTCTTTAGTTAGGCGTGATGAAGCGAGTTACTTTAGTCTAGGCCTCCATAGATGTATCAATATGACGATCGGATAGTCGTACATTTTGCTATGGAGATTCATCTTGGATATATTTTGGGGTTGCTTCCTTCCATGGTCTAGAGGGCTTGGGTTCGTTTGCTTGATTTTGTTAGGATATTTTGGCTTTCTGTGATGTAGTTCTAACTTGTGTCAGGCACCACTATGGTGATCAGATCCAGCGACATATTCTTTGATATATTGTTGGGATTTGTCTTCCTTTAGGTTGTGCTCACTTTTTTTTCATGTGGATTGGAACATTTTGAGTATTTGTTTTGACTGCGTGGGTGACATTTCTCCATTATGTATCCCATATACCAGATATTACGGCTCATAGTAGAGAGATCGTTGACATTGATAGACATATCGAGTTGAGTGGATCTTAGAGGGAGGCTGCATGAGTGATTGGTTTATTACTTCTTAGGACCTTCCCATGTGGATTTGTTGAGAAAGTATGACATTTGATATCATGGTTGTAGGATGGGTGGCCATCATTTCGGTTAGCCTCATACCTTATCACCGCACACTTTAACACATTTGAACCGATGCTATCCTTAGGCCTCACACATGAGCATTATGACCTTTCATTTCTTATAGCCTTATTTACTTTCTACACCGGGATAGGGGCCCTTTAGTGTATATGTGTTGTTTTCAGGAGTTTCATGAGCCATAGACTTATTAACCCACCTTTTTCACTATTATGTGGTCATATCAGTATCATCCTCAATCATACCTCATTGATTTATATTCCTCATTTTGTCCTTTTGCTTTCACGTTCTTCACCTATCTTGGGTGATGATCTTTTTTTTGAGAGTATATTTATCTATGTATGATGAAGAAAAAAAACAAAAAAAAAAGAGAAAAAAAAACAAAGAAAAAGAAAAAAGAAAGAAAGAAAAAGAAAATAAGTGTTTGCACACGTATATAATACATTTCTCAATTGGACATGTATTGACCATAGATATGGATTTGTTCTTTAGTATTATTGATCTTGAAGATTTCGAATGTGACCTTTCTTGGCCCCCATATCATTTGGGGTTATTTGTATATATTTGGCCAGTGAGAATGAATGACTTTTCTCCTTTTTCCTTTGGACTCTAGGTTATTGTCTCTTTACATCATCCCATCCTTTAATGATTTAACCATTCTCTATATTTTGATTTGAGATGATTGCTGCTTAGTTTTCTTTCCTTTTGATCTCATTGCTTCTCATATTTTTATCACAACCATATTAGCCTACATCACCGTTCTTTTCATTGATCCACATTTCCATGTGAGATACATCATCCCCACCACCCATATATATCACGTTGATAAGCCTATACCATTCCTTGATCCACTATCATTATTGACACATTCACGTTGTTTCTCGATTTCCCTACTAATGTGTCTACGTTAGACATTGTTAGGCCTATGGCTTATGATATCTTTTAGATATTATGCATATTACACATGAGGGCAGGGGAATTGATCATTGGGTATTTGAACCTAGTTTTCCTTCGATTTTATTACCTTTTTACCCCGAGCCTACATTATGGTCTAAGTCGTAAGACCACCCTAAGGCCATAAGATAAGATGTTATCTTCATTAGCCTCTACTTGGGCAGGTGCTTGAGATCCGACAGATATATGGTGTCACTATGCTCCTTCTTCTAGGAGATGCTTCTTTGATGATTGAGGTTGATTCAGTTGCATATGCATATTATTGGTTTATTTCATGATCATTTGATGTTGTTCGACCTTCACTTTGAGGTATACCAGATTTTAGATATGTTCATTTTGTGGAGGTTGTAGACTTTTGATAGCCCACATGGTTGTCTTGTTGATGATGGCCATTATTCGATGGTACGGTATTACTACGTTTCATTCTGCACGATCTCTCTTTATTTGTGGATCCAGTTCATAGTTTTGGGTATCAACATGTGATTCTCGATGGATTTACCTTAAGGGAGCTTTTTTTCATCCATACTTTCAGTGGTGCTACATTGCATGATTACTTATGGATTCTCTACAAAGATATTTGAGGCTACACATCAGTTGTTATACTGGGGCACACCCAATTTTCTTTGGATTGAGACGAGTCCATAGTGGTGTAGTTCCTTTGAGGTTGATTGTTTTTATTGACCCGATACTCTTATTGGATTTATTTGAGTTTGGTGATAGTTTTGCTATCATGATTCCCTTGGTAGCATGTTGTTGAGGGGATCGGTTGACTATTGCCTCCCGACTCCTCGTGGGGAATACATTATGATACATGAAGCGGTCCACGGTAGGGTACTTTGAGATTATACATGAGCAGTCCCGATGGTGCTGAGATGATCGTTGTCTTCTTGGATTAGTAGATTACCCTTAGGAATATATTGGATGATTGTTGTAGAGTATGGGATAGTCCTTGGTTCGTAGCCACCCTACATCTTGGGGTATATCCCCCTATTTTGAGATTATCAAATTTGATTGAGTTGCATCGAGACCTACTTCTGCTCTTTAGATCTTCTAACCCTTTATCAGTTGGATTATTTGTATGATATCGATCTAGTGTATTTTCTTTGAGATGTCGATAGATTCCTCATGATGATTTCTTGGTGGTTTACATTCACAATGCCATGTGTTAATTTTACATGTTGAGGCGTATTTCTCGTAGTTGGGATTTCATATTTATGAGATTCGATAGATTTTCCAACATAAGCATTGATTCCACCCTCAGGATCACCGAGTCCCTTAATGTTTTGGTTGTATCTTTGTTAGTTGATTATGAACACCGAGCATATTGTTGTCAAGTTAGAGGCATTAGAGATTACTACAATCCTTGGATATGTGTTTTGAGCCATTCAATTGATCTACTATTTGGTGTCATTAGTAGTATGTAGAATTCGATGATATTTTCTTACTACTAGACCTTTTTGAGCAGCATAGAGATATTTCTACAAATTTTGAGCTTGAAGTCATCCTATTGTGGAGCACTTGATCAGCATCTCACTATTTTCAGTAGCGCATTCATAAGTGAGGGTGGTGGTCACAGATTTGAGTTAAACAAAGTTTTGATACATGTCTTGCTTCGCGATCGAAGCATTGATTAAATCATTGACTGCCGGTATTAGGGTTTTTTTTCTATAGAGGAGCATATTTGCAATATCTTGATTTTGACGTGCTCGAGGATCGATATTCATTAACCAGGAAGCGGGTATAGAGTTAGATAGATTTGACAGGTGTCTTGATCATCCATTCAAACACTAGGGCATACCAGCCTCCCTCCCTCCATTGAGATTACCATATCTTTTGTTGATTTCATGGTTGCTCGGTCCATTCTTTATTACTGTAGATTTATTATACTAGACATGCCTCTAGAAGGTTATTGAGGCGCTTTGATTTACTTCTTGGATGTTAGATCTGTGCATTGGTCTTTGTGAGTCATCGCTTAGATTTTTCTTCTTATAGAGCTTTTTCTATAGGCCATGCCCATACCCAGTGATTCATTTGAGTCATCGCTTTCATAATTCTTCTTTTGGTGCTGGTTCACAGCACTCTCTTTTGTCTTTGTTTGATTTTAGGTGTTTCTAGCCACATATACTTTCACTCGATCGATCATTCAGGAGCATCCCTCCTTCTCCTTAGACCATCTTAGATCCTCGTTTAGAGAGTTGATCTTCATTTTAGGGCATCCCCCTATTAGCTATCCTGCTTTGGGCAAATAGTGCCCCATCTTTCGATATTTCGTTTTCAATGTATCTTACATGTTAGTTTTGTTTTTCTTAGATGTTCTTTCCTTAGTCTTTAGTTAGTTATTAACTTCTTTTCTTCTAGATTGATTTATCAGGAGCATTCCTTATTCTTGAGATTATCTTAGATCCTCTTTATAGAGTCGTCCTTCATTTTAGGGCATCCCCCACATTGCTGAGTCTTCTTTGATAGTGCCCGCATCATCAAGTATTTCATTTTCATCCGACCTAAGTTGTTCATTGCATCATAGCTTAGAGTTGTTCGTCATATCTAGTTTGAGTTTTATATCCTCTCATTTTAGCTTTCATTTGATCATTTGCTTTCTTTATTCGTTATCAGGCATCCCTCATTCTTCAGAAATTATCTTAAGTCCTTTTTCAGAAAGTAGATCTTCATTTTAGGGCATCCCCTATTCTGATCTTCTTTGGGCATTATGTGCCGCATCATTGAGATATTTCATTTTCATCACGACCTTAAGTTGTTCCAACACATCCACGACTGAAGGCATTTCATCATGTTAGTTTTAGATTTTTATATCCTCTCATTTAGGTTTCATTTGATCATTTGTTTCCTTTATTTGGTTGTCAAGGCATCTCATTCTTCGCAGATTATCTTGAATCCTTTTTCAAGGTGATCTTCTTTAGGGCATCCTATTTACGATCTTCTTTGGGCGTACGGTACCACATCATCGCGTATTTCATTTTCATCATAATACTTTCTGATGTTCGTTATCCAGCCAGGCTATTCATCACGTTTAGTTTGAGGGCTTTATGATATCTCGTTTTATTTTTTGTTAGATCATTTACTATAAGAAATAGGACTTGGGTGTGGTCATAACCGTCACCAAATCAATGAACTCCATGACTTCGGCTTTTATTGTCTGATTTTATGAAACCTTGACCAAGCGTCATAATAATAGGTGCATGCAAAGGTTTTAGTCATGGTTTCCTGCGTGACCATGACCATATGGTCCATTTTAGATTCGCGGTCATACTTAAAAACCGTGACCAGCTAGAATGATAGCTGAGGGACCTTTAGTCAAGGCGGAATGAAAACTATGGCTAAAAGTGCGCCTTGATCTGTTCATTAGTGATGACAAAGTCCCCGCACGAGCTTACCATCCCACGCTTTTACAATTCGTTCTTATGATGTGACAAAAATGGACCATAATCCTGATTTTTGTAATAGTGACTAAAAATTATTACATTTAAGCGATTAGTTTTTATGGATTCTCATTTTTCCAGACACAGTAATAAACAATTAATCTTTTAGACCATGTTATCTGATCAAGCAACTCAACAATATTGAAATTCAAATTTTTAAATAGTATAATATATCATAATAAATTATTCCAAGCTATATAGTTAAAAACTAATATAATATGACAAAAAAACAATAAAAGAGATACAAATTAGGTTTTACATTCTATCATATAATGTAATAAGTCAACTAACCAATCATCACATATTAGTCATAAAAACTTCAAAAAATGAGAAGAATGTATCATATAAAATGTAGTATCATGTAAACTTTGTTGAAATTGTTGCATCATCTGTTCTTGAAGTTGTGCTTGCACTCTTTGCATTTCCATAATTTTTTCATCAAACTCTTCTTCCACTTATTCTCGTGTCTTTCTTTGAACTTCTACCTTCTCCTCCCAAATCATTTCAGTGGTATCGTAAACTTTTTGTTTTGCAACTCTTAACATCTCTTAGGCATTTTAAGTTGTGATGACAAAGTAGATCGCAGTGCCCCCGTGCTACTGCAAAGACTAAGGTAGGAGTAACATGAATTCATAGCCTCGAACACGTCCATGCCTCTGCCCGACCATCACTTAGGCATATGTCATCTGCAAATTAGTAGATGCTATAGATGATCTAAACGGTAGAAACCGACGGGAGAAAGACATCCCTTAGGGTTGGGATAATGCTTACTTAAATTGATCTAAAGCATTACAAAAACAAAATAATTAGACTTGTACAAATAATTTGGTATGTAGCTGATTGAAATACAAGTATATAAATTTAGTACTTCATTACTATGATGCGCCAGCACGGTGTCAGGCGTCCCATCTTTTTTTGTATGTTTAAAGACAGACATCTTAACTCTATTAGGCTTAATTCTATCATCCTTTTTTTATTCCTATTCTTACAAGTAAAACAATTAAGTTATTTTTTATGAACTATTGATAACACAACAAATTTTATTAATAATAAAATTTTCTACATGTTCAATATCGGATTTGAGCATAACACGATCTACGGTGTATGTTTTTACTCATCGGGGATGCGCCTCATGTCTTCACCCAAACGCACGTGATTTATTATTTATTATTATTTTATACAACCGTGAGTCGAATTTTGGATGTTGTCGTTTTCGAACTCACATCTTGCAGAATGGTGAACAGCAGTACCATACCCACGACTCAGGCTAGTGTGGCCAGGTATATGAAATGCATAGAGCCAATGCATTTTCATTCATGTTAGTATATATATGGTGTAACTGAAACATTAATACCATGGATAGTTATAATTTTTGCATATAATTTACATCCATACGATCACATTAATACATCGTAGCATATATGTGGTTTCTACCTGACAACATGTTATTTAATCTTTTACAACAATAACACACAAAATGGCTCAAATCTCGGACCCACATAAAACAGGACACCTCTTAGCTCTTGCGATTAAATCACCAAATTCTTGACACGCCCATAAACAAAGACATTAGTCTGGGATCAAAGCTCAATGAGAACTTGATCAGAAACTATAAAAACAATCCAGAAATTTTAGCACGGGCATCCAAAACGGAGTCCAGAAAATTGACTGACCAAAAATAGTCGAGAGAAATTCAACACAGGTGTAGAAAACAATCGAATTCACAAAATTCTACCTTTCAGTCAAGATTGAGGACTGAAATTTACGACCTTTCACGTCCTCTAAGTCAATCTCAAACCATTAAATGGTCTTTAGGCTATAAATAACATAACTAGGAAAAATTACACACCATTGAGTTTGTTGAACTCGAGATTTTAGTATGCGTAGCTCTCTCGTGCATGGATGACTTTTTTATCGAGCCTGGATTGATTTCCGTAGATCTTAGAGAGAAGCGAAGAAAGAAAAAAAAACAAATATCTCTCTCTCTTCAGCTCCCTCTATGTCGGCAGTTTATTATTTTTTATTAACATTTTGTCATTTTGAAAATTTCTAATTTTCCGGGTTCCACACTTTGCCACATTGGCTTGTTTTAGAGGATATTCTATATCGATTAAAATAACATATCACCTATACATAGCTACTAGAAACATAATGAAGTTACTAAAAATGAAGTATTAAATTAGATATAACTAATAAATATGATTTTATTTGAAAAATTAGTGAGAAATATACCTTTATATGAAAAAAAAATTATTATGTTTTACCTTTGCCTGGGTGTGCCCCAGTTAATAGGCCACCTCCATTCATCATCTGATAAGTGTGGAGGTTTGTGGTGCAATCTCTCTTCATTTATTATTATGCTTGGTCATAATACTGCCTTTACCTTTCTCTTCTGAGCAGTTTCCTGATATGAAATAATGTAGCTCTTGCATGTTTCATCCATTTCATATTTCTCTATATTTCAGTCATATATAATTAAGAGTTTTATTTCAACAATAACATTACAATTTGAGCGGATAGTAATTGACATACCAATATCAAGGCCCAAAGTTTTTCCTTTACATCTTTACTAACGTGATGCTAATCTTGGACTTGGATGGGTACATTGTGTTGAGATCGTACTAACTAAAAAGTCTTTCGTCATTGTCATGATAAACAACTTGGCTCTTTGTATTGAAATATGTTGATTTTTTTTTCGTAAAATTATCATACCAAATAAATCCAAATTCTGCGTTAGGTCATGTCCTCACTAGAAGAACCTTCTAAAGTAAGACAAATTATAAAGCATAATTTGTTCTCTTATATAAAAAATTAAATAATCGATTTTCATTATTTGAGAAAATAAACATATGTAAACACAAATATCATAAGTAAATCTAAGCATAATTATCTTAAACATACCAATTGACCTAATAACTAAAGGACCAAAATCACCAGAACTAGTAGAAGTAGTTGCAAGTGGTTATAACTGCATGTTACGATATAGATTATCGAGTGTCCTCTGCAGAACAACATGCATGCCTCATGCACTCTTCGATGAGACATTTTTCTATATAATAATGTTTATAAAATGAAATATAAATAAGTTACATAAATAACATAGAATAAATTCTAGCATTATATATAAAGTAATATATATTTGTGTGCTTACGGTATTGTGCTACAAACATCTATATCCTCATCATGAATAAATTTGTGTCTCGATCGACAATGTTTCTTTGTCGTGATAGTAGAACATTTGTTTGGACTAGTTTCTTCTGTAATATCACTTTTTTCCCAATTGATTAAATCATTCTCAACTAGGTCATGCACATCATGTTGACTATGAAGTGTTATAGGCTGTTGATATGGCTCTTGATCATTAATAGATACTTTTGGTTCTGCTAAACCCCCTCGGGTTTTGTATTTCCTACAACAGGTGTGTCAATTTTCCTCATTTGAATTTTAGACATAAAAGACTTGTTTTGTTTAAATCACAGTACAAATGGTTCATTTGTGCATATGATACGTTCAAAATTCAAACACGTGAATCCATATTCATCCTTCTTTATCCCCTTTCCAATATTGATTACATCCCACCAACCACACTTAAATAAAATAACTCTATTTCCATTAAGGTAATGTAACTCAACTATGTCTGTTAGCACACCGTAGTAAGAAACATGACCAAAAATTGGGTTCATGTCTCTTGCACTTGCAGAGCTAGACACCTTTGCGGTTACAATAACTCCACTATTTTGAATCTTTTTCTCTTTTTCTCGTTCTCTTGTGTGGAATCTGAACCCATTAATGATGTATCCTTTATAATAAGTAACTGATGTACTTGGTCCACTTAACAGTGATAGTATATGTTTAGAAACGGCACTTTCATGTCGCATTTGTATAACCTATCGATTCAAATATAAGATTATAAACATACATGTTTATTAGATAATATGAAAATGTATATAGTGAATGTACTAGACGTTTCTTCAAACCAACTAATAAATTCTTGTGTGAATCAAATTTACATCTCGTGCAATTTTAATACGTATGGGCTTAGCCTCTTATAGATTGTTTCAGGTTTAAAAATAAAGATTTGTAATTATGATGCTCATAAAGACCAAAATTACATTTCTGCATGAGAATTGAAAGAAAGCTTTATTTAAACAATCATCTTACTCAATGACTGGCGTCACTTCCTCACAATTACTTAGCACATATAAATGTGCTTGAGACCACTCTTCTGTCTTAAGAACACGAGATGTTGCTTTTCCTATCAGACATCCCATGAGCCTGGAAATGCGTAACCATTCATTTCTATGCGCTTGTACGACATAATTCCTTTCTGCACGATCATGTTTTGTTTCAACATTATGCAAATATCTTGAACAAAAGGTTGCACATTCTTCTGCTATGTACCCCTTTGCAATAGAACCTTCTGGACGACTCTTATTACACACATAAGACTTTAATGTGCGTAACACAATAGATTTGTTTCATGAACTATATGAAACCTAATATATATATATATATATATATATAATTAATTGAATGAGAACATACCTCTTAATATGATACATTCATCGATATTGCACTGGTCTAGCGACCGTTGCCTCATTTGCAAGATGCACATGTAAATGTACCATAACATAAAAAAAAATGGAGGAAATATTCTTTCCAATTTGCGAAGTGTGACTATTATGTCATTTTGAAGGCGCTCTAATTGATAAATCTTTAACACTTTATAACACAATTGTTGGAAGAAACTACATAATTTAACTATAGCAACACAAACATTCTTATGTAGAAACCTCACGAATTGTAAGGGAAGGAGTTATCAGACATGAGAACATGACAATCATGAGACTTTAATCCAAAACGGCCAGTTCATTCACTAGATGCACCAAAAGTATGTTGTAGCTTACAACCATTTGAACCTTCACTTCTTTCAAAAATTTACATAATTCCTTTTTTTGTTTAAAGTTAGTGATTAGCATGCAGTAGACAATATAACCCTATTTCCTCTTTCTATAGGGTGAAGTTGATCTCTAATACCCATAGCTTGCAAGTCAAGACGACTAATCATGTTGTCCTCTCGACACTCATCAATACTCAACAAGGTACTAACTATATTATCGCATATATTCTTTTCAATATGCATTACATCCAAATTGTGATGCAAATAAGGGTTTTCCAATATGGCAATTGGAAAAAATGGTTTCTCTTTTTCCAGTTGTGCTCAAGTTTAGCATGTTCTCTTTTTCTTTTCGCCAACATCTTGTTTTTTGATGCCTTCCTTAAAATAATATGTTCCATTCCATCTAGTTGATGTAGAACATCTTCCGTAGACAATTGTTTGTGTGCTGCTCTATGCTCCTCATTTCCATCAAATGACCTTTTATCACATCGAAATCTATGATCAGTCGATAAAAATCGACGATGACCCATGTAACATCATTTCCGTCCGTTTTGTAATCGATATGGCAAACAATCCTTTTTAAAAATATGACAACCAAATTGTCCTTTAGTGCTCCAACTAGGAAGATTTGCATATACAGGAAAATCATTGATGGTCCATAATATAGCTGCACGCATACAAAAATTTTGTTTTGTTGAAGCATCATATGTTTCAGCTCCAACCTACCATAACTCATTCAACTCATCTATTAATGGTTGTAAGTATATATCAATGTCATTCCCAGATGAGTGGACGGGAATAGGAGTGACAACATGGAGAATGTTTGTTTCATACACATCCAAGGTGGTAAGTTATATGGAATAAGAACCACGGGGCCACATGCTGTATGAAATTGACATATTTCCAAAATGATTGAACCCATCACTTGCTAAATCGAGCCTACCATTTCGAGGTTCTTGTGCAAAAGGGTGAGTTTTATCAAAGTTTTTCCAATCTAAAGAGTCTACTGGATGCCTCATCATCCTCGCTCTCATCTGACCATCAACATGTGTTTCATGTGAGAAGTTGTCTTCGATGACATATATAACCTTTGAAGTCTTGGTTTTAAGGGAAAATAACGCAATGCCTTAGCAGGAATTTTCTTTTTCTTTGATGACTGATTGAACTCATCTGTAGGATGAACATCACTTGATTTCCATCTAGAGACACCACATAATACTCATTCGCATTGGCATGCTCTTTTGAATACAACATACAATCTGAGGGGCACACATCAATCTTAATATAATGGAGGCCTAGCTCACGGAGCACTTTTTTTGTTTCATAATAATTACTTGGCAATGTCTCATCCTCGGGAAAAACATCCTTCAACAATTCAAGTAACATTATAAATGACTTATTGTTCCATCCATTAAGACACTTCATATGAAATAGTCTTATGATAAAAGACAACTTTGTAAATTTTTTACACCCTAGATATAATTCATGCTCAGCTTCCCTCAACAAATTATAAAATTTGTTTGCATTCTCATTCAGTATTGATTCAAACTCCTCATGAACATGTGGACTTATTTCAGATTCCTCATTTGGCATTGACATTCCGAATGCATCATTTAACATTTCTTCCATCTCATCATGCATATTAGACTCATTAGTGCCACTATTGCCAATATTTGTAGGTTCATAAAACTCATATTCCTCGTGCATCAACCATCGCACATAATTTCCTAGCTATCCATTGTCTAACAAATGGTCATATAGTTTCTCGTTTTGTTGTAGACAATTATTCGGCGAATCTGGAGACATGGGAGCATTTCTTTTCATGGTGCATTATTAATGGCAAAGTCTAAGAACTGTGAGACTCCTATCTCATATTCATTGCTTACTCTTGACATTTGCATCTAACTCTTATCTATTGGCATTTTTCTCGTATCTCTGCAAATTAAATCATTCAATCACATAACAATGAATCTTCCAATCAACTTGTAATGAATGTGATATGTTTTGTATCATCTCAAACGCCTATATCAGGTAGTGATTCCTATCCCATTTAGAAATACATAATTCCTATGAATCAATCATCAACATGCTTAGTTTCATTTTGAGGAAATTTCGGTAACATTTCCTCTGAGTTCTCCAAATCTGAAATGGCAAGAGTATAAACATATTAGTTAGCTTAACTAAGTTGCTAACAATATGTCACCTTGTCCAAATATGCACCAGAGAACAAGGGAATTACTGTTGAAATTTATCAAAATAATAAAGCATAAGCGTGTATAGAGGTTATGTATTTCTAAAAGTAGCCACATTTATTATCTAACAGGACAATTCAAGCATCGTTTATGAACAATTTCACCATTCATATGCAAAAACATTTTAGTTGAAAACTTGAGTATGATGACTAAATAATCATATCCATACTTTTTCAACTTATATGTTTCATTATATGATCAAAGAGACAAGCGTCATCTGAGAATGCTTGAGCAAGATTTCTAGGGTTTACTAAATTGAGAATGAGTGAATGATAGAAATGAATGACAAACAATATTAGAAAGAATTACATAAAAACACACCATGAGACTAACATATCCAAAAATTTATACAAAGAAATTACTAACATGTAAGGACTTATAATGCATCATATACTTAGCACAAATGCATAGTACTTTTCTAGCATTTTGAAGCATAAATCGCATCTGTTATAACTCTTAAATAACAGGAAAAGCAATTCCACATGGGAAGACCAAAAATCAGTCTAGCCTTATAACAAGTCGAAAACAGAACACAATTCCACAGTTGCCCAATCAGGTAGTAGACCCAAAAATGCACATGGATGACCAAAAATCAATCTAGCCTTATAACAAGTCAAATAGAGGTCCTAAAACCCAATACCAAATCTGAGCTTATTATCTAATACCCAAAACTGTTTTGAACTAGAACCAAAATTTATTCTTAGCAATTTCTAGCAATTGCCCAAATCCTTAAGTTAGGTCCCAAACGGACCCTAGCAATTGTCCCAATTTCTACAAAATCCTAACCAAATCAGTTTTGAACTAGAGCCAAAACTTATTCTGAGCAATTTTTAGCAATTGTCCAAATCCTTAGGTTAGGCACCAAACGAACCCTAATTGTTTTGAACCTAACGGACTCTAGAAATTGCCCAAATTTCTACAAAATCCTAACCAAAACAGTTTTGAACTAGAGTTAAAACTGATTCTTAGCAAATTCTAGCAATTGCCCAAATCCTTTGGTTAGGTCCCAAATGGACCCTAATTGTTTTGAACCAAATGGACCCTAATTGTTTTGAACCAAACAAACCCTAGGAATTGCCTCGATTTCAACCAAATCCTAACCAAAACAGTTTTGAACTATAGTCAAAACTTATTCTTAGCAATTTCTACCAATTTCCCAAATCCTTAGATTAAGTCACAAACGGACATTAACTATCTCCTAACTAAAACAACATAGTGGGAAAAATACCGACAAGACATACCCAAATAGCTCATTCGTGGAATAGAATAAGAAGAAAGGGAGAAAACTTACCAAAGAGGTAGAAAAATCGGCCCCGTTGAGAGAAAAATGAAAAATTAAACCTTAGCTGCAGAGAATATGAGTTGTAGAGTCCAAAAATCGAAGTCTTGCAACCCAAATGTGAAGATCTACGGTAAGAAATTATGTTTCTAGGGTTTTTGGCAGAGAGAGGAAGGAGAATGAGAGAGAAAATGAGAGAAAAATGCATAATAGGGCGAGAAATGAAAACTTATAGCCTTTTCTATCGATGAGCCAAGTCGTAGGTTTGTGACGTTGGATGCATTAGCTATCCGATACGGTTCGGTGTGAAAGCGGTCGGCCGATTCGTCGACCCGGATGGATCTGATAGCCATCCATTTTAGTTCGACATGAAACGGTCGACCGATTGGTAGACCGGTTTGTCGACCGTTTGGATGCAGTAGCCATCCATTTTTTTTCGACATGAAACAGTTGACCGATTTGTCGACCAGATGGATGTAATAGCCATCCATTTTTTGACATGAAACGATCGACCGGTTTGCATAAACGGTCGACCGATTTGCATAAACGGTCGACCGGTTTGTGCATACCAAGGAAACGATCGACCGGTTTGTCGACCGAATGGATGTAGTATCCATCCATTTTGGTAGAACTGAAACAATTGACCTGTTCATATAAACGGTTGACCGGTTAATAGAAACGGTAAACCGGTTGGTCGAACTGTTTGATCGGTTCCCCCATCGAGTTCTATTTCAACGGCTATAAACGACTAGTATATAGAAAAATGTCAACCAATTGGCAGCTTAAATGTTGTCAAATTCTCACTCTATAAATAAAGTGTCAGAGATCACTTAATCGGTAAGACACTTGTTAAATATCTTCTTAATCATCATTTCTTTTGTAAATCATTTCTTAAACTAAGATTGTAAGTCCATTCATTACATTTGCATATTTTAGAGTGCACACTTGTGTTCATTCAAGCTTAAGTTGTATTTGAAAGATCTTAAGAGCTTGAGAATGTCTCCTTGTACTTAAGTGAGAAAGCTTCAAGTATGTAAAACTTGAAAATTTTGTGAAGAGCCCATTAGAGTCATAATCAAGTGCTAAAAGAGAAGTTCGAATGGAGCTTGCCCTTGAGTGGAACCTCGCCTGGATTAAAGGTTGAGGAGAAGTGGACGTAGGTAAGAGTGTGTTGAACCACTATAAATTCAGTTTTGTTTAAATGTTATTTAAAATATTCCTCATTTTAATAATTATTATTTGTGAATATACAAACAAATTGCTTCTAATCCAAATACATATCTATATCTCAAAACCATTAATGTTGAAATCAAAATTTTACTATAAAATATATAGTCATTGAATGTAATAAAATATTTTCATCATTATCTATATCCAAGTACCAATATTTTCATCCACCAATTTTCTTTTGCATATAATATAAAAGCCTTAATTTTTATAATCTATATAGAAAAAGTGTTTTCCTTTTTAAATTTTTAATGAAAAGTCAAGGTAAATTTTTAACTAATTAGTTTAGTATATATATATATATATATATATATATATATATATATATATATGTATGTATATGTGTGACTAAATTATTGGCACCAAACTTTACCTCCATTAAATTTTACATATAGTCAAAATCCAAAATTAGCTAACTTATACCAAAAGTCATTCATTGTAGTCAAAGTCCAAAACTACTACTTATAGATTTGGCCACGGTTTTACTTAATATTAGTGCAATACATGCTAATAGGGGATTTGGTCACGGTTTTATAAGCGCGACCAAATATATAAGTTAGTATGTATTGAGTCACGATTCGTAACACGTGACCAAAAATACATTATTAGACTTTTGACGCGGTTTATCTTAAAGCGTGACCAAAAGTCTAATAATGTAGTATTGGTCACGGTTTTAAGTAAAACCGTGACCAAAACATGTTAACTTATATATTTGGTCACGATTTTATTTGTGACTGTGGCCAAAAGTTACATTCGCGTAGCTTTTTGTCATGGTTTCAAGAAAAACTGTGACTAAACGATTTGCATCAAATTTCCCCGCCATCAATTTTTACGTATAGTCACGATTTCCAAAAAAACCGTGACTAAAATTCCCATCAAATATTTTAGGTGACGATTTTACGATGGTCGCGACAAAAAATCATATTTAGTCACGGTTTTACTTAACCGTGACTAAATAGTCGTCACTAAAAACCTTCTTTTTTGTAGTGTTACTTCTTTTATTCTAGTTTATCACGACTATCCCTCATTCTTCAGAGATTATCTTAGATCCTTTTTTAAAGAATCGATCTTCATTTTAGGGCATCCCCCTATTTACAATCTTTTCTAAGCATACAATGCCTGCATCATCGAGTATTTCATTTTCATCATAGCCCTAGGGTATTCATTGCATCCATAGCTCAAAGTTGTTCATCATGTTTAGTTTTGAGTTTTATATCCTCTCATTTTAGTTTTCATTTGATCATTTATTTCCTTTATTATAGTTTATTAGGAGAATCCCTCCCTCTTCAGAGATCATCTTAGATCCTCTTTCAAAGAGTCGATTTTCATTTTAGGGCATCCCCTTATTTACGATCTTCTTTGGGTATACAATGCCTGCATCGTCGAGTATTTCATTTTCATCACAGCTCTAAGTTGTTCATTGCATTTGCAGCTTAGAGTTGTTCATCATGTTTAGTTTCGAGTTTTATATCCTCTCGTTTTAGCCTTCATTTGATCATTTATTTCCTTTATTCTAGCTTATTAGGAGCATCCCTCATTCTTCAAAGATTATCTTAGATCTTCTTTCAGAGAGTTAATTTTCATTTTATGACATCCCTCTATTTATGATCTTCTTTAGGCTTACAGTGCCCGCATCATCGAATATTTCATTTTCATCATAGCCTTAAGTTATTCATTGCATCCATAGCCCTAAGTTGTTCATCATATTTAGTTTCGAGTTTTATATCATCTCGTTTTATTTTTCATTAGATCATTTATTTCTTTTATTCTAGTTTATCAAGAGCATCCCTCATTTTCCATATATTATCTTAGATCCTCTTAGAGAGTTGATCTTCATTTTAGGGCATCCCCATATTTACTATCTTCTTTGGGCATACAGTGTCCACATCATCAAGTATTTCATTTTCGTTACAACCCCGAGCTATTCATCACATCAACAGCCCCGTGTTGTTCATTGCATCCACAACCCCGAGTTGTTCATCACATCCACAGCCCCGAGCTGTTCATCTCATCCATAGCCTTGAGTTGTTCATCACATCCACAACCCTGAGTTGTTCATCGTATCCATAGCTCCAAGCTGTTCATCACATCTATAGCCCCGAGCTGTTCATATCATCCACAATCTTGAGTACATTCGCGACATCCACAGCCCAGAGTTGTTCATATCATCCATAACCCCAAGTTGTTCATATCATCCACAACCTCGAGGCAATTCGCCATCCATGACCGAGCTGTTCATTGCATCCATAATACCGGGTTGTTCACTTATCATCCATAACTGCGAGGTTGTTCGCCATTTGGATTAGGTTTACTTCACATTCGGTCATTCACGACCATGACATTTCTCTCGTTTTTGCTAGTTGTTTTAGAGATATCGCTTAGCATGACTTCATTTTGTCTCTGCATCATTATATATATATATGAGTTAGTCCTTCTATTCACATTTATTCCTCTCTTGGTAATAAGGCTTTTGGAGAACTTTAGGCTTCTTTTGAGTTTCTTGCTATATGGAGCTTACCTTGAGTTTCGAATAGTAGTCTTGTCTTACACCTTAGCACCTTCATTTAGTGTGTGACGCCTCAAATCCTGTAATTAGTTGACAACGTCGACCCACGGAAAATCATTGTCTCGTGTCGCCCGAGACCCGTACATGAGTAAAAATGGCCGCTGGCTGCATCATCAATACTCACCAAGAATCTAACCAACTATATTGCAATAGTTCAAGAGTTGATTACACCACTCTTAATACAAACATATATTAAAATTTAGAATCCTAATACATGTTTTACAAAAATAATCAATCAAAGTCACAATCCGGCTTTCTTCTCAAAAGTAACCTCTAATGGGCGTCATCTTCCTGAACACTCCCTGTACCTGAAATAATGATGCTCGACGGGATGGCTTGATGCCAGTGGTGATAATCTCTGCATAGGTTGCTCCACCTAAATTGCACATGCGTGGTAACTAAACACACTTAAGCAAATACATGATTCTACTTGAATGTCTACATGATATGGATGAGAATGCGACTCACCCTTTCCCACTTCTCGAGCCCTCGTTGACTCCCTCACGCATGCCTAAGCCAAATGTGAGAAAAATACAGTTTTCAAAACAAAATGTTTTTGTTCTTGAAAACATCATACCGAGTTTCGGTAAATATATTGGACTACCCTCCGAGGCAAATTTGTTGGATAACTCTCCGAAACAATTCATGGGCTCCTCCAACGTGAATTGTTGGACAATCTCTGACAATTCTCTGGAAAATCTTCCATAGAAATTCCTTTCAAAACCATTTCCTTTTTTATTTCTTTCATGTCATGCACTCACACCTACCATTCTAGGGTGCCCCGGTGCATATGTAATGCATTATGCCATTTGCAAACAATTCATGCTAATATATTTTACATGCATATATTAACAAATTCACATACTAATCACATGTTATTTAATTCATATCAATAACATCAAAATTAGCTCACATGGGTTAATAACAATCCAATTCCAATGGTGTTGTCGAAAATAACCGAGTAGGAGAAGACCCCTACCTCTTAGAGTTGTCGGCTCATAAGCCAGGTCTTAGCATAGCCCTTTCCGCGTAGAACAACTTTGCTTCTTGGCCCGACGCGAACCGATGATCCGAAAGCCAGGAAATCTAAAGAGAAGTTGCACTTTCTCTCTCTAAAAACCCTCCATTTTTCAAAATCTGCTCTCTCCACTGCCGGATTCAGCCTAAAAATGGAGAAGAAAGCTATTTTTCTTTTCATTTTATTCCTCTTTTATTATGCTTGTCCTTTGTCAGTTACAATTGGTTGAGAGGATTACGCCTCCATTTAATCCACTGACTTTGGATCTCCGTCCAATTAGGAGGTGCCACATGTCCCATAGATTTACACTTTAGCTCAAGTTGACTCATTTGCATACGACACGTGGCTGCGCCCAGGCCACTTAAAATGTGCGAGTGTCGCCTTCTGTTCGTTCTTGCTCCCGAAAAACATGCAAATTCCGCGTCTCGAGATTCGATGGTCTGCGTGGTAGCTAGATTTCGTGAGACGATCCTAACGATGAAGTCCGTTTCATCATCCGAGATCTAGAAAAATTCTGAATTTTGACCGAAATTACAATTTTGCCATTTTTCAGAAAATTAGGTTTTTCTCGGGGTTTCACATTCTCCCCTAAAAATTCGTCTGAAAATTTCACCTTTATAACATCAACCACGTGCATATGTAACCTACACAATCCACGGTTTTACGTACAGCGCTAGCCTTCCCAAGGTCACAATCACAATGATCAATGGGTCGTCCAGCAATCCATGTCATGAATGACATCATATCACAGAGCCCTTGTCGGCTCACCAACACCGGCATGATTCACCCGATGGGTAACTAATCCGAGTCGATCTTGACTCTATCACCCAACTCTAAGTTCGTGATAACCATGACAGTGTGTTTCTCTTTCTTGAGCAACGAACTTTTGACTACCTTTGCGAGTCCTGCTACATCCTTGCGAAGTGCGGATGTCTCACGAGTCTCTCACACCCACACAGAAATTTTGGATATCTCCACGGTCTCTTTCACCCACACAGAAATTCTGAATATCTCCACGGGTCTCTTACACCCACACATAAATTATGGGTATTTCCACGAGTCTCTTATACCCACACATAAATTTTGGATATCTCCACGGGTCTCTTACACCCATACAGAAATTCTAGATATCTCCACGAGTCTCTTACACCCACACAGAAATTCTGGATATCTCCATGGGTCTCTTACACCCATACAGAAATTCTGGATATCTCCACGGGTCTCTTACACCCACTCGAAGTGCGGATATCTACGGGTCTGCTACGCGCTTACGAAGTCTGGATAACCTCCATGGGTCTCTTACACCCGCACGGGATCTTTCGGATACTCTACAGCGGATCTCTTCACCCATACAGGGACCTTTCGGATATTCTGCGGGTCTCGTACTTTATTTCATGCTTTTCACCCGAGGGGACTAACGGCCCCCTTCTTGCTTCGCCCAACACACATTAATTACTTTTCATTTCCTGATTTGAACTATGAGTCTTCATTGGACGTAGTCCTAAAGACAAACCCAACCCACACTCACCAAGAGTGGTGAATGTCCATACCGTGTACCCACACCTGACTCGACGCAATGTCACCGTGCACATGAATGCAATGATGTCATCTTTGTAGCCTTAAATCCCAGGGTCCACCATGAGGGTCTCGAGATCGACTCACAATCCCAGGCCTATCGGATCAGCCCTCACCTAGATCTTAGGGAAGAACATCCACGCATGGCTTCTCAAGGCCACCAGCCTCTAAGTCAGAACCTATCACACAAGATGTATTAATAAATAGGATGCATCAAAAACAATCACGGGTATAAAAGCGTGCACCACTGCATATCAGGTTGTTCTGGATGCTCGGTAGCCGATACTGACCTCGCCTCCTAGGACAATCGTCTCAAATGCCCGGTACGATGCTTAGTAAACATCATTGCCCTTTGCCGAATCCTCGGCACCAGGTCACAATCACCGACCCGACCTACGCTCCCAGTTAAGCCTGTGGCCCATCTGCGAGTACTAGGTGTTTGTCACGGCACCACAGTATTGACCTTTGGTTCCTCTTACTCATAGGGTGTGGAGAAACAAGCGTATCACTCTGTCCCATAGCGGCGGGATTTATGGATCTCTGAACTTCGGGATCCACGCCTCTGAGGCGATCCTCCTCGTATGTAGGGTTGTTGGCGGTGGAAACATAACATTTGTCTGAATCTAGCAACTAGCTCACAGTCCTGGCCCCGGATAACGAGAATACGGGACCTTGAGAACCAGAAGCCTTCAACTTCTTTCTCGAACTAGAAGAAGATTGATCTCCCTTCCTCTTAGTACCAACACCCATATCTTGGATGCCTGGCATAACATCTACTTCTCCCTCTGTGGTCATACTGACCGTAGAGTCCACTCCTCCTCTAACCATTGGAGGATGATGTGCTTCTAAACGTTGGAGGTCGTTTGACCTGCCCTGATTCACTATTGCACATGCCTGTGCGATAGCGGCGACTGCAATCCCTACGGCCTCAACAAAGCCTGCTGGTCAAATATAGGTGGTGCTTGACCAGTACCTCGTGGACGACCTCTATGTCCTCTCATGACGAGCCATCTACACATGTCCAATGACAAGTTAAGTTTTAATGCAGTATCTCTAAGGTGTAAACACAGCCCTAAAACACTATTCACATATCGAAAAATTTTCATACTTTAAATCATACGCAGCAAAAATTTTATTTTATTTTTATTTTTATTTTTTATTTTATTTTATTTTATTTTAAAACCCGTGAGCGGTGTTCATGAGCCGATTGTCCATGAGCGTTGATCAACGATGTTGTAAACAATGCACTGAGTCAAAACTGGGTTGGGTGCACAGTGTACACACCCAAGGACCCAGGTTGGGCGCATTCTGGGCTAGTGTCGTGGCGCACTGGGCGCCGTATCGTGGCCCCATCCGGCCGTGTCGCAGGTCGTGTCACGTGCTATGTCGCAGGCCCCCTACAAGCGACACAAAATTGTATCGCGATACAAAGGTCCATGTCGTGGCGTCGCGCACGCCATGTCAGCCCGCGTGTGTCATAGCGTTCACCTTTCCGTATCACGGGGGTCTTTGTCGTGATGTATCGCGACGCTAGCTGCGGCCGTATACACCAACACCAAGGTCGCCCCGTCGCGATACAAAAATTGTATGTGACCCACTAAAGTACCAGTACGCCACGTGTCTTGGCGCCGCGGCTGCTCGCCCACACGCGGGGCGGTAGGTGTCACAGCCCCTTGCTAGGCGTGTCATGGCGCAGTGTTTGGCGTGTCGCGAGCTGCTGCTGACCCGGTACCTTGTGTCGCGTCTGATCTCACGGCCTAATCGTGACCCGGCCTAAATGAAGCGATGGCCCATTCGACTCCACACATTTTTCACTCTTTTTTCCTTTGTTCGGGCTCTTTTGTAGACCACAAATTTTTTTTTTTCAAATCTTCAGTAGAACCTCGGTATTATTTCTCTTTTTTCTGTTTACATAATGTAAAACCTCAGAAAAAATTCCTCAACACATTTTTTTTTTATTTCTCCAGTAGCCTCCTTGCTACTCCTAAAATGTAGTAGCTTGAACACTGCTATTTACCCAATTCAAAAATTTCAAGAGTTTAATTACAAACTCTTTTTCTTGTGCAAAAAAAAAAAAAAAACTTGAATAATTTTCCAGAATTCCACAAAACCCAATCTATTCATGTTCAAAACTGGAGCTACTATCCAGAAATTTTTTTTTTCATTTAATTCTGAACCATTCTGACCAAAATTCGTCAACATAACCTTAAATATCAACTTAGGGGTTATATTTTCTCGACCTTAATGTTCCACATTTTCTCCTATGCTACTCACCAATCATACAAATCACACAATTCATACAACACATGATCACACATCACATTTAATTCATCAAAATGCACAAGGATGCATGATCTAACCCGTTTCCCATCAAGTCCTAGGTAAACCATATACCTAACTTACCGATACTAAGCTATAACTCTAGTATCCAACATCGAGCTATACTAAGTTGTGATGTTCTTACACCTTATGACCATGGCCTAAGCCCAAGTCCCTCAAGCCCTAGGTATTCGTATACCTAAGCTATCATACTATGCTGTGAAGTTGGTATAAAACCAAACTTATAAATACACCCAGGAGCTCTAGGGTGTCGTTTATCTTGGCGCTCGATGCAGAGTTGTGACGCCCCGAATCCTTGTGGTCGTTGACAGCCGTCGACCGCGGAAATCTGTGTCTCATGTCATGAGACCCGAACATGGTAAATGGCCACTTGAATTATACATCAATACTCCTTAGAATCTAACCAACTATATTGCAGCTAGTTTAAGAGTTGATTACATCACTCTTAATACAAACATATATTAAAATTTAGAATCCTAATACATGTTTTACAAAAATAATCAATCAAAGCCACAATCCGGCTTTCTTCTCAAAAGCAACCTCTAATGGGTGTCGTCTTCCTGAACACTCCTTGTACCTGAAATAATGATCCCTCGACAGGATGAGCAATGCCCAGTAGTGATAATCTCCTATATGGGTTACTCCCCACCTAAGTGTACATGCAATGGTAACCAAACACCTTACTTAATACGCGTCTGCGAGATATGCACATGATATGGATGAGAATGCGACTCGCTCTTTCCCACTTCTCGAGCCCTCGCTGACTCCTCCACGCATGCCTAAGCCAAATGTGAGAAAAATACAATTTTCAAAACAAAAAGTTTTTGTTCTTGAAAACATCTTACCGAGTTTCGGTAAATATATTGGACTGCCCTCCGAGGAGAATTTGTTGGATAACTCTCCAAAACAATTCATGGGCTCCTCCAACGTGAATTGTTGGACAATCTCCCAACCCAATTCTCTGGAAAATCTTCCATATAAATTCCTTTCAAAACCATTTTCCTTTTTTATTTCTTTCATGTCATGCACTCACACCTACCATTAAGTGTCGCGGTGCATATGGAATGCGATATCTCATTTCAGGACAATTTATCTTAATATATTTTCTGTGCATATATTAACAAATTCGCATATTAATCACATGTTATTTAATTCATATCAATAACATCAAAATTAGCTCACATGGGCTAATAACAATCCAATTCCAATGGCTCACACACAATTATATTTTTATATAATTCAACAACATGTTAACACATTTAATTTTATGCATTAACAATTTATTTCCACCCATATCTCGAGCCATTCATTTTTAAGCAATAGTATGCAAAAACACATGGACATTTTCGGTCCAATCAAGCAAGCAAGGTTGTTTTAAGCAGTCCCTAAGCGGCTTGATCAAATGACCCACTCTCACCAAGCATCGGTTCCACTTTGTGGCCAGAGAATCCATAGCCATTTCCGGCCTCGCCACTGATACAATTTGCGTGTTGTTTAACGCTGAGCAAAACACACAAACACAACACAAGCCACCCAAACAGTCCATTGAATTTGTCCAAGGCTGAGTTCAAAAATTCCAACAATTCGAGTCCAGGTTGCAGAAGTTGTGAAACAGTCATTCACGACCTCAGGCTTACTCAGAACCATTCTGAGAGCTCTTAAAATAAAAATAGCAGTAGGAGAAGACCCTACTCTTGAGTTGTATGAAACCACCAAAGCCGATGTCCGCAGCGTAGCCCTTGCGCGTAGAACAACTGCTTCTTGGCGGAGTCTCGAGCGAAGCGGTCCAGAAAGCCCAAGAAATATAGAGAGAAATTCTTATTTCTAAAAACATAATTTTCAAAATCACTCTCCCCGCATTCATCGGATTCAGCCCAAAAATAGAGAATAAAGCTCTTTTTCTTTTCATTTTATTCCTCTTTTGTCCTTCACTTGCCACTTGTCAAGTTCTAATTGGTTGAGAGGATTACCTTATTCATTTAATCCACCAACTTTGGATCTCCATCCAATTAGGAGGTGCCACATGTCCACATGGGTCCCACACTTGAGCTCAAGTTGACTCATTCTGCACTTGACACGTGGCACATTGTGAGCCACTCAAAATGTACGAGTATCACCGCTACGGCCGTTCGCGCCAGCGTGCGAATTTGGTTAATGCCGGGTGTGAAGTGGCGTGGTACGCTAGATTTCACGAGACGATTCCAACGGTGAAGTCCGTTTCATCATCCGAGATCTATAAAAATTCCGGATTTTGACCGAAATTACCATTTTGCCATATTTCAGAAAATTAGGTTTTTCTCGGGATTTCACATAGTGAGTGTAGTTTTCCCCTTATGCGTGTTTGTTGATTTGTTCCCTGGTGGTCCAAGTAGTACTTAACTTTGATATTGGTTCTCGACCCACTTTTGGAGACCATTTAGAGGGAGTTTAAACTCACATTGTGACTTTAGTGGCTTAGACCATTTCTCTTCTTGATTGCTTTTTGAGTTTTTAGAGCCCCTTTGGTTGCTTTGGTGGGAGGGAGATGGTGTTCCTCATAGACACTCATATGGGGGTCTCCTTTTTTTTTCTTTGATAGAGTTCGTCTAATTCATTGCTGTTTAGCGCGTCGTTTCTTGCATTGTTCGTGTTAATTCTGTTTCATACTTGCTCTATCGAAAGAGGGGCATATTTGTAAACGATTAGAAGTATTTTTATCTTTCCCCATTTTTAGCCTTAGAGAATGTTCTCTTATTGGAAGTAAAGTGTAAGCTTGAGAAATGGCCAAGTGGAGAGTGAGGATGGCTTTAGTAGCTTGGTCTTGGGGTATAAAAGGGATAGTTTGTTTTAATCTAAGCAGGGGATCCTTTTAGGGAGGCTGACCTGGGTGAGAAAAAAAAAGAGTAAAAGGAAAGGAAAAGAAAGGGAGAGGCAGATCGGAGAGAGTAAAGGGGGGGGGGGGGGGAGGTGGCAGAAGAGAAAAAAGGGAAAATAAAGAAAGAAGAGAGAGGCTAGGTTTTGAGATGGAGAATCATTTTGGAAAAAGAAGAGACAAAATGAAATAAAAATAAAATATAGGGTGGTTTGGGTGGGGGGGGGGGAGGTGTGATTTTCCAGAAAATAAAATAAGCAAATTTTCCAGAAGGCGTGTTCAAATGTGGGGTTGGAGGAGGATGATTCGAGAGTCCCATGATGTAGGAAAAGGGTTTGTCTGAGGAAATGGTTACCAAATACCATATGTAGAATCAGGTGGAGTATTATGGGAGTGATGAGGAGCTTATCTTTTTGTTATATGCATTACATTGTAACGATTAATATAGATTCATGTAGGTTTTTCTCTCTTTATTTTTCTTTTTTTGTGATATATATATATATATATATATATATAGTGTGTGTGTGTGTGTGGTCTCTGCCTAGGGTATGTACATGTCATTTCAGTGAAATGGAGAAAAAAAATATATGGGTGATTTTGAGGATTTTGAGATCGAATTCCAAGTGAGTTTCTTGCTTTTCTTTTGGAGGATTTTTTATTTTTGGGTTTTCGGATTTGGTGGGTTGAGACCCAATTTGTAGATTTTCTTTTCTCCTAAGCAAAAGGTTGTTTGAAGTTTAAGAATTTTTTGGTGAATATCGATTGAAATGGGTGGAATTTGGTAAACCCAGAAATTCCAGATTAGAAAAATTCCTAATGAAAGAAAAAAAATTCTCCTTTACGACAATGGTGACCAACACTTCACTAATATTCAATTATGACTCCAAGATTGGTGGGTGGAGTGGTTGGTGGATTTTATCAAATTCACATAATTCAATATGTTAAGAAAATCTGGAATCTTCTATTTGGTAAGACATAAATTAGTTTTCACTTTAGGTCAACCCATTAAATTAGGTCTAATATATTTAAGCCTAGCCCATTAAATTAAAGTCCCCACAATATCTTAGGCTGACACTGTTAAATTAATAATACAACATCGCAGACTCGATTTATCGTATTCCAGAAGGCCTGCTCTTAGGCGTAGTGGAAGTGCAACTAGGTACAGGCCCCAATTCATTAGCTCATTTCTTGACCCGTTAATGACAGTTAAGAAAACTTCTGTCTGTCTCTTTTAGGCTCTGGCCGAATTTAGGTCATGATGTGCTTTGACCGCGTCTTAACATGCTCTTTATTTCATCAAACTCTCACCTTTAAAAGCATTGAGTCGATTTAAATTTTAAAATTCAATGTTTTAATTTTAAAACTCAAATTTTCAAAAATTCAAGTTCTAAATTTTCATTTCTCAATTTTTAAAATTAAAGTGTCATAATTTTAAAATTTAAATCCCTCAATTTCTAATTTCAAATTTCTAAATTTCAACTCTCAAATTTATAAAATTGTTCTTAATTTCAAAATCCAATTTCCAAAAATCTTAATTCAAAATTCTCAAATTTCAAAATTCTTAATTTAAAATTTGGCTGATTTCAAAACTTGATTCCAAATCAATTTTCAAAAAATTTCAAGCGTATGATTAATTACATGGATTCGCATAAAATGGAATCTTGAGTAATTTGTGTAACGTATAAAATAGAGAACTAGATGAAGCAGGCATCTCATATATACTTTTAACAAATAATTTGACCTTTAATCTATAACTAATTTTCAATTAACTGTGAATGTTTTGTTTTGTTTTTTTTATTCTTATTATTATTAACGCTAACGTTGTTTTAGCAGTGTTCATGTCTGTTTGTCGAGATCTGCATTTTACTCATTTGAGCTATTTATTTATTTGTCTGATCGTTTTATATATATTTGGTGTGTTGTTGTGTGTGTGCTTGTGCTGGTATTCATTGATCGATTAGCTAAAAGTTATATTTTAACAATTTGTTTAGTAGAGACCGGCTTTAGGAGGCAGAGGTAATACGACTTGTTCAGCACCTTGCAATAAGTAATATGGCCAGGGATCTAAAGCTCGATTTTCCCAAGCATGTTTTCTTATAAAGTCGTATTATTTATGATTTTTCTTTTCTTATTTATTGTCGATTTTTTAAAAATAAAAGCGAAAATAGGTAATATTTCACCAAAAACCATTTTCTAAAAATGGTTTTTCAAAATATGGAAATGAGTCTCGCATTTTTAATAAAAAACGCATAATAACAAAAAATGTGGGGTCCATAATACGATTAGCTCAGTTGGCCTAAGGCTAGGGTTTAACTCAATAATCACCTATTCGAGTCTCTTTAGGATCATTAAAGGTTTATCTGATCGTTAACTTTAAAGTCTCGTGAAATTAGCTGAGATGCGTGTATGTGTATATATATATATTCCAATCAAATCAAGTTGATACCGTGGAGGCCATTGCCCCCGCATTTCAACCATCGGTCTTTGTCCCATCATGTATCTCCACAAAATTTCCCTTTAATTATTATCGGATCATACACAAATTCTAGTCATTTAACAAACATTCAGAAACAGGAAGGATTGTGATTGAAGTTATTGAGCGTGGAGTCTATAGTCTAATAACTAGAAGAATGGACAACGAAAAGGGGAAACATTTTCTCGGGAAAATGTTAAGAACTCAACGGCATTAATTTAAAAAATAGAAAAGTAGAATCTAAGTTAAAAACAAACCCATGATTTGGATGCATAAAAAGCTAGCACAACGATTTCCCCGTGACGTGACCATCGGACCATGCTTTTGTGCCCATAATTTAAAACACGAGAACAGGTGAACAAAAAAAGTAAAAAAAGAAAAGTGGATTAGGTCTGATTTTGACATGGAACCCATCCTAGATAAGATTAACAGAAGATTCTACCTCCCAATCCCGCTAATTTATTCGCCTCTCTTATTAATTCATAACAGGCAAATCAAATGGTCAAGGTAGAGGAACCGAAAAACACTCCACAAGCAGACAGGAGACAATGGAAATAAAGAAAGAAAGGCAAAATCATAATGGGGGAGTGGTGAGCCGTCGGTCAACGGCGGCCTCAGCCTCAGCCTCAGCGGCTCAGCCAGGCGGCGCTTCTGGCTCCCTGCGCCTGCGGTGTCGGCTTTCATGGCATCAGTCATTATTCATTAATGAGTCGTCCTCCACGCGGAAACCACTATTTTCTCATGCCATGTGGAGTCATGATTGGCCCCCCCAGGCCCCTTATGAATGAAGTGGTCCCCAATCCCATTAAGGTATTTTATAGTCACATATTAAGGACTTTTTCCCCTCCATAATCTTTAGTCTTCTTCAACGCATTTTTGTTACTTCCAAATTCTACGCATCACCTTTTGTTTTCTAAACTTATCTCAAGAACCAAAAAAAAAAAAAACTTTGCCTTTGCCTTTTAACGGTCTCGATGTTAATCGAGTTTGATGTTACTTTTTTAATTCTTTTAAACGTTTTACTTTTACAAATGTTACCCCGCCACCTACTCAAATGATAAAAGGACGGGAAATGATTAAAGGAGATCCTAAACTCCAATTCTTGTAAAAATATAATAGTATTATATTATGATTAGATATCAAAAAGAAATTGTTTACACCCTCAACAATTATTTTATTTTACAAAAGCTTAAAGTATACATCAAATCTTTTAGAGCAACTCCAACCACAAATCTCAATTTTCAATTTCAAATTAGTAACTTTTCCATATTTAGAAATGATGAAATCCATTTTTTGAAGTTACAACTCCAACCAACAAGCTCAATTTTCAACTCTAAATCATTATTTATTCTTTAAATATTTGGCTTTTTTAAATTTAAATAGTTCGAAGAATATGATATATGAAATAATTTATTTTTATTTAAATATAAATATAAAATTATATTAAATAAATAAAATTAATAAATAAAAATTTATTAAATTTTAAAAATACATTTTAAACTAATAAATATTATATTATAAACAACATATTACATTAGAAATATAAAGTAATATTAATAAAACTTATATAAATCAATTACATTAGAATCGTAAGTATTGTGGCTCGTGTGTTAGAGTTTAACGTTTAAATAGGCAGGGCATAGAAAGGAAAGAGGCCCTAGGTTTAAGTCCCAATAAAGATAATTCACTATATTATAACTTAAGTCTTTGATTGTCAAAAAAATTATATTACAAATGATAAAACTACAATATAAAAACTAATATGGTGGTAATCACTTCCATAAAATTACCATCATGTGATTATGGAAAATGTATAATAACAATGTTTTTTATAACTCAAATGTATTAGTTTAAATAAATGATATACAAAATACCATGTAATATAATCTCTATGTTCTTTTTTATTTTCAATTAAAAGTTATATTTTTATTTATAAGAAATTATTGAATTAATTAATTAAAATATTAATTCTCGATTATTTACAATACAAATAAAAATGTATTATATCTATATCAAAAAATAATTTTAATAAAAAATTTAAATTATAAGAAATAAATATAAATTAATAAAAATAAATTCATACTCCAAAATGAATATATTAAAATCATTTTTCTATATATGGAGATAGTTTAAAATTAATAAAATAATAATAAATAAAAATATCTTAAAAATAAAATATGTTATAAAAATATTATTAAAATAATTATTTTATTATTATAAACATAAAATAACGAAATAACAGTGGTTTACTTCACACTTTCAAAATTGGAGATGGACTATCGCCTATCGGAGTGGATTTTTTTTTTTTTTTTTGCAAATCTTGAAATAAATAGATGAAAGAATTGAAAATGGTGAATGGTTGGAGTTGGATTAAAAAAACGTGTGATAGAATCAATAATATTTGATAAAAGCTATGAATGATAGAATAAAACTCGTTTATAATGTTATAATATTTTTTCTGTAGCTAATTAAAGAACTCGACTAATCTGTCATGGCCTTATGCGGTTGGGCCCCCTGTGGTTAACCCAAATCACGAGAGTAGAACTAATATTTCTGCACAAAGAATATGCACCAAGTATGCCGAAGACACCCCATTAATCTAAACTTGTTTATTTATTTTAAGTATATATTTCGAGTCTCCTTTGTAAAAGTCCAACACAATGGCCGTCTATCGCTTAGCCGTTGAGTTTCAGTTTCCTCTCCATATCGGTGTTCCTCGAATTCTACATGTTCTATTGAGAAAGCCCTAGAATTTTCAATCGACATCTCTACTCAGTCTTCACAGAGCCGATCGACACAATCGCGCGATGAACGACTTTCCGAGCCCTTCCTCAGATGATTCGGCCTCGATTGCTTCCGCGGATCAGGTAATTCATGGCCGCCAAACTCGGAAATGATACGACCAATCTGAGTTTCTGATGAGTTTTTTTTTTTTTTCTCTTTCTTAGAGTGCGAGGAGAAGTCGAAGAAGCGGCGATGGTAGTCACAGTCTCAGTCGCAGTCATACACTGAGTACCGAGCCGTCAAGGCATTGGAGGGATGTATTCTGGTTGAGTGTTTTATTGTGCATTTGATCGGTTTGGGGTTGATTCTGGCGGTTCTTGGGCTCAATAGGTTTAGGAAAACGGATAGGCTTAATATTGATAGGTTCACCAACAGTCTTCATAAGAATGATGAGGGTTTGACGGAGAATTATTGGCCGCTCTATGCTGTTGCTAGCGGAGTTGGTACGTTTCTTGGATGGGCGTGGTTGTTACTACTCGGCTCTCGGGCCAATCAAATGATGAAGGTTTCAGTCCACATTTTGACTACTTATCTTGCCGTTATCAGCGTCTTGTGTTTCTGGGATGAACAGTTTTTCTGGGGAGTTGCTTTTGCTATTGGCGCAGCTCTGCAATTCTTATATGTCATATCGGTTATGGATAGGTAATGATATCTACTTCTATTGCATAATTCAATTGGGATCATGTTCTGTAGTGATAGCAATATGACCATTGACTGTTTAGTTTTTGATGGATCTCTGTCCCATATTGGACTTCCCATAGAGATCCGAAATATCTCAATATGGTACCGTATAGTTTATTCTTAGTTTACTTTTGAAATTAGAGAAGAAAAGCTTTTTGCATGGTAGTTGTTAGTTGTGATCCAAGTGTCAGAATTGTATGTGTTTCTGAATCCTATCCAAAAATCCGCTCTTTTCAAACACTAAAACACAATCGCCTTAAATAGAAGTACTCTACGCATCAGAGGATCTTGACTTCAGAATTACTATTAGATCATAATTATTTGTTTTTCAGTAAATAGCAATTCCTCTTATATGTTGCATCCCTTTGATTTTCAGGGTATTTTTCCTTCCTTTACTTTGCAGGAGTAAACCGATTCTTAACAATTTTTTACACAGTTTATAGTGTATGGATTGGGCTAACTTTTCAGATTTCTGAATTGTGTTGCTTTGTCATTTTATATAATTTCTGAACCTGGTGTGGCATCTTTCTCCAGGTGTTACATGTTTTGTCCCTTGTCATGATAAGACATCTAATCATAGTTTTATCCCTAGTTACTTTAAGGCATCCAATCAGTTTATGTTTTGAAATTAAAACTTGAAAAACTTCTATGTGGAACATCAATGCCAAAGGACTTGACCAACAGTTTTCCTTTTTGCAACCTGCAACTTGAGAATTGCAACTTGAGCACTTTATAGTTATACCCTTTTAGATACATCTCAAGATTCATTTAGGTGATCAGGGGCCGGGCAGATTGCATGCTTCTAGTGTTCTTTCCTTATCTAACGTGATTTCTCATCTGTACTAGTTTTGTCTTCATTTTTCTCAATTTCAAATGCAATGAGAATTGGTGTGATTTTCTGAAAGAAGAACTTGCAAATAGTTAGAAACATTCGAAAATAGGAAAACTGTGGATTAGATGGAAAAACTGTCTAGGATTACCAACCTGCCTGATTGGGTGGCTCCGTGTACATTCCTATGCTCAGGGTTAGCGCCTTTGTGCCATTTTAATTTAAAATTTCTATTACTCATGGCAAGAAGGAACCAGACAAAGAGAAAAGAACTAGAAGGAAAAAAAAAATATCAAAGGTGCTTGTATATCAAGGCTTAGAATCTGTGGCGTGCTTGTGGAGTTAGTTACAATTCAAGTGGAGTCGTGGAGACTATCAGTCCTATTATTTATTTACTGAGGATACCAGTTTTATTACTCATTATTTTTTTATCAGCTAAAGGAAAAAAAATTAAAGATTGCTTTCTCAGAGAGAACAGTGGGTTTTGAAAATGAAGATGGAGTTATCAGATATGCCAACTTGATTTGGGATGGAAGCCTATCTTACATGAGAAGGGTTGGAGGTGACAAAGATGGAACTTCCATTTGAACTAGCTTGTGTAAAGGATGAGCTTTGTGCCATGTTTTATTTTTATTTTTCATTTTTGCATCATCTATGAATAAACTAGCATAACTTATCAAAAAAAGAAGAAGAATAAACTAGCATAGCATGTTTGGTGTAAAGACCTTTGATCAATCTGTTAGTAATCTAGTTTGATTCAAGGGATTATAAAATTTATAATGTACGACTATACAGAGATGTTTTAGAATTGAGTTTTCAGGTTGAGTGGGACTAATATTTTACATAAGGTATGGCTTTTCTGATGGCAAATATCAATAACAGGACAATGATGAGAGAAGAATCATTTTCTTACTCTCAGAGAGATTTACCATTTTTATGCTTATACTAGGAGATAAGGAGACTTGAATTTTGTACTTTGCTGATCTGCCCATTTGAGTGATGCCCTATGTGCAAATTGGATCAATCCTTTCTTAAAGATAAAGCTGATGGCTGAAGTTGACTGCTCTTTCAATAGTGTGGCTTGATGCTCAAAATACTGATCAAGATGAAGGAAAAAAAATTTGAGATGCTTCACCAATCAAGTTGCCTAGTTATACATTTTATTAAGTGTTGGCATTGAGGAACTTGTTCAGAAATGTTGATGCTCAAGGACTAGATGGATGATTACTAGCACACATAAAGATGGAATGAAGGAACATAGATGGTGTCGGGAAGGAAATGTTTTCTTTGAGTTGAGAGAGTGACACAAAGAGATGCTACAATGAGTATGGACTAAGATTGAGATGATGTGATGGCATCTGGTTTTTAGATGATACCGGATAGAACAAAGGGTATATAATATCTATTTACATTCCGTTCTGCCTTGGCCTTGGATGGGAAAAACCCTACCAGCAATGGTGGAGTCAATTTTTGAAAAGGGGGGGTTGGGGTTTGTGGAGGAGGGAGAAGTGGGGATGGGTTGGCCAACTATTGTTAGTAGTATAAACAAAAAATTTCTTGAATTTCCAATAATTATAAAAATTAAGCATTTTCAGTTATTATAATCACACTTTCAGATTTTAAATTATAAGCACAAAAATATGATATAAAAAATTAAATGACTTCAATTAAAATGATTTATCAAAAAAATCAAAGTTGTTGATTATACACAGATTGAAAATTTTAAAAATTATCTTTATAAAAGTTATTTTGACAAGAAATGTTATTGATATAGATTTTACTGGTTTCAATAATTTAAAAGTTGATTGAAAAAGCTTACAAATGTTTTAGAAAATTGAAAATATATATATATTTTTAGAAAATATTAAAAAGTTTCTAACTAGTTTTTGTTTTTTTGTTTGTTTGCTTGTTTTTTATTTGTTTTGTTTAGTTTTTTGTGTTGTTTTTGCATCCAGGAAATCCTATTAAAATTTGAAAGATGATTATTTCACAAAAAAAAAAACTATGATAGTAAATTTTATAAACAATCTTTGTTTGTAAAATTTAAAAAGAACTTATAGATGATAAAAGATTTTAAAAATATGTACACCAAAATATAAAAATACACAAATAATGAGATAAGAACAAGTTAAATAATTGTTAAACATTAATCATGGGATGGGTGACAGGCATCTTGAAAACAAAATTAACTCAGTTTAGAACATGTTAATACATTGTGAAGAACTGTAGCTCAGTAACAACAATGTTAGGCATGGTATAATTTTCCTCAGGTTCAGGGAAAGGGAGAGGGCTGCCCTCTGCCCCAACCGCATCCGTCCCTCCCTAATGGATTTCAGACTGCCTATTCTAATTAATGTTATCTGCACAGGCATGCATGCTGGTTTGTTTGTGAATGGTTATTTTGTAGTACAGCTACAACTGGATGCTTTTCTGTTTTCTTAATCTTTTCCTTATGATTATATGTTATTCTCCCTGCCTTTACCCCCTCGCCTCTCAAACATATGGACACACATTCTGAGGATAGTGGAATTGGAACAATCACTCTTTTGCTTTTATCTGACTATGTACCCTTCATCTATAGACTTCCATTTAGCATGCTTGTGCTCCAAAAAGCTGTGAAGCTGGTGTGGAATCTTCCACAAGCTATGAGAGTGGCATATGCATTCATGCTGGTCATGCTTTTATGGATGGCATTATGGTCTTTTGGAGCATCGGGTGTTGTGGCTTCAAATATGGCTGATGGTGGACGCTGGTGGCTTCTTGTGGTGAGCTGGCAAGTTTTGCTCTTCATTCCATCTGTTGTTATTGGGCGAAGACGAGCTGGAAGGTACCGTCAAGAACCTTTCTTGGTTAACAACACTAATAAATGCTATTGTTTGCACATGCAGGTGTTCTCGGTGAGCCTATTTTGGACGGGTGCAGTCCTTTGTAATACTGTACATGTTATTGTGTCTGGAATAGTGTTTCTTGTTCTCATCCATGGTGGTCCAGAGGCTGCATCAATGCCTCCCAATTCATTGATGAAGTCTTTACGATATGCTGTGACAACATCTTTTGGCAGCATCTGCTATGGATCACTGTTTACAGCTGCAATAAGAGCATTGCGATGGGAGGTATGCATGCCAGTGCTTGTTTCTCAATCAACTGCCCCACTGATTTTACCTCACATTTGAATGATCTTTGTCATATACACTTGATTATGTGGTAACCTCTTTTTTATTAAAAATTTTCTTTCAGATTAGGGGATTCCGATCTAAAATTGGCAACAATGAATGTTTGCTTTGCTGTGTTGATTTCCTGTTCCATCTAGTGGAGACCCTTGTCCGGTTTTTCAACAAGTATGCCTATGTCCAGGTATCTCTTTTCCTCTGTTTTCTGCAATCTCTTGCTTGTCTCATTTTTTAAACAGAGTAACTGTTTTATAGATTGTGGTGACATTGAATTTGTGATGGATGATTCAGTTCCATTCTTGCCTTTCCAATTCATCATCCTTTAACCTTGCAGGTCAACTACTTAATTCACTGATATTCCATCACCTTTCACTCTCTTGAAATCTCTAAAATCTGGCTTTTTTCTATTATATCCATCTTATTGCACTTGTTCATTTGTTACCAATAAGACTTACATCAGACTTCCGCCTTCTGGACTCAAAGTTTCTGAGAGGGTAATAATGTTTCCTTTCTGTTAGAAAGGATGGTGGAATGTTCAATTTAACTTTTTGATAAATAAGCTGCCTTCTGAAATTTTAACTGTTTTGTTCTTTGATGTTTGTCTCAAGTACCTCGCATAATTCTAGAATGTCTTGCAACAACTTTTCTCTTCAGATAGCTGTTCATGGAAAAAGTTTTAATCACTCAGCAAGGGATGCTTGGGAGTTATTCCAATCAACTGGTGTAGAAGCACTCATAGCCTATGATTGTTCAGGCGCTGTGCTACTGATGGGCACCATTTTGGGTGGGCTTATCACAGGAACTTGCTCGGGAGTTTGGACATGGTTTAGAAATAGTGACAGGGTGATCATGGTGGGATCTACTGCCATGTTGATGGGAATGATCTTGGTAAGTTTACCTTGTTGAACATTTTTTATTTTTTCTGCAGTACCATTTATGGTTGCTTCGCTAGTCAAATGGAGGGCAGTTCCATGATTCATTTCTAATTCTTTTTTTTTAATAGGTAAAGTTTTTTGTTTCCATTGGGACTCAAACTTGGTCCTCTCTCTCCCTATGCCCACCCCAACCCTTAATCACCAAGCCCGAACCAGGCCTCAGTGGCATGATTCATATTTTATTCTTATTTGCTAAATCTTGTGGGGACTCTTGGATTACACCCCTACCCCCCTCCCAAGGACTTCATTCATTTAAAAATATGTTTTAGGATTAAAATATGAATCTGCCTGTGACCCTTAGAAAACAGCATAATTTTAAGGCATTTGATTCTAAATTTTGGAATACAATCTAGGGTACTTCAGTTGTTGATTAATTGAATTCAAGCATATGGCCAATCAAATAGTCATCTTTATGCTTGCAATACTACTACCACTGCAACTCTTGGGAGATTACTATATACTAACTTATTTGATAACTACGTTGGGGGTTTTAATGAATTTTGTTTAATGCTTCTTATTATGGGGGGATGGAACGGGTACAAAACTGTAGGTGGGAGTTGCAATGGTTGTGGTGGAAAGTGCAGTTACATCAATATACATATGCTATGCAGAAGACCCCTTATTGATCCACAGATGGGATACTGAGCTCTTCAACCAGATGTCGGAGACATTACACCAGCGTCTCCAGTATAGGAGCGCCCGAGTCAGGGAAGTATTAACTCAAAATCGCCTTGATGGCGGCGGCCACATCCAAGAATCAATTCCTGTGTGAATAATTATACTCTCTTGTTTAGAAAACACCCCCACCCCCCCTTTCCCCCCATAAGTTTTAAATCTTTTAATTAATTCATCACCCAAATATATATGAAGAAGAGCGCTTGTCCGTTCAAGTTTTGTTTACTTGAACTGCTCACCGTTGATTTGATTTTTGTTTCTCCCCTTTCCCCCCCCCCACCCACAATTATGCATATCGAATTAAATTAGAAACAAACGTTTACTTATTGCGTCTAGGAGGATTTCCGATTTTCTTTTAAAAAGTTTTCTTTGTTTTGAAAGTGTTTTCCGTACAACATTTTTATTTTTATTTTTTGGGAAGAGAATCTCGTCAAATGTTTGTTTCAAAAAAATTATTAAACGTAGGGTTTTCAAGAAAAGGGAAAAAATACTATGAAAAATCGTTTTCTTCAATTTGGATGACATGGAAAAATATAAGAAATAAAGATATATATGTATATATATAATAGGCAAAGTTGTAGAAATATTTTTATATTTCATATTATATTATATACACAACTTTTAACACTATAGCTATCTAATATTTGGTTCACTCATGTATAAATATGTTTTTATATTTTTATATCCATATGAAATAAAAGAAACGTTTATATTTATCAAAAAGGAAAAAAATTAAAATAAATTACTTATTTCTTTTTATAGTTTTTCTTGGATAACCAAATATGATAATTTCTACATTCTTGTCATTATCATTTTGCGATCATTTTTTTTTTCTTTTTCTCAAAAATTTGAGGAAAATGTAAAAGAAAGAAAATAAAGAGGAAAATTAGAATTTCAAATTCATTTTATTTATTTTAATGATCGATCTATATGTGTACCTTTTAAATACCTAATTAGCTAAGATTTTATAACTTCAAAAACAAGTTAATAAAAGAATTTCAAACAACATTTATGTAGAATTATTTTATGTTAACAAAATATTTTATAATATCAACAGTAAATATCATCTATTAAAATTATTTGGGGGAGAGAGATTTGGATAACGCCCATGGTATCTAAATTTGATCAGCCATTCAAAAACACATACATACACCAATACACGTTCTAATTTTACACTAACTTTTGGATCAGCTCTGCAATCATTCGTTAAACACCTTTTTAATTCATATAGCCCAGCATCATTAAGCCTTTATGAAACAAAAAAACAATTTAACTAAGGACTTAATTAATATCGAGAAGCATTTGAACGAAGCTATTTAAAAAATTAAAAAGAAAAAAAAAATAGGGTAGGCATGAAATTAAGTGCTGCTTTGTAAATCAGAGGTGACGGTGGTGGGTGGGGTTGGGGGTAGCTCGAATGCCATAAAAGAGCAGGCAAAATCTCCCATCCCAACACCAATGTCCCCCCCTCTGTTCCCCATAAAGCAATCTCCCCTAAGAAGAGGATTCATTTCGTTGGAGGACTTTCCTCAGCCTCTACAATCAATGATTTCAAAAGCTCAAAACCAAACCCCTAATCATTATGAAACCATCTAAAAGTTGTTCACTCTAATTAACACACACAAATGACAAATAGACCGTAAGGGTCATAGTTAAACCCTTTCACCGCGTCCGGCCAAATCTTCTGTACATGATGACCCCACCACCACCAAATCCAATCCACCTTTCCCTTAACACTTATTTTGTGCAAATGCAACCAAAGCCAACCCACCCACCCCACCCCACCCCTAAGAGAAAAAAAGGCAAAAATATAACTAAACAGCAAAAAATAAAAACCCCTCTTTCTTTCTTTTTTTTTTTTTTTGAATCGGAGTACTCAATGCCCTGGATTCCTCTAGGTTCTAGCAACCGTTGGGGGAGAATCCAACGAGAGAGTTGGCGAGATCGTAAGTGACACGTGTCCCCTGCTGCTGCACGTTCCCAATAATTGACAACTGCGAGGTGGTGGGAGCGAATGCAAAGCAAAATGTTCCCGCCGAGTCAACCGGTATCAGGTAATTTTTTGCAGGTAATGCCAGATATTTACCCTCCGGAAAGTGAAACGACACCGTTGGGACCTCCACGCTGGACCGCGATGATAGATCGTAGCAAGTGTCGAACAACGCCACACCGCTAGTAGACGGTAAGTGTTGGGTGCCGCTCACGAACGAGTCACGGAGCGAGTTGTACGCCTCGCTCTGCAACCGAGTCACAGCTGTCCCCGAGTCGATGATGATTCCTCCGTTTCCGCTTTCGTCCACCTCGAAAGATGATCGAGGAATCGACAGCATCTCGCCGCCGACGCCGATTCCCGTCATTCCTAAGTAATAGAATGTGTCGAGCTGGTTGTTCCTGAGAAAGGGAGCAGTGACGGAGTGAGCAGGGAGCTGGGAGTTGAACTCGAGGGTTGAGGCTGAGTCCGAGTCACGGTTCACGAGGCAGTAGGAGAAGGAGGAAGCGTTGATTTGAGAAGGGAACGACAGCGAGCCGCCGCCGAGACCAAGCAAGCCGGCGGCGCCGACGAACAAGCCCTCGTTGTCGTGGCCGCAGCCGATGGCAACATTGTTCTGTGGAGCGGAACCGTCGAGAGTAATCGTCTCAGTGGCAAATTCGCCGACGGTGTACGATCCATCGCCGTAGGAGACCTCGTAGAGGCAGGAGTCGTTCCGGCACTCGGAGACGTCCAGGGACTTGCACTGTTGGGTTTCGCAAGTGAGGGGCGCGTAAGAGGAGGACAAAGACGGCTCGAAAATGGGGTCGGCTTGCTGGTAGCAGTCGGCGCAGGGTGCGCATTGCACCCAGTTGACGTCACTGCCGGTATCAACAACCATGTAGACATGTTTGGGTGGGTTACCGATTCCGACTCGTGAGAAGTACTCGCCGCTTCCTTGACTCGCCCCGGAGATGAGCGGAGTCTCAAGAGACTCAGCTTCCAGCTCTTTCTCGACTGGTTTGAGATCCGACTTGGTAATGCCCGCAATGGCCAGATCTATTCTGGTCGACAAAGATCTGACTCGGGCTGAGTCTCGCTCGAGTCGGGCTAAAACCAGTGATTTGTAGTCTCTGTGCGAAGACTTGTGAAGAGAAGCTCGCGGATGTAGAGACAGAGCAAGCGACGACGACGACGAAGACCTTCGTTCTTGCTGCTCAAACACCATTTTCTCACTCCAAGGGCTCAAAGAGAGAACATTCAAGCTTTCCTGAATAGAAACAGAGACGTCCAGAACCATAGTTTTGGGCAAGCCTAAGCGGCTAGCGTGGACCGAGGAAACCCAAGTGAAGAAGACAGCAAACAAAAACAAAGAAGAACCCCCTTTCCGCCATTGTAGTCAGGCAGAGAAAGGGGGAGAAATGACGGTGAAGAGACGCTAGAGTGATGAGGTTTTATTGAAGGAGGTGGGGGTGAGGGTCTGAGACTGAAGACTGAAGAGGGCAGCAGCATTTACAGTGAGTAGTGATTCACGTCAGGCTTGTTGGGAGAAAACAAAGATGAGTTAGGGGAGAAAAGGAGCTTTGAATGAAGGAAACAACCAGACTATTGGTGGGTCTCATCAGCATTTTTTAAGGCTTATAATTATTATAATCCCTCTCTCTCTCTCTCTCCTCTTGATCAGCTACATTCCATTCCATCTGCATGTCTCTTCTTCTCTACTTGCTTCTCTTTTTTCCGCCAAAATTACCTCACAATCTTTAATCAGGGATCAAGTCACTCAGCAAAGCATGAATGTTGGTATCACCCCACATCATTATTTTAGTTTAGAATCTTTAGATTAATCCTTGATTGGGGCCACGCTTACATCGGTCAATTCTTCATCTTTCCCCCTCCCTCGGTCCCTCCCTCCCTCCCTCCACCATTATCTGGTCAAAAAGTCCTCCCTCCCCTCTACTCTTCCAACACCTCATCATCACCCGTTTCAACGCTCATAATATCTTTTTTCATTTTTGACTTTTAGCTTTCAACCCTCATATTTGCTTTGACTGGGTTGAAATAAATTGCTGATGATCTTTGCATTATGAACATTTTCTTTCTTCTATTCCGATTTTTTGGCTGATTCAGATAACTCTTAGGATTGTATGGGACTCATAGCCTTATTCTCACATCTGCTGGATCAGTTCAAATAATAACAGGTATTACTGTTCCTAATGAATAGTTTGGATTCTTTTAATCTCTTGCTTCATTTTATCATTAATAGACTTAAAAACGGAAAAATATGAACATTGGAAATATTGATGATGGACAGTGTTTAATATGGATAATTGTGCTCTGTTTGTATAGATAATTGTTTATAAACTATGATGAGGTTTGGATGATCTTAAAATATTTTTCTATGGATGAATGATGGTGCCACTCTTGCATGGAAGAATATTATAAGAGGAGATGTTTTCGATAATAATAAGAAATAAATTTTTTTGAGAAAAAGTATCAGTTGAAGAATAAATATAGATTAATAGTTTTCTTTACATAACCGATATACTGGTAAAACTTCAAATATAGGTTTGGGCTTTGAATGTAAAACATTTCATTATAGTTTAGATAATTTAAAACTGTTTTTTGAAGACATTTTGATTTTGGATTTTAAAAAGATATTTGAAAGTGTTAAGACTGACATAATATCAATCTTTCCATTGCATTAATATAAATTAAATTCAAAATCATGATTATATCTTGAAACTGTTTCAGTTCAATGAAATATTAAGGGTGGCAGATTAGTGTATATGAATGTTATTATTGTTATGGGCAGAAGATAGATTGATGTTAAAAAATCAAATAATTTTGATTACAAAAATATTATTGGACAAAAAAATCAGAATTTATTATACAGATCTGGGATGTGAAACAGTTCCACCGTTGAATGTCTGAATCTATTTGGCACATAAAATTTGTTGAATTAAAGGACAATCGAAATTTTACCACGTTTTTCGGCATCGAGTTGATCTTGAAATAAGCCCATTTTCGATAAGGCAGTCGCATCTCTTAATCTTCATGTGTCGTAAGTCGTAGTAGAAATGATGAAAATGGAGTAGAGATAAAGTGAATGTCAGCTGGGAAGAGGAGACATGCGCGTCGTTTAGATTTGTTTAATGAGAATAATGCCAAAAGGAATAGTGTCGTCTCTAGCCTTGAATGAAAAACGTGAGAAATGAAAACAAAGCTTTGCAGTAGCGGGTTTTTTGAGATTTTCTTTAGAAGATAAACTTCTCTCTAAAATATCGTGCGATACGTAGGTCGCGATGCCCGGGACAAGAAGGAATTTGCTCTGCGCGAAGGGGCTTCGGCGTGGGTCTGCGAATTTAGGGGAGTTTCCTCCCGAACTCAGAAGTAGGGTTTTCTCGCTTGGGTTTATTCCCTCTTTAAATTGCTTCCTGAATGTTTAGGTAGAATGAGGCGAGTGAGGGGCCGTTTGATCGATCCCAAACCTTGGGACCCGAATTGATATGAATTTTGAAACCTAATAGTAGCGGTAGTGACGCCACGGTACAGTTTGCGACGATCAAGTGTGCTTTGCATAATAAATCATGTATTGATTGGAATGAGGCGAGGAAATGGCTAAAATGCGGGTTCCGCAATTGAAGCCAGGCTGATTTAATGATTTATCGGAATAGTAAATGAGGTTTCGCTATTAGAATGAACGTGTTCACAAAAATATATTTTGTGTGGCGATGTATGGTGAGTGATTCGAGTCGATTGCTCGTGTTTGATCATTAGCCCAGTGAGCTAATTTTGATGTATGGATTGATTAATTACATGACATGATTGTGTGATTGGATATATGTGGATATGTGCATGTTTACATATTTGCGTGTGATTAGGCTTGTATTGGAATTGGCGTCGTGCATTTCGTATGCTAGCTGACACCTATAGCTATAGGAGTGAGTGCATGAGATGAGTCCCCAGAAAATGGTTCGGAGGGTTATTAAAAATATTAATTATTGGAGGGTAGTCAAATTAAAAACACCAATCGTCGGAAACATTGAATTGATATTCATCGGAGGGTAATCCACAGACAAATAATATATCAATCGTCGGAGGCAACGATTGATATATATCACATTGGAGGGTTGTCAGTAACAAACAATGAAATTATCATACGAGGCTTGGCGAGTGTGGGGAGAAGTCGGTGAGAACTCGGGATACGAGGTTGGTGTGCCAGGCGAATTCGAGTAGGATCGTCGTTTTCTTGGATGTATGTTTATTTTAGACGTTATGACTGCGACTTGGGTGGATGCTTGTTAGGCGGTCCACTCTTGAGCATTAGCTCACCTGTCGAGGATATTTTCTGGTACGGGGGAGCATCAGGGCACGACTTCGTCACAGGGATGAGGATTAGAAGAAAGCCCAGGGTTGTGGCTTTGGTTGATGATATACATGTATTGAAGTATACAATTTTAATATATGTATTGTATAAAGTGAAAATGTTATATTCTTGTAACTATTTGGTATATGATTCATAGTTAGTATGTATTATGAGTATCAGGTTTGTGAGCAAGTGGCCAGGTATTCTTCCACGTGTGATTGGATATATTGGATGTATTGGATATATTTACGTTTGGAGACCAGTATATCTGAAGTTTTGTATTGGTGACTTCCCGTACAAAGGAGACTACGCGATTTTACGTGAGAAATGTCGGGTCACCGACATTCTGAAATGTTCATGGGTTGTGAATTGGTCAGCCAGACCGGTTTGATCACATATTCGTGTTAATATAAGGATCGTGTGCGTTCGTCGCTGAGCAATGCGGATTTATAATAAGCGTGTCAGCGTTCGTTCTTGACAACGATTTATTCGTAGGCGGTGAGCGAATATGACTAATTTAATTTGATTATTTAAAATAATAAGAATTATAATTAATCATCTATTCATATTTAACACAAATAACTTATTAAATTTAACATGTTTATTAATGTTATTATTTAAATTAATAATAATTATAATTAATAATCCATATTTAATATAAATAACTTATTAAATATGTTAATTAATTAATATAATAATTAAACAAGTTAATTCGGGCCAAATTTATGTTAGACAGGTCAACATAAATATGACTCGTTATTAAACGTTAAACGGTGTGCGGATATGATCAAAGCGCGATTATCTTCGGCCGGCCTTAAAAATTATGTTGGATTTGTGTCGTGTTCGTATCAGTCGAATTTTCTTGTCCGATGTAGAAAGTGTTTCTTTAGGAGACACTCTAGAAACACTTTTGGATACATATGATAAAAACTACACTAGATATATGAATATTTCTAAACTTTTTTATTTGAAGAATATTTTTTCTTTTTTATGCTAAATGTCTAAAAAGCCCCTAAAGAGGGTGTTGGATTTGGGCCCAGGGCACCACGCCCACGGTGCAGTGCTATTTGGGCCCATTAGAATGCACAAATATCAAGAATCCTACTGAATTAAGTAAGATAACAAAAAAGAGAAGTCTGACAAAATTGTTTGCGTTAAAATGATTGTAAGTTTTATGATAATCTTTGAGGTTAAACAATAATTTTTTTCTTGATTTGGATGCCATTGAAATGATGACAATGTGAGTATCTCTTTGGAATAAAAAAAGTTTAGCATGATTTATTCTCCCTACCGACTTTGTTGACTCTTAAGGATGGTAAAGGGTGTGGGAGTGATATTTTTTGTACTTTCTCAAATTTGTTGTATGCATAAACTATTTGCTAATATTATTAAATTAGTCTTCAAAATTATGATTTTTGATGAAACTTGGCTTCATTAGTGATTTACTACATATATAATAACTCTAATAATTTTAATAAAATTTATTTTGTTGCATAATTTTTATTGTTCTTAACCCCAAATTGTAAAAATTCACAAAATTTGTGCATATCTTTATAAAAGATTAATGTTAAAGTCTTGTTTAATTCTCTAATACTAAAGGAGATTACTTTTTTATAGATGAGATAGTATGTAGGTGGAATTGAAATCCTCAAAATTTGATTGCTCAATTAAAAAAAGGACCATTATTTAAGTGTGTGAAAAGTTAATGTTTATAAATATATGTTTTTACCTCAAGAACATGAACTCTTATATATATATTTTTAAAGCTAAATACTTAAGTACAATAAAGTAAATTGTTTTGAAATTCGGTCAGAGCTCCTTATCTCTTTATAAATTGTCTTATATTCTTGTGGGAGTACTCTTGTATTCTTGATAGCGTTCAAAAGTTAATAAATAGCATTTGTTTTTTTTATTGTCAATCAATGGATCAAATATAAATAACTTTCTAAAAACGAGTGATATTTTGTAATCAATCATAAATATATTTATGTTTTTTGTATGTTTTATTGGTTGAGTATATAATTATTTTCCAAGAATATGTTTCTTTTCTCTTTTAATTTTATGGGTTTCAAATTATATACCTCTCATGTGTAATTATCATACCAAAATAAATTAGACAAACTATGTTTCAAATCACAAAAAAAAAAAAGTAAATAAAACATACAAATTACAAATTCATGAAATATTAAAACCTAATAATACTAAGAATATCAATATCAAATCATTGATGTCATCTGAGACTGATTCTGGTTTAAGTGGTAAGATTGAACTGTTTAATAAGAATATAAAATATTATAAGACTTATTCTTCTATTAAAATACTTCAAATAAAAATAACCATTTGTTGGCGCATGACCATTATATTTTCATTTGAAGTATTTTAATAGAAGTAATATCAAATCATACCAAAAATGTATATTTTTGTAAGTTGAACTGTTTAATTGTAATCTTTTATATGTAAAAAGTAAAAACTACTAAATATATATGATTCCTCTGCAAATATTGTAATAGTTATTACTAATATTAAAATACTTCAAATAGAAATAAGCATTTTTGGCGCATGATCATTATTATTTTTTTCTTAAATACGAATTAATTTGATAATCTAGTTTTTTGTTTATTGCAACATAAGATTGGGTAATAAGTTTGTTTAGGTTCTATAAATTATAGGTAAATATTGTTTTATATATTTATAAAAACAAAAAAAAATATAACGGGTAGGGAAAAATTAAAAAAAGTAAATAAATCAAAACATGATAGCTTTATTTTTATTTATTTTTAATTCCCCTCCATTACCTAATATTAATGAAAAAAATATTAAGTCGATCATGTTAGAAAAAAGGAGCAATATGGGAGATATAATTTAGTGATGAAAATCATCGTCAAAAGCTCTTTCATGTCAAATTATTAAAAGCATAAATAAAGTGAAAGCATACATGAACCCACAATGAATATGATGACAAAAGAAATTAATCTTGATCTTCAAACCTTGTAATTGGAATTTAAATTATCAGTTATAATCTTTCAAGTCTAGTATGTACAAGTTCTCTAAATATTTCTTAAGAGTCTCTTATCTCTTATAATAAGATGGTAAAAAGAAAAATTATGTTCATATGACTAAGGAACCACAACCTATTTATAAGAGTCATGCCCAAATATGAAGAGAGTCAATATTTATAAAATTAATTATACTGATATGAAAATTAAGTATGATACATTGTCGATTTATGATACATCCTCGGTAAGAGGGTCCATAATACATTACGATTCATGATACATCCATATTAGGAGATTCATGATACATCCCTATTAGGAGATTCACGGTGTGCAGTTCACTGACACATCCTCGTCATAAAAGTCATGACATTCATTTTTATTTATAATTTAGCCATCCTTAAAATCATAAATAAGACCTTTGGTATTTATACATTAAAAATGTATACTAAATGCTGATCTTTTAATTCCATCAACAATCTAGATCACTTCCTTGAAGTTAATTCCTTAGATAGCCAATAATGCATATTTAGTGATATATGTAGACCCACATTTTAGAAAAAATTTCAACAATCTCCCACTTAGGTTGCATATATCTAATACAAAATTGCATTATAAAATAACCTTATGAACTCAAAAATGCTATCTATATCAAAAACATCAATAACAATTTGGTCCATTAATTCTATCAACATAAAATCAAAGTGACATTCGTTACATGTATTGTAACTAGACCCATCAATGTTCACATATATCGATATAATCAACAACATGGATCAATTATAGATGCATTGTGACGCCCCAACTCGGCATAGGGTGTCAAGTGAGGGGTCATTTTTTTTTTTTTTAAACCTGTGCTTTACACTTACATATTCATATAAATGTTAAGCAGTGCTTGTATTACGTTCTGTATGTGGATTACAAAATATATACAAGCTCCATATGGAGCTGTTCAACATTTACAATATTTACATTTAACACAAAATTTCATATACAAAATAGACCTAAAAGGTATTCGGTGGCACCTATTGATGTGTGGCCTTTGGCTAACGTGTGGATTGCCCGGATTCTCGATTTCCTCATGCATCTGCCAGTTGAGCGTCTTAAAGCTGCGGCAATGGGAATATGACTTCTATTAAGAGTCACCACACTTCTATACAAATGCATATAACACATATAACATTTACATATTCTTATCATTTCTCATATATATATACTTTTCATGTAATCTTGTACTTTTACTTCTTGTTCTTGTAACTGTATACTATCATCGCATAGCAGTGCTATGCTTCTCATATCATGTCATGTATTCTCTACACTTCCTTTGCATATACCAGTCATTTTCTTTTATGTTTTCATGTGCGCATAAACCTTAGAAGTGGATCTGAGGGAAACCATGAAGGGCGGAAAGTATTTGTATTCCTTTGTATGAAGCAGGTGGTCCATGAGGAGCCCGAAGACGCTATACTCAGCATGCGAAGCGAGTGGTCGAGTGAGAGTTTGGCCCGTGATATATTATACGAAGGTATCATCAGCTGTACGGGACGGTGACCATCCATGAGGCCGGAGTATTTGTGGTGACGCTGGGGCCAGCAGTGATCCAAGCGGGATCTATGTCATGGACCCAAACGGGGTCTCGTGCTCCCGAACTTGTATCTTTGCGGACTTATTTTTCCTAATGGGCATGCCCATCTATCCCTCACACCCCGGGTTCTAGCGGATAATCCAATGTGTATTTTATCTTTCATTATATATCTCATATTCTAGAATAATTATTATTAAATTCGGTAATCATGTATTATATATATATATATATATACAATCATTTATTCATAACTTTTCATTTTCATGTCTGCGTTGTCGTAAATAACTGTGCTTACCTTGTATGCTTATGAGTTATTTATGAATTCATAATATGAATAACTATAGTTACCTACAAAGCCTACTGTTTTTCATGTTTTCCGGGACTAATATGAGTTCCAATCTTATCATGCTATCTATTGATGAATTCTTGACTCAATGGGCTTTCCATAGAGTCCAAGAACACTCGAATCGGAGGTCAGACGAAGAAGTTATGACCTTCCGAAGTTGGAGAGTCATGCCGCGGTCGATCTTGACAGGCTGACGGTACGACGAATGCACTGAGTGACGAGCTCAATCTAACACCTCGGTCTGACATCTAATATCTTCCTCAGGCATATGGATGGATTCTTGACTCAATGGGCTTTCCATAGAGTCCAAGAACACCCGAATCGGAGTTCAAACGAAGGAGATATGACCTTCCGAAGTTGGAGGTCATGCGCAGTCAGTCTTGACGAGCTGACCTGGACTGACGAGCTGCACTGAAGTGACGAGCTCAGTCTAACACCTTGGTCGACATCTAATATCTTCTCATGCATATGGATGGATTCTTGACTCAATGGGCCATAGAGTCAGAACACCAATCGGAGTTGAAGCGAAGGAGATATGACCTTCCGAAGTTGAAGGTCATGCACAGTCAGTCTTGACGAGCTGACTACGGGTGACGAGCTGCACTGAAGTGACGAGCTCAGTCTAACACCTCGGTCTGACATCTAATATCTTCCTTAGGCATATGGATGGATTCTTGACTCAATGCGACTTATAGAGTCAAGAACACCGTCGGAGTTCAAGCGAAGGAGATATGACCTTAGAAGTTGGAGGTCATCTCTTGCGGTCGATCTTGACGAGTTGACTGGGCGGCGGTACGCCTTGAAGTGGCTTGAGCTCGATCTACCCGAGACGAAGCTGAACGCGGAGCAAATTTAAGCTCACACATGGCCAGTGGAGCTCTGCATGACGAGTTGAGCTCTGCATGTGAGTTAGGCTCTGCATGGCGCGAGTTGAGTTCTTCGAGGACGGTCTGGCGACCTCTGTTTGGCGACCCACATGGTAACCTCTCGCATTTAATTTGTTCGATTAAAGGCCTTCGCTTGGTTCATAGTGGTCAGGGTGAAATTCAAAAGCCTAACATCAAGTTCATTGATGTGGATACAATTTCCCAGAAGGACTTACTTCCAAATTCTCTTTATTTCTGACTCAAAAACCCGTTCTAAGGTCCCGCTAGTTGACCCGAATTGGCAGAACTGACCCGACCAGATCTAAATGGACTGATCTCGGTAAAAGGACCATAACTTGGTCTACAGAGGTCCAAATCGAGAAATTCGAAAGCCTAACATCAAGTTCATTGATGTGGCTACAATTTACTAGAAGGACTCACTTCTGAATTCCCTATATTTATGACCCAAAAACCCGTTAAGGTCAGGATCTTTGCGTATGATTGACAATAGGAATTTTCTGGGTTCATTGCAACTAGACCTTCCTCAAACACATATTTAGAATTTAAAGCTCTTGCTTTCGACCACACAAGAAATGAGTTTAGGGTTCACAAAACTGTATTACACAAAATAGGGTTCTTAACCGTATCTGAAGCTTTTATAGTCCCAACTAGACTTCCATACTCCCATAGTTTCCATACCTGGCTTCCAGCGATATCCGTACGGCAATGCTGAATTCCATACCAATACTCAAATTTACTAATTTCATACCTGTGATCTTCTTCTTCTTCTTCTTCTTCTTCCTTTCTTCTCTCTTCTCTCTTGTCCGTATTTGCTCTCCCTTTTTCCAAGACCAAAATAAGATATTTCTTTTGGTCTTATCCATATTGATCTTATCCTTTTATTTTACTTTGGTCCTCAATTTGCTATAATATTCTGAATCGATTTATAATATTTTTACAATAGCCTCGAATCTTCTTTATTATTTGTATTTAACTTATGCATATTCCTACTTTTGTTTTTATCTTTATTTTATTCCGAATAAATATACCTTTACGTTTATTATACCCAAAACATGTTATAAAACTGTTAGGGTATAATTTGGGGTGTTACATGCATACCATGGAAATTACATGTTATGTGATATTTAACATGCTTATTTCCATCTGGTTCAACTATATTCTTTAACGATATCAAAATAAATAAATTCAGGTTGTAATACCCCCTCCCCCAACCGCATCAAGTGAGGGGACGCCACACAGGATAGAGACTTCTTAACCTGATTTTCTGACATTAGTGGGCCAATTTCAATTATAAATTCATAATAACATAAAACTTGTAAAACTACCACCGTAGTGGTATTTAAAAGTTCTTGTACATAAATTCTTGAGTCCCATTTACTTGTACTTACAAAATTCCACTATTAAAAAATTTTACATTTATATTTCAAAAACAAGATCAAAACCTACATATGGTGGATTCCTAATGCTGTGTTGGCCTTGTTGAATGCGGGATGTCTCTGGCTATCTCTTAGTACTTACATAGATAAAACACCCATGCTAAGCTTATAGCTTAGTGGGAAAACGAATAACATAGATGACCACATGCAATGGTCCTCAATTACAATATACATATAAAATAATTCGAATATCAGAATATCCATATCTCCTGTAGGAGTACATAATAGAAATCTTATAACATAAGGTATCCGTTCCTTTTCATGTTCTTATTGTTCATTACTTATCACACACACACACACACACACACACTCACATATATATATATATATATATATATATATATATATATATATATATATATATATATATATATATATATATATATATATATATATTTAACCGAAGCCTTATGCTTGCATTTTCCAATGGAAATGGATAACGGGAAACAAAACAATAAGTACTCGTAGGTACCTCACTGTACAGAACAGTGATAACATAGCATAGTATGACCAAAACGGGGCATAAGTAATGACCCAAACAGGGCCCAAGTAATGAACTGCAACATTAGAGATCCCTATAGGCATGCCTATCTATCAACTATCCGGACATAAACAGACATTCAGTTATTTATGTTTCCAGATTAGTCATATCAGTGTCCTTAATATAGGTTCTTTCACATATTTATCATGATCGTTTTAATGGACTCGCACTAATTCATGTAACATTAATGCCTTAATTCACATCAGACATCATCTAAGAAGGTTAGACAAATGCCTACATTATAAACCAATTTTGCACGAGCGATCTGAGGCAAATCCCCCGAGTCCATTTTCAACTACAATTTCGACCTAGGAAATAAGGTTTTTAGACAAAGTAATCTTCTTACAAAATGTTCACCTATGTCTTAAGTTTCTAAAGGCTCGTGAATTAGGTCATTTGGATCTTTAAATTAGGAGGTATGGCCTAAACATTCTGAATTGCTCCTGGACAGTTTCCAAGAACATAATATGGAATTGTGTCCTACATTTGAAATTTTTCTATGAACAATAAGGACATAATTTGACCATACTTTCTTCATGAAAGTTGTTCTTCCAGATGTCTAGTTTGCACATAAATTTGAATCACCTCATTTGGATAAGTGTAACTCAAGTTATGATTTAAACTATCGGAATTACTCCAGTTCAGGGGACTGTTCTGAGACAGGTTTCAAGGACAGAATTGTTCCCTTACTTTGACAAATTTCTGGTAACAATGGGGACTAAATCTGGCTATAATTCCTTCATAAAAGTTGTTCTCCCAGATGCCTAGTTTGTATAGAAATTTTAATCACCTCATTGGGATCAGTATAACTCAAGATATGGTGCAAACAACAGGAACTACCCCCATTGAGGGACATAATCCGTATTTTGTTGTAAAACTCTTTGTCAGAGTTCTTAGAGCGGGATTTACATCTTGGTCTCTTCTAGAAATTTGTAGTTCTGGTTCTTAGGTTTTCTCTCTAACTAGAATCATCCAAATTGGAGGTCCGTAGGCCAAGTTATGACTAACACAAAAACACAGGTTATAGGGAAATTTGGACAACACTTCCCCTAAAATACCTACATGTCTCTTTACATAATTTTTTGTCCTTATCAAAGGACAATTCCAACCCAAACCAAAACAAGATCAAAGCCAACTGTAGACCCTCAATTTTGTCCCTCAACACTTGCATTCATCCTATGGGTGTCACACTCACCCATCATTCTCTCACTCCTGACACCATTAGGGCCGCACCCAGACTTAGTGGGTCTCGACCTCGGGTGGGGAGCTTTGTATGTGGTCAGATTGGTGTGTATGTAGTTCGACCGGTGTCGTCATGTCGCTAGGAAGCACGTAGGCCCCACACCGGTTTTAATGTCGAGTTTATTGGAATATGTCGAATTTGGAACACTTGGGCTTGTTTCGATCATATCTCTCTCACCCGAACTCGAAATCATGCACTGTTTCTTTTGTTGGATTCCCTACTCATTGAGGAATTCTCTGAAAAAATTTGAGAATTTTTTATCAACCGAATCGACCGGTTGGAAACCAGCTCAGACAGTTCAACAAATTTTGGTTGAAGTTCATTATTCAAGCAAGTTCAAATTCGGAGCATTTGAGCTTGTTTTGGTCATATCTCCCTCATCCGAACTCGAAATCATGCATTGTTTCTTTTGTTGGATTCCTTACTCTTCAAAGAATATTCTTTCAAATTTTCATATTTTTTTCTCAATTGGATCGACCAATTGGGAACTGTACAACCGGTTTGTTGGGCTAGCTTGCGTGGAGCACTATTTTTGTTGGGGCCCAAATCCTACTTGGTTCGGGCCCATAAGACCCAGATCAGTCCTAGGCATGGGTTGGGTCTAGTTTTGGGCGATGTTATGGGTTTCTTGCAACCCACCTTGGGTCCACTTGGATACTTGGTGGTTAAGGAAAGAAGTAAATTATGTGGACAGCTATGGACCTTGGGAATAGAGGAGTGTTTATGGAGCTGGGGAAGTTCGAGACTGATTGGGAGAGTGTGACGCCCCAAACCCGGGGGTCCGTTGACTACCCGTCAACCCGCGGAATACAAGTGTATGTCGGGTTGCCCGGCATACATAGGAAAATCGGGCGAGTCTCCTTTGTACGGGGCTCTACCCAGTCACGACACACCATAAGAGCACATCCCCGAATAGTCGATATAACTGGTCTATAGTTAAAACGGCCACTTAGGCTCATAAACCAATCTCCATAACAATGTATATATATATCCAACTATCCAACCATAGTTCGAGTTCAAGTTTACTCTTATACAACACATATATTAAAATTAGAGGGTATAATACATGTAATATATCATAACCAAGCCATAATCAGAACTTCTTCCACAAACCTGGAGTCTCTAGGGCGAGCCGTCCCTCGCACTCTCCACATTACGTAAAAATAGTATCCCTCGACGAGGTGAGCTAATGTGCTCGATAGTGGAATCACCTAAGTGGGCTACTCTCCACTAAGTGCGGTGCAATGCTCCAAAATAAACACACATCGAGCAAATGCATGATTCACTTGAATGTAGCGATCGTCGTGCAGAGTCCTCACGAAACTCCCTCACACTCGCTAGCCTCGTGTAAGGAATTATTATGTTTATTTGTTTGTGGACAACCCTCAGATGTGTATATATCAATTGGGCGATCTCAGGCGATTGATGTGTTATGGACTACCCTCCGATGTATCGATTGGGCCGTCTCCGGCGATTGATATTTTTAGTATGGACTACCCTCCGTCATTTTAGTTTTAGACAACCCTCGAAACCATTTTCTCTAGACTCATCTCACTCCTCCTCTACAGATCTAAGGTGTCCAGTGCATATGGAATGCATGATGCCAATTCCATTACAGTCTATAATACATGCAAATATATAAACATGCATATATTCACATAAAAATTAAATCACACAATCATGTTATATAATTTCTCATTTCATCACATCAAAATTAGCTCACGTGAGCTAATGATCAAACACGAGCAATTCTACTTGAATTACTCGACCAAACACATTAATTCACCGATTTATTTTGTAGACACTATTCGGGAATAACGAAACCCTCGGTTACTATTCCCGAGAAAATCACGATAAATCGGTTCACTTTGTGAGCCGAATTTCATGGCCATTCAGGCCTCCTTCCAATCAGACATGATTTACCATAAGTACAATTAATCAACCCGACAGCGTACTTGATGATGGAGCGACACAAAATGGGTTTCAAAAAATTTCCGATAATTCGATTCCCGAGTTTTGGGGCCGTCCAACAACCAGTTGAGGCCTCAAATAGCAAAGCTTGTTGAAAAACAAATAAAGTGTAAAAAACCCAGTAGGGAGAAACCCATCTATACCGGAGTTTATGCAAACTCCTTAAATCGTACCACGAAGCCCTCGCGTAAATGACTTCGCCTTCTTGTTCCAGACGGCTGAAGCGGTCGGATCTCAGTATTTTTAGAGAGAAGTCGGATGTTCTCTCTCTAAAAATCCACGATTTCAAAGCTTACGCATCTTTTCTCCTTATCACGTTTTTGTTTTTCCTTTTGCAATGTAGGAAGCCCGGCAACGTTATGTTTTGTCTTTTTTCCTACTTTTACAATTAAAATGACCAGTTTGTCGTACCGGGTTGGCGATTCGGTAGCGATGCCGGCCGTGTTTTAAATCATTTATACTCTTCATTACCACTTATGGCACATGATGCGTGTTATATGTGACTTTGTCATCAAAAATCATTCTGACGCTGACGCGATGCGCCGAAGCGTGACAACTCGGCTATCTCGAATTCTCACGAAGTCGACGTGCTAGCTAATTTGGCGATATGGTTAACGGTGAAATCCAGTTTGTCATCAGAGATCTAGAGAATAGAATTAGGATTTTTACGAAGTATAATTTTGTAGCAAAGTGATTTTGCCATTTCGAAATTGGAATTTCTCGGGTCTTCTGAGAGAGTTCAGGGCGAAGGTGCACGAAATGGAGTGAGTTTAGAGAAAGAATGAAGAAGAAGAGCAAGAACGTGAAGGAGAGAAGAAAAAAAAAAGAAGGAAAAGAAGATAGGAGAAAGAAAAAGAAAGAGAGATTCTCAAGATCCAGGTGGTCGTGGTCTCTCTCATTTTGAAGAGGATTTCCTACAGATTTGAAGGAGTGGATGCACAGTTTCGAAAAGTAGAAGGAAAAAAAAAGGGAGATAGCGTGGGTCTACAGGTATGGAAGTTGTATGCTTCTCCCGTTTTCTTTTGCTCTTGTTTTTGCCTTTGATGTTTGCAACCTTGTTTTAGAGCACTCGGCATCGTTTGTGTCAGTTCTCAATCATTCGGAGTCGGAATTGTACTCCATTTGTTTTGTTGGATTCCAAAATCTTTGAGGAAGATTCTAAAAAATTTTGAGAACTACTCTCAACCCATTCATAGTTAGGAAATCGGATGTTGATTCATTAAGTTATGTTTTTCGAAGCAGTGGTTAGAATTGCTGAAGCATCGTTTGTGTCGAGTTCTCAATCATTCGATTAGTCGAATTGTACTACGTTTGTTTTAGTTCCCAACTCTGCGGGGGTCTGAAAAATTTTGAGAAGCTGCTCTCAGCCATTAATAGATTAGGAAATGGATCGTGAGTTATGTTTAAAATATGGGTTAAATTTACTTTGCATTGTTTGGGTTAGTTCTCACTCATTCGGTGTCAGAATTGTACACCGTTTGTTTTTTTGGTTTCCTTACTCTGTGAGGAATGTTTTGAAAATTTTTTCAAGTTGTATAATGATTCAGACGGGTTTAGAGGCTAGGATTAAGCTAGTTTTTGGGTTTTATAGGGATGATCCGATTGATTTAATTGGGCCCATGACCTTTGTGAGTCAAGCCCGTTCACTTAAGATCGGTGTAGGGGAGTACATGTTAGGGTGCGAAATGGGGTTTGAGTCCAGGGTTAATGTGGTTTCGTTGGATTCGTAAGAATTAGAGATTACATCGCAGTCAAAAGGGTGGTTAGTTAAGCATTAGTAATTACAGTGCTTTGTCGATCCAGATTCTTTGAGATGAATAGACATGTTTGTATAGCTGCACAAGTGTTATAACATCAATGAGTGGCTGAGATGCAATGCATGGTTTCTCCTGGCTTCCTTAGCTTTTGATATTTAATTTTGAGAGATTGTTGTATGCCCGAAATGTGCGACTAACCTTCCACTACAACGCTTGGCTAGGGACCACAGGTATGTGCTTTAATGTTGGGTAGTGAATTTCACATGGATTCTTAGTGTTTGAGTGTCATGCATGCTTGCTATGTTTGTTGGCTAACCTTTAATGTAGCGTGACGGGGGACCACGCAGTGCAGTGGATTTGCTCTTTTGGTTGAGTGTTCTTAAGCATCTTCAGATCTGAGTGGAGTGGGTGTGATCCAGTTGTATGTTTAGCCTAGGAGATTATCGATCTTTTGACCTATATGCTTTCACGTACCCGATTCACTAGTAGAGGCCCAGGAGTTCGAGACTGCACAGAGAGGTGCTACTCATATGAGGTACCTTCGAATGGGTAACCTAATCCCAGGACCAGGAATCTGGTTTTTCGCGAATAGTTTTCCATCTTTGGAGTCATTGGGGTTTTGTTCTTGTTTTCCCCTTTATAAAATAAATAAAAAGTGGCGACTCTGAAACCAGCGGATTCTCATTTGAGACCGGATTTTTCAAGTTCAAGATAAACTCACTTTTTTCTATTAATAGCGAGTCGCGTTGGCCCGTGGATCGGGTAGGGTCCATAAATTGGCGACTCTGCTAGGGATCGAACCCAGAATCTCTGGTTTCATAAAACGGTCAAGATTGAACTTGAGTTGGGTATATTGGAGCACATGGTTCATTGACCCTAGCGGACACTTAGAGGCTACCCTGAATGGCCGTGATCCTTACACAGTTGGTATTTGGCATACACTTGTGGTTTGTTTGATAACTGTGTGTTCACTGTTGGATTCTAGCATGCTTCCCTCATGGTTGATTTAAGACACCTAGCTATATGTTTATGATTGACATAGATGAAGTTTGGTTGTGTGTAGGTTCTATGGTGAGCTTGCTCTTTGCATGTTGATTCTTTGCATGGCTCACCCTCTCTCTTGCATGATTAGCCAGTTTATTTGTGTTTATTAGGGCACGCTTGTATCCCCTTGTTTCCGAATCACTAGTCTTGGTCGACTATTCCTCATAGATTGCTTGAGTTGCTTGGGAGTCATTCCTAATTGTTTGCTTCGACCAAGCTAGGAGTTTCGAAGCAGGGGTCACAGCGTGAGGGCTATATCGATGTTGGAAGCCTTATGGGATGACGGATGTCAGAGCAATGAGGCACAGTAATATGTGCAGGCTATATTTCATCGATACATGTGTGGTCAGTGTGTCATTTTGATTGTTGGTTAGGATCTTAGGTTCACATTATCCGTCTTTGGTATTATAGTCATCTAGCTTTTTAGGACACCTTTTCCCATAATGCGACTTCGAGCACCCTTGAGGTATCACCATGTCAGAATCTCGTTCCTGCCTGTGAAGCCATAAATCAGTTTAGCTATTGACATCACATGTCAGTTCATTCTCTCGGAGGATTTTAGTCATACATTACTGGTTTGATTTTAGGATTGATAGTCCGCGGGGGCCCGAGCATACCCTTTCCCTTTGAAGGATTGTTGATAGAGACCTTGACCTGGGTTCGGAGCTTGGATCTGAATCGGTAGACTTGTTAGAGGATCGGATTCACACACGGTCGGTTAAGCGAATGTCGAGATCATATAGATATGGACCCTCGATGCGCTCTGTGACAGTTAGGTGAGATTCACAGATACCATGGCATCTCTCCGGGATGCTATATTGAGACTGGGACAGAGGATTGATGGGCATCGCAGCGACCGACTTGTTCCCGGGGAGGCACCTACATGACTCTATTGCACCTCCACCTCTACCACCACCACCATCTGGACCCACTATACAACAGGACTATATAGTTCCACCTTCACCACCACCACCTGTTCAATCAGCCCCACGGGCTGGAGCATTTGTACTACACGGTCAGATTGAGACCACACCACATTCTGTAGTAGCCCCTGCACAGATTATTAATGACACCCAGGCCCGTATTAATAGGATTGAGTAGAGGATCATGTCTCTGCATGTTTGTGATGGAGTTATAGGTTGGGACGAATATGATGACCTTCTAGTGGCAGCCTTGCCAGTTGAGTTCCGCATGTCAGACATTGAGAGATACACGGGTATAGGGTGCAGTTATACAACGCTGTTATGCATGGGGCATAGATTGGATGAGGCACAAATGATTATGCTATTCCCTCTGTCACTGAGTGGTGCCACTTAACGTTGGTTTGCCTCATTGGACCCTTCAAGACGTAGGACATGGGCTGATTTGGGACAAGAGTTTATCAGACAGTATTCTTTTAATACTGTAGCGGACGTATCCTGGAGGGAGTTGGAGGCCCTCAAGTAGAGGCCAGATGAGTCAATCACTTCATTTATCTCCTGGATTGGAGGAGAATATACTTATGAATTATAGATAGACCCTCGAACTGTCAGTTAGCATGATTATGTGCAGTCTTTAGCCCCGATTTGCTAGGCATCTCATGGGCTTTCCACATACAGACTTTGGATCATTGGTTTAGGCCCTCTATGGCATTGAGGAAGGCATAGCTAGAGGATTATGGGCAGACTCTTCCCCTCCAGATTCAAAGGGGAAGAAGTCGAGGTCAGGCCCCAGATCATCAGATATTGGTGCTATTAGTACATCAAGCCACAAGTTTTCACGTTGGCCACACACTCATAGACAGTTTGCAGATATTCCTTACCAGATGGTACAACAGGATCAGTACATACTAGTTGCTCCCTATAGGTCGACAAGGCCTACTTATCTACATCCACTACCACAACCAATATATATGCTATAAGGTGCACGAAGGAGCCCTATATAGTACCATCGTGTGAGTATAGAGCACTACCTCAGGGTCGGCTAGACGGTTTACACATTCAGGGATTGCCACTAAGTCAAACATTTTAGAGATTGGTTGAAGGGGTTTGATTGCTCCGCTACCATTAGGGCCACCTGCATCCTACCACGGAGTTCGGGACCAGAGGTCTTTACTATGCTCGCATCGAGAGAGTAGGCCATGATATAGATAGTTGTGCGATGCTGAGACATGCCATTTAGGACTTGATTGATTAGGGTTTGGTTGATTTGGGTTGCCCTGTAGTGACTACAGACCTGCTTCCTACTCATGACACTAAAGTTGTACCTCCACCCATGGGTGGTGTACATTCAGTTGAGTTTTCGGGAGACGAGATATTCATGATGGGATGAGATGCAGAGGCTCCACAGCCGATCAATTTATACGCAGACTCAGATTTTAGTGGATACACCTCACAACCCAGCCAGTCCACTGGGCCATTCGAGACTTATTACAGAGATGAGGTTCCTAGACAAACTAATTTCCACCCATATACTTGCGGCATGTTCACTTGAAGCACCCTTCCGAAGGAGTATGGGCCTATTCATAGGGATGTTTAGATTGTTACACTGGAGCTGAGGGTAGCCCAAATTCTCCACCCGTTGATAGGCCATTTGTCGCACACGCCTAGAGAGGGGATGTTCGTGAGAGTAAGATGATGAGATTCTACACAATACACACACACAAGCTTGTATATCCATCTGGAGCTTATTGGCCTCATCCATTACTCATAGAGATGCATTGATCAGAGCACTTAGTCAGATCAGAGTTGACACTGCCACTACCCTTGAGGGGCTTATTCACTTTCTCTCGACAAACCCAATAGCTACATGCATTAAGTGCTCGATGATGATTTATCACTCGAGGGGTCAAATCATGTTCAATTTTTATCACAGCCGTTGTTTCGTTTTCAAATGCTAAGTCGTCTGGTCCTATCGGATAAATGTTCTCCGCTCGAACGTCACAGTCTATTAGTTACGCCATCAGATTTAGATTTTCGCCAACTAATTTAAAGCCTTCTTCACGCATCACAAAGCTTATGATGGGACTCTATGGGATGGGCTATAGGCACACTCAGCATTGGCCATGTCATGATTGGGCCGCCGGGGATATTCCAGATACTATTTCGTGGTTTTGAGGATTCGCCATCCTTAACCTCGCTTTCGCCGCTCTCGATTCTACAGCGGGTGCTATACCATCTTCCCTTCATCGGCTGAAGTTCATATGACTAGGAAGGATTATCACGATACGGGCCCCGGCGTAGATGTTGTTACTTTTCGAGCCTGCGGTTACATATCAACCATAGTGAGGATGACCTACATTTGAACGGGTTTACTTTCGATGAGGTTCAGGTTGTCAGTTTAGAGGATGATAGCAGATACCTGGTGCCTATGTCTTTCGATCAACACAACAACACTTTGGTACTTAATATGATGAGAAGCATGTCCTATATAGCCCGGTTCGGGTCATCGCCTAGTTGTACGCACGAGTTTACTTTACAATTGATCATGACATACCCGCATGGGTTAGTTACACTCCTACAGAGATCATGCACGCTATATGGCGCACTGTGGCTCCGGACAGATGAGGGCTCCCTGTTTGGGGTTCCATCGATCATCCCTCCGTCACCCAGATACCTTCTGGGCCATCACTACTTTATTAGATGATCATAGCATGTACCCCGCATATAGGGTACTGATCATGCTTTAGAGACAGATGGGATCCAAGGCATTCAGCAGGCCCTGAGACAAATGTGTTTTAGTTCTGAGACTACTGAGGCACCTAGTGCCATGATAATTACACCCCCATCACTAGGCCGAGCTAGTGTGTTCTCTATATGTTTCCCCGAGGAGGTCCTTGACTATGACCTATCTATGGATTTGGGGGATGATACTGATCGAGTGACTCTTCCTGATACTTACATAGATAAGATGGACATGATCGACATAGGTCATATCCTCGATGCAACCCCACACGAGCCCCTTTATGATTTTGACATGTTTGGAGTTTCTGCTATTGATTTTGAGGATGTAGCACTTTATGATGCCTACACTGATGCAATGGACCTGATCGGCACTAGCCACATTCTGGATGCAACCCCACTTAGGCCCGCTCTGTTTTTGATATGTTTGGGATTTCTATGCTAGAGATAGATGATGATGATGGACTCATGCTACTCGATATTCATAATGTTGTTTCGCTGAGGGAGTGTCCGAATTCTATGGACCCACCTCTTCTTTTTGACACTATGTCCAGCTTGTCACCCGCTGATGATATTTCCGATGATAATAATGACATGAGTATTTCACGTATATCGTATTTGTCAGGTCACAACATTTCCTTCGATTACACTTCACTGAAGACCCACAACACATGTATGTGATGTTGATGATGTGGGAGACACAGATGACCCACTAGGTGGCCAGTCAGAGTGTGATTTTAATATAGAGATGTGAGATACACCCATTAATGGGTAAAGATGAGTTGGGATAGATTTTCGGGGACACCGTGATTAGCCCAGGAGACTGGGGATCGCCCTTCCCTATCTCCTGATGAGATAAGTAGATTGATTAACCTACTCAGGTCATACGTGGATGTATTTGCATGGTCATATGAGGACATGCCCGCCTCGACTCTTCTATAAAGATCACCGCCCATTCTACCACATGCTGTGCCGCTAAGGTAAATCGAGGAGACAACACCTCAACCCAGCTCAGGTTAAGGAAGAAATTTGTAGCCAACTTAGCGTCAGTTTTGTTAGTGGTTGAGTATCCTGAGTAGCTGGCTAATGTCGTCCATGTTCCTAAAAAGGATAGCAAGGTTGAAGCTCAGGTACTTTTAGGATCCGAATAAAGCTAAATTTCTAAGGATGATTTTCCTTCCCACACATTGATATGTCGTCGACAAGACCGCAATACATTCGATGTTGTCTTTCATGGATGGATTTTCCGGGTATAATCGTATTATGACGGCCCCAGAGGATACGGAGAAGACTTCTTCAAGATCGAGCTGGGTACGTACTACCACCGGGTTATGCCATTTGGGTCAAGAATGCAGAGCCACTTATCGAGAGTCGCTACTACTGCTCCATGACAGATGCATGAGATGTCGAGGTATATGTGGATGACATGATAGTGAATGTCCCGAGACAAGGTGGCATATCACTTTAGCAAATTTATAGAGGTTCTCGAGAGGATCTCTACTGCCTTCAGGGCCGAGGTTGAACCCCAAGGAGTGCACTTTTGAGGTAACTTCTGTGAAATCGGGCTGGGACACATTACAGCGAGCAGGTATGAGGTTGATCCCGAAAAGATCAAAGCCATATCATTATGTCCGCCCGAGGACTGTAGAGAGAGATTATGCTTTTATGCAAATTACGATATCAGCTTACTTCCATTGCTAAACTGATAGACATATGTGAGCCTATCTTCTGTCTTCCGAGGAAGAACCAGCCTACAACTGAACGATGATCGCTAACGTGCTTAAGATTAAGGAGGCCCTTTCTCCCCGCAGCTTTTAAGTGCCTCCTATACTAAGCCGCCCTTGCTTCGTATTTTAGTTTTGCATGGCCTTAGGATGCATTCTACTACCGATGATTCAGGAAGGAGCCGAGCCATCTATTATCCGGAGTAAGAGGGATGCTAGAATACGAAAAGTGCGTATACATTATGATTGAGCGCCTCGCTTGGCATCGGGTTCGCTTACCAGAGACTAAGACATTATATCATGAGTATTCCATACTTTCGTCTCAATGATTGATCCGCTTGAGGTATCCGCTTGATAGGCCCGCTTTGACCGAGCAGGCTCATGAGATGGTTAGCACCACTGATAGAGTTCGATATCTCGCATGTCACACATAAATCAACGGCGGGAGTTTCGTTACGTGATCATCCGGGCTTTGGGTATGTATCCGATGATGTAATCGATTTATGATGATTTCCGATGAGTCGCTTGTTTCTATGGACCAATATCGTAGGGGATGGCTGTTGTACTTGATGAGTCGTTAATCGCCTGGCTTAGCATTGGTATCCTATCGATATCACCCTCGGGTGATCATATCTCCCATATCAACCGCTGACATCTCCGATCACCTGGGCCGACGAATAAAATAGTTGAGTATGAGGCTTGCAGTACAGGCTTAGAGACTGCACTTGATCTTGGAGTTAGACTTGGAGATCCACGAGGATTCCAACTTGCTATTCAAATTGCATCAGTGGTATTCGGGAGGACTGACACGAGAAGTCAAGCCTACCATGCTTACTTGGATTTGTTGGTTGATAGGTTTGATGAGTTGAGATATATACATTTTCCTAGAGAAGAGAATCAGTTTGTTGATGTGTTAGCCACCTTGGCTTCTGTAATTGAGATTCCTGCAGGAGTGACTGTACGACCATTGTTGATCGAGACTAGGTCTGCACTAGCTTATTGTTGTTTGATTGGAGATATTGAGGATCAAAATAAGCTACCCTGGTACCACAATATTTATCAGTTTCTGTCATGTGGTGCTTACCCAAAGCTTCACGACTCAAGGATAAGAGTGCATCGAGACATTTAGCCGCCTTTATTTGTTGTTTGTGGAATGCACCAGATCGAGATCGCTCCTTGATGGCATGTCATATTATGTCTATACTGTGCCTCTGCAAATTGAGTGATGCGAGAGGTTCATGCAGGAATCTGTGGCCCACACGTGGGAGGTCATATGCCAACGCGTAAAATCATGAGGACTGACTACTTTTGGTTGACCGTGGAGACAGATTGTCGCCAGTTTGTACAGAGATGTCCGAAGTGTCTGATGCACAAAGACTTGATACACGTGGCACCTTTTGAGTTGCATGCACTCACATCCCCTTGGCCATTTTCAATATGGGGTATTGATATTATTGGGAAGATCTCGCCCAAGTCTTCCAATAGGCAGGAGTACATTTTAGTTGCCATTGACTATTTCACCAAGTGGGTGGAAGCTACTTCCTATGTTAGATTGACAGCGGCCAAGGTGGCCAAATTCATCATATCGCACATTATCTACCGGTATGGGGTCCCTCACAAGCTAATTTCTAATAGAGGGGTGCATTTCAAAGGCGAGGTGGACACGTTTGATTCGTATATTGCATTCAAAGATCACAGACAGCCTGTACAGCCACAAACTAACTGGCAATGAGGCTTCAGGAATAAGAATATCAAGAGGATTTTGAGAAAGATGGTCGACTTCTTCTTGGATTGGTCGTAGCCCTCAAGCAGGGCCTATTTCCTCCTCTGCACTTCACCGGAGCTTCACCTGGCTTCCTAGTGTATGGTATGGAGGCACACCCGTTGAGATCGAGATGGATCTTTGAGAATAACACCAGAGCAGCAGATATCCGGGAGGTCAAAGTGGACCTGGGGCCCCATTATGATCACCTTAGCCTTGATGAGAGGAGATTGAGGGAAGCAGATTATGTTCGCCTATCGTAGGGAAGATGACACGCGCATCTCGTAAAAGCTGTCCAAATTCCATAAAGTTTCAAAAAGGCGACGTAGTCTTGAAAGTCCTTAGGGGATTGATTGGTGACCCTAGAGGCAAGTTTAGACCGATTTGGAGTGGGCAATATGTTATTCGAGATTTGACCCGAGAGGGAGCAGCCTGGTTGACAGACCTAGAGGGAAATCAGTTCACGAAGCCAGTCACCGTGGATTAGCTAAAGAAGTTTTATGCGTGAGATCATGGTCAAAGGATGGGTAGTCATTACTTCAAGAAGCCATATTCCTTATTGCACACTCATACATTGATATATCCTATTGCTAACCCTTTGAGCCTCACACGGTTTATTATGGCCTTTTTTTTCATTCAGCCTTGCATACCTTTTCTGACCTAGGTTGGGGGCCTACCCTTGTGCGCTTTGTATTTATTAATTGGATATGTGAGCATTGTGTCATTCTTTATTTGTTATTTCTTGCATCATTACCTATTGCTTTTCTTCTCCATTTTGCATCTTCACTTTGCTTGCCTTTGAGTTTTGTTTCTATCATCTTGTTTCTTTTCACTTTAATTTTCCCTTGTGTGATGATGACACGCTCATGTCCCAGAGCTATAGGTTAGGCTAGTCACACTTTCGTTCCACCCTTGCCTGATCTTAAGAGTCTTAGCCTCGAGGGGACCATTCGGGTCTGGATTGAGGTTCATTGGTTAGATTACAGTTAATGTGGCATTCATCTTACTTTGTTGGTTGTTCGGAGCAAAAAAATAAATAAAAAAATAAAAGAGTTACGCTCATTCGATATTCACTCATCGGGTATTTCAGATTGCATGGTTTCGCTCCACCAGACATGACTTGATCATCGAGTCATTTTCGATTAAGGGACTTATTTTTCTTCCTGGAAGGTGGTTGAGAGCATAGATGATCCTTTCTCCATGGATCAGACACATTGGGAGTGAGGTTTGGGTTTCTCGCACTAGTCCCCTGGGTCATTATACATATCACCATTCCCATCTTGCGGCGACTTGCCTCGATTGGGCATCCTGATGAGTGGTCTGGTCATCACACATTGCTACACTTGTATCCCACCTTATTTCCCTACTTTCTTCTACATCCCTTTTCATTTTCTTCTATCCTCATCGATCGTTGTCTCGCTTCATGAACGACATGTCTTTTGGTGTACATCACATGTTGCATGGCATTGTTCACTTATGTCACAAGTTGCTTTCGCTTTCACATGATTCTCCGACATTCGCATCAAGGCATACAAGGGTTTAGCATTATCTATTGGGTATTTGGGCCTTTGTTTCCTATCATTTCATTCACTTTCACCCTTGGCCTACATTACAGTCTGAGTCATAAGACCACCCTGAGGCCATGAGATCTCGTGTTTGCTTCAATGTATTTTATATGGATAGGTTCCCTCACTATTGGATTGGAGGCACGGAATGTCGACAAGCCTCTATTCTTGGGGAATATCGAGGGTCACATATTGTCTTTCCATTAAGTTGCTTGCCTCAAGTCCATGATCAGATACAAATGATATAGAGAGTTAGGATCGTTGATGGTGCCTTAGCTTGATGCTTTGACACGTTCACACTGGGGCATACCCCCATCCTTTCATGTTGACTTTGGCTCTTACACATGTACATAGGTAGTCTGTTTCACTTAAAGACATTTTGGGCATCAGATTTTGAGTAAGCCCGTGATTCGCCTTGAGCCTTCACAATAATAGAGCACTTTGAGCCGATCGAGGATCGATTCACTGTGATTCATCAATTCAAACAGGATGCGTACACGTGGCATTCCCATTCATTGTCATGTTCGGCCGTGCGCATCGATCGGGTTTTCGGGGTGATGTATTCTCGTGGTTTTCATCAGATATTTGAGTCAGATGTACATATTGTAAGCATACACCACCTATCGCTTGTTGGTGGATATTGATGTTATGGATTAAATGGCGAGGGCTTTTCCTCAGAATGAATGTTTATAATATTTCAAGCTATGGATTCTTGACTTTATGTGCAAAGTGGGTGGGTTTCACATGGTATTGATGCTCTTAGACTAGGGTCAAGCCACACTCCCAAATCCCGGCCCACCCGACGCTAACCGAACCGAGTTCGGGGTGCGAGACTCAGGACTGGGACTCTTTACCTGATTTTTTTTTTTTTTTTTAAAAGCCGAACTGGTACCTGTGGGTATGGCCCACATCATATAACATAAATAAAATATCATTTACATATCAAAAGAACTACCACCGGAGTGGTGTCCATCCAAATCTATACACATTTACCGAGTCCCATTTACAAATACAAAACTAAACTTTTACATTTACAAATCAGAGCACGGAACCTACATGTAGTGAACCCTTACAAGTGTGTCAGCCCACCAGGCGCGGATGTCTCCGCATCGCCTTCTCCCGTACCTACACGATTAAAACTGCCATAAGCTTTACGCTTAGTGGGAAACATTTCTTATGCATATACACATTTAACGTATAAACAATTGCATAATATAAATTTCATGCATTTATATTATGAACTTATAATGAAAGTAATTCTTCTTATAAATGTACTTATGTTTATTCAGACTCCCGTGAGGAGTTGCGTGAACTTTATCCTTATACTATGGAGTTTACCCTTATCTCGGAGGTAAACTGGGAGGTGTCGCGAAATTACTGAATGTATACCTGATAACGCGTAACTTATTCTTATACTAAGTACTTGTAAGTACTACAAAAAACTTATAATCGGTCTTAATGGAGCTTATACCGGTATTTCCTCGGATCTTATACGTGCATACAGTAACTTATACTTATCTTACTGAGTTTATAATCGGTCTTGCGTAACTTGACATGTATTTCAGATCTTATACATGTCTTGGCGCAGCATATACTTATCTTACTAACTTATAATCGATCTTACGGAGTGATATACTTATCTTACGGATTCATCCTCAGGCGGCTGCACCCGTAGGTACAATAAGTCGGAACTAATCATCATCGTATCACATACAAGGTCAAATCAGACGTATGCAGATACATATCAGGTATGGACATTAGTCCATAGCAGGTACAGATCATAATAGATACATATACTTATTTTACCGTTACGAGAGTACCCGTGGTACTACAGAACTTATACTTATTTAACGGATACGAGAGTACCCTTAGGTACTACTGGACTTATACTTGTTTTATCGATACGGGAGTACCCGTAGGTACTACTGGACTTATACTTATTCGATCTCCCATAAGAGCGCAGTTACTTTATGCGTAACTTATACTCTTATAACGCGTATGTTCATTCGGGACTCCCGTAGAGTTACGTGAACTTAGACTTATACTCAGACATGTAACTTAACTTTACTTTACCCGATACGAGTGCCCGTGGGCACAAGAACTTATACTTATGTTACTGAGACAAGAGTACCCTTGGGTACTACAGAACTTATACTTATGTTACTGAGACAAGAGTACCCTTGGGTACTACAGAACTTATACTTATGTTACTGAGACAAGAGTACCCGTGGGTACTACAGAACTTATACTTATGTTACTGAGACAAGAGTACCCGTGGGTACTACATAATCCATCAAATAATGTGAGTACCCGTGAGGTACCACATGTGAACTTAATCACATGTGAGTACCCGTGAGGTACCATGCACTTAATCGTATACAGGAGTACCCCTAGGTACCATGTAACTTGATGAAATACGAGAGTACCCGTGAGGTACAAGGTAACTTAATCGGATACTGTGAGCACCGAGGGAATACACCCAAACAGATTGTGACTTAATCGTAGACGAACTTATTCGTGATACAGAGTACCAGAGGTACTACGTAATCCTTATTCAGACACAGGAGTACCGTAGGTACTACGTAATCCTATACGCAGGTACATTCTGATCTTACTCTTATTCTTATTCGTAGTCTTATCATATAGTCGCTTGACTTCCTAGACCAGCATTACTGAATGAGTAGGACACAACACAATAAGTACCGTAAGATACACAATGGAAGTGTCGTGAGCACTAATCAGACAGGAGTGTCGTAGCACTTTACAGGACAGGAGTGCCGTAGCACTAATCAGAGTACCGAAGTACTAATCAGAGTGCCGGAAAGACTAATCAGAGTGCCGGCACTAATCAGGAGTGCGTCAAGCACTAATCAGAGTGAACGCGCTCAATCAGAGGCCTGATCACTAATCGGGAGGTCGGGCATCTAATCGAGTGCCGCACTAATCAGAGTACCGGTTACTAATCAGAGTGTCTGAGCACTAATCAGAGTACCGCGCTAATCGTGACAGGAGTGCCGTGTCATTTAATAACCCGGTCTTAGGCAAGTTACAATTATATGAGGTCGTAAGAACTTACTATCTTATACTAGGGCCTTTTAGCCACATTATATCTGGGCGATGTATCGTATTCCATATACCGGTATATGATGAGCATGTAATCACACCTTATTCATGGTTTATTCTTCTATGAATCTACTTTACTCAGAATTGAATCAATCCATTCTGGACGTCTAAACTCAAGTTACATGATTTTAACTCACTTACATCGACGACTCAGGGACGCTTTGAAATACTCATTTCCAGTTCCTTGACTCCATATTTGACACTGGTTCTTTGTACTTCTTTAAATTTAAGGTGTTAAGGGTTCTATTCCAACTGGAATCACCCAATTCGGAGCACCGGAACTCAAGTTACGTCCGAAACAACCCGGACTACTCCATGTTCAAGACTGATGCAGAAATCGGCTTGCACATAGCCTCCCTTTGAGTGGATTTTTCGACCACTTAGAGTCAGAATTTGACGATGCCTATTTCTTTATGTTTGGTTCTCCTTGAAGTCTATTTAATTGGCCACTTGAATCACTCAAATCGGATAAGAAATGAGCAAGTTATGGCCAAAATACGAAAAACCGGCTAGAACAGAAAGTTGCACAGGTGTAATCTTATGACCTAATGTGTGTACTGCAGACACATTGGCCAAAATGACCGTGAACACAAGTGTACCGGTACATGTTCAAAGTGTACTGGTACACATCACCCGGAAATGCCCAGAATGTGTCTTTTCTCCCCTTTTTCATGCACTTTCATCCATGGATCACTCCTATACTTCCTACACACATCAAAATCATTCCATATCGCTTCAGAACCTCTTTCTTACCCAATTCATCTTTCAATACTTATCTTATTTCAAAAACATATCATGAAATCCTTCCAAAACAATCTCCTAATAATATGGGTCACATCCCATACATGATCCAAACATGGAGAGTTGTTAGGTTTGTTTCTAAACCCTAACTTCATTACATACAATTTGAACTACGACCAACCTAAAAAGGGAATTCCATACTTATCTGCTCCATAGCGGGCCTTACCAACCCTATTTTCATGAATTCCAAGGTTGGGGATGCAATTCTATCAAAACCCTAGCTTTTGAGACAAGCTATTAACCATACAAGACCTTTAAATCTATAGATCCATACTCTCTAGGTTCGCTTCCATACTGGGTTGATCTCCTCTTCCCCTCCTCTTCTTCTTCTTCTTCTTCCTCTTCTCCTCTTTCTCCTCTCCTTCTCCCATCCTACTCTTGGAGACCACTTGGTCTTAAATCATGGATTTGTTAAGGCCATGTTTGGCCTTCCAAAAACCCATTCTGCCAGCTTCCTCACTGGGTGCGTCCCTCCATGTTTGACTATTTATTCCAAGTTCAAAATTGTATTTTGGCCCATAGTCTCTTAGATTTATGACTTTTCGCCTTTTTGGACCCGATTACAAAATTGTCCTTAAGTCTTGTAAATTTCGGGTCTCGTTCAGTGTTTGGCATTTAACTCACGAAACTTGATCAAATTATCTTACAAAATACCCTAAAAATGTAAAGCGACTGAGTGTATATTTTGAGAGTCTATTCTGATTCTCCGTATAAAATTTAGTACCAAAATTCATACTCGATCGCATATTACATGTCGAGGATCCTTTCTTTTTGTGTCTTTTACGGAAGCTGGAGCGTGACTCTCACTTGAGCCATCAAAGCTCCATCAGAGCTAATTCTCCTGTCCTAATCTTTCAGAGATGGATTGTGACTTATTCATTCTAGTCAATATCTGAGGACAGGGACATCAAGCGTTAGGCCCGACACATTTACTATGTAGAGTGCCCTTGTCAGACTCTTCGAAGCAGCGCAGGCTTTGGGGCTACGTCTCGACTTGTCGTGGCTGAATCTGGTCGGGCCAGATTAGCGAATCAGAACCGAGTTCGGTCTCAATTCGGGTAGGACTCTTTACCTGATTTTTTTTTAAATCCAGGGCGGGTACTGTGGGTATGGTAATCATATAACATAAATAAAATATCATTTACATATAGAAAGAACTTCCACCAGGAGTGGTGTCCGTCAAATCTATACACATTCACAGGAGTCCATTTACAAATACAAAAACTATACTTTTACATTCTGACTCGAGCCTGGAACACACATGTAGTAGATATACTTCTGAAGTGTGTTGGCCCAGTATCTGCGGATGTCTCCATCGTCTTCTCACTGTACTACACGGTTAAAAACACAGTGTGCTAAGCTTTACGCTTAATTGGAAACATTTCTTATGCATATACACATTTTACTTGCATAAAACAATAACAGATAATATAAATTTCATGCATTTATATTATGAACTTATACGAGTACTTCTTCTTATAACAGGCTTATGTTTATTCAGGACTCCCGTAGGAGTTACAGAACTTATCCTTATACTATGGAGTTTACCCTTATTCGGAGGTACCCGTAGGTATCGCCGAAATTACGGAATGTATACGGATAACGCAGAACTTATTCTTATCACGAGTAACATAAGTACTCTGAAACTATCTTGGTCTTACGGAACTTATACTGGTATTTTGGATCTTATACGTGTATTACAGAACTTATACTTATCTTACGGAGCTTATACTGGTCTTACAGAACTTAGACATGTATTTCAGATCTTATACATGTCTTACAGAGCATATACTTATCTTACAGACTTATGCGATCTTACAGACATATACTTATCTTACGGATCATATCCTTGTCTGAAAGGTACCGTAGAGTACAATAGAGTCAGAACTAATCGTATCGTATATCACACTCTGAGTTCCGGATCGGACGTATGCGGATACATATCAGGTATGGACATTAGTCATGCTGGTCTGGATCATAATAGATACATATACTTATTTGCAGATTCTGAGTGCAGGTAGTGCTACGGAACTCTCTTATTTAACGGATCACGAGAGTACCCTTAGAGTCTTCTTGGACTTATACTTGTTTCACCGTCACGGGAGTACGTAGGTACCTGCGGACTTATACTTATTCGGATCTCCTAAGAGTTGAGTTACTTCTTATACGAACTTGTACTTATATGAGACGTATGTTCATTCGGGACTCCGTAGGAATTCTGAGAACTTAGACTTATACTTGTATTCTGAACCGGCTTACTTTGTAGATCACGAGGAGTGCGGTGGGTAATCTGAACTTATGCTTATGTTCTTGAGACAAAATTGCCCTTGAGTCTTCTGAACTTATCTTATGTTCTGCGGGAGCCAAAGAGTACACAGTAAGTCTTCTGAACTTATACTTATATTCTTGAGGCAAAAGTACTTGTGGAGTCTTAAGAACTTATACTTTTGTTCTTGGGAGCCAGAGGAGTACGAGTGGGTCTTCACCGGAACTATCAAATACGGGATTGCAGTAGGTACCACAGGAACAATCGATTCTGGTGCAGTAGGTACCATGAGGTGTCGAATCACGGGGTACTTGATCTTCTGGGACTTGATGAAATCACGAGTGCAGAAGTAGGTACTCTGAGACAATCGGATCTGGGGAGTGCGTAGGTCTTCTGAGAACTTAAACGGAGACGGGACTTGGTCGGAGGCGGAACATTCGGATACGGGAGTGCCGGGTGGAGTGCTGCGGAGCTTATTTAGATACGGGTACCGTAGGTACTACGAGACTTATCTGAGAGTACATTCGGATCTTACTCTTGTTCTTTGTTCGAGTCTTATCATATAGTTGTTTGACTTCACTACTTAAGACGATGTCTGGAATGAGTAGAATGCTGACTGGATGATAAGTCTGCTAGGAAGATCTTATCACAATCTGAGTGTGTATCGGAATGAAGTGTCGTAGCATAATAGAACCAGATCTGTAGCCTTGTCAGAGATCTGAAGTCTTGTCGGGTCTTGGAGCACTAATCGAGTCTTAGGAAGTCTTGTCGAGTCTTGGGAGCCACTGATGGAGTCTTAGAGAGCACTGTCGGAGATCTTAGATGTACTAATCGGGTCTTGGGAGCCTTGTCGGGTCTGCGAGTACTGTCGAGTGCGGGGATCATTGTCGAGTCTTGGGAAGCACTAATCGAGGAGTCTTAGGAAGCACTAATCGGAAGTACCGAAGTACTAATCGGGATCTTGGAGCACTAATCGATCTGAGTACCTAATCGGGACCAGAGTGTTGTGTCATTTAATAGCTGGTCTTAGGCGTGTTCTGATTATATGGTCGGTAACTTCTTATCTTATACTAGGGCCTTTTTAGCCACATTATGCATTCTAAGCGAGCCAAGATGCGAGAAGTATTCCATATGCGTAGTAGGTATGTGGGCCTGTAATCACACCTTATTCGTATGTATTAGCACATTCTTCTATGAATCTAATTTACTCAGAAATTGGAATCAATCCATTCGGATCGTCAGGCTTCGAGTTATGGCATTTTTCGTACCCAGCTAGTCGGTTTCTGGAATTTTACCTGAGGACAGTTTGGAAATCTCATTTCCAGTTCCTTGACTCCATATTTGACACTGGTTCTTTGTATGCTTCTTTAAAGTTAAGGTGTTAAGGGTTCTATTCAACTGGAATCACCCGATTCGAACCGGAACTCAGTTACGTCGAAACAACCGGTACTCCATGTTGGCCCGTCGAATTGGCTTGCTATAGCCTCACTTTGAGTGGATTTTTTAACCATAGATTCAGAATTGTGATGCCTATTTCTTTATGTTTGGTTCTCCTTGAAGTCTATTTAATTAGCCCTTGAATCACTCCGTCGGATAGAAATGAGCAAGTTATGGCGAAATCTGGCGGTCGGATCGGGGAAAGCGAGAGCGGGGTGTCAGGTGCACTTTGCTAATGTGTCTTAGGTACACATTGGCCAAATGACCGAACACAAAGTGTACGGTACATGTTCAAAGTGTGCCGTACACACATCACCTGAATGCCCGAGTGTGTCTTTTCTCCCTTTTTCATGCACTCATCCATGGATCACTCCTATGCTTCTCTGGCATCAAAATCATTCCATATTGCTCTTGTAACCTCTTTTCTACTCAATTCATCTTTCGATACTTATCTTATTTCAAAAACATATCATGAAATCCTTCCAAAACAATTCTAATATGGGTCACATCCGTACATGATCAACATGGAGAGTTGTTAGGGTTTGTTCACAAACCGCAACTTCATTACCTCTGATTTAACCGTGAATTGACCTAAAGGGGAATTCCATACTTATCTTGTTCCATATGGGGTTTACGACCCTATTTTCATGAATTCAAGGTTAGATGTAATTCTATCAAAGCCTAGCTTTTGGAGACAAGCTATTAACCATCAGACCTTTAAAATTCCATAGATCCATCTTGGGATTCGGTTCCATACCTTTTTGCTTGATCTCCTCTTCCTGTTCTTCTCTTCTCTTCTTCTTCCTCTTCCCTCTTCTCCTCTCATACTCCCCATCAGGGTTCTCTCTCTTGGAGACCTGATTTGAGTCTTAAATCATGGATTGTTAAGGCCGTATTTGGCCTTCAAAACCGTTTTTGAGTTAGCTTTTCTCTGTTTGCAAAAAGGTCCCTCCATGCTGACTATTATTCCAAGTTCCCAAATTGTATTTTGGCCCATAGTCTCTTCAATTTATGACTTTTAAGCCCTTTTGGACCCGATTACAAATTGTCCTTAAGTCTTGTAAATTTCCGGGTCTCTCGTTCCCGTGTTTCGCATTTAACTCACGAAACAGTCAAATTATGCTTACAAAATACCCTAAAAATGTCGAAAACGACTAGGGTATATTTTGGGGTGTTACAAGGGCATAGCCCTTTCTTTGCTCCTTTGGACACGTTCGATCCCTTTGTTTTGATTCGGGTTCTCTAGCATCGTGCCTAGATTCGATTCCTTCCTTTTGTTTTGGGTTCTCTGGCATCGCGCTTGGATTCGAGCCCTTCGTTTTGTTTCGAGTTCTCGGCCATCGCACCCAAATTCGATCCCTTCCTTTTTTATTTTGGGTTCTCTGGCATCGCACCCAGATTCGATCCCTTTGTTTTGATTCGGGTTCTCTAGCATTGCGTGCAGATTCGATCTCTGACTTTTGTTTCGGGTTCTCCGGCATCACGCCCAAATTTGATCAATTTAGTTTGATTCAGGTTCTCTGGCATTGTGCTCGGATTCGATCCCTTCCTTTTGTTTCGGGTTCTCGGGCATTGCGCCTAGATTTGATCCCTTTGTTTTGATTCGGGTTCTCCGACATCGCTCCAGGATTCGATCCGTTCTTTTGTTTCGAGTTCTAGGGCATCACGCCCAGATTCGATCCCTTTGTTTTGATTCGAGTTCTTTGGCATTGCGCCCAGATTAGATCCCTTCATTTTGTTTCGAGTTCTCTGGCATTGCGCCCCGAGGTCGATCCGCTGTTTGAAATTTGGGTTCTCGACATTGCTTAATTCGATCCCTTCCTTTTGATTCGAGTTCTCTAGCATTGCGCCCAAATTCGATCCCTTCCTTTTGATTCGGGTTCTTTTGCATTGCGCCCATATTTGATCTCTTCCTTTTGATTCGAGTTCTCTGGAATTGCGCCTAAATTCGATGCCTTCCTTTTGTTTCGTGTTCTCAGACATTGTGCCTGGATTCGATCCTTTTTTATTTGGGTTCTGTAGTGCCTTTGATATTATTATCTTTAGGCATTATTAATGCGGATTTTCCTCATCTTCCTCGGCATCATGTCCGAGCATCGCTTATCTTTTTCGACATTGCGTTCGGCTTTCATTATCTTTTTCGGCATTATGTCCGGATTTTCCTTATCTTCCTCGGCATCATGTTCGAGCATCGCTTATCTTTTTCGGCATCGCGTCCGGCTTTCTCGTCTTCTCGGCTATCGTGTCAGGCGTATTATCTTTTTCGGCATCGCGTCCGGCTTTCTCCTATCTTCACTGGCATTGTGTCCAGATCAGTCATATTCTCAGGCATTGTGCTTGGGTTTCTCTTAATCCTTCAGTCGTGGCGACTGATTAGTTAACCTTGATCTTGGGTAAGGGGGAATAGTATTTAGTCATTTGGGTTCTTCGCTAGAGTTCATTTCACTCTTGCATCATATGCCGCTGCCCCGATTCACTTTCGTTCATTCACTCTCTTAAAGAGAGGGGCATGTTGTAGACCCTCAATTTTATTATAAACACTTGCATTTTATCCTATGAGTGTCACTCACCCATCGTTCTCATATAGCACCATTAGGGCCGCACCCAGGCTTAATCGGTCTCCGGAGCCTTGGGTGGAAGCATGTGGTCCATTGAGTGTGTATGGATTCACTTTGGAGTGTCATCGTGGCCTCTTTTTTTAGTTATTGGCATCATGCCATGAGCAAGTAAGGGAGCCCAGGAGTTTTAACTCCCGGTGGGTTTATTGGAGTATGTCGAATTTGGAGCACTTGTGCTTGTCTAGATCATATCTCCCTCATCTGAACTCGAAATCATGCACCATTTCTTTTGTTGGATTCCCTACTCATTGAAGAATTCTTTGAAAAAATTTGAGAATTTTTTATCAATCGGATTGACCAGTTGGAAACCGGCTCAACGAGTTCAACAGATTTTGGTTGAAGTTCATTATTGAAACGGAGTTCAAATTGAACACCTAAGCTTGTTTTGGTCCTTATCTCCCTCATCAGAACTGGAAACATCATGCATTGTTTCTTTTTTTGGATTCCTTACTCTTGAGGAACATTCTTTTCCAATTTTTCATATTTTCTCGATTGGATTGACCCGGTTGGGGCCCCATCTGGTACAGTTGGTCGGGCCCGGCAAGTGGAGCCTTTGTTTTGTTGATTTGGGGCTAAATCCTCTTGGTTCGAGCCCGTAAGCCCCAGTCCGATCCTGAGCATGGGTTGGAGTCAGTTTTGGAAAGCGATGTTATGGGTTTCTTGCAACCCACCTTGGAGTCCGCTTAGATGCTTGGTGGTTAAGGAAAGAAGTAAATGTGACGGCTATGGACCTTGGGAATAGAGAGGTGTTTATGGAGTTGGGAAGCCGAGGAGCGATTAGGAGAGTTCAGGGCGAAAGGTGCACAAAATGGAGTGAGTTCAGAGAGAAAAGAAGGAAGAAAGAAGAACAAAAAACGTGAAGGAGAAGAAAAAAAAAGGAAGGAAAAGAAGAGAGGAGAAAGAAAGAAAAAGAAAGAGATTCTCTAGATCCGAGTAGACGTGGTCCACTCTCACTTTGAAGAGGATTTCCTACAGATTTGAAGGAGTGGATACCTGGTTTTGGAAATAGAAAAGAAAGAAGGAAAAAGGGGGGGGGGGGAGGATGGCCATGAATCCTACTGGTCTGAAAGTTATTAATGCTTCTCGATTTTCTTTTCACGCTTGTCTTTACTTGGCACTGATGTTCTGACCCTCGTTTTAGAGCAGGCATCGTTTGTGTCGATTCTCGATCATTAGTGAATTATTACTCTGTTTGTTTTGTTGCAACTTTCATAGTCGGAATTGCATCAAGTTTGTGTCAGTTCTAAGAAAGATTCCTTTTGTATTATTTTGGCACAAGTTGCACATTTTGGGTTTGAGTTGCAACAAATGGATAATAAGCTCTCTCTGATGAGACTAAAGGAAGAGATATCTGAAACGGCAGGATCTCTTCGGTCAGGTGAGAAACACTTGGTGTCATGACTTAAGAAATCCATCTATGGATTGAAACAAGTTTCCCGTGAATGGTATTTGAAATTTCATGATGTGATAACTTCCTTATGATTTGAAGAGAATATCATGAACCAGTGCATATACCAATAGGTTAGTGTGAGCAATATTTGTTTCTTAATATTGTATGTAGAGGATATTTTACTTGCAACCAATGATAGGGGTTTGATGCATGAGGTGAAACAATTTATCTCTAAACATTTTGACATGAAAGATATGGGTGATGTATCTTCTGTTATAAGCATAAAGATTTTTAGAGACATGCATAATGGTATTCTGGGTCTATCACAAGAAACCTCTATCAATAAATTCTATAGAGATTTAGGATGAAGGATTGTTCACCAAGTATTGCTCCAATCGTGAAATATGATAGGTTCAATTTGAACCAATGTCCCAAGAATGATTTTGAAAGGGAACAAATGAAGAAAATCACATATGCTTAAGTTGTTAGCTGATGAGTATAATTTATACTCATTTTATCCCTATGTTTTACTTATATTTTTAGTAATTTTATTATATAAATAAGTGATCTAATGCTCTAAATGTTCAATTTGTGATTAGGTCAACCATGGGCCAATATGGAGCAAAAACAAAGAGATAAAGCCCAAAAATTAGCAAACCACACATGCAGCAGCAACTACTGTGATTTTATGTTTTCAGCTGCAAGATGATCTCAAATGGCTACAATATTTACATGGATGGATAGGAGACTTCTCAGGCTTTCCAAAGATACCTTATTCACTCCATTTGGACTTAAAATGATCAAGTTATGACTCTTGGTAGTCGAAGGAAGAAGAGAAGAGAGCTCAAAAGTGACAAGTTGGAGCATTTTGTACATTCAGTCTTTATGATAATTTCTAAAGTGTTTTTCCTGGCCATATCCAGATTCTACACTTCAGGAGCTTTCCAACGGTACCAAGAATACCCAAATCAAAATTCGGATGACAAAGTTATGGCCTTACGAAGTTGGTCTAAAAACAAGAAAGCTGTAGCAATGTCCCTACGTTAGAATGTTGCGACATTGCAAAGAGCTGCAGAAACGCAGCATCCTGATGTCACGACATTGCCAAACGACGTCACGACGTTCGGGGTTGATTTTGGGTGGATTTTTAGCCCATTTTGAGCCCATAATTGTGGGTTTTAAAGCTCAAACCCCAAGGAGACAAAAAGAAGGCGACTAGGGCTCGGAGAAGGGGACTTTGTCCACACTTTGGGACGAGGGAAGGGTTGTGGTGTTTTTTGAAGATTTGGGAGAAGATCATGAGATTTGTGGAAGAAAATCCGAGAATCACCATCATTTTGATCATTATAATTTCTTCTTTCTCTTTTCCCATGTTTTGTCCTAAGTTTATGATGTATCAAACCTCTATTATGTTTTAACTTTATAGTCTAGGGTTTTGGTTGATTTGGACATAAGATCTTATATTTATTCATTAATTTTCCTTTTCTATTGTTTCTCTGTGATTATACATCATTTATTCATGCTTGGTTCTATTTACATATTGATTTCTAACTAATCTCAATATGGTGAGTGGTTCTTTGCGAGATCTGAGAAGGGAGTAAAGAACTAGACATAGATGAATCAACCTAATTAGATTGGTAGTGTAGAAATTACCGATAATTAGGAGACATGTGAGATTCTTGGACAAGCATCTCACAATGCTTAGGAGTTGTTTGAGAAGTAAAGACTGGTAGTTGTTAGGTTATCCGACCTCGAGAGAGGCTTATAATTAAATTAAGTAGTGCCTTGGAAGCCTTTTCGAGATAATAGGGAATGGAATTTTGCTTTAAACAAGGAGGATTGTTCACATGTACCGTGCCACAGAACTTTATCATCTCTTAGTATCCCTTAGTTGCCGCGGCTTGTTAAGCAGTTAAGTTTTCATTTGTTTAGTTTAATTTTCGTTTCAATCCACTCGATTTGACTATTTGGATATTGAAAACATTAATTTTTTGGTAATTAGCGTTCCACGGATTTCCCTGTGGATCGATATCCGTACTTAGGTACACTTTATTACTTGACAAGCGTATACTTGCGTGGTTAGGCATTCTTTGCACACTTTATCGCACATATTTTAAACACAATCACGCAAAACGCCTATCATTAGCAATATATGATATTTCTCCAATGTTCAATTTCAAGGACTTGAGGGTGTATCACAGTGAAGACTTGAGGGCAAGTCTTTTTTCCCAGCTATGGGGGATTGATCACGGGAGGAGAACTACATCGCAGAACATTAGAATTCAGCCCAGTAATTATTGAAGAATTGGATTAGGAGGTCAGATTGAATACATGAAAACTTCTTTTTTGGACCTCATTTGGGCACTTGGAAGTAACGTGGTTAAAACTTGGAGAAGCACTTTGATGTGGAGCCGCCGTGATTTTAGAAAAGATTTGCGGGATCTTGGAGGATTTGTTTTGTAAGTTCTATTTGTATTTCTTATAGAAAGATTTGCTCCAATATTTTATTCTATCCCTTTTAGGAAGATTTGCTTTATTTATTTTAGAAAGTTCTCTTTTAGGAGTTGCTTTTGTAATTTAGAAAGTTTCTTTTCCTAGTTAAAGTAGAAGTTACTTTATTTGATTTAGAAAGTATGAGACTATATATACCCCCCTAATGTAGTCTTTTAAGATAGTTAGTTTAATAATATTTTCGTATTTACTCTTTTTAAGAGTTCTCTCTTGTTCTTTATCTCTTTAGGTGGATTCCCTTGAGGGACGGAGTTGGTATTCTCATACCTAGGTGGATTCGCTTTGGTGGCGGCGTCCTGTCAGGCTTATCGATCAACGATCCATAGTTGATTGTGGTGCCTTCACTCAGTCATGCATCTTGTGTGGATTGTTTCGTTAACCGTGAAATGTAGGCTCTTGTGAGCTCACCACTCTCGTATTCATCTGCTAAACCATAAAATTTTATTCTGAGCTTTTCGTATTTGTTTATCTTCTCAAATATTCTATGTCCTGTTTCTTTGATATCATAATCTGTATTCTCAACAGAAGAATCTAATAAACTCGTCATATTGTTTTGAGTACCTGAAATTCACATTGTGGCACAGTGCAGAACTTCTACAGGTCAATCATCATTAGTTATACCAGCCACTAAGCATAACTATGCATTAGTAGTGAATCAGTGATGGGTCAATTCTGTGTTTGAACACTCTGGGTCTGGGTTCGATCAACTGGCGTCCCGACCACCACATGACTCTTTTCGGCATGGTATCCTCCATTTGGAATAGAGTCTGTTTGGAACCATCAAGATTGTCACTAGTGTTTCTTTGGTGTGTTGTGTTACCCCTGTGCTAGATGCAAGAAGACTATAGGTACCTTTGTTTTGTAGAAAATAATTGATCGGGTTTACAAGATTGTTCACTCATTTTTAATGTTGCTGAAGTTGGAAAACTCAAACCAACTTCAGGTAGAGAGAATGGTATATTAGAATGTCTTATAAATTATTTTCTCGGAAAGTTCGAAACCAAAGGGAAGGAGCGTGTTTTTTATTGTTGTTCAAAGTAGTTTGTTTTGGATTTTTAGAATAAAAAATAAAATTCGGATTTTGATATCAATTTTGATAAGTTTTTATGCTGAAAATAAAAAATATATTGTTGGAGATGAGTGTGCCTGCATCTGAAAATTTTATTACTTTTTAATATTATTGTTCTTTTGGGATTATTATTAAATTAATTTGGATATTTTATCTTAGATATTTTATTGTGCCAAAATGTAAGGTTGCCCCTCATGCACTTGAAGTAAAATTTATTACTGAGGTGAAAAGTGAAGAATCTGACATCATGTTAAAGCCAAAACAAGCAGTCTTGATTTAGAATGAGGCAAAAAGGGAATGAATTGACATCTTTTTGAAGCTAAAGCATGAAATGGTGGCTAAATGAGCTACTTAGATAGTGAATAAACAGAATTGAAGTGAGTATTCTTGTTTGTATTCAACTTTCCTTGTTTAAACTGATTCGACTGAACATGTTCCATTCAAATCTTGGAATTTTATATGCTTGGATTATTTCTTCTGTTTGATTTAAATAGAAGTTGGTTGAGAAGAGAATCCTCTATTTATGTTTCTTGAAAGTGAAACACTCAACCAAGTCAAAATGTTTATTATATTTTTAATCATTTTTGCTGCTTCCTAGACTGAAATTGAAGCCCCCTTTGCCAAGATAGCAGAATGCACATACACCCCACCCCACCAATCGGGCTTATCTTCTCCCCCTACTATGTTTTCCTTCTTCTTATATTCATCTCCATTCTCCATCACCAATTGGGTTCACTTATTCTCTAACAACATCTTTCAATATATGAAAGAACATGAAAATGGAAAAACTCTAACCAAATGAGGAGGAAACAATTGTTTATATTTCATTTTTGTTTTGGGACCTATTCTAAATTCTTTAAGTTTCTATGTTATGTTTGGTTTTTTATATTTCTAAATACATATTATGTTTGGTTTTTTCAGCTAAATGGTAAATGAGTACAAGATTTTTTATTTATTCAACTTCTTGGTGTTAACTAAAGACAATTAGAAGCCTCTGTGATTGAGTGCAAGATTTTTTTTACAATGCCTAGTTCCCTACTATCAGGTCTTCTGTCTCGAGACTAAGACCCAGTCTTCTACTTTCAGAAACTATTAAAATCTATCCAGCCCCAAACTAAGTAATAGGAAACCATTTTTCTTGCAATAATTTAAATAATAAAGCATTTTACTTCTGAGAACTCATGCTTGTTGTGCCCTGGGCCTTCATATTTTATCTTTTGGAGCCTTATGATGCCACTAACCCATCACTTTGCTGTTTTTGTAGTCATCCCTATACATGTGTTAATTCCGTCTGCTTTTCTGAATTCTTGAACTTCTCCTAACAGCCTTGTTCTATTGTTCTGCTTTACTCCGTAGGCCCACATATTTAGTGTAATAAGGAAAAAACTTAAATATATTAAGACTAGGTCCTATTGCATCTGAAACTTGTTTGTAAAGTAAGATGGGCTTGTGATTTGTTTAATCAATCCATTGGAATTTATTCCCTAATAAGTTTTGCTTTTGCAGATTTCGCGTTTTAAAATCCGGACCCGAAGACCATATTCATTGCTCAAGCTCGTCTCTTGTGGGAAATGCCTTTCTTCTAAATCTCCAAGGTGATACTAGAAATAAAAATCTCCAAGGTAATACCAGAAATAAAACCTTACTCATTTCTTTTCCATTATATCCCTTTCATCCAAGTTGTTACGTGAACCATTTCTTAGCTTTGCCCTTCATTTTGTCTCCCCCCCAACACCACAAGATCATAAATGAAAAAAGAAAGAAGGTAGAAATCCACATGCCTTTCACATGGATTAAATGGTCTTGATCTAATAGTTCATTTAACTTCTTGTCTCAGGTTTATTTTTTTAAATATATTTTTCATTTTATATTTATTCTAATGTTCCTTTCCCTTCAATAAAAGTCATAGCTCCAATTATACCTTTTGATTGTTGCACGTATAATTTAGAGACTTTCTAATCTCAAAATTTGTTTACAAGTTTCAAATGAAAGTGGTTAACCAAAAATGAGAAATCATTTTGTTAAAAGAGGTTATACTGAAAAATGTGAAGATTGTATCAATATCTGTTCTTTTATTGAAAAAAAAAATTAGAAATTTGGATATGACTTGAGATTATTATTTATAAGTGACTACATTATTGGTGAGAATTAGGAGTCTCAATGATGGGTTGGACTACTGCGCTCCGAACAAATTAGGCCCGTGACCAGGGTTGAGGAGAAGTAGGGCTATAGGCAGTTGACTGAGTCACGGGGGGCGGGCCAGCTGAAAATTATATTGTTTTAAGGCCCACGGGCCTTATACTAGGAGAGCCTAGGGCGGGCATGTGTGTGGGTTTGGGGGCCCCAGCGGAGCGAAGCAAGCCGAGCTGGGAGCGGGCAGGCGGGCTGGGAGGCGGGCTGCGGGCCCGGGAGCGGGCTGGTTGGCCGGGAGCGAACATGGGCGGCCCCAGGGAGGATGGGCTGTGGGGCCCAGGGGAGAGCGGGCTTTGGTGGCATCGAACTGACCAGGCTGGGATCGGGCCTAATGGGCCTAAGGTAGGCGGGCTTGACAAACCCAATAATTAAAACCATATTTTTTAAAAATTTTAACCTCTTTCATCTTGCTTAACATTTAATGCACCTACTAAATTGTACATATATTTGACTTATATAATAAACTTTTAACAAAATACATATTATAAATAGAGTTATATAATGTATTTATAAATAATAACATAGGAATAGGGCGTGGTGGGCTTTATCGGGCGGGCTAAAAGGTGGGCTTAGGACCAGGGCTTATGGCGGGCCTGTGAATGAAGCACCGTGAGCTTGTGGGGGTGGCCTATAGGTGGGCAAGTGCGGGCGTGCGGTGGGGCTTGAAGCCTATAGGAGATTAGATCTGTCGGGCCCCCAAATGAAGCCCATGCTTTGGCCCATCTAAAATAACTGTTAGTAGAATTCGAGGCTCAAAGGGACTCGGGCTTTTTGGAGACCCCTGGTTAGAACCATGTAATATATGTACAAAAATTTGAATATATTTTTAGTAGTAAAAATTCAATTAGATGGTAATTTCTTTTAAATTTTTATTTCATTATATAAGAATTCATTTTTTTATAATAAGATATTGATGAGTCTTAAACTCATCTATTTATCGCTTATTTTTAGTATATTCAGATATGTTTTAATGCCAAATTATGGATTATTCACCAACTTTGTGTTTTGCAGGTTTTTATTTAAAAATGAGAAAATTTCGCGAAAGAAGAAAAGCGGTGCAGCGATGCATGTCGCGACGGAGTTACGTAATGTCGTGACAACGTTCAAGCAAATGACTAAGGAAATCTGTCATGATAATATTTCTTCTATCGCAACACAAATGACTGAATATAGAAGAAAAGCTATGTCGCGACAAATGACAGTGTGTCGCGACAAAACATGAGAAGAATGTAACAAGTGAGATGAGACAAAGAGAGATGATGTTGCGACAAGGTTACTTGTGTCGCGACAAGAAATTAAAGAGCAATACAGGAAGAACGCTGCGACATATCAGTTTATGTTGCGACACAAGAAAAAAAATAGAAGACAGAATCTATGTCGTGACATAAAATCTCCTATCGCGACACTAATTATTGCAACTTGGAAATCTTGTTGAGACACTATAAGAAAAGAAAGTTATGTGTAGTAATAGATATCACGACACTAAAAATGAGTTACAGTCACGATAGAGAAATAAAGTCGCGACAGTGATGATGACAGTGAAATTACGACGATTACAACAAAAAGAAGTTCAATGTTGCGACATGCTTCAAGGTGAAGAAGTTTTGATGTCGCGATAGAGATAAGGTCGCGACACGAAATAAAGGCGAACCTGAATAAACAAGGTCGCGACAGACTTTTCCATCTCGCGACAAAGATTTCAACGCAAGAAAGAGAAGTCTTGTCACAACACAATATAACTGGGTTGCGACACAAAGATTGGCTAAAGGCAAAAATTCTTGTCACGACATGAAAACTAGGTCGCGACAGAAAACATATACAACACTAATAGACTATGTCGCAACATAAAAACGAAGGCTGCAGCGAAATCGGGTTAAGTGGACGAAGACTCTATCGCGATGAGTCTGCTAACAATACGAGAAGCATTGTTGCAACGAACCACGAAATGTTGTCGACCATAGAAGCTGGATTGCGACACAGATTTTGGAGAAGGCGCACGAAACAATGTTGCTGACACAATTATCGATGCTTCGCTGACATAATTGTTCGATAAACATACATGAGAATATCGCGACATAGAATGGAGCCAGAGCAGCCGGACCTTGCGGGACCAAAGTGTTAAAGAGCCAAAGAAAATCTATCGCAGCAGAGAAACTTTGTCGCGGCGAGTAAAGCTTATCTTTGAAGGAAACAAATATTGTCGCGACATAATGTTGTATCTTTTAACGATAAAGAACAAACAAATAATTAACACTCTTTTATCGTAATGACACTTTAGTCCACGACCTAGAATGCAATGCAGGCGGGAATCTTAGGGATCCTGATGTAGCCTCGAATTTAAGACTGACCGAGGCTATAAATAGAAACATTTGAGAAAGGCGGTTGGATTAGCGAAAAACCGAGGCGTCTGGGAGTTGAGGACTCTTTTGTATTATATTTTCTTTATTTTAAATTTATTTTTATTTTTATTTTCTTTTCGTCGATTAGAATTAGCGTAGGATTTCAATTTGTTAACTGGACTTTAAGCGTTGAATTGTTTAAGTTTTAGTTGAGCTATTTTGTTGAAGATCGATTAGATTCTTGTTTTGAATCTAGTAAGTCGAAGAAGGTACGAATTTATTCTTCGATTAATTTCGGTTGCATTGGAAATTTCACGTCGGTGTTCGATATTTAATGCAATTCGATTTTCTAGAAACCCGACTTCATTGGAAGATCGATGTGTGGTTATGGTCGATTAGAAGGAGATCTCTTGGATTGAGAATTTCGAATTTATTTGAATGGTGTTGTTCATGAAGTGAATTGTTCCCAACATTAGTAACATACTTGATTAAGGGTATTTATGCATCTCGATTTCGGAGGCCCTCTAAGTGACATAGTTGGAGATTCCTGAGAGCATGGATGCATTACATAGGGGTATGCTAGACTATTATTGAAGAACTAATGAGCTCTAAAAGATTACTTAGATAAATCATCAATTTACTCATGGTTTGAAAATTAGTTGAGAGATCTATTAATTTAATCAATTAGAGATTTCTCTTTGCTCTTTAGAAATGATCTTGATCTTGTGTTAGCTTAGATTTAATCAAGAAAAGAGAGAACTCTTTAAGATCTCAAGGATGAGACATCATTCATCTTGTAAAGATATGGTAAATGACCCTGTCTTGGGAAGCAAGAAATCTACAGTCATAAGAAATGGGTATGAAGTATTGGAAAAGAAAAATACCTAGATCTTACAGAGAAAATCTGATTACAAGTAATTGGTTAGATACATGTTTCAGAAATGAACATGACTCTCTAATCAGTGAAATGTATGGTTAAGGGAGAAATCAGACGCTATCTTACCTTATAACTGCTTTGTTTGATTCGATTCATGAAAGAATAGAATTAGATTATGTTCGAGGTGATAATTTCCGCAGCCCAGTGAAATCGGTGTCACTAAGTAATAATGCAGTTCGATCGATTTAGGTTTAGGATTTTAAATTTCCCTTTTATTATAGTCTTAGAAATTTAAAGCATAGAATTATAGTTAGGTTCACTATGAATTCTATGAAATGGGAAATTAAATAATTATTGGAACTTGAGTAGTTAGAGTAGTTGAAACTTTAAATTCTTTTTTATTTATATGGGAATGATATCCGGACTTATAGGTCCACTTCATTGCTTGTACGACCTGTGCACTTGTAGTATTTGACCAAACTAAATCTTCGATGATTCAATGACAAATCATTTTTATTGTGAACATAAATGTTCTAATTTTGGTCAACAAGTTTTTGATACCTTTATCGGTCAACAAGCTCGAAGCGGGCCTCGGGCTTTTTAAAGACCCCTGGTTAGAATCATGTAATATATGTACAAAAATTTGAATATATTTTTAGTAGTAAAAATTCAATTAGATTGTAATTTCTTTTAAATTTTTATTTCATTATATAATAATTCATTTTTTTATAATAGGATTATGTCATAAAGAATGAAGAAAGGAAGAGAGAAACTAAGAGAACAAAGAGAGAACTCAAAAGGTCATTTTTTTTCCTTATCTTTCATTATCAAGGATCCCATATATGTAGGGGTCTTCGTTAATATAGTAATAAGTACATCCATAATGATTCACCGATAAATGTGTGGTCATTCACATTTCTCAATGAATTATTTATAACACTCCCCCTTGAATGACCATCACTAGATAGTTAGTACTATCTACAAAATATCTTAGTAAAACTGATGAGATAAAACCTAAACAAAAGAGAAAAAAGAGTGCAAAATACTAATATCTTTAACAATTCTCCCCTTGATAGTGACAATAGTTCATTTTGAAGTTCTTTTACCTGACTCATACCAATCTGGTGTACAAGTTTCTTGAATGTTGTAGTGGGTAGAGCTTTTGTAAATAAATCTGCTAGATTATCATTGGACCTTATCTGTTGCACATTGATTTCACCACTGTTCTGAAGTTCATGAGTATAGAAGAATTTTGGTGAAATGTGCTTAGTTCGATTACCTTTAATATTTCCTCCTTTGACTAGCGCAATACACGCAGCATTATCTTCATATAATATTGTCGGTTTGTTATTGATAGAAGATAATCCACATGATTTTTTGATGTGTTGTATCATGGATCTCAACCAAACACATTCGCCCAACTTCATGCATGTGATATTTTTGAATGAATGGTTAGAGGAGGTGGCCACCATTGTTTTATTTCTCTTGACCTCCCGGGATATAGCAATATTTAATAGTAAATATATATCTGTACGTAATCTGGCTTTGTAATGATGCGAAGATAGCGCTGCGCGTCTACATGCTTAGAAAAATTGTGGTTCTGATGTTTGGAATAAAATAATCTCATGTCACATGTCCCACGAGGAGATATCTTAATACATGTTTAATTTAAGTTAGGTGCCTTTAGTTAGGTAAGCTTGTATCTTGCTAGTAAATTAAGCGAAAGCAATGTCACAATCCGAATATAATTTGCGAGATACATTCTTGCACCAATTGCGCTAAGATATGGTACTTCGAGGACGAAATATGATTCTTCGTTTTCTTCTTTTGGGTTGAAAACGGATCTTTGGTCGAGCTTGGCGGCGTAACAACTATAGGGAACTAAGGGTGTGATTTATGTCACACCAGAATCGATCAGACCGATTAGGCGGATCGAATCGTCGGGACGTGAGACGAATCTTGGGACTCTTTACGATATTTTTTTTTTTTTTTTTTTTTTAAAGCCAAGCGCTGTGGGTTATGGCCCACATCTTATACTTGGTCAAAAGAGAACTACCACCCAGTGGTGTCCTTGAAAATCTATGCACATATCTTTTGAGTCTCATTTACAAATACAAACATTTTACTTTACATTACAAATCGAGGAGCACGGAACCTACATGTAGTGAACCCTTACGGAGTGTGTTGGCCCGGTTGTATGCGGATGTTTGCTTGCGTCTTCTCCTGTACCTACACGGATTAAAAACCCGTGCTAAGCTTTACGCTTAGTGGGAAACATATCTTATAACTTATACAGATGCACATGCATATACACAATTATAATAAGTGTATAACCATAACAGATATCAGAAATTTCATGCATTCTGCTTGTGGACTTATCTAGTACTTAAGCTCATAACAGGCTTATGTTTATTCGGGACTCCCGTAGGAGTTACAGGGCTTATTCTTATGCAGGACTTATACTTATAATAGACTTATTTTCAATCGGGACTCATTAGGAATTACATAACTTATCTTATGCGGGACTTACTTATAACGGGAACATTCATTCGGGACTCAGGTAGGAATTCTGAGAACTTATCATATGTCTACTTATAACAGACTTACCTTCATTCGGGACTCCCGTAGGAGTTACAGAACTTATCTTATGCAGGACTTCTACTTATACTACGGAGTTTTACACTTATTCGGGTGCAGTGGGTATCACGAGGGATTCTGGGCATTATCTTGGTATTAGGAACTTATTCTTATACGGAAGTACTTGTAAATTACTACAAAACTTATCTGGTACTTAGTATCTTACTTGTACTCTGAGTATATCCTGGTCTGCAGACTTATCACGGTATTTACGAGCACATCACCGTGTTCGGATCTGCCTCGTTCACTGAGAACTTACATTATATTTGGATCTCATACATAGTATTACGAGAATTTATAATTGTCTTCTGGTTTTATACTTGTGCGAAGGTACGTAGGTACAATAAGTGGGAACTAATCATAGAATCATTATCACATACGAAGTGCAGATCAGGACGTATGCGGATACATATCGGTATGGACATTAGTCCGAGGGGCAGTCTGGTCGGAAACGGATACATATACTTTGACTGCAGTCACGAGAGTACCATAGGTACCCTCTTTGGACTTATACTTGTTTTACCGATACGGGAGTACCCGTGGGTAATACAAAGCTTATGTATATTGCACTGAGACAAAAGTACCCTTGGGTACTACAGAACTTATACTTATGTTACTGATACGAGAGTACCCGTGGGTACTACAGAACTTATCAAATACAGGAGTACCCGTAGGTACCACAGAACTTAATCGGTTACAGGAGTACCTGTAGGTACCACAGAATTTAATCAGATACAGGAGTACCCCTAGGTACTACAGAACGTGATGAAATACGAGAGTACCCATAGGTACTACAGAACTTAATCGAATACAGGACGGAACTTATTCAGATACGGGACAGAACTTATTCAGATATAGGAGTTAATCAGAAACGGAACTATTCGAGATCTTTGGAGTACCGTGGTACTACATAACCTTATCTGACGGGAGTACCCATAGGTACTCTGGGACTTATTGAATCTGAGTGAACTTACTCATATGCGGGGAGTACGTAGGTGCTACGGAACTATCGGTCGGGACTTCGGATCACGCGTAGAAGTACGTGATGCTACGGGACTTATTGAATCTGGGAGTACCGCCAGGTATACGGAACTTATCAGTCGAGGACTTAATCGAGACGGGGAGTTAATCGGTAGGGTACCGCCGTTACTACGAGACTTCATCCGAGAGGCAGACGAGAACTTAGTGCATCTGAGGCCGTGGAATTTCTGAGACATTTTCGGATCTGAATTGCGTGGAGTGCTACGAGGCTTGTCGAGCGAATTGCACTAGTAGGTACTCTGGAGACTTATTGACCCAGGGACTTGTCGGATAGGAGTGCCGTAGGTGCTACGGAACTTATCGGATCTGGTGCGAGTAGATGCTTCGGAGACGGATCGGATGTTCGGATCTTTACTCTTATTCTTTGTCGGTGTCTTATCATATGCAGTCATTGCCTAGACCCGATTATAAGAAATGAGTAGGGCCTTGTTTGATAAGTATCAGAAGATGCGATCACGATCTTGAGGTCTTAATAGCACCAACGAAGTCTTAGGAAATCTTGAGCGAAGTCTTGTCTTGTCGGAGACAGAGTCTTGAATGTATTGTCGAATCTAGGGTATTACTAATCAGGAGTGCCGGAGCACTAATCAGGATGTCCACTCATTCATTCTTTGGTCCTAGGTAGTCATATGATCATATCTTTCATATATTCTTGTTCCTCTATGAATCATCTTTACTCAGAAATTGGAATCATTCCAATCGGATCGTCCAAACTCAAGTTATGGCATTTTCATACTTAGCTAGTCGGTTTCTTAGATTTTACACTCGGGTTGTTTGTATTACTCATTTTCCGAGTCTTAACTTCATATTTGACACTATTCTAGATTTTAAGAGGACAGTTTGAAATATTTATTTTCCAGTGCCTTGTCTCGATATTTGACACTTTCCTTATACTCCTTTAAAGCTAAGGTGCTAAGGGTTCTATTCCAACTGGAATCACCCCGGTCGAACCGGAACTCGGAGTTATGTCTAGAAACATCCAGGACTTCTCTATGTTCAAAGCTGGAACAGAATTTGAAAGCACATGGTCCACTTTGAGTGAATTTTTGGGCTATCTAGAGTCAAATTTGGAGATACTTATTAAATATGGTTTGTTCTCCTTAAGTCACATTTTAAGTGGCCACTTGAATCACTTTCCAAATCGGGATAAGAAATGAGGAAGTTATGGCCAAAATACAAAAAGCGGTCGAACGGAAAACCGAGAATCGGATTTGTACCGGTACAAGCTCAAGTTATGCAAGTACAACTTAGTAAATGACGGAACGAAAATTGTCTTGCGTCTGAGTTCGACTTGTACTAGTCTGAGTCTCAGAAAAGTGCCGAATGTGTGTTTTACCATTTTTCCATACTTTGATACCGAATCAATTCTATAACCACATCGACGCACATCTAATCCTTTTCGATTCACCTTGGAATCACTTTTCTATTCAATTTCTATTTCATTTCTTATCTTCTTTCAAAAACGCTTTCCATGAATTTCTCCGAAATCATTGACATAGGTTATGACCCATCCCTCGAACCAAACCATGATGATTAGTTAGGGTTTATTCTAAACTACCCCAACTGAATTTAACTCAAATTAACCATGAATCCAACGAAAGGGAGGATTCCTACTTTGCTGTTCCATATAGGGTTTACCAGCCCTAAATTCAAAGATCGAGGTTAGAATGAATTAAAACCACTGGCTTTAGGCAAGCTAGTTCCATATGGCTTTGTGATCTTGACTCCTCCATCTTCTTCCTCTTCTCTTCCTCTTTCTTCTCTCTTTTCTCCTTCTCCACATTTTTTCCTCCCTGAATGAGACCAATTTGGTCTTTAAATTCCATGTTGCTGAGCCTTGTTTGGCCCTCAAAGCCCATTTTGATTAGCTTTCTCTAATTGCATTTGGCCTCTCATCTTAGGAATTACAATATTCTATTATTTATTCTTGGCCCAATCTTCTTAATCCATGTCTTTTAGGCCCTTTTGGACAAATTACAATTTTGTCCTTAAGTTTTGTAACTTTCAGGGTCTCTAGGAACATGTTTCGCATTTAACTCACGAAACTTTCAAATTAAGCTTACAAAATACCCTAAACATGTCGAAAACGACTAGGGTATATTTCGGGGTGTTACAATTTATCCATATGAAAGCGATTCAGGACTTTTTCCGTATATGTTGATTGATGGATTAATACCATCTGAACAATGTTTGATCTGCAGATCGAGACAATATTTTGTTTTCCCAAGATCTTTCATTTCAAATTCCTTCTTTAAGTAGTAAATTGTTTTAATGAGCTCTTCAGGAGTCCTAATCAAATTCAAATCATCCATATATACCGTAATAATTGCAAATTCAGTTGCTACTTTCTTGATGAAAACGCATGGGCAAATTGAATTATTCACATATCCTTCTTTGAGCAAATATTGGGTTAAACGATTATACCACATTCGACCAAACTGTTTTAACCCATATAAAGATCATTGTAACTTGATTAAATGCATGCTCCATGGTTTTGAATTCATTACTTCAGGTAATTTGAATCCTATAGGGATTTTCATATATACATTTGTATCAATAGATCCATATAAATAGGTTGTGACTACATCCATCAGTCGCATACTAAGTCCTTCGGAGATCGCTAAATATATTAAATAACGAAATGTAGTTGCATCCATTACGGGATATCACGTGCTCCCTGTAATCAATTAAGTATGCTTTGTGAGAAGCCTTGGACCCCTGAGGCGTGCTTTTATTGCAGTTTCATTTTGTATTTGGCTGTTATAAAGATCCATCGATATCCAACAAGTTTTATATCTTTAGGTGTTTAGACTCTTGGGTCCAAATACCTCGTTTAACCGATGATTTTAACTTTGTTTTGAATTGCTTCTTTCCGTTTAACGATCATTTCGGCGTTGACATTCATTCATATTTTTGTGGCTCACGATCTTCATCATTACTTATGATGTCCATAGTCAATTGGAAAGAAAAAGCATCATCTATAAGGGTAGTATTTCAATCCCATATTTTTCCCTTATGTATATAATTAATAGATCTTCATTGTTATGTACCGGTACAATCTCATGAGATAATTGTTCAATTGAAGCCTCTACAGGGGTTATTAGTTCATCATTTAATCATTTCACATTTGTATGCTCTTAGACATTAGATTTATCTTTTCCTTTTCTAGGAATTGTATCTTTTTTTGAGCCCTAATATAGATTCGTCACGTGTTTTAGTTGTGGCCAGAGCTCGTGACCACGCTATATTTCAATTTTCCCATTGGAATTTCAATCTGTGCTTGGATATTTGCAGTTGGTATATGTGATTTTGTAACCTTTGTTAAATCAATATATGCATCAGGCAATTGATTTGCAAGATTTTGTAAATGAATTATCTTTTGGACCTCTAATTCAGATTGCTTTGTGTGTGTGTGTGGGGGGGGGGGGATCAAGATGAGAAAAGGATGATTCAGGCCATGTAATTTCTCGCCATTCTTCTGGAATTGGCTTTTCTCGCCCTAATGGTGGGAAAACATCTTCATTAAAATGACAATGTACAAATTGACTGATAAAAACCTCACGTGAGGCTCAAATATAGTTAATAGATGAAGATTGAAAACCAACATAAATACTGAGACGGTGTTGAGGACCTAGTTTAGTTTGATGAGTGGGTGCAAGGGGAACATAAACAACATAACCAAAAACACATAAATGTGAAATATTAGGTTGATAATCTAGAACAAGTTGTAATAGGGATAAATCTTGATTGGCTATAGGACGAAGGCGAATTTAATTCGCAGCATGAATAATAGCATGCCCCCATGCCAATAAAGACAATTTGGTGTTAGTAATGGTGTGATTAATTGCGGACGTTTGATAAAGTTAGCCAAACCCATTTGAGTATGAACATGAGCAATTAGTGTGAACATCTATTCAATGGACATACAATAATCAAGGAAGGCTTGAGATGAGAATTCTGACATTATCAAGGCAGTGTCTTGATAGGATGATCAGGGAATTGTGCCTTGAGCCGAATTATCTAGGCTAGTAATCTGGCAAATGCAATATTTCTGGTAGAAAGAAGGCATACATGAGACCATCTAATGGACGCATCAATTAAAACCATAAGATAACAAAAAGGTCTACCAGGTGGGTGAATAGACCCATAAATATCTCCTTGAATACATTCTAGAAATGCAGGGGATTCAGACGCAATCTTTGTAAAAGATGGTCTAATAATTAATTATGCCTTGAGAACAAGCAGTACATGTAACACCCTGAAATATACCCTAGTCGTTTTCAGCATGTTTAGGGTATTTTGCAGGTATAATTTGAAATTTTCGTAATTTAAATGCAAAACGTGAAATCTGAGAAACCCAGAAATAAGCAAGGGTAAATTTGTAATTTGTCAAATTGGGACCTGAGTTATAAGATAAAAGAAGATGTGAGGCTATTATAGATGTAACACCCAGAGATGAAGCGGTAAAACCTCTTTGAGGCTGATATAGTTAATAATAGATGAAAGATTGAAAACCAGCATAAATGCGAGACGGTGTTGAGGACCTAGTTTGGATTTGATGAGTGGGTGCGAGGGAACATATGACATGGCAAAAACACATAAATGTAGAAATATTAGGTTGATAATCTGAAACAGCGAAGTTGTAATGAGGATAAATCTTGATTGGCTATGGGACGGCGAATTTAATTGCGACATGAATATGCATGCCCCCGTCTTAGATAAAGACAATTTGGTGTTCAAAGTAATAAAGTGCAACATTTAATTACGGAGCGTTTGATAAAGGATTCAACAGCCCATTTGAGTATGAACATGAGCAATTGAGTGGTGTTCATCACATTAGAAAATGGGCCAGTACAATAATCGAGGAAGGCTTGAGATGAGAATTCACGGCATTATAAGACGAATTATCGCCCGATAGGATGTCGGAATTGTGCCTTGGTAGGAGTGTCTAACTTAATGTCAGCGGAATGCAATATTTCTGGTAGAAAGAAGGCATACATGAGACCATCTAATGGACGCATCAATTAAAAATATAAGATAACAAAAGGTCTGCATGTAGATTGAATAGACCCGTAAATATCTCCTTGAATACGTCCCAGAAATGCGGGGATTCGAATGATCTTTGTAAGATGGTCTAATAATTAATTATGCCTTGAGCAAGCGTACATGTAACCTTTGAAATATACCAAGTCGTTTCGACATGTTTAGGGTATTTTGCGGGTATAATTTGGGGAAATTTCGTAATTTAAATGCAAAAAGCGTGAAATCGAGAAACCCGAGAAATAAACGAGACAAATTTGTAATTTGTCAAATTGGGACACAAGAGTTATAAAGATAAAGAGATGTGAAGTATTATAGAAATAACATAACTTGTGGGTGAAATATATTATAGTTGAGGACCAAAGTGCAATAAAATGAAACTTAAGTCAAAAGAATGCATTTTTGGTGGCCAAACAAGGCTTTATGGGAATTAGACCAAATAAGACCAATTTTGGTCTCTCATTTGGGCATTTTAGGAGCAAAAACATGAAGAAGAGAGGAGAAGAGAATAATAAGAGAAGAAGAAGAAGAAGAAGAAGAAGAAGAAGAAAGGTATGGAACTAGGATTTTGTATGGAAACCATGTTTTTGTATGGATTCATGACTTTGAGTATGGAAGTGTTTGTATGGATATTAGTGGTTCAATTTCTAGGGTTTAGTTAGGAATTCATCCTAACCCTAGATTTGTTGAAAGTTGGGTTGGTAATACCCTATTTTGTACAAGATAGTAGGAATCCTCTCTGCCCAGGTATGGATTCTGGTTTTAGAATGTATGGATCTTAGGTTGGGTGTTAGGAAGTTAACCTAACATATAAGTATATGAATTAGGGTTTGGAAAAACTCTGATTAATCTCTATCTTTGGCTTTAGTGGAGTTAGAACATACTTGGGAGATGTTTTTCTGTATAATATATGAGTTTTCCTTTGTTTTTGGTTGGATTTATGGAAAAATGGACCAAATGAGCAAAAATCTGGGCATTGTCGGGGGTCCTACGCTGCGGCGTAGGGACCCCTCGCCGTAGTGAAGGTCCATGCCACAACGTGGCATGTCCACACCGCGGCGTGGTCGAGAGGAGAAAATGGCCAGCCTCGGGTTCGCTGCAGCGAAGCCACTGTTCACAGCATGGAAAATTGCTATGTTTTAGTTTTGTTTCGTTTTCGTTGCTCCAAGGACTCGTCTATTGGACAAATGAGGACCCTATAAGTGTATGAAAGGGTCCATTCATGTTTGTAGGGCAAAGGAAAAATTAAAACGTACCTCGCCGCCTCGGCGAGTTCGATACGGGCAAACTTAATGCCCCCATTGATAAGATAGTAAGTTCCTGAACACATATAATTGTAGGAATACCTAAGACCAGATATTAAATGACATGACATACGTGCGTGGCGAGAGCGAGTTGATCGATTAGCCGACTTCCTCTCTAAGTCTTCAGGCATGCATTCGTGGGCGAGGCGCGTTTGATCGGTGCCGGCACTCTTTGCTAGTGCTATGACACTTCTATGACGTGGGCAAGCACATCTCTGATCAGTGCTCAGGCACTCTTTGCTGTCTTCTGGCACCTCGATGCTTGTCTTGTACCTTGGTGCTGTGTGTTATTAATCTACTCATTTTCTGTATGCTCTGGTCTCTAGGTAGTCAAACAGTTATATGATAAGAACCTGAATGACGAATAAGAGTAAAGAAATATACATCGTTCTGATTTATAGTACCTACGGGTACTTCTGTACAAGCATAAGCTCTGTAGTACCTACGGGTAGATCAATATAAGCATAAGCTCTGTAGTACCTACGAGTACATCAATATAAGCATAAGCTCTGTAACTCCTACGTGAGATCTAAATAAGTATAAATCTACTATAAGTACAAGTATATGTACAAGTTTGTTATATGAATTCATGATGAATTCCGATGTAAATGCTGTTATATGTTCTTGAAAAATAGTATATGAATGCATGTATATATATAAGTTATATGTTCCCGCTAAGCGTAAACACTTTGGGTTCAATGTGTAGGTGAGAGGGGAGGACGTCCGCAATCTTCCGCCTGTTGGGCCAGCACACTAGTAGGAGTACATCACTATAGGTTTTGGCGCTTTGATTATGTAAATGTAAATGTACAGTTTTTGTATATGTATATGTAAATGGGACTCAGGACTGTATGTATTGATACTGTAAACACCACTACGGTGGTAGTTTTATTTTGTATATGTTATTGTGATTCGGTTATAGGACTTGGGCCCACCAATGTCTGAAAAAGCGGGCAAAGAGTCCCAGTACAGTCTCTTACCCCCTTCGTCCGCCTAGGCGGGGGAATCGGGGCGCGATAGTACAACTAAAATCATGAGATTTTAAAATTTGTATGCTCATTAATGGATTCCCATTATAATTTTGAACTATACGAAGCATCATTGAAGTCCGGTTACTTAGTCGTTCATGCCACGATAAAATGCTTTTGGATTCATTGAACTTCTTGTTCATGACAACACATAAATTCAGAGGTATAATGGTTGTTTGATATAATCCATATGATGAAGAAATCGGTGTTCCAAGATTTGTTTTGCCCGATGTGAAGTAAATACTCATTTCCATTATGATTCATAGTTTCAATGTGATATCCATTTCGGCGAATATCCTTGAAACTAAGTAAATTTCGATTATAGTTATTAGAATAAAGGACATCGTCAATTTGAAACTTGGTTCCATTAGGCAGAACAATAGTAGCTCTTCCGGAGCCTTTAATTAGGTCAACGAGACCTGAGATAGTTTGAACATTACATGGAACTAAAGTTAAGTTTGAAAAGTATTTCTTATCACGTAAAATTGTGTGAGTTGTGCTTCGCAATTAACAAGACTATGCATCTCTGGGGGCGATCCATATATCTTGAGAAAGACAAAATTTAAATAAAGAACTCGATTTGTATTAAATATGTAATAAAAAGTAACATAATAAACATATATGTGTTAATCATAACACACATTACCATCACCAATCAAGTAAATTCGATTTTTCCGCCTTGGATCTTCAAAAGAGAAGTCGAGGAGATATCAAAATAAGTTAAAGGTATTGCACCATCATTATCAATGAAATTGTCATCAATTTGATTGTTAGCTTCTTGGAGGGAGATTTGATAAGGATCACCAGGATCCATTGTCCCTTGGCCATTAATAAAGTTGGTCTCAATTTGGTTACATTTTCCTTTGATGGAGGCTTGATAAAGGTCAACAAAATGCTTGGTCGTACGATAGGTATGTGACCAGTGATCTTTCATTCCACATCTGTAGCATTCAGTCTCATAAAACCTTTTTTTTATGTGGCCTAGTTGCCTTTCCCAGTAATATTTCTGAATGATTCAGCTTATGGTTATTGAAGTTGTTTTTCTTATTGTGAGGTTGATTATAATCACCTTGATTCGAAGAAATATGGCGACTATGACTACGGCCTCGGCCTTGTCCATAAAAATATCCACGCCCATGCCCACGCCCACGTTTATTAGTTTGAATTATGGCATTGGCTTCAGGCAATGATATAGATCCGGTAGGGCGAAATTGGTGATTTTTTAATAACAATATGTTATTCTACTCAGCTACAAGAAGACATGCAATTAACTCAGAATATTTGGTTAAACGACGCTCTCTATATTGTTGTTGCAAGAGCATATTAGAGAAGTGAAAAGTGGTATATGTTTTCTCAAGCATGTCCTCATTCGAGACATTTTCTCCACATAATTTTACTTGAGAGCTAATTTTGAACAAGGCTGAGTTATAGTCACTGACCGACTTAGAATCTTGTAGTCGTAAATTGATCAAATCATAATAGGGCCCTTGGAAGTATTATAGTCTTTTGATGGTCATACCGTTCTTTCAAACTTTTCTATAGGATCAATGGATCCTTGACCATAAGATATTCACTTTTGAGCCATCAATACGATTACTGAAGGAATATAAATCCCAGAAAATTCATAATTTTTCTCAATGGGGTAAAACTAAGAATTTCAATTGAAAACCGGAAATTTTCTAGATCTTGGATGATTAAACGGACTTCACCGTTGAATTCGTCTAGCTTAAATCCATTTACCCTATCGACTTCGTTGGGACTCGAAGTCACCGACTCTCACTGCCGAGACGGCCTGGGCGACATACTTTCATGATCATGCAGGATGCCATATGGAACTTAGAAGTGGACATGGCATGAGCCATGTGATGCACTTGAGTTGTTGGCTCATATTGAGCCAGGTTGAATGATGCAATAAGAAGAAAGAATAAAATAAAGAAAAATCAAGAAAATACATGAAGATGACAAGTGGCTAAGAGGAAAGTGGGGGGAAGTTTCCCCCACTTTGATAAATTCGGTTGAGGGAAAAAAATTAAAAGGAGAAATAGAAAAGTGAGAGAAGAGAAAAAGAAAGAGAAGAGAAAAAGGAAAGGGAAAAGAAAGAGATGAGAAAATGGGAGAAAAGAGAAAAAGAAAATGAAAGGGAAATAGATGGGGAGCAAACAAAGGGAGGAGTGGGTTGGATAAGAAAGGAAGAGAAGCAAACGGAGAGAGAGAGAGAGAGAAAGGGGGGATAGAAAAAAAATTTGGAGATTTTCCCTGCGTTCTAACAGTCGGAGCTCGACAGTCAAAGAAGAAAAGTCGATCCACACATTGCGAGCTACGTATGGGTACCAAAATCTTGGAGTTTCGTCAAGCTCCATAAGGTAGGGAATTTTCATACTTGGAATATTTTTAGCTTAAAATCCATGTAATGACATAGGTTATCTTCGCTTATAGTCGCGGTGATTTAGTTCCTAAGATTTCGGGGACCAATATTGTAAATTTTTGCACCGGTTTCGGGGCAACTCGAACTGTAGGGATTGGCTGCGATCCTCGGATCGAGGTCTTCGGCTTCATGGTATGTTTTGTCAGTTACAAAGGATTCACGCTCGAATGGAAAAAAAAATGGTTTATGCTTATGAAGGGACCGAGATGTGCCCTGTTTTATATGGGTCTTAGATTCGCATGTCAGTTACACAGAAAACTGGCGCATTACGATCCAGCCACATGTATTAACATGGAAATTGTAATGAATGATAATTATATGTATGAAATATAATTATCCGTAATTTATAAATGTTGCATGTAGCCCTATTGTATGTAGCATGACATAGCATGAAATGGTACGATTAGATATTCATATGCAACTGGCCACATCGCTGGCCAAGCTCAGTGTGGGTGCATGGTACTATTATTCACCATCTCTCGTGAATGTGGGTGACTTAATGATAACGTCCAAAATCGAGACTCAAGGGTTGTATAAAACAATAATAAATATAACCACGTGTGTTCAAGATAAATAAGACTGGGTAGATCCCCATCTCCCTTCCCCCCTGCAGAAAGACTCAAATTTATATGCGCTAGACATGATCACCTGGCTATGAAAGCCCTAAAAATGCTCAAGACGTGGCGACGATCCTACAAGCAGACTCAAAAGAAGTGGCTCCATAAATAACAGCTACTCGATTTGATAAAAAAATTAAGTGAAGACTGAGGGTCAGTTTCAATAGTTTAAGCTATCAGAAACACCAATGACTCCGGTTTTCACACTTGGCGTCAGAGGTGAGGAGTCTGGCCAAGATTTAGATCAGGCACTGAGCATGCTCCATTCATGTATGATACAAAATATTCCATATAGGATTGCATTATTTATGTGGAATATGATTGGATGTTTTATGTATGTCATTGTATGTGCAATTTAGGTGGGGAGTAGCCCTTGTAGGAGAATTTTTTACTAGGCATTACTCACCCCTTCGTGGGGAAATATTTTCAAGTATTGGAGGTACACTGGGAGAAGATACTGATCCAAGAACTCAATTATGAAAAGGGCCGGAGTGGGGCCTATTTATGTGTTTTGTAATATTCTGGATTGAATATCTAGTTCTAGTTATGTAAATAATAAATTTTGTAATAAAACTAGTTTCGACCGCACAATAGTGTTAATAATTCTCAAAATTTCTGTATCATGGGGTGACGAGTTGTATAAAGGTTAAAGACATTGGAGGAAATGGGCCGGAATAAAATTGGTCAGGCAAAGAAAAAGAAAAAATTCTAAATTCTCACCTGAATCAATACAACTTGGTATCAGAGCTCAGGTTGATGGATTACCTAGGAGCTCGGGTGGGGGTATCCACCATTGTTTTCGGATATTGGCTTGTCATAGCTAAGTATCGAGAGTTAGGTGTCCAAAATACCTAGGATTAGTGGGTATGGGTGTAGAACATGGCATTGTGTGCATTGATTGATTTGGTGTTCTAATATGTACCACGAGAGATGTATTGTGGTTGTGTGAATATATGCATGATAGAATTTGTATAGAAACTAAGAATACCAGGTTAGAACAACCTTAGGGGCCCTGGAAACGAATGCACGACGAGGAATGGTTATTTATTAGTGTTTGGCATTATGCACCACTAATGTGATAAATGAAAAGAGAGAATCTCAAATCTCTATCTTAACTTGTGTAGATGGCAAGTCAAGGGTGTAGACATAGAGGTCGTCCACGGGAAAATAGTCAACCACCACCCGTGGCTCGACCACGTGCCTCAGAGGCCACATAAAGGGGCCTCTAGCCACATCAGCAAAGTGAAAGATCAGGACGCTACCATCACATCACTAAAGGTAACGGCGGCCAGGAGGGACGAAAAACTCCAGGGTTCTTGCACATCCTCCTCCTACATACATGGGGGGAGGGGACTCGATGGTCATGACATCCTTGGTCATTGAAAGAGAAGTAGATGACACACGAAGCATCCAGAACATGGGTGCTAGTGATAAGAGGAAGAAAAATCAATCTTCTTCTAATTCAGAAAATGTAAGACTTCTATTCCTACTGTGGATTTCAGATGACAGACAATGACTATTAAGGCATATCGAGTCAAGGTTTAGCTACATACAGGTAGATGACATGCTACTCATTAAGCATCAGCCCGTTAGGATCCCAAATTATAGGACATCACAGTTCCAATCATCAGTGAGACATGCGCGGATGCAATTTGTTCCTCTTTACCTCAACATACAGGAACCGATGTCACCTCGGGGAGGCCGCACAGTAGCCTTCTATTACCCGACAGCCGCAGAGGCTAGGTATGGGCTCTAGGTCGAGGAAAGGGGGCCTACGGCCGAGACATCAGGGACCCAAAGGCGTGTCTACACTATCATACCACGTATCGAGCTGGGCTTGATCAAATTTCTGATACAAGGTATGTTTCTATTATCTAGCCCATGGGAAAAGATATTGTTTGATTATGGTGAATCACATTCTTCACACAGACTAGTGGATGTTCTGGGGGCTTAGAGGTGGATAATTCGATGAGTTGTTAAGTAATGTGAGTTCTCCTTAGACTGGGGTGAGGATTGATAAGATATGTCTGGATTATGAGTTAGAGATCTCGGGATTTTGCTCACATGACCTTCGTGATGGAATATATCGGATTTCGATGTCATCTTGGCATGGATTGGCTGATTCGCACACCGAGTCGCCATTGATTATGATAGAGGATTTCTACTACCACAGGATGGTATTTCAGGTGACTTTTGTGTGGGAGAGCATGACGCTCGACCTTGCATCAGGTGTGCCACTTTACGGATGACAAATACGTGGTTGACTAGCAAGTCTTACCCTGTGAGGATGAGGGAGACTCGGATCGAGTCTACCTCGTGGCTCACAGCATGAGGATGTCTTTCCATGAGCTACGATTACCTCCACACATGGATGTGGACTTTATCATCAATTCACACTCGGCATGTCACCCATTTCTATGACTTCACAGATGGCAATCGACTGAGTCAGCAGGAACTCAAGGTCCAACTCGTAGTGGATGCTATTGAACAAGTGGGCTTTATTAGACCAAACACTCAACGTGGGGTGGCTCCGCCTGCTTCGCAAGAAGGCTTGACAAGACCCTTCGATCACACAGATTGCCTTAAGCTACCGAACAGGTTACAATCAAGAATCTAGATCCCCATCGAGGATTGATGATTCGTTTGATCAAATTAAGTGAGGGGTGCTAGCATATTACCTAAAGATGCACTTTCATCCTGCCACTCATTAGTCGGAGAGTTCGTGGAGGTTGATATCTCGAAGACAAATGCCAGTGACGCCAGATGGTACAGTTCACAATGATGCTCTTCTGGCCGACGAACACAACAACGACATTCATGGATCCTGCGCACAGGGAGTTCCAACCCATTCTCGACTCACTGGTTGTGGTCTTGTTGATGACATCTGATCTACCCCACTTAAGGAGGGAAATTATGAGGACCATCAGATCACTCTCCGTGTGCACTTAGGACCTCATCACCTGTAGTTTGCCCGCATGTGAGTTTCGCCACTAAGGCGAGATTCTCGACATTGCCTGGCCAGTGTGTCAAGAGACCTCGAGAAGCGCAGAGGCTGCCATGAGTTGAGAGGCCAAGCCGGGCCTCGAGATACGCCATTTAGGATTAATGTGGTATTACAGGAGGTTCATCGAGGATTTCTCCCAACTAGCAAAGACTTATGACTAGATCGACCCTATAAATAAGTCATGGATGACCAAGAGAAGGTATTCAGTAGAATTGAAAAGAAGGCTTACTACAGCTCTTATTCTGATAGTCTCGAAACAGGGACAAAGGTACACGATGTACTGTGATGCTCTAGGACTATCGATGTGTCTTGATGCAAACTCGGTGGGGCAAGTAGAAGCATGGTTCCTGGATACGTAAAGAATCATGAGCGCACTACCCTACACATGATCCGGAGTCAAGGCCATTGTCTTTCCCTTTTAAAGATTTGGTTCCACTACTTGTATGGTGAGCAATTGAGGTATTTTCGCACTACAAGACTTTGAAGTATATTCACACAAATGACCTCAACATGAGGCAACGGTATGGACGGAGGACCGGAGGACTATGACTTCACTTTGCACACTTTCGCATCCCGGTAAGGCAAATGTAGCTTACCGATGCTCGCTTGGAACAGTTACTAGCTGCCAGTTTCCAGGAGGCAGATGCTCGAGACCTGTGGGATGCTTTAGCCGTAATACGTTGATCGTGCCTGTGAGCGCTAGGGAGCGGTATACTCCATCCCTACTAAGTAGGTGATCGAGTCCTGTAAGGACGAGATATCGTCCATCGTGACCGAGTACAGCACGGTGACGAAGGTTGCTTCATCCACACAGATGGTAGTCGTATAAGGGATCAACATGGTTCACTAACTGATTTAAGGAGAGAAGATCCTCCCGAGTTTCACTACTGCTTTGTTGCATCCAAGCACGAAGATGTACTCGAGATCTTTCCTCGCAGATATTTGAGTTATTAGCGAGACATTAGAGATTTCATCTGCTGGTGTCCTTTTTTTTTTTTTTAATACGGTTAGCAGGTAAAGGCCTGGCATCAGCCGCAGGGCTACTCCGCACAGAGGTAGCCGAGTGGAAATCGAAAGCATGTCACGATGGATCTGGTGGACTCCACTTGTCACCATATAGCGAAGGCATGATGTCGTACGGGTTATAGTGGATCTGGCCCCTAAGTCAGCACACTTTCTAAATGCAGGGATGACCTTTACACTGTGAGGAATTCTCAACAGGTTGTATATTCGTGAGATTGTCCACATATGGAGTGCCAATCTCTATCAGATCCGGCAGGGATCCTGCAAGTCAGCAACACACTTCTCGGGAAGAGTTTCAAAAAGGCTATGTGACATAGCTGACTTATAAGCACGACGCTTCATCCGCAAACGTGATGGTCAAATGGAGAGGACCATACAAGTTTTGTGAGGATTATGTTACATGCTCCCCGGATCTAAGGGTAGCCGGGAGGAGCACTCACCCCAGTGAATTCCGCCTATAACAACAGCGCATCAGGCAGATTCGATGGCACCCTATGAGGCCTTATAGCTGAGGCCAATGTCGATCCCCGATTTATCGACAAAGCGTGAGAGAGAGCTCCATCACCGGTCCGATTTGATTCAAGACACCTCCGAACGCGGATTTGACGCGGAAGCGCCTTCCTACGACCCAAAGTAGCATGTAAGAGCTACGCCGATGCATCGACATCGACCTCTAGAGTTCGAGGTGGGCGGATCACGTATTCGGGCGTGATGCCTGTGGAGAAGAGTGATCAGATTCTAGCAAGGAGAAAGCCAAAGGCCGAGGTATATCGTTCTTCGAGATACCAAGAGGGGCGGGCACAATTGCTTACTCCGCTGGCACTACCATCGAGTTTATCGTGTGTCCATGAGGTGTCTCCATGTCCTGCCATGTCTTAAATATACCTAGATCCAACCCATAAAGGGACTGGGAGAGACATCGCTGACACTAATGGGACCTTTCGAGGAGGATCAAAGCGTATCTTGGATATCGAGATCGTGCACGCGACGCAAGACCGTGCAAGAAGTTAAAGTGGCCAGCAACATCGAGGAGTGAGGAGGAATGCAGAACGCGAGGATACGATACGCCACTTATCCTTTCATTTGAGGACAAGCAAAGTGGTCTAATACATGGCACGAGAATGATTACTGATATGCATGTCAGGTGTGCTAAGGATGAATTTTTGACGCAATTGCGTTAAGGGTGGAAGAATGTAAACCCGGGGAAAATTCAATTTTTTCTCAATGGGTAAAACAAAGAATTCGATTGAAAACTGAATTTTCAGATCTCGGTGATTAAACGGATTAATCAAGTGAATTCGCTCTACAAAACGAAGCTACTCCGCCGACCTCGTTGGATTTCAGACAATCTATTTCACATTTTTCAAGACATCGGTGGCTCGTGACACATGACACGACACAGCTGAATGCCACATGAACCCTAGAAGTGACACATGGCATGAGCCATGTGCACTTGGAATAAAATTTACTACATCGAAATCATGGTTAATGATGGAATAAAAAGAAAGAAAAATAAAGAAAAATCAAGAAAATACATGGAGATGACAAGTGGCTAAGAGGAAAGTGGGGAGAAGTTTCCCCCACTTTGATAAATTCAGTTGAGGGAAAAACATCAAAAGGAGAAATAGAAAAGTGAGAGAAGAGAAAAAGAAAGAGAAGAGAAAAAAGAAAGAGATGAGAAAATGAGAGAAAAAGAAAATGAAAAGGAAATAGGATGAGGAGCAAACAAAGAAGTGCATTGGATAAGGGAGGAAGAGAAGCAAACGGAGAGAGAGAGAGAAAAAAAAAAGGGAGATTTTTCTGTTCAGGGACCGTCGAATCGACTGGCCCAAGAAGAAAGTTTATCCACGCATCATGAGCTACGTATGGCACTCAAATTTAGCTGAATTTCACGAGGTAGAGAATTTTCACATCGAGTATTTTAAATTCCTAAAAGCTTTAATGGCATAGGTTATCTTCAATGTGGATAGCCAGAGATTTGGTTCTAAGATTTTCGGGACTGAATATTGAAAATTTTGGATCTGGTTTCGGGGCAAAGATTAAACTCCGTGGGTGGGATTGCTGTGATCCTCGGATCGAGGTCTCCTGCCTTGTTTTTATGTTTCATGTCACAAAGGATTCTCAAGGCCGAATGGAAAAAAAAAAAATGGTTTATGGCTATAAATGGACCAAGAGGTGTCCTATTTTATATGGGTCCGTGATTTGGGCCATTTTGTGTGTTATTGCTAGAAAATAAATAGCCATGTCAAGGTAAAATCATGTTAATACACGCATCGCTTTGATGTATTATCATGGAAATTGTGATGAATGAGAATTATATGTAGGAAATATAATTATTCAGAATTTATAAATGTTGCTTGTAGCTCTTGACATGATTGCATTTCATATACATGATCACATTGCGTCGAGTCGGGTGTGGGTGCATAGTATTGTTATTCACCATTCTTGGTGAATGTTGAGTGAACTCGGAAATGGGACAACGTCCAAAATCAAGAATCGCAGTTGTATAAAATAATAATAAATATAAATCATGTGTGTTTGGGCATAGCACGATGGGGGTAGATCCCCCCAGGGTGAAATACCCAAATTTATATGCAGTTAGACATGAGCATCTACATGAGTCAGAAAATGTCTAAGGCGCGACGATCCTGTGGTGTGACCCCGAAAAAGACGTGGCCATAAATAACACACGGGATTTGATAAAAAAATTAAAGTGAATATTAGAGGGTTGTCCAATAGTTTAAGTCATTGGGTGAAACACCAATGACTGGTTTTTACACTCGCGTTGCAGCGAGGAGTCGGACGTGACTCAGTTATGGGCATGGGAGGCGCCCCATCTCATGCATGATACAAAATATTCCATATAGGATTACATTATTTATATGAATATGATTGATGTTTTATGCAAGTCAATGTACGCACCTCTGAGTTTATTTATTCCTGGTGTGTGAGAGGCAATTTTCACAGGCATTGCTCAATTGGTCGTGGAAATATTGCGCATCGGAGGCAATAATCGAGTAAGATACTGATCCAAGAACTTAATTATGAAAAAGGCTGGAGTGGGGCCTATTTATGTGTTTTGTAATATTCTGGATTGAATATTTAGTTATGGTTATGTAAATAACAAGTTTTGTAATAAAACTTAGTTTCGGACTGGTACCGTGTAGTGTAATAATTCTGAATTTCTATCGTTAGTACCGTCAGATAGAGGCAAAGGGATATCGGGAGAAAATGCATGGAAGAAAATGGGTTAAAAAGAAAAATTTCAAATTTGACTTTAGAATTAGCGTCATAAAATATTAAAGCTTTAGTACGATCCTGCTGGGATATGGTATTTTCTTCTTTGATGGTATTTCCAAGATTCATAGTATCTTGCTGGATTTTAAAGATTCAATATCTAAGCATAAATACTTCAAGCCAAATATCATAAGTACCAAATTCGAGCTAATGATACTGGTCATTTCAAATAATTAACAGTATATGAATAAAGTGAAAAGATATAAGAAAATTATAACTTAATAACTTAAAATTTAATAATAATATATCTGAGCTCAAGTGATAATGTTTTAAAATAAGAACTTGAGGACTATGGTTCAAATTTCATCATTCTATCACATAGAGAATAGTGCATATTTTTAGGTTATGAATCAATGATGGAAGAAATCTTTATCAACTTACTTTAGAAAAGAAAGAAAAGGAAAAAATGAAAAATACATACTCAAAATACCTTATCAAGCTCATGACTATTCATCGGCTCTCACACGATAACGTTATAAAAAATGAAGAAATGAAGAGAGAAACTAAGAGAACAAAAAGAGAACTCATGAGGTCCTTTTTTTCAGTAATAAATACATTCATAATGATTCATCGGTAAATATATCTGCAGTGAGAGCCTGTAGACGCACATTAGATTGATCTCTAATCAATCCTAGAAATTATGACACACCAATCTTGTATATAGAGAGAAATAACCATTAACATCAACTACTATTATCAAGTGCTGGGTAATTGTTTTTTCCCTTTTTTAGACCTAATTTTTAGATGTAATCAGATTCATATATCACTCACAGAGAAGAACATTCCTTTAGAAATTTTCGTTAAACTCTATTGTTTGATTATGGTATTGTGAGCAGCTTGATCCCAAAAGAAGTCCTCGCGTGAAACCATCGATATCGCATTTTTCCTCGAAACCCATCACCCTCGTAAAGTCACGTGAGTTCCTGAGTGGTACTGAAGCCTCAGAAAAGATTGGTCGGGAAAGCTATATGACATCGTTTGAAGAAAATCAACCACGCCACGCAAATGCTGCCCATCCGTGCATTATCGTAAAGATCCAGATTTTCGCAACTTCTAAGAATAGAACTCGGGATTATCATGCGGTGTGCATCCGATCACACAGACGTGGGACTCCGCCGCTTAAAAATCGCTCTCCTTCTTCTCACCCCGCTTATTTGCACTGCAATGGTAGCACCCCTTTATTATCGGGGGAAGGATCTGCTATCTTGTTTAATACTCTCACATTAGATATCATTCTCGTTGTTTCAATTTAATATAATCTTTCATTCTGTTAGCCACCATTTCAACTCTCACTAATGAACTTTAAATTCTCATTTTCAGGTCTTTCAAGACATTCTAACTGAAGATTTCGTTATGGTGAAATGATTAAAACTTTACTACGAGTCACAAGAGAATGGGGATCTAAAAATCACCAAAATCAAACTAGCAAAGAAAGACAAGGCTCTAACAACTATAAGTATGGTTGGTGGCACCATGTATTAGGACATCTTCAAGTTAATTTTTAAGAAATCGGAACCAACTTTTTCTGCGATTGAACATAGAATTTCATTGTGACACTTCGTGAACTCAAGCAAAGCCACCGTATTTATTCACCAAGTCCTAATAAAAGTTCAAAACCTTTGAAGTTATTCACCTAATACTCAGTCCCGCAGCGTTCCTCTTATATCTAACTCGCATTTCGCATACATTTATCAATGAATGACCAGAATGACTCAGGTGTCCCTACTTATTAAAAAAGTGATGTGTCTAGCATTCCGTAATTTCTACAAAATGACTCACACCCGTAAGATCGTGCAGATTTGTGTTTGGGCGAACTAACAATGGTAATCGAGTTTATGGATGCCTCTCTCGGGAATTTTTTGAGAAACCATGGAATTCATTATCAAAACTTTCATGCACCTATGCTCCAATACAACAAAATGGATTGGCAAAGAGAAAGAATAGACAACTTTTGAGGTAGTGCGTGTTCTTCCTCTTCTAGCATGAACATGCCCTCGATTTATCAGTGAAGCCGTGAAACTGCTACCTACCCCATCAATAACACCTTCTCGGCAATAGACTTTCAAACTCCTCAACAGAATTGCAATCCTTTACTTCACTCCCATCTTTCGAATTAACCCCGGAAGCTTGGATGTAATGATATTGTTCACATCCCCAAATCTTGAGAAATAAATCTAATCCATGTGCAAACGATGTGTTTTTGTTTGGCTACTCTAAATTTCAAAAGGATATAGGTGCTATGATCCACAAACCCAAAGTTTACATGAATCTAGATGCTCTTTCCGAATTAGAGCCTTATTACCCGGAGTCTTGAAAATTCTCTCAGAGGGAGAGGAGTCGGCCGAAGAGAATGGTGGAGGTGATGAGTTTATCGAGTTTGAGAATATTCAACAAGAGAGGGCCGAGGTGATGAGTTTATCGAGTCAAGGTGTAAGGCAAAGAATGAACATTTTACATAAGTTGCGGCAACAAGGTCATGGATCATAATCATGAAACTCGGGGAGTGAATCTCACCACCGATACCTTTAGTTGCCCCCCATCTACACCATTAACTCAAGAATCAACCTTAATGCTCCTCCTCAAGTAAGTATTAATCCCTGCGGTTTGGAGAGTCTAATGAAACATATGTTCCTCGTGAGAAAATACAATCTTCTAGATAGACCTGGCCAAAGACACTGGGTCGTGGTTCCAAAAAACAAAGATGAACCCGATCCCAAGCTACACTAAATACCCAATTAACAACTATGTGTCATCTCATGCCTTACCCGACTGGCATTTCATCGTTAATCAATCATTCACGCTTTGGCTCCAGAATAAAGATGCATCAATGATCCAAATGGAGAAAGGCGATGAACTAAGAGATGGAGGCTCTACAAAAGAAATGCCACTTGGGGAACTTGTTCCACCGCTCTAAAGGAATGAAGCCAATTGATTTGCATGGGTGTTCACTTCATGAAACTCAAACCCAGATTTGTATATTGATAGATATAAAGCCCGACTAGTCATGAAGGGATACGTAAAGGTATGGGATGTGACTATCGATACTTTCACACTGCTGGCTAAGACTCAATACACCCGCATTCTTATATCTACGATACAGCAACCCACTTGCCTCCTCGCAAATAACTGATGTTAAAAATGCTCTTCTCAATGGAGATTTGGAAGAAGAGGTCTATACGGCTACCACTTGGAGTTAAAACTTGTCTTCATGTAAAGGTCCGAATTAAAAAGTCATCAGGATGGGTCAAACAAATACCCAGAGCACATCGAGACTTCAACTGGCAACAAGGAGTTCCTACTTTATAAAGAAAGAACTCGTATCACAACACCTTGTTTATAAACACAAAGAAGGAAAAGCAATGTACTTTGAATTATACGCTGATGATATGGTCTGACAGATGACTCCATGCAAATGAAAGCTTTACAGAGTATTTAGCCACAAAATTTGAAATGAAATATCTTGGGTGAATTTTAAATATTTTTTTTTGGGAGCCGAGGTAGCAAGATCGAAACATGGAGTCTTATTTCACAAATAAAATATGTGTTAGATCTTCTAACCGAAACTCGGAATGCTTGATTGCAAAACCAATAGGAGACATGAAATGAATCCATAAGCTCTGACTCTCCTGCATTGAAGCTCCCAATGCATATGTCATATCACCGATTAGTTGGAAGATTAATCTACTTTATCACACATTGCCGATATCATATGCGCGAGTTGTGAGCGCTACCATGCATGCACCGAAAGCAAGAATATATTAAGGCCATTCGATCCTAAGATACTTAAAGAGTGCTCAGAAAAAGCCTGCTGTTTCAAAAATGGTATTCTAATATCAAGGATACACGATTCGACAAAGAAGATCAACAACCAACATAATCCACATCTGGGTTACTTTACTTCTCAGGTTTAATCTTGGCTACTGGGAAGTTGAAGAAGCGTAATAAGAGTAGCAAGATCGCGCCAAGCCGAATTTCGAGGTACGGCTCATGGTGTATGCGAATTGTTATGGATAAGGAATATAATCGAGGACTCGGGGATTGAATATGCTACACCTATGAATCTCTATCGCGATAATGCGCACTCATTCAAATTGCACAAAAACTGCTCAACATGATCGCACTAAACATGCTTGGAAGCCGATCGTCATTTCACTGGCTTATAACCTCGGCGGGCATTATACACCCCATTTATTCAATTCGGAGAGTCACTTTTAACGATATACTCACTAAAAAAGCCAGTAGCTTTAGTGGGTTGGGTGTTTACAGATAATCGACAAATGGGTACGATAGACATTCCATGCACTAACTCGAGAGCGTCTCACATTTGTTCGTATCGCAATATTGGGACGATTCAGAATTAATCCTAAATTACGATAATAATTAATTCAGATATGCAAGATATACAAACAATTGTTTTTCTTGTGACTCCAATTTGCACGAATCGGGATTCATATATCGCTGCTTGCAGGCTAATACATCTCTTCAAATCTTCTGTGGTAAACTCTATTTTTGACAATATATGATCATTCACATTTCTCAATAAATTATTTATACTGATATAAATATTTTTTTAATATATAATATTAAAAGTAAGTCAATCAATAACACTCTAAAGCATGTTATTAATAAAATATATTAACAATAACCATTATTTTAGACGTCATTGTTATGGGTGTCATTATTCTCTGATAGATGCAATATCTGTCAATACTATGATATTTTAAAGAAGCGTCATTGTAATGCTTCGTTTTTTCCTTAAAGTGATTCCATATGAAAACAATACCAATGAGAAGGTCATTTTCACTTTTTATTATTCTAATCTTATCACTAAAATGAATGAGACATTTATTCTTATTTTGATCTATGAAATATTTGATGAGACATCCAAGTTATTCCAATTAATTCCACGAAAGGTATCTTTCAGAAATTCAATAATGTTTTAGGATAGAAGCCATCTTATTATTTTTTTTCTAATCCATTAAGCTGGGTTTAAAAGCTATAACTACTATAATTAAAAAAAAAAAAAAAATCCTAAACACAAATATAGTATATAATAATATGGATTTTGCTCATAATCCGAATTTGAAATCTTATACCATCTACCAAGAACAGACTTATCAATCACTCCAGAACTAGAAACTTCCACGAAACATACTAATAAAAAGACGTCTCAGGCAGAATAACTCTACGCCTCTAACTTTAATTATTTCTTTTTTTTGAGAAGAAATTATAATCCACTCACTGTACCATAATAAGAACAAATTCATGTGTTAGGCTGAATTTGACTTTTTATCTAAGAATCGACCATATGCCAACCTATTTTCGTGTTGCAGGAGAATTGGGCAATTTAAAATTAGGAAATCATTTTCTTAATTTCACGACTATTTATTTTGTATATTATGTTTTTAGATTACAACCTAAATTTTTTTTTTTTAAAAATATCTAATAATAAATTTTATAAAAATAAAAATACTATCAATGTTAATACGACTTAATTTATTTTTAAATGTAATTATCGATTCAAATTCATCCTTTCTAATATTTGACAAGATTACACATATCGAATTTATAATAAAATACGATAAAAATCAAGATTGGGTGAACAATATTTATGAAATTAATAAAATGTTAAAATTCTCAAAGCACAAGAATTTAGTTTTTTTTTCTAAAATAAAATATGAAAATTAGTTTTTAAACTATTATTCCATGAAATTATAATGTAGCTTCTTGTCATTCTTTAAAGATTCAACATAAATTTAAATTTTCAATATATAGATAGTTGATTCATTTGTCTTTCAAAAAGAAAAAAAGAATATATATATATATATATATATATATATATATATATATATATATATATATATATATATATCGTTTGTTATCTATTGTTGAGATTTGCATTTGAGGGTTGACTTTCCTATTGTCTATTAAATAATTAAATAGTTATTAAAAAAAAAAAAAAAAAAAAACTAAAAAGTGGGTGGGACTATGAAAGAAAGGCGCGTGGTTGAAGCATAGATTCGGGGGAACAAAGTAACCAATAATCGTAAAAAGCCTAAAAGAGGCTTTTCATTTGGCAATATTTTGGGATTCCGAATTCATCGCGGGAACTGAAGTTCACGCTCCAGAGTCCAGACAGAATAATGATATATAATCCACCGAATGCCCGATACTCAAAACTCCGCCTCTTGTATTTCTTATCAGCTGACTCGGAAAGTTGAAGATTCAGCCGACGAGGCGACTCAGTCCTCTGACTCGCCTCTGGGTCGCGGTCAGAGCCTGACATTCTCTCATCTGATCCCTGCAACCATTTAGGGTTTCTATCTCCTCTGCAACTTTGCTAAAATGAGCCTCTCCGTGGCCCAGGTATTTACGCTATTAACGCTGTCGTTTTGTGTTCTCTGTTGGATTCATTTCGATTTGCATTTGCTTTGTTTATTCGTTACTGTTGCTGCTATTAATTAGGGTTTCACCAAGTCGCTTGCTATGACCGTGCTTTCGGAAATCGGCGACAAAACCTTCTTCGCCGCCGCGGTTAGTGAGTTTATGTTTTTTTGGATGCTTTTGGTTATGTGACATAGTTTTTTAGCCATTTGAATGAAAAGTAAGTGATCACAGACAGTTCAACGATGAAACTGTAGAATCTACCAGTGTTTCTAATTCTATTGCTAATAGACTTTTTAGCTTAGATTAATTATTTGCGTCCAGCATGAATTTTACCATCAGGAAGAAGCAAGAAAAGGGACTGTTAAAGGATTCATTAGTTTTTGTTGTGTTGAAATTATTTGTTCTCCATCTATAATTCTGTTTTCTGCTTCTATAAGTTATTTCCTTGTGATCTCTATCTCCCCTAATGGCTTTTCTATGTTGTTTCTGTGTCTTTACCCGAAAAATTATAATCGGTGTTTCTACTTCTCTACCTGTATTAAAATAAGCATCCATACAGGCCCTAAAGTTTGCTTTGATGGTTGTGAAGTGTCTGTGAGGAGAACAAGATGCCTTTCATTTAATAAGCCATGGATTTTTTGCATTGATTTTTTTTTATTGGTAATTTTTTGTCCTCATTGAGACTTGAAAACTTGAATCTCCCACAAACCCTTCCCATCCCTTTACCACTCAAGCTAGGTCTCAAGGGCAGCTTTTGAATATTGGTTTTAGTTAAAATATTCTTTATTTGCTCTGGTAAGGGTTCAACATTGAAAAAGTTCAATTTCCTTTATTGATAAGTTGGATTCCACAGGGCCCACGCAACAAGGATTGATTCTCATTTCATCATTTAAACCCTCCTCAGACCACACCTGATTTGGTTGCCCTGTTCTCTCCTTTTATTGCCATACTCATAAAGCTGGTTCTGGCAACCCTGTATTGCCTATTCACAAGGCTTTTATGACTGCTCAGTGATCTTAGCAACACATTTATGTTTTTCATGCTTGTTGTGGATAAGTTTGTTATTTCCAGCTGCTAGAACTTAATAGTTATCATCGTAGCTATTGAAGTTCTCTAAACTTTATTGGTATTTAATCACACTTTTGCTTTCTTACTTAAGTCTAAATTGAGTTACATCAAGTTGTTGAGATGACCAAGTGCTTACATGCCAGGGAGCAAAAGCTTTATATGGTCATTTGTTATGATATAATAACATCGAAGCCAATTATATGTTTTGCAATAGGAAGAGACTTTCATAGTCAGGGATCTGGCTGACACGGTCATCAACTGGACTTTGGTTAAGTTTCTCAGAACTTGAGCTGGAAACTACTGCTGTGAAATGATAATGGAATTCGTATTACAGAAATGAGTATGAGCTTCTAATGGTTGCTTTGGTGACCGTTTCTTTTTCCTCGGAACCCTAAACTAATGGAATGTACTTAGGAGGAATGGAAGTCATGCATTGGATCAAAGTGAGAGCAACTGAAAGAAGCTCAGAAATAGAGAAATGAAAAGATGAATCTCATTATTTCTTAGCATTGTGATTTTTCTTTTCTAAAAAATCCTTTAGTGTGGTTGTGCAAGATGTGTGTTGTTTGGAAGAACAACTTAATTCTATGGCTTCTTGGGGAAGATGGCAGTTTTTAGTGTCTATTCAATTATGGGTCATGAAAGGAACTTGGTGCCTTCAAAAATATGATGGGGAGTTGGGAATGAAAATGGAAACTTTTCTTTAGTATTTCATTCTATTTTGTACTTGCTTTCTTCTTCCTGCTGCTCTTCTGTAGAGATTGATTTTATATGCTACCATGAATAGCATGCAGCATTCATAGTGCTTTGTTTCTGTATCAGTGGTGTAAAATCTGACATTTCTTGTGTCATTTCACATTATAATGCTTATCTTAAGATATTGGCAATGCGTCACCCAAGGAGACTTGTCTTGTCAGGTTGCTTGGCAGCTTTAATTGTAAGTGTTCCATAAATCTATTTGTTCAATGTCTACTTGGTTTTAGGTCTGATCTTTGATTCAACTTTGGGCCTAAAAATTATGCAAATTATTTGGGTGACTGTTAGGTGATGACTATCTTTTCTGCTGTTGTTGGCTGGGCTGCTCCAAATCTGGTAAGCAATTGGTAAAAATCTAGTGTGCTTTATATGTTCTTTTTAACAAGGATGCAAGAAGCTGTGATCTATCATAGTGTTGCAAAGCTGTGTTTTCTTTTGGTTAGTTCTCCCATTGCTCTGCATCTTATAAGGCTACCTTCTTTGATTCTGTTCAGATGAACAGAAACCAATTAACATATCTTATGTTAAGCCAAATTAAGCAGGCGATAGAGATGCCTACTACATGGTCACTTTCCTTGAATTCAGCTCTATGAATGCCTTAATAGAATACTGCTATAGAAAAAATGCCAGTACTGACCTGGGCCCCTTCTAGCATCCATATAACCCTCTAAACTTATGCTGTACTTTATACTGTTTCATTTAAATTTGTGTAAGGGAGCATAAGTCTGTCCCTTGGCCTGAACAAGCTGCGTATAGATATTCATATTTTAAGAATACAATGTACAGAATGCTCTGTATTGGCAGTGATATCAGACATATTTTGAACCAAAAGATTTTGTGCCAATTCTTCCTTGCCACTACTGAAGAAGGAGTTGCATTCCATCCCTTTAGGTCATGGGATCAAAGATTGGTGTTTTCTTTTCCTTTTTTTAATCGGCAAGCACAAACGCTGATGTATGATTGTGGGTTCAAATATCGGTATAGTATTGCCAAACATATTGTTAGTGTGAGTCATGGTGGTTGACTGGAATTGTCACATTAGCATAATCATCAACTCAGAAAATTGAGATGCTACTCTTGTGGTGTGTCAGCCTAAACAAGATAATTGAACGGAAAACAACCATGGGGGTTTTTCCATTGATACTACCACATTAACATCTAAATGGGCTGAATGCCAAATGTACAAGATAAAAAGGGCTCCTGCAGTGGATCAGCCGGTCCCTCGAGATTTAAAAAATGCACTATGGTCCCCAATATAGGTCCTCAGTGAAATCCTTTGGTCAAGCATAATCAATATATATGACCTGCTCCATTGGATGGGTATTCTGTTGGAACCCTGAAATTCTCTTCAGTTTAAATGAATTCGTAAGCCTCAGCTAATACTTGCGTCAGGAGAACTGAGATAGTGCATGCTTTAGGTTCCTGGATGTCTTGCGTTTGAGCTTGTGACATGAAGGTCTGGCCGTCAAACAACTTGACTGAACACATAGAACCAGTTTGCTGGTGCGTGACTCTGATTATGTGTGGGTTACTATTAGGGACCTTATTGACGCTAAAATTTAGCATAATTGAATGATTTTTTTAATCATCCAACAAGAGTGCTTTCTTAGGCATCTTTTAGAAAGCCTTTTTCTTCTTTCTTTTTCCCATTTAAAATAACATGATATAACGTAATGAATCTAAACTGAATTTGGCCCATCCTGAACATGCTCAATTTTAGTTTATTTATTTTTATTTTATTTTATTTTTCACATTTGTAGAGTAGTAGTTTAAGCTTCCATAAGCTATTTGCTCTTTGCCACTTTTTTAATTAACAGCTTTTTGTAGGGTAATTTGAGCTGCCATAAACTACTTGCTCTTTGTCACCAAGTCCATAAAACATTTTGATAAATTTTTTTTTAATAGACATATCGCCAAATTTGTGTTAGAAAATGTAGAATCTGAGATCACATTCTAAACCAAATAACCAAGCTTAGTTGTTACAGTCATTTAGTAAATTGCTGTGATTCAACATGTGTTGAAGGGCATTTTCCTTGTATGTTAACACTATGATCTGTGATATGCAGTTGTCTCGAAAATGGACTCATCACGTAACCACTTTGTTGTTCTTTGGGTTTGGGCTATGGTCTTTGTGGGATGGATTCAAGGAAGATGGGTAATGCTTTAATCTTTTATCTTCTATTTTTTTCAAGATTTTCTTGTTTATTTATTTTTTGTGGACTTAACTTCTCATCTTCATGCTTCAATAAGATATATTCTGTTTGTACTGGAGGCTAATTTTGTTTCATTATACAGGGAGGCTGAAGAACTGGCTGAAGTTGAAGCAAAATTGGTTGGTTTAGTTTTCATCTTTATGGCATCATATGTTTGTTTATATGATTTTCAAGACCACCCTTTTTTTTTTCTTTATGTTATTAGGATGCTGATTGGAAAACTAATACAAGTTCAACCAAAGGGAAAAGCAAGGTAATTCAGGAAGTGAAAACAATTTCGCATGAGTTTTTTCACTGCCTATCTACATTTTAATGTTTTATGCTGCCTCTTTGATTCTGGAACTTGCGATTTATTTTTTCTTTGTTCTAAAGTTCCATTTTTTATATATTCTGATAAAAAAATTCCATTTTTTTTATATTGTATCTAAATTTTTATGTTGTACCTATTTTGGATGTTACATGCTTGCTGTTTTTATGAGCTATTTCCATATATACCATAAGCTTTTACATCTATAACATTGTTGTGCAATAATAGTGCTAGAAACATAATTTGTTATCGGTACCCATATGGTAGTTCCAATTAAGGCTCTATTGCATGATTCCTGAATGGGTCATATTTATCTCACCAATATTGTCAATAGCTTGATGTCTCTTCCTATATCTCCATGTTTGTGGACCTTAAAACCTTGCATGCATTACTATTTTTTCATCTCTGGTTTCACTTCATCCCTTTTTTCTTTTCTTCTCATAATCTTCTCCTATGCCATTGTTTTTCCATTCTAAGCATTTATTGGGCTTGAGTCACTATTCTTAAGAATTAGGTTAGCAGACTTATTGTTGGGTATGTTTGAAGACGTGATAACATCTAGGACTTCTTGCCATGTCTATGCATAGCAAGCGTGTTGAGTGGCTAAGAGATGCATCAACCACCTCAAGAAAAAGGTTGTTTATATTGTCATTATAGTCGTATATGCTTTTTGCACATTTTGTATAACCCTCCTTGTATATCAGAGATTTACTCAGATCCTTTGGATAAGGTTCGTATATCTTGGGGATGATTTCTCATATTTTATTTGTTCTCAATTAATACATATGCTCATTTCTGATCCCAACAAAAAAAGTGGTATAGTTTCTTCCTGCCTGAATGCTTCCATATTCTCTTAGGATAAAAATTCCTCAATGGAGTCAAGGTAATGATATGAATGATTTCTCAAGCCCCCTCAATCATGCTTAACTATGAAAGTTTAGTCCATTCTGCATATCAGCATTTGTGTTTTCTCATCCAAAAATAAATATGAACTGAACATCTTGGTTACAATGGATACATGATTTGAAGATCATTATTTTATGTTCTTCCAGGATGATGATGATTTAAAAAAGCATAGGCGGCCGTTTCTCATGCAGTTCTTTTCACCCATTTTTTTAAAGGTTGGAATACCTATATATGATTTGGTACCAGAGCTGAGGTTGGCTCATCTATAGGCATCTAATCATTTCATTATTCCCATGCTGCAGGCTTTTTCTATTACTTTCTTTGGTGAATGGGGTGACAAGAGCCAGGTAAGCATCACAGCCGAACGGTGTATATCTGCATCTATTATGAGGGGGGGGTTGTTAATTATCTCTGTTTCTTTGTCACTATCTTATACTAGCATGGTTGCCTTTCAGCTAGCTACTATCGGCTTGGCTGCAGATGAGAACCCAATTGGTGTGGTTCTTGGTGGAATCATGTAAGTACTACCTGTCTTTTGCTCTATCCAGTTGTTGGATCTTGTTCACATGGGCACATCAAAATGCTAATATGTTCATGGCTTCATTTATGGTGGATATGTTCCTACAGTATGATCTTTCATTAGATCATTCACTTTTCTAGTCCAACCTAACATTTTAACTATAGAATAATATTTTATTGTACCTTTCCCATCATTCCCTATGTACATTTGTGAGATTTTCGTCAACTTTTTGTAAGCATGACTTGTCCAAACATTTTTTTTGTTGGATTTATGTCAGTAACTACCTTTACATCAACAATTTAGAGGATTTTATATGGTGATTCTTTGCCTTTTGCAATTACCGAGGTCCTCATGAATTTATAGTTATTTCTGATAAAAAAAAGAGTTTATAGTTATTTCTCTGTTTATTTTTCTGATTTGGTTTCCTTTTTTTTTCAGAGGACAAGCATTGTGTACTACTGCTGCTGTTCTCGGTGGAAAGAGCTTGGCATCTCAGATATCTGAGAAATTTGTAACTAACTGCCCTACTGTCTGCTTTTCAGATTACTGGCCTATTTTGTTAAATAATTTGTCATCAACATTGCCTTTCTCAAATGCAGGTTGCACTCTCAGGTGGAGTTCTTTTCATCGTGTTTGGGCTCCAATCAGTTCTTTCAACAGTTGAATCATAATGTCCTTAATCATGCTAAAGGTTAGTGCGTGTGCATAAATATATACATACTTGATAATTGACACAGCATCGGTAGGAAAATGCTTACTAGTACTGGAGGGTGCGACAAAATTAATATCCTTTTGTATTTGCTATAGAGTTGAGGACCTTATCATCCTATCCAATTTTGTTAGGAATAGGCTGATACTCCACCCCTGCAGTACCCATGTAGCATCACTGGGTATGAGCACATATGCACATTATGCAGGATGTTGCTTACTGTGCCTAATCTCTAATAGTGACTCTGGCTTTGCGTCCATTGACGCATTGTTTTTTAGGTGCAGATAAATAATAGAATTTGAAAGGAATATCGAAGAGGCAAAACACTTTATTCATCTCATACAAGGGGGATCTTCACAATAGTTATAGTATGTATCATACGTTAACATATTGGTGTGTATCTTATTAAGATACTTTACTTATAGGGTTGCAACCATTTAGGAAGAGTAGATCATCTTACTTAATGTATAGCCTAACCCTTCTTGTATATATATGTATGATGACTCAATGGAAAATATAAGGAATTCTTTCCTCCAACTATTATTCTCTTGGTTTCTATATGGTATCAGAGCTTAGGGCTCAGATTTGGAATTTGTTTGAAGAAATTAGGGAGGAGTGGGGTAAGTTCTTTTGAAACACCCATTTTGAGGGAGCGTGGAGTAACATCGCCAATACAGGGAGGAGCGTCGGTCGTCGACGAGTGCTGCCACCAAGTCTAGTGGCCTGAAAGTGCGCTCGTGATCCACACACATCTATCTAGTATTCTGCCTTGTTTCCCATGCGTCAACGCATGAGGGCGCGTGGGGATTCCTCCAGCGCCGCGCCACCTCCACCTAGGCCACCGGCCGCCAACAAGTCTTCCTCCCACTTGGTTTCTCTGTTTGGTACTTGGATTTGCTACTTTTGGTTCTTCTTGTGTTCAACTGCCAATTTGTTCCTAAGGTTTTTGATTTTTTCTATGATTCAGTGGCATCAATGGGTGTTTTGAGGTTTGTAGGGCCAAATTCCATTCGGGTGTGGAACTTTTCGTGGAATAGTTGTCATTTTCTATGCAAGAATCCTATTTTTTGGTATTTTTCGGACTGTTAGAAACTTGTTTGAGTTAGATCTACTCTTATGATTGACAAGAAACCCTCATGTGGAGTTGTGTCACTATTGCCATAATCCAAGGCCTGTACGTCGGAATTGTAGGAAGTTGCAGAATAGAGATTGAAGGTTTCAGTATGCTCATAAATCATTAAAGAGTGCTTTTACTCCTAGCACTATGCTTGTCAGGTCAGGTAACCCTAACACATGTCTTATTTCATCTTCCTCCAAATGGGTCATTGAATCTAGAGCCTCATACCACATGATAAGTAATTCCAGTTTATTTATTACGTTTCAACCACTCTTCTACCTCTACTATTACCCTTGCAGATGGGTCAACATATTGTGTCCTTAGATCAGAGACAATTCATCTTACTCCTCTAATCACTTTGACCTCTGTTCTAAGTGTACCACAATTCTCTTTTAATTTAATTTCCGTGAGTAAACTCACTCATACACTTAATCAGAAGATCTCATTCTTTCGCGACACGCTGATTCATGATCTTTTGACGGCTTAATCGGCTGCAGGGACACGCGAGTTTGGGGGTCTTACATCCTCGATATCAGGTGCCAAAGTCCGTTGTTGTTCTCGAGTTCTTACCCCATTCGACCACATCAGTCAGCTGGTCATCCTTCTCTCTCGTCAATAGTTTATATCTCGCTTTCAAATTTCATCCTCATCGAATCGCTAGTCAGGTCAATACGCTGCTTCATAGTGCGCATTTGAGATCCCAGAGTCAATAATAACCGAAGTTTCGCCTCCTTTTGGTGATTTCATCTGCTCGATGTGTGTGGGGTCCATGTCCAATTGTGTCCCCAATGGGGTTTCGATATTTTGTTACGTTTGTCGATGATTATTCGCAAACAACTTGGTTATATTTAATGAAAAACTGTTTGGAGTTATTTTCTCACTTTCATGCCTTCTTTGCTGAAATCCACACTCGGTTTCATGTTTCTGTTCAAAATTTGAAAAGTGATAATGCCAAAGAATATATGTTTGAACAATTTTAGTCATTCATGCTTTAGAATGACATCCTTTATCAGATATCTTGTGTTCATACTCCTCAAAATGGAGTTGCTGAAAGAAAAAATAGACACCTTCTTGAAACCGCTCGAGCTCTATTGTTTCAAATGCACGTGCCCAAGCACTTCTGGGTTAATGTTGTTTCCATCGCTTGTTTTTTGATTAATTGGATGCCTTCCTCTGCCTCGATCAAGCCACCCGCTTCAAATCCTCTTTCCCCATAAATCTTCGGCTCCCATTGTGTTCCTCGCATTTTATGCGCACTTGTTTCCTTGCTTCGTAATGCCTGTCTCGCACGCTGGCCTAAATCTCGATCCCAAAGTCAATGTTCAGATCTTCCTTATTACCTCGAGTTCGTATGCATGATGTTGTTATCCTAGTCTTCCCAGGTACATAGTTTCTGCTAATGTCACCTTTCTTGAGAATACTCCTTTTTCTCTAGACCCGATCCACACTAGTCAGGGGGAGGATGATGATTTGCTCGTTTGCTCTCAGTCTCACTCAAACTTCTATTGCTTCACCCTCCGACAAAGCCTCCATCACCAGTCTATGCCTCGCGCCACTCCCCAGTTCCCCAGCCTTCCAACCACTTCATTTCTACATTGAACCCCAGTTTTTAGTGACGATCTTCCCATCGGCTTCGGGTAGCGAACACTAATGTACTCATCCAATCTCCTCCTTTTGCTCTTATAACCATTTGTCATCCCATTCTTGTTCGTTTATTGCATCCTTAGATTCTATTTTATTGCCTAACAAAGTTTCTGAAGCCCTAGCTCATCTTGGTTGGCGTAATGCTATGGTAGAGGAGACGAATGTCTTAACAGATAATGGTACTTGGGACTTGGTACGTTTATTTGCCGGCAGCCAGCCATCGGCCGTCGATAGTGTTTACAAAGGAAGGTTAATCCCGATGGATCAATTTTTAGGTTGAAGGCTTATCTTGTAGCTAAAGGGTACGCCTTACTCCATGGGGGTGGATTATTCTCTCGATATTCTCTTTCCTCGCTGCCAAGTTAACCTCTATTCGACTGTTTATATCTCTACCAGCCACTCATGGTCGGGACCTCCATCAACTTGATATTAAAAATGTTTTTCTTCATGGGGATCTTAGAAGAGAGTTTATACGAGCCAACTCCGGATTGCTGCTCAGTGTGAGATCGGGTAGAGCCTGGTCGCCTCCGAAATCATTATATGCCTTAAAACAAAGTCCTTGTGTATGGTTTGGCAAATTCAGTGAAGTGGTTGAGAAATTTGGCATGCAAAAGAGCAAATTCAATCATTCTGTCTTTTAAATAAATTCTCAAGTAGGTATCATCTTGTTAGTTGTGTATGTTGATGATATTATCATTATTGGGAATGATATGGCAGATATATCTTTGCTCAAGTCATTTCTTCATGGCCACTTCACTAGCGACTTGGTGAACGCTTAAAATACTTGTGTGTCAGCTATTATGTTGAACGCTAATCTTTCTTATCTCAAAGGAAATATGCTGGGATCTATCAGTTCAAACAGAAAATCGCGAAGAAAAGTAATCCCCTATGGCACAAAACTATATATACTTCTTAGAGAATATGAATTGTTTGAAGACCAAAGAAGGAGATGAAGGAATTTGGGTGGGAAGTTGGATTGCAACTACGATGCGCACCTTGATATTATACTACATTGGTGTTGTAAGTCGATACGTAGATTCTCAGCCCAGGTTGAAGTCATTGGGTGGTGTATATGATTCTATACTACTTGAAAGGAGCCCCAGGACGTGGTATTTTATACAATAATCATGAGCATAATAGACTTGAGTGTTTCACGGATGTAGATTGAGCAGGATTTAAGGAAGGCAGAAGGTTTACTTCAGGTTACTGTGTGTTTGTTGGAGAGAATATAGTTTCATGGAAAAGTAAGAAACAGAGCGTTGTCTCTCGATCTAGTGTAGAATCTGAGTATAGAGCAATGGAACAGTCTGCATGCGAGATTATGTGGCTTCATCAACTTTTGGCGGAAGTCGATATTAGAACCTCACTCCAGAGCCCAAAGCTACGGTGTGATAATCAGTACATATACGTTTTCCTTTAATGCATGTTTTTTAATAGGCAGGCTAAGCAGCGTAGAGATAGATTGCGATTTGTTTCGTGAAAATCTGACTCGGTTTGGATTTCTACGAGTCACGTGAACCAGAACAATTAGGTGACTATATCTTCACTTCAAAGGCCCTAAGTGGAATCGGGTTAGTTACCTAATAGCAACAAGTTGGGTATGATTAACATCCTATACTCAGCGAGGGAATATTATAGTATGTATCATATGTTAACATATTGGTATGTATCTTATTAGGATACTTTACTTATAGTAACCATTTAGGAATAATAGATCATTTTACCTAATGTATAGCCTAACCTTCTTGTATATATATATACATATGTATGATGACTCAGATGGAAAATATAAAGAATTCTTTCCTCCAACTATTATTCTCTTAGTTTCTACAACAATGATACCCCACCCTTTGGTACCCATGTAACACAAGTGGGTATAAGCACATATGCTTATGATGCTGGATGTTGCTTTGTATGCCTAATCTCTAATGTTTACGTCAATTGCTTGCATACAGGTTGTAGAAGTGATTCGAGTATCATAAAGGGCAATGCTTTGATCAGACAAGAACTGATACCTGGACCATATAATGTGTTACAACTTCCAATATCATCGCTATATTGAATTATTGCCATCTTTTGCTTGGCTAGGTGATTTATTGCTTTTGCCTATCTAATTCTACCTGGTGCATGGAAAAATCTGTTGAATATTGATATTTTTAACGTGGATTATGTTTAACATTATTGTAGAAGGTGATTTCACCATATTTATTACTCTTTGGAATTTAAACTATTTCAAGAAAAGGCTAATTTGAAGTTCCAATCAAATATCCTCCTACTGGTTCTGTAAAGGCACACATATTTGGCTATGAGAATAATAATACCGTCGACCCAATTCTCCAAAGGTGCCTCGGGTAATTGACAATTTTAATCAATTTCTCGAGGTCCATTAGAACGGGGCGGGGGTTAGGTTTGGTCTGTTGGTTTTGGTTTTATCAATTTATCATCACCCTTTCAGTTCCAGATAGCTTGTTGCGGGATGTTTTTTGAATCAAATTTCATACTGCCATTCCACTCCAATCCATTCCACAGATGAAACAAAGTGTGGAAAAGTGGTGGATCGGGAAAGAAAAGAAAATGATCGAAAATGGTTTGGTGAGAAAAGGTTTTGCGCTGCAAGGGTTAAAAAATCACCTGTTGAATGAATCACCTTTATGCACTTTTAATTTGAATATTCATACATCAAATCTAATTAATAAGTGCCTTTGTCCGAATTCGATCTTAATCTTTTAATAGCGTTGCTTTTTCCAGTGTTTTATTGAACTATCATCTTGTTATGATGTATAGAGAAGAAAAGAAATTTGTGCAAAGGAATGTGGATTGTGTAAGAAAAGAACAGGAATCAAGCAGCCATTATTTTAAACCACTAGCATCACCTTGTCCCCAAACTGATCACAGGATGAGCAAGATCCACAGAGAAATATGGCTGTTACCGACTTTTTGTGCATTTCTGATGCTAATAGAGGACAGCTCCAGATCCAAATGGTGGGTCTTCAGCATCCACCACTTGCAGGTTCAATAGAACTTAGAAGTCCATTTCCCCGAAGCTGCATGCAGTGGTCTTCAGCATCAGCCTGAGCACAAATAATCACCACTGACAAGCCATTGTAGTGTGCTTCTTGCATGATATTAACAGCATTATCAAGGGTCATTCCAGGGACAACCTTCATCAATACTTGGACGACATATTCCCGCTTATTGTAGTTATCATTGTGCAGCATCACACGATATGGTGGAGCTGTTTTCCTTGATTTCCTGCAGAACTTGCGTGATACCATCATTACAACTTTTGCAAACCATCACAATTCATTTCCATTTCAGAAACAGAGAGTTTAATAACTTAGAAAGAAAGATTTGATCAACACTGTTCATTTCAGCAAGAAAATCAGGCCTATTTGGGGCAATTCAAATTCAACCAGGTGGGCATGGAAAGGACAAGGATATATGAAAAACTGAATAGTTATAATTTAACTTGACGAACAAGGAGGTAAGGATCAGAGAGAGTTCTGTACCTCTTATCCCTAAAGAATTATCATTAAATTAAGTCCAACCAAATTGGAATAGGCTAACATTTTTTTCCTTCATGAGGGTTTTGATCCTTTCCCCTTTAGTTTACAAGGAAACCTTGGTTACCCCAAGCTATGTAACTGAGTTTTGCTCCTTTTTGCGCTTTTGTTGCCGTGAACCACCCCCTTCCCCTCCCCATCTACCTTCCCCTTTTGTCTTCCCTTGTTTTCTAACATAGTCAATCTTTGGCAACACCCTCAACTGAATTTTTTTTTTTTTGATAAGTAAACTCTAAACTGATTGTTAATGATCACAGTTGGAATGGGATTCGCTAGAGCCCAATTGAGTCCTTTGGGGGCTCAATGCGCAGTGGGGCCTGTGGCCCATCTCGGGTAAATCTTAACTCAGTACATCGAGTCCTTCATTGAGCCTAGCACCTTGGGGAATCACTGCACCCAGCACTAAGAGCCACCTCCACGTAGATAACCCATGCTCCGTTCTCCCACTATTCACTATGCACTTCGCCTCCACGTGGCCCACTACCATGGCGGATCAGAAGCCAACAAGAAGGCAACACGTGACAGACTTTTAGTAGTATGAAACTCCCCACTTGTAATCGTAGTAGGCATGTAATTTTCTTTTTGGCAACTTGAGAGAAATACAAATCTGTTTGGGATGTCTTACATTTCCAACAGTCTTCATTGTACTTGAGAAAACTCATGTGAACTAACTTTCCTCTAGTCAATTGGTTTTAACTCTTCAAATGTGAGCTAATTTCTGATTTCACTGTCTTCATTTCACTAGTATATTTGAAACATCCTCATTTCTACTGCACAGTTTATTTGTCTGATCATCTCTACACTGATTTCTTTTATGGTAATCTTCCTCACAACAAGCATTCAGGTAAATCCTTACCTGTCTCAGAAATTTTTAGGATTTGCAACTTGGGCAGGTTCAACATGACCCAACTTGGATCCAATGTGATCTCACGGGCTGGAGAAACATAATTTGCGATCTGGGTTGAGCTTGGATGAAAAAAATGTCAACCCAAATTAAATTTGGCTTGGCTTGGGTTAGGGGCTAGGGCAACTCAAGAATATATTGTTTTGTGTGTGCTTTTTATTTTAAAGCTTTTGATTTACCTTATTGCTTGTAGTACAGAGTTGTAGCCATTGGATTGGTAAAGTAAGCGATTTTTTTGTAAATTTATATATTGACATATTGATTTGCAAAGTCCTATAATTACAATTAAATAAATGTCAATAATAGTTTATTCAAATATAAGTTGATTGGTAAAATATGTAATGCAACAGATGTTAAGCTAATGCAGTCTTTATTTTGATAAGCAAGCTAATGCAGTCTTTATTAACCCCGATAAGAGAGCAGATGCAGTCTTTGTTAACCCCAACCAACGTGATCAACCCAAAAATATATTTACTTACTAATATAATTTTAATACGAGCCGAACCAAATTTGAAACCAAGTTTGGAAAGATAAACTTGGATTAGGTTAAGCTTTGGTTAATTGTCAAACTCTTTGAGTTACACACCTATAGATTTTTTTTTTTTTTTGATTTAATGGGTGTGAGTTGACCAGAGGCCCCCGCCCCCCACTCCATGATAACAGTGAGAATGACTATAAAAAGTGCCTAGATTTAAATGAGATTTATTTGCAGATTTTTATCACACCAACAAGAATGCAACTTGATTGGGTTCATACTTTTGCCAACTAAAATTTATAGACAGATCAATCCAGTCTAATTTTGACTATTCAATGGCGTGTATGGAAAGCTGGTGTCCCCTATAAATTGAACTTTCATACCATAGAGCGTTGTTCACAAATTTATGGCAATGTACTCATCTTAAAGAAAGGAATTGTTTAATACTTCCACATGAAACACAAAAACTGAAAGAGCGTAGAATCAAGTGGATTTACCTTAAATCAAACTCAGATTCACGGCCAGGAGTTGCTTTCTCAATGACTGGCCTCTCCAACAAGCCTCCTTTCCCTGGTCCTGAAGCTGATATGGCCATAAGGAAGCTCCGATTGGTGCATGGTCCTTTCCGAAGAGAATGCTTATCCCCTGTTATCAATTTATCTTTCTCTAGGAGAATCAACTAAGGATTATACTAATATTAAAAACAAACCAACTGGCAGAAAGTTATTTAACAAGTTAGATAAAATAGATTAGGACATTGGATGACGAAAAGAAGCAATTAACAGGATGCTCAACTAGCATCACAGGAATGCATGAAATTATGAGTAAAGCCACCTATTCATCAGTCAGAAGTAATTGACTGACAGTGCATTTATATTCAAGAAATTATTTCAAGAGTTTCAGGGCCCTATCAAGTCTAGCACCTAAGAAAGAAGAGGTGAAACAGATAAATATTTGACAGTCAAAATCTAAATTGTATCAACAATTATAGTGATAGATATGACTAGTCTTGAGAACAATAATCATTTCTCTTAAAATTTAAGAGATTAATATGGTATAGTTCCTTTGGGGGTGAGGATCACAATGTGAGAGAGCATTGAATATTCAGAGAATATTCTAAAGTGAGCAACAGTTGCACATGATAAAAAAAGGTGCACTATAAACATCAACAGATACTCATCTTCGTGGAAAGAGAGAAATACAAGAATTTTTGAGAACAAAAAGATATCTGAAGGGAGGTATGGAATACTTTTTACTTTTACTCATCTTTGTTGGCTTCTTGTACCAATGCTTTTAGAGGGGTTCCTCTTTCAGTTTTACTTCTAAATTGGGTAGCCCCCTAGCGGTTTGTGATTCTTCACTTTAGCTTGGGTTTTGTAAAATCATGTAGTCTAGAAAGGAAATCTCTACCTTTATTTGTACTTATGTTTTTCTATTAAAATATTTACTTTCTCGTTTCTGAACAGATACTCAAGCAATCACATTACCATAACTTGGTAATCTAAGACTAAGAACCCTCCAATTTGGAAATGTAGGAATTATTAGTTGTAGGCAAACGACATCCCTTGTTTGAAATTAAGAATCATGAAGTATACAACCATAAATTTGCCCTAGGTTAGCTAATTTTCCAATCGTTTGATTGTGTTTGGTTGGAGGAGAAATATTTGAAAAAAAATTCACCCAATTTGCTGTGATGAAAGGGGTGAAAGTCGAAATTCATAGAAAATGAACATGATGAGAAATGGCATATATTTATAAACTATTCATTTTATGGAAGAAAAATGAATTGGGTCAACCTCGTAATTCACTCTTCATTGGTTTCTTTCCTTCTCTATGTCTTTCTTTTCCCCACTTCTTTCCAGAGAACCAAACATAGGCCTGAATTTTCTTTTAAAACCTTCTTCTCTGCGCCTCCAAAAGTTCGACCAACATTAACAACAAAGCAAAGAAAAACTTATCAGGTATCTTCAGTTAACTTGGGCGAAATACTTTCCTCTACACCCCAAAATAGAATTGCCTTACTAAAATTTCAAAGCACGCGGAGCCCATAAACAGAAAAGTAGAGGGATTTATGATTCTAACTTCTAAACGAATTACTAATTCTAAGAGGAACAAGTTCAGAGCAGTAATATAAAATAAAAAAAATAAAAAAAAATCGACATGAAGAGAAATACCAGAATTGGAGTTGAAGACATGATTAGGAGAGAGAGCTAGTCTCCCACAAATCGCATTCTCCATCTCTCTGTTTCTCTCTACAAAATGGTGGAGCTCCTCTGGTATTTTCCCCTTTTTTCTTTTTAAATAAATAAAACTGGTGGTTTTGTTTACCAGAAACGGAAATTGACCTAAAAAAACGACGTCGTTGATCGTTGGATGAATGGGTGCACCGTTCATCCCCTTATTATATTCATTTTGATCAACGATAATTTTTATTAGAGGTTTTTTGCTGAACTTAATGATTTGATTTTTTTTTTAATTTGATAATCTTTCATGAAAAAATAATTGTCAACATTAATGTCAACAATATTCTTATTAAGAGTTTGATTATTAATAATTCCTGCCTTTGGTATTATTGTAACTCTTGAAGAATACTTGGAACCGGAGGAGAATTATTTTGTTCTGACATATGATGATTTTGATCATGAGAATTACAAATATTGTTACATTTTATTAATGTCGACGCAAAATTTACGTTATTTTACTAAATACTTGAAGTCATTTGCACCTAAAATGGAGTTGATAAATTTTAAATTAGACAACATAGAGACAGATATTATAAGTAATATCGAATAATGATAAGACATTGAAAATATAAAGAAAGAAGAGAAGAGATATTATAAACCTTAATTTATAATGTCTCGATCAGTTAATTGGTCTACACCATTTCTCCTTTGTCTTCGATTTCGAAGTTAAAGCTTTTACCATCAATAATTCAAATCAAGCCTTTATTTTGTATCTTGGATTCTTAGGTAATATCTCATGCTAAAATAATAATAATTTGACTCAAATAAATATATAGAAAATTAAAATAATTGGTGCACTAAATAAAAATTAACAAATATTATGAATAGAGTACTTATTTAATAATTTGAAGTTCGAATAAATGAATGAATATAGAACAATTTGGAATCATGCTCTCTCTAACATAAAAGAAGTAAGGGAGTAATTTCTAATGGTTTAATTAGAGGCAACTTAACTACGGTTAGCCATTAAACACTAACTATGATTACAAGTGACTCTTGCAACCTTGTCTACTCCATTAGTTGATCACCAAGTTGAGTCATTTGGTAGATTAACAGTACATCTTAGCTCCTAGGCAAAAAATAATAACCGGTCAAATTTCCCTAAAAGACTTTACAAGTATTAGTTTTGATGATTATTGTTATTCATTTTTCAATCATGTTTATGAAATCTCATGTTATTTCATAAATCCATTCATATCTAAAAGCATTTTTTGAAAAACGTTTAAGACATGAAATACGTTAATAATGTGGTTTTTATGTAGAAATTTTTTTTATTTAATTTTAACATGATCTAGGACAACTAATTGGAGTTGGAATGTTTTAAATGAATTATAAGTAATCCTAACTTAGATAATTTTACTTAATTTGAGTTTGGCGTTTTAGAAAAATCATATGTAATCCTAATTTACTGCATCGGTGAGTGCATCCATAGTCTCCCGTAAGACTAATCTAAAATTAATCTTTGATATTTTTTTCCTTAATTTCATCAATAGCTAAGTAAATTATATTCTTTTTCTTGTTAGCATTAAAATATAACCTTAATCCAACATATTAAATGCAATAAAAATGTTACTTTAAAAAGATATTTAACATTGTAAATAACATATTTTTGTAATCTTATAATATTAATCCTATCTTTTTTGACAGCTAATATTAATACTATTTATTTATACAACTTCATACGATAACTAAAATTTCACTATACATTTAAATGATCTAATGATAATTCAGTATCATATTGAATTTATATCAAACAAATTACAATGATATATATATATATATATATATATATATATATATATATATATATATATATATAATTTCTTATAAATATAAATAGTTATTTATAGAAAAATTGGTTTTAAATGGACAAATTCAAAAGTTATTTGTAAAACTAATTTTTGTTAAAAGTAACCTTAAAATTGTAGTATTTCGAACAAAAATACCCCTAAAAATGTAAAAATAAATCCCTCCTCTCGTGGCATTCGATCCCGTCTCCACGTTATAACTTATAACTAGGGTTAAAGAGCATTTTGCCCCTCAACTAAGGGTTTGATATCAATTTAATCTCTCAACTAATTTTTTTTTTTTATCATTTTTGTCCCTCAATAATGGTTTAGGTATCAATTTAGCCCCTAAACTATTTTTTTTTTATCATTTTTGTCCCACAACTATGGTTCAAGTATCAATTTAGTCCACCAACTTTTTTTTTGTTGTCCATAAGTCTAAATTATTTGGTTAAAACGTCAACCTTTAAAAATATTAGACATGAGGAGGGGAGATATTCGAGTCTTAGTAAAAACAGTTTATTACATTGTATTAAAAAGTAATTAACTTTAAAAAAAAAGTCATTTTACTTTTGTATTTAAAACCAATAATTTTTTCCTTTCTTTTCATATGAAAAAAATTGAATTGTTTGATAAAGTTGGTGTATAAAAATAAAATAAATTAAAAATATATTTAAGTGTGATGAATTTTAATATTCTTGTAAGAAATCTGTTATGAGTGAGCCTTAGGCTTAGAGGGGGGCAAATGCCCCATGAAACATTTGAGAAAAAAAAATCAATTCTAATGGGGTTTGAACCAATGCCTTTTTTGAAAACTTTTACGTCTTTCTTGACTTTATTTCCTAGATCCGTCGCTGGTTATGATTATCGTATTATAATTATAATTTTAATTTACTGATTTCTAAACGGTATTTAAAAACTTAAATAAATATTTAAAAAAACATTTTATTAAATTTTAATTTTATTAAATTATAGTCCAATAATCATAACGAATTTCTTATAAAAAATCAAAATTCATTAGAGTATAAATATGTTTTTAATTTATTTTATTTTTTATACACCAACTTCATCAAACAATTCCATTTTATTTACTTTTCATATGAAAGAAAGGTAAAAATTTATTAGTTTTAAACACTACAAAAGTAAATATAACAAAAAAAAAAAAAGTTAAAGGGCAGGTCAAAGTTGAAAAGGCATAAATAACAAAAAAAAAAAAAAGTTAAAAGGCTAAGTTAACACTTAGGCTAAATTAAGGGACACAAATGCCATTTTAACCCTTATAACTAAATCTCCAGTGACTTTTTTTTGTTGAAAAGGATGCCTTTTTGCACATTTCTTTGAATTTTAAAGGAAAAATAATAATTAGATTTACAAATTTTTGTGCATTCCCTTATTTCTATACCTCAAATACCGTTCATAATAATAATAATAATAATTATTATTATTATTATTATTATTATTATTATTATTATGGAGTCATCAATTGAAGTGGTGGACGTGGATTTGATGAGATTGTGGCTATGAAGCATGAGTTGATGAATGTATTAAGCACCAAATATTTTTGGTGGTGCTCTCACACACAAAATACACAATGCTTGAGTGGCCTAATAATAATTACTATTAAACTCCTATCAACTTTCATTTTCACTATTTACTTATTGTATATATATCCTCAACTTGGAAAGTTTGTGCCTCCACTTTAAATTAATAATCGACTGAAAAGATGGTCAAGTGAAACGAATCCACTCCATTTCTATCTGCTGTATGACTATGATTCATCAACTTTACCTGCTCCATAGATCCGATCAATCCTTCACTTATAGTGACTTAATCATATAAAATTCACTTGCTTTTTTTTTTTTTTTTTCCATTTGTTATGATACTGCAGCTTGGATAAGTTTCTGTCATGAATCCTCTTTTTGGTCTTTGAGGGACCTCCGAAAAGGAACTATATGATCTAAGTAAATCTGCCATTAATTATAGCAACTTAGAATTAAGTCATATTTTCATGATTGATTAATTTGAATGGACTTGTTGAAACCCAATTGGGTTTTTGAAGGTTAGGTCTGTCAAATTCAGTTGGGATTGAAATTAAAACTTATCAGTTCAAGTTCAAAATATAATGGATATGTTTTAGAATTAATTTGGATAAATCATAATCCAACAGTTAATAGTCCTTTTTTTTTTTTAAAAAAGTAGAGACATTTAGATTGCCCATTTTTACTTTCTAATATCTTTTGACCAAAATTTGGGGACAAATAACTTTAAATTGAATTGTACTTGATCATTATTATTAATAAAAGTTGGAACTGATTTGATCGATTTTTGGGTTGAATTAAGTAACAACACCCTTACCTCCTCATTTCTCGTTTATTATATTGCCTGTAATGGTGACATCCATAATCATGCTATGTGTTGAAAACCTAATGAAGATTGTGCTGGCTGATTATTGTAACAAGTTCGAACTAATTAACCAGCTTTTGCAAGAACCACAAATGGTTGGAAATGGCATCATCCACTCCATACAAATCATTGCTCCCACATTTAGCAAAAGCATTACCAAGAACATTACTATAAATTACACCACCAAGCGACTTTATAAACCATATATATGATATTATTTTCCAGTATTTGATAACATGAACTACTATTCTTCATGAGTAGAAACTATATGTGGATGCATCAGCAATAATATTTCGCAAGCCTCCGACCGTCGACGCAATCATAATGAATACTCCGATGAATATGCTGGCCTGAAAAAAATACAGACTGTGTTTATATGTGTGTTCTTTCAATTAAAAGAAGGGGGCAGTTTTGACTAATTACCCAATTGATCAGCCATGAAATGCTGAACATCCTTGGTTTCTTCAATACAAGCCAGATAATACTAGGAAGCTGCAATGCCCCAAAAATGCATCAATGATCAAATTAATTTGTAGTGTTAATAATCAAATTAGGCTAATTAATTGGTTGGAGGATTAATTGTCTCACAAAATATGACGTGGGTGCAAAACCGAATCCTCCAAAGAAACCAAGAAGATCTCCAAAGAAAGGGAAGGTGACTCCAATGAATAGTGTAAAAGCTGAAAATTTTTCAAAGTAATCCGGGATTAATTCCATATGAAAATTCACTGCATCCCAAGAATAACAAGATAAGGTGCATAAATGTTCTTGAGCTTTACATGTAGGTCCCACTTTCTCCTTTAATTGGTCCTAAGATACCATCTGATCGTTTACTTCCATAGTAACTCATGTCAATCTCGTTAAAAATAGTTATAAGCAGGTTATAAACTTAGACATGTTTGGGGTGTTTAACGGCGTTTTAATGGACATATCCATCCATATGTGATATTTTTTAAAGGGATGGACATGATTGATCTACAAAAGTAAATAGTAGAGGTATCTTGGAATCCGAAAAAAGTTTATTAGCAAAGTGGAACATACAAACAAAATTCGAAGGTATTTATCCATCTTATCCCAAAAATGGTATGATTATGCAATACAAACTCACCAACATAAGCAGATCGAGCGACGAGTCTGAGAGCAATTCCTGGTGGGAAGTTCAATCTCTTTACCATCATCTTTTCCAGCAAGCCAAACACCGGCATTGCATAAACCTGCAAGTCTTTCATTTAATTGATCAGCATAAGTCTTTGCATGTCAATATATATATATATAATGAAGTGTAAATCAAAATCATACTTGGTAGCTGCCAATGACATGGATGACCACCATTAAATTGGCAGAAGCAATGAGCCATGCAGGTCTTTTGAGTGCCATTAACACATTATCATCAACGTCTTGCCCAAATGCCCAGTATCCGATAAAAGCAACAGGAAAATAACAAATTGCGTTGATTAAATAAGCCCCCATTGCACCTTTCCACATGGGTATCCTTGAAGGCTTCTCAGGAGTTGATGGAATTGTGGCCTGGATTTCTAAGGCGACTGCATGGCCGGCAAATGCAAACGTGATTTGACCCAATGCATTGAAAACCCGGAACATGTAATCGCTTGGGCTTGTGTACTTGTATCCGTAGTTCACATTCTCGATTTGACCTTTACTCAAGCAACCCACCCACGCTATAGTTGAATAACTGCAATCAGATAAACCCAAATGAGTGAGTAGCACTGAAAGTACCAAGAATCAATTTAATTATGGAGAGTTTCCATGGCCTGTTCTCAATTTTTTGCAACTCCATGCATTCAGTGGCTGTGATCTAACCTATTGTTAAAGTTGGGTAACCTGAATAATGAAAAACTCATGACCCACTACTAATTTTATTGGGGTATGAGCTTGTAAAGATTTTGGATGCTTATGAATATATAATTTTCTTTTGATTTATTTTAAGGTTATTGAGAGATAACCCAATCGGAGAGCCCAACCCAAAAGACCGGTTTAACAAGTGGGAGAACCTCTCAAGTTTAAGTACCACTCCATACTCTTGTGTGAAACCGATATATGATTGTGTGTGACATTTTAGGATCGTGGTTTTTCTCAATTTAGTATTTTCACATAAATACATGTGTTTATTGTTTACATAGTTTACTTTTAATTGTCTATTACCGTTTTCTAAACACAAATATAGATCTGAAAAACTTATTCCACCAATTAAGAGCAATAAAATAAGAAGCCTCTTAGAAATTCCCTTCACAGGCAGGCACCTTTAATATTTTCAGACCCCACGAGTTTCTTTTCTCAGTTCAAAATCCCTAGATTCTCGGCATCAATTTGCTTTAGAAGTTTATTATTCCCACTAACACAAAATAATTATCCCATTCAATTAGAATCTATGAGTAAACTAGAAAAAGGAAGAAAAAAAGAAGAGAGAAAAGGTACCATAGTGACATTATGGCGGCCGCTAGGGACACTCCAGCAACTGAATTAAAATTGGGGAGCTGAGAGAGGACGAAATGGATGGAACCAAAAATGCAAATCCAGTAGGATTGCCTAAGTCTGGTGCAGTTGCTGCAGGCGATTTCCATGAACTTCTTCAGGCACTTCCCACCAGTAACCATGTAAACTATATCACACCCGACCTGTACAATTAGCTGCTGTGGCAGAACTATCCATGGCCCCAGTTTTGGCCCGAAGGCGTATCGACCAAGGTCAATATACCGATCAAAGCGCATCCCAGGAACGCATTCATGGAGTTGTACCATCCGCCACATTGTGTTCAAGGTGATGCACCAAGATAGCACCAGAACCATTGCCCCTGGACCCCTGACACCATACAACATACAGAAAACACACAAATTATTTTCTACTACCTTTGGTGAACAACTAATTCCCATGCAATATTGACATACTGTAGGCCGGGTAAATCCTCCGATATTGGTATTTAAGGGGACTCGAACTGATGACAATTAGGGAGCAAACCCAAGACCGGACCCAGTTAGCTTAACCTCGAGGCTTTAAAGCTTTCTAGTTTTTAAGTGCTAGAAAAATTAGAAACACTTTCTAGAATAAGTACGATTGGGGGCCAGTTTATTTTATACCATCCTAGATAGGCCATGGCATAAGGCAAGCTGAGAACTCCGGCTCCAATCATGGCAGTGACAGTATGAAAAGTTGAATACCACCATTTGGCCTGCCGTGGTGGACCTTGGTCCGTCCATTCCTCGTCTGGTCGAGCTTGCTGCCGTGGTTTAACAAGAAGAAAGAACAAAACAAAGAAACAAATTAAAACTACAGAAGTATTCAAATAATCCAGTGGAAACTGTAGCCTACAAAAGGATGAACATGCCCCACCTTTTGAGGAAGGGGAGGAGAAGATGAAACCATCTCTACAACCGGAGGAAGAAACAACTCGAATGTGGGAGTTGAGAGACCATCATCATGGTGTATTTGTAGTGGGTGATAACACAATTTCTTGGATGGAATAAAGGCGAACTACAGAAAAGGTCAAAAAAAAGAAAAGAAAAAAAGAAAGTTGTTTGGACTATTCCCATTTCCCACTAGAAGTTTTCAGCCTGGTCCATCTCCATATTATAATCACTTGGGAAAGTGAGGTCATGATGGTGGGAGCGCTTAAAAAACATAACATAATAAGTTGCTAAGCACCGTACACCCTCATGATCAATCAACCAAGTAAGACAATCCAGAGGTTGAAATCAACCGTCTAGATCAGTGAAGGAGATGGTGGGCAATGTCAGTATTCCTTCCTCGCAACCAATGATGGGAAGGTTGGTTGGAGGGGTAGTATCATTGGCCTCACAAATCTCCCTTTTAAATAAAGGGCAATAGTTTCAGGAGTAATGATTAAAGGAAAATATGGTCCTTACTTGGTGAAGTTGGTGGAGGGTCTTGGTCATTTTACCCCTGTAGGTCCCCCAGTAGCTTTGGAGGCCACTACATAACACAAAAGGAATTGATAATATATTACTATTTTTGTTTCTACCAATGTATGCATATATATTCATTTTTTTCTAATTTATTAACATAATTTATACCAAAAGCGAATCCATCTGTTGACATGGTCGTCATAAATGCATCATAGTGATTTTGGAGGCTACCCACCTCCAAACTCATGTCACAAAATTTAGTATCTAGTGCCATCTAGCAAGTAATAACAATATCATCATCCAACACTAACTGACGAAAGCTTCTTAATTTATTAAACATGGTTTATAGAAATTAAAAATATGTTCAATAGGATTCGAGATATGACAATAAATAGAGGAATTTTGCTAACCTTAATAGTCTTTCCTAAAGCTTATATGCCCCCACCACTTGAGAAGACTCTAGAAGATTCCTGCTCTCCTCTAAGACTCAAATGAGGATTATCGAGCAGGTGGGTTTGACAATTTTCTTGGAATTATAAGTGTTGGATCATAATATAAGGTGGTGATAAGTGAAAGCTACACTCGATAGCATTTCATATTAGCCCAGAAAGGCCCCTCCAGGAATGTTTGGTGGCCCTTGCGACGACCGTCCCGTACCTTGGACAAAAGCTTGACCCATTCCTGTCCCAACCATTTGTTGCGGCTGCTGTTGCTGTTGTAGGGGCTGGTGCTGATGCTGGTGCTGGTGCTGGTGCTGGTGCTGGTGCTGGTGCTGGTGCTGTTGCTGCAGTTGGGAAAGCTGGTGCTGTTGCTGAAGCTGGGGAAGCTGCTGCTGCTGCTGCTGAAGCTGGGGAAGCTGTTGCTGTTGCTGTTGCTGTTGTTGAAGCTGAGGAAGCTGTTGCTGGAGTGGTGCGAGCTGTTGCTGTTGTTGCAGCAGCGGAATCTGCTGTTGTTGCAGTTGTTGATGTTGTTGCTGCTGTTGTTGCTGTTGTTGCTGTTGCTGCTGATTGGTTATTTGTGGCTTGAAAACAACCATATCCTGGTTCAGTAGGAAATTGGTTTTATTGAGTTTTTAATATATGGAGAAGAAGTATACTTGTATTAGAATACAGCTGAAAATTGTTACATTATTAAGAGTACACATATTTATATAGAGAAAATAATATAAAAAAAAAGAATAAGTATGAACTTCCTAAACTGGTGCTATGCATCCTGGTCACAAAATTGACTAAATAAAAGAACATCCTAAAATGGTCTCAGATTAGTCAGAGATAGCTAAGTAACCCCTAGAATCTAGGGGAAAATCAGTATACAATTTCCAACAATTTTTCGCTCATTTCCTTGAGATCAGTGACTAATTCCCAATACTCCCTACAATTCTGAGCTTATTAATCATTGAGTTGAACCTTGGACTAAGAACTCCTTTAGTGAAGGGCTCTGCAAGCTGCAACTTGGAAGGAATAGATTATATACCATTCCACTAGCAAGTTTCTCTCTAACGAAGATGTAGACATCAAAAGTTTAATAAATTAAATTATCACCTAAATTGGTCTTCAAAATTGTGACTTCCCAATTAAAAAAAATTTGGACTTGACAAGTGATGAGTCATACACATTTGATAGGCTGTGATAATCGGAAAGCTAAAAATTATAATCTTACAAATAAATTAAAATCTTCAATTTGCAGTCAAAAGAGAATTAAAATAATTAAATATTCGCTATTGACAATTTTCAAGAGTAAACAAATCTTCAAAAAAAAAGAAAGAAGAAGATAAAGTCAAAAAAGAATTAAAAAAGAAAACAAGACATTCTCTTATCCACAAATTTCCTTAATTAAGGAGATAAGTTGTTAAAATCAAAAAATGACTCTACATGGGAAAAGAGGCTTCACAAAGAAGAAAAAGTTTCACAAAATCTTCTACAAGTCTAAGAAATCTTAAAAAACCAACACAAGTGTTCTTCGCTATTCACCAAGTCCTTCAGGAATATATCATTTTAAGCCCTCGATTTACTTTAAAAACAAAGCAAACATCTTTATTGTCTACACATCATTTTCATCATTCAATAAAGTCCTTTTAGAATAAGTCACTCTAGGTCATCTGTTGACTTTCAAACAACAAAACATCATCATCTATATACGCAATCTTCATCACTCAACAAAGTCCTTTGGGAATAAGCCAATTAAAACCCTCGATTGACTTCCGAAACCAGAGAACTGTATCATCTAAATATGTGATCTTCAGTATTCAACAAAGTCCTTTAGGAATAACTCATTTTAAGCCTTTAATAGACTTAAGAAACAAGGAAAGTATTTCTATCGATTACACACGATCTTCGCCATTCAACGAATTCATTGGGGAATAATCCGTGATCCTTGGTTGATCTCTCAAATTAAGGAAACATTTTCAGTCATTTTTCAAATTGTGATCAAGGTGGAAAATTTTCTTTTGTAAAAGAATATTACCACAAAGATTGTTCCCTTAAAACAATTAACTTCACAATTTTTTTTGCATACTTTCCTACTGTATAGCTAAATTTGCCAAGTAGGGACATATTTGTCTCTCATCTCTTTTGAAAAAAATTCTAATTTAAGGCTGCTTTGTTATCATAATAATATGATGAATAGCCAATAGGAACATAGCACATAGATGGATCCATAAACTCCTGTAGTAAAGGGGTCACAGATCTCTCACAGGACGGGTTCTGACCATTTGCAACATCACCCCAAAAACCCAAACCCTTGGCGGCTGGCCTCCCTGTCTTCTCTCTCCCTCACTATCTCTTTCTCTCTCTTCCGAAAACCCCCCACCTTGATTCTCATCATGGCTGCCGTTGCTCCTCCTCAGGATCAAGCTGCAGAGTTGCTTCAGAAATTGTCACTGGATTCTCAAACCAACTCCTTCGAAATCCTTGAGCCAACCAAGAAGCCTTCCAGTAATCGATTTGGGGCTGTTGATGGGGTGATGTTGCAAATGGTCAAGACAGTCATGAGAGATCTGTGTTTACCACCACTTTTAGGGATTATGATCCATCCTATGTCACTATGTTGTGTATTCATCATATTATTATGGAGGTTATGATGGAACTACAAATGAGTGGGAAGACTATTCAAGATATATGAATCCAGAAGGAGTTGAGATGTCAGCCGGAGTTTATGGGGATAATGGGTCGATCATGTATCACCATGGATACAGTTATGTGCCTTATGGGCCATATCCTGGCGATTACACCAGTTCAGCTGTGGACATATGAGTGGTTATTCTGTATGAAGATAGAATCAAGAGATGCAATAAAGGAACAAGAGGAAGACGACAAATGGTTATAGGAAACTGTGAAATGAGAGAAGAAAATAGTGCTTTTCTTTATTGAAATGACAAAAAGAATAGTACAGCTACTTATATACAAATGGGGCATAGAAATAAATAAGTAACAAAGGAAAAGGGAATAAACCTGATATTATCTAAAGATGTCCTTTGATTATAACACTCCCTCTCAGCTGAGACATAGTTGTATATAAAACATTATAAATATACTGAATCCTTGGACCTCGAAAAGACTTAGTGAAAATATAGTTGATTAACAGTTAGTGAGTAATGATCAGCATCTGAACTTAATCTTCTCTCGAATGATGACGGTGGCTTGATATGTTTGATCCTCTCATGAAAGGCTAGATTGGAAGCAATGTGTAGGGCTACTTGGTTATCACACATAAGCATCATTTGTCCATCCTTCTACCAGTCTTGCTCTGAAAAACTGTTTGTGCTATAGTTCATAAGTTGTCAGTCATGGCTTGATGCTCGGCTTCACAGCTAGGCGCATTCTGCATCTTGTTTCTTACTCTTCGAAGATATTTAGTTGCTTCGATAAATACCTGATATCATGAAGTAAAGCGTACATGCGGGTGAGCACGCCCGGTTGCATCACAATATCCAATAGCAGGTGTGACCTTTTTTCATATAACACCGCGGCGGTGTTACGATATAACGGAGGATACATATCACGACATCCGGTGACTATCCGTGATGAGTGCAAGATTGACTAACTACACTCCACGGGAAGGAAATGTCGGTCGGGTGATGGTGAGGTGGTTTTAGTCTCCCGACTAATTAAATTGATATCTCCTTGGATCTAAGTAGAGGCTCCCCTACAATCAGTCTAAACGACGGTGGATCAATAGAAGTATCTACGGGTTCTGATTTGCCTTTGATTTCCTCCGATATATCAGACATACTTTCTACGAGACATAATCACAGGACTTAAATCCCGGGCTATCTCGATCCTCGAGAAAGTCTTGAGTATCACACGATCTTTTGTTTGAAAGTGGTTGAAAAGTTATTTTAGTTTAGAATATCATCTTGATCCACTTTACTTTTATTCTCTGTCTCGTCCACATAAACAATCAGATAGATGAGCATCCCGAAGCGATGTATGATGATAGAAGACCAGTGGTGCAATGTACTTTCACGAGTCATATTGAACTCTGTACTACGAATCTAAAGTGGCCAAACAGGCTCGGGGGCCCATTTTAGGCCATATAAGGAAGCAGCCGTAGCTTGCATATAATGGAGCTCACTCAGCAGCAGAATCCGGGGTGGTTGCTCCGTATATACCTCCACAGCGAGTGCGCCTGGAGAGAAATGCATTCTTGATGTCAATTGATATTGGGCGAGATCTTGCGATCCTGCAAAGAGAAGGCGAATGGAAGCCATCTGGCATGGGAGAAAAAATATCAAAGTAGTCGGAGCCATATATTTGAAGCCCTGGCGCGTCTAAACAAGCCCCTTAAGGCAGTCCACTCAGCTGTCGGACTAATGTAATAATAAAAACCCAGCTGACCAACAAGAGACTTACGGCCAAGTAAGGTGACTAGTCCCATGTGTTGATAGAATCTGAGCTCTTGTTCTTGACCATTGCTGTTTCGGCCGGATGAGAGAGGGCCTCATTCACATTTTTAAGAAGAGAAACAGAAGACAAGGTGGAAATAAAAGCTAAATATGGTGAATGGGGTGATAGTGGAAGTATAAATAGGATGGAGTCTGACCGGGGAGAGATCGCGAGGTAGGCATCATGGAGATATGGGATAAATAGGTGGTGGGCTGGTGTTGATAGCGTCGACAGTATAAACTGCAATGGTGAGGTGGAGTAGCGAGGAACAAATAGAGGTATCGAGGATGGGATAAGAAAGAGAATTAGGGTGTATCGAAGCCCCAGGAGGGTAGGTGGTAGGAAATATAGAAGAGTTCTCAAAAAAGGTGACATCGATAGAGACAAAGTATTAATGTGTATCAGGAGAGTGGCAGCAACCTCGTTAATTTAGGAATAGCAGGAAGACCTTTGCGTGGCTTTGGGCAGCTTGTCGGGAGTAAGAATATGGGTGAAATAAACCATTAAAGACCACGAGAAGAAAGCGAGAAGAGGTTGGGTTTGGAAAAAAGAATGGAATGAAGGATTTTATCATGTAAGACAGATGATGACATATGATTAATCAAATAACAAGCAGCTAAGATAGCATCCCCCTAAAAACGTTGAAGAACCTTATGATGGAGTAGAAGAGTGCGAGCGGTTTCAATTAAATGACGGTTCTTGCGCTCAGCCACTCCATTATGTTAAGGAGTGTAAGCACAAGAGGACTGATGAAGAATGTCATGTGAGGACATAAAGGAGGAGCATGGTCCAGTAAGATATTCCTTGGCCTAATCACTTCGTAGGATATGAATTGAAGTATTAAATTGAGTTTGAACCCCGACATGAAACTTAAAATAGAAAGACTTGTGAATTTTTATCGTAATAGCAGTCTGCTGAGAATAATCATACATAAAAATTATGAAGTAATTGGAATACTGAGTAGGCTGGTTCGAAGGGCCTTTGGCTGTCGGTATGGAATGACTGAAAGGAGACTTTGTTGATATAGGCGCACAGGGAATGGGACACGCGAGTATGACTCACACAGGCGGCGTGACTCACACTGATTGAGACGAACTAAACGAGGAACCGTTATCAGAGCGACTATTCGGATGACCCGAGACGATTGTGAATAAGGGAAGAATTTATGGATCTCTGGCTGAGTGGAAGATGGAAGGAAATTTGTAAGGATGAAAGAAGAGGCCACGAAACTCATCCTATGCTAGAATCATCTCCGTACTGGGTCTGCTGATGTAATGAATTAGTGAAAAGGTAATCAAACAATTAAGGTCATGAGTCAACTTCACGATAGAAATCATATTAAAGACGATGAAACATAAAGAACAAAGTAAAGGGCCTGGAAGGAAGAGGAGGACATACGGGGCAACATATTATTTTAGCCGTGGTTGGATCCAGTAGCTAAAAATTCATGGGTAAAGTGATGTGTGTGTAGAGGAAGAAAAATATCTTTATTACGAAGGTGATCGGAGGTTCGAGTCGAGAATCCATGGACCCGGATATGAAGCGCGGAGAGGCATTGCAGGTGCGACGACCAGACGAAATGGATGTAGTTGCTTCTACACGGTAGGTGAATGTACTCTTTATACTCATTGGGCGTAAGAATAACTCTCGGAGGTATGGATGAGCTCCCTTTGACAACCATAGAAGTGAAAAACCAACCTGATCAAGCCCCGAATCGTGAAAATGATGCTCGAGAACAAAACACATTGTGAGCATTGAGAGAAACTTGTAGAGGTGTTAGACTCACCGGAAAAGCGAAGACGAGATCGGAAAAGTCCAGAAGAGTTGCGAGAGGCCAGAAAATGTCAGCCAAAACACGAAGATGGAGACTTTAGATGGAAGAACCAAGGAGCCACGAAGCTCTGTTGGTGAGAGACAACCCAAGTTGGAAAAAAATACACGAAGGTATTTCATGAATGGACCAAACATATTGAGATAGATTGTCATTTTAATCGTGAAAGAGATCCGATTAGGAGTTGATCTCTACTCGAATATGTAAGAAGCTGGAACAATTAGGAATGTCTTCACAAAACCATTGAATGAGATGAAGTCAGTTATCTTTGTATAGTTGGCTTGAGTGTTGTCTATGTTCGACTTGAGGGAGTGTTGTTATAGTATTGTAGAATTAGAAACTAGTTGGGGAAAGAAACATGTAGAGTTAGGAAACTTCAAATTCTCCTATTTGATTTAAAGTTGTCTTATATAAATAGGTTATTGTTATCTGTATTTTAATTTTTCCTTCAATTAATTATGATTACAGTTATCATAATATATCTTCATAGGAACCCTTGATGTTTTTCTTTATTTTTTTCCCCAACTCTATTAATTAGTTCTTTATTCATATCGCTTTTGAGACCTGACTCAAGTGGTAAAGGGATGAGGTTATCGGAGGTTCTAGGTTCAAGTCCCAATGTGGGCAAAAAAAGAAAAAAATTTACCTATACAAAAATTTCTTTATCCATATCAACTCACATATTCCAAGTATCATGGCCTTATATTCGGCTTTTACACTTAACTTAGCTACCACAAGTTGCTTCTTATTCCTCCAAGTTACTAAATTATCTTCAACAAGAGTACAATATCTAGATGTGAATTTTCTATTAATCATGGGGTTCACCCAAATTAGCATCTACATAGGCTTCCACATCCATTTGACCTCTTGAGAAATAATCATTTTCCAAAGTAGCTTCAAGTACTATAATACTCTTTTGATTGCTTCCATGTAAGGTTCTAAAGGAGAGTGCATGAACCATCTAACCACACTTACAGGGTAGCAATATCCGTTTGGCAAGGGAAAGATATATTAAGCTTCCCATTGGAATTGAACCTATGAATTCACCAATTATGAATTAGATGCTTTAAACATTCAACCATGGATGCTTAGCAAGGATCCTCGTACATGGTAATAACTGAATTTCTATTGAAATCCAGTTTTTAAGATAAAGTACTGTAATTTAGGAGGAATTAATGAAATGGCATCAAAATTCAAAATCTTAGATTCTCAAAGTGAGAGAAATATTGAGTGAGATCGAGAATTCTCACTATTTCTTAGATTCATAGACCATATTCACTTCAATAGAATCCTCTGCTCATATTTTGTCAATTCTCAAGTATCTTTTTCTATCATTGGAGCACCCACTATAACTTTACCGGGCTTGTGGTTCAAATTAATAGGATTTTATGCAGGCTTGTACCCAAGCATTCCAATTTCCTAGAAAAGATTTAAGACATTCCTTTTAGGATATATGAATCCCTTCTTTTGACCTGATCACCTCAATTTCCAATAAATAACGAAAAGAAACTAGATCCTTAATTTGAAATTCTTTATACAACTTAAGGTTCAATCCTGAATTTCCTTTCAATCAGCACTTGTCATAATGATTGTGTACATAGATAGTTAATACCTTCCTTGTGTATGATCTTCTAAGAAGAAGAGTATAATCTATCTTACTTTGATGAAAGCTAAATTTCAAGAGTGACCGAGCAAATCTTTCAAACCATGCTTTAGATGATTATTTCATGACTTATAGAGATTTCTTTCAGCTTGCATTTCCTTCAATTATTCTCTCCAAAACTAGGTGGAAGGTATGTATATTTTTTCTTCTAAATTTCCATGTAAGAAGTGTTCTTAACCTCAAATTGTTGTAATATTTAGTTGTAATTAGCTGCAAAGAGTAAACCTTTAATAGAGTTCATCTTTGCCACAACAGCAACAGTTTCTTGGTACTTTATATATCATAGGTTTGTGTGTACCCTTTACCCACAAGTTGCAACTTAAATCTCTTTACAAAACCCTTTTCCTTATATTTGGTAGAAAAAAATCATTTGCATCCTAACGACTATTTTCCTTTGGGTAAATCAACGATATCCCACGTCCCATGCTTCTTTAGAGTATTCATCTCCTCATCGATAACTTTCTTCAGCTTCAGCTTAACAAGCGTTTCTTGAACATTCATTGGAATTGACTTCAACCTAGATTTGATCTTGAGGTCTTTTGATATACAATTGTAAATCCACAGTCTTTTTGTCCATCCAGTGGTCTCAAAGGAATTATCTAAGTTCTCCCTTTTTTCTTGAACACTTTAATTGATTCATGACTGATTGTCTACTCCCATTTGCTTCCTTAAAGGTAAGTCTTTGTATAAAGTGCTCTTTGAAAAAAATTCATATCCATTACAACAAAGTTCCTTTTAGTTGGTGAATAGTCACACTTATACCCTTTTAGGTAAGAGAATATTGAAGGAAAATGCATTTAGTGGCCCTTGGATGAAGCTCCGATTTGTCTTTGTTAGGGACACAAATAAGGAAACTACTTCTAAATGCATCAATGATAAAGAACTGAATACAGATTGGTGAGGATAACATTCTTTCAATGTTCCGGCATTTGAAAAATGAGTAAGTACCTTTGAAGGCAATTCATTGATAAGGTAGGTTGTTGTGAACATTGCATATTCCCAAAAGTGTATTGGAATTGTTATAGTATTGTAGAATTAGAAACTAGTTGGAAAAAGGAAACATATATTCATGTAAAGTTAGGAAACTTCATATTCTTTCCTTTTTGATCTTGGTTTGTCTTGTATATAATTAGGTTGTTTGTGATCAATGAAATACACAATTTTTCCTTCAATTAACCCTAATTACATGGTATCAGAGCTTAGGGTTCAGATTTGAGCCAAAACAAGGAAGAAATTCATCTGGAATACATAGGGCACGGTTGGTGTTTGAAACACACTTGAGAGCGTGGGGTGACACAGCTGAACCATGGCCTGACGAAGCCGTCTGGCATTGAACCACCGTCACGATTGGGGCGGAAGTCGTGCTTAATACAACCGCCCACGAGAAACTATCTTATTCCCCACGAGAATGTGGGGGCGCATGGGGGCACCTCCGGTGACGTACCTCCTACACTGGACTTGCAGCACACCGATGAGCCTCCTTGGACCACTTCTGTCCCTCGTCGTCACCGGAAAAGTACTCTTTTGCCTCTTTTTGTCATCGGCAGTCCTAACTTTCTAAGGTTTTCTCCTTTTTTTTTTCCTTGATTTCTTTGAGATTCAGTGACATGAAGAGATGATTTAAGGTTTTGGGATACAAAATCCATTCAGGTGTGGTGTTTTTCTAGTAATTTTCGGATTTTCAAAGGTTTGTTCGAGTTAGATCTGCTTCTATGACTAACAAGAAACCCTTAGGAGGTGTTGTGTGTCTTTAATGTCATAATCCAGAGACATATGTCGGTGTGATTGCAAGAAAATGTCGAAGATTTGATGCATTCGTGAATGCTTGATGCATCTACTTCTATTACTACACTCATCAAGTCAAGTAAAACCAACGAATGTTTTATTTCCTCTTCCTCCACATGGGTCATTGACTCTAGAGCCACCAACCACATGACAGGTAATTCTAGTTTATTTACTACGTTTCAATCCCAACCTTCTACTCATTGCACAGGATGGGTGACATCTTGTGTCATTGGAGTGAGGACAATTCATTCGACTCCTCTATTACTTTGACCTCGGTGAGTTTACCATAATTCTCTTTTAATTAAATTTACGTGAATAAACTCTTTCATGCACTTAATTGCGATTATCTCATTCTTTCTGATTCTCTTTTGTCAGAATCTTTCTTGCTTGAAGCGGATTATTGGTAGAGAACGTGAGTCTAGGGATCTCTACATCCTTGAAACAAAGGTACCAAAGCATGGGGGTTTCTACGTTATGGAGTTGTTACCCCATTCAAATTATATTGTCCCTTAGGTCATCCATCTCTCTTTATTGAAGAAGCTATATCCTCAGTTTTCTAGTCTATTCTCATTGAACTTTGAGTCGTGTCAATATGCTAAACTTCATCATGTGCATTTGAGTCCTAGAGTCAATAAACGAGTTTTCGCTCCTTTTGAGTTAGTTCATTATGATGTTTAGGGTCCTTGTTCAGTTATGTCTCCCACTGAGCTTTTTTTTCTCATTTTAGTGCTTTTTGTGCCTAAATTCATTAATTCATATCTTGTTCAAACATTTAGTGATAATATGAGACATATTTATCGAGCCTTTAGTCCTTCATATTCTGACTTGGGATTCTCCATTAGACCTGGTGTGTTGATACACGCTTCTCGAGAATGGGATGATGAGAAAGAATGGACATCTTATTGGTTGCCAGGCCCTTTGTTCTAGATGAATGTCACACCAAACATTTTTGGCGATGCGGTCTCCCACATCTTGATTTTTTGATTAATAGGATGCCTCGTTGGTTCTTAATTGAAATTTCTCCCTTACCATTAGTTGTTTGAAATAATACATTGTTACTTATTGATCATAAGATATTTGGATGCACATGCTTTGTTCGAGATGTTCATCCTCGGCTCTCTAAGCAGTCAAGTTGCTTGAAATTATCTTTGTAGGATATTCTTGTGTTTTAAAAGGATATAGGTGTTGTTGTCGCTCTTCGGCGTTCACTGTATTTATTGATGTTACATTTCTTTGGAATTCACCATAGGTTTCCCTTTCTTCTACTGTTACTAGTCAGGGGGAGGATGATGATTTATTAGTGTACATTGTTTCCTCATCGGCTCCACTGGCTCCTACTCCATATCTCGTTCCCGTTAAACCTCTCATTACTCAGGTATATTCTTGACATCAAAACCCTCTAGTCTCTAGTCCAACATCGGCTGCTTCGTCATCAAATCCACTCTAAAGTGATGATCTCCCAATTGCTCTCGATAAAGGTAAACACCAGTGTGCTCACCCAATCTCTTCGTTTGTTTCCTATCACCATTTGTCGTCTTTCTCTTGTTCCTTTATTGCATCTCTTGATTCTATCTCTATTCCTAACATTGTCCGTGAGACTTTATCTCACCCTGGTTGGCATAGTACTATGGTGGATGAAATGCAAGTTTTAGATGACAATGGTGCATTGGAAAGAAGGCTATTGGTTGTCGTTGGGTGTTTGCAATAAATTTTAATCTTGATGGTCTGTTGCTAGATTGAAAGTCCGTCTTGTTTCTAAGGGCTATGCTCAGACTTATAGCGTTGAGTTATTAGTGCTTTTTCTCATGTAAACTAAGGATGACATCTATTTGTCTGTTTATTTCTCTTGCTACTTCTTATGATTCATTTGCATGACTTGATACTCGGAATGTCTTTTTCTACATGATCTTGAGAAAAGTTTACATAGAAGCGACCTCAGGGTTCGTTGCTCAGGGGGGAGATAAGGAAGGTGTGTCGTATTCGAAAATCTATGTATGGTTTGAAACAAGTCTTTATCCTTGGATTGTAAATTCGATTCGGAAATTGGGAGCGTTGACATGCGAGAAAAGTAGGTATTACTATGTCTTACAGAAAATTCTGGATTTTGGTATTATTAACAGAAGTGTATATGGATGTGTTGTCATCCTTTGAGATTATTTCAAGGTATATTATCTCTTAAATCCTTTCGCCATGGTCGGTTCGTAGATTTAGGAATGTTAAAGTATTTTGGGTGTATGAAGAAGTAAGTAGGGAATTATGTTTATCGGAAATATGTACTTAGGATATTTATATCGATACAAGAAATTGGGCACCTGACGTATAGTACTCCACATAGCTCCTAATGTACAACTCACTAAGGAAGGAGAACTATTTGAAGACCCTGAGAGATACAGAAGACTGGTTGGGAACTTGAATTATCTTACAGTAACTCGCCCGGATATTGCTTACTTAGTGAGTACTTTGATCGAGTATGTAAATCTTCAGTCAGTCGGTGGCGGTATGGAGCATATCTATCTTTGCGAGAAACTCACAGGCGTGGAGTATTGTATAAGAAGCATGGGCATACGGGATTTAGTGCTTTTGGTGTAGACTAGCGGGATCTAAGGAAGATAGGAATTAATGCCGAGGATGTTGTGTATCTTTGTTGGAGAAAATCTAATCTCATGGAAGAGTAAGAAGCAAAGTGTTGTCTCGCGGTCTAGTGCGAAGTCAGAGTATCAAGCCATGGAACAGTATATATGCGAGATCATGTGGATACGCATCAAAACTTCAATACCAACGAAGCTTTGGTGCTTGATAGCCAGTTATCATGCATAAACATCCTTTCGATATTTCATGAATAGACAGAACATATTGAATAGTTGTCATTTTGTCCGTGAGAAGATCCAGTTGGGGTTGATCTCTATAGGATATGCTTAGTACGCGCGGAAGCGGGTTAGGAGATATTTTGCAGCAGTTGAGTGGGGATCGAGCTAGTTATCTTTGTAACAAGTTGGGCATGATCAACATCTATACTCTAACTTGAGGAGGAGTGTTATAGTATTATAGAATTAGAAACTACATGGAAAAAGGAAACATGTATTCATGTAACGTTAGGAAACTTCATATTCTTTCCTTTTTAATTTTGGATTGTCTTGTATATAATTAGGTTGTTTGTGATCCAGTAGAAATATACAATTTTCCTTCATTACTTCAATTACGAAGCGAAGTTACCTCGAAAATATTGTTTTGACATTCTATGACTCTTTGTTTTTTTGGGTAGCATCCTTTGTGATTGATGGTTAACACTTTTTAAGAGAAAAGGTTTCAAGTCTATTAGTATCCCCTCTATTGTTAGATCTAGCAATATGTATCTTGGAACTAAATTTTGTTTAGGCAATTAGAAAAAGAATTCTAGAAATAGTTTGAGATAAGATATCAGTGCTACAGATATTTGGCAGCCTACACAAAGTTGGCAAACTAAAAGAACATCTAAAAAGGGTTTTAAACTAGTCAAAGATAGTTAATTAAACCCCAAAACCAAGAGTAAAATCAGTAAATGATTTCAAAAAAGTAAAGGTGAGACACCAGTGGCTAATAGATTAGTAACTGATTTCCAACTACTTGGTCAATCTATGACCTTGTCTTGAAACCACCTATCATGGGTTTAACATCACAACCAAAGAGCAGCAGGCAATGCATAAAATAAAGAACTTTCTAGACTAAAAGTAACAAGTGCATTGCAAAGTTGTTGCATATATTCACTTCTAATATGCAGTTTCCTTTTTCAGTTTTCAATGCAAAAAAACCATGTTCGCAAAATTCTATAATGTAACCTTCATTAGGCTAAAAAAGTGATGGGAATCTCACCCCAGGAAAAAGCATCCCTATCAAACGGCAAGCTTTGTCAGAAACAGAGAGCAGCAATGTCTGAGATGGTAACTGGATGACGGCACACTAGAGAGAAAACAGGAAAGGTCCAGCATTAGAAAAATCTAGTTGCGAATCAAATGGATGCTGGTATTGTTGATATTGACAAACACACAACAAAACTATTCAAAATTCACAAGAAACATTCTCACATCATTAAATGAGATATTGATGATTAGGATGAAGCAAATTAGTCTCACAAGAACAAGATCATGAGAGGACATACAACTATGCTATCATACTTTAAAACGAGTGACCCAAAGAAAGGTTAATTAAAGAATCTAGCAAGACTGATTTATTATTGCCAGTAAATTTTTTGGTATTGACATGCACCTAATGCTAGCAGTTAGCAAGAAGGTTTGAGATAAGATATCATAAGCGGTGATATATGAGAATGGATTTCATTACTAGAAGACATTGGCATTGGGAAGAAAATAGTTGATCAGATAAAAGTTTATATTTCCATGGTCAGATTTTGATATTGGTTGAAGGGTTTGACACACACACACATATGTTAGAGTTCACAAGGTACTAGACAAAAGAACCTTCTCTCACCTTACCTTTTTGTTCCAGGGATGAAAGTTTTAATTTTTTGTTTAATTCTCGTGGTGATGAAGGCATGTTATATCAAGAGCTCCAAGGTGGGGGATGAAGAACCAAAGATTGCTTATTGTTTTTTGCAGATAATAATGCCCTGTTATACTATGAGGTGCAGCAAGAACAATTGACTCAAGCTGGTCCTTTTTGTGCTTTAAAACAATTTCTCATTTAAAGGGCCAACCATGAGGAAAAGTGAAATCATCCCTGTCAATATCTTATATTTCCTCAATGGTGATGCCAATATTAATTTATTATTAGAAAACTAAATAATCTGTTAGGCATTTGAGGGACAAAACCCTAAACCTGACCCTTTTAATAAACTCCTCATAGCTTCCACAGCTCCATTCCATATCTGTCCCTTGATGCTCTAGAACAAAATTCCTCTTCTTCTTCCCAATACTTCCCTTACCTGCTACCAAAGGATCTCATTCCTAGTTGCAAATCTCCAACACCAATTTCCAAGAATTGCGTTGATTAGGGTAGACACCCCCAACATTTTAAACATGTGTGATTTCTATAGAGCTCCCAATAGGGGACCCAATTAGGTGGTAGGGAGAGAATGCACTTAGCACCCTAGTGAAATCCTTAGAATCAACAACCTCCTCCATCGGGATCAATTCACTTTTCTCCAAATTAATTTTTTTTTAACCTAAGATTGCCTCAAAACACATAGAAACCTAACTCAAGTACTATAATTCTCCTTACCAAAGCCATAAAGAACCAAGGTGTCATCAGCAAAGACACTTCTATAACCTCTCTTCCCTTCCTACTGGTCAAGAATCTTCCAATAAAACCTCCTTCCTTAGCTCTCTATAAGTTTCTAAATTAATGATTTTGCTAAAATATGAACTTCCCATACATCAAATTTTTCCTTTTTTATAGGTAAATTTGTGTCCCCATTGGGACTCGAACTAGGGAACATTCCACAAACCCTCCTCACCCTCATCCTGTTACCACTTCAAGGGCTTCTCATAAGTCATAATATTGCATGATAAACTTCTATATAAAGTAATTTTTCCAATTAGAATCAAGTTTCTACACAACAATGGAATGTAACCATCCTGAAAGTAGTTGTGCATGATCCCCTTGGAGAGGGAAGATCAAAATTCCTGCATGGTAATATAGTTTTTTACTTTTTTTTATATGAGAAACAACATAATTAATATATTAAATAAGGATTAAAAGGTCAAGAAAGCCGAGCCTCACGAAGCCGATGATAGCTTCAAAATAATCAAAAAACTATACCATTGAATTAATGCAAACAACCTCCTTCCTGGCCCACTACTTTGGACCTACACACTAGCACTTAATCAATCACATTAAGGATGTATGGTTGTGTTTAGTTGGTGCTAAAGACAGAAATAAGTGTTTCAGATATTGATCTTTCTTGTCTTAGAAGGTACATCTGTTTCTTTTATATACATAGTTAGTTGCATGGCATTTTTAACATTGGATCTCATCCTTTGTATGCAATTGTCATCATATCACAGAAACTCCCAGAAGGAACCTAGTCCAACTCAATCAATCCAAATAAACTGTGTCACAACCCCCTGATCAAAGATCAATGTAGGAAATATATTATCTCCTCTACTATCCTCTGTTATTGGTATTCACCTTCTTGTATGTCATTAACTAAGCAGAGGATTTAACCTTAAGAACTTGAGATTTCCAAACAAAATTAATACGAAGGAAAGGAACTAGGTCAGAATGATTAGACAAGACTAGAAAGAAAGGCTAATTATAAATAAAGTTAAGAAATATAAAGACCAAACTATTGCATCTAGGACGGATGTAGATAAATGCAAGCACGTAAAAGATAACATAACTCTTTCAAGATCTTCTATCCCAAAACCATAGAGGTTAAAGCTAAAATTCCGAAAATAATAATAATAATAGTAATAATAATAATAATAATAAGATGACTCAAGAATTAACAACATACGAAGATTTTTAATTGGGACAATTCCGAATAGACTTGGGACTTGGGACTTGAGACTCCAAAGGTTGATCCCCCCACCATAAGTCTTCCAAAAACAGATTCTCCACCACAAGCTAGTAAAGTCCTAAAGACCTATACAATAGCCTTCTATGGGTAACAATGTGACCACTTGACAATTATATCAGCATCCCTCCCATTAGTATGTGATCCATAAATGCTTAGAGTGACCCGATGTCACAGATCAAAACTTTACCTAAGAAACCTCCATAGCCATTTCCCTGAAAATGGAACATTTCTCTGAAAATGGAACATTTCTGGTTCTAAACCATGCAAGAAACTCATGCCTTGATATGAATGATGACATAAAAGCAAAACTGAATTAGTAAAAAATGGCAAAACAAATAATAACAAAACTGAACAGAGAATAGCATAGAATCAATAAGAAAATCGACAGAAAAGCATTAAGATGAAGTTGCAAAAGAAGGAAGCTTAGCATTCAGGTAACTCACAAGCTTCTTTTCCTGCAGCTGCCCAAGAAATCCATGCTGGTTCATTGCTCGAAAAACTAGAAAATCTGCTTTCCCAACATACTGCCTGATATTAAATTAAAAGAAATCAATAGAACTTAAGAATATATGAAAAGCAGAGAAGGTTTACAATTAGACAAAAAAACAGGAATCGTAAACAGAGAATACTTGTTATTCATGTGGTCCTGGGATATAAGCCGTACTATTTGCATCGTCCCTGGCCAGTTTGCTGCAAGCCTGTGAAAATGGAAGAAGCTCATGAAATTGATAACTTATCTTAGTAATCAATATAAATGAGGAATTATAGGGGAAGGAAAAACCAAAGTGAAGCCACACTGAGTACAAAAGCAAGATAGTTGCACTCTCTGGAAACTCACTGATAGAAACTCCTACTAAAAAATGCAACTCCATGGAATACAATTACAGAAAGCACCTTACCCTTTCGTTAATATTTCAATAGCAAGATAGTTGAACTCTCTGGAAACTCACTGATAGAAACTCCTATTAAAAAATGCACCTCCATGGAATACAATTACAGAAAGCATCTTACCCTTTTGTTAATATTTGGAAACAACTTACTATTTTAATAGTTATCTGAAAGCCATTCCTTACACAAATTTATGGATGCACCTTGGCTTATGATTGGGGCCAAACCTTTTGAATGAAATCAAGAAATTGGGAGAATGAATTTTGAAAGGTGTTTTCAGCATGCACTATAGAGATTATGATAGGACGGATTATGTTGTAACTTGTTGGAATCTCAAAAAGTCAGTTCTACCAACACTGAGTGCAATATAAAATTTAAACTAAGATAATTTTGGGGGTAATTTAATTTCTTAAACTTTTGATGTCTACATCTTCACCGGAGAGAAGAAAATTGCTAGTGGAATGATATATAATCTATTCCTTCCAAGTTGCCGCTAACAGAGCCCTTCTAAGGTAATTTTGACAGGTGTTAACTGCATATTCAGAGATTTTGAGCCTTATACTTTCCATATTAGATTTCATGTTTGATCCTGGTAACACTTTTTATTAAAGAGATTGTTTATTCTGATTTTTATAAGCAAGGAGCAATTAGGGATTTGATTATTATTATTGCTGCAAGATAATGAGAATTGACATACTCGGAAGGGCCACAAGCACTACTACTCTCTTCATACAAAATGGCCCTTTTCCATACATCTTGGCGGAACGTCAACTCAAACAGGCAATATTGCCGAGGAAGGATTTTTAGAATAGCGGGCATTTCTCAAACCCACAATTGCAATGAACCAGTCTCTTTACCATCATCTCACATGTTAGAGAAACTAAGTCTGGTCCTGATTAAAGTCCACTATTAATTACCGGCTGAATATTAATCCATTTTGATAGTTGTTCTCGTTCTTATTAGTGATAGAAACAATAAAATAAGTAACAATGACAGAAAACATTAATTTAAGCTACTTCAAATAAAGATGATATTTCCTGGACTTACGACTCAGAAGCTGATGCACTTCTATAACCCTGCCACAAAGAAACAATATAAAATAATATCAGCATTTTAGGTCAGGACTAATTCAATGATTTAAGTGGAGTGATTTCACTCCAGTATCCATAAATTCTGAAAATAACAGCAACTTGCAATGTGAAATCGAGATTGAAGCAGAGATGAAGAAACATACTTCAAGTCTGGTGATAAAAACAGGCTGCCCTTGTCTCTGCCCTGATAAGTTTCCCTGCATGCATTTTGATCATACACCAAAAAGGAAAAGGTGAAAAAAATCATTGACTGCATGCGCACTTTGTATAGAAAGTGAAGAACTGAGCTATTATCAATTTAATGGATATTTTTGAAAACATTTGCAGACACTTCTAGAAAATATGAAATAGGCATTACAGAATGCATCAATTATAAAATCATAAATCAATGTTCTAAAGACAAATAATAGGATGGATATGTTGCAAGATATGCATATGAAAGATACATAAATATTACAATGACTTGCCAATCAGAAAATCTATAAATAAGGACATACATTGAGAAGCCAAAACCCATAACACATAAGGTGTCTACAGAGTACTACCCAATCGGTCTGGAGAAAAGGAAAAGACAAAAACAAGTAGAAACAAGACCTAAATAGCAGTTAACAACATGATTTAAAGTCGTGGTATTGATCATTGACTCGAAAGGTCCTGAGGCATATCATTCTTAGTGTTTCTGATTAGTATCAAATGATATGTAAAAATATGTTATAGTAAAAGCTTAGAAAAATTTAGAAAAATTTTCAAAACTATAATATAATCACGTGAATTAAAATATATATATATATATATATATATAAAGAACATAATTTATATATTAATAGAAGCATATTAGGTGTATGGTTTGCAAACCCCTCCGCACTATACACGCACCAATTGGCCGTAATTACCTCACTTACAATATTGTTCACAAATCATTTTTTTTTTGTTACCAGAACCCCCTTAGCTGGTAATTCAAAGGATTTGGCAAATGATTGTTTTTTTTTATAACCGTAGGTGTCTAGGCTAGCAACCGCGCACTTCAACTAATCCCGTGGGGCCTTGAAGTTAATGACCGCATAAACCTCTAGGTGCCCTGAGCATATTAGGTATTTTATTTCCTTCTACTTGATGGATCAAGAGAACTGCGATAACAATGTAATATTATGACAAAAAATTTTACATGCAAGAAACAATAAATTGATTCCAATGGAAAAGAAATTCCTTAGGCGTCTCAGTTTGCATCTAGGGCCCACTGCATACACCTTACCTTGAATTATCCTAGCTCTCCCTAGCTATCATTTATTTTGTCCCCCATATAAATCTAATCATTAACATATAAATCTAATCATTATGTAGTGAAGCACTGCTACAGTAATTTATGACTTGATTTGTGTCCTATAATTATGAACTGGCGGTTAGCTGCTTTTGTACCTATAATTAATGTCTAACTTATTGGAGTTATTCTAGACCAAAAACAGAGCTGTTTCCTTTTCTTTTTTCCCCACAATAAACAACATAAATAAATGTAAATATATCCGATGAATACACAACTATTACTCAAATATCGATCTCTGTTTTCATTATATAAGAGCCTTGTGCTTAATGTTTCAATTGTAGACGTTTGACCTATTTTTTTTTCCAGCCCTAATAGCTGGAATTGCTGGTGTTTTCTTTCAACCTTCGTTGAGATTATTGGTTCAAGGGATTAATTCAAAACCCCATTTTTGGTGTCTATTATTTCCTAGTCTGTGTCCTTCCCATTACAATACTCTTGTCCAATCTCCAACCAGCCCATGATAACAGAAAAATATAATGCCTCTTCCACTATTACCAAAATAATCATAAACACTCAAACCCAATCCTAATCCACAAAGTTTTTTTTTGGATGAGCAAATACAAACAAGTATATATTTTTTGATGAGTAAACGCAATTGTTGAGTTGTAAATAGAATTGGAGAATTATTTTATAATCCCTTAAATTGAGGGATTCGGTTAGTTTCCTTTTTCCGTTTTTAGGAATAAGTTAGTTTCCTTTTTATGTCTCTTGTTTCCCTTTACCTTCTCTGTAATCCCTATATAAGCAGGGTGTATAGTCAATCTAAAATACGAGAAAATTATCACTTTTCATCCCATATTTCGTGTCATGGTACTCGAACATGATTTTAAACCTGACATCATTAAGCCTTCATTGCCATTTTTAAGCCTTCATAGTGGATTTTTGCTTCTTTCACGTTTTCTTTCTCGCTCTGTTTTGCTGCAGTTTATGAGCAGCAGGTCATTTCATAGGTTTTTTAGTATGAAGATGTCAGGATTCTGAGAGGCAACTACTAAAGCTGTGGAGGAGATTGTTCGATCTCGGTAACTGAGGTATAAGCTCATTGCAGGCCACATAGGTTGGATGGAAAAAATTACTTTAAATGGTCTCAACTTGTTCGCACTATGCTGAAAGGGAAAGGGAAGATTAGCCATCTTATGGGTACAAGGCCGAAACCAGTAGATCCCCATTTTGAAGTATGGGATGAAGAAGATTATATGGTGCCAGTGATTTGGCCAGGTGCTATAGCTCAAGTTAGCGACATGTATGTTCTTAACACAATAAGGATATTGGGACGCCCAATCGACAAAGCGTATTCAAAAATTTAGAGATCACATTTCAGTATGAGGTCGAGTGAAGGCGATTGCTACAAAAGCGAGTAAAACAATTCTTTGAATAACGCGATCAATTTGAAAACTTTGTAGCAGAACTTGATCATTATAGGGTGATAAAAACCAAATGTCACGAGGATCTTAGATTGTTAAGGATTTCATTGAGCAAGATAGAGTCTATGATTTTCTTATTGGGCTTAACCCAGAATTTGATCAAGTGCGAATCCATATTCTTGGCAAGCAGGAGGTTCCGTGCTGTAATGAGGTGGTGACACTGATTCGAGGAGAGGAAATCCGAAGGAGTGTTATGTGAACCACAAAACCTTGGATGATCCAGCCACAGTAGCAAAAAACGGAGATATCAGGAGAAAGGAAAAATGATGCGCCTAAACACTTGAGTAGAGACAATCCAATGGAAGAACAAGGACGTGCTTTGGTGCACCTATTGCAGCCTAGGCACACAAAGATAGGGTGTTGGAAGAATTTGAATGGTAAGCCACCAAGTCGAGAATGGGGGCTTGGGTGGAGGCGACAAAGGCTCGAGCACACATGGTAGAGTAGCTAGGCAGAAATTCAGCAATAAATTGGGTTCAATAATGAAAAAATGGAAGGCGAGAAGCATTTGGGATCCTTAAACCCTCACGGAGCTTGTTCTTTGAAATAACATTTCAACTTCATTATCTTTTTGCGTAAATGCCTCAAACAAGATTTATGGTGATTCTTGGGTAATAGACTCCGGTGCCACATACCATATGACACCCAGTCTCAGCGCCTTTTCTCGAGCCCAGTAACAAGAAAGTTGCGCGTTGACTGATGGTATTTGTGTGTTGCGGGTTTAGAGACATATATATCACACCTACTCTTATCTTAAGTCTATCCTTGTACCAAAATTGTATTGACCTTGTTTCCATTCAAAAGCTTATAGCGATCTTAAATGTTATCTTTATTTTTCCGCTTCTTATTGTGTTTTTTAGGAACGGGGTTCAGTGAGGAGGATTGGACTTGCTAAGGAAAGGAACGGTCTTTACCACCTTTAATTATCTCAGAAAATTAGTAATAATTTGTCATTGTCTTTTCTCAGTTCCTCAAATAAGGATATCATTTGGTTGTATCACCTACGTTTAGGTCATCCATCTTTTAGGGTTTTAAAGGTCATGTTTCCTTATTTGTTCCAAGGATCAGATATTTAAAGGTTTCATTCTGCGAAACACCGTGGTCAGCAAAACATATCATCATCTTTTTCTATTAGCAATAAAAGAAATTACTTATCATTTTATTTGTTCATAGTGACACAGGGGTCCTTCGACTATACCTAATGTTTATGGGGCTCGTTGGTTTGTATCCTTGAGTGATGGTGATTTAGGTTACATGGATCTTTTCTTCTTAAACAAAAAATCTGATGTTAATGTTATACCTAATTTCCACTCAATGGTTGAGAAAACCAATTTTAGGGTTCAAATAAAAGCTTTAGGACGAGATAATACTAGAATTACTTTAGCAATTTTGTCACCCTATATCAATCATAGGGCATTCTCCATGACTCATCATGTGTTAACACACCCGACAAAATAGGGTAGCCCAGAGAAAATGGGCATTTACTTAACACAACACAGTTACTCTTCCGAGGGAATGGTCTAAGTCTATTGGGGAAATTTGTTCTTGCGCCACATCCTAATAAATAGAATTCCCTCCACAGTGTTAAACGACAAAGTCGTGAAATTGCCAAGTTTCTATCCACACTTCAAAACCTTAAAACGGGCTCCTCCTAGAGTATTTAGGTGCACTATATTTGTTCAAGTATTTTGACTAACATAGAATGACTATACCCCAGGGTGCTAAAATGTCTTCCTTGGTTGCTCATCCACTCAAAAGGTTACAAATGTTACAACCCCTCGACGAAAATTTTACTTCTCTGAAGATGTTACCTTCACTGAAAACAAACCTTTTTTCCCCGAGTCCTCTCTTAAAGGGGAGATTTCAATGATGAAGATAATCATATGAGTCCTTTCTTGATCTTCCTCATGTGTCTCATGGGTGATGATGAAGACTGGAGTCACCCGATTCTACCATTGAACCAGTGTGTCCCACGTTCCCCAACTGAGTGTCACTCGCATTGTGTACTTTCGAAGGAAAGGCCATTCCAATCGAAGCGGATCGAGAATCAAGATCAAACCTTGGGAATGAAATCACGGTAAGATCAAACCCACCTTTACATATACACAACTGTTGAAACATTGACTGATGACAACTGGGCCACAGACCTTCCCATTCTTTGTTAGAAAGAGCGCAGTACTAACCAACTACTTTATCCACTATCACACTATGTGTCTCTTAAGCATCTATTACCGACCCACAAGAATTTCATTGTGAGATTACAAACCTCCATCATCCTAACACCTTTGTTTACGGCATTGTGAAGAGGAATGGAAGGATGCTATGAGAGGAGATGAGTGCATTAGAAAGAATAAAACATGGGGAGATCGTTAGGCAGAAGAAGGAAAAACATTGTTGATTGCAAGTGGATTTTCACACTAAAATATAAGGCTGATGGATCTCTTGAGAGACATAAAGCAAGATTGGTAGCGAAAGAGATTTTCGAGCTTATGGGTTGATTATCGAGACTTTGCTCGATTGCAAAATGAATCTTGTAAGAATCTGTCATTGTTTGCCTACAATTGTGACTCCTACAGTGTATGATGTTAAGAATGCATTTCTTCATGGTGATTTAGATGAAGAGCTTTTTATGAACATCCACCGAGATTTGGGGGAACAAGTATGATTATTAAAATTTGAAAAAGGCCCTTTATGGGCTAAAAGAATCTCTAGGGCTTGGTTTGGAGATTTGCAAAAAGTCATGAAAAGTTTAGGTACAAACAAAGCCAAGAGTGACACGCTCTTCGGTAAACTCATTTATGTGACGACATCATAGTGAAATGATGAAGAGAGAAGCATTATGTAGGCAGAGATTAGCGAGAGTTTGAGATAAAGACCTTGGAAACTTAAATTACACTTCCTTGGTATTGAGGTGGCATATTCTAAACAAGGGATCTTCATCTCTCAACAAAAATATGTGACTGATTTATTGGCAGAAACAGGGAATATTGGGTGTAAACCAGTCTCTACCCTAATAGATCCAAACCACAAGTTAGGAGAGGCTAAAGAAAAACCAATGGTGGATAAAAGAATGTACTAGAGGCTGGTTGGTAGGCTCATATACCTTGCTCACACTTGGCCAGACATCACCTACTCAATGAGCGTGATCAGTCAATTCATGCATGATCCAAGAGAACCTCATCTTCAAGCTGCATTACTTGAAAGGCAACCTCGGGAAAGGAATTTTGTTCAAGAAGAACGATACTCTTGCTTTCTGAGAAGCATACAGTGACCATGTGGTTCCATATGGATCGAGAAGATCAACTACGAGGGGTATTGTACTTTTCTTGGGTAGTAGATAGTGGAGTAAAAATGAATCTTGAGTAGCAAGGTCGTGCGGGAGAATCAGAGTTTAGGGCCATTGCTCAGGGGTTGTGTGAACTACTTTGGTTGAAGATTATTCTAGATGATTGAAGTCAGTGGATGACCTATGAAATATATTGACAACAAATCGTATAATGTGCTCATAGCCACATACAACAGATGAACCAAAACATATATCGAGGTTGATAGACATTTCATCAAAGCACCTAAAGGGGTCCACAGGTATATAGGAGGTATGCAAGAGGGTCCCATCAAGGGCGAAAAAGAAATAGGAAAACGAAACTCACCATGCATATATGCCTAAATCTGGCTGTGGTCAAAATTGTTTAGAATGCGAATATTCTCTAGATATTCTTTGGTTTATCTCCTACCTTTTGTGTACATTATCCTCCTTCGTTTTACACTTTATTTTGTTTCCTTTTTGTTCAATTCTTTTTTATATATATAGGTGTCTCTATACTATGTAAATTATTCAATCAATAAGAAAAGCATTATTTTCTTATATCCCTTCACATGGTACCAGAGCCATGGGTTAAGTTTTTGTCGTGTTCTCTTTTCCGGCAGCCCCCTTCTTCAGCGAACTTTATCTTCTTCGACGAACCTTCACTTCTCCGACGGACCTTCTCTTCTCCAACGGGCCTTCTCTTCCCGTTTTGATCGGCCCACGTCGGCTCGCCATTGGATCATCTCTCGGAAGCTCTTGACAATGTTGCATTGTCGTTGCTCGAATGGGGTTAAGTATATCCTTTACTCTGAAAGCAATTGCATATGATCTATATGCTTGACTTAAAGGAGTGTAGAGAATCATAAGTGTTCTCTATATATTTTTAGTTTATCTTTAACCTTTGTGCCAAATTATCATCTTATTTTACACTTTATTTTGTTTCCTTTTTTCCATTCTTTTGTATATATATAGGTGTCTCTATATTGTGTAAATTATTCAATCAATAAGAAAAGCATTCTTTTCTTATACCCCTTCACAAAAATAAACCAAAGATCTAGGCCTTTCAACAATGTACACATTTAACCAAGACCATAGATTACAAATAAAAGAGGCTTTCATCATTTAAGATGAGAAAACTTTGTTTTTAAACGCAATGTGGTTCCTTTCACACCGTATGGACCAGAAAACGCTAACAAAGGCTGCCATCCAAGCTTTTTTACACTTCTTCCCCACAAAAGAACCTCCCGAGGAGGGTCTAAAGGAACACCAGAACAACCTGACAATAGCTAAGAGGAAATCCCACAGCACTATAGCCTTTGGGCAATGGACTAACAAATGGTCAACCGTCTCCTCCTCCTCCCAAAAATACAAACAGGTATATTAATCACAAAATAAATAAATAAGATCCATTGGCTACTAGAAAGTATATTGGAGGTACACTGGGGAGCAAAACGAAGAAAACAAAAGATGCAAAAAACCACCCACGATCCACACATACACCCGATTGCACTTACAGCCCAACTGGTCAAAGTGCCTGAGGAAATAGTTTTATCCGCACTGCTCTGTGGTTACCCAAACCCATAAGTTACAAATGAAGGTTGACTTCATCCTGAGAAAATTTATTATCAAAGACCACCATGTTCCTCTGCACGAATTGGTCGAAGAGCCAAATTTGTCATCCATTTTTTGCATTTTTACGAGGGGACACCTTGCAGTGAGAAGAGTATGCAGTGGTGTGGGGTTTGACTTCTACCAACAATAGAAATTAAAAGCTCCCAAAGCGTCCTAGCCCTTGTGTAGGATGGTCCACTGTTTCCTCTTCCTTTTCACACGGATTCCACCTGTTAGCTAGTGCTCTTCCCCTCCATTTTAGCCGATCCAAAGTCAATACCTTGCTCCAACAACCTTCCTAAGCAAAAAAAAACCCGCCTTACTAGGGACATATGGGTTCCAAATTGACAAGTGGGGGAAGACAACCGAACGGGACGGGTCCAACAGCTTATACATGCTCTTCACAGAGAACCCTCCTGCCTTAGTCTCTTTCAGCAGTTGCATATCATCATGGCTAAGCTGATCTACACAAGAATGCCAGAGTATTCTAACCACATCTGAACTAAATGCAGGCAATTATATAAGTGGTCACAGTTCATAAAAACGAAAGTGAATGGAAAAATGAAATTTCATTTACTTGGGTAGAGATGAGTATGGAAGACCCAACTTCAATGCTTGGAATAAAGGAAGATTCTTATATAATGTCTTGGTCGTGGAACTCAAAGTAGCTAAAGATCAGAAAAACTTTTATGTTTCCTCTCTACATCAAGGAAGATTTCGGAGGCTATCAAATCATAAGCAAAATTGAACAAACATACTTCTTCTTAAAGGCATGCAGGTTTTCTTCCAAACATCTAACCTACAAGAGAACCTTTATGGAACAAGGACCAAACTAAGGAGCTCAAGGATTCTAACCTAAATAAAGCCCCAAATGAGAAAGGGAACATTGTGTCCAACAAACCTAGCCTAAGAAAATGGTCCTACATAACAATAACACCTAAGAAGGTGCTTCTATTTAAATTTATCTTAAGTACTGATATCCATCTAAATGCTTGAAGAATTAGCTTATTATTGCACAAAATCTAAAGTCAGCTTTGGAGAAGACTATAGTTTCATATAGGAACTATAGGTGTGACTAATAGAACATCTACCCACCAATCCCCCTATTCTTGCCCCTGATCATCATTCTCCTCAGCACATCAATTACTATGAGATAAGGAGGTCATACTCATCAAGGTAGCCTAATTGATCAGGGTGAATAATGGGAAGTTTAGTCCAACAAAGGCACATGATTCCAGGTTCAAATCCTACCATTCATACCCTAAACTTACCTGATAATATTGTTACGAGGCAATCCGCAACCTAAGTTTTAGATCCCCGAATCCGCAACCTAAGTTTTAGATCCCCGTGGAAAGCTAAGGCTTCAGCCACACATATATATAGTAAATTTTAAATTTAACGAAAAAAAAAAACCTACACATGACAAAAAGTGCTGGTTTATACACTGTTACACTCACCTAAATCCAATAGTAATGCAAGCTATCCAAATTAAATCAAGATTTAAAGAAGAATGCAAGTACTGAAATCAAGGATGAATTCTAAAACACCATCAAGCCAACCATCTGCAGTTAAATTAATATCCTTACCTCCCAGACCTTTACATATTTGGACTGTGCTGTTTGCAAAGCACTTGATGTCTGCTGTGATAAGGGCATATTAGCTGCTGCATTGTTGTTCACACCAAGAGATGGTATTCCGGCTTGCACTTGTTGAGACATTCCTGGAGTAGGAATCATTGTGCCAGTTCCAGAAGATATACCTGATGGGCCAAGACCAGTCATCATGTTCTGGTTCAAACTTAGTCCACTTTGTACCATTTGTCCTCCAGGAAGATTCCCTTGACTCATGCCAGGTACTGTTTGGCCCATACTAACACCCCCTTGAAGATTACTCAGTGGTTGAGAAATGCCTAAGTTTGAGTTCATTGACATATTAGAAGTTGCTGAAGTGAATGAACCTAGAGCTGAGTTTTGTGCAACCTGGGCAGTTCCTGCTAGTGTCCCTGATCCAGTTATTGATGAGACAGCTGACTGCCCAGATGAGAACACAGTTTGAGTAGCAGGCACAGATGATGCCATTCCACTAGATATCATATTTGACATATGCATGGCCATGGAAGTCCCACCCATTGACTGAAGCCCTATGGAAGTTCCCCCACTCAGGGCTGCAGAATTCATCACCCGTGCTTGAGAGAGGTTGTTCAGGATGCTTACATTTGCTGCAGCAGGAACCACAGGACGTAAGGGCTGTGATATACCACTCACTATAGGTTTCAAATCTTGGACATTGTCAACACTTGAGATCATCTCCTGAGAAGTAGAAGATGGTGATGAAGTCTGAAGGCTTGGAACTCCTTGAGAAGAAGCACGTGGGACAGATGGAATATGCGGAAAACCAGGTCCAGATGTGATGGAAGTTACCGTGCTTGGTTCCTGATCAGAGACAAGAAAAGTTCTTTGGTCATGACCATTAACACGATCCTATGGATCAGAAGAATTAAAGTGAAGATAAAAAGACTTATTTCCAGCAAAGGCCAAGAAAGCAAAAGCAAATTTATTTAAATGTAATTGATACAAGTGTCCGGTGCTGGTTAAGTTTCAAATTCATTTAATTTCCAATGCTTAAGACATGGAAACATGGCAAACTAATTGAACTTCTCTTTCCTTGCTTTCAGACACTGTGACAAATTGAGGAGCGTATCTAAGATGAAGTATCCAAAATAGATGTATGGTTGGTTATGACAAAATAGAAATTTGTTCATTTTCTTGATTGAACATATCTGTCGTATGTTAAATACACATATTAACAGTGAACTTGTTAGACACGTATTTCACACTTAAACTATTTCCTTGTCATGTCTGACAGGGAATTCACAATCTTTGAAATGTTCATGTAAGGTTAAAATTAAAGGATAATGTAACAATGTAAGAATCTTACAACTTTTACGGTAGCAGTCGGAACAGCTCCAACACCAATTGGTGGCCGGTTCATGATACCATTCACTGAGAGGGAAAGTAGGATGTCAGAACTCAACCAATGCAATAGATATATCAGCCACAAAATTTAGATAGGCAAATATAGAATATCTCACGCATTTGCTCGGGAGAATTTCCTTTCTTCCATTTTCCAAAGACAATGGATTACATCATCATTAGCCAAACCCTAAACAAGAGCATAGAATCCTCCATTCCAACAAGGAGGTTTTTTAGTTGCCTGACCTATTTGGGGCACTTTAGTGTAACCAAAAAATTCTTAAGAGCTATAGACATAGTGTAGTCTTAGTTTTCTTTCCAGCCATACGATCCTACAGGAGTAAATTAAAACCTCTTTAATCGTACAAAATTTTCTAAACTGAAAGCCAAGCATCCAACAAAATGTAATTGCTAACACTTTGGTTTCTGTGAGCTTGATGAGGATCAGTTGACTCATTTATGTTCAGTGCTCATGTGGTTTGAAGCTCACTCGGGCTTGAGAATTAACCTGGAGAAAAGTAAGGTTATACCAATGGGCAAGGTAGAGAACATAGATGAGTTGGCCCAAGCTTTGGATTGTTGGGTTGGAGGTTTGCCTTCCTCATATTTAGGCCTTCCGCTGGGCACACCCTTCAAGTCCGTTTCAGTTTGAGACAGTCTTCACAAGAGATTAGCATTATGGACGAGGCAATGCATATCTAAAAGGGAGACACTTCACTTTGATTCAGAGACTATTTCTAGCTTACCCATTTATTTCATGTCCCTATTTCGTATCCCAAGATTAGTGAGGTTGAGAATGGAGAAGATCTAGAGAGATTTATTTTGGGGTGAAGGAGATTTGGAAAGGAAGCCTCATTTGGTTAATTGGGATGTGGTTTCTACAGTAAGGCACAGAGGAGGGCTGGGGGTGAAAAGATTAGATATTCTTAATAAAGCGTTGTTGGGTAAGTGGACTTGGCGTTTTAAGGGAGGAGAGGGGGGGTTTTATGGCATAGAGTGATCAATAATAAGTATGGGGAGGAGGATGGGTGGCGGAGATGTGAAGTTGGGGGTGCTTATGGAGTGAGTGTGTGGAAAGCCATTAGGAAGGATTGGGAGATTGTGGGTAAAGGGATGGCGTTTGTCTTGGGTAATGGGAGAAGGTGACATTTTGGTTGGATAAATGGTGCAGTGATATGCCTTTAAAGAATGCGTTTCCCTTGTAATTTCTAAGGAGGCTTGGGTGGTAGAGGTTTGGAGTGCTCCTTTTGAGGGGGGTTGTTGGGCGCTCCATTTCATAAGGCCTTTCAAGGATTGGGAATTGGAGGAGGTGGAGAGTTTTCTTTTGAGATTGAATGGGAAAGCATTCTCAACAAGGAGGATAGATTGGTGTGGGAAGGGGTCAAAGATGGTAGATTCACTGTCAAATGTTTGTACAACTCTTTGGATGGTTGTAATATAGCAGATTTCCCCTCAAAGGTGATTTGTGATTTGGAATTCTTGGGTCCCTCCTAAAGTGGGGATTTTTTCTAGGGAAGCAGCTTTGATTAAGATTTTAACATTGGATAGACTCCAAATGAGAGGTTGGACAATGGCAAATGGATGCTATCTTTGTGGGAAGGAGGAGATGGTCAACCAATCATATTCTCGTCCATTGTGACTGGACTAGCTCCTTGTGGAATCTCTTGTTTCCCCTTTTTGGTGTGGGTTGGGTCCTCTCCCCTTTACTGTTAAAGAGGTGCTCTCTGGCTGCATGGGTCTTTTGTTGACAGAAAAAGGTTGAAGGTGTGGCGTGCTACGCCTCTGTCTTTTTTGGACGTCATGGCATGAAAGGAATAGTAGAGCTTTTGAAGATAAGGAAAATTCTGTTAATAGGATTAAATTTAAATTCTGGTAACAGTCTTTGGAGTTGGTCTTCTATTTTTCTGTGTCAAGGTCCTCCTCCATTGTAGATTTTGTGGATTGGGTTGGATCAGGTTAAAGGGCTTTGGTGCTTTTGTTTTTTTGGGTTTTTGGTTGCCTTTCTTGAGGTTGTTTTGTGCAGTTGTATACATCGTGTATACCCTAGGACACACTTTTCCAATGCTTATCTTTAATGAATAGATGCATTTGCTTATCCAAAAAAAAAAAAAGTGTAGGCCATGAAAGGCCAAGAGTGTTATTAAAGCATATGGCAAATTAGAAGTTAATTCTTCTTTTTACAGTCAAACTCCATCAGATGTAATTTCTCTTGCTGGTAGTTCTGTTACTAGTAGCACTTTCAAACACAATAACATTCCTCTTCTCTAGCCGGTTTCAGTTCCAAACTCAACAAAGTTCTCTTACGACACAGAATGACAGATTTAGGAGGCTGGATACAACATGTCAAGAATTTGAGTTAACAAGGAACAGAGTTAAATTTGCATGCCACAGAACCTTTCTTTTTTGTGATATTGCATGCCACAAAACTTAGCCACTCATCCATCCTATTTTTTTTTCTTTGCTATATACAAAATCCACTAAGGCAGTTACCCAATGCATTATACTGGGAATATAGGGAAAAGAACATCAAAAATCCAGTATTAATATGTACTTAATAATCAAGATGGAGTCAAATATTTCATGCAGGGGAAGGGATTTAAAAAAGATCTGAAGAGTTCAAAGCGTAAACAACCTGATGGAATAGAAGTAGGAGGGGGCCCTGAAACCTGAGGAACTGAAGCTATATCCATCTTTACAGGACCCTGATCTGCTGTCAAACTGGAAAGTCCAGGCCGACTTAAAGCAGCACGAGCTTCCATGAAACTATCTGAGATTAGAACCAGGAAATGAGGATTTTTGACATTATCAATCGGTGGATCTGCTGCTCGGGGATTGCGCTTTCCCTACAGTGATCAAGCAATGAATTCAATTAGCATGCCCAGTATTCACTGTGCAGGCATGTGCCAGTGCTTGTTTCTTAAAAATATATTTACATGTGTGTTAGAGAGAGAAGGATCATAAACACTCATTGGAAAAATAAATTTTAAAAAGAACTATAACAGGGGACTTCATGTATAGCATAAAAATAATATGAAGACTAAATGTCAAAAAAGCATGATTCAAAATCACGGTATCAGTCACCGATTTGGAGGGTCCCAAGGCATATCGGTTTCGGTTATTGACCGAAGCATAAAATAAGATAATCAGAAAGTTCAAAAAATTATAAAAATATCATATAAATTATTAAAAACTAGATAAAAACTTTGCAAGTTCAAACTTTAAAAAAATAATAAAATAAAATTAATTCATATTTGTTATTTAAATAGTTATAAAAGTATTCACTGAAAGTAATTTATGATAATCCAAGAATAGAAATTATTTTATTTCAATATAGTAACATTTTTATTTGCATAGTGAGAATGTAGTTGAAAGAATTGTCAATAACTTGAGCATGTTGGCTAAGATGACTAGCTTGATGATCCATGATCTAAAAAAAGTAATAAATATTTAAAAAGAACATTATTCATATATTAATAGAAGCATATTGAAATATATTTAGAACTTTTTTATTTACTCTCTTATGCAAAATATTAAATAAAAAAGTAAACAAAATTAATTATATTTATGTAAATTTAATATTTTAAATTTTCTAAAAACAATCATAAATCATTTTTTATCAAAAATATTCTAAATAAAACCATTAAAAAGAATTTTTTATTCATTTTATTCATTTGAATAAACAAATTTGAAAATTATATATATATATATATATATATATATATATATATATATAAAACCCCATCTCCCTCCCTCTCTCTCTCAACTCTCCATCACTATACAAATTACAATCACATCAGTCGACAGCAGCGGGAATTCAACCTAAATGCTAGAGTTCCACAAGGAGTTGTTGAAAAGGTTAGTGAAGAGTTCAAGAAGATACGCTTCCAATTTAAACGAAGTGATATTTTGATGCAAATGCAAGTACCACTTAAACTTTTTTTTTTCTCTCTCTCTCTGACTTCTTTCTATGAGACCTATATGTAACAAACCCAAACAAGCCAACTCCGATTCATTCCCCTCTTTCCCTTTGTGCTCCGACCAACCCTCTCTACAATAACCTAAAATAACCCTTTCATGAGACCAATTTTGACTCAGGTATCAGTCTGGTACCAGCTATCGTCGAGGTGGTACAAGTAGCTAAGGTTGTATCAATCTTAGTTGAGATTCACTATATAAAAGTAATAACTCTAGACAAAGAAATCAAACCAAATATCCAAAGTCCGTTACTTTTTAGTAATAAATCAAGCACTCAATCAATAAGTAAAGCATTTACAAATACAAACAAAGGCACCACATGAAGGAACTGTTTGGTGACAACATCATAATAGGCTCTCTCATAGTTAAAAATATACCCATTGGCCCATAAGTATACATAACAAGAATGCGTAAATTCCTCCGAGATTTTCAATTACTAATATCATGATTAGTGATCCTGAATGTTAAGGAAGACTTACGTGATGTTTGGTTCCAAAAAAGTACAAACAACAGTAAAAGGAAATGTTAAGGAAAATCATTTTCTCATGTCCTATTGTATTATATAAAATACAAAAGAAAATCAAATATAATTTCAATTTCTAAGAGAACTAATGTCTTTTAATTTTAGTTTTGATAAGTAAGAATCGTATGTGTATTAGAAACAAGGAGACGCCAAAACAACACTCATAGTTATACAAGATGTATACAAAAAAAAAAAAAAAAGCTCACCCAAAAGGAGAGAGAGAGGTATAAACAAAAAAATCTCACCTGTCCTTACAAACAGCTCAACCAATCAATGAAAGAAACAAGAAAGAAGTATTCAAAGCAGCATGCACCCTAGAGCAAGACCACAAGTTATAAACAAAAGAATTATTCATCATCTAGAGCAAAAAATCTACATCATTGAATGCCAATGAGTTCCTTTCCTTCCAAACCGTCTAAAATATACACGAAAGAGTAACTCTCCACATCTTCTTACAAGCTTCGCCCACAAAAGAACCATGACACCCAAGAAGTACCTCTTTAAATGAGGGGAGAACCCAAGATACACCAAAAAGGGAGAATGTTAATTGCTAGAGGGTCCATGTCTTTCCACAATGAAGGAGAATGTGATCAGTTTGTTTCTTCATCTTTTTGACAAAGAAAACATCTATTTGCCAAAGAGAATCGTCTATACTTCACTTGATCCAAAGTGAGGATTTTCCCCTAAGAAGCTTCCTAATTGAAGAAGGCCACCTTAGGCAGTGCACAAGATCTCCATAGACCATGTGAGAACAAGATGGGGGCTCCAAGCTCTAAAATAAAGTAGATGGACTTCACAGAAAAGGTTCCACGACTTGAGGGCTCCCATAACACCCTATCCTCCTCCTACCTATGAACCTCCTTTGCTTGCATCCTTCAGAGAAAGTGGTCAACTAGTCCAAGCTCCCAGTCAATAAAGGGTTTTGAGCAAAGCAAGGATCTCAACTAGCCCTACCATTATCAACATGCCATACATCCACCATCCAAGCATCCAAGCAAACAAAGTAGGGAAAGCAACACAAAGAGGCTCATTACCGCACCAATTGTTCTTCCAAAATCTCACCCATTGACCATTTCCCACTAGGTAAAAAATTATGCCATTTAGGACATTCCAAGTCTTTCTGATACACTTCCACAAGCCCACTCCATATCTCTCAACTACCTCCTTAGATCATCGTCCCCCATCTTCCTCCTCATATTTCTGAATAATTACATTCGTCTGAAAAGACCTACTTTCATTGGCATACCTCCAATTCCATTTACAGAGAAGAGTTGTGTTCATTGTTGAAAGACATCTCACCTAGGCTCCCTTTCCTCTTTTCTGAACAAAAACCTTCCATCTAACTAAATGAGCCTTTTTCCCAAAGAGAACCATCTCCCCGAAGGAAGTCCCTCTGAATCTTCTCCAGCTTTAATCTAACCTATCTTGACATCCTAAAAAGAGACATGAAGTAAATAGGCATACTAAAAAGTAAACTACGAAGCAAGGTGAGTCTTCTACCTTTGGATGTGTATTGTCTTTTCCAACGAGCTAGCCTTTTGTGAAACCTTTCCTCCACTCCATCCCAAACACACATTGAGTTGAAAGGGGCTCTTGGAGGAAGGCCAAGGTAGGAAGAGGGCAATCCATCCACCTTACACCCTAATTCCATGGCCAAGGCATCACGGTTTTCCACCCTTCCCACAGGAATAAGCTCAATTTTATCTAAGGCAACTTTCAAACCATAAATTGCCGCAAACCACATGAGAAGCCAAGTCAGATAGGCCAATTAGTCTTGAGAAGCCTCCAGAACACAAGAGTATCATCCGCAAAAAATAAATGGAAAATTTCAAAGTCGTCACCTCCCCTACCTCTCACATGCCAACTGAGAAGGAAACCTCCACTCTCCGTCTTCTTCAAAAGACCACTAAATGCTTCCATGACAATCATAAAAAGGCAGGGTGAATGAGGATCCCCCTGTCTCAACCCTTTAAAATTTTGGAAAAAGCCACAAGGAGTCCCATTAATAGGACTACAAACTTTGTTGTTTACCAATTAATCCACCGCAGCCATCTCTCCCTAAAACCCATTTTTCTTAACACCTCAAGCAAAAACTTCAAATTTATGTGGTCAAAAGCCTTCTCAATTTAAAGTTTGCAAAGAACACCTTTTCACCCCATCTTAGTTTTGAATCAACCACCTCATAGCAATCAAAGACGCATCCAAAATTTGTCTTCCCATCAAAAAGGGCATTCTACAAGGTTGATATCACCTTACCTAACACCCTCTTAAGTCTATTGGCTAAAACTTTAGCCAACGGCTTATAAAGGCTACCAACAAGGCTAATGAGTATATAGTCCCTCAAATCTTCAACTCCACCTTTCTTCGGAACACCAAAGACATGGTATAGCCTTGAGAAATATGCCTCTCATAAAAGTCCTTGAAAAAACCCATCACTTCTTCCTCCATGAAATCCCAACTAAACAACCAAAAAGCTATTGTGAAGTCATAGAGACATGGAATTTTCTCTTTAGACAAATCTGAAAGAGCAACCTCCACCTCCTCACTCAAAAAAGGTAGTTCTAAGCATTTAGACTCATGGCTCCCCAACCTTTCAAAAGGCAAGCCTCCATTCATCTCCCTCAGTCAATGGCTTGTGGAATGCATCAACCATGCCATCTTTGATTTCATTCTCTTCCAAAAGCCATCTTCCATTCACTCTAATCTTGGCCACCCAATATTTCCTACCATAGGCACTCGCCATTTTAGGGAAAAACCTGGTCTTACCATCACCTCCTTCAATCACAGCTACCTTGATTTTTGTCGCTAAGAAACTTCTTCCGTAAGCACCCATTTTCTTGTACTCTTCTCTTGCCACACTTCACACTTCAATTTATTCCAAGGCAAGGAGGCCTATCTGCTCTTTATTGTCGCAAAATACTACCTTATTTAGGGTCTCTTCCTTTCTGGCTTCAACCCTGCCTAAACACCTCCTTGTTCTAGACCTTCAACTGATGCCTTTCTAATTTATTTAATCTTTATATAAAATAGTTAAAAATAAGTTAAATGAGTTTGAAGTATCATACAAAAATAATTTATTAACTTTAAATATATTTTTAGTTTACCTTCACTTTTTCTTTCCTACTACTTTTTCTCTTTATTTTTTTCCCTCATATTTCTTCTCAGAATTTCCAAGAACCTAGCAAAACCTCACTTTTTATTTTTGTGAACAAAGATGTTCAATGCTCTAGATATAATTATATCACAGGGAAAAACTCTCCTTTGCATGTCAAGCTAATAAGGTTTATACTTTTTGTTATGTTCCAACCAAAGGTTTTAAAAGCGAATGTATAACCTATGTGTTCCCAAAACAACAAGGCTAGATGTTGACAACATGACAAACCATTTCTTTTATTTTATTTTCTCTATTTCTTTTCTTTTAATTTTTTTTATCAAGAAAATGAAAGGAGCACCATTGTGAATGTGGTTAGGGATTGAATGTTGGGTTGGGGAGTTGGAGAAGGGTGAAGGTGAGTTAGGTCGGGTTGTGAATAGGATGGGAACACCAAGTGGTAAGGATAATGCGTATTTACAATGAAGTTGAAAGTAGTGAACATAAGAAAACAAGTCTAAATGTTTGAAAAGGTAAGTCACAAAAGGATAAATGTACTATCCAAATGTTTGATATAATGTCATCATTTGGGTGCTTAAAGCATGATCTATCATAGTCATATAACATAGGTCACAAAACTCATAACCTTTTCCAACATTCCCTTCTACATAAACATTTTTGGAGGAATGAATTTTAAAACTTATTTTTTATCATAAACAAAACCAAATCATTTCTATCAAACAAAAAGGTCAAGCAGTAAGGGCAATCTTTCTATGGTATACAAAATCTAATTAAGAGGAAGGAGAAGGAGAAAGCTCCACAAAGAAAAGAATAAAAGTTGAAAACTTGAAGAAGAAAGAAAAAGTACTAAACAAAACAAATATTAGCTAATTACAATTCAAGGAGGCAAACTACCAAAAGACTGATTTACAAACGATCAAAAAGACTGATTTGTAATATTGCCAGTGTATGGTCTGACCATCATACAGTACAGCCACATAAAAGGTGAGGAATATGACGTTAGAACTGAATCATCAGAGTCTGATGTCGTGCCAAATGTTGAACAAAGCTCCAAAAAGTAATTGGTGAAATACATAGAAGTTCACATTGAGCTATGGGTAAGGTTTTAACAAGAGAAATAGCAGCAATACAAACAAGTAATCTTTTTCTATAATGGATAGCACAAATAAATAATAAGCAGAACAAAATCTTACCGCATTATAAATTGATTTTAGTTTTGGAAGTTGTTTTGGACAAATGACTGACAAAGAAACGCCACACTGCAAGGAAAGAGAAGGAACTGGTGACAGGCAAGAAGCCAAAGAGAATGTTAACAGTAAGTAGGAAAATACAACCCTATATGACAACCTGAGCAAATGACTTAGCAACTGCCTCTGCATCAGAAAGACGATTTTCTGTTTGCGATTCAATGATCTCATTCTGTTCCAAGTTTTGCATTTGTGGTCGATAAACTGGTGTGGGCAAGGAGAAAGGGTTGCTTGCAGTAACAAGAATGCAATGTCGTTGTCCATCCACATTTTGTTGGGTTTGGCTTCCATTTGCAGCAACAGGGAACATCTGAACCATGAAAGAGAAAATTGGTAAACATTGCCTTAATGTGTGCATAAGAAACGGACAGCCAATGCCAAGCAAGGTATGTGCTTTATTATTTTATTTTTTTAAAGCACATACCTTGCTTGGTATTGTGAGGTATGTACTTTGAAAATAAATAAATAAAGCACAAAGCATTGAAACTGTTGAGGATTAAATCATGTCAATGCACAACATGGTCTTCTCTGCTTCAGATTTAAGTAAATTTTTTCTTTTGTGATAGATCTTTGTTGAATTCAAGGTGCTTCAGATTTAAGTAAATAAGTCATAAGTTCAACCAAAATCTAAATACTACATGATAATGCCAAAAGCAAGATGATCATGTTGACAGAATACATAAACATGTAAAGAAAGGCATTTTGGATTTTCCTAAATATGAAATCCATAGGGAGGCATTTAGGATGTTCCAAAACATGAAATCAGAAGGTTTTTGAAAAAAAGAAAGAGCTGAACTTTATTGATTTTTCTGTGTATAAAACTCTTGTACAAGGCTGATGTTTATAGGACAACCCTACTACAACATTAGAATAAAAGAATAAAATAAATCAGGAAACAGAATAATATGAATCAACTAATATCCTATCTCCTAATTTAATTATTCTATTTAAGTTAAACACAAATCAGTCTTCCTCAATTATAGGAATCAAATCTTCAACACCTGTACTCAAGTTGGTGTGTATATTCGTCATGCCCAACTTGCTTGTAAGAAGCTCAAAATTCGATCTAAAGAGTCCTTTGGTGAGAATGTCAACTATCTGTTGAGCTGAAGGAACGAATGGCATGCAAATAGCACCTTCTTCAAGTTTCTCTTTTATGAAGCAGCGGTCAATTTCAATATGTTTAGTTCTATCATGTTGTACTGGATTGTGTGCTATGCTAACGCCCCTCATATCACACAAAGCTTCATGGGACTTCAATGGCTCCTTTAGCTCAAATAAAATTTGTTTCAATCCATAACATTTCAATACCATGGACCATAGCTCGATAGTATTTAATTTTTTGCCACTCGGAGCAAAGTTTCAAGATAAGCACGCCAAAGGCTCGAGAAACCCTTTAGCCAACCGGGCTTCAGATCGTTCTCTGGGGCCGCCCATCGAATTGTATTGTACTTGATTGTGAAGACCCATTTACACCCTCCTATCTTCTTCCCCTTGGCAAGCTCGTTACTTCCCAAGTCCGATTCTTCTCAATAGCCCTCATCTGCTCTTCGATAGCCTTTCTCCACTCTGGAACTCGTAATGCTTCTTGTACACTCTTTGGAATTTCCACAGAATAAAGTTGTGAAGTAAAAGCCAAGAAAGTAGGTGATAATTTATCATAAGAGACACAGTTAGACATTAGGTGTTTGGTATATGAACGTACACCATTTTGGGAAGTAATAAGAAGATCCAAATCATCAATTTTTGGATCAAAAGGATTTTTACTTGAAGACTCAAACACATCAGGTTATGTCCTAGGTATGGATTCTTGGTTGTGAAGAGAAGGAAGAAATTTTTCCTTTTGCTCAATAATTTTTCCTGACATAGATTTGCGGTTTTTTTTCAACCACGTTCATATCTCTTGCACTAGGGAGCACTAGACTCATGAGGCAATTCAAAGCCAAAGAATCCAAACAATTGTTATTCTCAATACTTATTTGTTTTTTCTAATGCTTGATCATTATTTCGATGTTTCAAATTTTTCACAGCGTATCGATGGTACATCCGATTTTTCTGGAATGTTATTTTGGAAAGATTCCTTTCGTTAATGGGAATTGAGACTCTCTAAAAATCAAGAAATCGCTGTTTCTATTAGTAAAATTTGATCAGATTTTGATCAGCCACAAAAATTAGGACCTTGATCTACAATACAAAAAATATCATCTTCTACAAGTTCTTCGACATGTCGGGTCCCCCCCTAAAGATGATTTTAAAAAAAAGGGTTTGTCTTCAAAAAATGTTACATCCATGGTTATAAGCATTTTTCTGGAAATAAGATCAAAACACTTATACCCCTTTCGAAGTAAGTATTCAACAAAAATACATTTTCTCGCTTCGAGGATCTAACTTACCTGTAATTCATGTTCATGATTATGAACAAAGGCAATGGATCCAAAAACTTTTAATGCGATTTCAGATGTTAATCGAGATATTGGGTAAAGTGTTTTGAAAAAAATTAAAGGAGCTTGAAAATTCAAAATTCTTGAGGGCATTCTGTTTATGAGATATGTAGTAGTTAAAATAGCTTCACCCCATAGATATTTAGGAACATTTTTTGAAAAAAAAGTAATGCCCTCGCCACTTCCAAAAGATGTTTATTTTTCCTTTCAGCTACTCCATTGTGTTATGGAGTATCCTTACAATAGCTTTGATGCACAATCCCTTTTTCAGAAAAAAATTTCCCAAAATTTTATTAAAGTATTCTTTTCCTTTGTCACTTCGAACAATTTTAATTTTTTCTTGAAATTGTGTCAAAACCATGGTGTAAAAATTTTGAAAACACTTTCCCTCCGATTTCTTTAGTAAGTACACCCAATGCACTCAGGTGATCATCAATGAATGTAACAAACCATTTTTTTCCAGACTAAGTCGAAAAATTCTGGAGGGTCCACATACATCAGTGTGTAATATAGTAAAAAAGGTTTGAGGGTTAATAAGGCAGTATAGAAAACGTAGATCGATGATATTTAGCTAATTCATAGATTTCACATTGAAGGAAAGTTGAATCCTTATTCTTAAATAAGTCTGGCAATAAATATCTCATATAATAAATATTAGGATGGCCTAGTCTTAAGTGACATAACAGAATCTGCTTATTACTAGTAATAGAGATAGAATCGTAACATGTATTTTGAGATGGCCTTATCATACTGGATCCGTTGTCAAGGATGTAAAGCCCCCCACTTTTTCTAGCACATCCAATCATCCTCCCCGTGGTCAGTTCCTGAAACTCACAGAAAGATGGGAAAAAATTAGCTCGGCACTTAAGATCACTAGTTAATTTACTTATGGACAGCAAATTGCATGATAAGTTTGGAACATGAAGGACTTTATGGAGTGTTAGAGCATGAGAGATAATAACCAAACCCATGCCAGCTATCATGGATAATGATCCGTCAACAATCTTGATTTTTTTATTGCATGCACATGGACTATAAGACGAGAATAATTGTGACAAGCTAGTCATGTGATCAATGGCCCCATAATCAATAATCCATGAACAATATGGATTTGACATTTTACATGAAAGAGCAACAGTAAGAAGATTACCATTTTGAGCAAAAGAACAAGTGGGAGTGACTGAAAACTGTGGAGGCTTAAAAAGTTTGTACAGTTGGCTCAATTGTTCCTTTGTGAAGGCTGGAGTCTCAAAGTCAACTTGTTGCTTTTGAGAATCCTCTCTCACAGTTTGCAATGCCTAGTTATCACCTCCATATTTTTTCTTGAAATTCGAAGATTTCCATGTACTCTAGCATGTGTCCCGGTCGAGCCACTACTTCATGTTGTCTACACCAGTACTTCCTTCGTTTCTCTCCATCCGAACTTGTCCTCTCAAACTAGAGTCAACCACGCCCAGGTTCCCGCCTCGACTCAACTTCTTTAACATCGCTGGGCTCGCTTTCTCTACGAACCACAGAGAATTCCTCACGAATGGAGGGGAGAGGCTTCCTGCCTAGAATATGGCCTCTCACTTCGTCAAGTTCTTGATTAAGTCCAGCAAGAAAGACATAGACTCTTTCATTTTCCTCCCTTTTCTTGTATCGAACATTGTCTGTAGCGCAGTCCCATTCATCCTCGTAAAAAAGGTCCAATTCCTGCCATAAAGTTACTATCTCATTATAGTGGGTTGTAACATCTCTATTTCCCTGTCTTGATTTCCACAATTTCGTCTTGAGCTCAAAATTTTGAAATGAATTCTCCACATCATAATACATATCCCGAACAACGTCCCACACATCTTTGGCTATGGGAAAAAATAAATGCGGTTTTCCGACTGCTGGTTCCATAGAGTTTATCAACCAAGCAATAATCAGAGAGTTCCCTGAATGCCATCTCTTCAAATTGGGATCTCCAGCTACTGGATGTTTTATTTCTCCGATAAGATGGTTGAGTTTACCCCTGCCATCAATGGCAAGCTTTACGAATTGGGCCCATTCTAGATAATTAGAACTATTTAATTTATGATGTAATCAGCAGTGGGAAGGATTTGTGAGGAAAAAATCAGACCGCCATGAATCACGTATCGATACGGGCCGGGTAATCTCTGTGAGATGTGGATGAATCAATACTTCACGTAAGCGCAGAGTCCTGACCACTACGGCTACTCTATGATTCATGAATGGGGACTAGTAAAGAGCCGAAGCTCTGATACCATGAAGATTTTTGTGAAAGAGAAAGAACTAAGCTTTATTGATTTTTCTGTGTATAAAATAAATCAAGAAACAGAATAATATGAATCAACTAATATCCTATCTCCTAATTTAGTTATTCAATTTAAGTTAAACACAAATCAATCTTCCTCACCATAGAATCAAATCATTCTTCCTCACTGTAGGAATCAAACCATTCCTCAATCATAGAATCGAATCTTCAATGATGTTATATGTCTATCCGTACTTATTTAGTTTCCATTTTCTAGGTTTCGCTTTCAGAACTGGCCTATAGTACCAACCGCATACAAATAAACATATGAAAAAGTGATAAATTTTCCGTGTTCATTGATTGGACAACTACTTCTCTTTTAGCACAACGTTTGTTGCCTAAACCTTTCTTAGATCATTGTCCTATTTTGCTAGTTAGGTTGGGGAAAGACTAGGAAGAACTCCATCTTGCTTTGGAACATGTGGCTTAAGGTTGATAGCTTCAAGGATCCAGTGAAAAACAGGTGGACAAGCTTTGGAACAAATTGGGAGATGGAATAGGGAGGAAACAAAATGGCTTTTTTCTTAAGAAGAGATGGAGATAAGATTGTTCACTATGGATGATTGCAAGTATTGGGTTTGAAGGAAATATCTTAGGGGTCAAAATCTAGAGAAATATGGACAAAAGGAGATTTTTTTTTTTATGCGTAAAAGAAAAAATATATTAATCCATCAAAAAGAACCTAGGGACCACCCAAAGTATACAAGATATATACACAAGGGGGCCCAAGGGGGGAAACAAGAAAAAGAGAAAGGGGAACAAAAAAATATACCAACCCTGCACAACCTAACAACCTCATTTGAAATCCAACCAAGTCAAAAAATCAACCAAAGACCTAAGCATGTCCAAATATGAACAAAAGGAGATAGGAGTAGAATGTTCTTTTATTGATGGTGAATGCTCATAGACAAAGAATTGTTATTGAAAGAATAAAGGTGGAGAAAAGAAGGGGCATGGTGTTCATGTTGTAAAAGGAAAAAAGAAGCTAAACTCGATTTCAAGATTGAAGGGGCATGGTCACTAATCTTGTTGCCACGTTTTTGTTGAGTTTAAGTTGTTACTCTCTTGGTTTTTTCTTTTAGAAAAGGGTTCTTTTGGGGTATTGAGATTAGCAGGGGTTGGCAAGGTGGCTAGACATAGGTTTTGAATTCTGGTTTTTTTGGGTGGGTTTGTTTGTTGTTTTCTCTTTTTCTTCTTGTAAGTCGTTGGTCCATTCTTGTATACTTCATGTTTACCTTGATGCACCTGTTGTGCTTTTTTTTTATGGATACACATGTTGTGCTTGTAATACATTCTCTTGTTTACTTATCCAAAAAAGATTAAAGATGAATGTTGTTTAGCTCTCTCTCGCTCTCTCCAGACTCCTATTCTTTCATTCTTGTTTATTAGAGGCCTCTTATGGAGGAATTACTTCACGTCTTTGGATAGGTGATTCCTAGGTTCTGAAAGTGTTTTTGGCTGAGGAGGAGATATTTGTTGTATTAACCAGTTTAGATGAGAATATGGCTCTTGCTTTTGATGGTTTCATTTGGGCATTTCTACAAAGATGTATGGAATTTTGCTAAGGGTAAGGTGTTGGGTTTATTCAAATGGTTTTATGAGTCAAGAGCGTTTTGAAATCTTAATTTTGCCTTCTTGGTTTCTGTTTTTAGAAGGGGGAAAGTAGAAGACTTGAAGATGTTAAACCTATAAGCTTGTAGGAGGGGGTTTGTGTAAAATTGTGGCAAAAATGTCCACAAACATATTGAAAGATGTTAGAGTGTAAAGTAGTATTGAGTCTGAATGCTTTTGTTGAAGGTAGACTGAATGTAGTTGCGACTTTGATAGCAAATGAAGCTATAAATTCGAAATGGAAGAACTTGAGAGGAAGGATGACATAGAAATTGGGCATTGAAAAAAATCTACGACTGTGTTAATTGGAAATTTTGTTTTGCTAGTGTTGGATGGCATGGTTCTGGCAAAAGATGGATTCAATGCATAAATTCTGAATTATTGTAGTGAGATTATTTGTTTTAGAGACTGGGTCTTATCTTAGGTTTTAAGGAGGAAAGGCATGGGTAACGGGTGAGAGGGAATAAAGACATCCCATGTACTTTTTGTTGATAACCAGCTTCTCTTTTGTCAGGCTTCCATGGAGCACTAATTTATTGAGGTGGTCTCTTCTTTGCTTTGAGGTGGTGGTATCAGGTTAAGCATCAAGTTGGAGAAAAGCGGATCAATCTCAGTTATATGAGGTTCCTAATTTACAAGAGTTAGTCTCCCTGTTGGGATTTGGGGTTGGAAAATTGCCTTACACCTATTTAGTCCTCCTAGGTGCTCCCTTCAACTCTTTGCTTTGAGATGTAGTAGAGGAGAGATTTCATAAGATGTTAGCTTTTTTTTTCTTGGAAATGGTAGCATCTCTCTCTTAGTGCAGAAGATTAACCTTTCTAAAGAGTTCGCTGCCTTGCTAGACTATCTACTTCATGAGTTTCTAAAGAGTTCGCTCCCTTTTTTTTCATTCCAAGAAGGATACATTTAAGCTTGGAAAAAATTCAAAGGGATATCATTTGGAAGGGTGGTCTATGGATAAGAAGCCACGTTTAGTAAATTGGCTGACTGTTTGCTTGGATAAGAGTTGCAGTTGATTAGGTATCAGAGACTTATCTTTCCCTAACAAGTCCCTTCTTAGAAAATAGTGTTGGAGACATGCTGCAGCCATGATTCTTAGAACAACAGGACTATGCGTACGAAGTTTTGTCAAGTTTGTGGGTTGTGTTCTTGTGAAGGGATGGAAGAGTATAGGGTGGGCAATAGCTATTTACTCATGGTTGTGCAGGAGTGATGAGGAATTGATCGATCATGGGTGTAGCACATTATTTATAGCACCTATTTTTTCACCTTTTAATCTGGTACAGGTTCTGCCTTATAATGTGAAAGAAGGTGCTACCCGAGCACAAACTTTTGAGCAGCTTGGAGTGGTGGTTCAATCTATTCCAAGATTCTTTAAATCTAGTGTTCTTTCTTTAATGAGATTTGATTGAGTTTTGTTCCCTTCCCAACAACCTTCCCCCAACAAAAAAGGCTAAAGTAAAGAACAAACCAGCCAAAAAAGCCAACAACCTAGGCATAGCCATAGAATCTAAACAAGAGCATCCTAACAAAAGAGATATCCGCATTTGGAATACAACCAGCCTAAGTAAAAAGGGACCGAATAAAAGAGAGCTTCAATCTAAATGTTGAAAAGGTGGCGTCTTCAAAGATGATTCTATTCCTTTCTTCCCAGATAACCCAAAAGATGATTCTATTCCTTTCAATCTAGGTAGGTTTGTCTAATGTATAATGTTTCCCTTTTTCTATTTCACAACCTTTGGTGTTATTTGTGTTTAGCACACATGTGTTGGGTCTTGCACTCTCAAAAAAGGATTCTGTTAAGCTGTATGCCATTTCTTGTTCTCCTTATACATACAAAACATGGCAATGAAGTTGTTATGCCATGATTCATAAACATGTGAAATCTACGGTCTCTTTGGACAGACCTATGTCTCCACATGCAATTGAAAACTGGCAATTGATTTTGTTGAAGATTTGATTCCTATAATTGAGGAAGACTAATTTGATTCCTATAACTGAGGAAGATTGATTTGTGTTTAACTTAAATAGAATAACTAAATTAGGAGAATGAGATATTAGTTGAAGTTCATATTATTCTTGTTCCTAATTTATTTTATTCTGTTACTAATATTATTCTTGGAGTTTGACCTAAAATATCTCAAACTGCATATGCAAGTTTTATACACAAAAAAATCAATAAAGTTTAGCTCTTTCTCTTTCACAAAAACCTTCATGGTATCAAAGCCTCGGCTCTTTACTAGTCCTCGGTCATGAATTATAGAGCATCCATGACTAAATCTAAGGACTCTACTGCCCACTCAAGCGGTGATTCATCCACATCTTCAGAAGATACCCAACCCATGTCCCAATCTACGATCCCTACAGATGGTGTAAATTTTTTTTTTTCTTCAAATCGTTCCCTACAGATTTTAGTTCATAGTGGTTCTATTATGGGAGGAGGATGGGAAGCGTCAGTAAGCTTGCCATTCATGGCAAGAGAAAACTTCGACCATCTTTCAGCGGCCCGGAGATCAAAAATTTGAAGAGATGGAGTTCAGAAAACTCTATAATTATTGCTTGGTTGATAAACTCTATGGAACCCGCAGTCGGAAAACCATATTTATTTTTGCCCACGGCCAAAGATGTGTGAGACGTTGTTCGGGATATGTATTCTGATGTGGAGAATTCGTCTCAAATTTTCGAGCTCAAGACGAAATTGTGGAAATCAGACAGGGGAGATAAATCACAACCTACTCTGATAGTAACTTTATGTAGCGAAATTGGACCTTTGAAGCCAAGGATGAATGGGACTGCCATACAGACAATGTTCGATACAAGGAAAGGGAGGAGAATGACATGAGTCTATGTCTTTCTTGGACTCCAATCAGAACGAGACGAAGTGAGAGGCAGTGATATGGAGGCAAGGCATACCCTGCTTCCCAGGCTAGGGTATTCTCACACGAGGTTCGTAGAGAAGAAGCGACATGGTGATGTTAAAGAAAAAGTTGAGGTGGGCGGAACACGAGAGCTAATAGTTCCACTGCGGTTTCAGGACCAATTCAAATGGAGAGCTTGAAGAAGCCACTGGTATGTGAACATTGTGAAGGATTGCAATGACTTGCACTGAAGGACTTTTGTCGCGAAACTACATGGGAAAGCGCTAGTTGAATTTCGAAAAAATATGGAGGTGACATAAGGCGTTGTAAACTAGGAAGCAGAAGTGCCAGAAGCAACAAGTTGACTGTAGAGGCGGTATGTATGAAAGAACCAATTAAGCCAATGTCTGAACTTTTTAAAAAGCCTCACGAGTTTTGATCCTCCCTTGTTCATTTTATCAAATAGTAATCTTATTGCATTGTAACTCTTTCATGTAAAACATCAATCCACATCTTGTTCATGAATTATTGATTACAGAACCTTGAAATCACATGACTAACGTAACTTGATTATTCTCGTCTTATAATTATATAACGATGACTAAGAAACTCCAATTCTTGTGGATCGTGATAGCTAGCATGGAGTTGTTATTATCTCTCTCTCCTACTCTGGCACTCCATAAGTCCTTCATCATTCCAAACTTGTATTGTTGACTGTCATAATTAAATTAACTAGTGATCTTAAGTACCGAGCTAATTTTTTCCCATCTTTCTATATGAGTTGAGGAGCTGACACCACAGGGAGAGATGATTGGTTGTGCTAGAGAAAGTGGGGACTTTACTTCGTAACAGTCAAGTATGACAAGGCCGGCTGAAATATGTTACAGTTAATGTCCCATGATAAGTAGATTATGTTATGGCACTTTAGACTAGGCCTAATTTTATTATTTGAGATATTTATTGCAAACTTGTTTAAGAATAGGATCCAGCTTTCTTTCTAAGTCATGAAATCTATCTTGATTAGCTAAACATCATCGATCTGCGTTTTACATACAAGCGCCTTATCAACCCTCGAAACACTTTACTATTGCAACGATGAATGGGGACCTCTAGGAATTTGAATCAGTCTAGACTGTTACATTCATTGATACAGTCACACAAGGAGTTTATTGGGTGTATTTTATAAAGAAGAAATCAAAAAGATTGAAAAGTGTTTTCAAAATTTTAACACCATGGTTTTGACACAATTTCAAGAAAAAATTAAAATTGTTCAAAGTGACAACGGAAAAGAATACTTTAATAAAATTTTGGGAAATTTTTTTCTTGAAAAAGGGATTGTGCATCAAAGTTGTTGTAAGGATACTCCTCAATAGAATGGAGTAGCTAAAAGGAAAATTAAACATCTTTTGGAAGTGGCACGAGGGCATTACTTTTTTCAAAAAATGTTCCTAAATATTTATGGGGTGAAGCTATTTTAAATGCTACATATCTCATAAACAGAATGCCCTCAAGAATTTTGAATTTTAAAACTCCTTTAAATTTTTTCAAAACACTTTACCCAATTTCTCGATTAACATCTGAAATCACATTAAAAGTTTTTGGATCCATTGCCTTTGTTCATAATCATGACATGGTGAATGAGATTAGATCATGGCTTGAAAATGTATTTTTGTTGGATGTACTTTGCTGAAGAAGTCTGATGTTTTGATCTTTCAAAAAAAATGTTTATAACCATGGATGTGCTCATTTTTTTGAAAGATAAACCTTTTGAAAATCATATCTTGAGGCACATGTGGACACGGCATGTAGAACCTTGTAGAAAGATGATATTTTTGTATTGCGAATCAAAATCTAATCCAGAATTTATAATAGAGGCACTGTTTTTACTGATTTTTTTTAGAGGAATCTCCAATTCTCATTAACCAAAATGAATCTTTCCAAAATAACATTCCAGAAAAATCAGATGTCTCTATCCAATCTACCAATGAAAAAGAATTTGAAACATCTAAAAATAATGATCAAGCATTAGAAAAACAAATAAGTATTGAGAATAACTAATGTTTGGATTCTTTGGCTTTAGTGCACATACTTGAGTCTAATTCTCTGAGTCTCGAAGATAGGAACGTGGCTGAAAAAGCATAATCTATCGAAAATTATCAAGCAAGAGAAAAAGTCTCCCTTCTCTTCCTGACCAAGAATAAATTACCTATAGGACATAACTTTGATGTTTGAGTCTTCAGGTAAAAATCCTTCTGATCCAAAAATTGATGATTTGGATCTTTGTGCTTCCCGAAAGGGTGTACATTCATGTACCAAACACCCCATGTCTAACTATGTCTACCAACGATAAATCACCTACTTTCTTGGCTTTATACAACTTTCTTATTAAATTCGAAAGAAGATATGCAGGAAACGTACGAGTTCTAGAGTGGAGAAAGAGCTACCGAGAAAGAGGAGAGATGAGGCTATTGAAGAATTATACTTGGGAAATGTGAGTTTGCGAAGAAAGCAAGGCAGTGGGGTGTAAATGGGTCTTATCAAGTACAATTCAATGGGACACTAAGCAATGAGTACAAAGCTTTCAGATTGGTGGCCAAGGGAGTTTACTCGAACTGCACATTGACTATCTTGAAACTTTTTACTCACCTGATGTAACAAAATTAAACACAACAATCAAAGTGCTTCTCTCAATGGCGATAAATCTTGATTAATACTTCAACAGCGATGTAAGAAACGCCTTCCGGAAGGCAGTGATCTAGCGGAAAAAGTACACGAACTCTCAGTTTGAAGGAAGGTTTCAATCTAGAGTTTGCCAGCTGAAGAAATAACTACATGGACTAAAGCAATCTCCTAGGGCTTGGTTTGAAAATTTAACTAGGTCAGTCAAAGATCAAGGCTATGCACAAGCTCAAAGTGATCACACCATGTTTGTTAATCACTGAGAAAAGTGGAAGATAGCAACATTAATAATACGTGAATGACATCATCCTCACGGAGATGACTTGATTGAGATGGAGGCAGTTGAATAAGTCTTGCTTCTAGTTTACAGATCAAGATTTTGAGAGCAGCTACGATATTTCCCAAGGATGGAGGTAGCTCGGTCAAGGAAGGGTTTAGTTGTGTCCCTGACCGTGGTAACTATATTGGACCTTCTAAAGGAAGCAGGGGATAGTAGTGGATATTAGGCCTACGGACACTTTGTAGAATCGAATCCTGACTAGCAGATATTAAAGATGGAACTCCTATTGATATTGCTCGATATCATAAGCTAGTGGGCAAGCTTATTTACTTGGCTCATACTCGCCCTGATATAGCCTTCTCAATTAGTTGTCAGCCAGTTTATGCACTCTCCATATGAAAAGCACCTTGATGCAGTATTTCGGATTTTGAGGTACTTAAAAAGTACCCCAGGAAAGGGATTGTTCTTTAAAAAGGGAGATCAAAGGACTATTGAAGCCTACACAAATGTTGATTGTGCAAGATTAATCACCGATAGAAGATCAACTTCGGGTTATTGCACATTTGTATGGGGTAACTTAGTCACTAAGAAACAAAGTGTTATAGCCCGTAGCTATGCAGAGGCAGAGTATCGAGCTATGGCCCATGGTGTGTGTGAAATTTTATGGCTGAAAAGACCCATTGAAGTCCCAATGAAGCTTTATTGTGATAACAAGGGGGCAATTAGCATAGCACACAATCCAGTACAACATGATAGAAATAAACATATTGAAATTGACCGCCGCTTCATAAAAGAGAAACTTGAAGAGGGTGCTATTTGCATGTCATTCGTTCCTTCAGCTCAATAGATAGCTGACTTTCTCACTAAAAGACTCTTCTGATCGATTTTTGAGCTTCTTACAAGCAAGTTGGGCATGACGAATATATATGCACCAACTTGAGGGGAGGTGTTAAATTTGATTCTATAATTGGGGAAAGGATTTATTCTCTATTTGAGGGAAAATATTTGTGTTTAACTTCAATAGAATAACTAAATTAGAAGATAGGATATTAGTTGAACCATATTATTATGTTTCCTAATTTATTTTATTATGTTTCCTAATATTGTAGTAGGGTTGTCCTATAAATGTCAGCCTTGTACAAGATCCACAAAAAAATCAATAAAGTTCAGCTCTTTCTCTTTCACAAAAATCTTCAACATCCTATCATTTTTTCTATCTTATCCCATAAAATCTGGTAAAAAGGAATATGAAATAGATTCATCAAAAAAAGGATTCTCCAGATGCATAAACCAGAACACCAAAAGAATTAAATCCAAGTCCCACCTTTTTTTTTATTAGAAGTCCCACCTTAACTCACCCGACCATTTAACATCTAAGCTAAGTCCCGAAACAAGAGAAATAAATCTTAAACAAAAGGAAGATCGAATATTTGATGAAAAGGGAATTATCCATCCAACCATAAATACAATGTTGTGTTAAGCTTGTCTTCCACAGGTGTCTTCCATGGGTTAGGTGTCTTCCATGGGTTTGTTTACTGTTAAATCCTTTTCCCTGGCTTTATCTATGTCCCCCTAATATACACTTGTTTCAGCCGACAACGTTCTTTGGAAATCAAAGCCCTTCAAAGGTTAAGGCCTCACCTTGGTTGGTAGCTCATAGGAGAGTAAAATAATAAACTCTTAAATGGGAGACAACCTTTCAAATCCCTTAATCCTCAATGGTGTATTCTTTGCAAAAAAGAGAGAGAGTTGATCAATCATCTTTTCCTTCATTGTCCTTACACTATTGAGTTGTGCCACAAGCTTTTCAATTCATCAAGCTTGGTATGGGTTCCCCCAAGGAGAATAGAAGATATGTTTATCATTGCCTTTAAAGGTTTTGGAAGTCTATTAGAAGCAAGACATTGTGGCAAAATGCTTGCCTCTCTTTGCTTTTGGTTTGTTTGGCAAGAGAAAAATGTAAGGATTTTTGAGGATAAAGAGAAAGACGAGAGAAGAAGGAAGTGGGACTTGTTGACTTTAGTCCTTGTGGGCTTCATATGTATCACACAGCTGTTTGAGGATTCGACTTTCAATCTTACGATCTAATTGATTGGCGGTTTGTGATTGACTACCCAAATAGGGGTAGCATGGGTCTTGGACACACTTCTTGTAGGTTTAGGTTTTAAACTCCAAGTTCAGGTTGTATGCTTTTTGTTTGGAAGGAAATTTCATCCTTCCTTTGTACTTTGTTTTTTCTTATTAATACTATTCTCATTGTTTCTACTCAAAAAAATAATAATAATAAAATTCATAGGGAGATTAGAACATCTCAAGGCCCTTTAAAATGTGCTGTGGTTTTCTCCCAAAAGAATAATTAAAAACAAAATCAGGAAAAAAAAACCTGACACTGGAACATGAATAACTTGGCACAGAGGCTGATTATCAGCAATTATCTTCATTGCCGAAAGTATGGCCCAATGTCACTATTGCATGTTCCTCTCCAAAGAGAACAGCCTTGAGCAGAACAAAAGGTTTGCGAACTGTCCCATCTTAGCAAATCTGCTCATTTTTGCCCTCATCATCATCACTCAAACCTTACAATAGCTGTTTTGGAGAAAATCTGCTAGTAACTTAAGGCTGCTAATAACCTAATGCATCCCACCTTTCCCTAGGTTAAAGGTTTTAAACAAGTAAAGCAGCAACCCTAAAGTCTAAATAAAGCCTATCAATTTCAGCATCTTATCCAGAAATTTGTGAAGTGCTTTAAATAAAAAGAAAAAATTAAATAGACAATTATAAAGCATATATGGTAAAAGAAGAATCAGCATCATGCAAATATCACCAAGCTGGAAACTGAATATAGAATAATAAACATTTCAGACCATCAGAGCTTCTGCAAGCCCTTCTGCAATTGCAGCATCATTGAAACCACCACCAGCAAAGGGTACAGCAGACAGCCACTGTAAGAAAATATCAACATCTCTTGTCCAACCACTTCGTTGTACTAAGCAACCTGAATAAAACAGGGAGAATGAAAAGACAATATATAAGTTAGTTGATTACATTGTGCAAACTCAGATTAGGCAGCAATATAAATTTTCCATCTAGATTGCTACAGCAACAAAATAATGAGATGATATATATATATATATATATATATAAACTTCACTACGTGTCTTGAGAAGAAACGAAGAGAAGTTGAAATTTGTTCTAGTGACGACTTAGTGTTCAAAGAACATAATAATAAATAAATTCACTGTTGGTAGTATATAATTTTAAAGTTCAGATCTGAGAGATAAGATCATGTTTATAAAAAAATATTATTTCAGATGTGGCTTTTTATTAATGAACAATGGAGTTGATAGACTGACATAACATGGGGGATTCAAATATTTTGATGAAATGAGTTAAGTTCTTATTCTTCTCTTTACCACCATATTGCTGACTGAGGAATTCTGATCTGTAAAAGTCAATCCATGGAAGTAATTGAAATTGCAAAGAGCGCAAAATAATTGGTCAAAACTAATTTAATAATCTTCAAGATTAAAACTCTTACGAAGCTTTGTACCACAAACAATATTGAGATTGTTTACATGCACTTTCTCTCGACAGAAGTGTAAGGGTAGCAGCAATGCATAAGATTTTCTTCTAGAACAGTAATTTAAACATTACAACGAAAAATAAATAAAATAAAAAATCTTGCACTATGGCCTTAGGAGTAATACCTATATGGTGTGATATATATATAAAGTAGAAAGGGCTTCTGTATTCAAAATTTAAAAACAACTGATCGGCAGGCCAGAAAGCAGTAGATATGTGATTCATGGAAAACATAGTGCTCTTGCCTTTAAATTAGACTCCAAGTTAGCAATCGACATAAAATGATACAAGAAGTGAAAGTTCCAAGGAGGCTTTTGTCCAAGTAAATGCACACATCTTACATTTAATATAGATACTTTAATACATTTGTAGTTTGTTAAAAGTATTAGTAGTTCATAGCAAGTCAGTCTGATGAGTTCATGGATATAAAGGGTGTGTTTAGTTATGGATATCTTAACAAGAGAATGGATGTCATAATGGATGTTTCTAACTATAGATCACAATAACTTAGAAAGCTGTGATTTCCATAGACCTTGTTAGGAGATAGAAAGAAAAGTACCCATGTAAGTTATTGGTATTTTTTTACCAATTAGAAAAAAAAGGAAAAGAAATCTACAGAATAATATATGATTCTCAACATATTAGAATATCTCATACCCATGTAAGATTTGGTATTTTTTTTAATTTCATTCATTCTTAGAAAATGAAGATACCAATGTTTTCATGAATAAATCAGCTCTGAAAATGTATATGTTATCCAATTTAATACATTTAAGTTTCTGATTAAAATAAAATTCATAATAGGATTGATCATTTAATCGAAAAAGTTGTTTAAGTCTTGTTTTACTAACCAAACAGATGATTCAACCAGAGTTGAGCTGTGATCTCAATATAACCTCATCAATATATAATGGGTTTTGGAAATCAATGGGTGAGTTGGATTAGTGGACATTTCCCTGACCTCTTTTTCGGTCACTCTGGCGTGCAACTCTGCTCCCTGGCGGCTTCTTCTGACTTGAGAGCTTGAGACAGGGAGATCCCATTTCCCCCTACCTTTTCGTGATTGGCATGGAAAAATAGTTTTGTTTGATAACATGCGGTTGATGGAAATTTCCTTTACATTGCTTGGGGTTGATCAGGGGGTCATTTCCCATTTACTTCCATGTGAATGATACCCTTCTATTCTGAACCAAGCAAGATCAACGAGAATTTCTGAGTTGGACTCTGTGTGGTTTGACGATGTCGGGAGCGAATTAGCAACAAAATGGAATGTCGGTGAGAGCGAGTTGACAATGATGATGTCGAATTAGGAGCTCATTTGTGAGGATTAGGTCCTTACCTTGTATTTAGGTCTTCCCCACGAGCACCTGAGCGCTATTGGGGTTTGGGACTCTGTCAAAGAAAGGTTTCGGAAGAGGTGGCCTCATGGAAGATGCGTATGTTCCTGGGACGGTAGGACTAAACTTTGATAGTAGCAATTTGATAAAACATCCCATCTTCCGTATGCCTCAAGTTTGCACTAGGCTGGAAAGAATTCGAGCAGTTTACGTAGAGGGTGGGGGCAACTGAGAAGAAGCCTCATCTTCAAATGGGCCACTATTTGTCTTGAGAGAAGAAAAACTGGGGTTTGAAGGCGTGAAACTTTCGAGGCTAAATCGAGGTTCTTTTATGCAAATGGGTTTGGAGGTTCGCAAATGAGGCGCATGCCCTGCAGGAGAAGGTAATAAGCTTACAAATGTGAGGGAGACTCTGTGGGGAGTTGGCTTGCTTGTGACATCGGGCGGCTTTGGTGTTGGTTTATTGGAAGGAAATCTCGGAAAGAATGGCCTGTGTTCCTCGAAATGCGGCCTTTGCTAGGCGATGGAAGGAGGATTAATTTTTTTGGAAGGGCGTTTGGGCTGCGACAGGAGGCGTTGTGTTTTCTTTCCTCCATGTTTTTCTCTTTGGTTGTGCAAATCTTGTGGTGTGTGTGGGGTGGGTTCCAGGGAGGAAGGGGAGTTGATCTCCAACTGCAAGGTCCTTTGTGACTGGGAAGTGGAGGAGGTGGAAAGCTTTCTATCTCACATTCACACGGGAAGAAAATCCATGGCTTTGGGTGAGGACAGGCTTCGAGTGGAAGGGCTCCCGATCAGAAACTAATTTCTCGATCGAAGACCTTGAATAGTGAGTTTGACTTTTCACCTGGGCTGACTTTCCTTTTCGTTACATTTGGAACCATGTGATCCTCGAATTAGTTTTTCGTGTAGCATGCAGGGGAGAAAAGTGATCACCTTGGACGACCCGGAGTGATGGAAATGAAATGGAAGAACCATGCCTGCAACATATGTTGCCTTTGTGAAAGAAGATGAAGAGACAATAGACCATACGTTAATTCATTACCCAAGATGTCGAATGCTCTGAGATGTCTCTTTTGTCAACAATTGGGACTAGTTAGGTCTTCACGACTACGTCATCAACTTTCCCTTTTAAAGCAAGCCTAGATCATGTGGTAAAAAAGGACAAAAAATGAGTTGGTTGCTTTCCCTTTATCTTGTACCACACACACACGAGACTTTACAGTGGAAGAAATAGGGTGGTGTTTGATGTGGGGTCACTGTCTCTTTCAAAAAAAATTTAATTTAATTTTTGAGCAATTTAATGGTGGACCAATTTGTACCGTGTTGTTAACACAATTCTTTGTGGATTTTTGGCAGCTGGATGTGAAATGTCTTGTATGCTTTGCGGTGGTAGGGTTCTTCTTTGGCCCCTTTTGGTTCCCTCTTGTTCACTTCCGTGTACTCTTTAGAACCTCTTGGTTCTATTATTCTATATACTGTGTTTTATCGATCAAAAAAAAAATATAGTGTTATTTAACAAAATGATGAATGGCCTAGCGGTCATCTTTGGCTTCAATTCCTTGGGGACAAAGGCTGAAGTCCTCCCCACTGCAGTAGCTGTTTTTTCCATCCCATAAGATATCTCACATCAAAAATATATGGAAGTGTTGGGTCTTTAAAAAACTTTTTAACACATTTGGCATATATCGAGGTTGGTTGCAAAAGTGGCCTGAACAATATTAATTACAAATTTGCATTACAGTTTGCATTAGCGATGAAAGTACAAAGTGTTGTTCAATGTGGATTGACTACTAGGTAGGCCAAGTCAATGTCGTTTTAGAAAAACAACTCAATTATACAACACAAATCAGAAAGGGAGTGATTCTAAGTCAATGGTTAATCAGTTTTGAGAAGTTCATTTGATTTGAAAACATTAAAAAGACATAGAGCTAATTAGAATAACCATTTCCATTGCTTCTTATATGTTATAAGTATATGAAATTTTTAGAGCTATTATTTGAGGAGTTTTTTTTTTTTTGGGTGTTAGATAAGCTGAACTTAATGTATTAAAACAAGGCAAGGCCCCGAGTATATACGAGGGATTTTACCAGAAGCAAAAGGAGCTACCTACTTTGCAAAATCTTGGGAGTACTACAGAATGCACATTAATAAATTTACAAGCAGGTACTCCCCTTCATTCACAACATGCCAAGAAGTGATGGAAAAGTGGAGTGTTTTATATATGCGGAGAAAGTTGGGTGTCAGAAACATCACTCTATTTCTTTCCTTCTACACTACCCAAAGGAGGCTAGAGAAAACTGTCTTTCGCAGCTTGTTAGCTTCTTTTCTTATAGGAAAAGTAGTCAATCCCATTATTAAGTACTTAATCCGTAGTGGGCAAACCCATTCCACACCTGACAAAGCCGTGAGAACAGCCATGTCTCCGCTTCAAAGGCTGAGTGCGAGAAATAAGTGATCTAGGTTTTCCTCCTCTTTTACTTTTGTCGGGGAATCTGACTGAGCTGAAAACCCCTTCTCTTTAGTTGGTCCCCGATCATGCCCCCTTTCCCCACCAAACACTCCCAAGTGATTTCCTTACTTTAGGGAGGGACTCTTATTCCAAATGAGGCTGTAGTAGTGTCCCGATACGTGCATTTTCATTATTGCATAATTTGCATGACGTATCTTGGTCTTTCTTAATCACTTCTCTAAGATTTATCTCCCTTTGCCTCACACTCTTGCAGTGATGAAACGATTGCTAGCTTCTGTCGGCTCCCCGATCTAGTGAAGGTCTAAAACCTCGAAACTCCACCCATATGCGCACCCCTCGAAGAACTCCCACATTTCCACCCCATCATTTTTCATGCTGACTGACAATGCATAAAGGGTTGGGAATAAGTTGCATAGCGAATTCTCCCCACTCCACTTATCTTCTCAAAATCTTATGTGACCCCCATTATCCAACACTAGCTTGCAATCATGTTTCATTTGTTGGCCTTCTCTCCTAATGTCCTTCCAAAGTCCCACCCCAAAACTCCCCTTTGTTCTCAAAACCACCTCCCACTGCACATTCTGCTTTACCTTACAGTGAACTGCATAGAGATTATCTTTGTGACAATCTCCCGATTCCATTTACCAAGCAGTGATTTGTTCAAATTTTCCAATCTTCGTACGCCTAGCCCACCACCTTCTTTGCCCACGCGGAAATAGTACCCCCGATTCACTAAGTAGATCTTTCCTCCAAGATTTCCCACTGAAGAAAATTCCTCTGGTTTTCGGCCTTGACTTGCCCATGTAGGCATTACATGCGAGACATTGTATAGATGGGCAAATTAGAAGTGTGCTCTTGTCAGCCTCCAGTCTTTTCCCTCTTTGATACAATAGTATTTGTCTTTTTAGAAGAACCCAACTTTTTACGAACCTTTCCCTCACCCCATCTAGCTGGTTGATTTACGCTTCATTCTAGGAGGCTGCAGTAGTAGTAAGCAGAGTTCCCACTATATTGATTGAGCAATCAATCTCTGGGATTCTCCAACGTGTCTATGCGGTTTGGATTGAGCTCTTTTCGAGGTTAATTTTCGAGGCCAGAATGTAGCCCAACCTTAGGCTCTTGCTCCCTAGAGTCACTACAGACTAAGGAGTATTAGATGCATGAAAGCAGTGAGTGTGCTGTTTGCTCCTCTTCTCCTTGCTTGATACTTAATATTGAAACCAATCGGGACCCCCTGAGCGGCCATCTACTAGGTTGGAGAATGCTTCTATTTGTTATGCAAATATTTTTGATAAATTTGTATACAAGCCCAATATTAAATGCAAGAAATACCATAGATATAAATACTAGAAAGAGTGTAAACTTGCAAATACAAATTCACCAGACATTAAAATGAAAATCTTATCATATTTCAATAATTTATTTTTAGAAATATGGTTTCCATACCAAAATTCAAATGTCGATGAACCCAAAAACACCCAAAAAGGTGAAATTTAGTTCAACCTGTTGATAAAGAACAAAATAGAGCATACTACCTTACTGTCTTCGATTCATTACCACAAAAGTACACACATACACCAAAGCGAATCAAGAGCTTATGTATACAACTTATTAACAATATAAAATTCTGAAAATGTTCTGGTGGTTCAGTAAGAAAAATACGTCATGCTGCTTTACAATTCAATTATCTCAATGACCTTGGTGCTTTATGACACATCTAGGATTCTAGACTTGCATAAGGTCTCTTCATAAGCCTACCCACTACCTAGATGAATGCAATAGAGTATTGTATAAGCTAAAAAATATCAAGACTTTTTTTTATGAGTAAAACAAAATATATTCATAAAAAAATAAGATTGAATAAGTATAAACCTTACGATTGAGAACTACTCAGTGCAAGCTTATGCTTAAAAGGGCATTCACAGCTTTAAGAAAGAAAAATCGAGACTATCCACAGACATCAAATCATTCTATTTACTAACACAACTTATAGAATAGACTACCTTGTGTTTTTAATACAACTGGAAGTGCAGAGGAATGCCATATCATATATAAGGAACTTAGTTAAGGAAGTACAAGAAGATCTAAATCTAACTTCATTAAATCTGTGCTCAATAATATATTCAAAGAATAATCACTAACACTATAAATAATGTCATTGTTTAATGAATAGTACTAAGAGCTGTGAACTTTTACCACACAAGTGAACTGCATGACCCACATGCACGCATTTGAGCATTTGTTTTGGCATGACCTCCATTAATTGAATGGATCGGATCTTTTTATAGTGACAATCAATACATGATTATGCATGAAAGAATAAGAATCCAAGAGAAATGATTTTGTAGCTGCTGAATCGTTTAGACTAAGCCTATGTTTAGTTCCACAAGGCTCAATTGTTCTCGATATCAGTGCAAATAACATAAATGCCCACTTTAACATGAAGGAATTTGTGAAGCGATGTGTTGATAAGTCCTCTTAAATTTTATGTGATGCTGACTTTAAAATATGGGGTTTGCATTAAGCTAGTTTTTATCCATCTGTAAGAAGCGTGAGTAAAATGACAACTTCAGTTAGTCTTGAATATCCATACAATTTTATTTGTAAGGTCTCTGTCTAAACTTTCCCTTTAATGAACATTTTGGAGCATGAAAATAACATACAAGTGGCAAACTAAAGTTTGATGGATTAGTAGAAATTAATCTAAAATGCACAAAATGTAAATATAAAGTAAAAATATTGATTAACACATGGAATATGAATATAATTAACACATGTACATCCAAGTACCAAGAAAATAGGACAGCTATAATATGAATAAAATCAACAAATATATACATCCATGCACCTAAAACATGACAGCTATAATATATCTCTATATAACGAACAAAGTGAAAACCCAATTTTCTCTCTTCTCCATGTCCTCTGTGGTTTATGGATCTCTCAAATACAGCAATCTAACACTCATATCAATGAATTGTTTGATTCTAATCAAGAAAATAAATATAGCAACCAAAGATTTGCTCAAAATTATATTATAATCTACGGCTCCGCTCACTAAGACTTCACAATTCTCAAAAGTTCTCACACAATTTGCAAAATTTCCTTCTTGAGAGCTAGGAATTTTTTTATGGGCACATCGTATTGATACAACCTCAAGTATGGTCTAAACAATGGAAAGAAAAAGGGACAAACAAACTATGAGTTACATAAAGATGGTACCGCTAGACGGTCGAAACAGAAGGGTGATTAAGATTCTTGAACGTCTTACGTATTTTTCACAATTTCTAGATAACCAAATAAGCAATAAACAAGATTATTTTCACGCCAGAAGTTATGAATAATGGATAAACCATCAAGAACCCAATAAATATCATGAAAAATCAAAACCAATGAACATTTTGAAAATAAGATTTTGGGGAGAGGCAGATACCTGATGATCTTGTCCAGGTAATCTGAAACAACGGCTTGCCAATGGGGACCCATGGCGGCAGTGCCTTCAACGGCCACGATCAGCTGCTTCTCCGCCATGTTCTTGAAAATGGGCCTTGCTATATTTGGCGCTACGTGCACACTGAAAAATGGATTAACTCCGACCAACGCCCCCTGTTAGCAGACTACGATACGTTTTCCCTTTTGGTTCAAATTGTATTTTCAATCTTCTCAAATTTCCCTTTTTGAAATATCATTAAAAAAAAAAAAAAAAAAAGATGAAATAAACCCTAGTTCGAAGAAATCGTACGTTATTTTCCTTCGCTACTTCCATATTGCAGGGTCAAGTCGTCAAGAGCTTTATTATTAAAATCAATAAATTAATAACCACTTAGCGCCCTTTGCGGTGTATTCTACATGACTTATCCGTCATTTATTCTCATAACTAGAGCTTCTTTATAATAAGAAAAATAAGATGAGCAATTCATCTCAGTAGTTCAAATATGAAAAAATAACAAATACAAATGCATACACAAATTCAAAGGGTTAGGAGAAAAATGCATTTACAATGTCACGCTTCAACCATATTTGTTTTAGCGCCAAATATATATATATTTTTTCTTTTAATAATCACGGCTATGAGTTTTGCTTGAGAACTGCAAGTTAACGATCCATATACCATAGCGTTCTTTCGAATTAGTCGCGAATTAAATAGTTCCATCTCGATGTATTAAAGCAATTGGGGTAACCTCTCATATTTATTTCAACATCAAATAATTTGCATATCATTTATCAACTCTGCAGTTTGACTCAATCCAATCTGATAGCATTTTTTGTGACTAATTACAGCTAACCTTAAGCATTTCCGACGATTTCTGTTGATATAACGGTCGTTTAGCTGCGAAGCATGTAATTTTACCACATTTTCTGCGATGCTATACATTTGCAGTTCAGCACGAATGGTACCTTATAAATGTGAAAAGTCGTTTGAATTTCTCTAAGTGTCTACTGCTATTTTTATATACTGTCTATATACATATGTAATAACTCTTTTAAAATTATTGGAAGTTAGTGAAAATTTGGTTTAAAATAGAGAATGTGGTTGAAATGAATTTTAAAAAGTTGCTAGCTAAAATAGTGAATTTAATATTTAAATATATTTTGAGTAGCTAGTTTGTTAAGTGTGGTTGAAGATGCTCTTAGTAAGTCAAAACGAGAATCAATCCTAAAAGATTTGCAAATGTTTATCTTCCTTCTATAAGAGACAATGAATGTAGGTTATTTATGTGTGTAAAATATATCTTAGAATTATGTGAAACATATCAGTATAATATATTCTTATAGATTGATTTAAAACCATGATATAAACAAATATTCTTTTTGAAATTGATAAATCTAATATCATTAAACCATAATCAATTGTTAGATGTAATTTTCTATGAAACATAATAAAAAAATCACCGGAAAAAACAGACATTAAAGAATAAAAAGTTAAAGTTATTGTGATTGATTAATCACTTAAGCATTGTAAATAAATAAGTAGCATTTAAGGGATTGAACGCACATAACATCTTCGAGCATAGTGAATAAGATATTTTCTAGAACTTCTTGAATACAAAGTAAGTTAGTAACGACAATAAAAATATGGTTTTCACTTTATTATTACAAAAATTGAAAATATATTTCAATATAAGGTTAGATGCGACTAATTAAGTTTTGAATCTCAAAGCAAATGACATCCTCAGTGGACGTTTAATCTTTTAATTAGTTAAATGGTATAAATGTTATAGAATTTCATATTAATCTAATTGTAGCAAGAAGCTAGATAAAACCATATATTGTTTTATAAAAAGCAGTATTCATCATTTATATAAAAACCTTACAATATTTGTGCTCTGGTTTTTATCATATAACAAGTTAAGTGTAATTGATGATTGAAAACCACTCTTAATATTTCTACAATAGATTAAGAATGATCGTCACACCTCAAGTTGATCTATTATAATGGTTTTAAAACACGTCTATAATGATTAATCTGAAACTGATAAATATATAGTTTTTTAACTCCTTGTGAACAGGAACTGGCAAATGTAACTGCAAGTCTATTACACGATTATTGAAATATTCCTGTTTTAGAGCTTTGTATGACTCTTTTCCTTTATGGTAAAATTCTTCGGAAGTGGGCTTTGGAACTCTCATCAGCAGGCAGGCAACATTCTAATCTACAAATTAAGTTTACAAATGTTTTTTTTTATAGGTGTGAATGTCGACTAGGCCAACTTGCATGCATCTAGACTAATATCGCAGGGCCTGAAGTTAACGACTAGATAAACCCCTTGTGGCCCTAAAGGGAATATTACACATGTTTTTTGGTTGTGGCAAATGGTAATATTACTTTATCCTGCATCAAGGAGGAGAAAAGCTCTAAATAGAAAAGAGTACAAGTTGAACACTTTGAGGAAGAAAGAAAAAGAACTCAAAAAAACCAAACGTTTACTAATTACAATTCAAGGAGGCAAAAAAAATGCCTACTGGAGGAGACTGATTCATAAACGATCCAAAAGAATGATCTGTAATATTGCCAGTGTATGGTCTGACCATCATATAGTAGTATGATGTGAATATGTTGCTAGAACTTAATCATCAGTCTCAGATCGCACCCAACGTTGAAAGCAGCTCCAAGAAAGTAATTGGCGAAACAAATAGAAGTTCACATTGAACTATGGGTAAGTTTTTACAAGAGAAATAGCAGCAATACAAACAAGTAATGTTTTTACTATAATGGATAATAGCGCAAATAAATAATAGCAGAACCAAATCTGACTGCATTATAAATTGATTCCAGTTTTGGGAAAATGACTGACAAACAAACTGGCTCACATACAACCTGAGCAAATGAGTTAGCAACTGTCTTCTGCATCAGAAAGACAACTTACTGTTTGTGATTCAATAACTGCCTTTCATTCTGTTCCATGTTTACATTACATTGATCAATAAACTGGCGTGAGCAGAAGGTAGGAGTTACCAACTGGTACTATGTCTTTGTCCATCCACATTTTGCAGGGTCTGGCTTCCATTTGCAGCAATAAAGAACATCTGAGCCATGCAAGAGAAAAATGGTAAAACATTAACTTAACATGCACAAAAGAAACACGACTGCCAATGCCAAGCAAGGTATGTGTTTTATTGGTCTCTATCTCATTACATCATGTAATGCATGACATGGTTTCCTCTGCTTCGGATTTAAGTAATTTTTTCGTTTTTGATAGGTTTTGGTTGAATTCAAGGTGCATCAGATTTAAGTAAACAAGTCATAAGTTCAACCAAAATCTCAATGATACATGATAATGGCAAAAGCATGATAAATCATGGTAAACATAATGCATAAACATTTATGGCATTTTGGATGTTCCAAAACATGAAATTAATTGCAAGTTTTCCATTGTATTTGAAGACATATGCTTGTCCAGAGATACTGTAGATTTCACATGTTTATGAATAATGATATAATAACTTTGCTTTCATGTTTTGGTATACATATGAGAACAAGAAATGCATAAAAACTGCAACCATCAACTTTTTTTGTTTTAATAGGCAAAAAGAAAATTTTAGTAAAAACACCAATCCAAAAGGTAGACCCAACACATAAAAGGTATACAAATAACACCAAAGGGCTGGAACTAGAAAAAGTAAACACAGTGCAACCCACCCAATCTATAAAATCTATCAAAGAAAGAACATTCAGACAAAAGAAATTTTTAGTGATTGAATCCACCGCTTCAAGTGCTCAGAAGGTTTTTGGCATTTTTCCCAGCAAGATCCCTGTGCCCACATAAAAGTACCTCTTTCTCAGTATAAGGCAGAACCTGTACCAGATTAAAAGGTGCCATATCCATGATTGGTCAATTCCTCTCCTCATCACCCCTGCACAACCATGAGTATATATCTATTTGCCCACCCTATACTCTTCCATCCCTTCACAAGAACACTACCCACAAACCCTTTCACAAAACTTGCCCAAAGATAAACTGTCTCCATAACCTATTGCCCTTCACAGCAAACCTCCAACAATATTTTCTAAGAAGGGACTTGGTGGCCAAAGAAAAGTCTCTGATATCTAAATCAACTAAACTCTTATCCAAGCAAACAATTAACCAATTTGCCTAATCCATAGACCACCCTTCTAAATGATATCCCTTTGAATATTTTCCAAGCTTAAACGTACCATTCTTGGAATGGAAAAAAGGGACATGAAGTAGACAGCCTAGCAAGACAGGCCCGCACTAGAGATGCTACCATTTCGAAAAAAATAAAGCTCACATATTATGAAATCACTCCTCCACTACATCTCTAAGCAAAAGAAGACTTGAAGGGAGCACCTAGGAGGACTAAATAGGTGGAAGGCAATTTTCTAACCCCAAATCCCAATAGGGAGACTAACTCTGCTAAATTCAGACCCTCACCTACGCTTTGGGACAGTTGCTTTTCTTAACGATGGCTTAACCTCATACCAACTCCAAACGAAAGAAAGAGACCACTTAGTAGTCACGGCACATACGATGCGATCTTCTCTCTAATGAAGTGACAATCAACTTCAATATGCTTGGTCCTCTCATGAAATACAAGGTTGGATGCGATGTGGAGAGCAGCTTGATTATCACATATTAGCTTCATTTAATCCTTCCCCGAATCTTAGCTCTGAAGAATGTCTTAGCCTATGAACTCACATGTTGCCAAAGTCATGGCTCAGTATTCTGCTTTGACATGATCACGGCTACAACATCTGTTTAAAATAACTAGGACACTAGGTTTCCACCAATAAATACATAATACCCAGAAGTGGAGCGTCTATCTGCAGGTGAATCTACATAGTCTGCATCACAATATTTGACAATCTGGGTGTGACCTGCCCTTAATATAGCACGGAGGATCTGTGATCACAACATCTGATGGCTATTACGCTGTGGTGATTGCGACGGCAACAACACTCACCGGAAGGAAATGTTTGGTCGGGCGTTGTGAGATAGTTGTAGCTTTTCCCATAGTCATCGATATTTCAGGAGTCCATGAAGGGCTCCCACGCCTGATACTGGCTTGATATTCGGATCCATAAGAGTGTCTAAAGGTTTGCAATCTAGCATACCTGTCTCTTCTAATATTTCCAAGGCATACTTTCTCTGATTCACAACCACACCAGATTTAGATTGAGCTATCTCAATCTCCATAAAATACTTGAGTTTCCTCAAGTCCTTAGTATTTCAACCACTTTCATACTATCTTGATCATTGCCCATGATAACAATGTCATCTACATAAATAATCAAACAAATGCACTGCCTTGAACTCGTATGATGATAGAAAACTAAGTGATCTTTTGTACTCCGAGTCATACCAAACTCCTGAACCACTAAACAAAACCGGCCAAACCATGCTCAAGGGGACTACTTCATGCCATATAATGAGCGAGGTAACCTGCATACCAATCCAGACTCCCCCTGAGCAACAAACCCAGGTGGTTGCTCCATATAGACCTCCTCTGCTAGGTTGCCATGTAAGAAGGCATTTTTTATGCCCAACTGATACAAAGACTAAGATTACATAGCAACTATAGATAGGAGAAGACGAACATAAGAAATCTTAGAGATAAGGAAAAGGTATCATAGTAGTCGAAACCATAGACCTGAGTGTACCCCTTTGCAACTAATGAGGCAGCAAGACCACTCGTCCCATTGGGAGCCAATCTTCGTTATACACCCAACGACATGAGCAGTTGTTTTTGCGCGGCGAATGGGTAACTAGTTCCTGAGTGCCACTAGAATGTAAAGTAGTAATTTCCTCAACTATAGCACGTTTCCGGTCGAGATGGGATGAAACCTCGTACTGATTTGTTGACAAAAGCAGGGCAAGCGGAAGTGGAAACAAAAGGCAGTATGGAGAAGATAAACGATGAAAAGTTAGAAAATTATAAATAGGATGGGGGTTACGAAAGGAACGAGTACCTTTCCGAATGGCAATAGGAAGATCGGTGGGAGACGACAAGACTGACGTCGTGGAGGAGGGCGTCATATGAGATAAGTCAGTCGGAGGCCCGGTGTTAGTACTCGGATGACGAGTATAAACCTACAATGGTCGAGGTGGAGTATGTGGGAAAGTGCAGTGAGAGTATAGCTCAGGAATGATGAAGGGGTAGAAATATGAGCATCGAGACGAGGGGAGGAGTGGTGATAGGGAACATAGAAGAATTCTCAAAAAATGTGACATCGGCAAAGACAAAGCATCAATGTGTATTAGGAAAGTAGCAACGATAACCTCGTTGGCGGGAATAAGAACGCCGTGGCCTTGGTGAGCTTGTCTTGTTTGGGAGCAGAATATAGTAGTGAAACCTGACCCGAGAACGAGTGCTGAGAGGTTGGTTTGGAAAAGAATAAAATGAGGATTTTATCATGTAAGACTAATGATGGTATACGATTGATCAAATAATACAAGCAACTAGATGTGCATCACGAAAGCGTTGAGAACCTTATGATGGAGTAGGAAAGTACGAGCGGTTTCAACTAAATGACGGTTCTTGCACTCAACCACTCCATTTTGTTGGCTTGATGCCAAAGTGCGAAGGACGATGAAGAATCTCATGAAAGACTGAAAAAATCGCGATCGAAAAGATATTTCATGGCATTTTTCAATTCATAGAATCTGGGAGGTGAAATGCTCGGAGTGAAGTTGAACCGGCATGAAACCCGGAAATAGTCACGCCTTCGGCTTTGATTTCTTCCACTCAGCCAAATACAATGAGAATAATCATCTATAAAACTAACTTAATCTAGGAACCTGAGGTAGACTGAATCTGCGGGAAGGACCCCGAACATTGGTGTGGTTGACTCCTGAAATAAGACTTTGTCCTGGATTGATGCGGCGCTTGAGGGAATAGACACGAGTATGTTTCCCCAGCGACATGACTCACACTCGGTCGGGAAAAACTAAAAGGCATGAGAACCATTATCGAGAGCTTGAAATATTGGATGACCCGAACGAGTATGAATAAAGGAGAGGAGTATTACATTGGAAGTGCAACGATGGAAGATGAAGGCAAGTTGAGATGAAAGAAGGCCACGAAACTCACGTCTATGCAATCGTCACACTCATTACTCTAGTCACACCCAATGTGTGAAATTATCGAGAAAAATGTAATCTAACAATTAAGGTCGCAGTCAACTTCTTGATAGAAATCAAAAAATTAAAAAACGATCGGAAACATAAGGACATAGTAAGGGAGTGCGGAAGGGAAGAGGACATCTTGATCGATTCCTTTAGCCATGGTTTGAGATCCATTAGCTAAAGTAATAATGGGTAAGGTGATGTAATAGTAAGGGAAGAAAAAAGTTCCTTATTACCCGGAAAAGATGATCGAGGCTCCAAAATAAAATCGAAGTCGGATAAATGTGAAGGAAACAGAGAGCACATTACGATGCAGGCTGTCTGAAGAAATGGATCTGGTGGTTGATTGCAGTGAGTGAATATACCCGCCCCTTTGCTTTGTTGAAGGTGAGTCGATAGCCATAGAGGAGAAAACAATCAAATAAACTTTTGAATCAACAAAAAAGGTTACCAGGAGTGACCATAGGGTCTATGCAGGTGCTGAGAATCACAACACAATGACTAATGACTAGAAGATGATGCGGCATGAATGTTATGGGGTTGTCGAGACGAAAAGTAAAATAAATTACGGTGTTAAATGGAAGAACCAGGGGCATAGATGGCCTTGTCGATGGCTAGCGAGTCTGCGGGTGGAAGCGTGTCACCGGAGAGTGGCCCATGTGCCCATGCATTGGCACGTGGAGGAGGTCGTCGGAGAGAAGATCGATGCGTGGAGGCACGTCGATCACTGGTTGATGTTAATTCGAGTTCATACCAGGCACGCAGTGGTAGAATTAGCGTAGAAGATGAACCAGGTCACCCGAGAGAAAAGTTCACACGAAATTTCAGGCAATTATAAACTAAACGAGACCAGCAGGCGGTGCGGGAAAACTGTGAAACCTTAACCCGAACTTCCATGGCTCTGATACCATGTGAAAAAGAGAGAAGAAAGGAATACTTTTCTTTATTGAATGGATGAATTACATAGTGTAAAGACACCTATATATATACAAAATAATTGAACAAAAAGGAAACAAAATAAAGTGTAAAAGGAAGGAGGATAATGTAAAAAAAAGGTAGGAGATAAACCAAAGAATATTTGAGAATATTCTTTGATTCTCAACGACCAGCATCATCATCCTCAGTATGTAAACCGATTGTTACGAAATTTAGTTTTGGAAACATCACAATAACTTAAGGCTGCTGGAAACACTCCGATGACGGTATATGAAGAAAAGAGCTTCAAGCTCCCAGGCCGATACAAAGGAGTGCGAGAAGCAGTAGCTCATACTGCTATGCTGACGAGAATAGCCCGCCGAAGAATTTAGGCGTATCAACCTTTGTACACCATGGCACATCCACAAGGTAAGCTTGAAAAGAAAGATTTCATCCCTAGCACTGACGGAGGGCCGCATTGCTAAAAACCACCTATTTCTTTCCAACCACGGCGTCGAGAATAACAGCGTAGAGGAATGTGTGGCTCTTAGTTTTTGCCGACACTAGCGCGGCAGGAAAGTTGGCCGACATGCGAAAACCCGATTAACCGATGGTACGAAAAGATCATAACTCCTTGGCTCCCTCGAACGATATGGATAGCCGAGTGTTTGTTGTTTTGCAGAACACTGTTCACATAAACACTGTTTACTATTAAATCCCCCTCGCTTTTTTGAACTGGTCAGTAATAAGCACCCTTACCCAGGCTTCCGTGAACGATCGGGTTCGGATGGATCACTAGGAAATCTGAGAGAGGTAAACATCTCGACTTCTACGATACATATGTCTAACTGAAAAGCCATCGGTAATATACTCTTTTAACAGAAGTCGATCCTCTTGACCAGTCCTAATCTTCTTGGTGTGAATAAAATGAAGGAACCTTTCCACCTCTTCCAACTCTCAATCATTAAAAGGTCTTAGGAAGACTGAAGACCAGCCCCCATCCTCCCTTGAAGAATCTGAAATATTTGCTACCTGTCTGCGTCTTTGTAGGCTCTTTGGAAATTAATATGGGGAAGGCCTTAAACCTTTGTCTCATCGCACGAGATGCGCTAGCTTGACCTTACCAATTCTAGGAGGAAATAAATTTTGAAGAAAGGTGAACCATTCTTTTTGAATGTCTTTCCACTAACCCGTACCATAACCACCCCTGATGTCCACTGGTATTTGCGCGACCACAGGTTCTCTCGGAGCAGTCTCACCATTCTCCCGAAGAAAGAATCCTACCGTTAACAAACCGCCCCTTTCGCCACGTGTGCTTGATTCATCACTTAGGCTCTCACCTAACCCCCTCTACATTTCTCTAAGCGAAGCAGTTTTCAGTTGGCGGTGTGGATTTTACTCGAATTCCCTGCATGCCCAGAGAAAAGTCTCTCTGAATCTTCTCCAGTCTAGAACAAACAATCTTTGGCATTAAGCGAGAGAGCTAAATAGGGAAGGAAATGACAATCATGGATAAATCAAACCTCCGACCTTTGAGATATATTGTCAACTTTTCCCGGGAGGACAATCTTTTAAATCTTTAATGATAGAATCCAGGACCCCGAGCTGCGTAGAAGTGACAATGCTAGTGGGGGAGAAGAAGCCAGCCTCCTGACAGTCGGCAGCTAGTCACGTTGTCCACCACTGCCTAGAGGATAATCTCGCTTTTGTTAGATTAATTTTCAAACCTAAAGACTTCGAACACATTAACATCCATCTTGGCACATCGATTGTTCGAAATTGGCTTCCTGGAAAAAATAATAGTATCGTCGGCATATAACAGGTGTGAAATGGCCATCTCCCCCACTCCCTCCCCGCACCCGAAATAAAATTGCCTTCCAGCTCGCTTTAGGAGATGACTGAACTTCATGCCCAGATAACAAAGATATGAGATGAAGGGTCCCTTGTCTCGGGCGGAGCTCACGAAAGAAACTGATGGAGAGCCGTTAAACATGACGAGAGAGCAGTGCGATTAATCCATCGATCCATTTTGACCCAGGCCCACACATTCTCTTCGGCGTCTGCGCGGGGGAAAATCCCACGATGTGATGTAAGCCTTTTTCAATATCGACTTACACGAGAATCCTTTCTCTTTTCTTAGAAGCTGCGTCTTTGACTCATTTGCTATCAACCTTTGCGTAATTGCCTCCTAACCTACAAACGCATTGAGGCGGGAAATGTGCGACCCCGTGACCCTTTGCAATTACGTTGAGACTTTGGATAAGGTACATAGAGGCGCCTAGCGGTTGGTCTCGGGTCCTTTAGATCCTCGAAACGGTACTTCCCTTGGGCACGGAACGAGAAAGGATCCACGACAAAGACTTTTTCACGGCCTTTCGTTCTGAAGATTCCTTAAGAAATCTAATAACGCTCCATAACTTCGCGCAAAATCGCGGTGAAAGACCGAGCTATTGAAGCATCGGAGTCAGCAGGCTTTATCATCATTGGCTTGGCAATTGCCTGAACTTCACTCCTTTTGTACGAACATTTCCTCGACTTAGCGGTTGATCTATACTGATCAAATTGAAGTGGAGTGCGGGTAAGGCGCGATTGTTTGAGGGAGAGGAGACTTTGAAAAGCACGACGGACAGCTAACCTCTGACCTCCTTTTCAGTCTTACACGTTGTCTTTGGGTCTTTCTTAATAGATTTCTATCCCTTCTGTAAATTGAATGTTCTATGAAAAAAACCCCGTGTTTCTGTCCCCTTCTTTCAACCAAATCTCTTTGGATTTCTGTCTCATGAGACCTCTTCCCCGAATCGACCCATCTTAAAGTCCTCTCAACGCTTTTCCCCTCTTCTACGCTTCTTCCGAGACAACACCTTTCCTTTCGCCATCCCAGAATCTATTTAAGCCTCCTTTACTTTTTTGCTCACTCACACCCAAGACCTCATCATGGAAGCCCAGTCCTTCCCGAGACAACTTTAATTTCGAAACGAAAATAAAGCGTAGGGCTAGGAAAAGTGCGGACTTGCCTGCACCAGTCACTAGGATATCATGTGGCAATTTCATGCATGTTCTTATGTGGGGAAGGAGAAGGCACAGGTTAATCCCATCATGTCTGCTTCTGGGACGGTTTGAACCTTGGTCTCGGAGGAAAGTGCTTTGGGTCACGTGCTAAGCCGGTGCCCGATCCTTTGTGCAAGCAATCTGTGATCGGCGGGACATCAGCAGTTGTGTCCCCCCTCCCGGGTGAAAGGACCCCGAAAGGAAGATCTTTGGGTCCGTCTCAATTAGGACTTCATTAAACGCCTCTTGGGGTATAAGGCTTGAGCAATCCCGATTTACGTGTCGTTGGGGGGAAAAACCATGAGTCTCCACGATGCGGGGCCCTCCCCTGAGCCTTTCCTTGAACAGTTCTTCCCCAAAATAGTTCCCTTTTGTCTTTCTTGGACCATAGACCCTTTGTGAACGCCCCAGAGCCATCCTCCACCATTTTAAGCATGCGAGTAACGAGAAAAATGGCTGTTTTGACCTCCGCGACTCCCGATTTTCTTGTATCCCGAGAACACTAGGATACCCTGCAGTGCCCTCGGCCTCCAACGCATTTCCGCTCGACGATGCCCCACCACGCTGCGAACATCGTAGAGTCATTTGAAGGTTGGTTTCTTACAAGCAGAGACAGTCGCCCTCTTGAGACTAATAAGAATTGCGATAACCTTTCTTTTGTTCAGTTAATGTTCTGGCTCTCTAACATTCCACGAGAATAGTTTGCTTCATTTAACTTTAATAAGAAATTCCTTGTCTCTACCACCTCCCCAATTTGACCCTTTGAAATTTATGACAGTGTGCTTTCGACTTCCTCGACTCTCTCACATCTTGTCTCTGGGGTCCCCTTCCTTTTATCTCCCATCTTTGCTTGGAGCCATCCATTTGTGACAACTCAATCTCCTTCTCAAAACCACATATACTAGTTAGCAACCCTTAGAAATTCATTGAATTTGATAAGGCGATATCTTCCCGGGTATTATATCCACTGCACTTTGGGCTATAGTAGACTCCTCGCTCTGCAGCCAAATTTGCTTGCTTTGTTTCCCCCGCTTCCTTAAGACATCGACTATCCTTTCCCCGTTCCCATCCGGCGACAGACACCACCTCGACGGTTATGCTCCCCCGAGCCCCACTGTTCTCTGAGTCCCCCGAGCACGGGAGCCCAAAGCGAGAGGCCGGCTAATGAGAAAATGGAAGAAGAAGAATGACGGGCAGTTTGAACACGGATCCTATCGCATGGACTCGTGGGGCTTGGGTCATCTACTGGCTCCAGCACTCCGCCGACGAAGAAGCGACGGCGGGACATCCCTCTTCTCCTTGCAGACGATCACGAAAACCTGCCCCCAAAGGGCGGTCGGGAGATGCGCGCCACCCTTCTTCCCATTTGCTCTGAAAACCGGACCATTCCCCGTCAAGTGCCTTCTGAACGTCTGTGAAAGGATCAAATCGACGGGATCGCATCCCACACACTGCAGGCATGCAGTGAGCTCTTCTTAATAACCTAAGTGCGCCTTCTGAGCATACGACAAGGCTACTATCTAACTAATGCATCCCGCCTTTCTATAAGTTTAACAATGCAAGTAAAACTCATACAGCAATGCTAAAATCAAAATAAAGCTTATCAATTTCAGCTTCTTATCCAGAAATTTGTGAAGTGCTTCAAATAAAAAGAAAAAAATGAAAAATTAAATAGACAATTATAAAGCATATATAGTAAAAGAATAAATCAGCACCATGCAAATATAACTAAGCTGGAAACTGAAAATATCGAAACACAGGTTGAACATAGAATATTCAACATTTCAAACCATCAGAGCTTCTGCAAGCCCTTCTGCAACTGCAGCAATATTGAAACCACCACCAGCAAAGGGTACAACAGACAGCCACTGTAAGAAAAGATCAATATCTCTTGTCTGACCACTTGATTTGTATAAGCACACACCATAAGAGGAGAATGAAAAGACAATATTTAAGTTAGTCAATTACATTGCATAAACTCAGATTAGGCAGCAATAAAAATTCAGCATCTAGGTTGTTTCATCCCTTCTTTGGCATATTTTTCACCCTTTCAACCCCTCACACCTGTGATTTCTTCGACTATTCACGACCATGGCTGCTAAAGATTCGATTTTTTCATTCATCTTGTTTGGATCTCCTGTTATTACAACAAAGAAGCTGATTGGGAATGAGAATTATCGATCTTGGACGGATTCTGTTGAATTGTAGTTTATTGGCCAAGGCTATGAGGACCATCTTACTACCTAAGAGGAAGATATTCCCGAAGCTGATTGTGCCCAATTGTGTATTGTCCTATGGCTATCTGTAGAAGCCAATACCTTGCATCATCTCAGGACATATAAAACTTGCTACTAGTTCAAGAATTAGGCCAGAAGTTCATGTACTAATGAATCTTGCACTTCTAGAGAGTAATCTCATCCATTGTTTATTTGAAACAAATGAGATGAATTTACGGTCGAATCTCATCCTTTAAGGAAGAGTTCTTATCCTTGATGCTAGATTCCACCGAGGTCTAGACTTGACAATAAAAAACCGATAGAGTTTTTATGATACTTACTCATTGGTCTTCGTTCAGACCTTGACACTATCTGGGAACATATTCCCACTAGTCTAGTAGTCCCATAATTAAAGATGAGCTATTTGCTCGGCTGCTTCGTATCTACTCCACCCCGACTTAGCTCTTCTGCTTGATAGCACTCCCGATTCTTCTATGTTGGCTTCTCAAACCAACTCTCAAGGTGGACGCGGTGGTAACCGCAGTAGAGGAGAATGTTCTAACTCCATGTACTGCAACAAGCTTGGCCACACCCCTAATCGTTGCTACAAGTTACATGGCCAACCTCCACATACTGTTCATATAGCTCAATCTTCTGATACACAGCTGCCACTTGGGACTCAGAGTCTGAGTTCATCCACACTTCATTCTTGCAACCAGTGAGTATGAGGAGTACCTCCACTCACTTAGGCAGCCAAATCTGCACCCATTACATTTGTTGCCCACACCAGTAACTTCTTGTCTTACACATTTATCCTTACTTGGCCCATGGATTTTCGATTTAGGAGCCTCTAATCATCTCTTTAGTAATAAGGGTCTTTTCTCCTCTCTTACATTACCTCTCATTTACCCATTATTACCTTTGGTAATGAATCTGCATGTCCTCTCCCTTCCTTACCCCTTACTTTTGTCCTTTGTGTTCCGGTTCTCCTTTTAATCTTATTTCCATTGGTAAGCTAACTCGTGATCTTAACTATTTGATTACTTTTTCTGATAACTCTATTATCTTGCAAGATCAGATTACGGGGAGGACGATTGGCATAGGACTGAAATCTGAAGCCTCGTTCACCACTGAGATAGATGTGTGGAAGCTTAGGCCGAACATGGCAGTGGAAGATAGATCTCGTTAAATGAGTGTCTATGGCACTCTGTCAATGCAGACCTTTCATCATCTCAAGCCAAAAGTTGATACACTAATGACATTCAACGCCTCCATAGAGTAATCTCATCCATTGTTAATTTGAGCAAAATGAGATGGATTTATCTAGCTATTTTGGAAGAATTCCATTGAGGTCGAGACTCGAGAGTAGAAAACCAATAGAGTATTTATGATACTTACTCTCATTAGCATTCGTTCAAACCTTGATACTATTTGAGAACGGATTCTCACTAGTCCCATCGTTGTATGAGGTATTTAATTAGCTGCTTCGCATCTCCTCCACCCTAGCTTGGTCCTTGCCGCCTGATAGCACTCCCAATTCTTCTGTGATGGTTTCTCAAGAGCCCGATCTCGAGTGTATGATGGTAGCGAGCCAGAAGAAGACCAGCAATCCTCCATTGCACGTCACTGCGATAAGCAGTGACTCATGACCCTTTGCTACTAGTAACATGAGCGACCTCCAGCATCACTCTTTCGGTCTTGATACCTGGCCGCCACCCAAGACTCAATTAAATACACTTGGGGAGTCATTCTTAAAACCATCAGTATGAGAGTACCTCGGCCTCCCTCAACTGACAAATGCGCACGGGTTGCCTAGGCTAGGTTATCTTTTCTTGTCTTACACATTTCTCCTCACTTGGCCCATTGATTCTTGATTCTAGAACCTTTGGTCATCTCTCCAGAAATCAAGATCTTTTCTTCTCTCCTACTATTAACTTTCCCTTACCCATGATTACCACAGCTAATGGATCTCAAACCATAACTAAAGGTATTGGTTCGACATGTCCTCTCCTTCCTTAACCCTTACTTTTGTCCTTTATGTCCCCAGTTCTCATTTTAATCATATTTCCATTAAAAAGTTAATTGTGATTTTTCACAATGTGATTACCCTTTTTGATAACTTTGTTCCCTTATAGTACGAGGAGGACGATTGGCATAGGACATGAGTCTCAAAGCTTCTTTTACCTCAGCTCGCCTTCACCTCCCATTGTTCGCTTTTCCATGGACCTTCCCCTACTTGTCCACAATCGTCTAGGTCATTCGAGCCTTTCCAAGTTTCAAAATATGGTTCCTCGTTATTTTAGTTTGTCCTTTCTTGAGTGTGAGTCGTGTCAGCTTAGGAAACATACTTGTGTCCAGTTCCTAAAGCATTTAGATCATCAAACAAATTCTCCTTTCGAGCTTGTCCACACTGATGTTTAAGGTCCTTCTAGATGCGAATCTACTTTAGGATTTCAGTATTCAATTACTTTAATAGATGATTATTCCCGATGTACTAGGTTATTTATAATGAATAATCGATTTGGGTTATTTTCTATCTTTAAAAAATTCTATGCTAAAATTCGAACTCAATTTAATACTTCAAATCGTACCCTACACAATGGTAATGCTAAGATTCTTCGTCCTTCTCTTCCTTTATGTCATCACATGGGATCCTTCATCAGTACTCTCGCGCTTCCACTCCTCAATAGAATGGAGTTGTTGAGCTCAAGAACCGTCATCTTGTTGAGATAGCCTGCACTCTCCCACTCCATCATAATGTTCCTCATTGATTTTGTGGCAATGCTATCTTAACAACTTGTTATTTGATTAATCGTATGCCATCCTCTATATTACAAAATCAGATTCCTCATTCCATCCTTTTGCGTAACCAACCTCTCTTTTGTCTTCCCCCCCCTCATTTATTTGGTTGCTTATGTTTTTTTTTTCATATTCTTACTCCTTGATAAGACAAGCTCTTGGCCAAAGCCACAAAGTGTGTCTTCTTGAGTTACTCTCAACTTTATAGATGATATCGATTTTATTCTCTTGATACACACGCGATACTACATCTTTGCTGATGTCACCTCTTTTTAAGACTCCATCTTCTTCACCTTTGTAGATCATCCTCATGTTTTCAATGTCATACCGCTTCCTCTTCTCTCACCATTTCTAGATCTACCTTCTATATCTACAAATATTTTGCCTCAACAACTCCAAGTTTATACTCGTCATCCTCGTGTTGATACAAGGACCTTTGCTGACTCATCTTGTATGTTGTCGTCCTCTCCTTCTCCAATTTTGCCTCCCATCAATGATCTACCCATTGCACTTCGGAAAGGTACTCATTCTACACGTAATCCTTACCCTATTTACAATTTTTTAAGACATCATCTTTTATCTTCAACCTAATCTGCATTTGTTTTTATCTTGTCTTCTGTTTGTATTCCTAATACCATCAATGAGGCTCTCTCTCATCTGGGGTGGAGGCAAGCAATAGTTGAAGAAATGGTTGTTCTTCTAATGACACGTGGGCTCTTGTTACCTTGTCTCTTGACAAGTCTCCCGTTGGTTGTCGTTGGGTTTATACAATTAAGGTTGGTCCTGATTTTAGGTGGATTACCTTAAAGTTCGTTTGGTTGCCAAGGGGTATACTCAGATATATGATCCGGACTATTGTGGTACTTGTGGCCCTCTTTTTGTGTTTTTGCCTTCTGGAAATTTTTATCTACCTTGTGTATTCTTAATGACGCTTTTTAGGAACCCTTGTCTTTTTATTTATACTATCCTAATTTCACATGTCAAACAAAATATATAAGTTTTGGTCCTGGCATTTTTAGGGGAAAAGCTTTCCTCCAATGCCCAAGGTAGCTGAACACCCTTGATTAGGACACATCTATGAGAATTTGAAAATAATATGATCTAGACCATAGGCATCTTATTTCAAACATAATACTTTCTCAAAATGAATTATTTTAAGTAGTCGCCATATTTAAGCAATCAAACCTTAACTACATATGGTTATTATGGTGCCAATAATTGTTTAAAGAATCCCTCATTGACATAATAGAAATTCTGGAAACTTCATCATAGGAAGAAACAAAAATTGAGGCATACCTGCCCTGTCAATTCGTAACAACAAAAGTACTGCACAGACACCAGAACAAATCAAAACATGTATAAAACATATTAACAATATAAAATTCTGAAAATAATCCTAATAGTTCAATAAGAAAAATGCAGTCATGCTGTTACAATTCAATTGGTTCTCAATGACCTTAGCGATGACAATGACACATTTAGACTTGCATAAGATCTATTACTGCATAAGCCTTCTCATTACTCCTATATGAGAATGCAGTAGGTGATTGTATAAGCTAAAAAATATCAAGATAATTTTAACTTATAAGTGGAACTACTTTCATGTGTTTTCTAATCTGGCTTTAGTTATAGAGGAATGCTTGAGAGCAGGTAGACAAAAACCTGAACTAAGAAAGTACAAGAAGGTCCTGTTCCTCCCATTAGATGTACCCCATGATATACTCAAACAGAACAATTCTTTAACACTATATATAATGTCATTGTTTAATGAATACTACTAAGAGCTTTAAACTTTTACTACACCAGTGAACTGCCTAATGCAACGACATGACCCACATGCATGAATTTGAACATTTGTTTTGGCATGAGCTCCATTAACTGGATTGGATCATATCTTGTTATAGTGTAGTGCCAATCAATACATGATTATGGCATGCAAGAACTAAGAATCCAAGAGAAATTATCTTGTCTGCCCTAATTGTTTAAGACTAAGCCTAAGTTCAGTTCCAAAAGGCTTAATTGTTGCAATAACAGCACAAATGTAACTTACCAAATGCCCACTTGATGAAGACTTGTGGCTTGATTTGTTGATGAAGTCCCTCTTAACTTTCATGATAGTGACTTTAAAGTGTGGGGTTTGCATTAAGCTAGTTTTTTACCCATCTATGAGAAACAGCAAGCTAAAGTGACAACTTCAGTTAGTCTTGAATATCCATACAATTTTCTTTGTAAGGTCTCTATCTAAAATTTTCCTTCAATGAAAATTTTGGAGCATGAAAATAACATACAAGTGGTAAACTAAAGTTTGATAGATAATTAAATTGATCTATACTGCAGAAAATGTAAATATAAAATAAAAATATCCATTAACAGATGGAATATGAATATAATTAACATATACGTGCACCCAGTAATCCAAAATAGAACACATATAATATGAATATAATCAACACATATATACATCCATGTGCCCAAAACATGACAAATTTAATATATCTCTGTAATATGTAGAAAGTGAAAAACCAATTTTCTCTCTTCTTCCTGTCCTCTATGGTTTATGGATCTCTCGAGAGAGCAATCTAACACTCATATCAAATTATCAATGAATTGTTTGATTCTTAATCAAGAGAAAAAATGTAACAAACAAAGATTCGCTCAAAATTATATTATCATCTATGGCTCCTCTCACTAAGACTTCACAAATTTTCAAAGTTCTACAATTTGCAGAAGGTCCTTCTTGATGAATTTCTTTTCTTTTTTTCTTTTTCCCAACTATTGAAAGATTGAATGTAAGAAACATAAGACTGAATGTAAGATTCTTGAAATTTTTACGGATTTTTCACAATTTCGGCGAGAGGCAGAGACCCGATGATCTTGTCCAGGTAATCGGAAACAACAGCTTGCCGATAGGAACCCATGGCAGCAGTGCCTTCAACTGCCACGATCAGCTGCTTCTCCGCCATGTTCTTGGAAATGGACGTTGCTCAATTTGAGCCTATGCAAATTTGAAAATTGATTAGCTCTAAGCAACGCCCCCCTGTTAACGGCTATCTCGGATTATTTTGGGGCTATGCTTTAGGGTTAGATTGGACCTATTTCATAAAGAGTACATCAAAATGTACCTCACTTCTCCACAAACCCCACCCCATCTCCCCCAATCGTCACCCAGCCTTCCAGTACACTATGTACACTTTTATATATATAAATCATCCTTCATTTTTATAAATATTATAAATAATAAATATTTTAATATGAACTATGAACCCATGTGGATAATAATATGTATATATTTCTTACAAATTTAATTTTATAAAAATTTGAGTGCAAAAATGTAAAAAAAAAAAATTATAATATGAACATTATAAATATTATAAATAAAATTATTATAAATAGATAACAAAATATAATATTTTATATAATTTAAGACATTTTATATTATTATTATTATTTAAAATATTAATACTTATTTATATGTTTGTTAAATTATTAATTGCTATTAGCGAATATGTTTATATTTAATACGTTAATTATAAAAAATAAAAATATGATTAAAATGTATAAATATTGAATAAATAAAAATTTTAAAAATAAAGGCATTTTTATTAAGTTGATTTTTAAATTTAGAATTTATTTAATAAAATTTACATTTTCAAATTGGTGATGGATGTCATAATGAATAACCTAGCATATGTTTATATCATAAACTTCTCGAATTAAAAAAATTATGAAAAATATAGTTGACATCATATTTTCCTTATTTTTGTCATCAAAACATTAAAAACATGCACATATTAGTTTTAAATAAGGAAAAATAAAGGTTTGTAAAAAAAATGTTTATTGCTTTGTATAAGCTGGTGATTACACTAACGGTATAATGAGTGTATAAGCTTACATTTCTCATTTTATTTGAATATTTTCTTTATTCAAAATACCTTTCCTAAATTGTATGCTAATACAACAACATATAACGTACTTTATACATATTAATGAATGTCATACTTATCTTACACATAATGAATAACATAGTAAATGTTTATGGCATAAACTCCATCAATTAAATATTATAGAAAATATAATTGATGTCATAATTATGTGTGAGCTAAGTATGACATCAATCAATGTTTGTTTATAAAAAATGTCTTTGGTAGGTGAATTAGCATGACATAGTAAATAGATTTTGGATAAAAAAAATTCAAATCCGATGATAAATACAACCTTGTATACCCTTTGTATAGTTAGTACATTTTCCTTGTACAGTTAATGCAATAACCCTGTACATTATAATGAACTCTTATTTTTTCTCTCTTAAAAAAAAAAAAAACTCTTATTTATATTAATGTTTCCATTGTCTTTATGAAAGAAATAAGAAAAAGAATGACATCAACTATATTTTTCAAAATTTGTAATTAGTAATAAGTTTATAAATCGCGATAACATTAGTAATTTATTAATATGGGTTGAGCGATGGAGCTAATAACTTTGGCCAATAATTTTTTGAGGGTTGAGTTATAAAATTTAAGGCCCAAATAAAACTGGGTCAATTTGGTTCGACCTATTTTGACCCGTGGCCCATATAGGTTTGGACGGGGTTATCCTGATTGGCTCGAAATTTTTATTTAATTTTTTTAAGCAACTAACTTAGTAACTGAGATTTTTAATAATTCATCTATAAAATTTGATATTTTTGCTCTCTTTTGTAGCATAGGGTTTTAAAAATAATAATTATTATAATATATGATTAATGTATTAAATTTTGTTGTTTTAACTATTTTATTTTCATTTTATAAATGTATATTTTTAATATAATTTATATAATAATTTAATATTTGAAAAATCTTGTATGAAAATTTACTGGAATGCATTTGAATTAAATAAATTACAGTTTTAATATTGAATATATTTTTATTTATCTCATTAATCCTATTTTAAATATTTACAATTTCATTTTTTTTATTTATCATTTAAATTTTATTCAATCATATATATATTTTTTTAATAAATATGAAGTTGTACTAGTTTCTAAATTAAATTAAATTTAATAAATAAATTATCAATATATTTTAAATAATTTTATTACTTAAACTAGTGTTAATAAAAAAATAATGTTATTTTTAAAATAATTAACAAAAATCATACACTAATTTATTTTATAATATAATTATATCTTCTATCAAGATGAATTTTTAAACAAATAGGATATTTCATTATTCCACGGTTGAAATTCATTTTTGAAAAAAATATTTTTTTTTTATTTCAAACATAAATGAAATGTATGTTGTTAATTAATAATTAATAGATGATGATAACTCAACCACCATCGAGGATGTACATATTTATAATGTGGAATCACATGTCATTATTTGATATAATGAGAATAATGATGAAGATTAGAGACATATGAGATTTCATTTGATATTTTAGAGTTGTTTTTTTAGATATGTTATTAAACTATTACTTTATTGTTTTGATATTATTTAGCTAGTTAGTTTAGTACTTTGGTTATAACAGTGTTATAACGTTATTTATTTATTTAAGTTTGTTTATTATTATTATATTGTTTAAACTAAATCATTTTGTATATTAATTATTATTATATATTTGTATATTATTTATTTTTATTTGAAGAATTATGAATTTGTAAAATTAATTTTTTTAGTTTTTTTTTTAAGGTTTTTGCCCGTTGCGGGCATGAGCTGGTCGAAAACTAGCTCAAATAGAAATTGACTAGATTAGCCTAACCTGTTTTAGTCCGCAGCCCGAATGGGATAGCCCGAATGGGATAGCCCAAAATGGATTGGACTGACCCATTTACCAACTCTATGTATTAGGTTATTCGTTATCTGTAAGCTAAGTATAACTTCCACTAATGCGCAAAAATGTCTTAAGTTTGTGTATCACAATACAATATAAGAAGTAAATTTTGGATAAAAAAAAAAAATCAAATCCTATGAGAAATGTGCCCATTGTACAATTGGTACATTTTTCTTATGTAATTAGTGTTATGACTTTGTACTTTATAACAAACCTATATTTTTCCATATTAAATACTAATTTGTGATATAATGAAAAAAATGTCAAACTAATGATATATATATATATATATACACAACAAATATTTTATGTTCAGATAGACCATCTATATTCCAAGAATAGATGTCACAATTATTATAACTATTTTGTTTTGGTTGTTTTTCTTCAAATTGTAAATCTGGAGGAGTTGGTATTTGATAAAAAAAAATTGATATTTTATGCCAAGTTTTTAATTTATTTATTTGTTCAATTTCTTGTTCCGAATTTTCTAAATTTTGTGTGAATGTTTCTGAAACAGAAGAACCTGTTTCTTATCCACTTAGAAAATTTATTTGATCTTTGGAGGAAGAAGGGTCTTTCATTTCCATAAAAGCTAGTTTTTGAGTTAAGATTTTTACTAAATCATCATTATTTTTATTTCCTCATAATCTTAGAGGTTTAGCAGGTTTGAATAAAGGATTTCCAGGTGTTGCTTTATCTTTTTCATTTTCTTTTATTTTTTAAGTATTGTTAGGAATATTCTTCTCAATTCTATTTAATTGAGAGGAAATTGTTCCTAAAATTTGATTTGTAAAATTATTTTGTTGTTGGATTCCTTTAATATCTCTTAATTTTGTTCCTCTAGATTCATCTTCGTTTGAGCTTATTATTTTGAAAGGTGAAGCTATGATTTCTACCCCTTGTGCTTTTATCTTTATTTCTTTCAAAGGAGGATGGGTTGATACCATCTTCTTTCAGTAGTATTAGGGAATCATTCAACACCCGAAACATATTTATTTACGCCGAGAATGTCCCCATTTGATTATTTGCGGCATAAATATCGAAATATATGTAAGCGTTGAAATATTCGATTTCGATTTGTTTAATTGTTTGTCTCGTGGTCTCTAAATTTTTCCTTTTGTTATTTTGTTAACGTTGAGAAAAACCATTTGCTTTTCTCAACATGTTTCAATGATTTTGCTTATTTTCTTAAAAATTCTTTGTCTATTTCAAACACATTATCGCATCAAATGCGTCGTGAGGTAGCAGAGGCTCTTCATTTGATGACATCGTTTGAGAATATGTTGGAGGCACTATCGGAGAATTTTGAATATTACATTTATGTTAGCAGTATATATTTTAAATGGAATTGTAGATGAATGGTCTGCAACTACAGATTTAGAGTTTGAGCTGAACATTTGATCTTCTGGCGGGAGTTGAATTTAAAGGAACTCGAAGAACTTGCAGAATATGATCTTCTAGGATGTTCTTTTTTAGGTTCAAAATTAATTTGGACATTTCCTTGCCCATCTTCAGTTATGGACATGAGTTTTGGTTGTTCAATGGGTTTTGGGGCTAAGAGTTGTTTGAAATTTCATTCCTTAGATTGTGTTAAACATTCCCGAGGAATGAGTTTTGGTATTATGATTTACTTAGAGTTTTTCATTTGCCAAATTAATGTTTGATCTTGAAGGCAAAAAAGACAATTTGGGTTGACCTCTTGAAGTCATTACTTTATAGTATATACGTATCTTATAAGTATGTTCACGGATGAAGTCAGTATCATAGTTTTGAGTTTGAGCGTTTTAGAGTTAAGGCTTTATGAATGCTCGATCATTCATACGGTCTAGCTACATGTTTGGATATGATAAAATCTGTGGAGTTGAATGATGTATTTGCTTTGCGTTAACCTAAGGGAATCTTGGAATTGATTATGTCTTTAAATCACGAAGACATATGCGTATAGGTTTGTCCCAACATAATCTAAGTTAAGGAGTTTGTTTCCTTTACTTGGATAGCTCTTATATGAAGAATTTTGAATTTTTCCCTTTGTAATTGTTCTAGGTCTCTTAGATTTAGAAGTTCAATAGTCTCTGTCTCAGATCCTATTGAATGAGTATTCTCAGAGATTTTTATCCTATAATCTCTTTTGAATTCAAAACTTCCTACTTTGTATAGTTCTTTAATGTTTTGTTTTGGCATTTCCCAATTTTTGATGTGTCGGTCTTACAAGAAGCAGAACTGATTTGTTTTCATATCTTTGGGTATTTTTCACTGAATTTATTAAGGTGTTCATCCAATCCTAGATGAGCCCATTACTGAATATGTTCATACAAGTTTTGATGAAATTTGTCATTTTACGCCGCCTCGATGGTGGGATTCTAACGCCAGAGGACCACCTCGGGACTCTACCCATCACAACGGGATTACGGTGTCGCGGACCTTTAAGGTAGTAATCTGTGTGAGAATCGCATTAAAATAATAGAGTATAATAACATATATCATCAAAAATTTGAAAGAACATGACTTTGTACTTTATAACAATCAAATATTTTTCCTTATTAAATACTAATTTGTGATATAATGAAAAAAATGTCAAACTAATGATATATATATATATATATATATATATATATATATATATATATATATATATATATATATATATATATATATATATATATATATAATAACTTTTATTTATAATAATTATATTTTCCATATTAGGATTTTTATTTTTTATGTTTTAAACTTTTATAAACATGTTTTAAAAATATATGTGTAAAGATATCTTCCAACATAAATTACAGAAACTATTTAAAAATAAGAAATAAAATCATAATATTAAAAATAAATAATATCTTCAATTTTATTTCATAAAAATTTAATAATAATAATTTGAATATTAAAGTCATATTATTTAAATAATATTAAAAATATTACATATATATATATATATATATATATATATATATATATATATATATATATATATATATATATATATATATATATATATATTAAAATCATATTATTTAGAATATTAGTACTTTTTTTTTTGAGGAAGCTAGTACTTATTTAAATAAAAGGTAAAAAAATAATATAAATATTACTATTTAACAAAAAAAAAGAAGATATTATCTTGTAAAATTAATTCACTTAAAAGATGAAAAATTGATAGTGTTTTCTATGAAAAAGCTAAAAAAAAAAAGAAAAAAAAAAAGAACTTGAAGACTGATTGTAAAAATAAAAAAATAAAAAAATAAAAAGAAAAAAGATTAAGTGTGTGCAGGGTGCATGGTGGTAGGATTGGCGGGTGTGAGGGGAGGAGAGTGGGGTTGTGGGCGCCTGGGGATTTGGAGGGTAGTTTTAGATTTTTAAAATTTTTATAGTTTTTTTCTTAATTTTGGTTGGTGTTATGGGTTTTGGGTTTAAATGAAATGTTTTCATAACCTTTTTATAAGATATTAGGCCCAATTAACCCAAAAGCATAATTCCTTTATTACTTTTTCACTTTAGTCTAAAAATCAAAGTTGTTTATAAAACGAACATCATTATTAAAAAAAAAAAAAAACACATTTTCAAATAAAAATACTCCTAAATAACATAGTTATGATATGAGAAATGACAAAATACCTATGGGATTTAACTTTACACTTTAAATAGAATTTTTGTCCCAAATTATAACATTACCAATGTTTTTTTTTTTTTAAAGGGTAACATTATCAATGTTGCTTTTTTACAATATGTTAGTTTTTCAAAACTTTTGGATTTGTAAAAGTTTTGGTTCAAATTACTTTTTAAACCAATTTCTCATTAAAAAAAAAAACCCAGGTTGAGATACTCCCTAGTTCGGAGAAATCTCGAATCACACGTTATTTTCCATCTTGCCAAGTCAAAGAGTTTTATTATAAAAATTAAATTACAATAAATAAATTAACAACTACTTCACGCTTGCGGTGTGTATTCGTCATTTATACTCGTAACTAAAGCTTGTTTAGAATCAGAAAAATACGACCAGCAATTTATTCTCGCGATTAAAATATGCAAAAAAAAAAAGAAAAAAAAGAGGAAACATGCATATATAAATCCAATGGGTTGGGTTGTAAGAAAAATATGTTGATAGATCAAATTCGAATATTGACTTTTGGATCTCATTAAATCTTAATAAAAAATGGCAACCCAATTTCACTACTCTTTTATACATATCAATGTCACCTTTAAACCTTTTTTTTAAAAAAAGATGTCACCTTTAAACCTTAATTTATTTTATAATCAAATAATTTGCATATCATTTATCAAACTTCATTGCCAATTAATAAAATAAACACAATAACATTTATTAGCCTGTTTGCAAAAAACATTTATTAGTGTGGGTATCATGGGCACATTGGCCAGTACCTCGACCAGCGGGCTCACGATGGCCAAACCTGATATAATGGCGCAGTCTGAGAACCAATCATCTTCGTTCGATCGTGAGCATATTTCCCAGTCGGGCGGGAGATATGATGCGTGGGTCTGATACTACGGATTTGGCTATCATACCCAAGAAGATGGCCGTGACCGACTCTCGACTTGAGGCAGTGTCACTCATGAGTCACACGTGTGAACCACCACGAGGGCGGGTCAAGCAACTAGCAGGACCGGAAGATGTGGGCCTGTAGTTTACTCCAAAAGGGAAGAACAAGTTATAGCATTCATTATGTGCCACCTTCCTTTTGTTTGAAAAGAAATCGTCCCCACTTCACGTGTGAATGACCTCCTTCCTCCATAAAGGAGGAGGGAATGACACCAAAGAAGGTAAGACATTCTTGATTGAAAAAACGATATTCTTTCTCCCTCAGATTCCTTGATTTGACTTAGGCATCGGAGAGGTAGCGGGCGCATCATCGTCATTTTCTTGTTTGTTTTGCAGGTATATGCTAGCAGTTGATGCTTCGATTATCTAGTGACTCAAAAAATTTAGGAGACTACGATTAGTGCGTACGTAGAGCGACGAGCAAAAAAGCTCATCGGCGATTTGCGGGGGCTTGGTACATCCACTTCCAGTGATCTCCCGTCCCCCAAGCTTTGGTAGTTCCAGATCCAACCCATCGGCGTCGAATTTTGTCATCATGACGGCGATCCTAGTGATCCAATCCCTCGGTCGGTTCCTTCGTTGGGCGTCGAGAGATGAAACAAAGCAAGAGGAACGGGCTGAGGTAGTGGCGAATTACAGATCACGTACCGTGCGAGGAAGCGGCCGTTATGCGGGCAAGCTTAGAAGTAGACCCGGGCGAAATAGGGATGCCTCATCTTGCACCTCCGGTTTAGCGAGTAAAGGCGAGAACCCCGTCTATTTGGGCGATAGTGATCACTTGAAGGCAGCCAATTATCCTCGGCTGACTCTCCCTGCTGACCTCCCACCACCTTAGAATAACCTGTTTGAATCGAGAAGAGGCCCCATAAGTCGTTCCAAGCTATCGGAAGTCGGTGGCATACGCCGCCCCAAATCACGATAGAGAGGTTAGTAGGGACGAGACGGTGTCGAGGCGGCCTGAGGGAATATGCTCGCGCGACCGCGGGGGGTATGGCTCCGCCTTCCATTCATATACTGCCCCTACGATTAAGTGTCGCCGCCTCGCATTTGGTTTCCTATACTCACTGTGCGGGGCTTGAGGACATCTTCATGCGATCCCAGTAGGTCGACACATCTTGAGTTATGAGCCTTCCAGCGGCTTTGCCATCTGCATTGGTTGCTATGTATGATGGCTCCTCGACAGTACGACCATATGTTGCACTTGACCAAGTAATGATCATAGAGCGGGAATGATGCGTCTTTTGTGCAAGGTATTCGGACCCGGTTTGGAAGGGCCCGCCACGAGCCGTTCCATAAACTCGTTCAGCGAGTTATGGGCTGCATTCGTTTCCTAGTACTTATATTCAGTCCGGAAAAAGGAAAACATCAGTTCACTACAAACCATCTTCAAGCGGGATGATGAATCTATCCAAGACTTCACCAGGAGATTTGGACAGGTTGTCCAACAAATCGATGCATATAGCATGAATGCGGTCCTCTAGAACTTTTGAAGAAGCTTTGGTAGGTGCCACTTTTCCAGTCGCTATCCAACTGGACCCACTTTGTAACGATGGGGCATGCAGACAGCGGACCAGATACTCTACATTAGAAGACAACATTTAGCGGCCTCCCAACTGATGATTACACTTTAAGAGCCTTAAGCGACGGGGCATTCGACGAGAAGGAGATAGACTAAGGACTAGAAGCGCTCCCGGGAACAATCAGAGAGAAAGAGGAACCTCCCCAGTTTACCCCACTGAACATCACCTACGACAGACTCCTCCCCTTCATCCGGGATCACCCTGACTTTAGATGGCCTCAACCAATTCAGTCGAATCTCGAGCAACGTAATCTATCTCTGAGGTGCGATTACCATAGGGACCACGGACATGAAACTAGCAGTCTTGAACTGCGAGTTCCTAGTGGAGAAACTAATCAGGGTTGGCCACCTCAGAACATATATTCGAGAGCCGACCCGCCTGATAGAAAACACTCCGGTAGCTGAAAGGATAGCGGCCGATTAAACTCCGTCAAGGCAGGCCCACCATCAATTACATATTAGGCGACCCGATAGATGACTAGTATCGGAGTCCTAAGGCGTCGGAGGAAAGGTGCTCGCGAGCAGCCCGCGGTTGACTCGGGTGAACACCATCGTTGGATAACAGCGCGGTATCTGATTGGTTAACGACCCGTATCCTTTCCTCCCGTTAACGAGTCGGGGTCATCCTCAATACGATGCACTTGTGCTTACTTTGCCATTAACGATTTGATGTACCTGGTACTTGTGACACCTGGTAAGCGCGGTTGACTTGTTGCAACTTCCAGCCTTCAGACAGATGAAAGTTCCGCTTGATAAACTTAGTTCGATTGGCGGGGAATTTTGTCGGTTAATGGGCGACCATTAACCATGGGTGATATCGCTCTCAGGTGAGTAGGCCGGTTACTACCGATAAGTCTTATTCTCGGTTAGTCGAAGACTTAGGGCCCATACAATGCTATCTTTTTGGTCGGGCTGTTTGCACGCTATGGCTGTTCCCTCAGCCTACCATCAAACAACAGGTTACCTAACTGGTGCGGGACCAGTTGACCTCTGACGGCTAGTTAAGCGGCTACGCCGGTGCTATCGGTTAGTGAGTGCGGGCGTGAGAAAGGTGAAAGCTCAAACAATCTGGCCCCCGGTCACAATCCCCAGAATAGCAATCAGGTTCCCTACGGGTAGGAGAGACGAGGAACAATTAGCTATGGATCCCACCGGAATCAATACTCCCTAGGTGGGTCGAGGATAAACACACTTATGTCGCTCTCTTTGTCTCTAAGGAAAACGGTCGCGACGAGGGTTTTGCTTGGTAACATTGACATATTCGCTTGGACCCCCTCGAACATGACCGGCATTAGCCCTACGCATGCTTCTTATAAGCTTAATGTCGTCCCGTCTGCTAGGCCAGTCAGATAAAGAGTAAGATGTTTCCACCCGAATAGCCATCAGATTATTCAAGCTGAGGTAGATAACCTTTTAGACGCAGGGTTCATCAGAGAAGTCAAGTATCCGGAATGGCTGGCCAATGTGCTAGTGGTACTAAAGAAAGGTGGTAAGTGGAGAGTATCGTGGAGCTATCTTGGAGTCTCAATGAGCTTGCCTAAAGGCTGACTTCCGGGTTGCCTTATAGACCATATTGTCGACGCATCATCCGGGCATAGGATGTTGTCATTCCTGGATGCCTTCTTGGGTTACCATCGGATCGTGTACTTCGCTAGACGGAGAAACAGCCTTTATCACCCTACCCACGGACTCTTACGCTATAATGGGGAAATGTCGTTTGGGTTAAAACTGTACAGCGACTTATCGAGGCGGTGACCAAGATATTTAGACCCTTTGCTTCGGGTAAAACCATGGAGGTATATATTGATGATATGTTGGTAAAGTCAAAAGAATGCTCAGACCACACTACGCACTTGCAAAAAGCTTTCGACCTTCTCAGAGCATACGACATGAAACTCAACCCCTTAAACTGCACCTTTAGGGTCAGTGCCGATCGATTCCTGGGCTTCATGGTGACCCAGAGAGGGATAGAAGCCAATACACTTATTTTAGGCTATCTGGAATCCTGAGCTCTAGTTCGAGAAAAGGGAATTTTCAACGGTGGCCAAATAGGTTAGCCGCCTTAGGGCGGTTCATTTCTCGGTTCTGAGTCTAATTATTCTTCACCACCCTCAAGGGTGCTAACCGGGCCGGATGGAATGAAAAGTGTGATCAAGCCTTGGTAGCAATCAAACACTAAAAAGCTCTTCCAACAGAAGAAGAGGAGGAAATGTAGTGTAGAATGAGCCCACTAAGTCATTCATACCCTGATATGAGAGAAAATTTTGAGCACACTTGAGAGGCTCTAGAAGAATGGAAGGAATTTGGCAAATAATGGAGATGTTAATATCAATGAAGAAAGAGATGGAGAGAGATAGAAAAAGAAGTGGGAGGAAGCAGACGACGGTCAGAGGAATTCTTAGAGGTTGATTTTAAAAGAAAAGAACAACAATGGGAGTAAAATTTGAAGCTGAAGGAGGAAGAGTGGAAAGAAGAGATGGACAAAAGGGAGAAAGAAATGCTAGAAAAATTGAAGGCCAGCTTGGAAGCCTTCTACAATAATCAATTCAACAGAGATGCAAAATTACTAACAATTCTGAAGAAGAGAGAAGCTGAAATGGAAGGCAACATGTTGAAAAAGATAGAAGCCTTCAAATATCTCTATTGAGAGCAGTTCAAGGAGTTTGGTAGGCTCATGAAAGAAAGGGATAAGGAATTGGAGGACAATGATGTCTACAAGAGAAAAATTTGGCATGAGAGCTTGGATATGATCAATACTAATTTGTTGTATTTTTGAGTTGGAGAGCACAATGAATAAAGTGGGCCAGAATAAAGATCGTTTGATCACTCTTGTGGAGTTCACAAATGATCTATGCACCACTGGAAAGGAAGAACCCACTGACAAGAAAAGACCTGACATCACATTCCCAAAATTTCCTCCCTGTTGGGCAAGCTTTGACATGGATCCTCCCAATATCATATCTACCAAATCCTATAAGAGAAGAAAGTGAATTCTCACAAATTCTTCTCTTTTCTCTTCTCTAATTGTATTCTTTCTTTGTTAGTCAATTACACACAGTAAACAGAGATTATATAAATTACATAAATATAACACACCATGTAAGATAGCAAATTCTAAATTACAAATCAATAAATAAAATGAAATTAAGATTAATAAACAGCTTTGTTGACAAGCCCAGAATATGAATGCGGTATGATTCGAGGCTGTGAAACACGAGTTTCCTTAAAGCAATTAAGCTCCACACACGGTGCTTGTGTCAATTGGGTGTTAGTCTCCCGGGATACAGCAGATTAGCAGGGAATTTAAGGGCACTAAATTCTATATCAACGAACTGAAGCCTTCCTCATCGCCAGTAACACAACGTGTATTTTCAAAAACCACCTGAGCCAATAAAATAAGCTCTACGTACTGCTTGAGAATACAAACCGTTTTCAAAACATAATTTAAAACATATTTATTACAATTTATTCACACTAAAAAAAACGTTACTAATTTAAAACATATTTATTACAATTTATTCACACTAAAAAAAACGTTACATATTTATTACAATTTATTCACACTAAAAAAAACGTTACTAAACGTTTAAAATTCCAACAATCTTTACCATTAATAGAAGCCTAGTATAGTTCATTGAAAGTGGCTTGTGATTTGTTCTTCTGATTTGATAATTTAGTTTTGTTGCTCTCAATAATGTTGCAATTAGAACATGTGTATGTTGTTCTTGCTTAATTAGGTTGGTGGTTGAATAGGTTTGAAAATGTGAATTGTTTTTTGGATCATTATATGATTGAGTGAACTAGGTTGCTTGTGTCGTTCTTTATTTGTCTGAAAAGAATAATTATTGTATTAAAGCTTTTAATGGTGAGGCTGGCACAACTGACCAGCAGTTAAATAAAAGAATATTGTGATAGAAATGGGAGTAGGATTCATTGAACTGAAATAAGAAGTTGCAGTTTTAGTTTGAATCAAGTTGAAATTGCAAAATTGGGAAGAAGTACACAATTGAAAGAACAAATGAGATCGTGAATAAGGTATTGTACAAGCGGTTAAGTTAAATGAATCTGGAGGAAACAATACACATGGTCAAGTAAGTCCTTAACAATTTGAGAAAGATTAGGGACATCTTATGAGGTGATTCACATTCAATGGCACAAGGTCCTAGAACTTGTTAGATTATTGGTCGAGGCGAAATCCTAGACAAAAACAACTAATAAGAAATGAAAGATGCCATCTTTGATTTGAGACTTTTGAGCCTACCCTCATTATATGCAGAGGCATAGACTCTAGTTCCATGCTTTGAGCCAAAAATGCCTAACTTCTTCAAATAATAGCAATTCAAAAACCTGCTTCTTCAAATAATAGCAATTCAAAAACCTGAACTCCTTCCCTTCAACTAATCCTGCAGTAAAGAACCATAAATTACCCAGTGTTCAGAACAAGAAGTTTAATGTATAGAAGGGAACAAGATTTGGGGAATATGCTTCTTTTAGATTGCATGGAAGGATAAGGCAAAATCAATTGAAAGACTAGAGATGAAGAAAAGAAGTCAAAAAGGGGATAAGTTTTGTCTTGTGGCCTATCTCTCTTGAATAATTAAGTTCTTAAGGGTGTTTTAACACCTAGTACCCTAATGCCAACTGGTATGGGAGTTGCTAACCCAAAGTTCTCTAAGAGTGATAGAAAGCTTAAAAAGACAAAACATTGCACTATTCTAAAATCTTTAACAGAAAAAGAGAGACAAAAAGAGTCTAATTAAAGGAACTAGACTGATAAGTCTGAAAGTGACAATCAAAGAGACCACAATATGCAAGAAGATGCATCAAAACCAAGTTTGGGGGAATTATTAAAGTTTACATCAGTAGGAAGGAAGGGGATGAAAGAGAAAGGAAATTATGCAGATGGAAAGAGTGGAATTTGGGTAATTAAACCAAGTTTGGGGGAATTATTAAAGTTTACATCAGTAGGAAGGAAAGGGAAGAAAGAGAAAGGAAATTATGCAGATGGAAAGAGTGGAATCTAGGTAATTTACAGCCTAAATCTTCCAATTATCTACCCAATTACCCAAGCCTAACATTACAAGCCTAAAAGACCTCATTGATCTTGAAGGTTGAATTTGCCTACATTAGTGGAGATAAATATGAAAACAAGCATGAGACTTTGACTAATTTTCCAAGGAGAATCCTTAAGATTAACTAATCTAACAAGGAGAAATGAAAGAAGACCAACACACACCCATAGAACAGATCAATTGACCGAATCAAGTTTGGCGTTACGTAATCTATCGCTTATTTGTAATGGAGGTTGAAACTATTCCTTTTTCTTAGGTTGGAACCTAAGTTTGGAATAGTGTCAAGAACTTACTTATTTCAAGTCAATCGGGTGGAATCGTAGTGATCAGAATATACAATAGAAAAATGTCCTTAAAAATAAAGTTCAATTGTTTGAGGAGAAACAAATCTTTCTTTTCTTTGCTTGGGGACAAACAAAATTTTAAGTTTGGGGGAATTTAATATGTAAAAAACTCATTGATTTTTAATCCATTTTTCTGACCTGTGTTACAAGATAATTACTTATTATTATGCAGAAATATGGAGACCTTACCAAATTTATGCTTTGCAGATTTTTAAAGAAGAATTGGCAATTCCAGTAAGAAAAAGATATATATGGTCAAGGCAGCTAGGTCGCGATAGACTTGTGAGGTTGCAACAAGGGATTCTTCAAATCAACAGTTTTTAAGGCACGACCTACGTGATGATGTTGCTGCAAGGTATACAAGATAAAAGCCTAAAATAAGTCGCAACACATTTGTCATATGTCGTGAGAGAAAACAATGAAGATTTCACAAAACTTGGTTGCGATAGAGAATCAAGGTCGCGACAAGAAGTGATACTAGGGCCAAGAGAAGAATGTTGCGACAAGAGACAGGATGCGGAGACAAAAAAATGATGCCGCGACAAGGAATGATAGCTTCATAAACTGACCAAGTCTCGACAAAGGATTTTCAAGTTGCGACATGATGACGAGATGGAGATATCATTTGAGGTCACAACGAAGACTTGAGGTCGAGATAAGAAAGGATTCTAGGCCAAACGAAAGCTGTTGCGACAAGAGAAAAGTTGTTGAGATAGAGAAAGAGTTTCAAAGAAAGATTTTGTCGCGACACCATTCTGTATGTCGCGACACAGAAGGAAGACAACTCTAGTCGCAACATATAATTGATGTCACGACGAGGAATGACTGATGAATGAGCTGACAAAGCCTCTACCAAGAAATTTGATGTTGCGACAAAATATAAGCTGAAGACACCAGTCGAGGTCGCGACAAGGATTTCATGTCGCGACATGAAAATGAGCTGAACAATTAGGGCATGTTACAACTAAGTTTGAGCAACTGCGACAAGAGCAAAGGTGAGAAGGGCAACCACCCAATCGCGACATACTTTCTAGGTCGCAACCAAAAATAGAAGTTGAATTGAGTAAAAACAAAGCCAGGTGAAATGAGGTCACATAAAGGTGGAAGTTAAATGTATAGTCTCGGTTACGACTCACCTTTAGGGTTGCGAAGGAAGTGCGCTGAAGAAAAGAACCTCGGTCGTGACCTAAATTACATGTCGCGACAAGGAACTAAACATATCAGCAGTTTTGAGTCGCAACCTGAATGAAGGCAGAAGACAAACAAATGATGTCGCAACATAAAAGGGAAGCTGTGACCAGGAATCAAAGTAGCTGGCAACAGAAATTGTGTCGCGACATGAAAACTAGGTCGACACGTAACTCAAGAAAGGGAAGGGTGATTCTGCGCTACAAATAGGTGTGTCGATTCAACAAAATTTATAAACCTACTCTCTCTACCGGCCAGAAAGTATAGCTAATGGGCAGATAGCTGGTTCTAGGATCGAACACAGGGATGAGTTTTCTTGGTGTAAATGATTTGCAATTGGCTCAAAATGGTGAATTTCACTTTGGATTTTAAGGCTTGGTTAAAAACAGTGGGTTGAAATGTTTGTGAACTAAAAATAAACTGAACTAAAAAATATGAAAAGAACCTCAAGCATCTGCCACTCTGGGTTGAGTTCTCAAGGTAAAATGAGGTCCTCTGATCCTTTCTCTCACATAAGGTGGAGGATGACATATAGTCACTCGAACCTGATCTCATTTGGCCATAAACTAACCCTTATAATTTTTCCTTTTGAAAAATGGCATTTAATGAGCATAAATGCTCCTAGACATGCGAATACACCTCCTAAACTTACTCTACAGTAACTAATAGAGGGCAACTAATCGGATGTCAGTGGATCTAGCAATAAGCATCCACTGAACTAAAAAAGCTTGCCAAATACAGGTTAATCAAGGTATATTTAAGCTACTTAACTCCAGAGTGAGAGATGTGGCTATTAAAATGAACATAAATGTTAGCATTAAAAACGTGAGAACCGTCAGTTTACCTTAGTTCTAAAGCCCAGTAGCCCTCATATTCAAGGATGGAGGGGGTTTAACCAACCATCCCTTGAGTTGTCATCCTCAAGGGGTGTTTGGCAGGTGGGAAAATGCAAGAAAAGGAAAGAAAATGAAAGATAAAGGAAGCAAAGAGGAAAAACTTATCGGGCCGCTTCGTATTTCCACCAAACGTCCACCAAAAAATCCCTCCTCCTCTCTACAAAGGTTTGAGCTTATATAAAGCTCTCATAAGAAAAATACAAAAATACCCTCAATTCACACTTATACACATGGAGGGCAAAAATGGGAAAAATGGAGTAAAATGACAAAGTGTAAAAATGCAGAGAAAATTTCGCACAAGAAAGGAATTGTTCGCTTCGCTTATTCTTCGTCCTCTTTGCTCCTCCTTTCCTTCGATTTCCGACCGAAATACAGTCTACCGAATTCTTCGCGTGCTTGATCGATTCAACAAATTTGGCATAAATAGCTCTGTAAAACTATAAAATTAGCCACAAAATGCAATCAAGAGAATAACCGACCTTAATGTGCAATCGGGTTAATTTTGGCTTGATTAGTACACAAAAGTACTCAAAAACCTACAATAAATGTGGCTCAAAATAGCACTTTTTTGGCACTAATCGAAGGATGTTTTGTGTCACATGAATTAAGTGTCGCAAATACGCACTGGAGACCAAAAAAAGCTAGTCGCCAACGTTAATCATAACTACCTAAGAATCGAACTTGGTCACGACACAACAATTCATGTCGCAACAACCAAATGAAGAAGCTGCAAAGAACGATAAGCGGTGACAGAAGATTGATCAAGTCGCTAATTTCTACCGCCAAAACAAAACAAAGAAGGCCGCGAAGGCAATCGGAGTCACGACAAACCCCCGTGCTTCATGATCAAACTCAACGCGACAAGGTCCTTTAGGTCGCGACCTGAACAGTGAGCTGGGCCATTTAATTTGGGGAAATTCAATAGCCTTCAATCAGCCCAATTGCTGTGAAATGTATAAATATGTTTTGCGTCGAGAAAGTGTGCTCTTCTCGGGAACCCGTGATCCTTGGGGGATTAAAGAAGACTCACTTGTATATTTTTAGAATAGATTAGTTAAAATCGTTATGATTTTTTTTGTTTCTGGATCTGAACCAACAGTCTGTTTTGAATTGTGAAGCTAGATCAAATCGTTCAACTTTTCCACCATCACTGAATTAATGAAGTCTGCATAATTGAATTCCAGCCTTTCAGCTTTATTATGCTTATAGTGGACATTCTTGGATCAATACTCCATCACATTGTGGGATTTAGTTTTTACAGGCCGCAACGCCTAATCGATGGACCTGTTGGTAGTTATAGTTTTTTCTGCATAAATTATAAAGAATTTTCTAGATTTGGGATTTATTTGATTGATGTTGTTCTTGAATTGATTTGTTCCCAATAGTAGTATCGAATACCATTTCAAGGACTATATCCCCATTCCGATTTACGGAGGCCCTCTCGAGCGACACAGAGATGGAGATTTCTGCAGCTCGAACCTTCAATTTGCGGGGTATAGACTACTATCGATGAACTTAAAAGCTCCTGAGAGTTCTAATTTCTGATAAATTTCCACCACTCATAGTTGAAGTTGAAGTAAGGCGATCAATTTAAATTATAAGAGATTTCACCTTAATCCGATGGAAAAATCTTGATCCCAGAAAGAATGAGATCTAATTAAGAAAAGAAAATCTATTGATCTAAAGATGAGCTATCAAACTAATTTAGAGGTTTGCAAATGGCCCACTTTTAGGTGCAAAGAAATCTACAGTCTTAAGAAATGGGTATGAAGTATTGAAAAATAAAAATACCCAGATCTTATAAAGAGTGTTTTGAATACAAGTAACTGATTAGATCTATGTCTTTGAAAGAAGTAGGGGCCTCTAATTAGTGAATTATGAAGAAATCCAAACTGCATTATTAGGCATCTTTGACAAACCCAGATCCAAAATAAGGATTGAGAAAACCACGTATTATAATGTGTAAATTACCGCTTACGCTAGCCTCTTATTAGTGTGCATTTCTAGCGTAGAACTGATCAAATTCCATTTATTATATTGTTAATTCAAATTTTATTTTAATTAGAGAATATAAAATAGGATTATCTTGTCTTTCCAATTTCAGATTTCAAACCATTAAAAGGAGCGCAAGAAGGATCTTGAAGAAGTAGGCATTGATTTCAAAATTCTTATCAATCTTTGAGGTAATGATATCTGGACTTGCATTAAATATTTACTACTTGTATGACCTGTGCATTTGCAGTGTCTTAGACTAAACTCATTTTATAATTTCCAAAACATAAGACCATTTTCTAATTTTCAAACAACTAGGTCAAATTTTGGTCCCAGACCGGGGCAGGGCTCAAAGTGCCCAAAGAGAGGTGTTAAAATTGAGTGGTTTAGTCTATACATTAACAGACAAACACTTTCCTAGGTTCAAAATTAATTTGAACATTTCCTTTTTCGTCTTCTGTTATTGATAAAAGTTTTAGTGGTTCAAACAATTATGTCTAAAAAAAAGATAATATTAATTATAATAATATATCATGTTATTTATTATTATTTTAAATACTATATTGAAAATATATTTTAACTAATTTTTAAAATAATTTTAATGTCTAATGTTTTATCTTAATTACTCATGTTTTTTTTTTTTTACACACCACTTATAAAATTATTAAAAGTTTTTCTAAAAATATTATTTTTAAGAAAAACAATTTTATTTTCAAATATGTTTATATTGCTTTAAAATTTTATTTTTATCTAAAATCCTTTTTGCTAAAAACCCTAATTAAAGATGAGAAAAAAAAAATCATCATTTTACTTTATTAGAGCTCATTTAAGTAATTTTATCATTTTTTATATGTCGTGCATTGCTATCTCATTAAATATTGACCCAATTTTTGTTGATTTAACATTTCATTTAACATGCATTGGATAAAAAAAAAAAGATGTTATACATTTGATTGAATAAAAATAAAGTTTATATACATAAATATAAAAACTTCAAAAATGAAGACACCATTAGTATAATTAATCTTGTTTTTAAAAAATATGTTGAAACTAAGATTTAATTTTATTGAATAAGTTTTGAATTTTTTAAAAAATAATATGTATGCTTAGTGCTTGTCTAGTCTTTTAATTAGTATGGTCATGAATGTTTTTTTCTTTACTTTTTTTTTTTTTTAACTTTAAAACATGGAGAAGGGAGCATTGCTTAACTAACTATACTATACATCAATGAAATATTTTCTTCTATCATACCTGACAGAAAAAAAAAAAGGTTGAACTCAATCATTCTTTTGTTATTGTCCAAATATGAGGTTGAACAAACTTTTACTTGTTAGTATAAATGTTTCAAATTTTCAATTTAATCTAATGATAGTATGAAGTTGAAGAAGACTATAACTTATTTAATAAATTGTAAAACCCATCATTTAGATTTGAGCTTTGAAGTCTATGAAGTTTTTGAAATCATTTTTATCATATAACAAGTTAGATGAAATTTATGACTGAAAATCACTTCCAATATTTTTATGATAGATTAAGAAATTTATTATAGTAGGGTCAAATAGGGTACATGTTAAAACAAACCCTCACAATAAGAGCGATAATCGACTTAATCCTAAAATGGTTCTCACAATTTTAAAATAGGTATATACGATTAAAGATAAAACTCCTACGTATATGTAGCTTTAAAAACTTTTTTTTTTCTTGAAAGGAAAGGAAGAACTTTCATTACTTATCTTATTTTATGCATAATTTTTAGGGAAAAATACTATTTAAATCCTGAAGTTTTCGAAATTTTACAAATATATCCTAAACAAAAAAAAGTTGCTATTTAAATATACTAATTTTTATTTTAATTGATTTTCTAGCCTCGGATAACCTGAATTGTAAAACCCAGGAAAAAATTCAATTTTCTAAAAATGGTAAAATGGTAATTTCGCTGAAACCGGAAATTTTATGTATCTCGATAACAAATGCATTTGCTCATCAATTGCCCCTACAAAATCTAGTTACCCGAATTTGTAGATACGTAATTTCACATTTTTTCGAGACCGAAATAATAAGTGTGACACATGACATGATCATGCTGCATGCTACATTTATTACCCTAGCGCCGCACACAATGATAATCATGCCATGGAGCAAATCGATAAATTCACACATCGGAAGCCACGTGTCACGAGGAAAATAAAAATGAATGAAAAATTAAAACGCGAATGACAAGGGCAAATGTATTTTTAAGCTGGGAGTTTAAGTTTCCTTTCACTTTAGGACCATCTGGCTCGAGAAGGAAAAGCCAAAAGAGAAAAAAAAAAAAGAAGAAAGAAAAAGAGAAAATAAATGGAAAAATTAAAAAATTGAAAAAGAAAAAAAGAAAAGAAAAGGAAATAAGAAAAACAAAAAGAAAGAAATGGAGAGAAAACGGACAAGCAAACGGAGTGAGCGGAGAGAGAGAGAGAAAGGAGAAAAGTAGAGAGAAACTCTCTCTAAGCATCTACTAAATCTGCAGTGGGTTTTGTCGTGAGCAAAGGCAAAGCTCTAGCCTTAATGCGATCAGCTCACGCGTGGAGACCAAAATCTCGAAGCCACAAACTCCACGAGGTAGAGAATTTTCTTGTGGGTGTGACGCATAGATATCGCCCATCGTGGACGGTACAACAAGATGAGTGACGGCGACTGGCCATCCACACGTATGGTGTCTTCAGATGTGGAGCGTCGCGGGTTCCCAGCTGACTCCGCTGAGAGGAGATCCTCAGGGAATTCCATTGCTCTTGTTTTGTTATGCATCTATGTGGCACAAAGATGTACCGTGCTCTTCGTCGCTAGTATCACTGAGCGGGATGAAGCAACACGTTAGAGATTTCGTTCGACGGTGTCTCACGTGTCAGCAAGTAAAAGCTGAGCATTAGAAGCCAGTAGGGTTACTCCAACCATTGGAGGTAGCCGAGTGGAAGTGGGAGCATGTCACGATGGACCTTGTGACCCACTTGCCACGGACACCACGAAGGCATGGATAAGCAGAGGGTGGATAGTGGACTCCGCCACTTAAGTCGGGCAAGGGGCATTTTTTGACAAAGGCAGATGACCTTCACACTGGAGGAATTCTGCCATTTGTATATTCGAGGGATTATTCGGGTACGTGGAGTACCAGTGTCCATAGTATCGAACAAGGATTCTAGATTACGACACACTTTTGGAAGAGTTTCTAGAAGGCCATAGGGACACAGTGGATGATGATCACCACTTTTTCATCCACGGACCGATGGTCAGCCGGAGAGAACCATACAGTGTTTGCAGGGACATGCTACGCAGCATGTCCCTCTGGATCTTATGGTGGTAGTCGGGAGTGAGCACTTACCTATTGGAATTCGCCTACAACGCTTATCGCGAGTATACGCATGACACCCCATGGCATTATAGTGTGAGGCCGGACAGATCCCCTTCCTATTGATGTGGAATCTCGACAACTCCATAGTAACCCCCAAATGCAAGTTCGCTCGAATGACAACTTAACATGAAGCTGCCGCTAAAACCGGCCGAACCGTCTCGCAATTTATTATTATTATCCTTTTGAAATTCCATAATTTGTACTTTCACCCTCCACTTTCTTACTGCAAAAGTGCCAGTAATTCTTGAAAACTTTACACCCCTCACCCTTAAACAACTTTCAAAAATTCTACGCGACTAAAATAATTAAGTAGTTCTCTACGCATATGCGAATTCTACTAAGCACATACCGTACACCCTCTAGGAACTAAGGCATAAATTCTCCCTCCTTTAGAACATTTCGTCGAACAACAAAACTAACATAAAGAGGATACCTTTAATCCGAAACAACCGAGGATATCGGGATTGCCTAATCGAGCCTCTCCTCGACCCCACGTAGCCTCTTTAATCCCATGATTCCCCATAAAACTTTCTTCTTGACTAAAGGAATGACCTTATTCCGCAAAATCTCGCTATCTCGCGATCTACTATCTCGCAGACGGGTCGCCTCCTTATAGGTCAAATTATCCTTTAGTTCTACCGCCGATCTCTCGAGTACATGGGATCTGGACCGGAATGTACTTCTGCGGAGCATGGATACATGAAAACACATTATGAACCTTAGACAACTCTGGAGCAAGGTCTTAGGGTCTATATGTTATCGGGTCCCACTCTAGCACAATCCCATATGACCTCATGTATTTGGGCTTCACTTTATGCGCCTTCCAAATCAGGACACCTTTCCAAGGGAAATCCAGGAAGACTGTCGCCCACCTTAAACCGTAGATCCCTACGACGTTTGTCCGCATAACTTTGCGACCGTCCCCCGGGCTATCTCTGAAATCGGGTTCCCCTGATAACTGATCTTATCTAAGGTGTAATTTGTACTAACCCTGGCCTTATCGGCCTCTCTCTCCTACTTCATCCCAAAGATAATCGGAGAATGACACTTCCGGGCCATACAATGCTTCCAAATGGAGCCATGCTCTATGTCGGATTGATAACCGTTGTTATATGCGAATCGACATCGTGAGATAAATGCGTATCCCAGCCTTTCCTAAACTCTATCACGCATGCTCGAGAATATCCTCTTCAATATTCGAATACCGATCGACCATCGCTCCGAGGATGGAAAGCTATGCTAAAGTGTGTAATCGAAGTCCTCACATGATCCTATAACCTGACCTCAAAAATTTGGATGTGAATACTGGGATCTCGGCCAGACCGGCTGACATATAGAACACCATGTAACGAATCTATCTCCTCCATATAATCGCTAACTTGTCTTAATCTGGGTCATCATTGCTTAACCTGGGAGAAATGCTGGGATTTCGTTAGTCTATCCACTATCACCATAAGGACATCGTGTTCTCCGAGCTCCTAAGCCCGAAAAACAAAATCCATAGTAATCTTATCCCACTTCCATACAGAATCTGGCGGGTCGTATCTTTCCCCGCGGGGTTTCTCTCGGGTGTTTTGGCCTCTTCACCCGCCGATTGTTAGGCATCCGGATACTAAATCCCACTTCCTTCTTTCATGCCTTTCCACCAATAATGCTCCCTTAGAGTATGCGTTGATACATCTTTGGTGCTACTAGGTGCACCTGGGCAGATGTCGAAGAGCGAGCCTCTCTTCCATGATTTCCCTTTTTAGTTCACCTATTTCAGGTACACACATTTGACTCCCTCTAACTATTACACCATCATCTCTTATCTAGAACTCTGGTTTCCTACCACCCTCAATCTCCGCCCTTAACTTAATCATCTCTGAAACCTGCTTCTAACCTTCCTTGATCTGATCCACTAGAAGAGGACGAACATAAAATGATGCCAACAAGGTCCCCAGACGCCTACCGCAACCGAACTCCCAATGATCTAACTCCCATCAACAATGGGAGATATATCGGCTCAAGTAGACAAGCATAGGAACCCTATTTCCGCTTAAGGCACGGCCACTACATTGGCCTTCCCTAGATGGTACTCTTATTGTGCAATCATAATCCTTAATCGAACTCCAACCACCGGGCACTACCTTGCCAAGCTCTTTCGAGTGAAAAAGAGCACGCAGCTCTTATGATCGGTGAATATTTGATAGGGAACACCATATAGATAATGACTCAAGATCTTTGTTTAAACCACCGTCGCTAGTTCTAAATCATGGGTCTGCAGTTCGCTGCGGCTGAATCGACGGAAGCATAAGCTATCACTCTACCATCCTGCATCAAAACACACCCTAACTGTAACACCCCGAAATATACCCTAGTCGTTTTCGACATGTTTAGGGTATTTTGTAAGAGCACTTGGACTGCTTTTCATGAAAGTTAAATGCGAAACATGGAAATCGAGACCCGAAATTTACAAGATTTAAGGATAAAATTGTAAATTGTCCAAAGAGGGACTTAAAAGTCATAGTTGACAAGATTTGAGGCCAAAATGAAATAAAGGAAAGTTTATTTATAAATAGAAAGAGTTATGGGCCAAAAAGCAAATAAAGAAAACTTAAAAAAAACAAAAATGGGTTTTTTGTCTAGGCCAAACATGGCCTTAACAAATCCATGATTTAAGACCAAATTGGTCTCCAAAAAAAAAGGAACCGGATGGGAGAAGAAAAGAAGAAGAGGAAGAGGAAGAGAAGAAGAAGAGAAGAGAAGAGGAGAGCCAAGCCAAAAAGGTATGGAAACTCACCTTGATTATGAATTCTATGTGATTATGTATGAATTTCCATGCTTGGTTGGTTAGTAGTTTATCCCCAAACATGGGGTTGTGCTTAGTTTCATCTTAACCCAAAAAATGATGGCAAGTGTCGGGTAAAACCCCATATGGTATTAAGAAGCTCATGAAATCCTCTTTCGAGAATGAATTCATGGTTAATTTGAGAGTAATTGAATTGTGGTTTAGAATAAACCCTAACTAAACATCATGTTTGGTTTGAGGATGGATCATAACCCATGGGAATGATTTTGGGAGAAATTCATGGAAAGATTTTTGAAAGAAGATAAGAAATGAAAGATGAATTGAATAGAAAAGAGATCTCCAAGTGAACTAAATGATTTCGTCAGATACGGTAAGATGACGGTTCTATCGAAGTTGCAATTTTAAAATAGAGAAAATACACATTCTAGCACTTTTTCTGAGACTTGTACTCCAGACACTTTGAATTGCATTCTATATTAATTTCTTTATTTCATTATTTTTTTTGTAATAACTCAGACTGCTACATGTTAGACTTGTAAATTCTGCACAACCCGGCTCGGTTTTCCCGCTTCGACCAGTTTTCGATTTTGGCCATAACTTCCTCATTTCTATCCGATTTGAGTGATTCAAGTTTACTATTTAAAATAGACTTCAAGGGAGAACAAAATCTCTAAAGAATAGGCATCGCTACCCTGATCCTGGGCTGCCAAAAAATTCACTCAAAGTGGGACCATAAGCCAAATTTTGCTCCAGCCTTGAACATAGAGAAGTCCCGGATGTTTCGACGTAACTTGAGTTTCTAAGTGATCCAAATTGGGTGGATTCCAGTTGGAATAGAACCCTTAGCACCTTTAAATTTAAAGGAGGTATAAAGATCCAGTGTCAAATATCGAGACAAGGCACTGGAAAATAAATATGTTTCAAAGTGTCCCTCGGTAAAATCCGTAAACGACTAGTTGGCATGAAAATGCCATAACTTGAGTTTGGGCGATCAGGATTGGATTGATTCAATTCACAGGTAAATTAGATTCATAGAAGAATAAGAATACATGAATAAGGTGTGATTACATGCTCATCATACCTTACCAGTATATGGAATACGATCTGTCATGAACGCATAATGTGGCTAACAATGTCCTATTATAAGATAGTAAGTTATTGAACTCATATAATTGTAAAACCACCTAAGACCAGTTATTTAATGACACAGCACTCCTGTCCTGATTAGTACTTCGGTACTTCTGTTAGTGCTTCTACACTTCTGTCCTGATTAGTACTTCGGTACTCCTGATTAGTGCTCCGGCACTCTGATTAATCAACGGTACTCGATTAGATACTCGGCACTCCCGATTAGTCTTGGTACTCGATTAGTCTTCTTGGCTCGTCTGTTAAGTGCTATGGCACTCCTATTCAGTATTCAGCAGTCCTGATTAGTGCTCCGGCACTTCTGTATTATATAGTATCTTCTGGTACTAATTGTCTTTGTAATCCTACTTTCATTCATTAAGTGCAGGTATTGACAGGTATATGATAGGATACTGAATAATGAATAAGAGTAAAGATCTGAATGTATCTCTGTCTAAGTTATGTAGTACCTACGGGTACTCCTGTATCTGAGTAAGTTCTGTCCTGTATCTAATTAAGTTCCGTAGTACCTGCGGGTACTCTTGTATGTGATTTAGTTCTGTAGTACCTATGGGTACTCCTGTCTCTGATTAACTCCTGTCTCTAATTAACTCCTGTCTCTGATTAAGTCCTGTAGTACCTAAGGGTACTCTTGTATCTGATTAAGTTCCGTAGTACCTATGGGTACTCTTGTATTTGATTAAGTTTTGAGTACCTACGGGTACTCCTGTATTTGAATAAGTCCTGTAGTACCTACGGGTACTCATGTATCTGAGAAGTCCTGTAGTACCTCACAGGTACTCACATGTCTGAATGAGATTCAGTCTCGATTAAGTCTGTCTCTGCAAGTTACGCTAGTACCTCTACGGGTACTCTGTAATTCGATTAAGTTAATTAGTACCTATGGGTACTCTGAAGTATTTCATCGAGTTCTATAGTACCTAGGTACTCACCCGTATCCCGATTAAATTACATGGTACCTATGGAATTGCTCACATGCTGATTAAGTTACGTGGTACCTCACGGTACTCCTGTATTTGATAAGTTCGTAGTACCCACGGGTGCTCTCGTATCGATGGCATAAGTATAAGTTACGTATTACCGGGTACTCTCGTGTCGGTAAGCGAGTCCTGAGTTACGCTAAAATAAGTATAAGTCAGGTAGTACTGCAGGTACTCCAGTATCGATAAAGCAGTATAAGTCAGGTAGTACCTAAGGGTACTCTCATTATCAAATAAGATCGAGTATAAGTCTTGTAAGATGATGTATGCTCACCTTAAGACATGTATAAGATCTGAAATACATGTCAAAGGGATACGCAAGACCGATGTAAGTTAAGTAAGATAAGTATAAGTTACGTAATGCTGAAGTATAAGATTTGAAATACCGAGTATAAGTTTTGTAGTACTTATAAAATTGCCGTATAAGAATAAGTTACGTGTCGGTATACATTCCGTAATTTCGGCGATACCTACGGGTACCTCAGGAATAAGGAGTAAACTAAGTAGTATAAGGATAAGTTCACGTAACTCTACGGGTCTGAATAAACATATTTCATTAAGTATAAGTTACGAATGAGTATAAGTTCCGTAACTCCTACGGGAGTCTTGAATAAACATAAGTTTGTTATAAGCATAAGTTTTGCATAAGAATAAGATCTGTAACTCCTATGGGAGATCCAAATAAGCGTAAGCCTGTTATAAGAAGAAGTACTCGTATAAGCTCGTAATATAAATGCATGAAATTTATATTATACATTATTGTTTATGTTAAATGTATATGCATAGAAATGTTTCCCTTTAAGCGTAAAAACATACGGGTTCAATCCGTGTAGAGTCTGAGGAAGACGTCCCGTGAACATCCAGCATCTGGTGGGCGACACACACTTATGAGTTCACTATATGTAGGTTCCGTACTCTGATTTGTAATGTAAAAGTACAGTTTTGTAATTGTAAATGGGACTCGGTAAATGTATATGATATTTGGATTCTGTTATAAGATGTGGGCCATACCCACAGGTACTAGTTCGGTTTAAAAAAAAAAAAAAAATCAGGTAAAGAGTCCCAGTATATGGTCTCGCGTCCCGGACTCGGTTCGGATCACTTGATCGGTCGGGACTTGGATTCGAGTGTATGTAACCATATGCAGAGGCATCGTGTACACCACATGTAGATCCTTTCCCTACTTGATAGTGCTAACATTGGGTTATGGTCGATGTTGCCTTAGCTCCTCGAAACTATGCTTGCGAATTATCGACCACTTTCAGATTTTTATCCTTTTTCAATAGATTGAAATTGTGAGGTTGCTATCTTGAAAATCCCTCAACAAATTTCTGTAATAACACGCGATCAAAGAGCTGCGGACAGAGAGCATTCGTGGCGACTTCAGTTCATTATAGCTTCGATCTTCTAAGGATCCACACTAACACCTTCTGTAGAAATGACATGACCCAGAAAGTACTTTGTCTGACCAAAGCTGGCACTTACTAAACTTAGCGTATAAGCGCTCTCGAAGGAATGCTTGTCTTGTCGGAGATGCTGCGCATGTTCCTGCGGGCCTTTGAGTCTGCTAGAATGTCATCAATAGATACGATCACAAACTTATTTAAATACGGACTGAATACCCTGTTCATCAAATCCATGAACCTGATTTAGGGCATTAGTCGATCCGAGATAGCATCCTTTAGGAACTACCGTATTGGCCCAATATCTCGTCACGAGGCGATCTGAAACATCATTCTCCGGACCCTCGACTAATGGTTGCTTTGACCTTAGGTCAATCTTAGAAGTATGCAGGGTCCATACGATTGGTCAAATAGCTCATCTATCGAGGAAGCGGATCTTTGGTTGCGTATTGTCGCTCGATTCAGGTATGCATGATACATACCTGTTGTAAGCTTCCATCTTTATTGCTTTCACGAAGAGAAATTTGGAGAGCTCATGGTGATCTTAGGTCGGATGAAGCCCTTGCTTAACAATTCCTCAAATTGCGCCTTGATTCTTTCCAACTCTGTGGCGCCGTGCGTATGGAGGAATGGATGTCCCATTTCGGTCCACTGGAACAGGTTCAATATGAGCTTCGATTGCTCACATCAGTGAAACTGAAAGATCATGCGGAAAGACATCGGAAACTCTTTGACTACGAAGGGATGTCTTCAAGCGTGAATCCCCTCTTGTCTCACATCCACCATAAATGCCAAATATACAGCAGCCTTTCCTAATCATTTTCAATGGTCATGGCATTAGCGAGACTAGAGGCGATCTAGCACTACGATTCACGAAATATCACGCTGGTTCTCACGGGTGAGCGATCTTACTTCTTTCTTATAGCAATCTAAGGGTGGCTACATGCGGATAACTAGTTCATGAAGACTATATTAAAGAATCACGGATGCCTAACACTATCAAGTATGTTGGAAAATCCTTGATACGGATCCACCCGATCTTTGCTGGAACTATCCTTTCGAATATCATAGTACATCCACAGTTAGTCTGAGACCATCATCACGACCATCGCATAAATTTGGGACTCTATCTAGTGGCTCGATGAATGGTATTGAAATAAATGAATGAGTGGCCCTGGGTTCTGATGCATATGCATCATGATTATGGCGAAATAATACCGGTAATCACGTGCGGTGATGCATCACGCCTCTATTTATGTATTTGTAACTACGGGAAGCGAGTGCGAGTCTCACTGCGAATGCGATTGGGGTCGCGCCTGCGCCTCCGCCCTCACCAGCGACCTCTACCCGGGTGTTGTCTTGCCATCTACACTGAACCACCCACTACCCGGCTGACTCGGACCCTTGGTACTGGGGTAGATGCTCTTATACCTACCTCGGGAGGTCTACCCGCTACTAGTTGTGGACGATCTCGGATAAAGTGACCTTCTGCCGCGTGGAAACATCTGTCATGTTCATCCTGCTCTCAGAGATGCCTCCTCGACATCACGAGGCCTATGATGGAAAAGATGATCCGACGTCTGCCACCTCTCGGGTGCGCTAGCGGCGGACGGATCCACTGTTTAGATCTTTGCTCCTCGTCTCGAGCCTGCTGCGGGTCCATTTCTTTCCTTTCTTTCTACTAGGCGGCGGGTGCACAGTGACTAGTGCGGGAGCACCTCTCTTACTGTCTGGCCGCCCCTGAGTTAGAACTGAAACTATCCTTTCTACCTTTAGTGTAGCCTCAACCAACTCTCCAAAGTTATTTTGAGATGCCCAGGCTATATGAACTTTAATTATGAAGTGGTAGGCCATAGATCACTTACACTTATATTCCTCATTTTTCTGTATCATAAACCAATTTCGAGCTTTGAAAACCTCTTGCTCATATTACATCCTTGCTCCCGGAGATTATTTGCTCCCAACTTTGAAGAATTCTTCTATTTTGCATCCTGATAGCTACTTGCGAGTAAAATATGTATGTAAATACTTGCGGAGCTGAGGTCCGTATGACTCGCTGTAGGGTGTCTCCTCTTAAAAGGCCTCCCACATGGAGTCCTTGGCTCTGTTGCCGTCAGAACCACTGAAGAGAGGACTTTTTGCTCATCTGAACACCCCATCCGCTGCCTCGAATTTCACTAACCACTGTCTAACCGTAGAATGCGGCTGCCTGCAGGTTGGAATTACCATTATAAGTTTAGCCCTAATTGTAGGCGTGTTTTATCATGCCCCTCTGCTTTCTTACGGAGGCTCCGTAGCTTCTGGTGGCTGTATACCAATGCAGTATAACACGATCCATCGTCGAAATTACCGCTCCTGGGTTTGCGGCCCTCGATGGATTACGTTGAAATTTGATTCATTAAGGCATCTTCGTGCGGGGTGTGCTCGACATATCTCTCTGGTGGTGCCTCCGGTGCGGAAGTCCTAGGTCGACCTCGACCTTGTCCATACACTCATCTTTGTGAATTTCAAGGTTAAAAGATTTAGTGACACTTTACAATATTTGATGCATGCAAGGATTTAGCAAAACAATATAGGTTGCAATAGGTAAATCATTATAAAAACAATTCTATAGGAAATACTGCGGAAAACATGTGAAAAACAGGCGAACTATCACTGGCGCTCACAATACCAACTTAGCGGACCCCTTCCTATTATTGGGGGAATGCGGCAACTCCATAGCCTCGGCCCATTTCGCTCGTGACAACACCATGAAGCTAAAGCGGGTCAAAAGCTACTGGCTTGTCTTTGGCAATTTATTATTATTATTATCCTTTTGAAATTCCATAATTTGTACTTTCCGCCTCCTTTCCTTATTAAAGTACTTTAAATTCTTTGAAAACTTTACAATTTCATCGCCAAAAACAACTTTCAAAAATTATTATAGCCTTTAAAATAATTAAGGAAGCCCTTGGTGCACATATGTGACCCTACGGTTACACATACCGTACGCCCTCTCGGGACGGGGCATTATAGAGGCCATGTCGATCCTCAATTTGTTGGACAGAGGTGGAAGAGAGTTCCATTGCTGGTCCGGATTCGTTTAGAGACACCTCTAAGAAGGTGGGTTTGATACGGAAGCGTCTTCTTATGGCTCAAAGTCGGTAGAAGAGCTACGCCAATAGACGGCTTCAACCTCTAGAGTTTGAGGTGGGTGATCCACGTGTCTTCTTAGAGGTGATGTCGGAGGTTTGTGACGAAGCTGGCGTCGAGTATGTGGGCCTTCGAGATACTTGAGAGGTAGGCACGGTTGCATATTAGTTGGCACTACCAGGAGTTTGTCGGTGTCATGGGTGTTCCGTCTCCGTACTCGAAGTATACTTAAGATCCAACTCATGTAGTGGATTGGGGAGAGATTACTATTGATACTGATGGGACCTTCGAGGAGGGACTAGTGCGTATCTTGGATAGTTGAGATCAGGTTTTATGACGTAAGACCGTGCGGCTAGAGAAAGTGTTGTGGCGACACCGAGGAGTGGAGAAGACAACTTGGGAGCGCGAGGACACGATGCGGGCCACCTATCCTTTCCCAATTTGAGGACGAAGGTGCCTATCCTTTCCCAATTTGAGGACGTAAGGTGCGCTGGCCTAATATTTAGATTGAATACACACGTACATGGTTATGTGTGTTAGTATGTGTGAATTTCAGGACTAAATTATGTTAAGGGGGAAGACAAACCCGAAAAATCAGCTAATTCTTCAAAAGCGAAATGGTAATTTCATGAAAACCGGAAATTTTCTAGATACTCCATTTGACGAAACAGACTTCACTATTGAATTTCGTCTTCTCGCAAAATCTGGGCTTACATCTCCGTCGACTGAGACAACCCTGAAGACATTTTTCGAAAGACTTGGAAAAGGCCTGGGTGACACATGGCATGATCATGGATGTCACACACTTAGGTTGACACATGCGACAGCCATGTGTTGAAGCAAATGATAATGTCACATCGAAGTCATGTGTCACATTAGGAAAATAAAGGAAAATGAGAAAAATTAAGAAAATGTGGAGAATGACAAGTTTCGCAAAGGAGTAAGCCGATTTAAGCTTCCCAATTTTTGGGACCATTCGGGTATGAGAAGGAAAAGCCAAAAGAGAGAGAGAAAAAAAAAAGAAGAAAGAAAAAGAGAAAATAAATGGAAAAAGAAAAAAAAGAAAAAAAAAGAAAAGAATAGAAAAGGAAATGTGTTAAAAAACAAAAAGTAGTGGAAATGGAGAGAAAAATGGACGTAAGAGTGTAAGAGCGAGAGAGAGAGAAGAAGTATAAGAGAGGAGGGAACTTCTAGATCTACGGTAGACCGGGCCGTGGGTTTTCAATTCTGAGCAAAGACAAAGTCGGTCCACTCATCGAGCCACGTTGCGGTACCAAAATCTGAGCTAACAAACTCCATGAGGTAGAGAATTTTTCTACTTGGGTTATTTTTAGCCTAAAGACCATTTAATGGCTTGGGATTTTCTTAGAGGCCATGAGAGGCCGTAAATTTCAGTCCCAAATTTTTAGGATTGAGTGTGGGTGGAAACCTGGGATTGTTTTTGACAAATCTGTAAGTCGGCTGGGACCTGCTTTCTGACAAATCGACAAGATATTCTGATCGTTTTTGGGGCGCCCGAACCCGTGTTGAGATTTGGTTTTAATCAATGGACCCGATGTCTTCTGCTCAAGTTTGAGTTTTTCTATCAATGTGAATTTTTGTTGATGAATGGAACCAACCGTGAAGGGACCGAGATGTGCCCTGTTTATGTGGGTCCAAGATTCAGGCAATTTTGTGTTTTATTGTTGGAAAAAATAAATAACATAGTGTTGTGTGTAAAAATCATGTTAATATGTGATTGCGTGATATATTAACATGGAAATGGTGATGAATGAAAATTATATGTAGGAAATATAATTATCTGGAATTTATAAATGTTGCATGTAGCATGACATAACATGAAATGACATGATTGCATTTCATAATACGCATCGTCACATCGCCAGCCTAAAAGCGCACGCCATGGGCGGTCCACCATTCGTGTGAATGGTGAGTTTCGAATGGGACAAACGGCCCAAAATCGAGACTCGCGAATTGTGTGTCAATAAGAATACTAAATCACGTGTTTAGGTGAAGCAAGATGGGGCGATCTTCCGTGGTGAAAGACCCAAATCTTCTAGCTCTTGGTCGACATATGTATCCAAATGATGAAAGTTCGTAAAAGTGGCCTAAGGAGTGCGTTTCACGGTGAGACCCCTAAATTTGTAACCCAACAAACACACGGATTTGATAAATAAAAAAATAAATATCTAGGGTTGTTCAAAGATTTCAAGTCACTATTGGGTGAAACACGACTAGGTTTCGCCACTCTGGCATTGCGTGTGCTCGAGAGTTAGTCGTGACTCGTCAGGGTACAAGAGTCGGACCATGCATGACACGCAATATTCCATAGGATTTGCATTGCTATATGCGGAATGATTAGACGCTTTCATGGTCGCCATTGCATGTGTATCTAGGTGGAGTATTCTTGTAGGAGAATTCTTTCATCGGATTACTGCTCTCACCCCTGTCATGGGATCCCCTTTCAAAAATGTGAGTGTACAAAGTAGACTTCACGCCCATGAGTGCCTCTGTGATTATGAAGAAGGCCAATGTGTGGCCTTGATATTACCTTTGAGTAACATTTTTGTAAAATTTTTTGTATAAAATACTGTAACTAAATTTTTAGAACCATTAGCAAATAGTCTGCATGTAATTATGGTAAAAGGGTCATAGACTTTACTTTATAGATTGTAATTAGCGTTTTATTTTCATATTTTAGGATTTAAATGTGAATGAATGGATCCCTGCATGCTGATGTATATATCGGGAATATGGATGGACTCAGGGGTCAATACTCCTTTGTTGAAACCTCGATGGGGTATGATTTGGCATCAGATATTGTGTTAGATGTCATGTAGCTCCCTCGAACAAAGGAGACTCTGCCCAATTTTTTTTGAAAGTATGGATCTCGATAAATGGGATACAATAGTGTGCTATCGGGTCACCTGAAATCCACAGGAATTCCGCAGGTTGACGAGTTGTCAACGGGACCCCCGGATTTGGGGTGTCACACGAACCTAGTTCCGAACCTAGCTAGCTTCATACGTGGCAAAAACAAGTCTACGTTGAAAAAGATAAAAAGATAAAATGACAATGTTTTGTCAACGTGAAAGAACCAAGCTAGGTCATCCAAAACGACATCGTTTTGGGGGCTTTGATCCTTGCTACGATGTCGTTCTCTTCGGTTCAATTAAATGTACTGTCGTCTTTGATCATTTGAGGAATTAAGGATTAGGGTTCATTAATCTAGTCTAGGGTTCGTTAATCCAATCCAGAGTTGAAGGCTTTGTAGTGTGTAACGTCTTTTTGTTAGTCCAGATTGGGTTTGTGCAATCTTCTTTCAATAGGTAATTTCGATCTGATTCGATGCTTTAATTTTGGGGTAATTTCTATTTGATTCGGAGTAGGGTTTTTTGTTCTTTCAATCCTCTATTCTTCTTACAAATGTGATGATTCTGGCTATTTCAGAAATTCTCATTGTTCTCAGATTAGGAATAGTTGGCTTGTTCCAATTGAAAAAGAAGAGATTAGAATTGTGGTTTCCTCTCCATATTGGAATAGGTATTGAGGACTAGGGTTCATCATTACATGATAAGTTCATTATCACATGAAAATTCAGAGGAGGTAAGCCATTCTGGTTTGATATTTTGCAAATGTGGGAGACCCGCTCGACTGAGGATGTCATGGAAAAGGAAAAATCTAGTGAGACGTTTTTGGAATTGCTCTTAGCAAGGGGTAAGCTGTAATCATGTTATGGTACATTAGTTTGGTGCATTCATTTTTCTTATGCTAGTTGTCCAGTTAAGAATACATGTGTTCTATTTGTGTTGACCCTGGTTTCAATCCAAGAAGCCCAAGTATTTAATGTTGTTATGAAGCCAGTCATGATTGGCATTCCAGTTGTATTTTGGTATGCTATGAAACCCAATTATTTTATTATGATTGACCATAGAGGCAAAATACATTAATGTAATTTTTTTTTTTGGTAGGGAAATCGGTGTAACTTCTTCATATGGAAAGACGATCCATTGAATGAATTTGTAGTGAATGTGTTGAATGAGTTCTTAAGAGGGGCACCCTATCTGGTACTAGCTTTTAGGAAGGATGGAGACAAATTTAGTTCATCCGCATTCCTTTATGAAGGGGAGGCAGATCTAAAGGTGGCAAGGAAGGAGTGTGACATCCTTAAATTGAAGTTGCAGAAATTTAAAGAAAGTAAAGGCATCCCTTAAAGAGGAAGGCATTGTGCTACCAAGTTGCTTTTGTTTTATTTTATGTTTAGGAATTATTGTATATTTCAATATACATCGATAAATGTATTATGGAATAGATGAAATGTATTCAATTGTTGTACGGGGTCAACTCTAATATTAATGTAAGTCGCATTATTAATTCTAACGTATTCGGCCTTCAACTTTTGAATGCAAACTTCTTTGTGCTTTTCACCATTAGTATTGTTATTACTTTATGCTAATAGATTGGGTATAGTACCTTTTAGTGAATCATGTGGCAGGTAATACATGATGAAAGAAAGTCGTTTTAGTGAATTATGAAACATTACTGAATTCCTAAATTTGTTTAAACAAAAACTAGTAGTATCAGTACCCAAATTATATACAACTGAAAATGAATGAAAACAATTTTAGTGAATTATGAGACATAACTGAATTCCTCAATTGGTTTAAACAAAAAGTGGTAGTATTAGTACCCAAATTGTATACAACTAAACATGAATGAAAGTAGTTTTAGTGAATTCAAAAGAAAGCTTGTTTCTTTTGTACCCAAAATTGTCCTGACAAGAAACCTAATTTTTCACCCAAAAATTAACAAGAAACTTGATTTTGCATACAAATCAAATTGTATATAACTCACAAGCAATATTGTCTTAACAAGAAAGCTGAATTTAAACCTGTTAACTATTGCAATTCCTCGCCTAATTAATCCAGTAATATTCAACTATACCAATTGTTAAACATCAACCCAACCCTTTTCATGTACCTACACTATTCAACTATACCTATTGTTCATCCAAGTCCTTTATAACATTCATCAATCCTTAACACAAAAAAATACATGACAAATTAGTATACCATTGGTGATTAACCCTCATTACATGCTAAAGTAATAATAAAATAGAATAGAATAAATGCATACCTTTTGTTGGTTTGAGATGAAAGGCCAGCTAAATCCATTTGAAATTGACTTATCTTGAAATAGCATCTCTAAAAATCATCTCCAAGACCTTTGGTTTTCACCCTCGACCACTGCCCAAGCAATAGGAAACATCCAATAGTCATTGTCTTTCCCAATTGCAGCAAGTAATGCACCATCAGTGACTAATTTAAAAAATGTTCCATCTAATCCAATGATTTGCCTACAACATTGTCTAAAACCATTCCTCAACATATTGTAACCCACATACACTCTCTTGAAATTTGACTTGTTAATTTGTAGTTTCATCTAAATCAACTTGGAGTATGAAAGATCCATTGGGATCAATCCTCATTTGCTCCTTCAAATATCTCCCCACCTTGCCATAATGCTCCTCAAGTGTGCCTTTAATCATTTTCTGAGCTAGTTGTCTAGCCTTGTAACATAGCCAATTGTGAACAATTGCTCCATATTTGTCTATTATCTTAGCTTCCATTTCTTTCATCGGCCAGAATGGATTCCTCTTAAACTTATCCATGAATTCATTGGCCATAAATTTATTAGTAACCTGTCTACAGGTAATCTTTATCTGAAAATAAAATATCGCCAAGGTCTTGATCACAAAGTATTTTCATGTCTCAAAGATACTCCCATATAATCTCCAAGCATGTACTCTATGACATACATATATCATCTAATTGTTTGCTATTGCTCTTAATCTAGGGTAAGTTGTATCTAGGTATTATTGCCCACTTTCTAACATCACCTTTACACTCAGCAACATCCTTAAATTTTTGCATCACCTTGAACTTAAAGGTGACATGATCAACTCTAGGGTTATACACATCTAGCCTTGTCTTTCTCTTTCTTTCTTATTAAACAACTAATCCCTCATCAAGAGTTTACGGTGTCAAATACTCCATCATCATGATGTCATCGTATTGACTAACTGGCCTATTACTATCACTGCTAACTGCATTATCCTCATCAGTACTTGAGGATGCTTGGCAACTACATTCATAATCCTCCCTCTCATGTAATGATTCTGCTTCTAATTGCAATATATCCATCTTCCTTATCATAACCTCCACCAACCACTATATTCAACTTCCATCTTTGCACTTTCACTTTCATCCTCACTTTCTACCACCTCATTAATATTGTCATTGCCTTTATTTTTAATACATTCAACATAAACTTCAATTCTACCTTCCCTCACCCATTTCAGCATCTCCCAACATCCATTGTCTTTATTAAAAAATGTAATGCCTACATTGAAACCCATCCCTGGCTTCAGATATGTTATCCTCCTGATTCCAGTATAAATATATTTTATATTCCTTTTTAGCCCAAAAGTACAAAAACGTGTCCAAGCTATAGACATCTAAGTTACCTATACTTCCACCAACATATGACCAAGTGGTCCCATTATGTATAAACTTCCCACCATGGTGGAGTTTATTGTAAAGACATCCATTCAAACCAACCTCTAACACCAAACAATAACAAAACACTTTTACCAAACAGACACACAAACAAAAATCCACCAAACTCATTACCGGGATTTAATCAACTTTCCAAACACAATCCAAACAACCATCCCCCTCCCCCTCCCCCAAAAAAAAAAAAAAAAAAAAAGACGGAGCATGACGATGCCAGTATAATACATTACCAAAAATTATATACGAATTTTGGAAACAAGCAATCATTCCAAATATTTCATAAACATATAACATTTCGAAACCATTTCGATACAATTTCAGAAATAGTTTGGCGTTAATAAGAAATCGTTTAGACATCATGCATCACTTCTTAAGCCAAAAAAACAAGATTGATAAAAACAATATCGACAAAGGTGTTCATTTAATGAAAACAATCGTAACAAAATTGTCAAAAACCCTAACCTTTTGGATTATCGAGCAACACTAAAAAAAAGAAAAAAAAAAGAAAAAAGAAAACCAGTTATCGAAGGAACTCATATGAGTGTAGTCGATGTACTAAAAAGTTTTTTCCAATTGATGCATAAAAAAATCATAGTCCTTTGCTGAAGAGGTGTTATCAGGTTTCTCATAAATGAAAATTAGAGTTCGTGATTTTTTTTCAAAATCAAATGGTAAAATTTAGGCTTTTTTCCAAGAAGAAAATGAATAGTCTACAGTTGCAAGGATCAAAGCCCCAAAAACTCGTTTTATCTTTTGCCACGTATGAAGCCATGCTAGGTTCGGAACTAGGTTTGGGTTATCCGAGGCTAGAAAATCAATTAAAATGAACGTTGGTATATTTAAATACCAATTTTTTTTGTTTAGGATATATTTTCAAAAGTTCGAAAAGTTTAGGATTTAAATAGTATTTCCCCCTAATTTTTACCATATTTGTCATAGTTTTTTTTTTTTTTTTTACAATCAAGCACTTTTTTACAATGTAGTAAATTGTTTCCATTAGAACTTGAACTTGTTACTCCTCCCCACTTTACCATCTTTCACTCTCTCTATATATATATATATATATATATATATATATATATATATATATATATACACACACACACACACACACACATGTTGTAAACCAAAGAAAGTATGAAAAGAAATTAAGAGAAAGAAATCTGCAGATAGAATGAGAGAATGAAGTTTTATTTTCTTTAATTTGATATATTAAATTAAAAATATGATATGACTATTTATAAGTGTTTGCAAGAACCCAAACCTGTATGTAATCTTACCGTTTAAGGCAACTAGTATTTACTTGACAAAGGTAGCGAACATTCCTTTTTGTAAATTGATTGTCATTCCTACATTTCCTTATAACACTCCACCTTGAATGACCATTATGGAATTTAAGGAAATTTGTTAGGACTACTTCGTTCAAAACCTTGCTAGTAAAACTAAATGGGATAAAACCCCAGCCAAGAGAAAAAAGCGTAGTACACTAATGACCTCACTATGTTCCTCGTTAATATCCTTCGCTGACACATTCCGCCGAGGTTAACTTCTGGTACTGAGTTGACAATGACTTTATGAATAGATTTAAGTTGTATCATCACTCTGCGCATTTTGTTGGTTTCGAGAGGATTTGAAAGATAGTCCACATCTGCATATCTAAGTAATTGTGGCTTTGGCTCATTTGAGTAAAATAGATCCATATCAGTAATTCCTTAGAGATAACGCAATACATGTTTGATTCTATTCTAATATCTTCAAGTTGGAGCATAACTATACCTGGCTAATAAATTAATAGAAAAAGCAATACATGGACAATAAAATTAGCAAGATACATAAAGCTGCAATCGATAACACTACAAGATATGTATCGGTGACTGGCAATTTGCACATTTTTCGCATGATCTAAATGAGTCATTCGCCATCAGGCGGAGCCACAACCATTAGGAAGCTTAATGGATGTATTTTATCTATATTAAAACGTTTAAGGTAATCTTAATATATGTTGATTGATGAACCGACGCTCTAGTTGAAAAATGCTCAATCTGCGGGCCGAGACAAAATTTTGGTTTTCCAAAATCTTTCATTTCAAATTCCTTCTTAAGATATTTTGCAATTTCCATGAGCTCTTCAAGAGTTCCAAAAAAGTTTAAATCATCAACATATACAACAATAATCTCAAATCTGGTTTGTGATATCTTAATAAAAATGCACGAGCATATAAGGTTGTTTGCATACCCTTTCTTTCATAAATACACACTAAGGCAATTGTACCACATGTGTATAAATTGCTTCAGTCCACATGAAGATCATCGTAACTTGATTGCTTTAGGGATTTCATGTATATATCATTATCTATGAATCCATATAAATATATTTTAATAACATTCGTGAGACGCATATCCAGTCCTTCAAAGGTTGCTAGGGCGCTTTCATACAAATGCCCATCTCTACCTAATAGGGTTTATGATCTAAGGTGTTTGAACTATAGGTCCAAAAACTTCTTGTTTTATTAATAAGTATAATTCTTCATGTATAGCCTTTTTCCATTTTGACCAATCATTTCTTTTTCGGTATTCTTCCACATTTTGTGGTTCGGGATCTTCATCATTTTATATGATGTCTTAAGGCCACTTGGAAAATATTATAAAAAACAATATTATTTCAACCCTATTTTTCAGCTTTATGCACAAAACTTATTGAGATCTCTTAGTTTTAGATACCTATACCTCTTCAAAGTCTTTTTTGTGCATTTCATATCTCTTTAGGGGTTTGTTATTTATTATATATCTATATAGGAGCTTGTTGTTTGTCATGTGTCTTTACTGGAACCTTTTATTTATTATATACCTCACAGGGGTGTCTTATTATGCGCTTCTACAAGGGCTTCTTGTTTATATGTGCCTCTACAAGGGTCTTTTGTCTTATTTGTTCTTCTTCAAGAGCGTCAAGTTTTGCTTGCATTATAAGACCCGAGAAATTCCAATTTCTGGAAAAATGGTAAAATCGTAATTTCGGTAAAAATTCCGAAATTTATTCTCTAGATCTCGGATGGCAAAACGGATTTCACCGTTGAATCGCTCTTTGCGAAATCTAATACCAAGTCGGACTTTGTCACTGTAATCTAATTTACACGTTCGAGGCATCAGTTTCAAAAATCGAAAAATGACTTGATGTGATTAAAAGTCAATATATAACATGTACACATGTTATACATGTTGCATGACTAGAGAGATGATGGAAATGGACGGCGATAGTGCCAAATGGCAAAAATCTAGAATAAGGGACAAAATTGGCATTATTGAAATTCAGAGCGATAATAAGACTAAAAATCGGAATAGTAATCATCTTCAAATTAAAAAGGAGAAAACCGTGAAAAGCAAAAGGAAGAAAAGAGATGCAGTTGTTTTGAATTTTCTTTAGTGAGAGGTGCATGCTTGTTTCTCTTAAATTTTCTGCGAAATCCGATCGTCTAATTCTTCTATGTTAGTTGTTAAAGTTCTCGCTTCACGAAGCGTCTACGCGCGGCTCGGTTTGTGGAGCCAGCCAAACCCGAGAGGTAGGGGTTTTATCTTACTTGGGTTTTGCACTTTATTATGTTTTGTAATGTTTCTCGATGGTTCAGGCTCAATGGCGCTTGAGGCCTTAAATGGTCGTTGATCTCTGCCCCAAATTCGGAACCGAGAGTGGGAAATTTTGAAATTGTCGACACGCCGCGATCGTCACTCGAACGGTTAGTTTGTGCATTTGTTATAAATAATGCTTTGATGTGTATAAGGTCGAATGGTAAATTGGCCTCACAAAGTAAACCAATGATCGGGTGAAATTTATGGAGTTCGCATACGCCGTACCGCGGATCGTGTAGGGTTTTGGTGTTTATTTCATAAATTTATGAAATAAATCTTGTGTTGATGGTAAGCGAGGCCGAGAATGACTTGAATTGTGTGGAAAATGGTGTGGTTTGAACTCATGTAACGTGAACCCGAGGGTTTTTCACTGTTTCGAATAGTGTTCACAAAATAATTTTTTTGTGAAATAATGTGTTTGGTTCAAGAATTCAAATCAATTAATGTGTGGTTGATAATTAGCCCAAGTGAGCTAATTTTTGCGTGTAATGGATTGGTGAAATTACATAACATGTTTGTGTGATTAAATTATAAATGTATATCATGTTATATATATTTTGGTATGTATTATATGAATTGTATTGAATGCATCATGCATTCCATCTCGCTTCTCAAATTCCTAATAATAGAGTGAGTGTGGAGGTGATTCTCAGAGAATGGTTACTGAGGGTTGACTAAAAATAATAATTATCTGGAGGGTAGTCCATATAAATATCAATCGCCTGAGTCGGCCCAATTGATATACATCGAGGGTTGTCCACTAAATATAACATCGAGTCGGTCCACATTTATATATTAGAGGGTTGTCTCATATAAATAAAAACAAACATCTTTGTCAAAATAAGGTTTCTCTCGCCACGTGGTTGTGCGGTGAGGGAGCCTGAGTAATCTCGGATATGAGTTGATCATGTAGACATTCAAGTAAGATCGCCACATTTACTTGAACGTATGGGCCATCGGGAGCATGCATATGCACTTAGGGGTGGAGAGTAGCCCAATAGGTGATTCCACTAATGAGCATTAGCTCACCGTCGAGAGATATTTTCGTGTGACTGAGCTGACGAGAGACTACCCGGGCCATCATATAGAGGCCGTTTAGAAGAAAGCCTGGTCAGGTTTTGGTTTTACATGTATACATGTATTAGAATTCTAGAATTTTGATATATGTTTGTGGTAAGAGTGAATTATCAACTCTCAACCATGAGATATGTATTCGTTGGGATATATTGGTCGAAAGTGATGCAGGCCCAAGTGGCCATTATTTACCGCTGGGACCCCATGTTTGATGTGGTCGGGATGTTATGTACTAAGGGAATAGAACTCCCCTCGTATAAAGGAGACTTTCGCCTCGATTCGTGAGAGATGCTCCGTCACCCGACATCTCACGAGCGTTTCCGCTGTCGACGTGGTAGTCAAATCCACTTCCTGGACGTGTGGCACCACAATTCCCAGATCGTGCTCTTGTGCAGATACGAATACCCAGTGAGTTTCCTGTTTGTTTCCATCACCACTGGGTGGTTAGATGTCGCTAGGTATGATATTACCTAGGAAGGCACCGCGAACAAAACCAGGACACCTACATGTTTTGTGTGTGACCATGTGAATTGGACAGAAACTGGCTTAGTATGATAGTGGCCATGTTGTGCGTACGATGATCGTTTGTGTGCTTAAGTGATTATACTGTGTGTTGAAAAACAAAGTTTGAGTTTTACAGCAGAGTAAAACTGAAAAAGAGAATAAATAAAATAAATTTGAATAAATTTATTTGGTTTATTACATCAAATAAAATTTAATAAATTTTAAGGTTGAACACTAGATTAGTGTTAGTCATGAGAAGAAAGCTAAGGAAATTTTGGACAATAAATGTTCAAAATTAAATGAAAAAAATGAGGAGAAGAAAACTGCTTTCAAGGTTTTATAGTGGGAAACTGAAAGAGTATCAAAATAAATTTTTATAAATTTATTTGAGGTTCAAGAAGATGGAGAAAATATATATATAAGAATTTTTTTTTTTTGGTATTTTCTGGCTATTGAGCAAATTTTAATTGGGCCAAATAAAAATCAAATAAAATGAGACAAAATTTTGGAAAATGAAATTTTCAAAGTACTTTTTTTTGATAAATAAGATTTAATATATTGGATAAATGGTCTTGCATTACTTATGAATGCAGACTTGATATATACACGATTCTCGTGTATGAATAGTGTCTCTGGCTTCGTGTTTATGTGCCTGTAGATATCGTGATTGTATTTAACCCATTTGAACCGTGAGGTTGGGTCGAGACCCAGGACGAGGCGCCCACTGTGGCACTTCCGTCAGCACCACCGCATTTGGATCGCCAGCTCAGAGAGTGTCAGAGGTATTGCAACGCAAACATGTTATCGTGCCGTATATCAAATGAAGGCTTGGGTGAATCCTCCAAAAGGTCAGCGTGATCATCCTCCCATATCCACAGGGGGAGTGAGATCCGATTTGCACTATTACACATTGGAGCCAGCGGTAGAGAAAGTGTTAGAGGCTACGAGATTACCTCCGACGAGACTGTGATCAAACTAGTCAGAGTTCCAATGCAGAGGGTAAGGCCCAAGTATGGTAGAAATGGGGCGCGACCCTGTGGCACTGGGAGGCGATGACATGGGCGTAGTTTTGTGGAGTCGCTCATGGGTAAGTACTTTTCAGATATCGCGAGGGTACATGCGAAGGTCTCGTGGTTCAAAGAATGGGGCAAAATAAGCGTTCGTGATGGATTATGTGGCGCAGTTCGCCGCAGTTAGCCCGATTTGTCGATGATTACAATGCCACGCATAATGCCAAGGTTAGGAGATTTGAGAACGGAACTCAAGCTGTCCATTCTAGCCGTGTGGATTGTAGACTTCGCCTGCAGATATGGACTCCATGGTCAGACATCCCTAACCATGTAGAGAGATGTAGGATGCTCGGAGCACTCGGGATGCGAGTGTTAGTAGCAAGAGGAAGGAGAGTCAGTCTTCTTCTAGTTCAGGAAAGAGGCAAAGAGCTTCTAGTTCACGAGGGTTCCAGAGTCAGGCCATCCCAGCCGGGCGTATGAGAGTTTTCCTGGGTCAGCCGGGCGTATGGTGTGCTACCTCACTCGGCCACCTCGCCCAACATACGAGGAGGGACACCCCCAGAGACAGGATCCTAGTGGTTTCTTTAGGGACGACAATTCCAATGAGTAGTAGGACAGCGAGGATATGCGATATTCTCCACAGTCCTAAGACACCGTAGAGACAACCACTTCGTGAGCGCTGACTCCATGTGCACCACCCATTTCACAAGCAGTCCGAAATGGTATGGGTGAGGCGTAGGATCGAGGCCCATAAAGTGGACATCGTGGGTCCGTGGGTGTGTCTATACGCCATCACACCGCAGTTGAGTCGCAGATCACCAAATTTCATACAAGGTACGTTTTTGCTATCTTGCCTATGGACAAGAATGTTATTTGATTCCTGTGCCTCTGACTCCGCCACCATTCTACCACTGATAGAGTTGGGCTTAGAGGTCGAGAGAATCTTTGGGGAGTGAGCCTTTTGTATGTGAGTTCTCCCTGTGTGGATAAGGGCGAGAATGTGATGATATGTCGAGGTCATGGAGTTGGAGATCCTCGGGACTCTACCTCACAAAGGACCTAAGGATCATGGATACGTCGAGTCGGGGGATGGATTGGTTGATACTACGTGGTCGTTATCGATCAGGAGCGTAGGAGATACCTCACAACGCCAGACGGTATCGTGGTGGTATCGTGGACAAGCATGATATTTTTCCCCTGCATTATACCAGTCAACGCACAGGTATTATTTAAGTGGTCGTTTAAGTCAATCAGAGGATGAGGCGAGACCTGATTTTCGGGGACTACCCCGAGTAGCTCATGTAGTATGTGGATGTTTTTCCGACGAGCAACCCGGGATTGCCTGCGATAGGGATGTAGACTTCTAGATCGGAAGTTGAGTACTCGGTATTTCGCCTATCTCTCGCGGACTGCATAGATGGCAACCCGCTTGAGTTGCGAACTCGCAGAGTCCAATACATGAGCTACCGCGATGAGTTCATTAGACCGGAAGCACTTCACCATGGGGCACTCTTGTGGTTTTTATTTGTACGAAGAATAAGTGACAAGACCCTTCTAACTGCATTGATTACAGTGCGCGCTTGAACAGGTTACGATCAAGAATCGTACCTATTACCGAGATTGATGATTTGTTTGATCGGATGGAGAGGAGCTGGTTTTGGCCTTTAAGATAGACTCCTCGTGACCGGGTTACCATCAGCATAAGGGTTGTGGGAGAGATAGATATCCCTAAGACAACATAGACGCCATGCATGGGCACTCGAAGCTTACTGATGCCTCCTTCGATTAATACGCGCCAAAGAATATCTATGGATTCAGCTATTAGGGTGTTTAACCCTATCCGATCGCTTTTGTCGCTGTTCTACGATGATTATCTTGATCTACTCCCACGAGTGGGAGCAGAAAGGTCACTGAGGATCGTTATAGCTTGGCTTCGCAGACCATCAATTAGCCAAGTTCGCGAAGCGAAGCCTCGCCATCCAGGTGAGATGTGGGACACGGTGCTCAAGACGCGTGTTAGTGGACCCAGAGAAGATCGAGGCCGTGATGAGTTGGGAGAGTACGGTCGGCCTCGAGATACGCCAGCTGGGATTAATGTGGAACTATCGGAAGATCTACTGGTGATTTCTCCTTGATAGCAACACCTATGACAAGGTCGACCGATGAGGTCAAGTTTGGATTGACAGACTGCATGCGAGGAGGCATTCCAGAAGTTGAAGAGGAGATTTACTTCAGCTCCTATCTTGATAGTCCCTGGACAGGGGATGTGGGTACACAAAGGTATTGTGATGCTTCGAGGCCTGGACCAAGGTGTTTTGATGCATCCCGAGAGGGTAATAGCTATGGTTCCCTCGTTAGTTGAATAATCATGAGCAGAGATACCCCACACACGACACATGTCGTAGTCTTCGCCTGAAGATTTGGCTTCACTCACTTATATGGTGAGGAGAGCGCCGTGCACTGCATCTCATAAAAGTCTCAAGTATATTTTCATCAAAGGGACTCCAATATGAGGCAACGCAGATGGACTGAGAAGTTCCTGCAGATTATGACTTCACTTTGCACACCACCCCAGGCAAATGTGGTGGTCATGCCCGGGCCAAGTCACGTGAGCTGGCTAGTATAGCTTCGGGGAGTGGCGATGTTTCGAGACTGCGGGCCATTGATTACAAGACAAATGAGCGCATGGCCATGCGGTACGCTGGGGAGCGGTGATGTACACCGCCTCGGGCTGAAAGCGAGGATTGAGTCCTGCGGCGTGGACGCAGAGATAAGTGTCCATCAGGACCCACATACCGCATGGGTGACGACTACCGACAAATTCACTCTGACGAAGGTTCGATATAGAGGATCTGGGTAGTGGTTCTCCATTCGACCGATTTGAGAGAGGAGATTCTCAGGGAGTTTCACTACTTATATTCGCCGCGCATCCAAAAATTTTAAAATGTACCAGGATCTCGCCGGCCGCATTCATCGAAGGTGGATGAAGAGACACGTAGGGGACTTCAGGCGATGATGCCCCCCCACGCAGCGTTGCAAGCCACGAGCAACCGTAAGCCGCCACAGGTTGCTTCAAATATCGGAGGTAATGAAAGTGGGAGTGGGAGCACGCTCAACATGGACTTTGCGTGACCCACCTCCGCCACGGACCTCGTATATACATGTGATGCGATAGTAGACCGGTTCGCCTCAAGACTTCTAGTCGGTGGCGGATGACCTTCGGCACTGGAGACTCCGCCTGGCTAGGCATCTCGAGAGATAGTCCCGCCACATGGAGTACCAAGATCCATGTCTGACAGGACCCGAGGTTTACGCCAAGACTCTTTGGAAGAGCCTAAAAAGGCTAGCGGGCACACGACCACCATGAGTATTACAATTTTTCCACCCTCGACGATGGTCGCCTAAGAGAACCATACAAAGAGGATTACGCCGAGCATGCGCGCCCCGGATCAGCGGGCGGGTAATGGGAGGAGCACTTGCCCTTAGTGGAATCGCCACAACAACGCTTATCGTGAGAGTATACGTGCATGGCACCGGCGAGGTATCATCAGGGATGAGGCCATGCAAGTCACCGTTATGTTGGATCGGTGTGAGAGCCCATCATCGTCCCGACCGATTAGAGACACCCCGAGAAGGTGAGCTTGATTTACATGCCTTCACCGGCCAGAGCTCTGCTAGAGAGCTACGCTGACGGCGCCACCCTTTCAGCTCGGCGGATCACGCCTTTCAAGGTGATGCCTAGCAGGCAGCTTCGCCGTGCTCTGTCGGCGGTTATCGCCGAGGTTTACGTGCCCTCGAGATACCGCAGTGAGAGTAGGTACGCAGCATCGGCATGCCATCACAAGATGTCAGTATTCATGAGGTATTTCAACGCCCCATGCCCATACCGCATCCAAACCGGCGGTGGACGGTTATCAGCCGACACCGATGGAACCTTCGGTGTATGGACCGCGGTGCATTTGTGATATCGGACGTTTTGGCGCAGGCAAGACCGTGAGAAGAAGCGAGGGTGTTATGGCGCATTCATGGGAGCGGAGGAGTCCACGCGGGGAGCGCTGGCGAATAATTTATGCGCCACATATCCTTCTGTTTAGACGGCGCATGCGCGGTTTAGTCAAATTTATATGCATGGTATAAGGCACGCCAGACATGCATTAAATGTTGATCATTCAATTTAATTTAAAATTTTAAGGAGGGGAGAATGCAAGACCGAGAAATCTGGCTCTCTGGAAAAGAAAACGTAATAAAAAATTCCGAAATTTATTCTATAGATCCTGATGGCGAAACAGATTTCACCGTTGAATCTTCTCGTGCTTAAAACTAATACCACGTCGAATTCTCAAGGAATTCGGCGACATCGAACGCATTAACGCTTTTCGCCGCATCAGCTTCCTATGACCTGAAAATTACTCAGACAAGGAAAAAGTCACATATAACATGTACACACATGTTCATACATGTTGTAATGCACTAGAGACGACGAACTGACGGCCGGATATTACTTAAACTGAAAATCTAATACGACAAAATCGGCATTAATGAATTGTTAGTTATAATACACTAGAAAAATTGAATATGACCATCTTCAAATTAAAAATGAGAAACCGGAAAAGTAAAAGGAAAAAAGATGCGCAAAGGGCCTTTAATTTCGTTGAGCGTAGAGGCATGTTGCTTCTCTCAAATAATCCCTGACCGTTAAATTCTTCTGACAAGAAGGAAAGTCGCTTCACGCCAAAGGTAGAGCACGCCAGGCTTCCGCTACAGTTTCGGCCAAACTCCTAGAGGGGTTTTTGTCCTTACTGGTTAATACCTTCTATTTCGGCAAAGCCGTGGCCATGATGTTTTACGCCTAAATCGCGATTGGTTCCAAATCTCGAACCGAGGAGTGGAAATTTTGAAAAACTCATCGATGGGCCCCGCGATCGTCACGATCGTTGGGTTGTTAGTTTGCATTTATGCTGCAAACGATGCTTTCGATGGCGGCTAGCCTGAAATGGGGTCAGAAACCTCGGTGAAAATTCAATTTTTTCCAAAAAGGTAAAATCGTAATTCTTCAAGAAAACCGGAAATTCCTCTAGATCTCAGCTGATAAACATACTTCAATGTAAATTATCTCCCCGCGGAATTAGTGACGTAAAGTTTCGCTGAATTCGAGACGAATATTTTTACAAATCTGGTGATAAATCGCCAATGACTTCGGTGCGATTTGTGATTTCTTTAATAAAATCTCTAAGCTTAGAAAATGACGTGAGTTAAAGTTCGTTTAAAAGAAGTGAACTGAAAAGAAATAAAATTTTTTGGGGTAAAAATGGACTCGAATAGGACAATAGAAATCGTTTATCAAAATGATAATAATAATAATAATAATATAATAATATTATAATAAAAAGCATAAAAGTCAAATTGGCCATTACGGGAGGCATGGCGTGGAGAGAGAGAGAGGTGAGAGAATTTTAATTTTTAATTTTTCTATTTCGCTTTCTCTAATCTACTTAAAATCTTATCAGTGCCATCGGCGCCGTTGCCAGAAATTGATCTACGCGATGAAAGCTACGCTGCCGACACCAAAGCCAGCTTTGACAAAACTCGCAGTGTAGAGGTTTTGTCCTGGCTTGTTTTACCCACGCTTTACGTGGGTTTTATAAATGTTGTGCTGGTTTGAGGCCGCAGTGTCGCTTCGCCTCAAATCTCGAACCGGCGGAAATACCAGAATTTTGGAGCCCACTGATGCCCTCCGTGACTATAGAGGTCGCTTTGGGGTGTTTGTATCATACTTATATAATAAATTGTGTTTTTGTGTATAGGCCATTGGAGATAAAATTATGACGGTTTCAATTATATGGAATATAATTAGTGTATAGGCCATTGAGATAAATTTAGATTTACCCAATTATATGGAACATAATTGTAGAGTATAGGCCATTTGGAGATGAAATTGTGAATTGCTCAAGTGAGCTACCTTCTGGGGTGTTGTTTAATCCATACTGGTTGAATTACATGTGGTGTGAATCGCAACTCAGAATGTTGCATAATTAATATACTGGGTATATATATTATATAAATGGTTTTGGAAATGACATAATGCATTTTCATATGCACCTGCAACTTGAAATTGGTGCCAAGTACAAGATTTCATTACGAATTTTCGAAAGGAACATGGTTGGCGAAAGGAATTTACATGATGATTTCAGGAGAATTGGGTCGAGATGGGCCAGGACATTTTGACTTATGACTACGACGGTTTTTCCTGAAAGCTCACCAACCACCCGCCCTCGAGGGTGTCCCATATTTTTACCAAATCTCAGTAGTATATTTTCAAGAACAAGCTTCTGCTCTTTGAAATGATTATTTTTCTCTCATACATGACTTAGGTAAGTGAAGGAGCCGGTAACTCGAGAGATTACGAGAATTTCGCCATTACATTGCGTAGACATTCAAGTAGGATCACGTATTACTTGAGTGTGTGTTTATTTTGAGCATTGCATACACTAAAAGAGAGTAACCCATTTAGTACGATTCCACTACTGGCGATAGCTCAAATCCTGTCAGGGAATATTTTTTCTCGTGCAATGTGGAGATAGAGAGACGGCCCATATTAAGGCCGATTTTGAAGAAAGCCGGGTTGTGACTTTGATGTTTTTTAGATAATATGTATTAGAATTGTAAATTTTAATATGTATTTGTATTAAGAGAAATGTATAACTCTTGGACTATTGGAATATAGTTGGGATATTTATTTTATGAGTATTGGTTTATGGGCCCACGAGGCCATTTTTTACTTCACAGGTATGCCTCTGCGGATGCAGACGATGAGATTTTCCGCAGTCGACGGTAGCTAACTTAATTCCCCAGGTTTTGGGGCGCCACAATGCCGTGAAATGGGTTCGCTGCCGAACCGACGACGTAAGGAATTTATGAAGCTCGCACACACACCGCGGACTGTAGGGGTCGCTTGGGTGTTTATTTTACAAATTTATGAAATAAATTCGTGTTGATGGTAGATAGAGGCCGAATGGCTTGGAATTGTGTGGAAAATGTAATGTGGTCGGTGGAACCCAACAAGAACTTAGGTCTCACAACGCTCTATAACAGTCACGGCCGCCAAAACATAATTTTTACTTGCAAATAATGCTCTTCTGGGTTTACATCCAAACCCAATCAGTCACAGTTGATAGAACAGCCCGTTTATTGTCATCTTAGTGCAATGATCAGCGGTAAAACATAATAACGTCAGGTGATTAAATTACAAATGGTCATATATATATAACCGCGATGTTAGCAAGAATCGTATCAATGGCATCACGGAAACCAACATCCATACGATTACCTGTAACAATACGAAAGAAAAGATGATTCTCTATATATAATCTTCGCTTCTACGCCCATTAATTCAAAAACAAACATCAAATCCAGAGGGTAGTTCCAGAAAATATCAATCGTCGAGTCCCAATTGATACACTCCGAGGGTTGTCCACTAAATATAACATTGGAGCTTGGTCCACTACTTATATCGAGGGTTGTCCATAATCAAAAACAAACATCTTTGTTGGAAAATAAGGTTTCTCATACGTGGTTAGTAAAGAGGAGTCAGGTGACCTCGGGATATGAGTTGATCATGGTGGACATTATTCAAGGATCACACATTTACTCAATGCGTGTTTTCATTGAGCACGCATACGCACTTAGTGTGGAGAAAGTGTACCTAGGGTGATTCCACTCATCGAGCATTAGCTCACCCCGTCGATATTTTCGTATTGGGAGCACGAGGAGACGCTCACCATACAGGTCATGAAGAAAGCCTCTGCCAGGCTTGGTTTTATTATGTATACATGTATTGTGAATTCTAGAATTTTGATATACGTTTGTGATAAGAGCGAATTATCAACTCTCGAACCATGAGATATGTATTTGCTGGATATGTTGGTCAGTGATGACGGAAACGCGCCATTATTACCATTCGACCCTACGCGTCGTCACGCTGCCGTGACAGCAAGTATGCATTCGGCATAGAGCTCCGCATAAATGAGACTTTGTTCATTTTCGGTAGGATGCCGGCCAAATTCGACATTCAATAAGTGCTTCGCTGGCTGACGGGTAGTCAACTACTCCCGATTGGGGTTTGTTATGCATTCTCCTATTTCGGGAATTATGTCTGAGTCACCGTCTCCTACGTCATGTCTTAGATTCATTTGCTAATTGTCCTAAAAGGACATCAATATGTGCTAGAATATTAAAAATCCATATATGTGGCTTCGTCACTTCCTTTATTACTGAATGCATTTTGCAAATGAATGATCCTTTGAACTTCTAGTTGACATTAGTTTATATGAGGATCAAGATGAGACATCATAGATGCATTCCAAGTAATTTATTGTCATTATTCTAGAATCGACTTTTCTTTTTTAATGGTGGGGACATAATCTCATTAAAATAATAACTCGTAAAGCCAACAAGAGACACATGAATGTTTATTAGGCAAAAGAATCTTCTGGTTCTTTAATGGATGCCGGTATGAGTGCTTTATGATTTGACGTATTATTGAAGACACAAATTGACCTAACCGATCATGCTAGAGAATAAAAATATTTGGGTTGTAGAACTTTTGGTTCACAACAAAATATGACTTAATAGGCTTTATGTTTGCTCTCCTGAGTCTTAAGTTAAATTTGAAGTACTAGAGATGGTACTTACACTAGCCCTTGTTAGTGTAAAATTGAAAAATATTTTATCTCAAAAATAGTGAGTGGTTACACAAGTAGCAAGACATATATATGACCATCATTTATCTTGAAATTTAATAACACATAAATTTAGATAATGACAAATATAAATAAATAGATGATATTCTTATTAACTCAAAAGAAAATACATAGCATTATTCAATATTAACAATTTCACATCATTTGAAAGAACATTCTAGATATTCATAAGACCTCCAAAAATTATACTGGGCTAAGTGATATAATCCACCCATCGATGAAACCAGTGAAATTCATCTTTACATTTTTTTTCTTATTCCCTTTACTCGATGCTTTATACATACTCAAACGAATCAGGTGGCCGCACGTGTTGCACGCGCCCAATGTCCTTTCGTTCCACATCTATAACAAGTCTTTTCCAGAGTCTTAGAGAATTTACTCTGTATATTTTCTTCGTTTTTTTTCCTCATACCTTTTTTGCTTTTGACAATGAAATGATGCTTTCTTTTCTTGTGAATTCGAAGGATTGTTATCATAAACATGATATTGAAAATTTCTTCCACGATCATGTCCATGCCCACGCCTTACCTGCTATGAGTTGATGGGTCATTTTCACTTAAGAACACACTGTATCCACTGATCTAGATTCTATGATTATTCATTACTAACTCATTATTTGTTCAGCGAACAAAAGACATGAATTAATTCGGCAATATCCGACATAATGGGTAATGTCTGTTCTATATATTGAGTTAATTATGTGCACATCATATCCAGAAAGTATGAAACAAACAATGATTTTTCTACATCGATCGTCTTCCGCAAGACTTTTCCTCTCACGTTTCGAATCCCAACAAACTGACCAAATGATACCAGATACTATATCCATTTCTTCGATCGTTCTTTTAAACCCGCAAAGTCATCATTTATAGATTCAATATATCTACTTTGATTAAAATGTTTTTTATGGTCATACATTTCGTTCAATTCATTCCACATAGTAAAAGTTAAGTTTCATTAGCTAAATATTCATTTTTGGGATCTCATGGAGTTGGTAATCGAAGTGAAAATCGCTGTTGCAGACAATCCGCTAAGATGTTTTATTTACTCCTTTGATTGCTTTTATCGATGAAAGTCATACGTGATTTCTTTAGCATATAGGATCCAAGATAGATAAATTTTTTTTTTGAAAATATCAAGTGTCGCAAAATTGAGATTTGTGATATTTGACATTTTAGTGAACCTTCAGAGTAGAACGTTTTAGTGAACCTTTAGAGCAGAGCAATTCATGTTGATAACGTGTTATAAACCAAAGAAAATATGAAGAGAAATTGAGAAAAAGAAATCTATAAAGAGAATGAGAGAATTGAGTTTTAATCTTTTTACTTTGATATATTAAATTACAAATACGAGATGACCATTTATAAGTGTTTGGGAAACCTAAATATACATGTAATCTCATTGTTTAAGACAATTAGTATTTAATTTATAAAGGTAACTAATATTCCTTTTGTATATTTAATAACATTTTTTTTTGTCAGACCATAAGGTGTCTTGAGCGAGCTCATCACATATAAAAAATGTATTTAAGTCATATCATATATTCAGACTAATCCCCAAACAAGATGAACCATAAAAGCGAACCGTTCACACCTTTACTTATATATATATATTGAGCGAGCTCATCACATACAAAAAACGTATTTAAGTCATATAATATATTCAGACTAATCCCCAAACAAGATGAACCATAATAGTGAACCGTTCACACCTTTATTTATATATATATATATATATATATATATATATATTTATCATTAGTTTTCAACTAATACATTCGTAAATTCGTAAGTGTAATATGTAAAATCATAGCTTTCGCTTTCAAATAATGAATAAAAATCAAAATATTTCCTGGAGGCATGGGTCGTCGAGGGCCCACAGGCCCACGCAACCGGCTTTCTCAGCCTCTTCTTGAAACCTTCATGGAGAAGAAAACGAAGTTTAGAAGAACTCTCAGCTAGATCTCAGGATCAATAATTGAATAGGCGACTCCCATGTGGATATTGATTTAGGGTTTATATTCCAACCTGGGTTTTCCCAAGTTCCCAACCTGGTCTAGAATTTTCCAGTAGCAATGCACAGGTAGCGTGAGTGAAGATGATGCTGTGCTTTGAGGACCCCGCGAAGCTCAAAACTAAGAAGGTCTGCTCTTTCATTCCATACGCGGATCAATTCTATCGAGTTTTGTTAGTATCAAACCTTGAATTCAATTTTGGTATGTCAATTGTAGTATTTTTTTTAGGATTGTGTTTTGTATAGACAATAATGGAGGCGCCAAAATAATGGTTTTATATTTTTATCTATAATTGTGACTTGTGAGGACTGAATTGGAGGAATTCAGAACTGGGTAATTAGTTTATTCGAGTTCGTTGCTCAGGCATGGCATGGGGTGTTTGTCGCTGTTTTATAATGGGAAGATACTTCTCCAAAAATGAAAGATAGCAGGAAACAGGGCTCCTTGAAGCCCATTCAAAGAAAAACCATCGTTCATTTTTAGTTTCTTTGTGAATTACATTGGATGAAAACGGTATTGCTTGTTGAAATGGAATTTTTATTTGGGCCCAAGCCTGACGATGGACTGAAAAGTGGGTAAGCTTTTTCAGGGTTCAATAACCCGCAGGTGATCCTGGGTCTGTGATACAACCCTTTCAACTGAGTCATGAAGGGTTGTATAACATGGAATGACATCCCTAAGATGCATTTCAAGGAAAGAAAATAGAGCAGTCTGTATGCTATTTAAATCTCATAAGTAGAAAAATATCATGTGTTTATTTGTTTTGTGTTTCATCTTTATGTCCTTCACTCATGTTGACTTATTAATCCATTGGTACTGGCACATTTCATGGGAGAAAATAAGGTTTTTTTGTTTGGCTTTGAATGTTTCAACCATTATTCAGTATGGTAGCGATATAATGTAAAAGTTGACAGATTGTGTTTGAGGACGCATACGTTGCACGTGATTCTGGCACTCTTGAGCAATTGAAAGAGTTGAGCTCCAAGCGTAGATTGATTGAGGAGTCCATCAACGAGAGCAGCTTCATTACAGATGCTATTGCAAGAGAGATATCTGGAGGATTGACATCTCCTTGTGAACAGGTACTGGCATATAATTGAAATATTACACGATTATTGAAATATTCCTGTTAGATAAAGAAAATTCTCAGGGCATATAATTAGTTTGTTTGCTTGTATAGCTCCATACCTGTTGAGAAATTTCTTTGAATTTTAATAAATGGGCGGATGCATATATTTCTATTTTCTCTTTGCCGTTATGGTGAATTGCATGCTTTGTGATGAATTTGTTTGTTGATCTAATGTTATTTGGACCCAACTTAAATCATTTAATCTACTGAGGATGTTCAAATTCCATCGTTCTCAGCAGCATGTTATTTGGAATAATCTTGATAACTCTAGTTTTTATTTTTTATGCTATGCATCAGGACCTTCAGAAGGTGGAGCAGTATCTGCCTTTATTGGAAAACTTGGTTGTTCATTATGATTTGGTTAGCAACAACCGCCAGATGGTTGTGTGGACAACAGAACTGAAGATACGATGGACAAGTGCTCTTAGTGGATCATCTTTTTTCAATCTTCTGGGTCCGAAGTATTTTCAAATTGATAGTTTGCGGTTTGAGCTTTGTATGAATCTTTTTCTTTATGGTGCAATTCTTCGGGAGCGGGCTTTGGAAGTCTTATCAGCAGGTAGGTAGTTCCATTCTAATCCACAAATTAAGTTTACTAATGTTTTTTGGTAGCAGCAATATTACTTTCTTCTGCATTATTGTAGATTTGGTGCAGTCTGCCTCCATTTTCAGAAAAGCAGCAGGAGTTTATCAATACCTGGCTCATGATGTAATTCCTTCTCTACGTCCTGCATTGACTGCCGAGAGACCACCTGAATCCACCATACCTGTGTCCACTGTCATGAGCCTTATTTGTTTGGCTGAGGCCCAGGTCAATGTTTATCATAACTCACAGTTTGTGGTTAACATTGTAGGGATATATTTAAAGAGTTGTAGCCTTTAAATTTCTCATGCTGTTTGCCAAAGATTATAGTTTTCCCATTGTTTTTCCTCTGTTTCTGAGGCAAACTTGTTTTTTCTCATAATCGATGGATTATTCCAAATATGTTTTAGGCTGTGACTATAAGGAAGGCTGAAGAAAAAGGAAATACTGGTGGTCTTTTGGCAAAGCTGCACTATGGTGTTGTACAATTTCTTGATGAAGCTACTGGTATTTTATATTCAATGAATGGAGAGTACAAAGATATTTCATCACGCTTTCTGGTATGCATTCACATTGCATTGTATTTTTAAGACTTAATTCTTTATATTCAATAAAATTTGGGAGAAAATCAGTGATGCCTTATGTCAGTAGTGGAATAGGCTCTTTTCACTTGTTCTATGTGCTATTTGTAACCATTCCCATACTACTCTTTCTTGCGTTCTGTTTCTGCAAATAATGCCTCAAGAGTGCATAATCGCCTTTATCAAATACAAAAAGTGAATCATCATGCTTCACTTCACCATAATAAATTATTTTATTCGATTGTTTATCCAGCCAACATAAAAATGAGAGGAATCATCTTGAAACATGATGATAGACCCTGTCATAGAGTTCTGATTTTCGATATCCCTGTTCACTCTTTTCAAAGATAAGAGAATCATATTTGGTGATGTAACTAACTTATGTAAGTTGAGCTATCTTTTTTAAATACTTTTAGTTTCTGGTAGGATCTAAATTTTTTGTGATATCTGTTTTCTCAAGCAAGAAAATAGCTTGAAATGCCAACCAAATGATGCCTAAGGCGATTGCTTTGTATTTTCCAGTAGTCTTTGTTGCATTAATATCATCATGGTTTGTTTTCGCTTGCACAAATGGGAATTTTTCTCTGTTAGCTTTGGTGTGCCCCATTCTGATGTGGACTTTCCATAACAATTCTCCAATATCAAGTCCAAGCAATTTGTTGGCTCATTCATTGAAGACAGATGGTTGCACTGGGTAAATCCCTTGATTGGTGGCAGGGTTGCCTCACCAGTGTTGCTAGGGCAGGATTTGTAGATGGAACGGGCAACTAGTTCTTGCCATTGATGCCTTGCCATGCTCAAGATGTAGGCTTACATCAACTTTGATTTGCTTTGATGCAGCTGCTTTTGCCCATGACTGGTTTTCTTATAGACGTTGCATGTGCAAACAAATGTGCGTTCCTTTGGAATATGCTTTGGTTTACGCCATGCATCAAGTTATTAAACATATGATCACACTGGTATAAGAGTTGGCAATTAATTTCACTCCCCTGCGATTATAACTTTTTAGGTTATTGACCTCATCTTCTGAGAAAGTCCCTTGCCTTGTGCATTGGGATTTTACTTCTGGGCATCCTTCAAAATATGAATGTTTCTTCCAAGGTTATTATGAATTCAGACCATCTTTATCATTTGATGAAATTCCCTCTTATTTTGGATGTCATCTTTGATTAATTTCCTTATTTTTTTATGTAATTTTTTAAAGGTAAGGGTGAATCCTGTATAATTTTCTTCTTTACTCGTAAAATTGTGTTGACCCAAATACAGTGATTTTCATTGCTGGAAAAATGCATCTACCTTGAATTTGTCGGTTTGTTGGGCTGTTAGACACATGCTTGAACTTTGGCATATTTCCAAATGTTGATAAATCTATATCTGATTTATGAAGTTTTTATTCAACAAGCTTTCTAGTTGGCTCCTGTCCTGCTCCCTGAAATAGAGAATTCTTGCTCTGCTTTGTTTTTGGCAAATTAGTGGTTTAGTGGTAACTGCTGTAAAAATGCTCATGTATGGTTATTGGGTCTTTGCAGGATTTCATATCATCTTGCAAAGCCTTGCATGAATTAAGGAGTCAGAGATATCTTGCAGAGGGTCTAAGGATTGCGGGCCAAGTAGGGGTTGCAGTTGGAGTTCTTCAATATGCTCTGGTCATTGTGAAAAAGAAAGTGCCAGGGGAGGAATCATGGCGAGTGGCTTTTAGGAAGGAGATTGATGATGCTGCTGATATGCTCAGGAAGTACGAACACGAGAATGAATTTGTCTGGCGCGAAAAGATCCCCACTGTAGATGAGTTGCCATTACTGGAAGGTAAGAAAATTGTGAATTTCATACCTTACCATCCCGAGAGATGGGAAAGAGCACTTGTTTTCAACATTTAGATATTCGAAGAGATTCTGTACAGTAGAGATTGTTGGGTAATCTGCAACTCTGCAACTTAAGTCCATTACTCTCATACATTTCGGTTTGGATTAAAATTGTATGGCACTCTGGTTAAGGAAAAAAATTATACAGAACATGGGGAGCTCACCTCACCCAATTTTCTGGGAACTTGACTGTTAGGCCATGGTTCTTATTAACTTCTGCTTGACCGATGGTATATATATATATATATATATTAAACAAAATCACATGACTTACTGATTCTCAATTAATTGAGAGTAATTTATCATTTAGTGATATTTTGTTATTTTTATCCTTATTTTCTTGGATTATTTTAAAATTATTATACAAATGTTTAAAAATAAAGTACTGGAAAAATAATAATAAAAGTATTTTAAAACATATAAAATAATTTTTTTTGACATACTCATGTATTTTGAATGATCAACATCAAGGTTGTTTTTGGTTCTATGTTTGGTTGTTTGATGCAAAATCTTAAATAAAATTAAATAAAAATAAAATTGCTTAAAAATTTACATATTTTAAGTTATTTAATTTTTATATTGATCAATTAAAATAAATAAAATGGGTTTTAATCACAAATAAAAAAATATCAGATTTAATTCTATTTTAATTTATTTTTTATTTTTTACCTTCAAAGCCTGGCGGTGAAGGGCTTCAATAAGGTCATAATTGGTTTCAGGTTTCTTTATTTTTTATTTCCTTATACCTTTCTTATATGTTTTCTCTGATTCATTGTCCCTCATATATTTTATAAGAACCAGCAGGTACTTTTATAAATATCATGGAATTTTATTTTTAAAAACTATTTTGAAATTATTCAAATACCTAACTCAATTGGTAAAACAGTCAAAGTTTAAAAAATGACATATAGAAAAGGGAGGGGTTCAGGTTTGATTCGGATAATTGACTATATTATAACAAATGTTTAGTTGTAAGAAAAAAAAAATTTTGAAATTAAAAAAGACAATTTTCTCAAGAGGAGTTTCTTTCTTGGTGATGTATAAATTTTCTTTAATTTTAAACCCAAGCCAAAATAAATTGAGATAAAAAATGCTCCGGCTTTTTCCTTTGTGGGGAGGGAGGCATTTGCCAAGTGATGGAATGAAAGCCAATGGAGCGACCAAGTGGTGGGTGGTTAAAAAACCGGTCGACACATGAAACACGATTTTCGCGGGAAGGCTCTTCACTCTCCCGAAAATTACCCAGTTGCAGTGAGGTAGTAGTCTCCATTAGAGTGCTTCATCATGGCTCTTCAATCTATCTCTACCTTTTTTCCCTACTCTTACAAACCCTGTTCGAGAAAAACACCCTTATCCTCATTCTTATCCACCCATTTCATCTCAATTTGCAATGTTCCAATCTGCATTGGTTCTGACACGTTGAAGTTAGCAACACCCAGGTCTCTCTCTTTCCCATATTTTGCATTTCTTTCGGCTTCATACACTTAAAAGCTATATCATCACTGGTGCTGATGAACAGGTTAGGAAGGGTTTTTTCTGCTGTAGTTTCTGATGGAGATGCAGTGGGTTCGAATTTTTCTGGGACTGATGTGTTTAAACTCACTTACTTGGAGGTGGGTTTTCATTTTTATTAATCTAGGTTTACTGTAAGTGTTTGTTTGCTGAGAAAGATACGAAAATTAAAGAATCTGGAACTTTAAGTGACTCGAGTTTTATTTTATTCATTTCCCCTCAATTTTATCACTCCCCGTTGGGGGGGTTAATTACTTCGGAGTTTCTTAATTTGTTTTTGATTCTTTGCTTCAGGGAAATAGTTGGTTGTGGGATGTTGGTGGGCTGAAAATTTTGGTCGATCCAATCTTGGTGGGTAACTTGGACTTTGGAATTCCATGGCTTTACGATGCTGCCAAGAAGTTCTTGAAGAATTTCCAGGTACTTTTTATTGCCATGTGCTGTTCTTTTATCTCATGGTAATAACTTTCTTTTTAATTAAAAATTTGGAATATGTTTCTGTTTTCACTTTTGTTTTGCTAATTGTCGTTATTATGCGAATGTAGTGCAGCTTAGTGAACTTCCCGAAGTTAATTGCTTATTGATTACACAAAATTTCGATGATCACTGCCATTTGAAGACTTTAAAACCCCTCTCTGCAATGTACCCAGATCTAAGAGTCGTATCAACTCCTAATGCTAAGGAAATGTTGGATCCCCTTTTTAGCAATGTAAGTATTATGCACTACAATTTTAAGCTTTCTTTCTCTTTCTAGAATGTGTTATCATGTAAATATCTTGTATTGCATGTGAATTGTGATCCATCAAACTATGCACAAATTCTTCCAGTATAGCTTTGGAATCCCCAGGATTGATGAAATGGTACAGATGAACCAAGCTGATCAGTCTGTTTTTTTTAAATAAATTGGAAGTTAAATGTAGGAATAACATAATATCTGCCATATTATTTTCCCATCTGATAACTAAAATGGGATTTGGTGATTATGCTTACGAAATTTGGTTTTCTTGTTCTTTATTCCATGGTTAATATGTCAAAAAACCTAGAGCTGTACCCTGGTCCAATCAAGCACATCATCTTGGGAACTAGGACAATATTGCTGAAGGAAGGATCTTGGTTAGATTCATGCTGGTGTTATGTTCCTGTCTCTCCCCAGTCTCACCCAATGTCTACACGTGCCAATTAAAATATTGGATGTGATTTAAAAAAAAAATGTTACTCCACACTAGCTGTCACCAAAACATTGCATCCTCCAACTGAAGCTTTAGTGTGTTTCTTCTAATTTTCTCAATTAGAACTTAATCTGTAATGCTAGATGTTAAAATTTTCCATTGTTTACATGATTTGATGTTGATGGATTGCATATTCGGTCCAAAACTTAGTTTTAGAATTGTTCAGGTTACATATCTGGAACCTGGTCAGAGCTCAAGTATCGAAGCAGGAAATGGTTCTAAAATTCAAATTCAGGCTACTGCAGGGCCAGTTCTTGGGCCACCTTGGCAACGTCCTGAGAATGGGTATTTTTTTTTTGTCCCTTAAATTTCCCAGTTTCACATTGTAATTTATCCATTAGTCAACTTTATTTCTTGCATAAACGGAGTTGTTTATTTGTCTCCTTTATGGTTTATTATATGCTTCAGGTATCTTGTCATTTCTCCACAAGGCTTGTTACGTCTTTACTATGAACCCCACTGTGTATACAACGAGAATATTCTGGAGAAGGAACATGCTGACATTGTCATCACACCAGTTATAAAACAGCTTCTCCCTTACTTTACTTTGGTTTCAGGACAAGAAGATGCAGTTAAACTTGCAAAGCTGCTCCATGCCAAGTACTCAACCTTTAACATGAGTTCAACAATTTTAGAGTAACTTTTGTAGAATTTATTTGATTGCATTTGTTCCCTTGTTTTATAGGTTTATCGTGCCAATGAAAAACGGAGATCTTGATAGCAAAGGGTTTCTTGCAAGTATAGTCCGGTCTGAAGGGACAGTTGAATCATTCAAGGTCTTATCTTTTTTATTTCTACGCAAAAAAAGAAAAAAAAAAAGAAAATTAGGACAGAAGTTTATCATTGCAATTGGATGTGGTATCATTATATGGGTAATGATGCTATGCTTTTATTGTTAAAATAATTCATAGTAAATGTATGTTTAGGTAAGTGTAGCCAAATGGAATTCCATGAACGGTAAAATTTTGTTTTCCCAATGTGCATAGGGATATTTATGTTCTATGAAGTGCCAATTTTTCTTCTTGGTGATTGAGACGCAGACACAGTGTGGTAGGGGCTTTCTGACCTCTCCTCACTGCTTTGGTGTAGTATCAAAACAACTTAAATCAATACTCTGAAACCAATACTCTGAAACACTAATCTCACTAGATTAGCAAGAACTAAAAGTTTGATATCAGTAGAGGAAGTTTGGGGGTGTATTTACTTAAAAATTGATTCAACTGCATACGAGGGAAAAGATGTCTTACTACTTCAGCTACGGATGATTTCTTTGAGAAATTTACTACAACATATGTTGCAACCAGGCAATCTAGTGGACTTAAAAAAGCCTTATCCCAACTAGAGCATTTGCCAATATGAATTTTCCAAAGCTATATATGAACAGTGAACCTTTATTTCTTTACTGTATCACTGATAGTACACACCTACTGCCTGTTAGACTATCAAATTTACTTGGAACATATCTTTGTGATCATTTAGGATTCGTTGATTAGGTGTAATATGCACAAGCAACCATAATTGAAGGTCCTACCATGTTGCATAGTTGCCCTTAGTTTGCCTTTTTGCACTTCAAAGTATATGTACCAAATAGATGCCATTGCTTTTGTGTTGAACTGGATTATAATGGGACGTGAAGTTAATATATGTTTTGATGAAATTCTCTGTTCATTATGGTATGGAGCCAGTAAAAATTTTAAAGAACAAATGTTAGTCATGATTAGTCATGATTTCTTTGCAACTGCAGAGTGGTGTTGGAATCAGTTGAAATGAGTAGTAACTTCTTCATGTGCTGCAATTACTGCAATTAATGCTTATTTCTTATATTTTTACTTACTATTATGTACTTTTGTATGTGTTACTTTCTTCCTGCAAATGCCAGAAGCAAAAGAATACTAAATGGGGGTTTTAAATGCAGGAACTTTTGTATAAGGAACTACCAGATGCTCAGATATTAGAGCCAACCCCTGGCGTACCACTAGAAATTTCACCTCCTTCGGATCTTCTTCCATAGTGCATTTGTAGCCTATCCACCAACACGGGTATATCTGTAGTTCAGGTAGTTGATTGAAGATCTGTTTGTATTTACATTGTAGTATTTGAATATTGATCTTTGACCAAAAATATAAGCAATATGAACTCAGAGATTCAGGAGCCCCTAAATATCAAGCAGATTCAGATTCTGGGTTTTTTTTTTTTGTGGTTGATGTGATTTTAGAGGCTTATGGATTAAAATATCAGAATCAACAAGGTGAAACCAAAAAACCATGGTTGAAAGCTTTGTGCCGAATCTCAGGGACAGGCACGAGAAGAGTGGAACTTCCAGCTTCCCAGCCAAACCTAGGAGTCTCCAATTTCCAGCTCCAACTAGCTAGTAGCGACCCCAGATAAAAGGTTCCGGCCCATTCACCATTATTTATTAAGAAATTGGTTTACTTGGTACCCTAAAAGAAAATTTGAAATTTCAATTGGGAGATCGGAAATCCGTTGCCAGTGGAACTGCTGCCCTTTATGAAGGCAAGTACATTAGAAGAGTAGTACTAGTACGTGATGTTCCTTATTCGTACAAACACCACTTGCGATATGCCCAACATCATGTTACATGGGTGACAACGTGACTTGGAATTCAAACGCCCCAATAGCAATATCAGACCTCCTTCGGTTCCGGATGATTCATTCAGGTCAATGTCAATTTTTCAGAACCACATAAAAATAAAAATAAAACTGAACTAAAATAAAGGGAGAAGGCAGGATGCATGAAGCACTCCCGTAATAAAGTAATGTAAATTAGTTGACCAATGGTGGTATGCAAATCCAGTAATGATCATTCTAAGTCTACGGTCTGATCATGCAAAAGTGATCCCCAGCTTCCAAAACTGGCTGTTTAATTATCACCCCAGCTTCCAGAAAAAATGAAAAATAGACTTTTGTGTTTGACTCTCATTTAGTGGTGTTTTAGTGGATGGCAAGAGTCATGTGTCCTTAAGCTTCAACCAAGGGGCACAATTCTCCCCCCTCCCCCTTTCTTTTAAATGCATGCCCATTGCCCACGTTCCATCTCTACCCTCCCCCCTAATACACCATAAATTGTTTTTAAAATGGTAATCTAGGGGGATCACCCAGATGCCGATGCCGATACCCTTTTTGGGATTTAATTAATTAAGGAGGAAGGGATGCATAGAATATAATATGGAATCTTGGACAAGGCAAGATAGGAGGATCAGAATATCTTACTCACTCTCTACACCTTACCTAGAAGATAAGTTAAACAAGTGGGGAATATACTTGGGGCGTTAAGATGAATACTTGGGGAATATACTTCGTTATATATATATATATAGAGAGAGAGAGAATGCCTATATTTTTCCTGTTGTTTTTATAGAAAAAACGAAATGCTACCAATCCTTTGCAGCCCAGCAGCTCTTGTCCTCTCTGTCTTGTTTTTTCTGGTTTATATATATATAGTGTTGACATCAACCCATAATATTAATAGTCAATAATAATAATATTTTCGCCTCTTTGGGCTTTAGATTCTTTAGATTCCAGCTTTTAATTGAATTCGTCTTAACCCTTTTTAATTTTTTCTTTTTTTTTTTTTTAGAAAAAAACACAATTCCTCCTTATCGGTGTGGTTAAGGAAAAATACACGTGGCATGATTGACAAGCGATGTAAAATTTTGTTGCTGACAAATGAGTTTCTCGGATCCAAACACCGTCGGTGTGTGTGTGTGTGTATTTTTTTTTTTTTTGAAATAAGTAACCTCAAATTGAAGGCAGATATGGTGGGGGGAAAAGCACGAGGAAGAATCATAGAAATTCCACCACGTTTTGAGGGGTTAGTTGCGGGGGGCGGAAGGGGGGCGGAGACCTGGCTTCCACGCAACCCAAAATTTGCAAGAAACGGGGGCATCTATTGCCTCCTACAAAAGATTTCATCTGATCCATCTACTACTATTGGGTGTTCTTGAAGAGGAAGATTTCTGATTTCCCCCACCCCCAATGGTGGGTCAAGATTCTTATATTGTCATTCATTGTTTTGGCCTCACTCGTCGTGAACCCCCCCAGGACATGTACCTTCTCTATTACTAAACAAACCTCGAATATTCCTTCTTTTCTCAATTGGGCCTTTCTTTTCATGCATAATAATAATAATTATTGATTACTTCTTATCTTATCTGTAAAGCATAGCTGGATTCCCTTCCCCCGCCCAATACTAAATCAATAATCAATAATCAACATCATCCGCCTTAACTGCCTTAATTGTCTCTCACCGATAATTCTCCCATATTTATTGAATTCGCATTGAACTGGGTTTCTTTCCCATTAGGCACCCTTTCACTTTCACTTACTGAAATTAAACAAATTTATTTATTTACTCACTGTTACAAACAGAACAGTAACGTGGTGAAGTACAAGGGAGAGGGTCATTAATCATTATTCCAAGGTCGGTCGGTTCGGCTCTGACTATCACTGTCCACTGTATAAACTCAAAAATTACGAACAACAAATAAAACTCCAAAATTATCATGATGTCTACTATGTAAATGACTCTCGGTTAAGGTTTTCCGTTTTCCTCACAAAACTTCTACATCACTGTCACACTTTTTCGAAACTTAAAACACAGGGGAAGTTGTGGTGGTATGGGTTGAGGAAGACGTGGCTGGGGAATTAGATTGAACTCCCCCTTCACAATGGCTCCCTTTTTCTTCCGATTTTGACTTTTTGGCCTTCATCGCTTGTTGCCTTTGAGTTGATCCCGCCGGATGTGCCGGTGGCACTGTCGCCACCGGTGCATAAATTCCGTTTCCGGTTGCTTCCCCGGATGATGTTGTCGCCGCCACCGCTGTGTACTCCGGCGGTGGAACCCATATCCCTCCCACCACCACAAATTGGGGTGCTTGTGGGTTTCCATTATTTTGAATTGATGGGGTTGGTCTTCTTGTGTGCAATCGATATTTCTGAAACAGATTAAATTTCATAGACCTGCTTGATCTTTGTCGAAATTTTTTTGGAAATAGTTTCAAAAAAGTAAAATCTATCTTAAGATCATGTGTGATACATACAAAGATAGATACAATTTTTGCGTACTTGGAGGAGGAAAGTTATTTACAAACCTGCAAATGGCTTTTGACTTCATCATTAGTAAGCCCATCGACCTTCATCAGTTCCCTGATTTGTTTTGGCGTAGCAACTGCAAGGAAGAAAAAATCAATCAAATTTAATTCAATATAATCCCCTTTTGAGGGAATTATGCTAAAATAAAATTTAACAAAAATCAGAATTGTCTTCGAATATTTTACATACCATGAGAGCCACCAAGTTGTTGAAGGGAATGCAAGAACCGCCTGTGCAACTCCGGCGACCAACATCGCCTGGTCTTTCTCTGAGACTGCCCTTCTTTCTCTTCTTTTCTGCTTCCACTACTGCATCCGGTGGTGACGGTGTCGGCCGTAGAACTGGCTGCCGCAGCCGGGGCCGATGTCGGGTTTGTGACAATAACCTTGTCTCTCTTGAAAGGGTGGAAGGCGCCGCCGTTTTTCTTCACGTCCATGGATGGTATCTTCTTGGTTGTATCCTATAAGCAAAAACAATTTCAAACAATTCAGTTGAAATAAACCAAAACATGAACCATTATTCCCTGTTTGATATGTAGGATCCAAGAGGAACTGGAATTTCAAAATGCTAGAAGTTTTGTTGGTGTGGGTACCTCTTTGACGGGTGGATCTGGGGTCTGGTTCCACAACTGAACAGATCTAAGCCAGTCCGATTTCTTTCCGGGCTTGTCATTATTGTTATCTTTATGCTTATTAGGCTGGTGAGATTGCTGTTCATCTTCTTCATCATCAGACGTCTTTTTAATAGGAATAAATTCTTCCAAAACAGGGCCATCGCTAGAGGTCTGCTCAGAACATTCCGATTGTCCATGAAAATATTCCTGGGTCGTCCCCGACATCTGTTGCCTGCATGACTCAATCGCTGCAAACCCACAAAATATATCCCCTCAAAATCTAAAACAAAAAAGACAAAAAAATGGAAAGGAAGAAAAATAGAGAGAGATGGGGGGTAAACAAAACCTTGGCTGACAAGCTCTAAACAAAGAGGAAGTTCACGTTGAAAGACCTGAATCTTTCTCCGCTCCTCCTCCAATGCTTCGATATAATCATGACATCTCTGCATTTTGTCTGAAAAATCCATGGCGGAGTCAGGAGGGGAGAGCTGAGAATAAATGGAGAGAGGGGAGGACTTCAAAAGCATAGATAGATCCGGAGAAGGGGAAAGGAGGTGTGAACGAAGAAGAAGATGGGATCCATATAGAATCAAGAAACGGAATATAACTTGAAGAAGAAGATATATATTTATATTTATATATATGGCTCCGAAATTTTACAATTGGATCGAAGGTTGTGGGAGAGATCGAGGTCGGGGCGTCGCGTACAAAACGAATCTTTGATACAATGGAGGATGTAGTGTTTGGAGAGAGAAAAACGGGGCCTTAGGGGGTTGAATATTCCTTCGGTTGATTCTTCTGTAATGGGTTGTCGATGACGTCACCACCATTTTAGGAGATAAGATCAAAGTCCTACCTTCCCCTTCCTTTTTCTCTCTCTCTCTTGACTTTGTCTCACTTCATCAATTCACGGTTCATGGGGGGGACCCTCTTTAGTTCCTAGAAATTAGAATCTCCCTCCCCTTCCTTTCCTTAGCCCTTTTCTTTTTACAAAATTACAAAGTTTCAAATACCCCTATAATTAAAATCCGTACGTGACATTTCCTAATCTGTTTTTAGTCCAAAATCTAGATGTTTAGATGGTCAAACAAGTTTCAATTTTTTGTTAAATAAAAAATCTTGTGAGTCACACATCTGATCCATCTGCCTATCTATGCCCAGGAGCAGGATGGGGGCTGTTTTGGGAGTAAATGGCCTTTCACGCTTCTTAAGGGCCAACCATCGCTCTATACCCAATCACCCGGCCTCTCTTCATTTATTTCTCTTTCTCCTCTCTCTCACTCGCCTTTTCCTCTCGCGTGCCAATCACACAACAACAGCAGCAGTATTTCTTTCTGGATGGTTCCTTATTATCTTATATACCGTCGTTTTCTTTGGATTCATGGGCCTTGGAGGTGCTTCAAACGGGCTTTTTCCTTTCACGGGGTTCTTTTGCTGGCTGATTTTATTTTCTTTTAAAAAAATTATCTTTTGACGTCATTTAGGATTTTGGATAGACTTAAATCTGTAAGGGATAATGCCATTCTATCGAATCTTGTCTCTCCAGGTTTTCTTTCGGAATCTTTCTGGGTTATAGAATCACTGGAATCCTAATCTCTTGTTGGGCGTGTCTGAAGGAAGGGAAAATGGACTTGTCAAGTTGCCATCAAACCGTCATTTAGGTTTTAGAACTACGGAAAAGGCAAATGAGAGACGGAGTTAAAAGCACCAAAAACAATTTTCTTCTTTAAAAGACCCAAAAGGCAAAGGGAGAAAGCTGGGAGCTTGGCTGGCGTTTCAGACCCCCCTCCGGGATCTTGAGACCGAATCAACTTTTTTTTTATATTTATTTACAGTGTAGAGTAGTACTCTCTGTTCTTGAAAGGGTTTCTTACATCTGTCACTATTAAATATATATTTTAATCATTTAGTTTTAGGCTTGAGCTTGTTGAGTCAGGGACAGATATTAACAGTTCTTTTTTTAATTTTTGTTTTTAAGGAATTAAATTGTAACATTAGATGAAAATAACATTTTAGTTATGCCAATCAGAGTTTTCACCTTTGAGAGTTGGGAGTAGATAGATGGGCATTTCTTCAAAGAACACATGCCGACCATACTGTCAAATCTGGGTTTGGTAGGGTAAAAATATCTCATTTGGCCACTATTCTCTATCAAGGCCCAAAATTTTTTATTTTATTTATTTATTCATTTAAATAAAAATATATGATTTTTTTTAAAAGAGAGATAATAAAATTTTAAAATGAGTTAAGAACATCACTTGAAATTTTTTTAAGAGGGAGAATCAATTTGACATAATTAAAACAAATAAATAAATAAAAATAAAAAATAGAAAAATAATTAAAACTAAAAAATTTTCAAAACTGATTTAAGAATTTTTCTGAAATGATTTATAACTCACGTTATATAATAAAAAATTATAATTTATTTATTTATAATAAATTAAAATTTTGATAGTTTTATTTAATATTATAAGTAAAAAGGTGTTATGGGATATAACCATTTAACTTATGAAAAAATTGATGTATTCTAAAAATATTTTTAAATAAATGAAGATAAATCATAAAAATGATTAATAACAGTTAAAAAGTTTCCTTTTTCTATATGTGTTCAAATTAGTGCATCAAAACCTTTAAAAAAAAATGATTTTTTAAAAAACAAATCCAACTAGTTGATCCGATTGTTTGGACCTTGATGATCTTCCTAGTCCAATTCCAATTTAGTTCGGTCACTGATCACTAATTCAACACTTAAATTATGAATCAATTGTTACAAACTTGTTTGCAAATACGTAAATAAGAAGACAGGAGAAGCAAAATTACAAGAAAGAAAAATTCTGAAAAATAAAGTTATGGAATGGAGGATGTCGAATCTCGTAGGGAGTGTAGTTTTAAAACAGTTTTCATCTCACTTTGGTGCTTGGAGAATATCCACATTGATGTCTGTCTCGGGATGAAAGCTGTTTGATGAATGGTGGTAAAACACCTTACCTCGCTCCAGACAAGCTGGAGCGGTTTGCTCTACATCCTTTATTATTACACTTTGGGTAGAGTTATGTGAGTGTGTCTTTTAGAGAAGAACTTGACACTCTATATATAGAGTTAAGGCAAAGAATGAATGAGAGAATTAAAAGCTTCTTATGGTTTCAAAGCCAACATAATGATTGATATGAATTCCCCATAAAAAAGTTTTAAAATACTTTAAAACTTTGACCAACCATTTCAAACGTTTTAAGGAGTAAATTTCATTCAAAATGAAAATGAATCTAACAAATCCTCACATGAATGAAATTGACACTCTAACACAAGATCAACGTTCCCTCACGAGTGATAGAGTATAGCGGTTGAAACTTGCATAAGATAGGTAGGTGTTATCCTTTGAACCTTCTCTTGTAGAAGTATGTTTACTCTTAACTAACTAAGCGTTAGACAAGATGTCACTTCTTAGTTATGTTCTTTGTGTGAATGACAGCACCTTACACATGAATCTTCCTAACATCTTCAAATTCTCACTTTAATGTTCCTTTTGGCCATGAACATGTGCCTAGTTATGTAAGAGCTTAATAGGAATTATACCCTATTCAATTCCCTTTGAAACGATCGCACTTCACTCTTACTGTAACACCCCAAATTATACCCTAACAGTTTTATAACATGTTTTGGGTATAATAAACGTAAAAGTATATTTATCTGGAATAAAATAAGCAATAACTTGGAATTAATACAACAATTAAGGGTAAATTACTAAATTACCAATTCATGACCGAGTCGTAATATAATAAATTCATATCTTTCAAAGTAGGGAATAACATAGATTAAATTACAAATAATAAAAGAAGATTAGAGGCTATTGTAAAATATTATAAATTGGATTTATATAAGCATTGAAGGATGGAGGATCAAAGTGATGAAATAAAGAAAGAAAGGGATAAGATCGAATAAGATTGATAAAAACAATATCTCGTTTAGTGCAGGGAGAAAGGAGGCAATCATTGGATAAGAAGAGAAAAAGGAAGAAGAAGAAGAAGAAGAAGAAGATCACGGGTATGGAACTATATGATTTGGTATAGAAAGAAGTAGCAGACTATGATTTTGTATAGAAAAGTATGGAACCATGAATATGTGTATGTAAACTAGGTGTGTATGGAACTGTGAATATTAGTACGGATACATGTCTTGGGTTGTATGGAATTTGAGTATGGGTATGGATACGTTTTGGGTTGTATGGAAACTATGGGAGTATGGAAGTCTGGTTTTGGACTATAGGTTTGACCATGGCTAAGAACCCTCCTATCTTGTGTATGGTTTGGGTTTGGGAACTCCTAGCTTCATTTCTTGTAGGGTTGAGTTAAGAAAGCTTTAGGCTCCTAAATATGTGTTTGAGAAGGGTCTACAGATTCTGAGTTAAGGCAGGAAAATTCTGTGCCAATAGACATATGCAGTAGCGGGATAGAAGAGCACGGGTTTTTGGGTCAGAAATAAGGTGGCGGTAAAGTCATACGTAATTAGCCACATCAATGAACTTGATATTAGGCTTTTGAATTTCTCAATTCGAACTCTTGTAGACCAAGTTATGGTCTTTTTACTCTGAACAGACAAATGCGGGTGAGGGTGATCAAGCAGAGTTAATCAAACGGTCGATCATGCTTTCGTCAAAGCGATTAACGTCAAACGGTACTTTCGTCAAGCGATTGCGCGTCAAGCGATTACCGTCAAAGCGATTGCTTCGTCGAAGCGATTACTTTCAGTAGGCGGTACTCGTCGCCCGGTCTGACTCGTCGGCTTCGTCAGGTTAGTAGCGCGCGACCTCAAGCTTTGGAAGGTCATATCTCAGCCGTTTTGAACTCCGATTTGGTGTTCTTGGACTCTATAGACCCATTGAGTCAAGAATACGTCGCTACCTGAGGAGGATAGTAGATGTCGAGACCCGAGGTGTTAGAGCGAGCTCGTCCGCGCGACTCGGCTCGTCAATTAGTCGGCTCGTCAAGCGATAAATTATGACCTCCAACTTCGGAAGGTCATAACTTCTTCGTCTGAACTCTAATTCGAGTGTTCTTGGACTCTATGGAAAGCCCATTGAGTCAAGAATTCATCAATAGACAGCTTGATAAGATTGGAACTCATTTTAATTCCATAAAACACGGAAAACAGTAAGCAGTACAGGTAACCATAGTTATTTGTATTAGGAATGCCTATTTTGAATTCATAAATAACTCGTAAGCATATATGGCAAGCATAGTTATTTATGCATATAATGAGATATGAAAAATGAAAAGATATGAATAAATGATTGTATATATATATCACATATGATTCTAGGAATGTGATAATTATTCGGAATATGAGATATATCTTGGCGTAAAATCTGATGATTGTTTTGCTTAGAACCTGAGTAGAGGGGATAGATGATTTCTGGAAAAGCAGTGCTGCAGCATAATATACAGATATTTCGACCACGTTTGAGTCGATGACATAGATCCCGTTTGGATCAGGTAGCCCCGAAAGGGTCACCACAGCGCCTCCGGGCACTCATGGATGGTCACTGTCTGCTGCGGTGATGATACCTTGGGTATCATGTGCAGGGCACTCATGGATGAGTCAGCATCTCATCGGTGATACCTTAGATATGTGTCCGCAGGGCATAGTACATTTGTCTCACACAATGATAACAGCACCTTCAGACCCTTATAGTTTCCTGTATCATGAGTTTATCGGACATGGAAACATAAAATGCCGGAACATATTACAAAAATGTAGAATATATATGACATATGAGAAGCATAGCCGCGCTATGTGATGATAGTATCTGACTACAAGAACAAGAGAAGTAAATCTAAGTTGACATGAAAATATATGGATGATGATAAGAAATGCATTTGGTTATGATAAGTATATATATAAGAAATGATAGAATACATGGCCCATTATATGGGTGATATGCATTTTGTATAGAAGTGTGGTGACTCTTAATAGAAGTCACTGTTACTTAAGTAGTAAAGCTTAGCACGGGTGTTCAATCAGTGTAATTTATAGAAACCGGAGGACCGGATCCCGCATCAGCGGTCAAAGGCCACCACGGCCAATAGGTGCCCGGAAGACCTTTGGAGTCACATTTTTGTATATGAAATTTTTACATAACCCGATATGAAATGTTGTAGATGTTGAACATTTCCATATTTGGAGCTTGTATTTATATTTTTGTAATTCGGCGCTCTGGAATGTAATACAAGTTAATTTAACATTATATGAATATGTAAGTGTAAAGGTTATAAGTTTTTTTAAAAAAAAAAAAAAGAGAGGGTGACACAATGGCATCTATCAGTTGGGGCGTCACGGTTGTGTCGAGCCTAGGTTTAGGCGTTTGGAAAAACCTAGGTTTGGCTATTGAATAGAAGTATATATGATAGAAAAGCCTATGTTTAATGTCATGTGGGCACGATGTGGATGTCCTTGTGTTTTGTATAGATGGATCTTTGGAAGCTGCAGTGTTAACTGAGAACAAGGGTTATCGGCCACGAACCTTCGAGAAAAGTAATGTACCTAATGGGCCACGAGAAGCCCCTTCTTGAGAATATCGCAAGACATGGCTCGGGTTTTGGATAGATTGACCTCTTAAGCTCAGTAGACCTTTGTAAGAAGACATGGACGGAGGAATTCCGTAGATTAGAGCATGGAAGTGGAGAAAGCCCAGGGTGCGGTTAAGCTAGAAAGGATGATGAAGGTTGAATGTCCTCTGAGGAGAGCATTATGTGGGTCTCACTATTGGGGTGTTTATGGATTGGTGGAAACTAGTTAGCCCAAAGTACAAGGATTCCAATCACGACATGGGAATTCTTTGTCAAGAGTTCGAGCCAAAGTATGTTCATAGATGTGGGGATTCTGAGTGAGCAGTTCTAAATTTAGAGCAAAAGACTTAACTCGGTGGTTGAATATGAAAGAAAATTGGCCATCTTAGTAAGTATGCAGGAGTGGGGAAAGCGGCGGCAAAGAAAGATTTCAAAGAAGTTTCTAGAGGCCGTCCTCCTCGGGAGAAAAAGGCTGAAGATCTCTTGAGCAATCGGAATATGGTTAAAACTCACGGTGGAAGGCAAAGGATCAGTTAGCACGTAGTGCGGAGTAGAATTGCTTCCAGTTAGACCCAGGAGAAATTCCTAAATGCCCTCATTGCTATAGAAGGCATTTGGGAGTTTCTTGAGATAATTGACGAGAGGGGTGTTTTGATTGGGCAGGCATTTGAGCTTGATGTCCTCAAGTTAGGATGGCTGGACCCAACAAGGAAGTGGCGGGGAGGAAGATCTGCGACACTTTAATTCTGGAGTAGTGGTGGGAGTTAGTGGTATTATCTGGTATAAGGGCGAAGCCTGCGTTTAGGAGACGGTAGATGGAATCCTCTGGCTGGCCACGAGCATACTATGAAACCGTGAGGATCGAGTACTCTGAGGTTATAAGTGGTATATTTGCTATATGATATAAATGCATATGCATTGATTGATCCTGGATCTACTCATTCATATGTGTGCATGGAGCATGTATTTGATAAAGTCCCAGCAATGGAGAAATTAGCATATGACATGCATGTAACTAGTCCGTTGGGGCACAATGTTAGTGTGAATAACATATAGAAATTGTCCATTGTTATATACAAACAAGAGTTTCTACGATTTGATAACCTTACCATTAGAGTTTATTGATTCTAGGAATGGATTGGTTGTCTAAGCAAGTATCGTGGAATTAATGGACAAAGACGGTAGTGTTGAAATGCTCGACGGCCCAGGAGTAATGACACAAGGCATTGGATCAAGTGTAATGTCTAATGCTCTCCACTATGCAAGCTAGGAAATTGAGGAAAGGATGTGAGACATTCTTGGCTTTGTGCGTGACGAGAGTCAGTTGATGTAGAAAAGATCCAGTAGTAAGGAATTTCGGATGTATTCCTGAAGGATTCTGGAGTATTCCCATGAAGGTGGACAGCCATAGAAGTGTACAGAGCAGTCCACTATGTCAAGGGCACCGTCTGGGATGGCTCAGTGGAGCCTAAAAAACTAAAGTCATTGCGAACTTTTTGGATAAAGTTTACTCCCAGGCCCAGTGTATCCCGAGATTTTGTTTTATTGTGAAGAAAGAAAGATGGCCTCTCACGGATGTGCATCAATTATCGGATAATAAGGTGGCAGTGAAAAACAAGTACCCATTGCCGAGAATTGAAGATCTTACTGTCGATTGAAAGGAATGGTGTCTTTTGAAGATAGACCTGCGATGCAGGTATTATCGATTGAGGTAAAGGAAGGAGATGTCTTAGAAGGCGCATTTAGAACCGATATGATTATTATGAGTTTTTTGTCATGCCATTTGGGTTGACTAATGCAAACTGACATTCATGGATTTGATGAATAGGGTTTTCACGATTTATGTGGATCGATTTGTTGTATTGGTTTTTATTGATGACATCTGGTGTATTCTAAGTTTGGGAACATAACACTTGAGAATAGTCTTAGACGTTAAGAAAAAGAAGTTATATGCTATTTCGGCAAATGTAGTTTGGCTAAAGGAGTCTCATTCCTAGGCGCATTGTATCTGCTTGAGAGTTATAAGAAGTTGATCCTGCTAAGATAGAGCGGTTGTGAATTGAAATCCTCGAAATGTAGGGTGAGAAGTTTCTGGGTTTTAGGGTTATTATAGAAGATTTGAGGCTTTTTCGGTCATAGCTACCGAGAGCCGCAAGTTACTCGGGAAAGGAATAAGTTTGAGTGGAATGGGACCAAATATCGAATAGTTTCGACCGGAGTTGAAAGGAATCTTTGGTTGAAGCACCCGGTGTTGACGCTGACCTATAGGAAAGAGTATACCTTGTATAGTGATGCTTCATGTATTGGGTTTAGGATGCGTGTTAATGCAAGATTGGGAAAGTAGTAAACGTCCAATTGATTTGAAGCCACGCGAACAAAATCTCCTCATGACCTAGAGTTAAACTGCGGTAGTGTTTGCTTTAAAAATATGATGACACTACTTATACGGGGAAAAGTGTAAATTTACAGTCTGGAGTCTCAAGTACTTGTTAAACGAGAAGAGTTAAATTTGAGGCAATTGGTTAGAATTATTAAGGATTATGGCGCATCGCATTACCCGGAAGGCTAATATAGTAGCGGTGCTAAAGCGAGAAAGGCAGTGGTACTTGATGTCACTACAGTATAGTGATTGGAGACTAGGAGATAATGGAGCTATGTTAAACTCAACAAACAACCCATTTAAAACAATGATTATAGATCCTTGAGAAAAAATGATGAGGTCTCTGAAAAATTCTGAGATGGTAGAGATGGTGACAAGGCCAGTTTTAGAAAGAAGGTGAGTTTTGTATTTCAGAATAGATTATGTGTGCGAATGATAAGAGCTAAAGAAAAGTTGCTATTTGGGGCTTATAATACGGTGTTACCACATCTGGAGGCAATAAGATGTACGGGACCTAAAACGGTTTTATTGGTGAAGGAATGAAAAGAATGTATTGAATATGTAATACAAGTGTTTGGCGTGTCGACAAGTTAAAGTGAACACGAGTGCCCACGGGTTTGTTGGAATTCCCTTCCAGTTCACTCAATGGGTAGGATAACATTACCATGGATTTTGTGTGGGTTCCCTCACTGGCAAAACGCGACTCTGTCACGTTGATTACTGTAGATAGGCTCTGAGTCGGCCCAGTACCATACGGTCGGATTAGTATTCTATGGTCGACCATTGAGTTATATGTAGATGAGATTATGTGATTGCATGGTGTGCCGTTGTCTATTGTGTCGGATGAGAATCGCGATTTACATCAAGGTTCACGGAAGATTACAGTTGAAACTGGCACTAAATTGAATTTTTAATCACCGGCATTCCATCCATAGCAGATGGGTGTCAAATTGATTGATGCTCGAAGATATAGCCCGAGGTTGTGTCATGGAATTTTTGGGAAGTTAGGATAGGTATATTCCATTAATTCTGGGATTTACTATAACAATAGTTTCGATCCAAGCATTGGTATGACACCATATGAAGCTTTGTATGGCCGGAAATGTAGAACTCCTGTGTGTTGGACATAATTGAATGAGCGGCCCCGATAGGTCGGACATGGTAAAGATCAGAGAAAATGCAGTTATTGGCGAGTTAAAGGCGGCTAGTGATCGACAAAAGTCGTATGCCAACCTAAGGAGAGATATTGAATATAACGTGGGAGCAAGGTCTTTGCCAAAGGTGCTCCACCATAGATAAGGTTTGGTCGGAAAACGAGTTGAGTCCAAGGTTCATAGGGCCATGAGGTTTGGAGCGTATTGGCCACGTGAGCTCGATTGGCACCTCCCCTACGGAGTTGGCCAAATACATGATGTGTTTCATGTATCGATGCTTGAATCTGCTCTGATGAGTCGCATACTACGTGCAGAGATACAAGTCTGAAGATTTGTCATATGATGAGGAGCTAAAGACCATTACGGCTCGAGGGTGAAGCAGTTCTTGAGAACAAACAAAGTACCATTAATTGAAAGTTCTGGCAACACCATGAGTAGAAGAAGCTACTTAGGGCCCAGACGTGAGAAGATCATGACTCTCTTGATCAGTGTACGAATTTCGGGGTGAAATTCTTTTAAGGGAGGTTGTAACACCCCAGATTATACCTATGAGTTTTATAACATGTTTTGGGTATAATAAGCGTAAATATATTATCTGGAATAAAATAGCAACGAATTCATCTAAATGTTAAGGGTAAATTACTAAATTACCAATTCATGACCCAAGGGTCATAATATAATAAGTTCATATGCCAAAGTAGGAATAAGCATAAGTTAAATTACAAATAATAAAGAAGATTAGAGGCTATTGTAAAAATATTATAAATTGATTTGTAAATATTAGAAGAGTTGGAGGACCAAAGTGAAATAAAGAAAGAAAGGGATAGATCGAGCCAGGATAGACCAAAATAAATATCTGTTTTAGTGCAGGGGAAAAGGGAGGAGCAAATACGGATGAAGAGAAAAGAAAGGAAGAAGAAGAAGAAGAAGAAGAAGAAGATCACAGGTATGGAACTATGATTTGGTATAGAAAAGTATGGAACTATGATTTGGTATAGAAAAGTATGGAACCATGAATATGTGTATGTAAATTAGGTGTGTATGGTATGAATATTAGTCTGAATACATGTCTTGCAGGTTGTATGGAATTTGAGTATATGGGTATGCTTAGATACGTTTTTGAGTTGTATGGAAACTATGGGAGTATGAGTCGTTTTGGACTACCGAAGTTTAGATGTGGTTAGACCTCTATCTTGTGTGTATGGTTTGGGTTTGGGAACTCTAAACCTTTCTTGTAGGGTTGAGTTAAGAGGCTTTTAGGCTCTTTATATATGTGTTTGAGAGGAATTACAGTTGCAAGTTGAACCAGAAAATTCCCTATTATGCGACCATATCGAGTAGCGGATCTTAAAGACGGTTTTGGGTCAGAAATAAGGAAGGGTGCGTGGTCCTTCTGTGAAATTGTAGCCACATCAATAGACTTGATCTTGCAGGATTTTGAATTTCTCGATTCGAACCACGTAGACCAAGTTTATGGTCTTTCTGAGCGGAACCAAATGGGTGAGGGTGGAGTCAAGCGAGGTCGTCAAGCGAGTCGTCAAGCGATTGCTTTCGTCAAGCGATTGCTCGTCAAAGCGATTGCTCGTCATACGGTACTGCGTCAAGCGATTGCACGTCAAGCGGTACTCATCAAGCGATTAACCGTCAAGCGTTTTCGTCAGCGTGCTGTCAGCGTGCTGTGACCGTACTCATTAAGCGTGTTATTTCGTCGACTCGTCAAGTTGGCGCATGACCTCAACTTTGGAAGGTCATATCCTTCATTTGAGGCTCGATTTGAGTGTTCTTGGACTCGAAGCCCAATGAGTCAAGAATACATTCCTTATGCACGAGGAGGATGTAGATATGAGACCGAGGTGTTAGAGCGAGCTCGTCCATGTGACTCGGCGCTCGTGATTCAGTCGGCTTGTCAAAAGCGGTTGCGTGCTTTGACCTCCAACCCGGGAGGTCGTAACTGCTGTGAACTCACGATTCAGTGTTCATGGACTCTATGAAGCCCATTGAGTCAGGAATTCATCAATAGGCAGCTTGATAAGATTGGAACTCATTTTAGTTCAAACCACGGAAAACGATAAGGTCTGGTCAACCATAGTTATTTGTATTAGAGATGCTAACAGATTCATAAATAACTTCGTAGCATATATGTGCTTGTATTTATTTATGCATATAATGAGATATGAAAAATGAATATGAATAAATGGGTTGTATATATATATCACATATGATTCACAGAATGACAATAATTGACCGGGAATATGAGATATATCTTGAGCATAAAATACACATTGATTGTGCGCCCAGAACTGGTAGAGGATAGATGGACATGCCTGTCAGAGCGGTTGCTGCAGCATACATATATAGATATTCCGGCCACGTTTGGGTCGATGACATAGATCCCGTTTGGATCAGGTGGCCCGAAAGGGTCACCACAGCGCCTCCGGGCACTCATGGATGGTCACTGTCTCATACAGTGATGATACCTTCGGGTATCATATTACCGGGCACTCATGAATGGTCTTGTCTCATGCGATTGTGATACCGTAATTATCATATTTGGGACATAGTACATTGTCTCACACAATGATATGACACATTCGAGCCCTCATGGTTTCTTTGTATCCACTTCTAAGGTTTATGCGGAGACATGAGTATAAAAAGAAATGATGGAGTATACAAAGGAAATGTAGAGAATATATGACATGATATGAGAAGCATGCTTGCTATGTGATGATAGTATACAACTACAAAGAACAAGTAAAATACAAGTTATTTATGAAAAGTATATGGATGATGATAAGAAATGGCGGATTATATTAAATATATAGAAATGATAAGAATCACATATGTTGTTATATGGGTGATATCATTTTGTATAGAAGTGTGGTGACTCTTAATAGAAGTCATATTCCACTAAAGCGTAAAGCCTTGCGGGTGTTCAATCGGGTGTGAGTGCGAGAAAGGAAGCAGAAGGGCCAGGACAATCCACATCGTGAGTCAAGGCCACCGCAATGATAGGTGCCCATTGGAAGACCTTTAGGTCACATTTTGTATATGATTTTTGTAACCAATGTAAATATTGTAGATGTTGAACATTTCCATATTTGGAGCTTGTATTTTTATTTTGTCAAATGCTCTGAGAATGTAATACAAGTTAATTGTTTAACATTATATGAATATGTAAGTGTAAAGGTTATAAGTTTAAAAAAAAAAAAAAAAAAAAAAGAGAGTGACCCTCACTTGACATCCTATGCCGAGTTGGGGCGTCACACTTACATAGGTGATCTCCTAATTGAGAGAAACTCATAAAGGTGCTCCATCGCATGGAGATCATTAAAAGCATAACTTAACATTTTCCTTATGAGCATCACTATTTCATCATAGGAATGGACAAGGGAATATCCCCACAATAATTGATCAAAGTCTTTACAATTTAGTTGTCCCTTTGAACCTAGATCTTGGGATCTTCAGTCAGCTAGGTTGGGTATTCATTATATCGACTTATTCTTTTACGACTTTAGTCGATTCAGCAGATTTTTCAGTAATCTTTGTTTTAACCCTTTGGTTAGTAGATCCACAATGTTATCCTTAGATTTTACATAATCTATAAAGATAACTCCAGTTGAGAGTAATTGTCTAATGGTATTGTGTCTACGATGAATGTAGCACCCCTTTTCGGTCCAACCTGATTGGCGGGTCCGAACCGAATCCGAGATGCTCTGATACCACTAAGTGTAATACCCGCTTTTTTTTTTTGTTCAAAAGTGTCATTGACCGAATCCCGACCGACGAATGGTGGATCCGGCGGAGCGGTTTACTCGCGTCGTTTTCATTTATCTTATCAAAAACATTTTATTTATGTCATTTCTTTTTAGAGTTTCAAATACGCCAAAGCTCTTCCAAATGGTAAGCCCATAAACATTTACTTTATATATCGTTCAGTAATTGTACCATGCCTTTACAAAATGATATACAAAACAATAGTTCAAGATTAACTCTTTTGTTCACCAAAATGCCATCGTTAAAGAATGATGCCATATGGCGGTGCTATATGCTTATATCACGCAACTTTCTCTATGACTCTGCGCTTCTTGTTCTTGGCCTTCTTTCTTGCTTTTTCGATGCAACGCATAGATAAAACTACACTAGCATTTCATGCTTATTGTTCTATCTGGAGTTCTATTCTCAAGTTCAGTTAATATAAACATGCTTACATTAAACCATACTTTTACTTCATTCATGATCCAATGTAAGCAAATACTCATGTATTCATTTTCACATCTTATCGATTTACGATTCGTTGATCGTTTATAAATGTCGTTTCATATGCAACAAATCATTCAACAATTTAATTCCACGAAGTTAAACATACCTCTTAAAGATGTGTTTAGTTTACAAGTCCATTTTGTTTACTTATCAAGTTTGCTATATCACTTTGACTATACCATTTACATTCACGAAGGATTCAGCTTGGTGAATCCCGTCCTTTGTTCTTCGGTGATGTGATTACATACCTAACAATTTCGGTTTTCCATCATAACAGATGCCGATTGGTACATTATGCCAAGTGGTCATTTAAAAATGCCATACACCATCATGACTATGGCACCTTAAAACCGGGGTGTCTGTTGATAACCTTATCGACTGCGGAATACTCGTGAGCGTGTGGATAAGCGGCATTGTTCACGAAAATCGAACGAAAGTCTCCTTTATGCGGGGCTCTACCAGTAAACTGTCCCAAACAGTCAATATGACATATATATGAGTAAAGGCCACTTGGGTCGCTTAACCAACACTCATCGAATAAATCCCAGCTATATCTGATAGTTCAAAATTTAATAAAATTATCCTGCGTACATCATACCAAACTTATAGATATACCAAACTTATGAGTTCTTGCTGTGTACATAATAAACCAATATGGCAGGCTTTTTCTTCAACCTCTAGGATGAGCGTTCTCTTGAGGCAGCTCACTGTACACACAAAATATCCTGGCGAGAGTGGACATTAAGCCCGGTAGTGGGATACCTAATGGGTTCACTCTCACCTAATTATATATAATGTGTGAAACCTCCCAGTTGATGATAGTGGTCTGCGGTACTAGAAGCTGACTCATGCCTGGAAGTCTCAAGCGAACCCTCTGCACCTTGCTGTAGTATGGGAAGCAATATTTGCACCAAACCAAGAATCTTTGTTTCAGATGTGGGCATCAAACAGATATATTGAAGTGACGATTAAGATTCTCTGTTTAGTGGACCAGCCTGATCCCTTATGTATCATCAGTTCTGGGCAGACCTCAAGGCGTTAAATATTTATCTTGGACTACCTTAGTGTTGTTGCATGAAATGGACTTGCTCAAGATGATTCAGTGTAAGTCAACACCAAGAAACCCTCTTTCAATAAACCACCTCATGCCACTATCCCTCTCGTTCTAGGTCTTTGAGGTCGTATGGAATCACATGATCATAAATCGATAATTATATATTTATCACCAATGTATAATCATATATTCATAATTTAAATCTTCAAACATGTTATGCAATTTCACATTCAAAAATTAGCTCACGTGGGTATTAACATCCACAACAATTGTTGAATTACTCAGCAAAAACTACATTATTTGCAAAGTATTTGTGAACATATGTGAATAGTACAAACACAAGATTCTTGTTCTGGAAAATCACCAAATCATGAGTTCACTTTGTGAACGAATCTCTCGACATTAGGCATATGCGACAACGCGGTTATAGGCAAAAATCACAACCCGACAACCCGCTGCGTCCACACCCGATTAGTGAATTTGTCCAATGGCTAACAAAAATTCTAACAATTCGGGTCCAGTTTTGGGGCGAAATCAGCTCAACCGTTCAAGGCTCAGCCTCAACAGAAACATGTAAAACACTTAACAAGTGAAAACTCATTAGGATAAAATTGCTACTACTCACGGAGTTTGTGAAACTCAAATCAAACGATGCCTGGCGAATTTTCCTCTATATATAAATGAGCGACTTAGCCTTCTTGTCGGCAATTTCGACGGTTGGATTTGTCGAAAAATTTAGAGAAGCTGATACTCTCTCTTTGAAAATATGTACGTACATATCCGCTCGCGCTTTACCATAACTATTTTTGGCCCCTTTATGAAGAAGACGACTACTAACCGATTATTTGTTTTGAACAAATTCTATTAATTCCATCTGGTATCAACTTTGATTTTATTATTGGCACTCTGGTACGTCATTTCATCATCTCTCTATCCATGCACCATGGCTTATTTTATGTTAAATGTGACATCACATCATAATATTTGGCTTTTGGATGCGCAATTCATGATAAGCGTAAAATTTTCAGCGTCTTGAATTAAATATTAGTATTAGATTTAGCGAGGCGATTCAGCGGTGAAATCCATTTCGTCATCGAGATGCAGAGAATAAATTTGATTACGACCCGAGAAATTACTATTTTTGCCCTTTTTCAGGAAGTGGAATTTCTGGGTCATACATTCTCCTCCTTAAATGAATTAGTCTTTGATTACGGACAATCTGATCACTCATGCATATGTGTGCGTGTGCACATGTAAGCCGTCATTTAAATATTAGCGGCTAAACCGCATTGCCTTCATCCTAAGCGAAGGGATGGGTGGCCCGCATCCGATCTCAGCTCCACGTTGACTCTCCACTCCGCGGATTCGCTTGCAGCACCTCGCTAGCCTCACGGTCTTGCGTCGTAAGAGCACGATCGGCTATCAAAAAATGCACCATGGTCCCTCTCGAAGGTCGTCGGTGTGTCAGCCTCCGATCACATCCCGATCCACCATGGTGGATCACGGGTATCTTTGGAAGCGTAAGGCATTGAAATACCTCGTGGACACGACATCTTTGGCATTAGCATGTAGGTGCACTTAGCGATTGCCTACCCTCTCTAAGGTATATCGAAAGGCCCAATGAACCTCGTCGATAACTTCCTTCGCTTCACGGGCTGGCAACCTCTCTTGGGCATCGCGCGGCGTGATCTGACCTCGGAACTCCCCAAGATTGGCTGAAGTACATCTGCATGGCTCTTATGGCAGCTCGAGCGTGAGAAAGTATTTGTCGTATCAAGCTCACCTTCTCGAGGTGTCTCTAATCAGATCGAGGACCCGTGACCAGGGCTCTCCCACCTTGGTCCAACATAACGGTGATCACATGGCCTCCCATACAATGCACGTATGGTGCCATTTGTATCTCGCGATAACTATTGATGTGGCGAATTCCACTGGGGAAATTGCTCCTCCAGCTACCCTTATGATCCGGGCTGTACTGGCGTGTCCTCTGCTACTTATATATAATCCACTTTGTATGTAACCACACACAACCCACCTTGGTGTGTAAGCCCGACCTTCCCAAGGTCACAATCCTTGACAATCGATGAATGTCGACCTAGTCCATGTCATGAATGCTTGTCAATATCTGGGAGCCGCGCAACAAACAACACCAATGCACGAATGCTTCAAGGGATTATCAAATCTTGAGTGCTCTGACTCCTATCACTTGACTACAAGTCACGTGATAGCCATGTCGTGTGTTTTCTGTCTCGAGTCACTCCAGCTCCTATCTAAACCGACTCTAAGTCCATGTGATGCTTGGCCAGGTGTGGCTTTCATCTCGAGCTGACCTGCTCTTCGACACACTTGAGCCTCTTACATTTACCTGAGAAATTTGGGATATCTACGGGTCCTCCTTACCCACGAAATTTGGGATAACTCTGATCTCTTTGCAGAGGTCGGGATATCTCCTGGGTCTCTTAGCCCCTAGCTTTAGGCTTCTCGCCTTAGGGGATTAACGACCCCCTTCTTGCTTTGTACACTTTAATTATTCTTGTTTCTGATTCGAACTATAGTGCTTATTGGGCGTAATTCGAACAAACTCAATCCACACTCACGAGAGTGGTATGTATATAGTGCAACCACACGGGCTTCGACGATGTCTCAGGTGCACATGCTGCCTTGATAATGCTGTTGTGACACGATCGAGGGTCCACCACGGCGACATCTTGAATCTCTAACTGCAATCGACCTCTATCCGATTCAGCTCTCACCTACACCCTAGGGAAGAACATCACATCCCCGGTTTCTTTAAAGGCCTTAACCTCTAAACTTTCAATCCACACACAGATGCATTAATAAATGATATGTTACATCGAATTTAAACATCACTCATTTATGGTTTGGGGAGTAAAGCGTACCGCATATCAGGCTAATAAAACAGCTCAGTCTACGTACCCACGAGATCTCGCCTCTAGGACAATCTGCCTCTTATGCATTTGTGACGAAATAACATGATGCCGCCTGCTGTTAGAAGATCTACGACCTATGAGTCTGTATGACCTCGACCCACGCTGTAAGCCCCCTGCGGCCCACGTCTTCTTAGAAGGTGTATATACTTTAGAAGAAGCTGGGTTCTTTGACCCGTACTAGGGTGTGGAGGAATGGAAAGCCCATGCTCTACATTCTATTCTTGGTTCTTATTTGTCCCAAAGAGTCACAGGATCCCCCAATCTCTGGGACGATCAATCTACATTCTGAGAATTTGTGCGAAGAAGTAACATATCTCCCAATCTTTGAGTGACTAGATGCCCGATCGGCCACTGGTGCAGGCTCGTGTGAAGCGAAGTCATACCTCTTCCACGAGCTAGAAGAAGGCTGATCGCCCTCTTTGCTACCAACACCGCATCCGAGGTGCTCAGGGCATCCTGGAGTCTCTCTATGGTCGGGGCAGATCCGACCATGGAGTCCATGTCCTATAGGCGAGTCATACAGTGCATACTGAATGGACAACTTGTTGATTCTCGAATCTCTAACCTTGGCCATGTCGGTGGCACGTGATCTCATTAAAGCAGGGCTAACTCGTAAATCTGTACGTAATCCATCGCGGTAAACCATGTGCGCTTTGGCAGCTGGGCTCATAAATAGCCGCGTGCCATAAACAGTATCACGGAAGTACTTACCCATGAACGACTCCACGAGCTACGCCCCATGTATCGCCACCTCTAGGTCTCTAGAGGTCCTTGCTCATTTCCACCATACTTGGGCCTCACCCTCTAGTTGGGCAACGGCTAGTCTGATCCTGAGTCGCGTCGGAAGTATCTCCATTGGCCTCCCAACACCTTCTCAGTCTGCATGAACCAATGATGCATACCATCAGGTCTCCTCCCTTGTGAATGTCGGAGGATGATGCGGTCTAAACCTGCAGGAAGTTACTAGGACACCACAGGCTACACCTTTATACCGGCTTGTGCGATAGCGGCCACCATGATACCTCCCAGCCTCTCTGAGAACTGTGATTAAATCTTGGTGGTGAATTGATCTGAATTGGTGCGGCTCAAATAAAGTGGGCGTATACATGTCGCTGTCGCCGGTAACCCGTACACATGTCAAATGTGATTAAATACAATGCGGTATCTCTAAAGGCATAAACAAAGCGAGACACTATTCATACACGACAATCGGTGTATATACAAGTCCCTTGTAAGACAACAGTTCCATAGTAAACCATTTTTGTCAACAAAAATTTTATTTTCGAAAATTTCATTTTTTTCCAAAATTTTGTCTCATTTTATTTTATTTAATTAATTTTTTTTTTCACATTTAAATTTGGACATTTTTTGTGCAAATCTCGAGAACCTCTTGATCGACACTAAACCTGGTGTTTCAACCTTAAATTGTTTTTTAAATTTTAGTTTATTATCCGTTAAACGAATAAATTTATTCAAATTTATTTATTTCTCCTCTTTGTTCAATTTTTACACCTTGTAAAAGCTTCTAAAAATTTCCCTGACACATCATGTTTTCCTATGTGCTAATCCTTAAGCACCTGACAATTACAACACATAATTCATCGTGCCATATTTTCATACAACAAATTTATCCAAATCACCTGAAAACACATAAAACACATGTACATGCGGTATACTGGATTTTGTCAGTGATTTTCTAGGTAATCTCATACTAATAACATCGAACCACACCTAGTGGTGATGGGATACAAACTAGAGCTCCTGGTGATGCATTATACCTGGGCTGCGATCCTGGCTTTGACACTGAAACCGGGGTGTTGCGTTGATAACCCGTCAACGGGTAATACTGAACATCGAGTGCTTAGGCATTGTTCCACGAAAATCGGGCAAAGTCTCCTTTATACGAGGTGCTCTACCCAAATACAAACCTGTCTGAGCAATCAATATGACATATATATGAGTAAAACGACCACTTGGGCCCATAACCAACACTCATCCAAATAAATCCCAACTATATACAATAGTTCAAAGAGGTAATAAAATTATCCTCGTACATCATATACCAAACTTATAGAGTTCTAATACATGTGTACATAGCAGACAAAGCCCGCAGGCTTAGGCTTTCTTCTAAAAGCGGCCTCAAAGGTTGACCGTTTCCTCGAGAAGCAGCTCTTTGTACCTGAAAATAATATCCCTCGGCAGGGTGAGCTATCGCCCAGTAGTGGAATCACCACAAATGGTACTCCACCCTAAGTGCATATCACGATGCTCCAGTGAAAATATACATTTAAAGTAATGCGTGATCTATATGGGTACTGCTGACGACTCATACCACAGAGTCCTCAGAGCTTCCTCACGCGCCTAAGCCACGTATGAAACATTTTTAAAACAGATATTTGTTTTTTAATTGGCAGACAACCCTCCAATATAAGTAGTGGACTGACTCCGATTATCTTTTTATTTAGTGGACAACCCTCCGATGTATATCAATTGGGCGACTCAGACGATTGATATTTTATATGGACTACCATAGTGTGTAATGGATTACTCAGATAATTCTTATTATTAGTCTGACCCTCGAAACCACTCTTTCAATAAACCCACCTCCTTACACTCACTCCTATACGTTAAAGGGTGCCCAGTGCATATGGAATACATCAAATACCAGATCACATTAATACAATTATATAACACATGCAAATATATAATCATGCATATATTCATAATTTAAATCCCACACAAACATGTTATACATTTACATTCCATTACACAGAATTAGCTCCGTGGGCTAATTAACAACCCACCCGAGCAATTCGATTTGAATTACTCAGCAAAACACATTATTTCACAAAAATATTTTGTGAACTAACATTAATATAGGCGATTGAGCCCTTGGGTTCTTGTTCTGGAAAAATCACCCGATCATCGATTCACTTTGTGAACCCGAATTTCACGGCCATTTCCGACCTTATACAAACTAACACATGATTTATAGAATAAATCACAACCCAACAACCCACACCGTCCACACCCGGTCAGGTGGTACATTAGTAGCTAAAAAAAGAATTCTAACAATTCGAGGTCCCGAGTTTGGGACCCGATCAGCTCTTTCGTTAAATCGACCCAAACAAAACATCATAAAACACTTAAACAAAATGTAAAACTCAAGTAGGATAAAACCCCTACCTCACGGAGTTTGTCAAAGCTCGATAAACATTTTCTGGCGTTACCATCGGCCGCGTGAAACGACTTTTTTTCTTGTCAGAAGTAATTAGGAGCGATGGTTGTCGGAAATTTAGAAAAGCGATGCTCTCTATTTAAAAATCACCATTTTTAGACTCTTTATCTCCACTCATGCTTTCTCCCGCGTTTCCTTTTTGGCCTTTTGAAGAAGACAACCACTATTCGATGTTTTGTCTTTTCCATTAAAGTCTATTAATTAAATACAGGTCGCCAATTTGGATTCGACATGACACACTCGGCCGTCCATTTTCATCATCTCTCTACCCATGCACCATGTGTAACATGAGTACATGTTAAATGTGACTTTTTTCACATCACTAGTCTTTTAGCCTTGGGATACTCGATCTTGTCGAAAAGCGTGAAATTTTTCGGTATCTTGGAATTCGGCGGTCGGCGTGGTAGCTAGATTTCGTGAGACAATTCCAACGGTGAAATCTGTTTCATATCCGAGATCTAGAGAATAAATTTCGGATTTTTGACCGAAATTATGATTTTGCCATTTTTCCAGAAATTTGAAATTTCTCGAGTCTTACAATGACGGATGCCGATTGATGCATCCCGTCATGTGGGACATTTAACAATGCCATACACAATCATGACGAATGCCGATTGGTGCATCCAGCTATGTGGAACATTGAATAATTTCGGTTTGCCTTCATGATGGATGCCGCTTGGTGCATCCCGTGATGTTGGTCATTCGGTATATCGATTCAGTTCAAGATGTCAAGAATTGACCAATTCGTTTATAATTCAATTAATCATTCACATGCAGTTAATTGTCAAACATTTCAAATATCACATTTCCAAATCCATAAGCACTTTCGTAATAACATTTCAGAGATATGCATATTTTATACAATCATTTTAGATTTATTTGGTAAACTACCAAAACACTTGAAATCTGAATATGATTACGGTGAGCAAAGAACTAACAATACTTGAATCAGAATAGAGGTCCGAAGAACTAACCGAAGCTGTCGGCTCTCGTTTCTCTTTCTTCAATCTTGGTCCTAGGTTAAGTGATCTTCACTAGCCCCTAGTCAAACATAAATACCACTTTTGGTGGGTAAACAATTATCACATAGCAATTTTAACCGCCTCGTGTGAAATGCGTACTTTTTACTTAGTTTCATTCTTATTTAGACCCCATTAGTCATTTATTATTATTAGAAGGTTCCTTTACTATCGATTAATATGAATATGGGACTTAACGATTGCAAGGTAATGCAAATAAGGTTCTTTGGAAGATCAGTGGAATCTTAGTACCACTTTGATTAGTCTGGGTACAGGTCCTTCTTGATGAAGATAGTGCAGATACCCAAATTTTTGGTATCGGTGCCAAATCTACGTACAATGGAGTGCAGGTACTGACTTTGGAGTCTTGGTACCCTTTTGCGGGTTTTGCCTAGAAATGACAGATTTTGCGGGTTTTGCCCAGAAATGGCAGATTTTTCCATTTCTTACCCACAAAAATTCAAATAACTTCATCCAAACTCATGCATCTCATAATCCACCATGGAATCCTACCCAAACCACTCCAATAATGGGTTATAATCAATAAAAACCTCTTTTTCCCAAGTTAGGGCTTTTCCCCAAAACCAAAATCACAAAAGAAATAAGCTAGGGTTTTTGTTCATACCTCGACCTCTTGATCTTCACTTCTAAGTTGTGATCACAAGGAGCAAGAAAGCTGGAAAGAAACCCAACCAAAACCCAGTCTTCTTCAAGCCGCTGTTACTCACCTCTCTCTCTTTCTCTCCAAAAAATGGGATTTGCTCAAAATGAGCTTCCTAGACCAAAATTTTGGTCTTTAACCTCATTTTCCTCCTTAAGCCTTGTTTGGATTTTCTCATTATTTCATTTATCATTTTTCTCATTTAAGCACTTCAATTTACTTTCCTTTCTCATTTAATTCTCTTTGGCATTTAAGTCCATTTCCATTAGATCCTTATGTCCTTATTTTACAAATTCCAAATTTGCCCTTTTTCATTTGGGTTAATTTTCGGGTTCGATCAATCAACAATTACATTCGGTATTTATCACATAATCATTTACATTTGACATCTGTCATATATCAATTTATCAGTTTTCCCGGAAAAACCTAAGTTTGGCTCAAATCATACCCAAAATATATAATAAAATTATTACAAAACTTCTAAGGTATTTTTGGGGCATTACAATGAATATGTCAAGACTTACCATTGTATATACTACTTTGTGCTTTATCAATAGCAGATTAACTATCGCAATGTATGCAAATTAGAGGCACATGATTTGGCCATCTCGGAATATCTTCTAAGAAGTGATGTAACCATTCTACCTCTTCCCCATATTTGTCCAATGCTATAAACTCAGATGCCATTGTGGATCTGACAATAACCGTTTGTTTCGAGGATTTCCATGAGACTGCTCCTCCCCCTAGTGTAAACACATAACCACTATGAGATTTTGAATCTTTAACATTTGATATCCAGTTTGCATCATTGTAACCTTCAAGTACATCAAAAGGGATATCTTTATGTAATATATTGTAATCAGAAGTAAATCATAAGTACTTAAGTACTCTCATAATTCCTTGTTAATGCTTGGCTCTAGGATTACTCATATAAATACTCAATTTACTAACTGCATAAGCTATGTCAGGTCTTGTACAACTCATTAGGCACATTAGATTGCCTATTACTTTAGAGTATTCTACTTGAGAAACACTATCTTCTTTATTCTTGGAGACATGTAGAGTTACATCTAAAGGAGTTTTGGTTATACTAGAATCATCTTTGTCAAAATTTCCAAGAATATTGTCAACATAGTGTGACTGACTTAGAATGACAATTTGATGTTCTTTTGATTTTTATTCCCAAAATTACATCAGCAAGTCCCATGTCTTTCATGTCAAACCTAGAATTCAACATGTTCTTAGTAGGTGTAATCATCTTATCATCACTATCGACAATAAGCATGTCATCTACGTACAAGCATACAATGACATATCCATGTTCCATCTCTTTGACATAGACACACTTATCACATTCATTGATTTTGAATCCATGTGACATCATAACATTGTCAAATTTCTCATGCCATTGTTTTGGTGCTTGTTTTAATCCATACACAGATTTAACTAATTTATAGACTTTCTTTCTTTGTCGGGGAGCAAAAAAACCTTCAGGTTTCTCCATGTAGATTTCTTCATCTAATTCTCCATTTAGAAATGTTGCTTTTACATTCATTTGACGTACTTCAAGATTTCTTAGTGCAGCAATTGCAAGCACCATCCTTATAAGGTTTATTCTCGTCACAAGAGAATATGAGTCAAAATAATCTAGGCCCTCAATTAGCCTACAACCTTTGATCACACAATGTTGCCTTGTATTTGTCTATTGATCCATTTACTTTTCTTTTCCTCTTAGAACTCATGAACAGGTTTAGCAGTGGAAGATCCTTAGTTCTCAGTATGGTTTTTGTAGTATGGAATCTTACTTTGAATGGCCTCTTTCCACATGTGATCTCTAAAGAGTTCTTTGCCTCTTTGAGATCTGGTTCCCCTTAAGCTCATGTAAGAAAGAGAGAAATATGGAGCCTAAAGGATTTTTCTATCCTTGCTTTTTTACTACACCTGTGTTCTACCTCATTATCATTATTTTCATCCTAACTATTTCCATGAATAGTCTCTAACACTCGTTTCGATGAACTAGGCTTTTCTTTGGATCCACATGGAAACACATCCTCAAAGAATGATGCATTCCTTGATTCCAGTATTGTGTTCTTTTGAATATCAGGGATATTCAACTCATGGACAAGAAATTGATAATCAACATTGTTATGTGCATAACCAATGAAAATACAATCAATAGTTTTAGGTCATATTTTAACCTGTTTAGGTGGAGGAATTGCCACCCATAACTCATATAGAGTCTTTTATGCTTTTTTTAGATGCGTTATTCAGGTAATTATCGGGTTAAATGGCTACCCATAATTTGTGTTGAGCAGAACTATCGCATTGCATTCATCATTTCTTTGAAGTCACGGTTCTTTTGCTTTGTCACTCCATTGGATTGAGGCGAATAAGGTGTTGTGGTTTCATGTATAATCTCATGTTGAGCACAAAAGTCAACAAATGGTGATTCACACTCAGCACCTCGATCACTTCTTAACACTTTAATTTTCTTGTTGAGTTGATTCTCAACTTCATTTTTATATAGACAAAATTTCTTTATCCCCTTATCCTTACTTTTAAGTAAGTACACATAACAGTACTTGGTGCTATTGTCAACAAAGGTAATAAAATATTTATTACCACCTCTTGTTTATACGAACTTCAAATCACATATATCACTATGGATTAAGTCAAGAGGTTCATTGTGCCTTTCAACACTTTGAAAAGATGATCTGGTTAGTTTTACCTCAACACAAGTTTCACACTTATGCTTTGCATCAATTTGGAAAGTCTGTATATTATTTAAGTTAATTAATCTACGTAATGTATCATAATTAACATGTCCTAATGCCATAGATTAGATAACTCGAGCATGTAAGTAGCAGTACTCGCTTTATTCATGTTTGACTTAAGTATAAATGTTACATTCCTTTACATACCATCAGCTCACTACCCTTTCCGGTAATGTATGCCATTTTTATATTACAAACTTGTTTGACTTAAACACCAACCTGAATCCATGTTTGTTTAACAATGAACCAGATACCAAGTTCTTTTAGATTTCAAGTACATACAGGACATTGGTCAAAGTCATCTCCTTCCTAGACGTCATCTTTAAAACCACTTTTCAAGTAGCAGAGTTCCCCATGAACACCTTTTCCCCAGTCTTAGTTGGTTCAAAGGTGGAGAACATCTTCTTATATGAGCATACATGGGGGGTAATACTAGTGTCAATCCACCATGCATTGAGATTTGATCCCACTAAGTTCACCTCAGAGATTACTGCAGTGAGCTCAATATCAGACACATCCTTGGAGATGTCGTCAACTACATTGACTTCCTTGGGTTTGTTCCTCTTTGGCAGTCTGCATTAAGAAGATTTATGACTTTGTTTCCCACAATTGAAGCATTTCCCTAGGAAATTTTGCTTCTTGGAGACCTCTACTTTAAGTCCCAACTTAGAGCCCTTCCCTTTGTTGTGCTTATTTGTCTTGAAACCCTGACTAAGTTCCACAAAGTTAGCCTTCACTTTTGTTGAAGTGTGAGCCCTTTTTAATCAGACCCTCTGCTATCTTCTTCAATCGAAACTATGTAGATCCTCCATTCTCATTTCCTTTAGAAACATGCTTGAGTAATTCTTGAAGTCTTTCAAGCGGGCCGGTTTCTCAATAACAATTGTACACTTGGAAGCTTTCACCTGTTTCCTTCTCCAGCATCTTATGCATGGATGAGATCACTTGAAGTTTTTGGACTCGACTAGCCATAGTCTTGGAATCTACCATTTTGAAGGCAAGGAATCAGCCCACGATGAATTTCTTGGCCTCAACATCCTCAGTTTTATTTTTCCGATCTAGAGATTCCCATAGTCCCTTTACTAAACTCTTAGTATAATAAACATTATACAAAGAATCAGTCAACCCATTCAAGACATAATTTTTACAAAGAAAGTCTAAATGCTTCCAAGCATCTATAGCGCTAATAACTTGGATATCACGCTCGTCTTCCTTGAGCTTCGGAGCATCTTCAGTAAAAAAATCTCGCAAGATTCAAGGTAGTTAGGTATAATAGCATCTTTTGCTGCCATCGTTTAAAGTGCAATCCATTGAACTTCTTAGGCTTCTCCCTTGGACAAACAAAAACATGCCCGGAAGTGTGCACCATTGGTGCTTGGGCAACGACAGTAAGGGTTGCCACTTGGCCAGATTTAGGCACATCAGTATTATTGAACTCAGAAGTCATTTTCTTGTAAAACCCGACAAAATGTCAAGCTTTTCCTTTAAAAAAAAAAATGAAAATTACTTCTAGAGTGTATTCTAGGAAGCGGTAGAAATTTTATAGAAGCAGAGCCATGAGCAAGTCTCCCCCAAACTGAGAATATTCAATGATTCCTAGAAAGATTGGTGGGGTCATAGCGGTCCGCTCAAAATCAACCTCCTTGGAATGGAAAACTTTTTGTATCATAGCTTCCAATTTCCTAAGACCAAAAGGAATCGGTAGATACCCACAAGTGAGTGTAGAGTTTAGCCTAATAGGATTATCTCCTTATCATATATTTCTCGAAAGAAAAACCACAACTAAGCATGTAACCTAGTGGTAGAGCATTTCCTTTGAATGTTAGGTTATAGGTTCAAAACCTTTTCTTCAGCCTTTTGTCTTAGAATTTCTTTAATGGTGGGCATTTTGTTTATCTTCTGTGAAGTGGGTGTTTTCTTCCCGAATAAGAGCTTAGAAAAAAAATTTTAACTCAAGCTTTTTGTTTCTTTTTTTGTGTTTTCTAAAACTTTTTCCCAAAAGAAAACCTCCCGAGGTTGATCAAGCCTTTTCCAAAATTTTTGATAAAAAAGACTAAACCGATTATTTCCTTACAAAACAAATATTTTTTTTGTAAATGAAATGTTTTCCTTATCCTAAACACGAAAAGTATTTTTTTTATAGCAATTATGCTTTAGGGTTAGATGGACCCCACTATTTAATAAAGAGTTCATCAAACCGCCCAAATTCAAGCTAAGTGTTATAAGTGGAGCATTGCTGTGAACTGATGAATGACCCACATTCATGTATATTAGGTAGTGAATGAACCTACATTCACTTCATTCCATTACTCACATTTACGTTGAGTAAATGAAGCCTATGTTTATAAGCCTATATAAGGCCTTCACCATCCTTTGTAAAAAGCATCCCGAGATCTCATTCTCTCTCTTTCATTTAAATTCTTTCTCACTAGTTCTCTTCCTCATATGCAAGCAAGAAACATATTCATCTTAGTTTGCATTTTATAATACTTTTACAACACATTATCAACACGATTCTGCTCCAACAAAGGTAAAATTATATTATTATCATTTTTTTTCATATATTAAAAGTTTATCAAAATGTCAAATCTCACAAAAATTGAGTTTGTGACACATGATATTTCTGGTAAAAATTATCTATCATGGATTCTTAATGCTGAAATACACCTCACTTCCATGAATCTTGGAGAAAAAATAAAAGAAGGAAATGAAGAGTCCTAACAGGACTGTGCAAAGATACTAATTTTCCTTAGGCATCATCTCCACGAGAATATGAAAAATGAGTATCTCACTGTAAAAGATCATTTCACGCTACGGAATAATTTGAAGGATAGATTTGACCACCAAAAAATAGTGATTTTACCAAAAGCTCACTATGACTGGATGCACTTGAGGTTGCAAGATTTTAAAACAATCAGTGAGTATAACTCCGCTCTATTTAAAATAAGCTTCATATTGAAGCTATGCGGAGAAAAAAAATCACAGATGAAGACATGTTAGAAAAAATGTTCACAACGTTTCAAGCCTCTAATGTGCTCCTGCAGAAGCAATACAGAGAGCATAGATTTACTAAATATTCATAGTTAATATCATGTCTTCTAGTGGTTGAACAAAATAATGAGCTTTTGATGAAAAATCACTAGTCCCGTCCAACTGGATCTGAACCATTCCCTGAAGTGAATGTGATATTGTCTTAAACCCATGGGTGTGGACGTAGTAAGTAATCGTGATTTATAGTCGTGAAATTTGAGAATTCAGAGCACTATAATAATCATCCTTTTAACCCCTTCAAAAGGAAAAATCCATTTCCCCGCCAGAAGCGGAATAATGGTGAGACAAAACAAGAAAATGGAGAAAGTGTACATAAAAAACCCTTCAAGGCTCTTGAAGGAAGCACAGCATAGATGTGGAATGGAAGGGCATTGAGTGTACAATAAATGCGACCAAATATCGTAGATCTATATCAAGCATTATTAAAGGATAAAGGAAAAAAGGTAGAAATTAATTTTGCTAATGGAAATGGGTTGGACCCATCTTATTTTGATATGGATTTTGAGTCTAGTGATAATTTCAATTTAGTAATTGATGATGAAAATGTAAATATTAAAATAAATTCTATGTGTGTGAGTTAATAAGAATATCATCTTGTTATTTATATTTTTATATTTATCTAAATTTATGTATTAGTGAATTCCAAGATGAATGATGGTGATATATGTCTTGTGGCGTGCGTAACCATGCATCTGATCCTTGAGAAGAAAAATAGTTTTTAAATTTAATAGTAACAAATGCTCGTGTAAGTACCATATTTGGTACATCAGATTTAATTGAAGGCTCTGGAAGAGCAAATATAATGCTACCAAATGGAACTAGATTTCATATTAATGATGCATTATATTCTAGCAAATCAACAAGAAATTTGCTTAGTTTTAAAGATATCTGCAAAAATGGATATCATATTGAAACTATGCATGAAGGTAATAAAGAAAGTTTATATATTACCATTATAATTTATGGAAAAAAGATTATTGCAGAAAAGTTCCCGACATTCTCCTCTGGGTTATATCATACGACCATAAAGCCAATTGAGTCATATGCTGTAATGAACCATAAGTTAAATGACCCAAAGATTTTTACTCTTTGGCATAACATGCTAGGTCACCCTGGATCTTCAATGATGCGGCGAATCATAGAGCAATCACATGGGCATCCATTATAGAACCAAAAGATTCTTTTGCCCAGTGACTTTTCTTATGACCCTTGTTCACAAGGTAAGTTAATAGTCAGACCATCATTTAATAATCATGTACGAATCACGATTTTAGAAAATCTGAGGGTTTGCCATGTGGACCTATTCATCCACCATGTGGACCATGTGGACCATGTGGACCTAGGCTCCTTGCACAAATAGTAAAATTAAGATCTGTTCCTTGATTATCCATTCAGAACAATAAGACGATAATCTTTGGTGATTTACTTCATAAACTCTCAGCCCAACTATTGTATGTCAATTGGATCAATGAGCATCCTATTGCTCATGTTCATACAAAATAGTTTAGGAGTCTTTGATCAAGCGTCTTCAATTAATAAGCTAGACCATTGCCCTGGCGATGAACCAAAAATTACCGACCTGCACAGGGATCTTTGTTATGCATCTTTGTAGTCTAATAAGTGGAGCCAACATCTTCCATGAGTACTCCTCTTACCTTTATCTTGGGTAAACAACCAAAATATTTCCAACTTACGAGTTTTTGGTTGTGCGGTCATCTCACCAAGTGCACCCCACAGCATTGCCAAAATGAACATAATGTAGACGTTGTAGGTTTTGATTAAGCGTCTATCTCTTAGATATTTGGAACCCTTAACATGAGATGTTTTTAGAGCCAGATTTGCAGATTGTCATTTTAATGAACTTGTATTCCTACCATTAGGGGAAGAAAAGTCGGTTCTAGAAGAACAACGAGAAATTCTTTGGAATGCATCCACATTATCTCATTTTGATCCTCGTACAAATCAATGTGAACTGGAAGTCCAAAAGATAATTCATTTATAGAATTTTGCAAATCAATTACCAGATGCATTTGTTGATGCAAATAAAGTGACAAAGTCACATATCCCAGCTGTGAATGCTTTAGCACATATTAAGGTCCTTGAAGGATAGAAAGCAAATGAATCCAAAACACGCTTGAAGCGTGGGAGGCCAATTGGGTCAAAAGACGTAGCTCCCCGGAAGAAAAGAACAAAATCAAAGAAAAATGTCCTTGTAGAGGAACATGATGAACAACGAACCCCTGTAGAGGCACATATTGAACAACAAACTCTTGAAGAGGTGAAAAACGAATGTGCACAATAGAGAAAAATGGGATCGAAATAAAGTAATTATCAATAATATTTTTGCTTTCCAAATGGCCATAGACATCATAAGAAAGGATGAGAACCCGAACCACAAATATGGAAGAATGTCAAAATAGAAATGATTGGCCAAAATGGAAAGAAGCTATGCAGGCATAATTAAACTTGTTAATGAAATGAGACGTTTTTGGACCTGTAGTCCAAACACCTAAAGGTGTAAAACTGAACAAATGGGTATTTGTCTGAAAGCATAATGAAAATAGTGAGATCATAAGATATGGCGCGATTAATAGCTGGGTTTCTCTTAGAGGGCCACGGTATTGACTTCTGAGGAAACATATTCTCTTGTCATGGGCCTTAATCACTTTCCACTTTCTAATAAGCAGCGGAGTCTCTCTGAAGGCCGAGATATCGTCTCATGGATGTCATCACGGCTATCGATATGGATCCATAGATATGACATATATGAAATTCCTTGAAGGATTCGATGCAAACAAATAATACAAAACCTGTGTAATGCTTGATCAAATTACAACAATCTCTATATGGATTGAAATGATCCCAGCGCATGTGGTCTGATCGTAGCAAGATTATTGTTGAAAGAGGTGTCCCTGAGCAACCGCATATGCCTGCATTTTCCAGAAATTAGAAATCGGTTGAGTGACTGACTGCGTATGTTGATGATCTAAATCTTATTAGGACTCCTGAAGATCTCAAAAGAACAAAATATTTGAAAAAGGAATTTGAAATGAAAGATCTTGGGAAAACAAAATTTTGTCTCGGCCTACAGATCGAGCATTTCCCTATTGGAGTTTTAGTTTATCAATTGACATATACTAAGAAAATTTTAAAATGTTTTTATATGGATAAAGCACACCCTTTAAGTTCGCCAATGATTGTCTGTTCACTTGATGTGAAAAAAGACCCATTTTGTCCTTGTGAAAAGGGTGAAGAATTATTTGGTCCTCAAGTACCATATCTTAGTGTCATTGGTGCACTTATGAATCTTGCTAACTGTACTTGGCCAGATATTGCTTTTTCTGTCAATTTATTAACCATGTATAGTTTCGCTCAAACCCAAAGACATTGGAATGGTATCAAGCATATTTTGTGCTACCTCCAAGGAACAACTGATATGGGTCTATTTTACTCAAAGGAATCAAAGCAACAATTGTTTGGATATGATGATGCAGGATACCTTTCAGACCCACATAAGGCCAGATCACAAACAGGGTATGTGTTTAATTGTAAATGTTGCTATTTCATGGAATCTTTAAGCAAGAAACAATGGTGGCCATATCATTGAATCATTAAGAGATTATAGCAGTTCACGAGCGAGTCGTGAAGGCATATCAGCTAAGATCAATGATTCAGGCATATCAAGCAATCGTATTGGACTCCCTGCAGTAAAGACAAGCGACAACATTATTTGAAGATAATGTTGCATGTGCACAAATCAAAGGAGATAGAACTAAACACATTTTCTCAAGGATTCTTGCTCTTACATGAGAACTCCAGTAGAGTGGTGAAATTGATGTTCAACAAATACGATCGAGTGATAATCTAGAAGAATTATTCATGAAGTTATTGCCAACCTCAACATTCAAGAAACTAATACATAAGATTGGAATGCGCCAACTTAAAGATATCGACATGAGGGGAAGCAAGTTTATGACAAGATATTTAATTATTACTACATCTTTTCCCTTAAATGCAGGTTTTTTATCCATTGGGTTTAATGGCAAGTTTTTATGACGATCCTAACAAACTAAGAATAATCTATACATCATAAGAATATTGTACTCTTTTTCCTTCCCTAGGTTTTGTCCCACTTGGTTTTACTAGCAAGGTTTTAATGAGGCATATTATTTATGGTGGTCATTCAAGGGGAGTATTATAAATTGGAGCATTAACATGAGTGGTGAATGACCACATTCATGTGTATATTAAGTAGTGAATGAGCCTACATTCACTATTGTTCCACATTACTCATTATGATGAGTAAATGGAACCTATGTTTAATAAGCCTATATACAGGCCTTCATATCCTTTGTAAAAGCATCACGAGATCTCATTCTCTCTCTCTCCCCTTCTCTCTCTCATTTAAATTCTCTCTGGCTAGTTCTCCTCTATACAAAGCAAAGCAATTCATCTTAGTTTGCATTTTATAACACTTATACAACACTAAGGACATACGTTTTGATGAAACAAAAATGTCCTCCCTTATTCCTGACCTGACCTCCTCTCACCAGCCCCGTCCATATTGCCATGCCCACTTCACCGCGTGGGCGAAGAGGGACGGCAAGGCCGAGACTCCTTTAACTGATTTTCTGACATTGGTGGGCCATTTCAATAAAGAAATCCATATATCAGAATATAACTTGTAAAACTACCACCATAGTGGTGTTTAAAATGTCATGTACATATATTTTTGAGTCCCATTTACTTGTATTTACACAAATTCACTAGTACCAAAATATTACATTTACATTTCAAAACGAAAGATAAAGCACCGTGGTGGAATATTTTGATGCTGTCATTGGCACTTGTTTGTATGCAAGATACCTCGGATGTCCTCTTAGTACCTACACTTAGGGGTGATCCACATACATATAAAAAAATAGATTTATCAGAGTTACATATAACAAAAATCTATATAAGAGTTTTCATATAACATAATTCTTATAACGAAGTTTTCATATCTCCCGTAGGAGTTTAGAACATAGATCTGGTACTGAAAGTACCCATAGGTACATTACAGAACAAAACTGATTCCTTATGCTTTCTTATTATTCATTATTCATATTCTTATCATATAAATGTTTACTGTCATAAATGTGCTGAATGAGAGGAATGCGACCTGATAGGTATTCAAGCGTCTGGTCTGATCTTGACAGAGACGTGCCCTTACGTAACAAAGGTGTGTGCACGTGTAGAATTAATGGTTGCCTTTGAATAGAGACGTGTCTTCCACGTAACGGGGTGTCGTAGCATGTCTGAGAATCATCGTCGCATTGAGCAGACAATTTTACCAATTCCATTCAATATCCGGTCTCTGACAAGCATACAATTATATATATTATTGAGCTTATTATATTGTTCTTAATCACATTATAAATTAAGGGGTAAGAAACAATGTCTACCTAATGACAGGATCGCCGAGGCGACGAGGTACAAAGCATTTTATAACTTATAATTCATATACATGTGCGGACTCTTTCACTCACTTGTTAGGATCCTCAATCAATCCAATTTTATGCCTAATTATCTTCCATTGAAAGTCCAAACAAAAGAGTAGTAGATTCTAGAATTAACCAAAGAAAGAACAAAACTGGAACTATAACTTGGCCTAGGCGTAGTAGTGTTACGCCTAGGCCTAGCAGAAACTTCTCGGAAGGGGTCTCGGGTCCTCGTAGGCATAGGGACCTTCTCCTAGGCATTGTAACGACCCGTACCAAATAATACAAGTTTTTAAAACGTTTGACCAAGTTTGACCAACAATTAGTATGTGGGCCCAAGTTGACATTTTCAAGGATGAATAATTTTGGGTTGACTAAGACCCACCATTTCGCAAGGCCTCGTCGTCACGAGTTCATAGACGGGTTGAGCGTCAGGAAATCCGACTTACGGATAGAAAGTTATAGCCTTGAAGAGTTCAGCAATAATACTTTAGCAGCGTCGAGTCGGTCAGGGGTTTTACTACAGAAAGCGACCATTTGAAACACATATAAGCTATAGTTTTCCATGCCACAAATAGAGAACCACAGCCCCAAGCTCATTTTGAGCTCCAAAACCTAGAAAAAACTCCCAAAGGCTGGTGAACCGGCGGGTCGTTTCGACCCGTTTTTAGGCCAAACGGGTTTGGGTGTGAGCGTCGGCCACCCCCCTTCTTCCTGCAGTAGGCCGGAGCGCCGCCTGGAGGCGATCCGTGACGAGTTTCTTCGCGGCACAGTAGGACGCGCGAATCGGGCCGCGACCTTGACGGCCGCATAGTAGGTGTCATCGGTTGTTCAGGCCATTCGGGCCGTGTCCACCTCCCTCCCCCATTTTGGACCCTCTGAACTCATTCCGTGGTCCCTTTCGCGATTCCTCACTAGTTTGAAAGATCTGGCGAAAAGAAACAAATTTGGCGTGACTGGATCGAGTTTTTACGACTTCTACTGACAACGCTGTACCAAGGTAAAGTGCCTGTGTTCTGGTCTCTTGAGCTTTCGATTGATCTAAATTTTGTAAATTTTGGACGTCGTTTGGTTAGTTTTCCATTTTGGGTCATTTCGAATTGTTCACAGAAAAGGTTTGAATAAAAGTGGACACCAATTAGTCAAATTAGGCAAAGTGAAGTTGAATTAATTGAAATTAAGGACCCATTTTATGAGTTATTGGAGGATTCAATTTTGAAAAAATTAGCCTACGGGTAGAAAAGCCCCGATTTTGGTGCGAGTCTATAAGGCACATTGTATATAGCATTGGACTGTCGAGGTCCCGATTTAGATAGTTCATAGTTCACAGATTTTCCTACAAGAAATTTGGGGCATCGATGTCTTTGGTTAAGTTATTGAAGCTTAAATGGTATTTTTATATTATTAGGGCACTCACGTTGAGCACGGGCGATCCTACGAGGCGGGGCGAAGCGTCGTAGTACGTAGTGGATTTCATTGTTTAAATGCTTTGAGGTATTATTATGATATATAATTGTAGTTAATTATTATATATAGCGTTTTGATCGAGCGGTTGGTTATGCATAAATATAATTATGTTTTTATATAAACAGAAGTTATCATTTCATGTGGATTTTATCTTATTTAAATATTTGTGATTTTCACGAGTTAAATGGATAAATTTGTAGTATTTCACTCATTTGATCATGGATTGAGGTTTACCCCAAATCATTTTGAAAATTTATTGATTTAAGAAATGGATTTTGAGATTTTGTGAAATGGTTATAATACAGTGTCGTTGGAAAGGTATATGTGAGTAAGGATTCGATGTTGCTTGTTATGAGTTGATGTACCATATAGTACCAACGGTTCGATTCAGTACCTATATTACTGTGCACTGGGTTTGCCACGGTGTCGTGAGGTTGGTTTCATCCAATGGTTACATATTATTTCCCACGGCCGAGTGATGTCCGAGTTACGAAGGTTTATTAGTTGCCCGCGATTGTCGTGAGTTTGATCTTATCAAGCGGCTATATATTATTTCCACGGTAGTGATGTAAAGGGATGCGAAGGTTTATTAGTTGCCACGGTGTCGTGAGGTTGGTTCCATCGCGGTTATATATTGTTTCCCACGCGGCCGGAGTGATGTCGGGTTGCAGAAGGTTTATTAGTTATGCGATTGTCGATGAGGTTGGATTTGCATCCAGCGGTTATATATTATTTGGCCCGAAGTGATGTAGGGTTTAGAAGGTTTATTAGTTGCCACGGTGTGTCGTGAGGTTGGAGTTCCTTTGTGGGTTTTACTATGAGTATATGGTATGGTACATTGTTGGTTTTTGAGTAAGGTATAACCATTTCAATATTTATGGTTATTGTATTTTCATGATTATTTTTACGACATGATGGTTATATATATTTTATGCTCAATTTTTATGTTGTGAACAATTTCAGGTTATAATTATCTTAATAATCATGTCGGTTAAATTTTTGAGCATGAATTTCATATTGTTGGACTTGGGTAAAGTTTGGGTTTTGTGAAATGATTCTAAACGGGGAACCTTACAAAGAGTGAATGTGAGAGTCTTGAAGAATTTGAAAATAAACATTATTTTCCTTATAAATTATGCCCTCACTGAGATTTATTATCTCACGTTTTATTGTTTACATCAGTTCTCTAGGTCCGAGCGGTCAGTAAGGGACCTACCTTGCGCCTGTCTACATCAAATATTCTCACGGTATTTCACGATCTTTCTATCTTTATCACATATGTCCTTATTTTATTGGACTTATTTGTTTTTCATTTGTACCCCACTAGGTGCAAACATTCTTAGAATGCTCACGATCTTAGTATTGAACTCATATGGTCTCTTTATTAGGTGTGTGTGTGTTATGACTGTAGATACGATAAAGTCGGTTGTAGATTTAATTTGTTGTGGATCTTTTATATATATTTGAGATGTATATTAATGCATGTGTTTACTTTCTTTCTTAAAGTGGAGTTCCGTGGATATCCTATGGACATGCAGTGGGACTTCAGCAGGTGAGTTGACCGGGAATCACGGAGAGGTATCGGGATTCGGGTCTTGTCGGGCGGCATCGGAGGCTACAGGTTTTAAATTCACTTGGGGGTTGTGCATTCTTTGTACGACGCTAAATCAGGTGTTTGTATACCTTCCTAACCTTATCCTTGCCAAGAAATTGATTCTGTTTCATTTTATTCTTGGAAAGCAGTTCTTCTTCACGATGGCGCGCTGAGTGAAGCGTAGGCCCCAACAGGCTTTGGTGGAAAGTTCAGATGCATCTACTTATGAGGAGAATCTTGTCGAGTGCTTGGCTCGATCACTCGAGAGGAGTGGGTTTATTGGTGTTACTGTTGATCAGGCTCGTAGACTTGGAGCAGTGGGTTTTGATGGCTTCACGGATCCTATGGTGGCTTTATCCTGGCTAGATGACACAGAGAAGATTTTGGACGAAGGTATGCGATGTCGGATGAGGATAGGTCGGAATCGTGGTTTTTCTACTAGGGGGTAGTGCAAGGAAGTGGTGGGCGTATGAGAGGACTAGGAGACGTCACACTTGGGCCTGATTGAGTACTTTTTCTGCGAGTTTGCCCCCGACCTTTGTTGGGGCTGGGGCTAGAGTTTGAAGCTTCCTTAAGGGTAGCATGACCCAGGTTTAGTATGAGCGTAGGTTATTCGAGGAGAAGCTATTGGATTTACGTCCCCAATTTAGTTGAGGATGGTCGGTAGAAGGAGTTTCTCGATGGATTGAGTGGGTTGATAGCTTTGAGCCTCTCGGGTCACGATCATCCCACATATGTCGGTCGATGAGAAGAACATACAAAGGTGGAGGCAGGACCACACGATCTGTGGACTAAAGCGTCGATCCATACGATGGATTGTCTTGAGGCCCAGGTGGGATCATCACAAGAGGGTAGTTTTGAGCTCTGGATCTTCGAGGCGATAAGAGGATCGGTGGGAGTTCGGAAAGGCGTGGTGGGCGGTGGCGGGTTTTCGAGGAGAGGTGGATACACATGGTTACGGATTTCAATCGGTGAGTAGTGGCGTAGCCATTTTCGAGGAGATGCAACGAGGCCAGGCGGCTTCCGTTCGACTTGTAGCGTTTGCGGCTGAATTCATGATGGACCATTACGGTGGGATAATGTATGCTTTCGGTGCGGGCGAGCGAACATTTCAAGAAGGGCGCCTAGCCAGAAAATCGGCCGGACTAGAGTCTCGGGATCGGTGCCAATTCTGGCGGTACAGTGGGCATGGGGGCTGGATACGGGCGGGCGGACCTCGGGTGGTTCCTTTAGCGGGACGTGATGCGCACCAGAGGCCGGAGGCGGGGGACGAGAGGGGCGACCACGCTGGGGCGAGTTTATGCTATGACCGAGGGCGGGAGGCAGGTCACCCCGACGTTGTAATGGTACATTATCTATTTTGGTGACGATGCACATGTACTCATTGACCCGAGTACACACACTCTTTTATTTCACGTGGTCATGTTGCAGTCGGGATGGCTCCGTTCCTTTGGGATAATGGTTTTGGGGTGCCGCACACCCGCGGAGAATCTCTATGGCCTAGTCGGATGTAGGAGTAGCTTGTTTTCTATTGAGGGCCAAGTTATGGGCGGTTGATGTTAATAGATCCTGAGGTTGGATAAGATTCTTGGGATGGATTGGCTTCCTTGAACTATCTTGATGGATTGTTTCATGAGGAGGTGATGTTGAATGTAGGAGACTAAAGTGTGTCTTCTGGGCGGCGAGCACCTTCGAGGTTTGATTTACGCCATTTGCGCACAGATGTTTACTTGAAAAGGTTGTAAGGGTATCTAGCTCATGTAGTTGTTTTTCGTAGTAGTCAGTGAGCAGAGGATGTACCATTAGTGAGGACTTTACAATGTGTTTCTGACGATCTTCCGGGTTGCCTCGGAGGCAGAGATAGATTTTTCCCATTGATTTGGTTCACAGTACGACTCCTGTTCTTACCACCTTATAGAATGTACTTAGAATTTGAGTTAGAGTTGAAGACTCGACTCTGGTGGTGGATAGGGATTTATTAGACGATGTTCACCTTGGGGAGCGTCGGTGTTATTTGTGAAGAAGAAGGATGATACTTGGAGGTTGTGTATAGACTACAGACAGTTGAATAAGGTCACCATTCGTAACAAATATCCTTTGCCTCGGATTGATGATCTATTTGATCAGCTCCAGGGTGCAAGAGTGTTCTCTAAAATTGACTTGAGATCAGGGTACCATCAGTTAAGGATTAGGGAATCGGACATTCCCAAGACGGCATTTAGAACGAGATATGGGCATTATGAGTTTCTAGTGATGTCTTCCCGGACTCACCCAATGCCCAGCTGACTTTCGTGGATTTGATGAGAGCGGTCTTAGTCCATACTTAGATCGGTTTGTCATTGTCTTCATCGGCGATATCTTGGTGTACTCGAGCGAGGATTAGAACATGAGAGACATTTGGGTTTGGTGTTGAGAGCTTTAAAGGCGAGTACCAATTGCATGCCAAGTTCGGCCAAATGTGAATTTTGGTTGAGCGAGTGGGATTTCTCGGGCATGTGGTTTACTGGCGGCATTTATGTGGATCCTCGAAAGTAGAAGCGTGTAAATTGGGAGCGACCCGACTAGGAACGAGTGCGGAGTTTCTAGGATTAGCGGGAGGTATTGCAGCGAGGTTCATAGAAAGGGTTCTCAAAGATAGCAGGACCAACTTCATTGTTTGACTGGAAAGGAGTTAAATTTGAGTTATTGACAGTGTGAAGGAAGCTACGAGTGCGGAAGAGGAAAATTGATGTCGGCTCTTGTTTGACATTGCGAGAGGAAGCATGAGGGTTCAGAGTTCTGTGATGCCTCTGCCAAGGTTTAGGTTAACGTCATTGATCTGACATAAGAGGATTGTGGCGTGTACTTCCAAACGGTTGAAGAAACCTGTTTGAATTATCCTACTCATGACTTGAGACTTCTTTGTGATGATTTCGCGTGAAGACTTAGGGCATTACTTGTATGGGCTGACATTTAGATATTTACCGACCATAAGAGCCTTAAATATTTGTTTGGAAGAGTTAATAAGGCGGGAGGAGGTGCGGATGGAATTACTTAAGGATTATGGTGCACTATTGACTACCATCCGAGGCAGGCGAATCCGCGCGGATGCCTTGAGCGGGAGATCTACGGGCTCTTTGGCTTATATGCGGACAATACAACTTCCATTGATGGTCGAGTTAGAGTTGGGTGTTGAGTTGAGGGATGCATGCTTCGGGAGGCAGTTAGTGCCCAAAAGTGCTATTTTGAACCCTTATTTATTATAGGTTTAGATGCTTTTGTGTACTAATCATTCGATTAACTTGGGTACACATTAAGGTCCCTACTATTCTACTGATCGCATTTTATGGAAAATTTTGTAGTTTTTGCGAGCTAATTATGCCGAAATTGTTGAGTCGATCCAAGCATGAAGAATTAGAGTCAAACTTAGCATTGTAGATCAAAAACCAAGAAGAAAGAATAGCGGGGAACGAGGAAGTGGAGCACTGCGAAATTGGTTCTACTGCCAAACCCATGTTTTCACTTCCTATTTTGCCTGTTCTTCCCTGTGCCCAGTTCCTCTGAGTTCTGCGCTTTTTGTTGTTTTGTTACGATTTTGGTTTTTCCTATTTTAACCCTTATGTAGACTTTAGTTTCAGTTTTCTTGTAATTTCCCTTGCTCTGGTAGTATGTAAACTAGGTGTTGTTTGCAAAAATCAGATGAAAGCGGATGGGCATAAGGCGGACTCTTTTTGCGCCTGCCCGCTTAGCCTCTCTCTTATACCATACTTCACTTTCTTTGTTTTCTTTTCCATTTTCTAGGCTGCCAAACCCTTTGATGATGACAAATCAAGGATGTTTGGCCTAAGCCTCCCATCAGCAGAGGGAGGCCCTTTGGGTGTCGATTTTGAGGTAAGCTGCACTTCATTCTCATGCTCTTCATGTTGGTGTTTAAGGGTATTTGTACTCTGTTCACCACCATAGTTAAAATCTCTTAAGCATGCCCTCACTAATGTTGGCAAGCTTTTTGGGTTTAGTGGATACTTTCATTAGATCCGCGATGCCCCGATTAGTTGTCTCCCGCTAGTTATCGTGGGGTGGGGTTTTGTGATGTGTTTTCAACGCTAGGGATATTTATGCCTAATTAGTATATCTTTGAAAATCTAGGGTCTAGGTTTAAAGCTAAGGCGAAGATCTGGTTCTAGAGCGACTATATCATCATGCTCCCGGAAATGTGAGGATATAGATAGAAATCTGTATTAGTTAACCTAGATCGCTAAGCTCGATGGCGAGAGACTTGAAAGGATTATTTTTCTTATTTTCTTCATTTTAATTTTAATTTACACACCTATCAACACCCCTGTTTTCATTAAACCTTAAAATCAAAACCAAATTCACCAATTTTGAATATTACCAATCATTTATGCGAAGAAAACCCATCACGTGTTCGACCACCCCAGGCCGTATCTTTGCGATAGTTTTCTTATGCGTAGGAGGAGCCACAGGATATAAATATTGTTGATTCCGGATCACCCTACTGTGACACGAATCAAATGGCGCCGTTGCCGGGGATGGTGCCTAAGTGCAAGTGAGAAGCTGTGAAACACTTGTGATCCTCATCACAAGTATTGGTGAATTTCTTTTATATTACAATCGTTTTTTTTTATTTATTTCATTTCCTTTAAGGGTTGCGGTAAATTTGTTTGGTGTTGTCTTGTCTTTGCCTTACTGTTTTCTTTGGGAATCCTTGTTCAGTGGGTTTTGAATTGTGAGCAAATGGAACCCCATGAAGCTTGTCTGATCGGAGAGAAACCACAGGGCATACATGTCAATGAGGACTATAGACCTTCCATGTTGTAATCGGCTGACCATTGAAGGGAGAAATCCAAACAATAGGTCTATGAGGGACTATAGAGGACCAATGGATGAGTGCACCGTCTGTAGTGTTCCCTCAACATGCACCTCTACCTTCTCCACATTTTGCCTCAACTCCTCGACGCGACAACCACCAGCCTCATCCCGCTTGTTGAACAAGCCATCTGAATTTAAGCAAAATTAGGTGGATAACTTCATGAAGAGCAGGAGGATGGTGGATGTCCGGGCAGTAAAATTGACGCAGTAGAGAGCTCTCTGAACAAGGAATTGGATGAGTTCAGGCTGAGTGATAAAAAGTGTGACATCTGCGGCGGGTTCGGGGAGGAGTGTCTGCGGGGAGCCGGTGAGGCTCCCGAGGCGCCAGTAGAGAGCGGGGGAGGCGGAGGAATGGGCGGGAAGAGCACGAAGGCTTACCGCTGTCCAATCCTTATAAATTTGGATCCTAGTGCCATTGCTTGACCAAAAACTGACTGTGACGGCCTCCTCCCAAGAAGCCGGTGTATGCCACACTGCGCGACCGCAAATTCACGCAATGACACACCGGAACCTAAAGCACCATAAAGGCCACCCGTCAGCGCACGCCTGAAAACCTTGAAGCTAGTGGCCCGCGGTCAAACTTTGCCACTCGTCGAAACTGTGGCGGTGCTCACATCGCGCCAGCGGTGGATGGTTGGTGCGGGTTAGGACATGGAACACGAACCTCGGCATTGCTAGCTCCACCCGGTTCGGCCGGCCTCCAAGGCGAGGAGCGGAGTTTGGGGCTCGATCTCCCCAGCTTTGTTTTTCATTTGTCTTGTACTTATTTTATTTTTTATTCTACGTTTATGTTGATTTCTTTAATTTTTCTTTTTAGATTTTCTCTAATTTTTAGTTAATATTTGTTTTTAGCTTATTTTTCAATTTTATGCATTTTTTTTAAACTTTTTATGTGTTTATTTTGCGAGTTTGGCTAAAATTTTGCGAAAAGATAGCAGGAGAGAGCAACTGCGAATTTTTGCGAAATTTTGCAACACAGAAATTTTCTTGTTGATGAGAAATTTCTAACTTGTGAAAGTCGCAGGGTTCTTGAAGTACCGCAAAAGCGTGCGGACAACTCATCAAATAGAGACAAAAATGTGCCTGATAAGTTCAGGTAAAAAAAAAAAAAAAAATTTGATTTTCAAAAATCATATATATATATATATATATATATATATATATATATATATATATATATATATATATATATATATATATATATATATAAATTGTCTCACATATTAAAAGTTTTTATCTGTATTTGTTTATTTTCAAAAAAAAAAAAAAAAAAATTCGCGATTGAGAAATTTCGCTGACACAGAAATTACCTTACATTTTGCACCATATTTTTGTTTCCTTCATAACTTTTCATCGAACTCCGTTTAGGTGTTTTGGTACCGTTGAAAGATTAAGGAGTCTAGAATCCAAATATGGCAGAAAGAACACTTTTGAAATTGTATGAATATGTAATTTTCAAAATACTCCAACTAGTCACCTTTTTCCTCTCTTTTCTTCTCTAACTTGTTTATATATGAAGCCCAAATGAGTGAATAAGGTGTCGATGGAAAGCTTGTAGTATCAAAAACAAGCACATATATCATCAAGGAGGTACCACTTCTTTTCCCAACTTTCCAATCGAAAATACGTTGTGGATATGACATTTGGTTGGGAAAGTTAGCGAAGGAGTGGCATTTATTTTGTTTTATTTTGAGCAAGCCCGTTTAGTAATGCTCGATTGGCTTTGCTTTGGTTGTCCTTTTGTGTTAATTTTTCTAAGTATACACACTTTTATTAGTTTTGCCTAAGCATGTTGGAAATTTGAAACTTTGTCAATCTATTGATGTTAGAGTGATGCCATGCCTAGTTAAGTGGATGATTAGTTGAATTCTTGTTGTATTTAACCTTTTTCTTCCACCTTTAGCCTTCTTGCCTGGAGTGCACATCAGGTTTTCAACAATGGTGGCTTATACCTCTAAGCTGTTGTAAAACCTACCTAGTTTCATTGACCACTGTGTAGGTTAAGGACCCCATGAATAGAAGACGATGTGTCTTCGAGGAAAAAAGAAAAGAAAAAAAGAAAAATAATCGCAAGCTTTGCTTGTGAAACAGAAACACTTGGTCAGGGGTTTGCAACAACCTTCTGACTGGTGCCCTAAGCGGTGGTTGGGAGCCATGGAAGCTTAGTGTTCACTACACGGGTGAACAGGTGAGTTTGCGGGTTGTGGTGCTGGAGTTTAAATTCATTAGTCGAGTGGCTATGAAGTTGAGTGGTGAAAAGATCCTCATGACTTGGTGCCCTAAGCCTTGGTGGTTGGGAGTCATGGTGAATCCCCATTACATGGACTTTGGTGAGGTCAAGTCCTCGACATTCTCCCACAACACAAAAATTGTGGAATAAGAGTGGATCTTTGATCTGTTGGGTTTAGTTAGCATGCTAGGTTGTGGCAATAAGCTTGGCGGTTGAGAAGTGCGAGTTTGAAGTTTGTTGTTGAGTTGATCAAATAAACACTTAGATTTTGGTGGAAGTTTTGGTTGATTCACAGATGGAGCTCTTTTGATACTCCATTTTGTACTTAGCTTGTTGTTCTCTCGAGGTATGGTTATTAGCGAAGTTTCGGTAATTTTCATTGAGGGTTGAGCATTTACTCTTCACAACCTTTTGGTACAACCTTTGTAACATAATTTTGTTATCATTTGTATACTCTTTCTTTCTTTCTTTCTTTCATTGCTAAGGGACTAGCAGTAGTGTAGGTTGAGAAGTGTGATTAGTGCCCAAAGTGCTATTTTGAACCTTTATTTATTATAGGTTTTGGTACTTTTGTGTACTAATCTGTCGATTAACCCGATTTTGCATTAGGTCTATTCCTCTTGATGCATTTTTATGGCAAGTTTGCGAGTTTTTGTGACTAGTATGCCGAAATTGTTGAGTCGATCAAACATGAAGGGAGTGGAGTCAAACTACGACATTGTAGATCAAAACCGAGAAGAAGAATAGCGAAGCAGAGAAATTGGAGCACTGCGAAATTGGTTCTAGCGAAACAGCTGTTCGCTCACGCTGCCACGTTCCTTCTGGCACGCCACGTTCTGCGAGTTACCGCGCTTTTGTTGTTTTATTCTGAGTTTTGGTTTTTTCCTATTTTAACCGCGTAATAGCTTTAGTTTAGGTTTTCTTGTAATTTCCCTTGCTGCGACCGTATAAGCTGAGTCAGGTTTTGTAAAATCAATCAACTTCAAACAATAAAGTGACGGGGGAAGCTTCCTGTTCTCTCGCTTGGCTTCTCCTTCCTCTCCTCTGCTTCACTTTCTTTTTGTTTCTTTTCCATTTCTGACTACCAAACACACCACTTTGATGATGACAAATCAAAGGATGTTCGATAACTAAACCTCCCAGTGTGAAGGGAAGGCCACTAGGTGCAGTTTTGAAAATTATTTGCATGTTCTCATGCTCTTCATGTGTTAGTGTTTAAGGAGTATTTGTGCTCTGTTTCTCACAACTTGGGTTAAAATCTCTTAAGCATGCCCTCCTTAATGTGTTGTTGTGACTTTTGGGTTTAGTGGATACTTTCATTAGATCCCACTTGATGCCCCGGATTAGTTAATCTACTAGTTATCGTGGGAATGGGGTTTTGAGATGTGTTTTAAACTGCTAGGGATGTTATGCCTAATTAAATGCCATGCTCAAAAGGAAAATATAAAAGTGCAAGGTTTAAACTAAATGAAAGATCCAGGTTAGGAAATGACTTATATGTCATTCTCCCAAATCATCAGGCAGTACATGTTAGTTAACCTAAGAACACTAAGCTTAGTGGCCGAGACTTCAGGATTTATTTTCTTATTTTCTTCATTTTAATTTTAATTTGCACCTTATCAACACCCCAATTTTTCATCAAACCTTAAAAATCCAAAACCAAATTCACCAATTTTGAATCACTGCGAATCATTTGTGCGAAGAAAACCCATCCACGTGTTAGGCCACAGAGCCGCTATCTTTGCGGTAGTTTTGCTACGGTAGTAGGAGAAATTTTAGGATATAAATATTGTTGATGGGATCCACCTTTACTGTAAGCCTGAATCAAGCACTTTTTTCTAGTTTCTAACTATGACCGATGCTTGTGGGTGTATTCTCGAGACCTTGACTAGAAGATCCCTGTTGATGACATGAGAAGAAAGTAGGAAGAGACAATGGGATTTTGCTATTAGGTGAGCGGTGATTGGTTCTGAGCTTTGTGTTCGACAATGAAATTAAAGGTAAATATTGGAAGCCCATAGTTACGCGTACTATGCACCGTGAGTACCAAGATGTCCGTACATTGAAGAATATTATTGGTGGTCGGGAATGAAAAGAGATTGCAGTATGTATCCAAGTGCTTCATCATCATAGTGAAGCGGAGAGACAAAAGCCTTCTGGACTTTTGTAGCCCTTACCCATCCCAGAATGGAAATGGGAGCGCATTACAATGATTTTGTATTCAAACTCCCTCTCACGGTTTAGAGACATGACGATATTTGGGTAGTAGTCGATCGACTCACCAAGTACATTTCTACGATCGTGAAGTTTTCTCCTCAGCTAATTGAACTCTTTATGAACCATATAGTGAAGGTTGCATGGACGGTCATCGATCATCTCGATAGAGATCCATGATTCACTTGAAAGGGTTTGGAAGGATTGATGAAGGAACTGAGTGTCAGTTGAATTTGGTCTTAGCTTTTCCTCCGAGACCGATGGACAATGCGTGAGCTATTCGAGACCTTAGGGATATGGTGAGGTCATGATACTTTCTTGATTTAAAGGACATTGGAATGGTATCTACCTTTGCTTGAGGATTCACTTATAACAACAACTATCACTCAAGCATTGAGATATGTAAGCCTTATCTGCGACATTGTATGGGTAACAATGTCGCACTCAGTTATGGTGGAATGAGGCCGTGAAAGAAATTACTAGGTCTTTGGGTGTACAAACGACAGTGGATAAGGTTAATGTTATACGTGCCAGGTTGAACAAGCGGCTCAGGATAGGCAAAAAAGCTATGCGGTTAAACATAGAAAAGGATCTTGGTTGAGGTTGAAGATCGAGTATTCTTGAAACTCTCTCCTTGGAAGGCGTGATGCGGCTTTGGGAAGCTAGGGAAACTAAGTCTCGCTACATTAGACCTTTGAGATTGTTGAGAGAGGATGAGTCAAGGTCAAACATAGATTAGACTTCTTGGGAGGAGCTCTCTCGAGTCATATTAATGTTTACATCTCATGCTATGTAACAGTATATCTCGAATCCTCACATGTGTTGGAGACATACAAATTGGCGAGGTGATATCTATGAGGAGGCGACCGGTGCGGATTACGGGTAGAGAAGAGAAGGACCTTGCAGCAAGGCTTGATATCATAGTGAGAGATCTGCTGAGCTCCACTATTCGGAGGTGACTTGAGGCGGGAGGTAAATCTTGGAACCAGTACACTCTTAGAATGCTCGATCTTAGTATTGAACTCATGAGTCTTTATTAGGTGTGTGTGTGTTATTGGTTATGACTGCGTCAAGATATAGGTCGGTTGGATTTAAGCTATTGTGGATCTTTTTATATATATTTGAGGTATTATATTAATGCATGTGTTTACTTTCTTTCTTAAAGTGGAGTTCCATTGGATATCCCCTATGGATTGTACAGTGGGACTTCACTGAGCCGAGACGACAGGAATCACGGAGGGGTATCGGGTCGGTCTTGTCACGGAGCTCTATGCCTAGGCGTGCTCTCCTACGCTTAGGCATAGGGGTGTCATGCTGAAACCGAAAATGGACCAGTTTTGGCCATTTTCACCATAAATCTTTCAACAGTAAACTAACTTTCGGAAACCAACCACAAAGCGGCAAGCCAACCAAATACATATGTATAGAAGAGTTAGGGTTTTCTATTGAGAACATAGATAAAAGGGTTAGGTTAATTTTCACAACATCAAATGAGAAATTTTCATACACTTGAGTTCCATATCTTAACAAATATGAGAAGTTCGAACACAGTTTCTTCTCTTCTTCTTTTCCTCTCTTTGCTTGAACAATTGAAACCAAAAATGGCTTCTTCTCACAAAAACCGTAAGCCTAACCTCACTCTAATAATGAAATGTTCTCTACTATAAGGCCATGTTTGGCCTTATCTCCTTTGTACATTCTCCAACCAGCCGTCGGTCCTTTTCTTTCTATTACTTACAATTCAACTATCCAATCTCTACTTTAACATATACTCTTCTTGTGTTATGAATCTTAGTCCCTATTTACAAATTACCACCCTAATATTTTTCCACTTTTACACTTTAATTTCCTAAAATGCAAATTTTAATTATATTATGCTCAAACATGTAATAAACTACTAGGGTATAATTGGGAGTATTGTATAAACTATCCTCCTCTAAAGAATTCTTGTCCTAAATTATAATTCGAATTGAAGGAGTTGCATACTAGGCCCTCATTGTCATTGGCTCTAAGGCTTCTTCCATACCATGATGTTGCCAAAGCACCTTTACTGTAGAGACTTGTTTATTTTGTACTCTGCTTTTACTCTTTACAATTATTCGAGAATTTCTCGCTTTCGCTCTTCATCAAAAAGCAGTTCTGATTGTACTGGTTATCTTGTACAAAGCAAGATAAGGATTCATCAGAATTTATTCTTGAAGCATTTACACATGGAACACATTATGTAATTTGGCTAACTCGCTGAGAAACAACGATACATCGTCCACTTTTTTCTAAAAATCTCATAAGTAACTCTATAAAACTTGACTTTTTCTTTTTCTTTCCAAACCAGAGTGCTTCTCCATGGTGATAGTTACTTTAAAGAAAACCTTATCTTCAATTTCAGACTCTAGTCCTTTCTTTTCGGGATTCGCATAAGACTTTTCATCATCAGCAAAATTTTTAACTCCTCATCGAATGATCCCAACTTTTCTTCTCCGTCTCTTTCTTACTCATGTCAAGAATTCTGTTCACTTATGCCTGCTCAATTTTGTCCAACATACAGGAGTCTTACATTTTCTTCCATAAGCTTCATAGGGGGGCCACAAGTACCATTTCGACCCGATAACTCGTTGTTACAGAAAATTCCATGCGAAATATACTCATCCCAACTTCCAACAAAATCTAAAGACATAACCCAAGCATATCTTCTTCCAAATTACTGAATTACTCTTCAGACAGTTCATCTGCTTGTATTAGAAAGGCGTACTAAAATTTAGCCGAGTACCCAAGGCTGATTGTAATTCTTTCCAAAACCTTAACATAAACCGTGGATCGCTGTCAGACACTATTGATAGTGGAATCCCATGAAACAGAACTATCTCGTTTACATACAACTCCACTAACCGATATATAGAATAGTCAAGTCGGACTGATAAGAAGTGAGCAGACTTTGTGAGTCTATCAACGATTACCCAAATTGAATCATGTTTCTTTTGGGTGAGGGGAAAACCGGATGCAAAATCCATAGTAATGTTATCCCACTTCCATTGTGGAATTGGAATGGGATTTAGCAAACCAGACGATACTTGATGTTCAGCTGTTACTTGCTAACAAATTAGACATTTGGATACATACTCTACGATATCCTTTGTCATCCCTCGCCACCAATAGTATTGTTTCAAATCTTGATACATCTTGCAACCTCTAGGATGCATGGTGAATACGGTATTGTGGCTTTCATACAACAATTTCTTTTTCAATTCCTAGACATTCAGTACACATAATCTGCCCTTGTTATACAAACCGCTATCATCATTTATAGAATAGTCAGTCTTGTCTCTATTACTAACTAATTGTACTCTTTCTTGCAACTTAACATCATCTTTTTGAGCATCAATCATCATTTGCTTCAACTCAGGCATAACTCTCAATTGAGTGAACAAAGCTCCATCAACTGTAAATCTCCATGTACAATGTTTCGGGGACAAAACAGAAATTGTTTTTCTACTTAAGGCATCTGCCACCACATTAGCTTTTCCTAGGTGGTAATCAATTATGCAATCATAGTCCTTAAACAATTCTAACCGCCGACGTTGGCTCAAGTTCAATTCCTTATGAGTTAACAGATACTTAAGACTCTTATGATCTGTAAATATTCTACATTTTTCACCATATAAGTAATGTCGCCATATTTTCAAGGCGAACACTACCGCTGCCAACTCCAGATCATGTGTGGGATAGTTTTGCTCATGCAGTTTCATCTATCTAGAGGCATATGCCACTACTTTTCCATCTTGCATCAATACACATCCCAAGCCTATCTTTGAAGCATCACTATACAAAACATATTCTCTACCTGAAGTAGGCTGAGTTAACACTGGTGCTTCAACGAGTATTTTCTTTAACTGATCAAAACTTGACTGACATTTGTCATCCCAAACAAACTTTACCCCTTTCTGGAGTAACTTAGTAAGTGAGGATGTTATGATGGAGAATCCTTTTACGAACCGTTGATAGTACCTTGCTAAACCCAAGAAACTTCTCACCTATGTTACATTTCGAGGCGGTTTCCAATTCAAAATCGCTTCAATCTTTGCAAGGTAAACTCTAATACCCTCTGCAGATACAATATGGCCTAGGAATGACACTTCCTTAAGCCAAAAATCACATTTACTTAATTTTGCAAACAACTTTCTCTCTCTCAGGATCTACAACACTATCCTCAAATGATGTTCATGTTCTTGTGTTAGAATACACCAAGATGTCATCTATGAATACCACTACAAGTCGGTCCAATAGCGGGTGGAATAATTCCAATTGTCAAGTCCATGAATGCGTCGGTGCATTAGTAAAACCCAAAATGGCATTACTAAAAACTCATAATGACCATATCGAGTTCTAAAGGTTGTTTTGGGGACATCAACATCTTTCACTCGAAGTTGATAATATCTTGATCGCAAGTCTATCTTAGAAAAGACACTTGCTCATTTCAACTGATAAAAAATATCTTCTATTCTCGGCAATGGATATTTATTCTTTACTGTTACCTTATTTATTTGCCGATAATCAATGCACATTTGAAGAGTGCCATCTTTATTTTTGACAAACAAAATTGGCGCACCCCAGGGTGAAACACTGGGTCGGACGAATCCCTTGTCCAATAATTCCTGAAGTTGAGTCTTCAACTCTTTTAACTCAGTTGGGGCCATTCAGTAGGGTGCCCTAGAAATAGGAGTTGTCCCTTGTACAAATTCAATAGACATATCTACTTCTCTTTCGGGTGGCAATCCCGGTAATTCCTCAGGAAACACATCAGGGAATTCCTTTATCACTGGAATATTTTCTAGATTTACCTGTCCTCTCTTGGAGTCAAGTACCAAAGCTAAAAAGGCTTCACAACCTTTTCTAAGACTACGTTCATTTATATGTAGATTGATGCTTTGACAATCGGAAGGTCAAAGATAATGATATTTCTGGAAGGTCGTAATATGGTTAAAGATTTTCTTATCATACAACTATACCGATGCTCGATAACCAATCCATGCCCAAAATCAAATCAAACTCATGAAAAGGAAAAGCAATCAAATAAACCAGAAATTCCCTAATACAGACCATTAGGGTATAATTCTTATACACTCGGTTGACTTTAACACTATGCCCCAGAGGATTGGTAACAAGCATGTCATATGCTAAAGGTTCTATTGATGGAAATTTATCACTCAATTATTCAATGCATATATAAGAATGTGTAGAACCTGGATCTACCAAAGCATGCATTTCATTGTCATAAAGAATGAAATTACTCGCAATAATCCCCTCTCGGTGGCATCATGATCTCGAGCCTCACAAGATAAGCTCGAAGCTCGATCAGAGTAAAGTAGCATGATTACTATCTCCGGCAATACCTCTTCCTCGTCGCCTTGAACCACCTCACCCTCTACCTCTATCACGAGTCGATGGAGGTACATTTGATCCCTCCCCTACATTCCTCCTTGAGGATTTCTAAAAATCTCCTGCATCTGCGTACAATTTTCTATCATGGTCCGTGCTTCCACATCGGTGTTTCACCCCCCCAATTACCGCCCGCAAATACCATAATGATTTTTTGCGACAAAGGCGCTATCTCAGCCTTTTCATCTTGTCCAATTGAAATGCCTCTAACGGAAAGCTCCAGGTTTGGCCAGTAGACCTTGTCTCCACCTATTGCCGCAAAACCAGCGTACCAGAGTCCTGAGACTCTTCAGTCCTTTACTGTAAGATGAACCACCTCTAGAGAACTTTCTCTCTCGATTTCTTTCTTGACTCTTCATTTCCGATTTCTTTATTTTCATTGTCGCTTGCACCAGCTGATAAAATTTCACTACTTGCAATGATGTAACAACTGTGAGGTACCTTTTTATAGACTCCATTAGGCCATCCTCAAACTGTCTACATTGGAAAGTTTCTATAAGAACTAATTCTGGTGCATACTTACTAAGGTGGCTAAACTCTTTCTCATATTCCACCACTGCCAGATTCCCTTATTTCATATTAAAAAATTGCTTTCACCTGGTCTCTTTATAATCATTAGTGACATACTTTGTTTGAAATTCTCGGACAAAGAAGTCCCATGAAATTGGGTTGGGAAGAAATGGATTTCTTAGAACTAGCTTCCACCAATGATAAGCTACACCTTGCAGCAGTGAGACCGTACATTTTGCCATTTGTTCAGGTGGACATTTTACTTCGTCTAACGCTCTTTGTAATTTTTGAAGCCAAAACTCGGTTGTATTAGACTCTTCTAAACTTGTACCAAGGAATTCTTCCACTCTATACTTTCTTATAGAATCAATTGGAGCTCAAGAGGTCGTGAGTCGATCTAAGACCCTTGCCATATCTTGAGAAAATTTTAACAACGCTTCAGTTGAAGCATGTTCACTTCTAGCCGACCGAGACGGACCAGAGACTGATGGATCCATATTCATAGGATTGACCCTTTCAACTGTTTCCTCCACAACTTCCTAGGATTGATCCATTCTAAACAATATACAAAATAAGGACATCCGCATTAGGCCAACACAATACTATGTAGGTACATTTTGAACCTAATAAGTTTTCCAAAAACGCCTAAACCTAGGCTCTGATACCATTAAAATTGCCATGCCCTTATCCTCACCTGGGCGAAGAGAGGGGGAGGGACACGGGACTGGGACTCCTTTAATTAATTTTCTGACATTGGTGGACCCATTTCAATAAACAAATCCATATATCATAATATAACTTATAAAACTACCATCGTAATGGTGTTTAAAATGTCCTGTACATATATTCCTAAGTCACATTTACTTGTACTTACACAAATTCACTATTACCAAAATATTACATTTACATTTCAAGACAAAGTCAAAACCTATATCAGGTGGACTCCTATTGCTGTGTTGGCCTTGTTGTATACAGAATGCCTCGGATGTCCTCTTTAGTACCTACATGAATGAAACATCCGTGCTAAGCTTATAGCTTAGTGGGAAACAGATAACAGATATGACTACTTGGAGATGGTCCACATACATATAACAAAATAGATTTATCAGAATTACATATAACAGAAATCTATATCAGAGTTTTCATATAACATAATTCTTATAACGGAGTTTTCATATCTCCCGTAGGAGTTCAGAATAGAGATCTTGTATAGAAAGTACATGTATGTACATTACAGAACAGATCTGATTCCTTATGCTTTCTTATTATTCATTATTCAGATTCTTATCATATAAATGCTCGTCAGATGTGACTAAAGAATAAATGAAACGAGGACTTTAACACAATAGGTACCCAAAGGTATGGTACACTATCAACGCAGATGTGTCTCGCCCACGCAATGCGGCGCCGTAGCACTCAGCGGTGAGTGCCGTCGTATCAATGTAGACGTGTCTGCCCACATAACAGAAGTGTCGTAGCATAATGCAGGAGTGCCATCGTACTGAACAAACATGCATATTCATTCACTATCCGGTCTCCGACAGGCATACAATTATATATATTATTAAGCTTGTTATATTGTTCTTAATCACATTAGCAATTAAGGGGCAAGAAACAATGTCTTCGCAATGACAGAATCGTCGAGGCAGTGAGGTACAGAGCATTTTATAACTTATAATTCATATGCATGTGTGGACCCTTTCATTCACTTGTTAGGATCCTCAAAATTTTATGTCTAATTATCTGCCATTGAAAGTCCAAACAAAAGAGTAACAGATTGTAGAATTAACTAAAGAAAGATCAAAACTGGAACTGTAGCTTGGCCTAGGCGTAGAGGTTCGATTAGGCATAGTAGTGCTACACCTAGGAGTAGAGGTTCGCCTAGGCCTAGTAGTGCTACGCCTAGGCCTAGTAGAAACTCGTATGGGTCTTTAGTCCACCTAGTTAAGACCAAACCCAGATGTGATTAGTGTATGCCAAACTCGTACGTGAACTCAAGAACTTCCTTTTCACCCCCGACAATGGCGCCAAAAACTTGTTAAGACCATTTTTTATATACTTGAAAAGATGGATTTGTTCCTTTTTTGTAAAATGATTCATTTAAAATTTTTGTGTGGTCTTGTTCACTGCAAATGCACAGGTCATACAAGTAATAAAAGTGGATATTTAAAGTCCAGATATCGTTCCCACGAGGAAGGATGATAAATCAAAAGACTAACTACTCTAACTACTCAAGAACATTACAATTTGAATGCCACTATTATGATGATAAGAGGACTAAATATGTAGTCTTAAATTGAAATCTTAAATATACAAAAGTAAAGTTTAATAAAATTGGGGTTGAGGATTCACTGAGTGAGACAAAACAGGACATGGATCAATTAGTAATAATCAATTTCTGCATCATTTCAATTCATAGCTCAACCATAAATTGGAAAACTGAGTTTGTTAAAGATGCAAGGTAGTATAGTTTGGATTTCTCCCTTAACCATACTTTTCACTGATTAAAGGTTCATATTCATTTCTAAGACATGATTCTAATCAGTTACTTGTAATATATAACCCTCTTTCTAAGATTAAAATATTTTTCCTTTTCAGTACACTTCATACTCAGATCTTAGGACTAAAGAATTCTTGCTCCCATAGACAGGATATTGCAAGCCTTCTCCAATTTGATTGACACCTCATCCTACTATTGTGATGAAAATTTCCTTCTCCTTGATTAGATCTTTGCCAACATGGGATCATAATCAATTCAGCAAAAAGAAGAGAGACCTCTGAGTGATTAAACAGACACTTCATTCAACAATCCTCAAATTATAAGTGAGTTGGTGATCTATCTGAGTAATCCTTCAAAGTTCATTAGTTCCATAGTATTAGTCTACCATACCCACAAGGAACTGCTTTACACTCTCAGGATTCTCCATCTCTGTGTCACTCAAAGGGCCTTCTGGAAATCAAAGCGAGATACAGTACCTAGCATTGGGTACACGGTACTAGTACTGAGAACAAGTAAATTTATAAACAATACCAATAAAATACATTCAAGAATTCTAATTAAAGCTTTCTTCCATCTTATGTAGAAAAATGACTATCATCAATGACCCATTCCTAGTGAGCTTAACTTTTCAAAACTGGTTCACTCATATTAATGACCAACTGATCATGAAAATTCACTGAAATCATAAACGAACTGAATAAATGAACTCCAGAAACTTTCCATTATCCATTTAAATCAAACAGTGATGAAAAAGATGATTTTATAAAGAAATACCAGCTCGAAGCTACACTTCAGTAGAATACCAAAATCCAGAAAATTAAAGGAAAACTAACAAAATAAAGCTACACTAAAACTAAATCTACTAAAATGGAAAATATATATATATATATATATATATATACAAGAGTCTTCAACCACCCAGACGACCTAGAGTTACGGAAGCTGAACACATTGCCCTAAAAGCGTCTATTTATAGGCTTTCCAATGTTGGGCCTCACTTCATTAATTACATTGTGGATCCCCAAAAATTTCAGTCTAACATCTCTTGGTCGCACATAAGTTCTCATTACCGACGAGCTACCTTTGTCACGTCACTGTAGTTTGTTTTTTGTCGCGACCTATTCTTTGGGCTTGCTCTTGATTGTGTTAAGCACATACTTTGATAATGTCAAAAAAAAAAAAAAAAAAAAGAACATGATTTTATTTAGCGCCTTGTTCTTGGCTGACAGAATGCCTTGTGTTGCGACACCCAACCTATTTGCAACCAGCTTCTCATGTCCTTGTCCTTCTGAAGTTTGTCACGACAAACATTTACCTTTTTAGCCTGTCAACTCTGTCACGACAGGATTTCTTTGAGTCCTTAGTAATTTTTGTCTCGACAGGAAACTCCTTGATCACGAAAGACTTTTCTTCTTTAATTCCTCTAACTTGTTGAGTTGTGTTGCGACATAGAATTATTTGTTGCGATACAATTGCCTTGGCTATGCTCAGTTCTTCTTCAATTTCTATCACGACCTAATTTTTCTCTATCGCGACAAAATTTTATCATTCCATAGCTTCTATTGTCGCGATATAAAACTTCTTTGTCACGACATAGGTTTTGCTTTCAACTCTTGATCATGTCACAACAAGAATTTCTTTGTCCCCATCCTTCTTGTAAGCCGTTTCAAATCTTTGTCGATAGGAATTCACTCTCCTTCATAGTTTTGGTTGTCGCGATAAAATAATATTTGTCGTGATGAGATTTTGTTGCTCTTGGTTATGAATTCGGAATGTTTTGTTGCGACAAGATTTTCTTTGTTGCGACAAAGAATTCTTCCTTTTTGAGTCGGGCTTCTCGATGCAAAAACTTTGTCGCAACATAAAAACACTTGTCTCAGTTGACTTGTGTTGTAATTTGAGCAATTTCTGTCGCGATAGGATTGTCTTTTGTTGCGATAGAGTTCATCTATTAGTCTTCAGCTTTTTATGTTGCGACAGAAATTATATTGTCACGACACAACTTCTTTGCTCTTTGCTTTAATTGTTGTCGCGACAGAGTCAAGGATTGTCGCAACAGTTTTCTTCACAATCTTCTTTAATAATGTCGTGACAGAAAAACTCTTTGTCGCGATAAAATTTCTCTTTTAGCCAATGAGTTATGTCTGAGCTTTGTTGTGACATTTAGTTGATGGCTGCGACATAGTTCCTTTGGCTTGCTTGAATTTTGTGTCGCGACATATGAAAATTATGTCGCGACAAAGACTGCTGCATTTTCCACCTTTTTTTGCTTCTTTTCTTCTTGTTTTCTCTCTTTTTTCAAATAACACCTGCAAAACATAAAGTTGGTAAATATTCCATAATTTGACATAAAAATAGATCTAAAAATTTTAAAAATATTCTAGAAAAATGGATTAAAAATAGATGAGTTTAAGACTTTGGTCAAATTTCCAAATCCTAAAGTTTTGCTTGTCCCTACAAAGAAAGAAATTTTGTCTGTCTCTCAAACAATTCACCTTTTATTTTTAAGGACATTTTCCTGCTTAAGCTCAATGGGGTAGGGAAACATATGTCGGCTTGTAAATTACTTCTAAACATGTTTCCAATCTAGAATCAGTGAAGATTTCCTTACATTAAGTCTTAATATATTGAACCAACAAATAATTCATATGGTGTAACAATTTAATCATTAAATCCCGATTTGTTGTGTATGTAGCCGGTCTTTACTCTTTTCTTTTAGCGTATCGCTTAATCTTCCGATAATACTAGCTTGGCATAATTTCTTTCATATTTATAGTCTCATATGCTTGTTTATCATATTAATCTCCACTAATGTAGGCATAACATCACTCTATAATCAAATAGGTCTTTAGGCTTGTAATGTGGCTTCAAAGTAATCGTGGGTAATTTGACACTTTAGGCTCAATTGTACCCATATTTCACTGACAACTTACACTCTTGCCTTCTGGATACATCCTTGATTTCTCTTGATTGTAAATTTTCAACCTTCCCATCAGGTCTGTGCATCTTTTTGCATATTCTTCATTATGGTATTTTTTTCTCTTTTCCTTTCCCACACATAGAAGATAACTTCTCTTTCTTATTTTAGAAGCCTTTTCACTTTTTATATCTCACCAAGTTTTATGGAATGGTGCAATGTTGGTCTTTTTAAGATTTCTACCACCCTTAACGAACTTTGGGTTAGTAACTCCCATACCAAATGGCATTAGATTACTACATGTTGAACAACACCCCTAAGAACTTATCGGTTCATGTATGAAGGCTAAGACCAAACTCATTCCTCCTTAATGTTTTACTTTCTACAAATCTTCTTTCATAATCCTCTTCATCTTTTCTTATTTCTTTGCATTGTTTTTCTCAACCCTTTTCATCATTTTCTACAACTTGAAATAATATTCCCCAAAACTTGTCATTTTCTGTCCTTGATGTACTTTGTCTGATAATCTGGGCAAATAAGGGTTCTTTATTGTAGGATTATGTTTAGGGAAGAAAATTGGCTTTTCATTTGCTGGTTGATGATGAGCTTGGCTGTAGGCTCAAATAAGGAACTAGTGTATATGCTTATGCATATAAAAGGGCAGCCTTTGAAAGGCTCAAACTTCCTAGGATGGCCTAAATCATTTCCTGTTAGTGGTATTGCCTAGGATTTCCCCTTGACTAATAATCTAACAAGTTTTAGGACATTGGAGAGCTTACTATGATGGATCCCAAAAGATGTTCCTAGTCTTGACACAATTTCTTTCAGAGTTATTATTGACCATGTGTAAAATTTATTAGGATTTTTATAACCAAATTGTTTACACAAACAAAATTATAGGTCTTATTTGTTCCATCAATTTATTAAAGCCTTCCTTAATCTTGAAGTTCAACACATTCATTCATAACCTTACAACTTTCCATTTCCATTCATTTCATCCTACCCCAATGCATCTATCAGATTTTTGTTTGGTTTTGAGATTTGTTGTTGTGTTGCCTAACAATTTATGAGATTCATTTTAATCATGCTTTCAGCTCAAAATAATCCAACACATCCACAATTTAATTCTTTCATCAATTTCATTCAACCAAACATGCTGCAGCAATTTAACAATTAGATCCAGGTAGATGGTTTCTCAATTATTTCAACTAAGCTATTTATCACAAGTCAAAGATTTCTAACTATTAAACATGAAGGAAGGAAAATGTAGACAAAAAAAACAAACAAACAAACAAACAAACGAGAAAAATAAAACAAAAGTGAACACAATCTTGCAAAGAATTTTCTATTTTATTGAATTTGTCAAGGATTTGGTACTGGTTACATAGAGGAAAAAGATATGGAAGAGCAAGACAATTTTCATTTTTTACTCCTTGCAGCCTTTTCCTTGGCAGCTTCCATTCTTAACTATTCTTTAACCTCCTCTACTGGGGTTAGTTCTTTCTTCTTTATTACACCAAGGGCTTTATTTTTAGTTGGTTCTTTACAGGGTTCAGAAGGTCCTTCTTTATTTGGATTTGGATTTAAGAAAGGTAGTATTGGATTTGTTTCTCTTGGAGGGACTACTGTGTATGGCACACAATCTGAGATCCTAATTTATGACAATGACACTTTCTTTTTGTTCGAGATTGTCTTCATAGCCAGTCCAAAATTTTTGCATTGCTCCGTCGCCTCTCCGCTCTTTAGCCAATGACTCAAGGAGAAGTGCCTCACGTTGACTTTCTCATAGGTCATTAGGCGAAAGCTTTGCTTGTAGTGTGCCATACTATTCAACTAGTACCGGTCCCTTTTTTTCTAATTCATCTTTCCATTCTTCATCTCTTTTCTTAAGGCATCTTCCAGATTTTGGTCCCTTCTTCTGAGCTTTGCCTCCATGTACTCATCCCTGAATTGTAGTTGGAGCTTTAGCTGGTTGTCCCTTTCTTTCATCTCCTGTTTCATCGATTTTAGCACCTTCATCAGTTCTGCATTGTTACACTGGTGCCCTGAACTTCCAACTTGTTCCTGATGACCTGCCTCAAACTGGGGTGCATTCAAGACGGGCTCGGGCTTCCCTGCCTCTCGTCGCCTCGAAGTACCGACTCCCATCGTTGGCTTGTGGAACCTTTAGGCCCCTTTCTTTCCTCCCCACCCTTCTCTTCCCCTTTCCTCTATTCTTTGAACCTTTAGTCACTCATGTCAATGTTAGAGGGGATGCCCTGGGGTATGTTTCTTCTAGTCCCCATTCTTCCTCAACTCCCCTAAGAAGGCATAGGCTGGTTATAGTGGCTGGGTGTGGAATCAATCCCCTGCAATTGCTTTCGGAGTAGCTTAAGATGGAATTTTCAATGATTTTTCCCACATTTATCTTATAACCTTTTAGCAATGCATAAAGGAGGGTTGCTTCGTCCCTTCTCATTGTGTTGAGGTGCTTTAAGAGCAAAAGGACAAAGCTGATGAAGTAAAACCATACCTTAGCCTCTTCAGTTAAGTCTCCTCTAGAAATGGATTTGTAAAGGGTTTTCTTTGTCCCCTTCCATTTTGCTTTCTAATAGAAGCAAAAAGTCTACCATCTTTCGTATTCTAAATTCTTTCAATAGTTTCGAACTTCGGTTTCATCTTTCTCGCACCTTCGCATCGAACAACATATTTATCCTCTCTTTGTTGAAGGCTATCCAATGTCCTCTTACATATACTTTATTTCCTTCTTTTTCCACCATATTAGCAAAAAATTCTCTCACCAAAGCAGCGCACCCAGGTTCCTTATGCTTGCCTAGTGCTTGCCATTTTCTTAAGCATTTCAACGAAATAGGAGATAAGCTTTTTGAAACCTCCTTCAGCAATGAAACCTTTGTCCTTTAGACTTTTCTCCATTGGCGTGACTCCTTGTTTGAGATAAAGTTTCTTACTTTTTCAGCTCTCTGCTCTGTTTCAATTTCTTCAGTTCTCCTTTTCCTTTTTCTTGATTCTTCCTCTATTGGTTCAAACACTACACTTCGTCCCTTCACCTTGCTCAAACACGCTCGAGTGGGCTCGAACCGGCCTCATTCTCCCACTTAGCATACTCTTCCATGATTTCGTTAAGGTTTGGAACCAGGTTGGCGGGCTCAGACATCATGAGAGAGTGGTTAGGGTTTTGGAGCTCTAGGGTTTTTAGAAGGCAAGATGAGAGAGATTTTGAGTATGAAAACTGAGAGGGTTGATGGTTTACGAGAAAGGTGGCCCTTCAGTTTTCAAAATTTTTCTATTTATAAGCTAACTATTTTGTTGTGTTTTCATTAGATGTCGCGATAACGACTTCCTAGGGTTCGTTCCATTTCTAATACGATGTCACGCTAGACTGAAATAATTGTTGTGACAGAGTTTTGTAATCATTTGGAAACTGGGCCAGTCAAATGTCGTGACATTAAGAAAAATGTTGTGACATTCTTTTTAATGCATCTTCTGAGTCTATGTCGTGACAATGAAAATATGTGTCGCGATATAAACTTGCCTTTTCAAATTGAGTCCAAAATCAATTATGCCACAACACAGAGAAAGTATGTTGCGACATTTTACTAACATTTTCTAGACTTGCATCTTTCCCAGTTTCTCACTCAAGACACATTCAAAGTAAGGTGCATTCACTCATATCCAACTGAACATACTTGTGCAAACTCCTTTAATCATCAAAGACTCTCATTTCAAGTATGAACAACAATATTTCATTTGTTTATTCAATATAATCTGCAAGGCTGATGTTCAAACTAAAAAATTTGAAAACAACAAAGCTATCATTCATTTTCTGCATTTAAACTAAACTCAAATTCCCTCAAACTTCAATTATGCATTATCATTAAGAACAAATTGAAGGAAATAGAAATACTCCCCCTTGTAGCTATTTTTTGCAAATTTCTTTTTGAGACAGTGTGCTTCTTACTAAAATTTATCTTTAATATGGCTTCATTGTCCTGAAAAATCAGCAACAACTAAAAATAAAACTTCCAACATAATTAATACTAAATAAAAAACACACAAAATTTAACCACATTAATCTAACTATTAAAAATTAAAATCCTACTTAGGTTGCCTCCCAAGAAGCTGCTCAATTTACTGTCTTTAGCAAGACATTGCTGATAAATCCTTCATTTTCAGCATCTCTTTGTATGCTCCTCTAGTCTGAGCTGTTCTTCCTCAATTTCTTCCTAATGTATGTCTCATTCTACATCTTCTTGTTTCCTTGAAATTCATTGTTTTTGCTCAAGGAAGTAGATGTGAAATCTTCTGGATTTATCTCTGTACTACTGGGAAATGCATTCCTTGATTGGTTTTGCAAGGACAGGGCTAACTGCCCTACTTGAGTTTCCAAGTTCCTTAATGAAGCATTAGTATTTGTCTGAAACATAGTTGTGTTTGCTTTGAAATTTTCAAGTTCAAAAAATCTTTTCTCATGCATATCCAGAATTCTTTTGTTTTCTGACAAGAAATGCAACATTTGATCTTCAAATGATTGAGTCCTTTTCTGACCCTGATATTCTCCTTTATTGTCCTTTAATGCTGCTATTCTCGAACCTCACGATGGTAATTTGCTCGTGTCTGGGGCCCCGTCGTGGCTCCTCCTCCTCCATATGAAAAGTTTTCATGGTTCCTTAGTGCCGGTGATGGTGCGTTAGCAAGTCGAGCCAGTTTGAAGTGATAACTCTTTGCTCACTTATATACTTGGTCTTCAACTTATAGGCTCTTCTTCAACTGGTCCCCATCGCTTCTAATTCCTTCTTTAACATCGCCTCCCACTTCATGTGCAAAGGTGCATTCTCTTTCATTGCTTCCTAGTTTGTCTATCACTGTGATCCTGCTCTTTGCTTCTATGACAAATTACATGGTTAAGCTCAATCAAACCACTTCCTTTAGTCCGTTGTTGCCCTCGCTTCGCATGGAGCCTCTTATAGTTGCATTTGGCAAGGTCTTCAATCAGTTGCCTTGCCTCCTCTGCACTTTTTATCTTAAAAGCCCCACAACAAGATGCGTCAATTATACCCTTGGAGGCATAATTCATGGCATGATAGAATATATCCATCTGAGAGGTCAGATCTATTCCATGTATAGGACATCTTTTTAATAGTCTCTTAAATCTTTCCCATGCAATGAAGAGACTCTCCTCTTCCCCCTGCTTGAAGACAATTATTTATCCTCTTCTCTAAGAAGTTAGAGCTGGAGGAAAAAATTTGCTCATATAGGCCTCCTCCAACTCTTCCCAGCTGTTCATTGATCCAACTGGCAATGAATCGTAAACCATGTCGTCGCCACATCTTCAAGAAAGGAAAGAGCTAAAATTTTGATTACTTGAATCTCACCTTATTTAGTTTGACTGCGGTTGGCCACCTTATGAATCTTCATACTTATTAGATTCGTAGGATGACTAGTTGAACCCGGGTGTCATTGCACTATGGTAATCAATGCTAACTTCAGCTCAAATTTGTTGGCTTCTATGGTAGGTTGTCTCACTGCAGAGTACTCCTCTTGGATAATAGGCCTCCAAAAGTCCTCCATAGTATTAGGCCTTTGAGTTCTCTTTGCTTCTCCTTTTTTTTCTGGAATAGCCTGCAGTCTTTATGTTTGATTTTCCATACTTCTGGATTCTGCAACTGTGATCTTCCTCAGATTATTTAGTGTTCTCTCAATTTCAGTGTCTAGAGGCAGCAGATCTACTTATGGTTTTCTATGCATTTAAAATCTTCTTGAAATAGAAACACACTAAGATCAAATGAATTCTGTGGGAGACAGTTATCTCCTTTTAAGCTCATATAAAAGTTTCCAAAGAGTTTCTTCATCTAACGCATTAAACTCGTTATGGATTTTCTGAAATTTATAATATCAAAAAGAAAAATGTCAAAATTAGTAAATCCCTTTTTGGTTAGAATATTGATCCTTAAATTCATCAATTTGATTCCCCGGCCAACGGCTCCAAAAACTTATTAAGACCAAACTGTATGATGTGATCAGTGTATGCCAAACTTCTGGTACTGCCAATCAAGAACTTTTCAGTTCCTAGTAACGGCGCCAAAACTTGTTAAGACCATTTTTTATATACCTGAAAATATGGATTTATTCATTTTTTGTAAAATGATTCATTTAAAATTTGTGTGTATGGTCTTGATCACTGCAAGTGCACAGGTCGTACAAGTAATAAAAGTGGATATTTAAAGTTCAAATATCGTTCCCACGAGGAAGGATGATAAATCAAAAGACTAACTACTCCAACTACTCAAGATCATTACTATTTGAACTCTACTATTATGATGATAAGAGGACTAAAAATGTAGTCCTAGATTGAAATCTTAAATATACAAAAGTAAAGTTTAATAAAATTGGGGTTAAGGATTCACTTGCGAAACAAAACCGACATGGATCAATTAGTAATAATCAATTTCTGCATCATTTCAATTCATAGCTCAACCATAAATTGGAAAATTGAGTTTGTCAAAGAGGCAAGGTAGTATAGTTTGGATTTCTCCCTTAACCATATTTTTCACTGAATAAAGGTTCATATTCATTTCTGATGTCTAATAAGTTACTTGTAATATATAACTCTCTTTCTAAGATTTAAGTATTTTTACTTTTCAGTACTTCATATTTAGATCTTAGGACTAAAGAATTCTTGCTCCCATAGACAGGATATTGCAAGCCTTCTCCAATTTGATTGACACATCATTGTACTCTTCTAATGAAAATTTCCTTCTCCTTGATTAGATCTTTGCTAACACAAGATCAGAATCAATTCAGTAGAAAGAAGAGAGACCTCTGAGTGATTAAACAGATACTTCATTCAACAATCCTCAAATTATAAGTGAGTTGGTGATCTATTTGAGTAATCCTTCAAAGTTCATTAGTCCCATAGTATTAGTCTACCATACCCACAAGGAAATGCTCTACACTTTTAGGATTCTCTATCTCTGTGTCACTCAAAGGGCCTTCTAGAAATCAAAGCGAGATACAGTACCTTGCATTGGGTACACGGTACTAGTATTGAGAACAAGTAAATTTATAAATAATACCAATCAAATAAATTCAAGAATTCTAATTAAAGCTTCTTCCACCTTATGCGTAAAACGACTATCATCAATGACCCATTCCTGCTGGAGCTTAACTCTTCAAAACTAGTCTACTCATATCGCTGACTAATCGACAGAAAATTCAACAAATCATAAACAACCGAATAAATGAACTTTAAACTTTCCATCATCCATTTAAATCAAATAAAGAATGGAAAAGATGATTTTATAAGAAATCCTAGCCTGCCGCACTTCAAGACAATACCCAAATCCAAAATTAAAGGAAACTAACAAAATAAAGCTTACACTAAACTAAATCTACTAAATGGAAAAATAAAAATATAAAATATACAAGAGTCTTCAACCACCCGTGACGTCCCGGAGTCATGAAGCTACGCATTACTGCCCTAGAAGCTGCCTATTTATAGGCTTTCCAATGTTGGGTCTCACTCACACTGCGTGGATCCCCAAAATTCGAACAAATTGGTCTCTTTGTCGCAATGTAGCTAAATTTTTCACCGCTCTCACGTAGCTTGTTTTCTGTCACGACCTCTTTCTTTGGGCTTGCTCTTGGATTGTGTTGCGACATACTTTGATAATGTCTCAACATAGATTTTATTTAGCAGTCTTGTTCTTGTCGGGACATGAATGCCTTGTGTCGCGACACCCAACCTATTTGCAACCAACTTCTCATGTCCTTGTCCTTCTAGAATTTGTCGCGACATAATTTTCCTTGTCGCGACAAACATTTACCTTTTCAATCTGTCAACTCTGTCGTGACAGAGTTTTCTATGAGTCCTTAGCAATTTTTGTAGCGACAGGAAACTCCTTGGTCGTGACAGACTTTTCTTCTCTAATTCCTCTAGTTTGTTGAGTTGTGTTGCGACATAGAATTATTTGTTGCGACACAATTGCCTTAGTTATGCTCAGTTCTTCTTCAATTTCTGTCGCGACCTAATTTTTCTTTGTCGCGATAGAATTTTATCATTCCATAGCTTTTATTGTCGCGACAGGAAACTTCTTTGTCACGACACAGGTTTTGCTTTCAACTCTTGATCATATCACAACAAGAATTTCTTTATCGTCATCCTTCTTGTGTTGCTTTTCAACTTCTTGTCGCCACAAGGAATTCACCTCTTTCATGTTTTGGTTGTTGCGACAGAAATAATCTTTGTCGCGATAGAGATTTTGTTGCTCTTGGTTGTGAATTCTGAATGTTATGTCGCGACAGAATTTTCTTTCATATGATAAATAATTCTTCCTTGAGTCGGGTTTGATGCTAAAACTTGGTTTAAATACAAAGACACTATCTCGCTTGACTTATGTTGTAATCTAAGCAATTTCGTCGCTGAGTAGGGATTGTCTTTTGTCAATACAGAGTTCATCTGTTAGTCTTCAGCTTTTTATGTTGCGACAGAAATTATATTGTCGCGACACAGCTTCTTTGCTCTCTGCTTTAATCGTTGTCATGACAGAGTCAAGGATTGTCGCGATAGTTTTATTCACAATCTTCTTCAATAATGTCGCGATAGAAAAACTCCTTGTCGAGACAAAATTTCTCTTTCAGCCATTGAGTTTCTGAGTTTGTTGCGACATTTAGTTGCTGGCTACGACATAGTTCCTTTAGCTTACTTGAATTTTATGTCGCGATTATTACGAAAATTATGTGTCACAATAAAGACTATCGTGATTTTCCACCTATTTTTTAGTTTCTTTTTCGCTTATTTTTCTTTTTCAAATAACATCCGCAAAACATAAAGTCATAATATTCCATAATTGGGTATAAAATAGATCTAAAATTGTTAAAACATGCTTAAAAATGGATTAAAAATAGATGAGTTTAAGACTTCATAACCTAGCGAGGACCTCCTGTGCGTATCTCACACCTAGGCATACCCTACACCTAGGCGTAGAGGTGTCATGCTGAAACCGAATATGGACTAGTTTTGGCCATTTTCACCAAAAATCTTTCAACCAAAACAACACTAACTTGAAACCAACCACAAAACTGACTTAAACCAACCAAAATACACATGTATTGAAGAGTTAGGGTTTTCATAACTCAAACATAGACAAAGAGGGAGTTAGGTTAATTTTCTAACATCAAATGAGAAACTTCCATACATGAGTTCCATACTAACAAATATGAGAGTTCCAAACCTGGATTTCTTCTCTTCTTCTTTTCTTTCTCTTTGCTTGAACAATTGGAAACCCAAAAATGACTTCTTCTCACACAAACCATAAGCCCTAACCTCCTCTAAGCCAAATGCGAAATGTTCTCTACTATAAGGCCATGTTTGGCCTTATCTCACTTTTTTGCCTAAATTCTCAACCCATGCCATTCGGTCCTTTATCTTTCTATTACTTACAATTCAACTTATCCAATTCCTTCTTTAACATATACTCTTCTTGTGTTATGACCTTTGGGTCCTCATTTTACAAATTACTAATTTAACATTTTTTCCACTTTACACTTAATTTCCGAAAAATGCAAATTTTAATTATATTATGCCTTAAACATGTAATAAACTACTAGGGTATAATTTGGGGTATTACAACTATCCCCCCCTCTTAAAAGAATTTCGTCCTCGAAATTATACCTGAATTGAAGAGTTACGGATACTATGCCCTCATTGTCGATATCAGTTTCCAAGTGGCTTCTTCCATACCATGATGTTGCCAAAGCACCTTTACTAGAGAGACTTGCTCATTCTGCAATGGCTTTACTTTACAATTGAGAATGGCTTTTGGCTCTTCATCAAAAGTGAAGTCTGATTGCACTTGAATATCTTGTACGAGCAAGATATGGGATTCATCATAACGGTATCTTCGAAGCATTGACACATGAACACATTATGTAATTTAGCTAACTCCAGCGAGAGAGCCAAACGATACGCTACTGGTCCAATTCTTTCTAAAATCTCATAAGGTTTGATAAACCTTGGACTCAGTTTTCCTTTCTTTCCAAATTGAAGTAGTTTCCTCCATTGTGATACTTTCAAGAAAACCTTATCTTCGACTTCGTACTCTATGTCCTTTCTTTTCAGATCTGCATAAGACTTTTGTCTATCACTAGCAGCTTTTAACCTTTGGCCGAAAAGATCCCGAACTTTTCTTCATTCCTCTTTCACTATGTCGACCAATTACTATGCCTGCTCCTCAAATTGTCCAACATACAAGAGTTCTACATTTTCTTCCATACAAGGCTTCATAGGGGGCTATACTAATACTTGACTGATAACTGTGGTTATAGGCAAATTTCATAAGGGAAATATACCTATCCCAACTTTCAAGAAAATCTAACACACAACCTCGAAGCATATCTTCCAACACTTGAATTACTCTTTCAGATTGTCCATCTGTTTGTGGATGGAAGACGGTACGAAAATTTAGGCGAGTACCCAAGGCTGACTGTAATTCTTTTCAAAACCTTGACGTAAACCGTGGATCACTGTCAGACACTATTAATAGTGGAATCTCATGCAACTGAACTATCTCATTTACATACAATACTTCTTTGAGTACTAATTTATATATATATATATATATATATATATATATATATAGTAGTATATATATATATATATATATATATATATATATATATATATATATATATATATATATATTCCTATTTATAATAATTTTTATTTATAATATTTTATTATCTTCTGCATTATAAATTTTTCATTTTTTATACTTTAATATTATAAATTTTGTAAACCTTTTTTAAAAAAATAAATTTTTGTAAACCTAAAATTTTTAGAAATAGAAATAAAAATACTATCCACAAGTTAATTATTTTTTCAAATAAAGATAAAAAAATTAACTATTTAACAAAAAATATTAATAATCGTTTTAATATTTAATTAAAGTAATATTTAAAACTAAATAAAATTGAAAATAATAGTGATAATATCTTCTATTAACCTTTTAAGAATAATTAGTTTTATTAAAATTTAAAATATAAAAATTAAAATTATAAATAAAATTTATTTTGAATATGAAATAACCTAAAATCAAACATTATTTATAAGGAATGTTCTTCAACCTTAGGTTAAGGAAATAATCAAGCATTATTTATAAGGAATGTTCTTTATCCTTGGGTTAAGGAAATTTCAATAAAAATCTTGTGTAAAAGAAATAAGTTGAAATCCTTGAAAAGTGGTAGGCTTGTACACCCTTGTACATTTAGTTCATGTAGCTTGTACAATTTGTGTAAATACCTTTTATATTATAACAAATCTTAAATCTCAGAATCCAAGACCCTTCGCTTATTAAAATGAAAAAATTGCTACCGAATTTTATAAAGTGATAAACTCCAGATCGTGAAAAACCGCTTTATAAGTTACCTATTAAATTGAATATCAAGATAAATATATCATCAGATAAATCGTAAATACCGAATAATCGAAAATTACGTGATTTTACATATTTACCCTTATTATTATTAAATTACATATTATCCAAAATAAATAAAGTTTCTAATAATATTTTATTTTTCACTACAATTATTAATTATTGTAAATAACATGTTTAAAAAAATGTAAAAAATATTTATTCTAATAATATTATAAAAAAAAACATAAATATGTTTAAAAAATAACCAATAAAATCTAAACTTTTTAAAACTATCCAAACTAACCAAGAGATATTTGCAAAATATTATATTACTTATAAGTATTTCTTTTTGGTCTAATTTATTTCATTTAAATTTTTGTTGACCGTATTCTATATTTCACGCTAAGTAGGTCTTTTACCTACTTATAATTTTCAATAATTTTTCATTTAAAATTTTTAATTAAGAGCTTCCTGTGAAGATCAAACATATTAGAATTAAAACCATTGAAAATTTTCATTTTCAATGGTTTGAATATTTTCAATAGTTTATCAAACAGGGCCTAAATTTGAGCACACATTATAACAATTAGTATTTATTTGTATATTTATTGCTATAGGCAGAGATGTATTTATATATTAAAAGTTAATTTATTTTATTATATTTGTTGCACAAAATAAAACCCCTATAAATAAATAAATTTAGAAAAATAAAATTTTTTAATTAAGTATACTTTCAAAATAAGGGAAAATGATATATTTTTATAAAATTAATTAAAAGTATAAAACTTAATTTATTTGAAAGATGGAAAAGCAAATTATAAAAAAGACAAAAGAGAAAAAAAATGTGGTTGGATGGCTCATATCCGTGGGAGGGTGGGAGGGGAGAGAAGGGGCTAGGTGCTGAGGTGTGGGGAGCAGGGTAGTTTTGGTGTTTTTAAATTTTGATGTCCTTGTTAAATTTAGATGTTGTTATGGGTTTTGGGTCTATTTTAGATGTTTTTATAAACTTTTTGTTAAATAACATGATCCATGAGACCCTGAAGCATAATAATTATATTTTTTTTTCCAAAGGATCAACAAACCTTAAAAGGGAAAAAAAATTAACCAAATAAAATATTATCTTTAAGGAAAAAAAATTTCGGCAAAAGAAAGGTAAAATTTTCAGCAAACCATTGTCTTTAAACACGTAAATAAATTTTTCCTACCTTAGGAAACAAATTTAAAAAAAAAAAAAATTCTTAAAAAGGTCTATTACTTCAAGGAAAGGAAATTTTCAAAAAAAAAAATTTCTTTCAGTTTGCTAGATCTTCCTTCTTGTTTTTCCCTTTTCCCTTTAAATATGTTTTAAGACGGTTACGAACTTGTTTGCAAATACACATAAATAGAAAGATGAGGGAGAGGAAAAATTACAAAGAAAGAAAAAAAAATTACAAGAAAAATAAGGTTTATCAAAGATGGAGGATGCCGAGTATCGTGAGGAGTCACGATCTTTTTAAAATAGATTCGTCGTCTCCTCTGATGTTTAGAAAATATCACATCAGCGTCTGTCTCTTAAGATGAAACAACTTGATGAATGATTGACAAAACACCTTGCTCAACTCAGAAGAACAAGAACAAGTTTGCTCTATCACTGGTATTACACTTTAGGTAGAGTTATGTGAGCATGTCTTTTAGAGAAGATCTTGACACTTTATATATAAACTTTAGGTAGAGAATGAACGGAAGAATTAAAAGCTTCTGTTTTAAAGCCAACAAAAAACATGAATTCTCATAAAAATGTTTTTAAATACTTTAAAACTTTGACCAATCATTTCAAATCAAGGAGTAAATTTCATTCAAAATGAAAAGAGAATCTAACATTAATAACTTTTTTGGTTTCATCATGGTTCATTTTTTAAAACATGGCAAAAAGCCAAATACAAGTCACTAAGCAATAAAAGAACCTATTTTGTCAACGAACCTATTGTTCTTTATCATTGATCTCCCCCCATGCCTTTCTTTTCGCATGAGAGTTCTATTTTGTTCTCTTTGACGAGAAAAAAAAAATTTTAATATGTTGATAATTACCTGTAAGCCTTATCACAGATTTATTTACAGTGTAGTGTTTGGGCATCTCTAAAGGCCTTTTGGGAGTAGAGTCCAGCACTACCCTTTTCAGGGTGCTGCTAGATGCGTCACTTAATTATTTAATTAACGAGAATCTCATATGAGGCCTTTATCCTTTAATTCTTTTCATTCCTTATTATGGGTTGTCCAACTCTCTCTCTCTCTCTCTCTTTAAAGGTCTGATTACACTAAAAATGAATTTTTTAGGCTCAAATGATGTTTGGATAATTATTCGGCCCAAAGGGTAGTGGAATGGGCCGAATGGTTATATCAAGCCCAGACTAAACCCAAACCGAGCACAACCTAGTCCGAAAAAGCCCAAGTCCATGATAAGTCTATGAAATGGTCCAAGGACATTTATGGAATTTTTCAATTTATCAAAGTGACCAACTCAGAATGATGAGACATTGTCTTCAAAGTTGTGCCGAATTCGTGACTTTTCTCCAACTCAAGTCGAACGCGGAACAGCTATCATAAATAATAAACGACTTTATAATGTGTTTCGTTATCTGGATAAATGACTTTGAGAACAAGTTACTAGTGGATAAATGACTTGGAGAACAAGACTATAGTGGGTACGTGAGCAGTTATTGGAGAAGGTGGGATGCGGCAGTTATTCAGGAATGTATATAAAAGGAATATTCAACATCAAAGAAGAGGACCGACAAATCAATCATCAACCAACACTCAATACAACAATTATCAACCAACACTCAATAGAGCATTTCATCAATTTCTTATAGTTTCTACAAGCTCATCAATAATATTTCCAAATTTCTGGCTTATTTTATTTCCAAGTATTTGTTTTCAAAGCTTTCATACTTCAACAATTTCATTTCCAATCAAATTCTACAATGAAATTGTAACGCCCCAAAAATACCCTATAATTTTTATAATAAATTTATTATATATTCTGTATGAATGAATAACTTTGGTTTTTCCTGTGTAATTTGATAAATTGATAAATTGAAAATGTAAATTGAAAGAGCCGAGATATGACCGAATATTATATGCTAATTGAGAAATGTATTGAACCCTGAAATAAACCTGGCTTAAAAGGAAAATGTGGAAATTTAAATGAGTAATCTAAGTGGTCAATTGTTATAAAGAATAGATGTTTAAGTGAAATTGTGATAAATGAATGGCCAAAAGTATAATAGGAGACCAAAAATGGAGAATTGGATTTATTGGGTGGCCAAACAAGGCCTTATAAGAATTAAGTGACTTAAGACAAAAATGGGAAATGAGAAAAGGGGTGTAGGCCAAACATGGCCGTACACTTAAGAGAGTTTTAATAGACCAAAATCGCTGTCTTGAGTGCTCATTTTGGAGCACATCACGTTTTGGAGAAGGGGAGGAAGAGGGAGGGGGAAAGAGCTAGGGTTTGCAAGAGACTGCTTTGGTGTGATTTCTTCCCACTTACTCCTAAAGGATCAAACATCATACAAGAAGAGATTGAAAGAGGTTCAAGGTAATAGATCAAACCCTAACCTCATCTTCTATGATTTGGATTTTTGGGAGAAAAGTCCTAACTTGAGGAAAATGTATTTTCATTGATTCTAAACCACTTTTGGAGTTGTTTTGAAGTGATTCCATGGTGGATTTTTGATATGGGATGTATTGGAGAAGATTGGTAGATGAAAAATGTGGAAAATTTTGCAAAATCCCGAACATCCCGAGCAGAAAACAGCACCTGCACGGCATGTGCCGCACCGGTACACCTTGTGCAAATGGGCAAAGGAGCAACTGCACGGCACACCCCAAAGAGCTGAGCAAACCCATGACCCACAGTCAAAGCTGTACTCTATTACGTAGTTCCAAAGCACTCGCTTTGACATGTTTTCACGCCATAAGTCCAATATTCGTATACCGATGTCTAGGGACCTTAAGAAACGATTAATGGGGGTTCCATTAAGGTTAGAGCTAGGTGAAAAAAAAAAATGTACCGTACCTTGCCTTCGGGCAAACTTAGTGTCTTAACCCAAGACTTTTAACAAAAATAAAATTGTAATTCACTAAAATTGTTACAATTGTTTATCCACTAAGAGTGGCGTGAATGTTATCGACTAGGACTCCGTGAAGATCGCTAACCTAGGACCGAGATCAAAGAGAAGGAAGCTAGATTCGATGCCTTCGCTTGTTCTTCGACTTATTCTTATTTCAAGTATTTTGCAGATTACCAAGTAAACTATGAAATGAGTGCATGAATGAGTATATGAATTAGCAAGAGGATTGAGCATATCTTTGAAAAGATAATACGCAAAGTGAATATGGAATCAATGTGATATTTGAAACCGAATGAAAAGTGAATGATGATATGATGGGATTCATCAAACGGAACTGGTCAGAATGTGAATTGAATGATATTGAATGAACAATTAATTCCGATGCACCAATCAAGATCGCCACGAAGGTGCACTCGAAATTATCCAATGTCCCACTTGGCTGATACACCAATCGCATCCGCGATGGCATATGGCATCAAGAAATGTCCTTAATTTACGGATGTACCAATCGGCATCCGTCATGATGGCGTGATGGCATTTAATTGATACCACGCGGTCGATGCACCAAACGACATCCGGCGATGATGGGAGACCGGTCATGATACCATCGTCGGGATGCACCAAACGACATCCGGCATGATGGGAGACCGAATAAGTGATACCACATGTCGGGATGCACTAAACGGCATCCGTCATGATGGGAGATAGAATTGTTAAAGGTATAAGCACATTACCAAATAATAATAAGGGCGGGATTCATCAAACGGAATCCGCCAGAAATTGTGAATTGAATAGTCAAGGTGAAATAGCCAACATTGACGAGTGTAATGGGATTTTTTTTTTATGAATATGCTTAAATCTCGTGAATTGAATTGTGAAATGAATTATTGCATTGAAAATGCATGATATGATATGGTAAATGATTTGTATATTGAAAGCATGCGGAAATGAATAGCATGTGTTGATATATTAGGCATGATTTAATGATAAATGCATGCCGAGTTAAATCAATATTGAATAGAATCAGACAACCACTAAGCATGAAAATGTTTAGCTGTAGTTTTAACTATGCAATGTGCATCGAGTAAGCAAAGAGAAGAAGGCCAAGATCGCAACAGAAATCATCATAGAGAGAGTACGACGATAAGTGTATACTCAGAATTTTGCATATCATCTGAACAAGTGGAGTTTTGTAAACAAAAGGGCTGGGACCTCGAAACTTCATTTTTGTATATCATTTCAAAAGGGCATAGAATGCCTTTCCTTGTAAAATGTATTTTGTTAATGTTCATGGGCCTACCGAATTGCTTTGGATTTGTAAATGATTATGGGCTTGCCCAAAACGGAAACCGTTTCCGCAACTAAATGAATTAATAAAATGTTTTGATAAGATAAATGAAAACGTCCGAAGTAAACCGGCCCTGCTCGATCCATTCGCCCGCTCTGGATTCGTGTCACACATTTTTGAAAAAAATTAATAACACGGAAAAATAAAAGAAATAAAACCGAGCGTTCCCAGGGTTTCGGTTTGGACTCGCCAATCGGGTCGGGCCGGGCTCGGGGGTCGCTACAGAAATTTATTACATTTTCAGCTTGTTCATACATTTTTTCTCCCAGCTTTCAATACATTCAAAATTTCAAAGCATTTTCCACTTAGACTCCAGGGAACTGTCAAGGGAACTAGGGAATCCATTTTTCGCTTGAATAGAAGTTAGATTCGACATCATTTCAGTTCGGAAATACTATAATTTCCTGGCATACCCATGCATTCACTCAGCCCCATGCTTCAGATGTTCTAACAAATCCAAAGATAAACATATTTTCGCATACCCATTGGGACATCTTGTGAAAGCATCAATACATCTTTTTGTTTTGTATGTTTAGTTGTGCATATTCCACGGTGGGACACGCTTTTTGCTAAAGAATGAAACCAGAATTGAGGAGTAAGACAACTGTAGAGTCTTCAAACTCAAGATCTGATGCTATAGAAGCAACACGGGAAGGAAGAGTTCTAGCCTTGGTGGAACAGATAGAGAACCTAATGAATTCTCCAAAGGTAAATAGGGAAATCCCTCCAACTCACTGAACAAGTGGAAGGAAGTAGTGCGTAATGTGGATGTGCCTATTCTTTTCTCTCTTAATTCTAATGAATTTCAGGCTCTCATGCAAGAATTAAAGAGCCAACGAGTGATCATGACTGCCTTTATGGAAGAAATGAAGTAGCAATCTTAATCCAACCTAGAGAACCTTAGAGAAAGGGGGCAACCTAGGCAAGAAGTTGCTTCTAAGCCTGAAAGACAATCTTCTAATGAACTTGGGGAGCAGTATTCTAATAACCTACAAGGAGCTGGTGAATTTCACCCCTTACCTATGCAGACAGAGGTTAGATACCTTCCTCCCCATAGGAGAAATAGAGGAGGTACTCTAGAGAATGTAGCAGGGGAAAGACTTAATGCAGTTAGAACCACAACCCTTTAGAGGATTTTTGCTCAAACTAATCTAATTACACAACCTGGAGTATATGAAGGAGGTTTTTCTTTCAATGGAGGCCTGGGGCATCATGCATCCACTCAGAGTAAATGGAAATTAGGGATAACAATTTCCTCAACTTCCTCAACAAGTTCCTCAAGCTCCTCGGCAGCCTTTTGTGCAACCAATTGTAGTACCAGATTTGGGGGCAATCAGAGAAGCGGTACAGGAATTATATGGGCCAAGCCTCAAGCAAATTGGCCACCTAGAGTTCTACAAACCTTATCCAGAGATGATAGATAGAGAAAACCCCTACCCAAGGGGGTATAGGATCCCTGATTTCTCTTTGTTCTTTAGAGCAGATGGTCAATCCACCCTGGAACATGTTGCTAGATTCATAGTGCAATGTGGGGAGTTGGCTAACTATGAAAATTTCTATCATTTCAAGGTTGGTATACAGGAACTCCATACAAAGTTAGCAGGAAATGGAATACTCAGTTCTTTAGGGCTGAGCCTAAAGTGTGCATCGCAGAACTGTCCAGAGTGACTCAAAAAAATGGGGAGACGGCTAATTTGTTTATCTCCCATTTCAAGAAGATGAGAAACATATGCAATATCCATCTTCCAGAGATAGAGTACATGAAAATGGCCCAAAGAGGTCTGGACATTGAGTTGAGGAAAAAAATTCCAAGGTATGGAATTTAGAGATTTTTATGAACTTGCAGCTAAGGTGATAGAGTATGAAGGGTTGCTTAAGGAAGAAAGCTATCGGAGGAAAAAGTCCATGGGAACGTATTGTCAAGAGGTGAACTAGGAAGTAGCAAAGGCGCATCTATCTACTGGCGTAGACATTCACTCTGTCTCTCTTTTGGTAGAAAAGACACCGATGTGGAAGAAGACACAAATCATGCTACTGTGTTCAATATACTTTTGAGGTAGCGAAGACTGAGGAAATATTTGATTTCCTAGTGAAAGAAAAATTCATCACCTTCCCTAAAGACCACCGGATCCCCGACAAGGACAAACTAAGGGGAAAGGCTTACCATAAGTACCACAATTCATGGAACTATACTACTAATGCATGTTGGGGTTTTAGAAATGTCATACAGGATAAGATCAACAAAGGGATACTCAAATTCCTTGACAAAAAAGAGGCTATGGCAATCGATGAGGATCCTTTCCCACTAGTGGCCTCAGTTAACACTGTTAGCTTCGATCTAAGAGCATTGATAGAATCCAAGAAGGCAGGAAAACTCTATTCAGGAAAGGTATGGGTCTTTAAATATTGTCTGGTTCGTGTTGATAAGTTGAAAAAAGAATGGGCTACAGTTTGTACAAATCTTCCCTTAAGAAGAAATGCAATAAGGATATAGTAGGGAACATAGTAGCATAACCGATTCTCCAAGAAAAGGAAAATTTCACCAAAAGGCAAGACGAAATCCCTAGAAGAATTCATTCCTCCCAGAGAAAAGGTTGTAGAAAGACCCACTCTTCCATGGGGTAGGTTCATTTCCCCAAGGGAGAATGATGCAGGCAAGTTTATAGAATGTTCCTCAAGAAAAATAACTTTTTCCCCTAGGGGTAAGTTCACTCCTTTAAATGGTAAGATTGTAGGGAAAGTCAATTCTCTAAGGAAAAAGGCAAGGGAAAGACATGTTTATCCCCTCAAGCTTATGCTTCCAAAAGGTGGACCTTTTTCTCCAAGGTACCGAATGAAGTTCACTAGGGATAACTTCACTTCTCCAAGAGGTAGATTCTTTTCCTCAAAAGAGAATATTGTAGGCAACTTCACTTCTCCATGAATTCTAGGAAAGACATGTTTCTCCACTGTAATTGTTTTTCTAAGAGGTAACCCAAGCCCTGTGGAGGAGGTTGACGAAGGAAAGTCTCGTGTGGAAGTGTATCATTCATCCTGTGGTTTCTCCTAGTCAAAGGTGGCATGTGGTAAAACACAAAAAATTTCCCTAAAGGTTGTCCAAGACCTAGAAGATGAGGATGTAGAGACAAAGAGCAGCTGATAGAAGGCGGCTCATTGATGTACCTGTGGAAATCTAAGAGGAAGATGCCAAGAAATTAGAAAAAGTGAAGGATGGAATGGTTCTTAGCTTGGAAAAAACAAAGTTTGGGAGGAAAGCTACTGAGGATATGGAGTCAATGAGAAGTGTAGATGAAGTGATGGACTCAAAGGCCTTAATGATAGGTGAAATCCCTAATTCTTTAAATTGTTCTACTGTTTCTCTAACATTGCCAACAATTTTCAAGTCAAAATAGATAGAGGAAGCCCTAGAAAAGGTAAAAGGGAAACACTCGACCATAGAAGAAGATGTGGGCCATGGTGGAGTTACCATAGAATCCTTTGAAGAATGCAGACCTTGAAAGGTGATACTTGAGAAACCCGCTATGGAAATGATGAGGCATATAAAGCCTTTGTATGTAAGAGCCTATCTCAATGGTAGACCAGTATCTAAGGTATTGATAGATTATGGATTAGCTATAAATGTAATGCCATTGAAATGATCTGATAGAAATAGAGGTGGTTGTGTCTACCTTTACTGGAGAAGTATCCAAGACCTTGGGGATACTACCTATAGATATCACCATTGGCAGCAAAACTACACTATCTGCCTTTTTTGTGATATACTCTACTACAAATTACAACATTTTGTTAGGGAGGGACCGGATTCATGCCAACTGGTGTGTGTCATCCTCTCTTCATTAGTTCTTATTGTTTTAGAAAGGTAATGAAGTGGAAGTGGTGCGGGCAGAAAAACAACCCTTCATGGTTGCTACAAGCTATGTGGAAGCCAGGTATTATGATCAAGAATTCAGTCCTATCAAGTTCATGAGCAGAAGGAAAGATGGGGTCCGAAGGAAAGCATACATGGACTCAAAGGGTTCTATGGAAATCCAAAAAGAGGTGGCCAAACTCATACAATCGTGCCTTATAGGCCGATGCATGGCCCAATCATCTAGGAGATCGATGCTGACTGATTACTCTTAAGAAGAAAATGCGGTAGCTGCAATTGCCATATTCAAAATGAAAGTGTAGCAAACTATGGAAAGGATTGGAGAAAAGCACCTCTATAATACCTATGTGGCTGAGATGATTTTTGAAGATGATGCATATGAAGAAGATGAAGAAATGTAGATGGAGGATTTGGAGCAAGCCCCTTCTAAGTTTAAAGACATGTAGCCTCAAGTATTACCGACCTTGGCTGAGTGAAGTAACCTCGACACTGGTGTGGAAGAGCAGGATTATCTATATTAGTTCCTTGCTGCCTTCTGACTTCAAAGAAGGGATTATTGCAATACTACATGAATTCAAAGATTGCTTTGCTTGAAATTACGACGAGATGCCAAGATTGGACAGAAGCTTGGTGGAACACCGCTTGCCTATCAAGCCGAAATTTCACCCCTTTTAGCAACCACCTAGAAGAATGTCCAAGGAGGTAGAGCTAAAGGTGAAAGAGGAGATTGAGAAGTTTTTGAAGGCTAAATTCATCATACCTACAAGGTATGTCCAATGGTTAGCAAATATTGTCCTTGTAATGAAAAAGAATGGAAAACTTAGAGTTTGTGTAGACTTTAGGGATTTAAATGTTGCCACTCCTAAAGAAATGTATGTAATGCCTATTACTGACATGTTAATTGATTCTCCTACAAATAATGAATTATTGTCCATCATGGACGGTTTCTATGGGTATAACCAAATCCTAATAGTTGTTGATGATATATCTAAGATTGCCTTCTGATGTCCTGGTTCCTTAGGAACATTTGAATGGCTGGTCATGCCTTTTGGTTTGAAGAATGTTGGTGCAACTTACCAAAGGGCTATGAATTTCATCTTTCATGAAATGTTAGGCCACCACATTGAGATTTATATCGATGATATTGTGGTTAAATCTAAGGGCACAGAACATGTGAATCATTTAAGGAAAAGTTTTTAAGGGATGAGGCTTCATCAACTGAAACTCAACCCACTCAAATGTTCTTTTGGAGTTCAAGTCGGAAATTTTCTAGGGTTTCTGTTTCACCAAAGAGGAGTAGAACACGATCAAAATAAAGCCAAGGCCATCATTTCTCTTGGGCCAAGGCCTCAAACAAGGAAAGAACTTTAGAAGCCCTGCAAGCATGAACTATTTGGGGCTGAGGTTCATCTCTAATCTAGCAGGGAAGACTAAGGTATTCTTTGACCTAATCAAGATGAAAGAAGTGGAAGAGTTTAAATGGGAGAAACAACACCAGATGGCTTTTGATGGAATCAAAGGTTACCTTTCTAAACCCCCTGTTTTAATGCCAATGTTGAAGGGTTGACCACTAAAACTCTATCTATCAACTGCAAAAGAGTCTATAGGATGCTTTCTATCAGAAAATAATGCTAAAGGCCATGAGTAGGCTATTTACTATTGGACTAGAGTCCTAAATTCAACAGAGACAAGGTATAACCCATTGAGAAGTTGTGTTTAGCCTTATACTTTGCATGTACGAAATTGAGACATTACTTAATCAAGTCTCAAGTGTATGTGGTCTTTAAAACCGACTTGATGAAATACATGCTAAGCTGACCATTAATCACTGGATGAATCGAAAAATGGTCCCTTGCTTAGTCAGAGTGCACCTTGGTATATTTTCCACATAAATCAGTCAAGGGGCAAGCTTTAGCTAATTTTATGGCTAATCATCCTTCATTAAAAATCCAACCATAAAATGATGTGGAATTAGGGATTTATGAAGTAGAAAGGCGGCCATGGATTCTTAAGTTTGATGGCTCTAGCACGGAGAAATCCACTAGAGCTGGGATAGTAATCATTTCACCAAAAGAGATAAGGACTACCCTATCTTTCAACTTGACCTTCAAGTGCACCAACAATCAAGCTGAATATGAGGATTTAGTAATCGGCTTGGAGATCTTAATGGAACTTGGAGCACAAGAGGTACAAATTATTAGGGACACTCAATTAGTTCTTCGGAAGCTAACAGAGGAATATAAATGCAACAACTTATTGTTGGCTCCTTATTATACTGCTTCCACTCAATTATTAGATTCTTTTCATTCTGTAGATTTTGAATATGTGCCTAGGGAATCTAATTGGGAGGCAGATGAGCTAGCACAAATAGCCTCAAGTGTGAAGATGAGCGAAGAATTGACTCATAAGCTCATTGTGATAGGAAAGAAGAATCACCCTTCAATTTATGAAAGGGGAATCATATTAGAAGTCGTTAATACAGATGAAAATGTTGCAGGAGATTGGAGAATTTAGATCATAGAGTATTTAGAAGATCCTAACAAAGTGTGTTCCCATGTGGTGAAAGCTCAATCGCAATCCCGTCCTAATATGGGAGTTGTACAGAAAGGGGCTTGATGGGTTACTGCTCATATGCCTATCCTTCTTAAACGGTATGGAAGTGATGAAGCAAGTTCATGAAGGGGTATGTGGAGCCTATTAAGGCGGGATAAAAATGCTATGACTGATTAGGAGACATGGCTATTTATGGCCAACCATCCTAAGTGATTGCATCAATTACTCCAAGGGTTGTTGTAACACCCCAAATTATACCCTAATAGTTTTATAACATGTTTAGGGTATAAAATAAGTTAAATCTGCATTTTTCAAAAAAAAAAAAAAATACTAAGTGAGGAAAATGATAAAATCGGAATTAATATAAGAGTCAAGGGTAAAATATAAATGGAATGAATGACTTTAATGCAAAAATGGAAAACTTAAGCAAAAATGAGTTTTGCCAAGCTAGGCCTTACACATGAAATGGGATAAGACCACATTTGGTCTTAGAATTGGGCATTTCACACTTTGGGAGCTAGGGTTCACGTGAAGGAGAAGAGAAGCCAATTGAGGGTTTGCTATCTCTCCATTTAGTTCAAGGCTTTGCTTGATCAAGAGAAGGAAAGGAAGCTAGGTTCAAGTATTTCAAGGAAATCAAGGTTAGGAAACCATCCTAACTCCCTATTTGGTCATGTTTGGGGTTAGGAAGAACTCTAACTCTTCTCATTCATGTGTTATACTTGTTAGGGAGTTAGGTTGATGTTTGCTTTGATTCGGATTCGTCGTATGGATTCTCCCTTTTGATTGTTAGGAAAGTCCTAACTCATTTTCGTTTTTGTGCTTAGGGAGAACCTAACTCTTCCATCTTTGGGTAATTTGTTTTTGAATTGGAGTTGTATTGCTTTGGGTTGGTTTTGTTGGCTTGTGGGGTCTTAAAGACCAAGAAGTGTAAAAAGAGATGTATAGGTTTTGAAGGGAATTGCTGTCAAAGTTTTTTTTTTCAAAAACCCATGTTTTATTTTGGCCACAACTTAGCCTCTTGACCTCCAAATTGGATGATTCTAATTGGAGATGGTGAATAAGACTCATGGATGAAAATGTCTAGAAGAAACAAAGACCTAAATCAATCCAAAAATAGCAGCCATGTTGGTGTTTCCGAGATGGACCAAAATAGAGTCTAGAAACAGGAAAATTTATAGGTTGTGTCATGTTTTTGTTTGTGTCATAACTTGGCCATTAGTCATCCAAATTGAGTGATTCTAGTTGTGAAAGAACCCTAAGATGTATACCTACAAAATTATAGAAGGTAAAAAGAAGAAAACCTGACCCTAAGTCCCCTTTTTGAACTCGGCGAAACACGTAAGCCGGCTAGGTTATCCTCATTTTGGTACGCTTTGGTGTTTTGGCCATGCTGTTGTAAATGATCCAAATGTGATGATTCCAATTTCTATTGAAAATATAATTAGAGCTATCATTTTCTGAAGGAAGTTTAGGTAAAATATGGCTCATTTGTTCCTTACAAGATTTGCAAGTGAAGGTGTATTGTAGAATCAACCCTAACCAAAACCCTAGCACACGACCGAGTTTCTTTCTGTTTCGCCTTCGATTGTGATGTATTTTGATGGATTAGGGTTGGTGATGATAAGACTTGAGCTAAGATCGAGACCATGAATAGAGTCAAGAATCGACAACCCTTTTTGGTTTGCTCTTCATTTCTTTCTGTTTCGTGTTAGGCTTATTTTGTCATCAAACCTCGGGTTATGTTGATATAAAATCCCGTGATGTGTGCTTCTAGTTTGAACCATAACAAAATTGGTTTGGGTGTTGGTTAATTGATCTCAAATGGATTAACATGAAAAAGGGAAGGCAATGTATGTTAATGCATGAATCATATGTAGTCGAATGTGTATTGGTGTGTATGGTTCGATTTTGGTGCAAAATTCCTGTATATATGTGTTTAAATTATGTTTCCAAATCTATTAAAGATTTGGTGTAATTGAAATAGTGAGTGAAACTCATGTGTTAAGTGAGTTAAAATGAAGAAAAAATGATTGGATTATGGCCAAATGCGAGATAGTGTTTCTATGAGATTATGTGTAACTTTGAAAAGTGTAATTATTGACTTGGAATAAATTGGTTTTTAAAATGGGTTAATCGGATAGTTAACATAGTGGTAAAGTAGGCATATTGGTTGTAAGCTTGCGTTATTGTGGAATTCTTGAGAATATAATCTAGTAACTTTTACTATGACTAATTATTAATGCCCTTAATAGAATGTTAGTCGTCATATTCGAGTTAGAGAGAGATTGGTATACTAATAAGGATAAATGTAGCAGTACTGCGAATGATATGATTGATAGTGACATACCGATCCGTAGGCCCAGCGCGACAGTATCGGTAGTGTACACAAAAATGAAAATGTAAAAATAACCAGTCCATAGCCCAACGGGGAGAGTATTGAGTTATTAAAGTGTTAAACCGGTCACTACAGCTCTAGCGGGTCTGCAGGCCGGGTGATTCCGCTATCCTAAGCACCTCAAAATTTTGATTTTCATTAGATTCGTTTTAAGGGCAAAATGGTTAACAAATGTGTAAATTGTGTGAATTGAGTTGTGACAAAAATACTAGTATAAGTAAACATGAAAAGTGTGAATCATTGTGTTTTTATATGCAAGATAAAATGAATATATGTTAAATCATTATAAATCATATATATATATATATATATATATATATATATATATATATATATATATATATATATTGCATGGATCACATGAACAAACGCCTAAAATGTTGTTTGAAAATAAACATATTGGATGTAATTGAGATGATTAATTGACGCATAGGGGCAATGTTATTTATATGTTTATATGTGCATATATATGTTGTATTGATTGTATGAAATGAGAATAGAAACGTAAAGAACCACTAAGCATGAAAATGCTTAGCGCATTGATTTCTCACGCGCAGGTACTGTGTAGATAGTAGCAAGACTGAAGATCGCTGAGCATAGAGTCACCGTCATACAGTTCGGAGTATACATAAATGTTCCGTTTCATGCATACCACTACATTTCATGATATTATGTAATTATTTTGTATAGAAATCAAATATGTATAAATCTTCATGAAATGTATTTTACTATTGGGGTGAAAAGGGGGTGAACTCTAATAATATTTTGTAAATGTATGTTGCAAAGGCATGGAATGCCATTTTGTATCAATATGTTGTACTAAAGAATAGATATGGGCCATCTTGAAATGATATGATGTATATTTTTCATATTAATGAATGTATTAGTAATGTTATCATATATTCATATATAAGTATGTTTATATGAAATGTGTTTTGACAAATGGTTTTGAAATGGTCCGCATCCCCGGATTCGGTTCACCCGTCTGGTCGAGCTCGGGGTCGCGACAGTTGCTTTCAATGTAAAAAATATGGTAGCATACAAAGGATACCTGTTGTGGAACTCCAGTCAATTGTGAAACCGTGGCCTTTTAGAGGATGGGCCATGGACTTAATTGGGAAAATTTACCTAACTTCATCAAAGGGACACAACTTCATCTTAGTTGCTACAGACTACTTCACCAAATGGGTAGAGGCAGTACCCTTAAAGAAAGGAGAGCAAAAGGATGTGATCTAATTCATCAAGGAACAGATCATTCATAGGTTTGGAATTCCTCAATCCATTACAACCGACCAAGGCACTACACCATCGGGATGAGATGACTTATTTCGCTACACCAAGGCATTCAAATCCCATCCGATCTTACTCTTTTATGCCTGCCAAAGGGCAGCAAGTTTCTAATAAGGTGTTGATAAACATCCTAGAGAGGATGCTAGAGGACAATCCCAGAGATTGGCACAAAATTTTATCTGAGACCTTATGGGCTTATAGAACTTCTAAAAGAGATTCTATAGGGGTAAGTCCTTACTCAAATGGATAGGATGCAGTGCTTCCAATGGAGGTGGTAGTTCCTTCTTTAAGAGTTTCTAGACATAATGATCTTAATCCTCAGGAATATAGTGAGGCCATGCTGATGGAACTCAAGGCATTGGATGAAAAAAAGATTACAAATGCTTGACCACATCATGATCTAGAAAAAATAAGTGGCTAGGGCTTACAACAAGCGAGTCAGAAGAAAGAGTTTTGAAGAAGGGGAGCTCGTTTGGAAGGTGGCGTTGCCCATCAGTGCTAAAGATAGGGAATTGAAGAAATGGTCTCTTAACTGGAAGGGACCATTCAAGGTTCACCAAGTACTGCCCGTAAATGAGTATTGGCTATCAAGCCTTGAAGGAGAGCCACACAAAAGGTTCATCAGTGGGAAGTACCTTAAGAAATACTTTCCCACAATGTGGGAAATGCTGGATGCTGCCAAGAAAAACTTAGATGGAGAATGAAGGAATAACAAGCAAAAATAGGTCTCATTAACCATTTTGTATTGGGGAAACTATTCTTAGTATTTACTCTGGGTGATAAAGTAGGCTATTTTGGCCACTCACCGCTCAAACTTTTTGTATTCCTTAATGTCATACTTGTTATACCCTTAATTGTTTTATGAATAAATAAAGTAGGTCTCATGACCACTTTAAACCTGGGGAAGTAGATACAAATATTTGATTATAAGGTTAAATTAGGTTTTATGACCTCTATTAATCCTAAATAAAGGTTTTTCCCAAAGAATGGGCTTGTTGTGTTATCAATCCTCCAAAGGTGGGTTTCTTGACCACTTTAAAACTAGAGAAATATGAGATGACTTAGTGATAAAGAGGCTTCTTAGCCATTTCATTCATCAACACATTAATTTCTCCAAGGGTGTTCTTGTTCCCTCTCTAGATAGGTCACAAGATTATTAAGGTCATTGAAGAAATAGGTATGAGACAAGTTCCAAGATAGGATTTGAGGTAGTAAAGTTGGTCTTTGGCCACTTCACCTCAAAAACACAAACTTCTCTAAGATTCTCTAATGATTCCCCAAGGAAGACTTCTTGATCACATCAAGATTAGGGAAATATGAGCGAAAATATCTGAAGTGAAAAAATGTAGGCCTCTAGGCCACTAGATATACATTTTTCCCCAAATAGAGCACCTAGACAAGTTCAAGAGAAGGTACATAATCGCTGAGGCAATAATCCTTAAGACAACTGAGTAAAGGAAAGTGGGCATTATATCCAGCTATACATTCAAATGCAAGATTTCTAAAAAAAATTGACTTGTTGCATCATTACACTAAAGGGACAAGTTTTTCTCGAGTGTAAATGGAAAAAAATCACAAGAAGAAAGAGAAGCCTTCGGTTCACATAATCTAAGAAGCCTTTCAGCCAGAACAGCAGGTTCACCACGCCAAGGTCGCTGACTCGCCATGGTAAAGAGGTTCGCCACGGTGAAGGCTGTTGCTCTCCACTCATTAAGAAGAGGCCTCACCATGTGCAAAGATATTTACCGCCATGGTGAAGAGAAAACGTTAAATACTCAGTCCTCTGGGTTCGCCACGTAATAGAAGCTCTTGCCGCGAAGATGTTCACTATAAGAAGCTCTTCACCATGGCAAAGATATTGTTCGCCACATCGAAGATATTGTTCGCCACAGTGAAGATATTGTTCACCGCTGTGAAAATATATGTTTCTATCCTAATTTTAAGTCAAAGGTAATTTCTTTAGCCATAATTTGGGCATCCAAGTTCTCCTCAACATTAATAACAATCAATCAATATATATATATATATATATATATATATATATATATATATATATATATATATATGAGTAGAGAAATAAATAGTAGGCTTTTAGCCACTATTTCATCAATTTCTTAGCAGTACCTAATAGACGCAGTATATCATCATACACACGCAAGCACACTTCCAAAGGTAGGCCTAAATCCACCTTGGTCCACTATCAGTTATGCTTCAGGAGTACGCCGTGCAACAATAAGTGAATTCCATCAATAATCTAAGTACAAAAATCAAGTATCTCAAGAGTAAGTCCTCGCAATGGTCAATTCCTTGGCCACCGAAAAGAGATAAAACTAGTACGACCCAACCTCAGATTCTCCAAAGCAATATCTTCAAGTCCATCAAATAAAAGGTTGAGAAGTTACCTTTGCGATGCTTCCGTTCGTAGATGAGGCGAAAAGATTGAGTAGAGCGGGAGAGACCAAGATCTACATACCAAGAAGGAAAGCTCCGGTAAAGCTTTGGTAAGACGCAGCCTCAGTTTTAATTTTTCAAAGATTTTTTCGTTGGAGAACAAGGGTTTTAGAGTTCTAAAAAAAGAAAAAGGTGGTTTTTCTTGAGTTTTCAAAGATTTTTTCGTTGAAGAACAAGGGTTTTGGAGTTGTAAAAAACGAAAAATACTTCCTAGTTTTTGAAAATTTGGGAAAACTCTCTTAGATTATGGGATTAGATATCATATGGAACATTCATCACAAATCACTTCGACAAAAAGGGACATATCTACTCACCAGTGCAAAAGGTAAGTTCGGGTTGTGGAAGATGGCCGAAAAAAATTAGAACTTGTGGTAAAAAGAAGATCGATGAAGGTCACAACGTCGTCTACAACGTCGGATCGAACGTCGTTGTCCTCAACGTCGTTTTAAGAAAAGACAATGTCGCTTTGAGCTACAGTGGTGGGGTTGGTTCGAGTAGCCACATGGTCTTCACTAATAGCATAAGAACTTTCGGCCAAAAATGGGTTTGAGGAAGAAGAGAAAGAAGAATAAGGTGGAGAGGAGAAAATAGAAGGTTTTATACATAGATTAAAGGGATTTATTCCTGTGAACTTGCCAAATCCCAAAGGAGAGTTTCTTAATGCAGAAGGAATTGAAAGAGGAAGATCAAAAGTCGCAAGTTTGAAAGAAAAATTAGCGGGAGGTTTTTCTTAGGGTATTACTTTGGGCTTTTTCAACTCATTTAACCGAGCTCGGGTTTTGGCTCGTTCTTCTCATTGGTAATGTACATCCAAAGGACTAAGTTGCACCTTGGGCCTCATAGTAGAATGATGAGAAAAGAGAGAAGAAAGTCTTTGATATATAAAGTTTTTTCAAACCAACATGGCCCATGGGCCATATTGTATGCGGGGGATAATTGTTTACACTAAAATGATTTTTTTGGGCCCAAATGGTGTTTGGATAATTATTCGCCCAAGGGTATACTCAGCCGTAATCGATATATTGCCTAAACCAAGCCCAACCCAATCTCGAGAAACCCAAGTCTATGATATAATCAAGACATGAAAGGTCTAAGATTACTTCAAATTTTTCACCTTACTGTGCTTCACAACTCGTAATTGTAAGACTTTGTCTCAAAAACTAGTGAAATGAGACTTTTTCTCCAACTTAAGTCCGTAGTGGGTACGTGAGCAGTTATTGGAGAAGGTGGGATACAACAGTTATTCAGGAATGCCTATAAAAGAAGATTCAACATCAGAGAGGAGGACCGACAAATCAATCATCAACCAACATTCAATAGAGCATTTAAGTATTTTCTTATAGTTTTTACATGTTCATCAGTAATATTTTCAAATTTCTAGCTTATTTTATTTCCAAGTATTTGTTTTTAAAGCTTCCATGCTTCAGTAATTTCATTTCCAATCAGATTCTATAATGAAATTTACTACTTTTTAAGCTTGTTCATACAGTTTTTCTCTCAGCTTTCAATACATTCCTTAATTTTTCCACTTGGGGATCACACAGCTGAATCATATAGAACTAGGGAATCCATTTTTTTGAGGTGTTAGACTCTACTCATTTCACTTGAAAATATTATAATTTTTTGACACGCTCGCACATTTTCCAATTCTCGTGCTTTTGTATGTTCTAAACTAAAATTCAGCATAAACAAGATCCTATAATTCTTCAGTTATAGATTTCATCACAGGGGAGTGTTTTTAGTCGTGTTTCAAAACTACGAGAAGAAAGATGATGATTGCTTCGAAATTAACAACTCAAATTCAAAATAGCTTTTAGTTATTTAAAACTAAAAAAAAGTGCAAGACTACTTTTTGGTTTATTATCTTCAGTTATAGGTTATTGAATTTATTATACAAATTCTCTTAGTTTTAGGCTTTTGGAGAAGAAAGAGAGGTTTTGAAGTTTTTTTGGTGAAAGAAGACAATGGGTTTGACTTATTTTTGTTAGCTCATGGATTCTTTATAAAATGTTTTGATGATAATAAAATAAGTTTAATTATATTAACATGTTAAATTTAAAAGAAAGCTCAAGCATGTTTATTGGATATTTAACCATCATGAAGAAACATATCTTTGAAAATTGAAGTGCGCGCCTAAGAATCTATGTAAGATAAATTTCATAGGTGCACTTTTGATAAAATGATGCACTTTCAAATTGTTCTCATTCATCATTACTCAAGCCCAAAAGTGTTTATTATTATTATTATTATTATTATCTTTAAAGTGGATAAATTCGCATTTTATTTCAAAAAATCGAGTTATTATTTTAATCTTTTATCATAACTTATTAGAAATTAGAGCTTATAATATGGGTTGAGCCCAAAAAATTAGTCCACTTTAACTCGATTTTTTGGATGATTGGATTATGTACCCATGACCTATTTAAATGAAACAAATTGGGGTTCTTAACCTTTTTGGTGATGTAATCATGTGGGTATTTGTCGGATCGTCTGACCGATCCGAAATATTTATTTAATTTTTTTCAAATAACTAACTTAAAAGAATCGGTATTTTCAACATTCATCTATAATATCTATATTTTGGGCTTTTAATATGGAGTCAAACCCTACTTTATAACATAGGGTTTTAAAATAATAATTATTATTGTTACTGATTAATATATTAAACTTCGTTTTTTGTCCATTTTATTTTCTGTAATTTTAAATATAACTTTAATACAATTTTATATGATAATTTAATATTTAAAAAATCTTGTATGAAAAATTACGTAATCGTATTTAAATTAAATAAAATTATATTTTTAATATTGAATATATTTTCATTTATCTCATTAATCATATTCTTAAAATTTTATAATTTCATTTTTTTATTTATCCCCTTTAAATTTTATTTAATCATATATGTTTTTTTTTTATAAAAACGAAGTTGTAGTAGCTTATAAATTAAATTAAATTTAATAACTAAATTATCAATATATTTTAAATAATTTTATTACTTAAACTAGTGTTAATAACAAAATATTATTATTTTAAAAATAATTATTTCTTTCCTAATATGATTATATCTTCAAGCAAGATGAATTTTCGAAACAAATAAGGTATTTCATTATTATACTATTGAGATGCATTTATTCCAAATATAAATAAAATTTATATCATTAACATTCTAAAAAATTAATCAATACAAATATTTCTAATGTAGAGTTGCATATTATTATTGGATATATTATATTTTAATAATGAAAATCAGAGATACGTGCATTTCATTCGATACTTCAGTTTTTTTCCGCAGATGTTATTAAGTCATACTTTATTGCTTCGATATTTAGCTAGTTGATTTGGTACTGGATATAAATACTCCATCATTATTTATTTATTTAAGTCTATTTAATATTATTATATTATTTAGATCTCAATTATTTTATATATTAATTATTATTATATATTATATATTATTTAGTTTATTTTGAATAATAATGTAATTTGTAAAATAAATTTTTTAAGATTTTTAAGGTTTTACTGCTTTTGACCCAGAATCTCGAATTAAAGTTAGGTCAAGCATGATTTGAAACAATTTGGGTAATTGCTGGGATTTCGCCCAAAATTCCCATTTTGGACCTCAGCCCAAAAATAGACAAGGATCTGCTATCAATCCCTATCGAAACAATTTAAATTTGTACACTCTTTCACATTTTCTAATGTCTTCTTTAGCCAGTTGGCTAGAGGGATGGGAATCATTGATGTATACCATGAATCTGTTTCATGTTTAACTGTGCCATATATCTCCTACGTTTCATCTGCTTCCTTGCTTTCTCAATCTCCACCTATGCCTTAGAGTCTTTAAATATAAATCCATCTCAATTAATAAATTTTTTATTTATAACCTAAAATATTTACAAACATTCATAACAAATTTCCTTCTTCAATAAATAAATAATAATAAATATATATATATATATATATATATATATATAATACTAACATATAAAAAATTCACATAATATCATGCTAGATTATTTTATAAAATCGAGGAATATTTATTGAGCTCAAAAACAATTGACAATAATCAAACACTTAATAAGATACATTGGTAAAGAATAATTTATTAAAACAGCATATATCACTGTGTGTAAATATACTGTTAATGATATTGATTCTTTGACAAGGTTAGTCTTCCAAATATGCAAGGGATAAAATCAAAGAAAAGCTAGAGTTAATGATAGTTATTTCCTTCTCCCAACAGATATGTTAAACAGTGTTTCTGTGATATTCTAAGATCTCCAACAAGGGTTATCTAAAATAGCTACTCAAAATATATTGTAAATATTGTATTATCTATTTTAGCTAACCACTCTTTTTAAAGAACTCCAACAATCATATTCATTTTTTAAATTAATCCACTTCAACTAACTTTAACTAACTTTCAAAAATAAAATCTAAAATATTATACAGTATGCCATGTCATCACTATGTGGCGATTAGCTAAAATTAGAATCAAGCATTGCATTGAAATATGTTGGACCTCAAGTTTTTTTCCTATTATTAAAATGAGGACAAATAAAGCTATGGCTTAATTGGTAGAAATGGACTTGATAAATTATTCACTTTTAAAGTCAGCTATTTAGAAGCATAATATACATTAAAAGAAATATTGTCATTACTAAATATCTTAGTCTTGCAACATATAATTTAGGTATCCTACCATCGCAAAAAAACTGAAAAAAAGAAGAGGGTGATGAAATTGAAACCCACCAGCAGTGACTAGTGAGTAAACAAAAGAAGCAATAAGATTTGTAGCAAAAGAACAAGAAGATGACACAACCCTTTTTGGGCCCATGCCCCCCATGTCTTACTTTTGCCTGCAAAGCCCCCCCAACCTCTTGTCCCCATCCCCCACTCATTCCTCCCTTCCCCCATCATCATCATCTCAAGCTCATTGCTAGGTTTCAAATTTGTGATCAAATTAAAAGATCAAATCGGATCTTGAAAGGAAACAACCAAAATTTCGCTTAAATTATTTTTTTTTCGCTTTATCGAAGCAATCGACCTGATCAGGTAAGCAGGCAAGAGAATCCAGGAAGCCGATTCTAGCAAAGATGGAAGAATATCTCGAGAGAAGTTCATCAAAAGCTCCTAAATCGATCTAACCATCGACGCATAAGGGTCGTGGAATATCATAGTTAACTTAAGAAGACGTGGTCCGTTACTCGAGTTCAATCCGTTGTTCTCCTGGTCGCCTCCCGACGGCACCCCTGGATCATCGACACCGACGATGAGCCATCGACACACTCCTCGGGCCTCCTCCTCACTCCCCGCGATCCTCCGCTCCCTGTGGACCAAACCTTCCGCCATTGCCGTCGACAGAACTAAGCCCATCGGCGATATCGCCTTCACCTTCGCCGCGACTTGCCGTGGAGGGAAGCTTGTCGGCGTATAGTATATGCTCATATAAGCAGAGTCAACTATATGGATATGGGAAATGGATGCAACACCGAGCCCCAGTGCTGGAGTTGATTTTTAGGATTAAACTAGCTAAAATAGCTAAATGAGGTTTATCAGCCTCTGAGATGCTCTAAGGTTCTGGCTTACTCCATACATAAAGCTAATAAGGAATAATCGGGGTTTTGATCCAATGGTTCATCAAATAGCAAGAGAACCACGGGCCCATAACTAGTTAATATTAAATCATCCCATAAATGACACATAATTAACATGCACAATTATATAATTAAATTTGTATTATGATTATGCTTACTCCATAATTAATAAATTAATCTAACATTCTCCAACTTGAACGGCATAATCATAACTCAAATGCTTTCTCAATAGATTTACATAGTCATAACCAATCATATGCAATTAACACATCGAGAGGATGCATAAATCGTACATAATCAAACACTACTAATCAAAATCATAACTCAAATGCTTCAACAGGAGAATTACATAGTCATAACCAATCATATACAATTAGTACACCGAGATGATGCATGAATCATACATAATCGAGCGCTACTAATCTAGAAGTATTTCAATGACAAGAGTATTGATTCAATATAAAAAGAAAACATCATTTTGTCATTCATTTGGTCAAAATGACACAAAATCATAAGATAATGACAAACGTCGAAATGTGCATGTAATAACGAAAAAACATGAGTTTTCCTTACAAAATACATGAAAAGGCAAAACTCCCACTAAAACAAATATTCTAGGCTCCTAACAATCTCATGCAGGTGACGTGTTCTTGAAACACACAAATAGGTAAACTTTTGGTTAGTGGATCTACCAACATGCTAGTCGTAGGCGTGTGCTCAACTGAAATGAAGGACTCTGCAACTTTCTCTCTTTCACAAAAAAGAACTTCACATCAATGTTCTTGGAGCGAAAAGTGCTCCTAGAGTTCTTAGAGAAAGATACAGCTACAGAATTATCACATAACAATTTCAGCAGTCTAGAAATGAAGTGAAAACCTCCAAAGCTGAAATGAAGTTTCGCAACCATATTGCATGACAAGTAGCTTCATAATTGTTCGGTTGCTCTTGTTTCTATAAAAGTTTGGTTAAAAGCAACCTAATCCGCAAGTGCACGGATCACAAGTAATATAGTGGCTTATAAATTAAAAACCTAGTATGTCGAACCCATAAGGAAGAGATAGCTTAAGTGGGGATTAAGTACTCCAACCACTCAAGAATTTTACTATTTAAGCGAATTAAACAGGTTTTGATTGATTGTTAATTAAAAAAAATTGAAATTAAGTTAAACTAAAAATTTACTCTAAAATATTAGCAAATAGTTGGATTAAGTTGTAAGAAAAACTTTAAGGAATAACACTAGGCCTTGTTGTTTCCGTTGGTGCATTTATGGCTTATATTCATTAAGTGTCAATTAAGTGAAGATACTCAGCCCAAGAACTCAGATGAGGTTCTTTTGTCCCCACCTTAACTTCTCACACCCACCCCTATTCTCCTTTCTACCCATCTAGGTCAAATAATGTGTTAATGTTCAAGGTAATCATCCTTGGAATTTTACTAGTCACCTCTCGTCCATGCAATGGAATTTCCTTTGGAAATATATTCAGATCTGATCACCTTTCTCGCCGATAATGATCATCACATAAGGTTAGATGATGTCCTCACCACAAAGTCCATCTAGTACTAAGTTTCCACTTCCTAGATTTATTTTATTGGGTTAAGTTGATTTTATCAAATTACACAATATTAGGGGATGAAAATCGAATCCTATGCATACCAATTGTCACCTTGGAAACCCTTTAAGCTTCAGTCCCATTTACTCATCTAGTATGTAATAATTAAACAAAACCAGAGAATTCATAAACCTCAACACAAGATCACATTCACAAAATTATCTAATATAATACATAAGCCAAAACACCAACAGTAACACCTAGCCCTGTATGAGGATCTAAGCCACTCATAACAACTCAAACCTAACAAAATCATGTTTATAGCAAACATAAAGTTGAAAGATTAAGAGAGAGAAGGATTAAAGGATACAAAAACAAATATGAAATGTGAATCCGCCAAAATCCGGCCACTACGAAGTCTTGTGCAACCTGACTTTACAACTTAACTCTAGAAACAACCTAAAATATCTAAGAAAAATTACAAACCCTAGAAAATGAGAGCTTAGAGAGAAACCCTAGAAGATATGATATGTGCAAGCCTCCAAGCTCTCTCCAAGATGATTTTAGAAGTCTTACAAGTGAGTATTTATAGCATATGGAATGACCAAAAATGGGGCTGAGAATGAGGGCATTTTTGTCTCAACTCGACATCCTTCGCCTTGGCGAAGACATGTGTCAACAATCAAGATAATATTCTCAGATTGTGAACCCAAGCTATCGGGGTTTGCAAGATGTTCCTTTTCTTTCGCGGTTGTCCGCTTTCGCCGCAGCGGTCTCTTCGCAGTATCTTTCACTTGTTAACTAAGGCCCTTGATTTCTTCAATCTTTGGTTTCGCCTTGGCGAAGCTCTCTCTTGCCTAGCGAGCGCCTTCGCCATGGCAGTGTTCGGTGCGTGCTCCCGCTTTCTTGCTTTTTTTGCCCCCTTTCGCTGCTTACTTCAATGTATGCAAAACTCACGTATTTATGGGTTAGTGTAATATTCTACATAAGGGTGGAATCTAGCATTTATGTTACATGAACACCTGAGAAACAAGCTATAAATGCTAATATGATTCACCCATATCAAATACTCGCAAACTTAACGTTTTGCTTGTCCTTAAGCAAAGATAAAAACGCATTTTCCAAATTTATTGGAAAGAAAATATGAGTCTGTAGAGATATGTACTTTGCAATATTTTGCCTCAGGAATTATGCATTCCAATGAATGAATAATGTTTCAAGACAGTGTTCTTCAAAGCAATAGCTAGTCACACGTCGGTTGTCGAAGGAAACAAAAACACTCATAATAAACCCGGGATATACGAGATTCGGGATCTGGGCTTTCATATACATATGACCTTGTTTCTGATTACTTTCTAATATTTAGTTACTGGCTTTTAGAAAAATAATGAAAAATGCCGGAAATGGAGCTCGCGCAGAGCCTTCGAGAAGATTGGTGTAGAAATCAACCCAACGTCATGACGTCCTAAAAACATCGCATAACGTTGGTAAGAAAGACTCACAAACTTTATTCTGCAAGAGGGTTATAAAAGGAACTAGGAGAACTGAATTTTAGAGTCAAAATCAAGCCATAGTTGGGGCTCGAGGAACTGGTCCTGTGGAAACAAAGGAAAGGAACTTACAGCAATCAGATAGATTCTGAAGAATCCTACGCATTCCTTCGATCTTGAAGTTTTCATCCTTGTTACTTGCCTGATTTTCTTTTTGTGCAATGAACAACATGAGGTTCTAATTTCGTAGGTGTCGTAGTGATTCGACATGAATACTATGTTAAAGTGTCGACCTTTCATAATCGCATTATCTTACATATATTTGTTTTATCGCAATCTATGCTTAGCTGAATTCAACTTATTAATTTATGATCAATCTTAATATGTGAGTGGGTCTTGCAAATCTCGAGAATATGGTAACAAGAATTAGGACATAGGTGGGTTAACCTAATAAACTTGGTAATATAGAGAATATTAATGATTAGGAGGCTTAGGAGTTCTTTGCACTCTATGCAACTTGATTGTTTAAATGAGCCATGAGTAAGAACCGAGTGATAAAGGGAGTGCTGAATGGACCTTTGAGGAAAAGGCTTTAATTACATTATTAAGACACCTGTAGAACACTATATTAGATAATGGAATGGAATCGCAAAGATTAAGCATAAGAGGGGATCGTTCAAACAACACCAACACCCTAACCCTTTTTACAACTTTTGGATCACTTTTATCTGCCACTTGCTACATTAGTAGTACTTTAAATCTAGTTTTACTTCGCTTAGCCATCACGATTACAATGGAATATTAAGTACACAATTTTGGTACTTCAGCATACTACGACAGGTTTTCCCTGTGGATCGAAGATCCGTATCAGGGCACTTGCTATTTGACAAGTGTATATCGCAAGGATTAGGCAAATTGCAATTTTAATACATATCCACAAAACACAATCATTTAAGCGCCTATCAAGTTTGCGCCATCACGAGGAACGCCATTTATCTATGAGGCATATCAATACTAAGTGTAATTTCTTGGTACTTTATAATAATTTTTTTTGATTTAATTTTGATACTTTATTTTCTTTGTTTTGTATGAACTTGCGTACGCTGTTGTATGCGATGAACTCGTCGAAATATTTTTCCTCGATCTTGAAACTGAGAGAACTTTGAAAAGAATTATTATGAGGACAGAGAGACTTAACTAGAACGGGAACAAATGCTACCTATGGGACCGATGGAAGAAAATAGAGACGACGATGTTGGTTCGACTAGAGGAGGTAGTATACATCCTGATGCGGAATATATGGATACCATGTTGCCACCTTTAAGAGATTATGGTCACCCATCTGCGATTACTCCACCTGTGATTAAGAGACCAAAGAATAAGGCGAACAACTGGCTCAATTCATCACTCGCACAAGGAACTACTCCACTTAGCTCATGTACAGAGGATCTCTTAATGTTATATCCTAAATTTTTCGAGGTGTGTGATAATAAGTGGAAATAAGAATTATGAGTGATGATGCTGGTCTTAATTTAGATTCTTCCACTCATCAAGGAGAAATCCAAGTATCACTAATTTGTAACCACCATTCAATAACATAATGCAAAAGATTTCTTTTCTTTTCGTGGGATGACTTATTAAACAATTTTACTAGATTTTTTCCACCAAAGAAAAGTCGCAAAGTCGAGAATCGACATCGCAGCTTTTACTCAATACGAGAGAGTCATCTCATGAAGTTGGGAGCTTTAAAGATTTGTCGAGAAATGCCCTCACCATACTTCACCAAATGGATGCAGTCCACTGTCTTCTTAAGTAAAGGTCAAAGAGGTCATCCACTAACACTTACCAAGCTCTACTGACAGCACCATGGGAACAATGAAGTGGTAGGCTTATCAAATTCCTTTGTGAACATAGCCTGAATGATCCACACCAACGAGAGTAGCATCAAGAAGCCTGGTGTTCTAATTTTAGACACAACTTACAAACTTATCTGCTCAAGTGTCTACACTCTCAAAGAAACTACAAGCTTCTCAACAATTAGGTTCTCAATTATCCATGCATAAAGTTGAAGAAAGCCCACTTACATGCGAGCAATGTCATGGACCTCATCCCCACCTCTCAAAGTGCCTAATGATGTATGTTACCACGTGGAGATCTTTAATCGTTGAATAGGCTCAGCAGGCATTTGAGTTCAAAATCAGAACTCAACCCATATGGTCAAAAGTTACAATCCGTAGAAGAACCATCCTAGCTTTTCGCGAAAATCGTAATGCTAGTAACCCATGGAGTGCCAAACTCTCCAACCACCCCATATAGTTAGTCGAGTCTAGATCTAAAACGGGAAATGGGCTTAGGCTTATATGCCTATGAATATGATATGAAGTCATGTTTGATAAGTTCGAGAATGAGACGGTGGGATATTGAATAACTACAGCCAATCAAATTGAGGTCCAATGTAATAATACTCGTTATCGAAAATGAGAGGCAACACCTAAAATCTACCTAGCAATTTCCGCAGGTCAACCTAAGGAGAGAATGAGCGACACCAAAGTCAGAACCTCAGAGTGGCAAGACTCGAATAAAATAGTCGAGGCCCAAGAAGAGGATGAAAACCCTACGAGAAGTGAGAAAAGCAATGCCAAGGTCACTGAAGATGCTAAAAAGTTAGTAAAGAAACCAGTCTCAAACACACTAGAGAAAGTTGAAGCTTAGAAACCTATGTATGAGGATAAGTCTGTTATCCCGTATCAACAAAGATTGAGAAAGAACGGATTGGATAAGCAGTTTGGCAGGTTCATTGATATCTTCAAAAAGCTTCACATCAACATCCCATTTGCTAAAGCACTTGAGCAAATGCCAGGATACATGAAATTCATGAAGGTCGCCTGCTCGAGAAAAGAAGTCGAGACTATGCAACAAGCCGTCACATAAGAATGTAGTGCTATATTACAAAAGAAGTTGCCCCCTAAGTTGAAAGATCCAGGTAGCTTCACAATCCTATGTGCTATTAGGAATGCAATATTTGAAAAAGCCCTGTGTGATCTAGGTGCGAGCATTACTCTTATGTCGTGGTCGATCTTCAAGAAACTGAAATTGGGAGAAGCGTGTCCAACGACAGTCACTTTGTAGATAGCAGATCGGTCACTAACTCATCCGCGTGGTATCATAGAGGATGTGTTAGTCAAAGTGGACAAATTTATCTTTTTTGTAGATTTCATCATTCTAGACATGCAAGAAGATAAAGAGGTCCCAATCATCCTCGATCGACCATTCTTACCACGTGAAGTGGCAATGATTAATGCAAAAGTGGTGAACTCTAAGCTAAGAGTTCAAGAAAAGGAAGTGATATCTAATGTTTTCAATAACATAAAAGCATCCACACGATACCGATGGGCTGCTTCCGAGTGGATACGCTAGAGGTTATAGTGTTCAACAATCGTTCCTTGTAACCATTGGAGACTTACCTGACTTGCGACGACCTTCTCAGGAAGATGAGACATACCAGTATGTAAATGGATGGATTCTTTTCTTCGACCCGAATAGAAGAAAGTACTTTGAATCTGGGAGCCAGCCTAAGCCAATTCACTCCCCTATCGAGAAACCCCTATTGCAAGAGAAGCAACTCCCAATCATCAGATATTATTCTGGGAGGAACTCCACCACTAATTATCATTTCATCCTCCCTCTCTAACATAGAGGAGGAAAAATTGTTGCATATCCTTAAGGAGCATAAGGAAGTGATTGGATGGTCCCTAGCTGATATAAAGGGGATCAGGCCATCTATGTGTATGCACAGGATATTATCGAAAAAGATAAAGTGTCGACAAATGGCACTCAGAGATGCTTAAACTCTACAATAAAAAGATAACTGCAAGGAGGTACTTAAGTGGTTACGCTAGGAGTGATATACCTCATCTCCGATACCATGGGTAAGCCCCGTTCAGTGGTGCCAAGAAAAGAACTACGTGATAATAAATGAGAAAATGAACTGCTTCCCGAATTTATCAGCTATGGATAGAGAATTTGTATCGACCACGAGATTGAATAAAGTGACTTAAAGGACCGCTTCCCACTCCATTTATTGGATCGATGTTGCATCACTCATGAAATTACACTTCGCTTCGGATGGATACCTGTGATACAATCGATTCACCATCAAGCCTCCGTAAGATCAGAAGACCACCACATGCCCCATGGCACTTTCGCCGAGAATGCCATTTGGGATGTGCAATGCCCCAGAACCTTTCGTAGATGTATGATGGCAATATTTTCTGACATGGTCAAAATCTATTGAAGCCTTCATATTATCTTCGCGATTGGCTCCATTTCGATGAGATCGCTCCATAATCCGATGTTGGCACCGGTAAGGTGAAACCACTTAGTTTTAAATTAAAAGCCACTTATGGTGAGAGAAGGCATAGTATCAGCACGATACATCCTAAGATGAATTCGAGGCTGACCGAGCCAAGATTGAGATCACAGAAACCGCCCCTCCCACATCAAGAAAGGGAGTACCTAGCTCTCGGGCCACGCAGGTTTTTATAGACTAAGCCATCCAAGATTTCTCCAAAGTTTCAAACCACTGGTCGAATATTTCAAAGGTGTTCCGTTTGAGTTCAATGAGCCATGTATGAATGCTTTTGAGTTGCTGAAAAAGAAGTTAACTCGTTCTATAGCCGCCTCCAAATTGAACCTTCCATTTGAACTTATGTGCGATGCAAGCAACTTTGCAATAAATAGCTAGCGAAAAGTATTCATGCCATCTATTATGCCAACACTGAATGATGCGCACTCAAATTATGCTCTGTAAAGAATCGTTAACTCGTCAGGTTTGCCTTTGAAAATTCAGACCTTATCTTATGTGAAAACAAAGTCTTTGTGTTCACGTGATCATTCCATAATCAAAAGATTTACACTTAAGATACACGAAACCAATTTATCAGGTGTATGTTCTATGGCGCCAGATCATCTCGTCAAGACCGGAAACTTAAATAAGTAGAAACATCATTTGCAAGATTGGATGACACGCCCTAGATGAGGCAGATACTGCCTTGTCACATGTTCAAAACATCCCCATGGCTCACGACATAGCCAACTATTCACGATATTATTCATCTCCACCTCCCATTTCAAAAATAAGAGATTCTCAGAAGGAAGGCCATTTCCGGAAGACCCAACTCTCTATATCAAAGGCCAATTAGATTATTCAAAGATGTGTGCCGGAAAGTGAAGTGAGTGAGATATTGACGCATTGCCACTAGAAGTAAAGCCATCATGGATGTGAGAACAACAACAACCAAGGTATTGCACTAGGTTTTTATTGGTCACTATATTCAAAGATGACACTTGTTTAAAAGTCCAGATTCTAATGTCAGCGACTCCAGAATTGGATCGACGAAATGAAATGCCATTGACTAATATTCTAGGTAGAACTTATGTCTGTGGCATTGACTTGCATGGGTCCGTTTCATCGCCCCACGGGCGCCAAGTACATAATTTTGCAGCGGCGTAGGTCCAAGGTGGAAGCCATTCCAACCGCTACCGATGCCAAAGTGGTACTGGTTTCATCGGCAACATCTTTCAAGGTTCGTGACTCGAGTCAATCATTTTATGAAGGCTCCATTGTAACAAGTTGCTTTCTATCGCCTGCCAAATACAGGTAGCATTGAGTGTCACTTGCGCCACTACCTCAAAAGCGAAGCAAGGTAAGATGAGGTGTCGACAGGAGATCAAGAAAATCTGAAAAGATAGTTAATGATGCGGAAAGATCACAACAAAATTACGGGCGTGACATGGGCTTATCAAACAATTTTTCAAGACCTCCTCGAATGTCCCAGACCGGAATTGTTTGGCGCATGCTACCTACTTCAGAACTGTAGATAAAGTACACCGGGTAAACTAGAATGTTGAACATGAATCGTGAAATGGCCGGGAAAAAGAGGATGCTCTAGTTGAATGAACTCAAGTAGAATGTATATGACAGTTCAAAGATCTATAAGGAGAAGACCAAGGCATGGCATGACAAGCACCTAATGCATAATGAGCTGAAACCGGGACAACAAGTGTTACTATTCAATTCAAGGTTGAATTGTTCCTGTGAAAACTCGTGTCCGATGGTCTGACCTGTTCATGATCATCGTTTTCCCATACTTGCAGTTGTTTGCAAATGCATCATGAGAGGTCAACGCAAAGAATGGGCAGCGAAAGATTTATCCACCCACAATTCGTACTACAAGTCCACCACAAGTTTGAAGTCAATATAAGCAATGCTCGTGGATCACAATTTTGTCAAGCATGTTGTTCCGCGTTAGCACCGCTAGATGACACGTACTTTCGTCGAGCTAACGACAGAAACAAAGCGCTACTGGGAGGCAAACCGTTTCGAATTACGGTCACACTTCGCTTAAGTTTGTTAGGTTTGATTTGCTTGTTTGACTTTGATGTATTTGTGCTGCGTGCCTGAGGTTCCAAGGTTGTCGTGGCGAAGAAGAGATAACATGGAAAATTTTGTGCAAGCTTTGGGAGGAGTAAAGCTAAATGCAGGGAGTTTTCTACACTTCAAAAATTTTTGTAAAAATTTCCTGGATGTTGGTCTCGGGAACATCGCGACGTTGGACTCAACGTCGCGACGTTGAAAATATACCTCTCTGCAATGTCGCGCCATTGGTTTCTAACTTCGCAACGTTGAAATAATACCTCTCGAACGTCAAGGATTACCGATCTAACGCTTGTAACGCTGAAAATCAAGTTTCTACAACGCCGAATGCTGGAATAAAATCCTCGAACGCCGCGACGCTGGCCTAAACGCCACTCGCTCTAAACGTCGCGACGCCGACCGCTTTTATGAACGTAAACGCTCATAACCTCACCACCTTGAAAACCCTAATGTGCTCACTTTTGCAAGCATCCGACTGAACCCGCCCAGAGTCATCCGCTTCCATCCCAGCGCCTTCAAAGCCCTAGGCACATCCTAGCTCCACAAACCCCGGGTCCACCGTCATTTGGAGACCTTTCTTCAAGGTTGATTTTTGCCTACTGTGCTCCCGATCTCATTCCCATTGCTCTGCTTTCGGGTTGTTTGTGGCTTAGCAAAGTACCCATATCACATCGGGAGTTTTGGCCCCATTTTTCTTCCATCAAGACCACCATCCCACCTCTAAGGCCCCACAAGTGCTCATAGTCGCCTAAGTGAGTTTCTGGGTGCCTTACGGGAGGCTGCAAAGTGCCATCCCACTAGGTGGCTTCATCAGAAGTCTTTCGCTTTAAGTCATCCACCAACGATCCCTAACTCATGCCCAATGTCGAGCAAAAAGCGAAAAATGAGCTCCAAAAGTAATCGGGCCAGTGAAGATCCTTCTCCGGCCTATGATCACGATAAATTTGTCAATGAGGGCGTGACCGAGAAGTTCAGCCTCATCTCTGCCAATCGCTCCTTCATTAAGGAGAAGGGATTCAAACATCCCAACAATTTTTTTCGAAAAACCATAGCTAGGAAAGGGTGGGGTGCATTATGCCAACCCCCGAGGCCAGCTGCCACGATGATTGTGCGAGAATTCTAAGCCAACCTAGTAGCTCATGTGCTCAAGAAGGTCCGAATCCGTTGGGTGTTGGTAGACTTCAGTGCGAAGTCTATCAACTGCTATTACAACCTTGAGCCTGCTAACCCGAGGCCCAAGGACGGCCTTCACAAAACCTTAACCCACTGGAAGTCCTTGTGGGATGCTCAACAAACGGGCAGGTGGAGCGGAAATAAACAAATGAAGGGCACGCAGAAATTTCAAGGCCAAACACTTGGCCTATATGCCTAAGGTGTGGCACCATTTTACCACTTCTCGTCTCATTCCAATGACAAATGTTTGTGAGATGACGACGAAACGGGCATTGCTTAATTTCACCATCATTCAGGACATTTCGTTTGATGTCAGACAGGTCATGGAGGACGCCATCCTCTATAACCGGGATGCCAAAATGAACCTCAGGCACCCCTTTCTCACATATGGCCTGTGCAAGAACGCAGAGGTGCCGCTAGAGGATAATGAGGCCTGGATCCATCCTATTAAGGCCATCGTCGTTAAGAAAGATAAGTCGAGCATTCCTCGATCCGAGGTGGTTTATGACTCAGGTCATGAACCTTCGGATGAGGAGGATTTGACGGCATACCAAACTTTGTTTGGCATGCGTGAGAAGACCCCGGGTGAGGCCATCCAACCTTCCATATCCCATCTACCCTCTCCACCACCTCCCGCCACGCCGAATGTCCCCAATCCTTCTCCTACCCTAGATGACCAGGTTCAGAACCTCACTTTCAGATTTGATGTGTTCTGGGATGAGACCTAGGAGCATCGGGTTACCATGAGCCAGGACATGGATGCCTTCCGAGCTGACATGCGCACGGTCCTCCACAACCAGCAACTCGCCTAGCTACTTGCCTTCCATTTGCCGCCACCACCACCACCGTAGTGATCCCTGGGATCGACATGGGAGTTCCCATCCTTTTTTTATTTTCTTGCTAATGCGGCCACGTGGTCCATTCTGCTGGGGGAGTAGCTAGGTGGTCGGGTTGGCATCATTTACTTTCGTGTTTAGATATGTTTTTATGCTTATGTTCGTTATAATGTGTTTGTAGTCATGTTTATGTTCAGGACACAAACTTTTGTTTAGGTTTGTGTGTTAGGTTGTCTCAGTTTAATTTCATGTTTTAGGGTCATGTTAGGTAGTGTGTGTGAGTGATGCCATGATTGCCAATCATGATCTTTTGTACTTCCACCAAACACACAATGCACAACAAGAAAGGATCATTAAGTTGTTAGATGCTCGGGAATTACTTGCTTGAATAGGTAGGGATGACATAGTGAGTCACCTCCTTGGGGTTCAAGAAACCAATTCCGGATTAGTCTACCACACACTCATACATGTGATCTCCAGGGTATGCCTAGGTTCCAGACCCGGCTCACTAACGTTCAACGAACCTTGGGCGTTTCTAAACACCCAAGTGATGGGACACCGTAGAAAAAGAGGATTGCCATTGAGTCCCATATAAAAATAATAAATAAATAAAAAAACGAGAAAAGAAAAAAAAATCAAAAAGAAAGTGTGAATAGAAATTACGGATTTCTAGCCTAATCCCGAGCACAACAGGGCTTTTCAAAGCCTAATGCCCGAGCCAACCGCCGTAATATCGACTTCACCGCCCATTGGCACGGGATGAGATGGAAGTTTCACCACCCAGAGCCCTAGGTTTGGGTGAGTGTTCCGTGAAGTTCGGTAACTGAATGCCCAGCTTCTTAACCAACTTTGCATGGGAGCTACCAATGAATCCCAACTACAAAAACACTCAACTAAAACTTACGGGCAATGTGGAATTGCCTCACGAGTGTAGGTTAGTATGAAATAAAAATGGTGCATTCTATCCTTTCAGAGTTGTGACTTCCGACAGGCAAGTTGAATTCAAGTTTAGGGTACCTGAACCGAAGAGGCTGTAGATCATATATCCAATGCACATAGACTTCTTGGGAAAGGCCATCGAAAACCTAGGAGGTGAGTCACTTGTCGATTGAACCGTGTTCAGCTGAATTCTTTCGAAAGTCGAACAACCTTAAGGATCCTTTGAAATTAGAAACAAAGGGCAAGATTTGTGAGTTCGGTTCATTTTGATCCTTCCTTTTGTCAACATGTGCATCACCCTCGTGTCGTTGAGTTTAATATGTTATTTTCCTGTGTGTTTGGTCAGAGTCTGTTTCTTGCTTGGGGACAAGCAAGAAGCAGTGTGATGAGTGCCCAAAAACATTGATTATAAACCCGGGATTTAGCGAGATTTGGGATCAGCTTCATATATATATGACCTTGTTTTCATTACTTTTCTAATATTTAGTTTTATTGGGTTTTTGTAGGAAAAATAATGAAAAATGCTGGAAATGGAGCCTCAGAGGGAGTCTCTGAGAAGATCGTGCGTAAATTAGCCCAACGTCAGCGACACCCCAACGTCGCGACGTCGTGGGAGACTCAACAAACCTATCTCGTGAAAGCTATAAAGGAACAGAGAATCCAATTCTGTGGGTCTCGAAAATCGCTTTCAAGGCTAAGGCTCGAGGAACTCGATCCGAACATAGGAAAGGAACTTGAAGGCCGATCTTAGAAAGAGAGACTTGAAGAATCCTGGAGACCGACATTCCTTCACTCTTTGAAGTTTTCTCTATCCTTGTTATTATGTCTTGTTTGTAATGGAATAGAACATCATGAGGTTCTAATTTCGTGGTTTGTGGTGTCGTAGTGATTCGACATGAATACTATGCAAGTTAAAGGTCGAATTTCTTCATAATTCCATTATCTTATATATATTTTTTTATCATTAACTCATGTTTGTCAATTCAACTTATTAATTTCGATCAATCTTAATATGTGAGTGGTTCTTTAGCATCCAGTAGCTAATGAAGAATTAGACATAGGTGGGTTAACCTAATAAACTTGGTAATATAGATTATCAACAATGATTAGGAGGTTTAGGAGTTCTTTGCACTCTATGCACCTTTACCGCTCAAGTTGAGCCAAGGAGTAAAAACCTAGTGATAAAGGGAGGTTAAAATGACTCGAGAAAGACTTTTAATTACATAGATAAGAGCCGCCTTGGAGAACACTATATTAGATAATGGAATGGAATCACAGCTTTACATAGTAGGATTGTCCAACAACACCAACACCCTAACCCTTTTTGCAACTTTTGATCACTTTTACATCTAAAGCGCATCTGCCATTAAGAGTAATTTAAATCTAGTTTTACTTCCGCTAGCCATCACGATTGCTGTTTGAATATTAAAGAAGTATTATAATTTTGGTACTTAGCATACTACGATTGCTGCTCTCTCCCTTGTGAATCGACATCCGTACTTAGGTACACTTTACTTGACAAGCGTATACTTGCCTGACAGGGAAATCTGCACTTCATTACATATCCACAAAAACACAACTGCATAAGCTACTTATCGCTTGCACCTAGATCAAGGTCTCCGCGTGAATGTGCGCCCCACCTCACCGATCAAATACGCCCTAAAATGAAATTAAGGGAATGCATGACATGAAAGATCCCTCACTCATAAAGAGTTTCCATAGATACAAAGTGATCGAGACTTCATAAGCTTGCTTCGCATCCCATTCTCCAGTAATGTAGGCATTACATGCTCTCATGATCAAATAGGTCTTTTTAAGCTTATAATGTGTGGCTAGGGTGAGAGGGTAGCTAAATAGGTCATTTAGGTTTAGATTTTTACCCAAAACACTCCAGCACTTCCTTCTTTTATTCTTATGCTTCATCCTCCAAAATTTGACTATGTCTTCAATTGAGTCATTCACTCAACCCGATTAGCATCAGTGTAATTTTCATACCATTTCACCCCCAAACTTGTTTGTTTCTATCTTTCTTTAAGATTACCAAGACTTTTGTTTTTTCTAAACGTCAAGGTATAGAGCAGTGCAATATTCAACATGTTTAATCTTTCTACCTACCCCATGTAGCGAGTTTTAGGTCAATAACTCCTGAACCAATTGACCTTGGGGTATTAGATGTTAAAACACCCCTACTGACTTACTAGCTCAAGGTAGGTTAAATTTTCTTCTCCTTGAGTTCTTTTCTTCTTTGCTCTTTTCAACACCCCTTCCTTAACATTTTGTACTTATCAAAACCGCTTCATCCCAACTTCCCACCAAACTACATGTCCTTACCTTGAATTGCTCTTTGTCAACAATATGTTAAGGGTAAAATATGGGTTCTTGATTGACGGGATAAAACAACGGGATATGGGTGTTCGTTCTTGGTTTTCAAGATAGAATATGGTTGTTATAGCTCAAACTAGGTGACTATGGGTTAATAAATAACCTGGTAGGCTAAAAAGGCTCAACCAATTCCAAGGATGGCCTACATCATTTCCCAAAAGATGTGCTACTAGGATTTTGCCTCAAATGATAATCGAGCAATTCTAAAGTCTCATGAAATCTTAGACATCATGATTTCCCTCTAATTTTTCTCTAAACCAAGCATAAATGGACAACAAGGGTATATGAGACTTGTGCTTGATTTGGTGTAAACCTATAACTAAGTGTACAACCATATGGTCATTGTCACGCCCCAAAACCCACCCTAGGGGCATGACTGTTAATTCACACCCTCAAGCTTTCAAATTTCGAAGGTTTGAAGCAGGAACGACACTTAACCTCCTTGTAATTGGATTTTTGTCCAATTTCCAACACCTGTTCAAAGTAAATGCGCAACTTTCTAAATCCTCAAATATCAACTTTAAGAAACCAATACATCCACCCAAGTATACTTACCCAAATAACTTCAAACTCAAATATTTCAAACATAACTAAACTTTAACATCTAAACAATGTCCTAAGAGAAGTTTAAACCAATATTCTAATAAAACCATTTTCCCGCTCCCAACTCAGAACTCCTCGTCGAACTAAGGGTACCTGGAAAATTTTAAAAGAATAAAGGGTAGCTCAAAGCCCAATAAGAAATACTTCAATACATTTTCATGGATCAAAAGTTTTCAATCATATAACAAATGGGGAGATGTTTTTCTATCAAACTTTAGATTCAAAATAAGTTGGAACATTAACAAATTTACTTCAAACACTCTTTCACATCCAATTAAACTGGGCCATATCATCAAATAAGGATCCAAACAATTTCATATCAAATTTCCCTGATTCAAACACTTTCATATCCAATCCAAAATCAAATACATTTCAATATATTTTGTCTGGTTGAACAACATCAAAATAAGGTGCCTACCATGTGGACTTTCAAATGGGCAGTCAAAGAATTGTTCCTTTTAAGGTGAACCAACCAAACATCACTACTGGGTATTAGCAATCCAACCAAAACCCCTAGAGGTCAAGTTCCAACAACATATCCCACAAAAAAAAACGTAGAAGGTCAACTATTATATCCCGCTGACAGGCCAAGAAAACAACGACATTCTCGCTGACAAGGCCAAACTAACCGTGAGTTTCAAATATTTCATCTGTTCAAATTACAAAACATCATATCTCCACATTTTCCTTCGTAAACAAAACAAATCTCAAAAGTACAATCATACCAAACTACATTTTGATCCATGGATAATCAAATAAATAAAAAAGTAAAACTTTTCAAAAACCAAGATTACATAATTCAGTTAAAACAATATTCATCCTCAAATGAAGTAAAAGACAATTTTCTTTTTAAATATCTGCATTAATATCTCTTACCTCAAATGAGTACTCAAAAGCTTTGAAAGAGCTTAACCGAAGAATTTCACACATCAATGAAATATTTCTCCTGTGCCATAAGGAAGAAACTATCATCGGTACTTATTTATTTTTGAAACTTTCCTAATTTGATATTCTTAACAATGATATTATTTTTAATTTTTAATCCATAATAATAAAAGTAATATTTCTAAATATTTATAAAATTTCAGATTTATTAAGTTTATTCATCAACATGATTTTTTGTTCACCTCAAATATATTGACAAATCGTTCAAATGATAACTATTTGAATATGTAGTTTTTTCAAATTTATAAAACTCATATTCCTTTTCGATCTTATTTTAATAATAATTTATTTATTTTTATGTTCTTAATCCGAACTCAAATCTTTTACTAGAAAGAAATAATATTACATTTATTTAAAATTATATTATTATACAATACTCATCTAGTCTTTTAACCTAACAATTATCATATTCTGATTAAATAAGCATTATTAATCTGGATCTTATTTTCTATAATTGCTAAATAATTATTCTATCGACTCTTATAAATTCCTCAATCCTTAAAATATTTACTCGCCAAAATATTATATATCTTTAAATACTTATCAAATACATATATTTATACAAATTCAAAGATTTTCAAATTTATCTTATTTGTTTATTATTATTTTATTTCAAAAATTATCCTTAAATACTTTTTCATTATCATACTCAAAAGTAATTCAGTATGACACCACCAATCCTCATTTTATTTTATTTTTAAAGAACGAAGTGTAATATAAATCAATTTCTTCTGTGGTTGATATAACCAGAAAATTAAAGAATTCTACATCAAAGAAATCTAAAAAATAAAATACAAGATCCTACCTTTAGAGAAATTGCTCTTCAAACCCTAGATCCAAAGTCGTACAGCCCCTCTCGAATTTACCAAATAAAGAAATTCAAAGAAGAATAGAAAGGATTTTTCTTTTCTTATTCCAATTTATAACTAGGTATCTATTATGAAAATTACCTTTTACCTCTTTCATTAAATTAATTAATTAATTACTAATTGAATTATCAATATTATTTTCATAACGCCTAATTGAATTATCATTATTATTTTCATATAACGTTTCCAATTGATTTGTCATTATTTCATAACGTATGCCTATAAAAATTTCTGTCATTATTATGTAACAACCTATACAAATTCCTGTCATTATTATTTTCCGTAACTTATACCTATACAAATTCCTGTTATTATTATTTTCCCTAATTTATACCTATACAAATTCCTGGGTGTTACAGTCATCCTCTTTGACTTTTAGCTCAACTGTCCCTCACATTATTCATATGTAAAGAATAACAAAATTTGATATCATCACATGCATTCCAAGTATTTCAATAACGGACCCACAAACAACAAAATAAACCATCTTGGATCTTTACAAAAAAAAAATTATTTCAAATTTGTTATGCATCGTGGCATTGAGATGATTTACTCAAAAAAATATTGCATATAAGAGCTACTATGACTAAAAATGGATCAAACATGCAAAAACCGATCAAGCATAACAAAATAGCATAAAAAAAAATCCAAAATATCCACACTATCCTAAAATATCCAAAAACAGTATAAAAGTAAAGCAAAATAACCAAACTAAGTGGAATGTTCCATGTGTATCCGGATGCACCTATAAAAGCATATAAACTGAAAATAGTAAAAATTACTGAAGAACACCCCCAAACTAAAAACCAACACTGTCCATAGTGCAAAACAAAATGTAAGGGGGGACAGAAACTCCCCTCAAAATATCAGTACCCTCGTCGAAATCAAGCAATTCCACCTAATCCACCACGCTTCGTGAGGCTAGAGGCCGCGCAGAAGTCGACCGAGATTCCGGGCCATGACGGTACTACTAATGAAGATGTTGGTTCGTGGTAGAACTACATCATGCTGATAATATAGGTCGCGCGATTCATGCTGATCAATCCTGCATCCGTTGTTGTCGCCAAACTTCATCCCCGCGAACTACAAGTCTCTCGAATTGCATCTACATCCGCCGACGTACCTCGTGGTGCTCCCTTACCACCCCGAGTCGCCTCCGAGCTCTCTTCTCGCTTGCTTCTTCCGCGACCTCACTTCTATGTCATCTGCATCTCCATTCTTAGTCTTCGGGAGTGGCACTAGAAGTCTATAGGTGGACTTCTCCTTGGATTCATGCATTGGGACCTCTGCGAGCCGGCATAATTGGGTAATCAAGGAGGGGTGTATGAGGGCTCTAGTACAACGCCCTTGAGTGGACTCTACTATCCCCCTCTCAATAACATTGCCGACATCGAATTTGATGCCTTGCATGATCGCATAAAGTATGATCGTTTATCAATGCAGACAAAGGGAGAGGCAGCGCTGGCTTTAGGATAGCATGTATGAAGTTATACTAAACCTTCTGAATCGACTTTAGGTTTTCATCTTAATGTAGTAACCTCGAAGTGTAGGATGGTGTTTTTGCACACCTCGCCCCTCTTGGGAGGGACCCTATGATCAGTGTCCTAAAATAGTGCCCTATAAGCGTCGCTATCATCGTCCACCAAGTTGTACACTCGGTTAATCGTCGTGACATTGAAATCCACCCATTTGCCTCGGACATATACTGTGGAGCCAACCTGAAATTGTAGGTTGGAGTGAAACTCCCTGACAACCGGGTTATCCAAGGTTGGGGATGCACATAAAATGTAGTCCAATCCTTTTCTAGGATCATGAAATTGAAATAGACGTTTGAGTCCCATACGCCACTCATTTACCGAACGCCTCTATTATAGAGGCACTTGTAGCGCTTCTCCGCTTCCTATGCGATAAACTTCTCTAATCTCGCCTGCATGAGAAGGTGCATAGAGTTTCTCGAGCCCCGTCTCTCTTCCTCTCTCCGACGGTTTTCGGCCATGGAGGAAGAGAGATGGAAAAATTGACTTGGAAAGACCGAGTTCTTGGAGAGGGAAAGCCAGGAAAATAGAGTGAAATGAAAAAATGAAGTCCATTTTGCATTTAAAGTGCCCTAACAGCAAGCCTCTTCGCCTCAGCAAAGGAGCCTTTGCCTTGGCAAAGGGCCCATAATTTGAAAAGCCTCAAGGGGTTTGCCTTGGCAAAGGACCCTTCGCCTCAGAGAACCCGAGGGTATACCCAAAATCTTGATGGAGGTTCGCCTCAACGAAGGCCTCTTTGCCTTGTCGAACCCAAGAGGGTGCCAAACTAGGGGACTCCTTCGCCTTGGAGAAAACCTTCGCCTTGGTAAAGGTCTTCCTTTGCCTTGACAAACCTGAGGGCATGCCCAAACTCACCAAGGGAACGCCTTGGTGAAGCAGTCTTAACCTTGGGGAACCCGCGAGTGTTTTCACTCAAAATCACACTACCCACAAATTACAATAAATTCATTAAACTGTCCATGTCCCTCTCTTCTTTTGAAAAAGATAATGTTTTTCAATTTTTGGTTCCCTCCCAAAACTCAATTTCGCTGTAATCAACCCTGTACCCTTTGCTTTATAGAATCAAACACTTTGACACATAAATCAAACAAAACCAAGAATCCCCATAAACACAATCAAATTAAACTAAAAAGAAATGAAATAAAGTAAGAAAATAAAAGGAAAAGCGGGGTTCTTACAAAACTCAGTCATCCCAAGAAGCGGTGATATTTAGTGCTCCATAGCTCGACGGTTCGTGCCGCGCACCGCCGGTTGCTCAAAGAAATGGAGATATGCCAAGAATGCGCTCACGATTCCTTTAGAAATTTGCTCACCTAAATAATGCTTCAACCTCAAGCCATTGACTTTGAACTCTTGTCCATTTTCTATTTGCACACCTATTGCCCCATATGGGGTTACCGATGTGACTATGAACTAATTCCTTGACGACTTGATCTCAACTCGCTTCGAGAATAGCTGAATCCGAGTTGAAAATCATGACTCTTTGTCACCCACATTGAACTCTTTTTCCTTAGCGTGCTTATATCGTGCCATCTTTTGTCTTCCTTTAGATATTCAGATTCTCATATGAATCATCAAGGCATTTCCTCAAGTTCATTAAGTTGAAGGAGTCTTTTCTCACCAGCTTCTTTGAGGTTGAAATTGAGGTTCCTTATCACCCACATTGCAAGGTGTTCTAACTCCAATGGCAGATGGCATGGTTTTCCAAAAATTAAACGAAATAGGGACATACCAATTGGAGTTTTGAAGGTGGTTCTATATGCCCATAGAGCATCGTCCAACTTCTTCAACCAATCCTTCCTAGATGAACTCCCCATTTTTTCCAATATTTCTTTGATTTCTCTTTTTGAGATTTCTGCTTGCTCATTGGATTGTGGGTGATATGGAAGACTCTTTGCATGCCACACATTATACTTCCCCAACAAAGAGGCAAAAACTCTATTGCAGAAATGTCTCCCTTCATCATTGAGAATACATCGGGGGGACCAAACCGGGTAAGGATATTTTTGTGAACGAATTGCACCACTATTTTAGCATTGTTTTTCTCTGTGGTAATTGCCTCCACCCACTTCAACACATAGTCAACAGCAAGAAGGATACACAATTTCCCAAATGAATGAGGAACTGGCCCCATTAAAACCACGCCCCATACACTTAAAATTTCATTTTTGAATGTTGTTTAGGGGCATTTCATTTCTTTTGGAAATATTACCCACTCTTTGACATCTATCACAGTTTTAAACGTGTTTATGAGAGTCCTTGAACAAGCTAGGCCAGAAAAATCCAAAAAACTTGCCACTTCGAGTTGTTCGCTTCCAAAGTGTCCTCCACATGGGGAAGAATGGAACTTGATAGATTTCCAGCTGCTCCCTCTCGAGGTACACATCTTCTCAACACTTTGCTCGCTTCTTTAAAAGCAATAGTCGTCCCATTGATATAGCTAACATCATGTAGAACTTCTTCTTTATCGAGAACTAAGCCCAAGGGGTAACACATTGCTAGCCATAAAATCGCATACCATGGCAAATGAGCTTCCATCGCTTAGCAATTGTTCATCTCGGGAAAGATTCATCACCCAGGCGCCTTCAATCCCTTATTAGATTCCAAATGAGATAGGTGGTCTGCTACCGTATTTTCACGCCTCTTGGTTTTTAATTTCCATATCGAATTCATAATAAACCCAACGACAATCTTTATGGCTTCCTTTTTTCATCATAAGTTATCGGATTGCCGCATCGTCCATGTAAAGAGTCACCCTGGAGCCAAGTATGTACGGCTTGAACTGGTCACAAGAATACACCACTGCTAGCATCTCTTTCTATGTAGTTGTGTAATTCTCTTGAGCTTCGTTCAGCATTTTACACACATAATATATGGGCCTGAAGATGTTCTCTAGTCTTTGGCCCAAAACAACCCCAACTGCATAATCACTAGCATCATACATTCTCTCAAAAGGTTCACCCCAATTTGGTGCAACAAAAATGGGTGATTCGATCATTTTATTCTTTATCTCCTCAAATGTTGTCATGCAAGCTTCATTAAAGCTAAATATCGCATCTTTTTCTAACAATTTACATAATATTTTTGCTATTTTTGAGAAATCTTTGATGAATCTTCGATAGAAGCCTGCATGTCCTAAGAAACTACGAACACCTCGCACTGTAGTGGGTGGGGTAAGAGTTTGGATTGTTGCTATCTTTGCTTTATCCACTTCCAACCCTTTGAAAGAGATGAGGTGTCCAAGCACAATACCTTCTTGCACCATGAAATGGCATTTCTTCCAATTCAAAACTAGATTTTTCTCTCTGCATTTTGTATAACTACTTCAAGATTGGTCAAGCAGTTATCAAATGAGCACCCATACACGGAGAAATCATCCATGAAGACTTCCATGATTCTATCAGATCTGAAAAAATGGCAGTCATGCATCTCTGAAAGGTGACTGGAGCATTGCAAATCCTAAATAGCATTATTTTAAAGGTGAATGTTCCATATGGACATGTAAAGGTTATCTTCTCTTGGTCTTTGGGGCTCACCATAATCTAGTTGTATCCTGAATAGTCATCTATGAAGCAATAGTGTGAGTGTCCTACAAGTCGATTTAGCATCTGATCTAGGAAATGGAGAGGATAATGATCCTTCCTAGTTGCCTTGTTAAGCTTCCTATAGTCAGTGGATACTCTCTATCCCATTACTATACGAGTGGATAGAAGCTCGTTTTTCTCATTCCGAATCACAGTCATCCCTCATCTTTTCGGCACACATTGAACGGGACTCACCTAAGGGCTATCAGAAATAGCATATATGAACCCAGCCTGAAGCCATTTTAGAACTTCCTTTTTCACGACTTCCTTCATTATGGGGTTTAACCACCTTTTATGCTCAATGGATGGATCATGATCTTCTTCCATCAATATTTTGTGCATGCATATGGAAGGGCTGATTCCCTTTATGTCTTCTATGGACCATGCAAATGCCTCCGAATTCCTTTCAAGCACACCCAATAGTTTAACTTCCATATCATTGTCTAGCTTTGAAGATATAATTATCGGCTTTGTATCATTGCATCCCAAAAATGCATATTTGAGGCCCTTCGGTAATTCTTTCAGCACTAATCCATCTAGAATCTTTCTCTTTTCTTCTAAAACTGATTCTTCTTCATTTTCATGAAGAGCAAGTATTGTTTCGATCAATTCTGGAGTAGAAGATAGATCTTTACCACCTATGGAAACTGTGGTAAGTGATTTTTGTCAAGCATTGCTCAAGTGGACTGCTTTTTCCAAAATCATACAGCACATCCTCTTGCGAAGGAATCAAGGTGTCAATCCTCATGCAACTTGCATTTTCAGAACTTGGGAATTCCATGCTTTTATATGGATTGAACTTCACTTGGTCTTCACCCACTCTCAAGGTTAATTCCCTATTCTTCACATCGATGAGTGCTTTCCTAGTGGCAAGAAACGGTCTTCCCAAGATTATCGATGCCACCCTATCTTCCTCCATATCTAAAACCACAAAACCACAGGAAAGATGAATTTATCAACCTTCACTAAAACATCTTCAATAATGCCCTTCGAAAAGGTCAAAGATCTGTCAACCATTTGAAGTGATAAAGTTGTAGGTGTAATTTCCCCCAAATTCAACTTTTTAGCCACTGAAAATGACATCAGATTTATGCTTGCCCCAAGATAACATAGCACCTTGTTAAATGTGTGTGTTCCCATCGATGCATGGATAAGTAGAAACTACCCTGATTCGAAGTTTCTAGAGCTCCGCTTTAATGATCAGGCTACAATTTTCAATCAAATTTACTATCCCATATGCCTCTTACTTTTTCTTGTTGTTCATTATCTCTTTCATGAATTTTACATAATTAGCATTTGAGCCAACGCATCGGCAAATGGATGATGATCTCAAGTTTCTTAAACATGTTTAGAAACTGAGCAAATTGCTTATCCAGCTTGGTTTTTCGAAACCGTTGGGGAAAAGGTAAAGGTGGAGTGTACAAGGGAGGGTTATCCGGAAAAGTCATTCTTCCCGAGTTAACTTCATCACATTTTTGTTCCTTTCCCTTGTTGTTCAGCTCAAATCCCACTTCGTTCTTCTTAGCTTCTATCTTTTCTTCAACTTCCAAATTTTTTTGCTCCACTTGCTTTTCAGTTTTCTCATTCTTCTTGGGCTCATCCAACTTTTTCCCACTTCTTAGTGTTACATTCATGCATTGCTTCAAGTTTTTCTCTATGTCACTCGAAAAGGATTTTGGTGGATTCTCTCTCAAAGATTGAGCCAATTGTCCCATATGAGTTTCCAAATTTTTCAAAGATGCTCCCAACCTGACCTGATTTGTCTCCATATTCTTCATGCATGTGCCAATATTTGCTTGGTTGTGCTCCATATTTTTCATGTATGTCCCCATGGTTAATTGAATACCTTCCATGCTCTTCATTAAATTTCCCATCATAGCTTGACCATTTTCCAGCTGAGTGATTCTAGTGTCAATAGACTTCTTCATATTATTTATCACTAGCAAGAGTTCACTGAATCCCGGCTGCCTTGTATTTCCTTGAAAATTGGAGCTTGGAGCTCCTTGATTCTAAAAGCTTGGGGGTGCCATGGTATTGCTTAATTGATGAGGCTTATGGGGAACTATGGCTTGATTGTTATAAGTGAAGTTCTCATGATTCCTTAACCCTAGATGATAATGGGATGGTAAGTTGTTGTTGGGTCGGAATGTGTAACTTCTATATTTCACATAGTTTGCATCCTCAATTTGAAGCGGAGGATTAGCCATAAGAGCACCTTGTGCTTGCATATATGTGATCTCACCAATACTCGGCTCTTTTGGAGCTTGTTGATTTAATCTAGCCATCAAGGCTTCAAACATTGCCTCCAAAGACATTCTGTCTACCTCATGCATTCCCCCTTGTTTTCTTCCATCATCTCTCTTAGAAGGAGGTTGGTAATTGCTCTTTTCCAATTCTTCAAACATCAAGTTGGCCTCTCTTGTAGTTTTCATGGTGATTGAGCCTCCACATGTTGCGTCCACTAGTGCCCTGGTCGAATAGTTAAGTCCATTATAGAATATTTGCACTTGTGTACTCAGCTCATATCCATGTTGTGGACATTTCCTTAACAATTCTTTAAATCTATCCCATGCATCATAAAGTGTCTCTTGGTCTCCTTGTAGAAATTGTGTGATTGCCACTCTGAATTGAGAAGTCAACTGAGGTGGAAAAAATTTCGTCAAGAATACCTCTACTAGAGCTCCCCAAGTATCTATTGATCCCAACATTAGATTATGGAACCAATTTCTTGCTCTATCCCTTAGTGAAAAAGGAAAAAGCTTCAGCTTAATCACATTGTGGCCCACTCCATTCATCTTTATAGTGCCACACAATTGTAAGAAGTTCGACAAGTGCCCATTGGGATCTTCAGAAGGGCTGCCCCCAAATTGTTGTTGTTGGACCATCGAAATCAACGTAGGTTTCAACTCAAAATTGTTAGCATCTATGGGTTGATGTCTAATCCCTGAGTAGTCTTCATTCATCATAGGCCTCCAACAGTCACCAAGTGTTAGTTCCCTGATTCCAGGCATTTCATTTTGGTCCGAATGACCTTCACTAAATCTATTAGTGTTTGGATCGTCCATCTAAGTTTTATCGGCTTTGACCTTCTTTCGTTTGAACAATGTTCTTTTGATTTCTGGATCAAATGGCAATAAATTAGAGTTGGACCATCTATGCATAAAATTTGGTACCTGAAATCAGAAAACAACACTAGAAAAAGAAGTGAATAAACTAAATACAAAATACAAACAATAATAAAAACTAAAGAGCAAAATGAATAAACTAGAATAAGATTCCTACAAAAAAAAAAAAAAAAAATTGCTCAAAGTAGCGAATGTCCCTTTTGCTAGAATACCAATCTATTCCACTTAAACCATCGCTTCCCTAAGAACAAATACGCTTAAATACTTGTTCTGGGTTGTTTTTGCTTATATAAAAGTTCAAGCTAGCAACCTAATCTCAGCACTGATCACAAGTAATATAGTGGCTTTCAAATTAAAAACCTAGTATGTTGAACCCACAAGGAAGAGATAGCTTGAGTGGGGATTAAGTACCCCGGCTACTCAAGAATTTTACTATTTAAGCAAATTAAACAGGTTGTGATTGATTGTTAACTAAAAAATATTGAAACTAAGTTAAACTAAAAATCTACTATAAAATATTAGCAAATAGTTAGATTAAGTTGTAAAAAAAACTTTAAGGAATAACACTAGGGTTGGTTGTTTGCGTTGGTGCATTTATGACTTATATTTATTAAGTGTCAATTAAGTGAAGATACTCTTATGTTTACCCAAGGAACTCTGTATTAGGTTCTCTCTTTTGAGTCTCACCTCAATTTCTCTCACCTAATCCCTATTCTCCTTTAGATCCATCTAGATCAAATAATGTGTTACTTGTTCTAAGGTATATCAGTTCTTGGGAATTTCCACAGGTCACCTCTTTGTCCATGCAATGGAATTTCATGGGTTATGTTCAGATTGATCACCTTTCGGTCCATACGATCATCACATAAGGTTAGATGATGTCCTTCTTAATAAAGTCCATCTAGTACTAGGCTTTCCTAATTTCCTAGATTTCTTTGATTAAGTTAAGTTGATTTTATCAATTACACAATATTAAGGGATTAAAATCGAATCCCAAGGGCATACTTCCAATTGTCACCTTGGAAACCCTTTGAGCTCTAGGTCTCAATTTCACTACCTAGTATGTAACAATTGAATAAAAACCTGAGAATTCATAAAACCTCAACACAAGATCACATTCACAAAATCATTCAATATAATACATAAGCCAAACACCAATGTCAACACCTAGCCCTAGAGGAGGATTTAGCCACTCATAGCAACCTCAAAACCTAACAAAATCAAGTTTATAGCAAACATAAAGTTGAAAGATTAAGAGAGAAAGAAAGGTTTAGTGATACGAATCAAATATGAAATGGAAATCCTCCAAAACCCAGCTCCATCACTACAAGAAGTCCTCTAGCAACTGTATCTTACAACTTAACTCCAGAAACAAGCTAAAATATTTAAGAAAATTTACAAACCCTAGAAAATGAAAGCTTAGAGAGAAACCCTAGAATATGGGATATGTGCAAGCTTCCAAGCTCTCTCTAAGATGATTTTAGACGTCTTACAAGTGAGTATTTATAACATATGGAAAATGACTAAAAATGGGGTTGAGAATAAGGGCCTTTTTGTCTCAACTCCACATTTTTCGCCTTGGTAAAGACATGTGTCAACAATCAAGTTAATCTTCCTTCGCCTTGGCAAAGGTATGCTTCGCCTGGCGCACCCGGAAGTCAGTTGCTCGCAAGATGTTCCCTTCGCCAGGGGAAAGTCTCGGCTTCGCCTCAAGTAAACACCTTCGCCTTTAGCAATGTCTTCTTCATTTCAATAACCCGAGACCCTTGATTTCCTTTGCTTTGTTTTTGCCTTAGCGGCTTCTCTTTGCCTTAAGAAAGGCCTTCGCCTTGGCAAAGCAATGTCTCTAGTGTAGGTTATGTTTTCTTGCTCTTTTTTTCCTCTTCTTTGCTCGCTTTGCTTTCAATACCTGCAAAACTCACACAGATGAGGGGTTAGTGTAATATTTGTGCATAAGGGTGTGAATCTAGCATTTAAGTTACATAAACACTTAAGAAACACGCTATTAATGCTAATACAATTCACCCCTATCAATAACATGCCACATACTTTGCCTACATAGTAGAAGAAGCTGTAAGTGTTTGTTTGAAACTTTTCCATGAAACAGCTCCTTCAGCCATCATAAAGATATAACCAGAAATTGACTTTTTATCATCCATGCAGCCTGCATAATCAGAATCACTAAAACCAACCACTTCAAGAGTGTTGGTATGTCGATATGTTAACATGAGATCCTTGGTACCCTGAAGATACCTCAAAACTTTCTTAGTCGCTTTCCAATGGCTTTGACCAGGATCACTCAAGTATGTACCCAACACACTAACAACAAAAGCATTATCAGGGTGTGTGCATACTTGAACATACATCAAGCTGCCCATAACTAAAGAATAAGGGACTACTTTTATCTAATCTCTCTTAATATCATTCTAAGGACATTGGCCTTTAAAAAATCTGTCACCCTTTACAATTGGTGCCTTACCAGAAGAACATGATTGCATACTTAACCTTTTCAGAATGCGTTCAATATAAGTCTATTGAGACAATCTCAGAATGCCACTAGGTCTATCGCAAAGTCTCCGTATGCTCAATACATAAGATGCTTCCCTAAGATCCTTCATATCAAAATGACTAAAGATTAACTACTTTATCTCAACCAACAGGTCAATATCATTGGTTGCGAGCAAAATATCATCAACGTATAAAACTAAGAATATTTATTTTCTCTTACTAACCTTCATATATATGCATTGATCGATGATGTTCTCCTTAAAACCATTGGTTGTGACAACTTCATCAAACTTGAGATACCATGGCCTAAAAACCTGCTTTAAACCATAAATGGATTTCTGGAGTTTACAAACCATGCACTTTTTACCAACTTCCTCAAAGCCAATAGGTTGAGACATGTAAACATCTTCAACTAAGTATCCATTTAAGAAAGTTGTCCTCACATCCATCTGATGCAACTCCAAATCAAAATGAGTCACTATAACCATAATAATGCGTAGAGAGTCTTTAGTGGGATACGGAGAGAAGGTTTTAAAATCAATACCTCTCACACCAGAAACCCCAGTCACTCAATTCGCTTTATATCTTCTTACTATCCTTAAGACGTGTTTCGGTCTTGAAAATCCATTTGCACCCAATAGGTCTGTAGCCATTTGGCAAATCTACCAAGCTCCATGCTTTATTCTATTACATGGAGGTCATCTCATCTTTCATTGCATCGATCCAAATGTTGGATTGAGGATCCACAATGGCTTTGCAGTGCAATGACTCGACACATCACCCACATCATACTCATGCTCCTACAAGTAGACAATGTAGTCATTTGGAATTGTAAGCCTACGCTCCTTCTTTGACCTCCTCAAGGGTATATCCATGACTACATCTAGGGCTACTAGGTCTACATCTAGGGCTACTAGGTCTACATCTAGGGCCATTCGACCAGAATACCCCAAAATATACCCCTAACAAATGATAACACGCTTGTAGATAAAATAAGCAAATCAGACTGCTCAAAAAAGGACATTTTTATGAAAATTAAGAAACAAGACTTTGCCACTTGAAAAAAGCCTAAAATTTTCTAACCGGATGATCTAAACGGATCGCGCTGCTAAAATCTGCCTCACGAATCTAGCGCCACCGGCCGGTTTCGCTAAATCGGCATACCGAATATTTTGCGAATTTCTGCGCGATTTAAGATGTAAATGAACTTTAAACTGGATTCGAGAAAATCTCAAAATAGTAAATATGTAAAGAATATTCAATTATGATAAACGAAATCAAAACCGACGAAACGCCATTTCTAGCCTAAACTGACCAAGAAGTGAAAGAAAAGGACATATATCCCACTTAAAATAATAATAATAATAAATAAATAAAGGATAAAAAATTTAAACCAAAATTTGTCTCAGACGAAGGAGACCGGAGGTGGGAGAAATACCGACCGCGGTATAATATATTTTTCTTTCTTTCTTTTCTTTCTTCGATATTAACGCGAAATCGATCGTCTAATTACAAGAAGAACGAAGCCGCTTCTACTCCGACGGCGCTACAAGCCGGCACCAAAACAGCGGATTTTGCTGAGATTTTAATTAAATATTCGAAAATCCTAATTTTTGGTATTTTCAGATCTACGCTTCGACTGGCCGTAGAATTGGATCTGAAAGCATGAGACAAAATCGATCCACGATCGCAGCCACGCCAGCATCAAAATTCGAGCTTAGTCAAACTCCACGATGATTAATTTTCCCTACTTCCCTTTAATAAAAGTTTTATACGGCGATAGGTTGTTTCAAGACCGGAATAGGTCAGATTTAGTCCTAAGATTTTGACTTAATATTAGAAATTTTGCGATTTATTTCAAGTATCTGACTCAGATTAAATGATATAAATTGGGAGAAGCACGTTAATATATATAAATATATGATATGATATGAATACATGAATACATGAATATAGGAATATATGAAATGAATATTATATGATATAAATATAGTAAGATAGTTATCAGATAAAGACATGACAATACGTGAAATGATATGAATATATGAATATACGAATACAATGAATCGAATAGACGTGATATATGGTAGAAATATAGAATTAGTATGGAACTAAGTAAGGAACTCGTTTTGATTAGTATGACTGTCTGTGACTACAAAATGATTAAGAATACATGTAGAGAAATCAAATCCCCAAACTCGTATTGAAGAAATTGGGTTAGAAGAACCTTATTTATTATAATGAATGTTTGTTGCTTTATGTTAAATTGATGGTGCTGGGCTTCGTTGATTGATTGCGCCTCAAATGGCGAATATTTCAGATAAGGAAATATTGGGGTTTTTGTGGGGAGATGGTCTAAATTTCTTCAAACCCATGTTTTTGTTTTAATCCATAACTCGGGTCATCACTCATCCGACTGAGTGATTCAAATTTCTGCGCAATCCAGACTAGGAGAACATATCTCCTTGAAATAGATATATTCGGCTCGAACCTCTTTAGGTCGAATAATCCAAAGTGGGAGCAAGACGCATAGGCCGCCTGGCAAGACCGTTCTTCGAATAGATTTTCTGGTTGTGTCCTCCAACTTCGGACGGCCATAACTTCTTCTGTCCAAAGTTCGTTTTTGGGGGTGTTCTTGACCTGGCGGAATCCATTTGAGTCTAGAATCCACCTATATATAGCTTAATGCAACTTGAACTCAGATTATGTCCGAAATGACAGAAAACAAGAGGGCCCCTGGGGCTGGTTCGGGCGCACCAGATTTTCTGGTTGTGTTCCTCCCAACTCGGACGGCCATAACTTTCTCGGTCCGAAGTCCTTGGGTGTTCTTGACTCTCTATGGAAAGTTCTTGAGTTTTGAATCCACCCATATATAGCGGGATACCATATTGAGTTTATACTACATCCGAAATGACTAAAAACAGTGGCTGCTGTTGCTGCTGCCGCTAGCCGCAAGTGCCTTGCTGTTGATTTTCTTTATGATTGCAACTGCATAACTCCTTCGTTAGGATTCCGTTATTGGAATTCTTAGACTCTATGGAAAGCTCTTTGAGTCTAGAATCTAACCATAGGCTATTTAATGGCATTTGGTGCCCATATCTTGTCTGAAAATTGAATTGTTGTACCAAGTACCAATCGTCAAGCCAAAGCACTGAATACATGCAAGAGCGATGTAGATATGAACAAGAAATAGCAATATATGTAGATTTGATATGTAAAGAGTATAGATGTAAAGTACCTAGAGGTATCAAAGGAAGAGTCTCTGCTCAGACTCCTATGGGAGATAGGACAAATTGGAGCAAAGAACAAGAAAACGTGCATAAGTATAGGGAATGTATAGGTATAAGTCGTAAGATATGATAGTATGATAGGAATACATGAAGATATAAGTTAACAAAGATATAAGATGTTACAAAGTAGATTTACGTAGATATGATTCAATAGGTTATATGCAAATGTTATATGCTAATATATTAGATGAATATACGAGAACATGATATGAATATAAGAGTGAATATGGAATATGAATAGCTAAACATGAACGAAATGCGATATAAAAATAGACATATATGAAATGATATACATATTGTAAAGAAAGAAATATGATACGAGATATGAAGCTACAAATATGAGAACGAATTCAGACAGTAATCATAGTATTATCGCATATGATTACCTGGATAAACATAATTATTCGGGAATATGAGATATGTAATCGAAAATGGAATAAAACATTGATTGTCCGCTGTAACCCGGTAGAGGGATAGATTGGCATGCCTATTAGGGAAAATAAGTCCAGCAGCGATACCGATCGCTTGGCCCTGTGGGTCATTACAAGACCTTCGGCCCTTATAGATGGTCATTATCTCGCATAATGATAACAACGCTTTCTCGGGTCTCATGCACTCATCGTTGTACAAATGTAGCATGGGCCACTTTCGCCCTTATAGTTTCCTTTATCCACTTCTAAGCGTTTATGCAGGCAATGAAACATAAAAACAAATGACAAGTATATGCATTACGATTCGAAATGATAAAAGTACACGACATGATACGAGAAGATAGCATTGCCGTGGTGATGACAAGTATGCAAGTACAAATAAAGTGTCAATGACACGAAATGTATATGACATATAAAGTATATGAAAAGCATATGAAAGTACAGTATATGAAAAGCACAGTATATGAAAATCATAGGAAAGTATAGTATATGAAAAGTACAAGATGAAAATATAGGGAAGTACAATATGACAGTACAAGATGAAATGAAAGTATATGACAAAATATGCAAGTACATGAAATCACATTGCTATTGAATGACAAACATGACGAGATTCTCTTAACTGGCTGTGAATGTCAATTTATAGTCGTGAGTGGAAACAAATACAAAGTATATGACAATACAAGATCATATAAGAAAATATATGATAAAACAATATGTAAGAAATAGATAGTATAGCATGGGTGTGTAGCCACTACATGAAAGGAGGCATGATATAGGTACATGATAAGAAATGATATATGTACTAGTACATAGAATGTAATAAGTCATAGAACTGAAAGATGAAAAAGACTAGAAACAGGTAAAAGACATATGAAAGCATTTGAATAAGCTTGCGACGATCAATGTTATTGGTCGTCCATGTATATGTTTTCCCACTAAGCGTAAAGCTTAGCACGGGGTTTTAATCCGTGTAGGTACAAAAGAGGAGGCAAGAGGACAGACATCCCACATCAAGAAGACAGCCATCTCGTAGATAGGTGCTCACCGCACCGTTCGCAATCTCCATTTTCATCGACAGTATATGTAAAGTTTTGTAATAGTGAAATTGTAATAAGACAAGTAAAGGGATTCAAGTATATGTGTAGAATATAATGAATGCTACTATGGTGGTATGTATAAGGTATATGTAAAAGAATTTTTTTATTACGTAAATTGTGCATATGAATGAGAAAATGTGTACAAGTGTCGCCTCCGAAAGAAATGTTAAAGAAAGCCTTAGCCTGGTTGCGACACCCTCGCTGACACCTCATCGGCCGGGTCAGCGCCACAGATCTACATTCTCAATTGGTTCATAATCAGTAGTGGCTCCTGGATGCTGGTTAATAACAAGGCTATAGATCGGAGCGGAAGCAATAGGCATAGGAATAAAAACTGGGTGTTCTTTGAACGCAACTTCTCTTGGCCCATGGCTTACACCGGTATCATCCTCAAAATAGATATTTTCTGTCTGGAAATATGACCTAGTACTTGTGCCAAAGAATATAAGACTTTTCATTCAATTTCAAACGCTTAGTGCTGCTAACAATACTAACATTAAGAGAAAAAAAAAGCAAACTATACAACCCTAATCTGTAAAGATTCCCACAAAGTGTTTCATTACCAATCAATAAAGAGTCTCAATATAAATTAACTTTTCTAATTCCAAAAAAAAAAAAATTATATCCAAATCTATCCAAAATAGGAACTGATATCAAATTTCTCTTGATTGAGGGTATGTACGTCACATCTCGCAATTCCAAAAAAATTCCTGTACTAAGCTGCAATCTAACAACTCCTAGAAAATCAATTTGGACTCTTGTACCATCTCCCATGTACACGTGCTGCTCTAAACTAGTTGGACTTCTTCTGCTTATCACCACTTGCATAGAATTTTGCAAGCGTGAATGGTAGCACCACTATCTAACCACCAAGTATCGGATCAATGATATTGGATTCAAAACAAACATTCACCCAATGATTATTATATAGCTTATTTTTCCCATTCTTTGAAAACTTTGTATATTTCTTGTTAATAGCATATAAGAAATCTTTTGCATTCTCAATGTTGGGAATGCTTGTATAAACGGAATCCTTCATATGATTCTTCATGATCATCAGACAACAATTATTAGAATACTCCTAGTCTTCATAGACTTTTTTCTCATTTGCAGAATTCTTAGCTATGGGTTTTGGAGGAGCTTCAACTTTGAAGGTCAAGTTCATTTTCATAATCGTCAAATTCATAATGAGAGATTTAACCCATTACTTGTAATTAGTCTCATTAAGTTTTGTGATGGCAGATAACTAAGGAAAGCTCAAAGCCGAAGAATAAACAAGAGAGCAATGCCAATAATACACAGAAACAAGACACGCAAATTCGCCTCCATTTTTCTCGCTTACTCAAATGACCCGCACAAAAGTGGTCACCAAACGCTGTAGTTTCATAAAATACAAAAATACTACACATGTGCGCACCACCAACAATCACAACCAAATGCATCAATTTCCCACCGATAGGATAGTAAAATTGTGCGGTTTATGATACTTAGTGAAATCTCTTCACCAAACTAAGCATCCTACCAAATAATAAAGTAATCGATGGGACAACTTCACTATCCGTGTGGATCTTAGAAAAAATGATGTGCAAGACAGGAGAAATTACGATTACAACATCAATTCCAAAAAATATCCAACATGCTCAAACTCACGAGAGGCAAGTTCACAAGCCTTCAATGTTTATCAATTTTCACCCAAATGCAATAATAACAATAATAATCTTATTCACAATATGATCCTATAAGTTATTATAAATAGTACAAACATAAATTTGTAAAGCAATATTATGAAAAAGGAAACATAAAAATATTATAAAATTGGGTAAAAATCAATTTTGTCCCAATATCAAATTTAATATTTAATGGGGTAAAATACCCATGAAATAATCCATTAAAAAATATGAAAGTAATAACAAACCATAATCGGAGCAAGTTCAATTTCACTTATTGTTTGCTTATCAGGGAATTGTCCAAAAACATATAAACCTATTAGTTTCACAGTTTGCTATACATGGCAATCAAATAAAAGATTCCCATTATCCATAAAAGATAATAGGAAACTTGCAATTTCAAGTTTCCTATTAAATTAAAGAAAAAGGACACATTCATATTGAAATCAGGCATGAAATCAACGAGAACCCATCAATTATCAAAACCAAATAAAATAATAAAAATATCTTTCTCTAATGGATGTTAGGCAAATCAAAACGTCAACCATTGGTATCAATCCGAAAAAATTGTTTCTTTGATGTATCTTTCGGAAAATAAAATTCAAACAAATTCTCATGATTTCAAAATTTCGAAATCATCTACAAGAACGAACATAACAAAAAAAATTGAGAGAAACGAATTTCACAGCTTCAATATCATTAAAGTGGTTATGATACCAATTGTTAAATTATTTTGTAAAATTAAGAGTATTTATTAAACCAAAAAATAATTAATCAATAATAAAAAAAATCCAATAATAACTTTATTGAATAAATAAATATATTAATTTATAGTGTGTAGAAAACATATCTGGCATAGATCTGAAATTCTTGACTGTCATTAATCTCTAAAATATGATCAAAGAAAATTACAATAATATGCTTTTTCCTTCTTCAAAAGAGATGCTTATACCAAACATTTTTACGTTTCTGTAGCTTTATTTACTTATATATACAAAGACAAGCAGAATAATCGCTTTTAATCTACGTTTCATCAAAGAAGAGGTAAGATGTAACTACGAACTCATAACTAATTAATATTAAATCATCTTATAAATAACTCATAATTAATATAATTAAAATTGTAATATAATTATACTTAATATGTAATTAATAAATTAATCTAATATATCATTCTACCAAACCAAAAATATATTAACAAATATACGATGCATTTTTATCATATGATTTTTTTTCCCTTTTTAAGGGTTCCTCCCCTTGTATTGGTAACTTTATTTACTTGCATTAGGGGACACGTGCCCCAAGTCTGTTGTTGACTTGTAGGTCAAGTAACAGAAGGTTTTAGTGTCCCACGTCCCTTGCTGACTTGTAGGTCCAAGTAACGGAGGGCTTTGACATTGCACATTCTTCCTTTAGAGCAACGACATGTGTCCTCCAGATCGGGAGGTCATGTATTTCAGATTACGACATTATTATTTCCCGTTGTTACCACACAACTCGAACGTGTTCTCTTTTACATGTTTAATCAACTCCGTTTTGGTTTTTTGGATCGCTCGGAGTTTTCTAACAATCCCCCAATATTGAATCTGTCTCGGACATACGAGAGGTCATCAATTGGACAATTTTTGTCTCAGCCATTACGGATAGCATAAGGCACTCCACTTACTAAATGGGATATGTAGCAAAATGTGAAAACTACACTTTCTAGCAAGTATCACACCCACCCTCCCCCACAGGACCATCTATAGGTACACCATTGTATAGACAAGGATGGAGCCGATGTGTCCCTCGGTTGCACATAACCCCGTAAATTTTTTTGAAAAAAAGTTTCAATAGGGAGAATTGAATTCTTACCCATCATGTCTAACATAATAAATAAAGTGTTCATCGATTTCAAATAGACACAAGGTATAGGAAGATGGATTATAGGTTCAAATCCCAATGAAAATAGTTTTAATTTATTACCTTAAAATTAAAATATAATAAAAAAATAAAAACTTTTACCCATATACATAATCTCTTAAGATTTCAATGGTTGCCACTATACTAGATACTTTTTAGGTGCTAAATGTCCCCCTTAAACTAAATACCTTAGTATTATGCCCCCCCTTCCTTTCTAGCTTACATTTCCATGGTCTATGGTAGATATTATTTATTTCCAGACGGTTAACTTTAAATACGGCGCTATACACTGGTGAATATGAAATCATGAATATGAAGATTAGATTTCAAGAAATGTTCTCTCTGAAGTCACAGTCACAGCATTGATCTCCATTACAAAAGCCGGCTACAGTCCACCAAACCCAATAGTGCAGCAGTAAGAGGAGGGCCCAGCCCATACATACTTTAAGCCTATTAACCACAATACGGTTCGTTTCTTTCTTCTCAATGGAAAGGGAAAAAGTGAGGGGAAAAAATTTCAGTTTCAGCTTGGTATTTGAACAGAAACTCTGAGAATAGAAACAAGATTTATGGCACTGCATGGGAGTACTGTATAGCAAGGAGAATTCAGTTGACAGATCAAGTGGGGTGGGATTAGTGAGGTTTCATGGCTACTGTTACCTTCACTAACTTGCCCTTTTCATACAAGACCAAGAATTGGCAATCTTCACTTTCCCTTTCCCAACTTCATGTCATACATAGACTAAATTTACACACCAAGAGTACTGACGTGTGCTACAGCTGCTTCCCACTCTATCTAATGAGCTTACCAATCTCTGATAGTATCCTTAATTCAAATCCCATTTCCTATAAAATACAAAGGAAAAATCTTTGGACTGTTATTCCTCATGTGGCACTGTTTATCTTTGTCCCATGGGAATTCCATATTAGCATATCAACCTTGAAGGAGTGTTCTTGCCAAACTTATGGTTTGTTCTATATGGTGACATATATAGTTTCTAGCGTCCAGTTTCTAATCTGATCCAAACAGCTTGACCATAGGGCGGATGGGGGTTGGATTTAAGTGACCCAAATTAAATCCTGTTTGCTTTTGTTAGCCATACGAAGTCCACATTCACCAGGAGTTTCCAGATGGGGAAGGTATGGTATGGGAGAGATGGGCATTGATGGTTCAAGGTTAAGTTTTGGGCTGTGTCCAATCAAAACTTGGGTCCACCAACTGTTTGGTTTGGCTCAGGTATTATTTCAAGATGTGAAAAAGGTGATCTAAGTGTTGAGAGTAGTGTGTCATTATGCACCGCAGCCGCTTTCATCACGAGGGATAGCACGGTCGGTTTGCTCTCCCATACTCATTGGTTCGAGTCCCATCAGGATAGAAGTTTATCCGATAGTTAATTTTAAGGTCTTATGATATTAGTTGAGATATATATAAGATTAAGATGGACATCCATGGTCATCAAAAACAAAAATCTTTGGTTCGATTAGGTTTCTGTTTTTGATAATTATCCTTGAGAATGGTTATTAAAAACATAGGACAACATTTTGGTGTTTTCTTAATCTTATCATTATTATATGAATTAAATGTTTTCTATGTTAAAATAAAAACCAAACTAGCTTGTTCTCTATATTTTCCTTATTTTTCAAACAAAAAACAGTTTTTGAAAATTAAAACCAAGTAGCATATTTGTTTACTCTTAAAATCTGCTTTATATTCTCAAAACAGTTAAAAAACATATTCGCTTGGGCTTTTTTATTTTATTTTTAAACATAAAATCAAAACCAAGTGTATTGCTTGTTTTTTGAAACGACTTATTACTGAAATTTAAAAAAAAATTATAAATAGAAAAAGTGAAAATATTTAATTTTTTTTATTTAGAAAAAGTTATCTTCCACCAAAACAAGAAAACTCCAACATCGCTTCAACAATATGAGCACAAGAACACTCACTACTACAGCACACTATTATGGCTGACTGGAATGCCCCATCCCAACCCGGCTTATTTATTTTTTTTAATTCTCAAACCTATCCCATTTCAAAATTAAACAAGTAAGGGTGGTGGGCGGGTCGACAGGACGCGAAATTTCAAACCCATCCGATTTACATTTGATTTTTGTTTTTATTTTTAATTTTATATTTTTCTTTAATTTTATTATATTAAAATTAATATATTCATAAAATAAAATATTATGAATTTTTATAAATTATTTATTAAAAATTTAATTATTATTATTTATATTAAAGATAAAATAAATTAATAAAAATATATTTTTAAAATATAACGACGATGCAGGTTATAATAACAATACCCGAACCCGTCCCGAACCTCGTTTCGATTGGTAAAATAAATCAACCCACTAAAATGCGATTGCAATTTGAACCAAACTTGTCTCATTGGCTAAAAAGGACGTAACCTTTAAATAATCTTCCTGGTCAGTTATCCCCTACTCACTACAAACGTTAAAAAACAATAACTTAATACTTAATGTTATTAAGATTTATTCAAAGACAAGCTCAAAAAATTATATTCAACATTAAATAAAAACAAACGCCACCTAAATTTGTTAAGAAATAAGAGATTTGGCAGCTTTTTTTTGTCTTTTCTGAATTTTTAAAAATTGTTATGAAAAACAGTTTAAAAAAAAAAAAACTAGGAACCAAACAAAACAAGGGTCTATTTGGTTACAATTTTTATAAAACTTTTTAAAAAATAAATAAATAAATAAACAATGAAAACAAGAAAAACATAAAAAACACGTCTTATTCCCATTTTTTTTATTCTAAAGAAACAACACGAAAAATAAAAAATATAAATATTAAATTCAAATAACAAAAAAATTTCTCAAAGAAAACTATTATAATGTTTTCTATGTTTTAAAAAACGGTTCTCAATTACAATTTTCAACAACATCAATCAAAATAGGCGCAAACACACTCTTTGTTTTTCTCTCTTTTTTTATTCACTGAGTTGAAAATTTCCATGGATACGTACCACCATAATTCCGGGCCATAGAGGCATGACCATCATTTCAACGAAAGGTGACACAAGGCACAGCAGATGCCCTTTCAGGTTGTGATAATTGGTAAATTGAGTATCATATGACTTCATAGTTTGTATACTGTAAGGCAACATGACTCCTCCCCATCTCCATGAATCCCCCCCACCCCTTGTCTCTTTCACACCCCTCTTTTAATAACAAAAGTGGGGAGGAGAGTGGGACTCACGCCTCGTATTCTACAGTGAACAAACACTGCTCCATCTCCATGTTTACATACATATATACATCTATCATTATCACAGCCAGAGAGAGAGAGATTGGGAATCGAGCATTTGGGGGGCAAAGGAGGAGGAGGGAGGGAGGGAGGGAGGGAGGGAGTGTTGGTACGCCCTCCTATGCAATATCTTACCCCAAACCTCTCCTTCTTTGCCGGTTCCTTGTCTCCTCCATTCCCAAACACGCCAAAACCCAACTTCCTTGCTATTTTATTTCCCTCAAAACACATCAATTTCCCTCAATTCCACGTACTTTCTCAGTTTCTCTCATCCACACAAAAACCCTAATTGAAAATTGAATCCCAACAACATTTCTTTCTTTATTTATTGCCTTTCTCGTCCCCCACTTATCTTCTCCACCCAAAACCCAAAACCCAAAAACTCTCTAGCTTTGTCTCTCTCACTATCACTCTTCCCCTCATACATAAAAACCTTCACCATGCAGACTCCATCTCTCACCTGCATATCCTCCAGTGAGAGTGCCTGTCTAGAAGCTGATGAAGAAGATGAAGATTCCATACTTCTCTCACTTGGCCCTCCTGGACAGACCAGCTCCAAACTTCCTGCCATCTACCATCCATCATCCTCAAGCAAGCCCCAGAATTATCAAAACCCTAATAATAGGGAACATGGTGTAACAGTAGGTCTTCACATCGGTCCTCCAAATGCTTGTGCCAGCACCACAAGCAACCCTAGTAAAAACATCAATGGCGGCGCTCCCGTTGAAGGACAGTACTGGATTCCCTCGACGGCCCAAATCCTTGTCGGCCCAACACAGTTTTCTTGCACTGTCTGCAACAAAACATTCAATCGATACAACAACATGCAGGTTTCAAAATTCATCCCCACTTTAATCAATCATGGTTCATGTTATATATATTTTAATTTCCATCTCGCATTTAACACTTTAATCAGCGATACCACTCCTGGAAAGGCTTCTCCCTATGCTTCTCCAATCAGATATTAATAGATGCTAAATGTCTTTGATTTTCTAAAAAAAAAGGGCATAGTAATGTATTAAATTCCTGGATAAGTAATTTAGAGGTTGTTTGGTTATAGTTTTTGAAAACCGGAATAAGGAGAACACCAATAATATGTTTGGTTCACTTTTTTTGTTCTGTAAAACATGAAAAATACAGAAAATATTAAATTTTAAGAACAAGGATTGAATTTAAAGAACCCAAAATGGTGTTATTGTGTTTTCAAAAGCTGTTCTCTAAAACAATTTAAAAAAACAGGAACCAAGAACCTATCTAGGAAAAAAAACAATTTAGTTGACCTAATTCTTGTTATTATTTTTCATGGGGTGTATCCTGAATTTATCTGTGTAGATGCATATGTGGGGTCATGGATCACAATACAGAAAGGGCCCGGAATCGTTAAGAGGGACAAAGCCAGCTTCATCCATGCTTAGGTTGCCATGTTACTGCTGCGCTCAGGGATGTAAGAACAATATAGAGCATCCAAGATCAAAACCATTGAAGGATTTCAGAACTCTGCAGACACATTACAAGCGGAAGCACGGAGCGAAGCCTTTCTCATGCCGGAAATGCGGGAAAGCATTTGCAGTGAGGGGGGATTGGAGGACTCATGAGAAGAATTGTGGGAAGCTCTGGTTTTGTATATGTGGGTCAGATTTTAAGCACAAGAGGTCTCTTAAGGACCATATTCGTGCATTTGGAGATGGGCATGCCCCACACAGTGTAGAGATGTATGGGGTTGAAGAAGAAGATGATAACGATGAGGAACATGGAAATGGAGGCAGCTGCCATGGTTCCGTACTATATTGATTGACTACATGAAGTTTTTTTTAGTGCTGTTAGTCATTAAGCTTCATTGCTTGCTATCTTGGTGTGTGGAGAGAGAGAAGGAAGAGAAGAAAGAGAGGACAAACAGTATAATGAAGGCCATTGTTCTATGCGTTATTAATGTTGGCAGTGGCAGTTCGATTATCTGATTAAGAACTTTTTCTGTAGTTATAAATATTTCACTGTGAGTGAGATAGATAGGGAGAGAGAAAGAGTGAAAGTCACAATATAGAAGGTGGTCAAGTAAATTCAGTCACTGCAGATAACAGCAGAGAACTGCACAGTACCCTCTCAGATTCTACTGTTCATCGCTTTGCATTTTGGCATGGATTTGGCGGACTCTCTTTCTCTCTCTCTCTCTCTCTCTCTCTCTCTACGTTGTTTGTTCAGACGAGTCTGAGAGTGAGTCGCTCTCATGGGCTCAGTGTTCTCTGAGCTTCGACTAGGGCTACTAACACTTTGATCGAGCCCTTTGTCAGTAGGGTAACGAGGGACCACTGATGATTTACTGTTTTTGGGGTTTCACCCAAAGAGCTGCCTTTTGCCTTTTCAGACCAACAACAAACAGATACTACGAAAGATTTTCAGACCCTCCTTTAATCCTTATTATGTGCCCGTCCTTTCCCTCCCACCCACCCCATTCTATCCTCTCCCTTTCAATCTCTTATCCTTTTCCTCCCTTTTACTACTCCCATCCATCCATCCATCTCTTCATTCATATCTCTTCTTTGCTTCCTGTTTCTCTCTTTTTAATCTCTACTTCCCCATGCATGCATTAACCTTTATGAATTCATTTTCATGCAACTACATAGGAAAAAGTATGTATCGCTACACTATACAAAAATAATAGAGCATTACTGATGAATAATGGAAAATAGGTGCTTCATCACATGTTCTAAAAAAATAATTACCCTTTGGTTAAATAATATTATTAACACATATATTACCATAACTGCTTAATATATGTAATATATTATAATAATATTTATAATATATTATGATAGCATTTATCCAAAAATAATTATTTTTTTTAAATAATATTGAAACACCTATTTCCAATATTCTTGATCACATGTCCCATTATTTTTGTACCAATGTAATCATACATACTTTTCCCAACTATATACCTCGAGTAATTTCTTCCTCATTGTTTCTTGGACGTGTGGGTGTGTGTTACTGGTCACATGGGTGCATGCAATCCTTCATTTGATTAAGACAAGGGTCTTGTCTTTCTTCTTTGTTCTTTTATATATATTATGCATATAAAATAAAGAAATGCATGAGTACTGAAGTTGGAGTTTTAAGATCCTAGGTGTTTGATGGAGTTACAGGATCAAAAGCTCTCGAGAACAGTTCCCAAAATGGACCCAGTATTCTCTCTCTCTCTCTCTCTCTATCTATCTATATATATATATATATATATATATATATATATATATATGTAAGCGTGTGTTTGTGAGAGAGAGAGAGACAACCCCACAAATAGTGCCTCTTTTAAGTTTGGGCATTTAAAAGTTACGGTTTTCAGAATGATCAGGGGGGGTGTCTTAACTGTTGATATATTTGGAACCCCTGGAGATAGTAATCATGGTCCTTTCTGTTAAAAGTTAAAACTACCTAATAAACAGAAGGCAATAGAAATGATCACTAGATCAATAGTGGAATCAAATTGTAAGGCTTTTCAATTTATGACTTTTCTTCTTGAAGCTTACACATTTTAGTTTCCTTCCACATGTTTTCTGATTTAATCTAATTTTTCATGAGCCTTCCAACCTTCTTATTGAATTTCAAGGCGTTTTCCTATCTAAGTAAGTTTCTTTTAGTTTCATAGAAATTATGAAATAATTTTAATTAAATAGTTTTTTAGCATTTGATTATATTGAGTAGATAATATTAAAGTCATTGATCATTGAGCAACGCTTTAAATGGGAAATGGAAGAATATAGGAATATTTTCAGCACCTGCTTTCAATAAAATAAATTGTGTTTCAAAGATAAATGAAAATGGCCTGCATTTCCCAATCTAAGTAGGTAGGTTTTGTTTTAGGGGAATCACTTGATTCCTAGTACATTAATATTCAAAACTTAACTCACTAAGGCTTTTTAACGAAGGATTAGAATGGCTTTTTTTTTTTTAAATAGATAATTTTATTGATTCAAACTAACGTTACATTCGATAAAAATACATAACCAAATTCATTAAAAACTTTAGAAGATAACGTAACATCCAGAATAAATCGGTTGAATACTTATGATTATAGTTTTATAGCATTTTGATAACTATGATTCGATTTTTGTTTCTGTTTTATTAAATATGTTTTACCGTCTGAATAACTCATACACTAGTAAATATCGTAACAAGATGATAAAAAAACCAACCGTTATATCAATACGATACAACCACATATCACAATAAGTCGATGATAAAATCATGAAAAAACAAATTAAAAACTAATTTTTATGTGGAAGAATCACAAAGAGGTGTAGATAGTGATTTTAGACCAAGCATGATAAAAAAAAATAAAAAAAAATCATCCCTTATTTATAAAAAAAAAAAAGGGTTAAAAGAGAAAACATATAAAAGAAAATGAGCTACGGCTAGGAGATTAGAATGACTTTTTTCTAAAGAATACATCAATCTTAAAGATATGAAGATATTTCGTGAAATATTCTAAATAAAAAATTTAGAAGAAATATGCCACTAAATTTCTAGACATGAATTTAAATAAATTAGGATATATTTGATAACTGTTTTTTAAAAACAGTTCTAAAGTACATTTTTTGACAATAGTTTTTAAAAACAGTTTCCTAATGTTTTATTAAAAAAAATTGTAAAATCAAATGTTTTTAATTTATTTTTAATATTTTAAAAAAATTCTAAAAATAAATTTTAAGCTTAGTGTTTTATTTTGTTATCGTTCTACTCAAATCAAAATAAAAGAAAACAAAGAGACCTTATAATTTTTTGTCCTTAAAAATAGTAAATAGAACATGGAAAACAATGTTTTAGTTCTCAAATATGTTTTTATGATTTTTATTCTATAAAATTTAAATTTAAATTTAAAATAAAATAATAAATAAAAAGGCCCTTAACTTCTAACGTTGAGCCACATGTGTGTGTATATTGGATGAGAAATCATGAGAATGTAGAGAAAATTCACTTATAAATTTAGATGGGACGTGAATGCGTTGAAACCCTAAAAGAGAAGGTTAAAAGTTAAAACAAATAATAATTTCAAGTATGAACAAGATAAAGGAGAGATGGATTGAGAAAAAATGATATACTGAGTACGTGTAATATAGGGTAACGACATAAAGGTTGGGCTAGTGCTAGGTACTGTGCTACTAACAAAGGTACATGCAGGTAACAGTTCATGGGTGGGGGGGTAGGTTACGTACATGTACATGGACATGGTAATGACTAATGAGTCGTATTTCATATCATATCATATCTGAAATATGTCTATTTGTCCCTTGTACTATGTATTATAATATTTGATTGCTTATTTCATACCAATAATAATAAAGTTCTGAAACTTAATTTTATTCATCAGCTTTTACTTTGTATTTTTCAGTTGTATCTATCGATACTTCTCCTGTTTTCTGGAAACAGTACGGCCCCATCGTCAGATTTCAGACCCTAAAGTCAACTACTGCCTCCTCTCTCTCTCCCTTTCTCTTTCTCTCTCTCTCTCCCTCTCTCATTCATGAATATAACTGAGCATATCTTTCTTCTCCCCGTAATCAAGGAAAAAATAAATCAAAGAAATAAAGATAGCGCCATGTTTGGTTACAGTTTTTAAGAGCTGTTTTTTTTTTTTTTCAGAATAACAAGGAGAACAAAGATTTTTTTTTGGACAATTATGTTAGACCAATATAAATGAAAAAGAAACCCATCCTACCCATATGTTAATTTGCACTTTTTACATTAAATTAATGAAAACATGTACGATCCCATATGAAGATCAATTTGTCTTTAATGAGTTGATCATTATATTATATTGGTGCTATAACTGTTTTATATTAAGCATAAATGTATTACATTAGTGCTTATAATTGTTTTACATTAAAGATAAATGTATTACACCAGTATTATAACAGTAGTTCATTAGTTTGGAGATGAGAATTGATTTGATGATTTTCTCTTTTATATGTGGCAATATATGGGGCTCATTGGTCAACTCATTAATGACAAAATTGGTCTTGGTATGAGAAGAGTGCATATTTTATTAATTTGATGTTAAAAAATGTAACTTAACATAATATGATTGAGTTTGGATTTTTTTTTCATTGGAATTGGTTCAACAATACACTTAAACATAATAGTCTTTTTTTTTCCGAAAGAATATAAAAAAACATTAGATTCAGATAATAAAAACAGTTTTCAAGAAACACCAAATGAGTATGAAAAGCCGAACGTGGATAGAGTGGTCAGCAATATGCATGTAGCCGGAATCGAAATGGTGACTGCCTCCTTGTTGGCAAATTTAGAGGGTGCATCCCCTATTAAAATTCAGTAGGTTGATTTTTTTTTCAATGATTTAAGAACCGGATTGAATCGATTGGTTCGATCGGTTGAATCGTCAACCAATGACCTTTTGGTTTTGGTTTAATCCAATTTGACCGTGATTCGACCATCGTTTCGACCCCTAAACTATGAATCGGTAACTTTTTCGATTCAGTCACTAGCCCCGTGTTTAAAACATTGGTTTTCTTAGAGCATCAAAGATAGCATCAAACTGTTCATGCTGGCATGGCTGCTAACTTGTATCATAATTGGTGATTTTGTTAATATAATGAATCAGTTGTTTCCTCGTCCCTTAGCCAAATGGACAAATGCTTGAGTTGGCTTGCCTTGTCTCCAAGGTTTGATTGGATTTTCTCAGTGTCTTCTGGAAAACCACCTGCGCCCACAAAAAGGCATGTGACCAGAAATGGTGGTCAATAAAAAAATAATTGCAAAGCAAGTTGGGTGAAGCTACTAGAAAATGTGCATACAGTCCTAAGTTCAGCACAAAAAAAGCAGCCTCGTGGTTGGTCGTCCAGCTTTGTTTGAACCATTTTCTATATTCTAGCAAAAATTTCAAAGACATTTTCCTAATTAATTTCCCCAAACAGCATCCCTTAGCGACTACTTTCCACCAGACACAGAATGAACAAGGACGATGAAGGAACGTATACAATGAATTCTCTTCCCCACTGAAAAATTTTAACCTGCCCTAGAGGGAGAAGAATTACCTCCCAATATTGATTTCCATCCATGTCTCAATTGGATATAAAAAGGAAAAATTTTCAACATAAAATTCTACAGGGAGAAAAATGGTGAAAAACAGATCTCCATTCTTCAAATATGTAAATAATTTTATACAAAGGGGTATGTTTGAGGGGGGGGAAAACAAATATTAACCAATTGAGTATTTTTCAATACTTGGTTAAAACTTCTGCACCAGTTCTAGTAATCAAAATGGTATGCTCAAACTGTGCAGCAGGGCTTCCATCTGCTGTCAATGTTGTCCAGTTGTCAGACCATGTTTTGCATTCTGTGCTTCCAAGTGTAAGAATTGGCTCTGCAATAAAATAAATAAATTAAGTTGAATGAGCTAGTGGCAATGATAAAGGGGACAACTCAAATTTCAATTCACAGATCGAAATGTACGCACCAATAGTAAATGTTTGACCTTCAACCATGGAACCAGGCTTGTCATTGCCTGTCAAACAATTTAGTATTTCACTTAGAGGAGTCTCAAGAATGATAACAGATTAGGAAAACTTTCAACCCTAAAATACATCAGGAGATGCAGCATTTCAGTTAATTCTGCAGGGATCCAATATATCTATGTTGGAGCATTGAGGGAGGTTATAACACAGTACGTTGAGAAAATAGATTAGAAAACAGATGAACTCAGTGGGTTACTCACGATGATGCAAAATAACTGGTTCAGAATGGAATACAGTCCCCACTCCATGCCCAACAAAACGCTCCACCACACCATAACCATATTTTTCAGCATGTTCACTGAGACAACCAAATAGAATGTTAAAACAACAACAATACTCCACCAAAAAAATAATAAAAAGATAAAAAACAAACACCGTCTCCAATAAATATCATTATAGATCATCTAACAACCATGAAATTAGCATTTCATTATTTTATGCAAAGCGGGCAGGTGGCAACCACACCAAGAGACAATTGAATGCACAAGAGATTCTCTTCATACATTCATAACAAGCAAATTTCTCACAAGAAAATTAATTTGTGGGCCATCTCACTATGTTCTTCCTTGCGGTTCTAATAATTTCATTTCCATCTGTGGCATATTCTTCCTAGCCAAAATCTTGATATACATTCTCACTGCCGAAAGAGATGCTTATTGCAAAGTAAATATATCATTAAGAAGGGAACTGTTACCTAATTCTCTTTCCAATTTTCTTAAAAATAGCACCATCTTTGCAAACTGCTATGCCTTTTTCCATGCACTCTTCAGTTACCTGCCAAAAAATGTGGACAATGAATTTCAAATCAATATCAAAGCGGATAGAAGTGGTATATACAATGCTTGAAAGGGCATTGATCCTACAAGACGGATAAGAAAGAAGAACAGAATTTGCAACCCAACTTCACAAAGATAGTACTAGCACTCTCTGAAAAAAATTACAATCATAACAGACATAAAGAAAGAGTCAGCCATCAAGTAGATAAAGGTGGATTATTATCTTTGATGCACTAACAAAAATTACCTTCACAAGGCGTGTAAGTCCATCACTAACATTGCCACAAAGAAATGTCTTTGAAGTGTCTCCATGATAACCCTAATTACCATACAAGAAAAGAAACCACATTCATACAGGGAAAGAGATCAGATTTTGCCTTTAATAAGAAAAATAAAAATGAAATTATTAGACAACGTGGATCATTCTAAAAAATGAAAACAAAAAAAACTGTGAAGTCATTTCTTGAATAAAATATATTGTCAATTGGAATGTAAGTCCTCTTGCTAGACGCATGCATTCTGCTTAAAGGAAAAAAAGAAAAAAGTTTTGAGCATACAAAACAATGGAATATGTACAGTGAAAAACAGATGATAGTGTCATCTGTCCTCATGATGAGAATACAAACATGTAGATCACATATTGACATGTTTAAAATTTGTAAATATAATGAGCAAATATTCAGTTCGTTATGTGTCAGCAGCTCCTACAATGCTTCATCATCAGTTTCTTTTTTTCCTGTACTAAGGTAAGTATATTGTCTTTCTAATTTCAGTTTGTCTTGAGTATGCTAGCCAGACCTTGTGATGCAGCCCCAGTCCAATGAAGATAGTTTCTTTCAGTAGTCCTTATATTTTTGGGTTTCCTATTTGTTATAGCATATATCTACTTTACATATAGATTTGTATCATATTAGGAAATTTGTCTTATAGAGTTGTAATCTATTAGAAAGGTTAGATTGGCTTTTGTATATATATATTCATAATGGATCAAAGAAAATGCAAAAGGAATTCATTCCTCCAATTCTTTTGTCTTACTTTCTACATGGTATCAAAACCTAGGGTTCAAATTTGAGCCAAAACAAGAAAAAAATTCTAGGACATCTAGGAATACATAGCTGGCCACCGAGGTTGGTGTTTTGAAAAACGCACTTCGAGGGAGCGTGGGATGACACTGCCCAGACAGGAAGGTGCGCCAGCCGCCGGCGACCCAAACCACCAAGTCCGGTGGCCGAAAGGTGCGCATGTGAGCCACACGCACCACCACAAGAATCTGTCCTGTTCCCCACGCACCGGCGCATGGGTCACGCATGTGGGCGCATGGAGGTACATTTGGTGATGAGACTCCTCCTCCAACACCGCCAACCGCCGACGGTCCTCCTCGGCCACCTGCCTCCCTTGTCCGATGCCTGCAACAGTGATTTTCAAAACATTATGTTCGATAGCCCTTTTTTTCTACGGTTTCGTGTCTTTCTCCTTGATTTCTTCGAGATTCAAAGGTGTTTTGTGGATCGTAGGATCGAGTTCTATTCCAGTTCTGTGTTTTCGTGGAAAGGTGGTTCTTTTCATTGCAAGCAAAGTTTTAAAAGGCGAAAGCGTAAGGCGAGGCGTTTTTGTGGCTTAGAGGGCGCAGGCCGAAGCCCTCGAGGCGCTGGCGCGTAGTTTTTGAAGATCACAATATATAATTAATTAATATTTTAAATATATAAATAAAAATAGCATAAAATAAAACATGAAAACAATTCATTAGAATTATTAAAAGCATACTAGTTCAATACTTTCAATAAACCATAATTGAAAGGAATTTAAAATGAAATTCAGAATTTAATTGACAATTTAAAAAAGCTCAATATTTTTTTAACATAATTTAAAAATGAAATTCAGACTTAACTTATGAATTTAAAAAGCTAATATTTTTTTTAAGAGGAATTTAAAAATGAAATTCCGAATTTAATTGGTTTAAATTTAAAAAAGCCAATATTTTTTTAAGAGGTATTTAAAAATAAAATTCAGAATTTAATTGGTTTAAATTTTTAAAAACCAATATTTTTTTAGAGAAAATTAAAAATGAAATTCAAAAAAAAAATTTATGAAGAAAATGATCGAGATGATTTTGGTCAAAATAATTCAATGGTCAAAAAATTTGATAAAACTTATTTAATTGGTCAAAATAAAGCCCCTTCTCCTAACTCTCAAACTTGGGCTTAAATAAAAAAAAATTAAAGATAAAAACGAGGAGCAAAAGGACGGGGGTAGGTGGATGAGATAAGTCTCCCAGCTCCCAAACTTTGACTTAAAATTAAAAAAAAAAAAAAACAGAGCAGGGGTGGCGTACTCGGATGAGATGAAGAAAGGGAGAGATGAAGAGAGGGAGAGCTGGTGGGCGCCTGATGAGCAAAAGGGGGAGATCGGGTTGAGTTCGATGAGCAGAACGCGGGTGGGAGGTCTCTGGGGCGCCGGATGTCTTTCCAATGAGCAAAAGGGCGCACTGATGAGATGAAGGGGGAGAGATAAAGAGCTTGTTAGATTTAAGAAGAGAGCACGAATCAAGATGAAGCCGATGAGATCGCAGCTTGGAGAAGTTCTCCCGCGCACGCTTGTCGCCGAAATAGGTGAAAGGGCCGTAGGCCAGGTAATCGCTATTTTAGGTTTTTTTTTACCTTTTCTAAAGGCCACATCAACTCCCCAAATGCGTACGCGTTATACTTCAAGGCGTGAAAGGCGCGATCAAAGCGCGCCTCGAACACGCTTCATTGACAAAGGCTTACGCCTACCGATTGTGTCGCCTTTTTTCATACGCCTTAAGGCGATTTCTCCACGCCTCGCCTTCAGGCGCGCCTAGAAAACGCCTTTGAAAGCACTGATTGCAAGATCCTATTTTTCTAGTATTTTTCGGATTTTCAGAGGCTTGTTCGATTTAGATCTACTTCTATGACTAACACGAAACCCTTGAGAGGAGTTGTGTGTCATTATTGCCACAATCCAGGACATGTACACCATAATCAGAGGAAGCTGCACAAAAAATCGAAGATTTAATCGTCATCATCGCAAATCACTTCAATTTGCATCTACTTATCGTACACTGCCAGCCAGTAAAACCAACACATGCTTTTATTTCCTCTTCCAACATACGGCCATCGACTTTGAGCCCACCGACCACATGACGTATCAGCCATTTACTACGCTTCGGGCCACACCCTTCTACCTCTATCATACCTCGCTGCATGGCCAACATCTTATGTCCCAGTCAAGGACACCCATCCGACTCCTCTAATTATTTTGATCACAAGCATGTAGCTACTCACAAATTTTTAATTTAATTTCGTGGAGTAAACTCATTCGTACACTTAATTACAAGATTCTTAGCTCCTTTCCCTGGACACATGATTCATGATCTTCAACAAAGCGATTATCGGGTCGAGGACTGCTTTAGTCCGAGGGTCTCACATCCTGAAACCGAGGTGCTAAAGTCTATCGCGCTTTGTTCAAGTTACCCCATTCGACTTATACGTTGCCCTGGTCATCTTTTCTCCCTTTGTCAAGATTAGTTTTCTAGCCTATCCTCATTGAACCTGTGGAGTCAAGTAATAATACGCAAGTTTCACACAGAGCGATTTGAGTCCCAGAGCCTACTAAACTAGCTGCCTCTTTTTGGTTAACATTCTATGGAAGGAAAAATCTGAATGTCCTCAATTTGTGTCCCTTAACCAGTTTCTGCATTTTGTTACGCTTGTCGAAGTGATTATTCATAAATTAACTGGTTATATTCAAATGGAAAAACCTCTAGTTATTTTTCTCAACTTCCTAAAATTTTAGCTGAAATTCTACACTCAGCCAGTATGTTTCTGCCTCAAAATTCCTGAGAAACGATAACGCAAGCAATATTCTTATTTTAAATAATAATTTCAATGTGATTCATGCTTAGAATAACCTTGAATGTGATGATCTGTGTTTATTACCCTTCAAAATGGTTGGTTGAAAAGAAAATAGACAATCTTGAAACCCGCTGCTCTATTGTTTCAATGCACGTGCCCAAGCATTAATGATGTCAGTCATAAATTTCATTTTTGGATTAACTGACGGTCTTCCTCTCATCTTAATCGTCACTCCGCTTTCAAACCCTTCCTAAGTAAATTTGCTTTCCAATGAGCCTCAAAATTAAAATTACTTTGTTCAGATGTACGCATTTGATGCTGCCTAAATTTGATCCCAAGTCATCGGGCTTTATCTTCCCTTGGGTTAATAATGAATCTTCTGTAAGGGTATAGTGTTATTGTCCCAATTTTCGAATGCGCATTTTATGTCTAATAATCGTTATGATTTTCGGTATCACTACCCGCTTACCTTTCTTCTCCCTAAGTACTAGTCAAGGGGAGGATGGATGGATTTATTATAGCGTGACACTACGTCTCAACTGGCCTTTACCCTAACTCCTCATTCTGTTAAACGCCCCTATTCAGTATATTTTCGCGCCAATTAATCGTACTTTATTCAACATTTGATCATATTTTCACTAATGATCCAAATTGAATCGTAATGATTCCATTGTTTCGTAAAGGTAACGGCTTCAACGCGCCATCCAATCTCTTCATTTGTTTCTTTGCTGAACTATCATGTCGCCTTCCTCTTGCCTTTATCGTGACTCTGCTCATGATTCTCCTTCCCTACCCGTCCATGAGCTTATCTCAAATTGAATATCGAGAGTTATTACACAAGAAAACGCAGTCAGACGCACAATGGTAATGAACTGCACAGCCACTCCACAGAAAGAAAGCCATCGATGCACACGCTTTTGCACCCCAAAGTTAACCTCGATGGTTTAGCTGTCTGACGGAAAGCACCACTCAGGGGCATGTGGCGACACCTGCAACTACGGCAAATGGACTATTCTACATTTCCTGCGTTGCTTACGACATCACTTTGCCATTTCCCCACTACTACACATCGGGACTCTGTACACTGATATTAAGAACGTCCCTATTCATGGCACCCTTCAAGAGAGGATACGGACAAGTTCAGTAGTTTGTTAAAAGAGGGAGATGGCAGAAAAAGCTCATCGCCTTCATGCCTTGGGGATGAGTTTTTGAAACAGAGTCTTCGCGCGTGGTTTTGGCGTTAACCCAAATTATCATTGAGAATCATGCAAAAGAGTAACTGACCAATTTGCCTTCTAAGAACAACAATCAAGCGATTTGCACATGCCAGAATAGACAGAAGGATGATTGTTATCATTATTGACACTTTTAAAGCTGTGATCCATTTTTAATTTTTCTTCATACCACTCCATACAAAGGACTAGGATGCCGAAATACTACATCAAGCCATGCCAAACAAAACTTAACTTTCTTATCCTTGCAATAAATATGTTTGACCATCATTCCGGCATCAGAAGTTTGGGTAAAGCCACACTTATAATTCTACACACACCATCAGGAGAAGGCCAAATTACTGAGAACATCCCAGAGATATATTGTAAGATCACTGGGAACCCATCACTCTTTATAACCATCCCTGATATCGTCCACCAACAATGTCAGAAAACAAGACACGTCCATTCTGAACTGATCAATCATTAAACCCGGGTAGATTCACGTATTTCGAATGAAACACGCGACGCGGTATTTTTACGCAATAATCTTTCATAATTGACCCGGAAAGCGTTTTTCGATTTATACTCGGGTGTGATCTATGGAGATTTAAGAGGGTCCACTTCTCAGATACCTGTGTTTCATGAGGACCTAGTCTTTATGGAAAAGTATGAAAATGTGAGCTATTGTTTGATCTAATATATAGTCCCCAATTATAAAACTATGTCACAATCCAAAGAGATCATGGTTTCATCAACTTGAATTAGTCAGTATCGAGACAATCAATCCTGAACAAAACTTTGCAACAAACTGTTTCCATTTTTCATGATTTGTTGACTTTACACTCCATAAACAACTCAAGATATTGGGCGATAGACTGTCATTTCAAGTCGCGCCATATAAAACATAACCTAATTTGATTTCAATATATATGCAAGACCTGAGGAACAACTGGGTGATATTCAAAGGTCCCAAGAGGGGACCCGTTAGTTATCATCGCAATGTTCGCGACATTTAACATCTATACTCCAACTTGATGGAGTATTATAAAAATATATCATCATGATGATGATTTGTATCCCTATTAAAAACTTTATCAATATAGAGTTTCAGAATCTTTTATTAGAATTGTTAGATCGATTTTGTATATATATATTCATAATGGATCGTAAATTAATTAATGACAAAGTAATTCATTCCTCCAATTCTTTTGTCTTGCTTTCTACACCATTCTTTTAGATAATGTCATAAAGTTTTCCTTTATTTAATACAATAAGATTTGATATGTGATAGTTTTTCAATAGCTTCTTCCAGGGATTGTTTATCATGACAGAAAAGGAAGGATTTTATTAAGAGTGTTTTTAGCTCACGTGAAGGTAATACTAAACAAAGCACCGACCAAATCTCTCTCACTATGCTCAGCCGTGATGTGAGCACACGTCCAAACAAAATTATATTTCGACTATTAGCTCACTAGCTTTTGAGCCCATATAGATCATAACTCAAAGCCCTATCGTCACATCAAGGGAGTCCTTCATAAAACCATCTCCAACACTCCTAATAAGCTTATATTTATTGTGATTTAAGAGATTTAACCTAAATAAATATTGATATTTAATGAAGAGGCTGATGCGAGAAAAATGCATCAGGGATGGAGTAGTTTTCAAGGATTGATTTTCTGGGTAAGGCTTGAATCATGGGGACACACACTAGAAAGAAAAAAAGAGGTTTCATCATAAAAATGGACCAATCTTTGAATAAGAGGGTGTTCTCTGTAATAAGCTTGAAAATTTTAGAAACCCGATTATGAAAACCAAATATTAGTATAGTTTCATAGATTCCATGTAAACACACATTTTCTAAAAGATTAAGGTCTCAATCAGAATAAGATCCCCAAGATACACATATCCTATCTTATTTAGAACTAAATTAATGCCCTAGGGTGCTCTTAAGATATTTCATATAGCATTAATTATAAACTAGTCAGAGAAAAAGAAAACATGTGGAGAGTTAGGAAACTCACATGATTCTTTCCTCTATTCACAGTGATCATTCTCGTCATAAATAGGTTTATCGTGGGACTGTTCAAACAATAATGTTTTCTTTCAATCAATTATGACATGACAATGAGTGATAGGGTTTGAATCAGTCTCTAGAGGAGGCAAATTCCTTTTAACTCCTCATGAATGTAACAAAGAATTAAAGGGCAAGCTGTTAACTCTTCCGGACGCCACTCACTATTTCAAATGGTGACCACCCCCACAAGGACTGAGGGAGATCTGTCCACTGAGCAAGAATCTCTCCCCATTACAACAACCATAAGATAATTGTCACTTGAGCCATTTCTCAGTTCTGTCATGTTCCTCTAATGAGCCAAGATGAAGTGGTACTTATAACCACTTTCTGACCAATACTCTCTTCTCCAAAACACACCTCCCTGGCCAACAAAGTTTTCAACCACCTCACATTTCTGTCTGAGTCTGAAAACAATGAATTCTTAAAGGATTTTTGGTATGTCCCGACAACCCAGTATTTTTCTGTGGTTTCGTGCTTTCTCCCTTGATTTCTTCTAAGATCCAAAGGGTGTTTCGTGGGATCGATCAACTAAGAGATCAGTGGAAGGTTCTTCTCTAAACAGTGGTTTTTGGCCTTGCAAACCTGGATTTTCAGTATTCTTCAATTTTTCAAAGGCTGATTCCAGGTTAGATCCGCTTCATGATCAACATGAAATCCTCAGATAGTCAAGTGGTTGTTACCACACAATCCAGTGACATGTGGATAATCAATCCAGAAGTAGTTCATAGGTCAAAACTTAAGATTTCAATCCATTCCACATCAAAATCACTTAAATTCTTATCTTACTTCCTTACTAATGATGACTTTGCCAGCCATGAAAACCAACACATGCTTTATTTCTTCTTCTACAATGGTCACTCTGAGCTGACCAATTTATTATTGACAAGTAATCAATATTAATACGCTTCAGAGCCACACCCCTTCTCCCCTCTACTCTACCCTACAACTATCAAGATTCGTGTCCGGTCAAAAGACAAATTCAATCAACTCTCTGACCACTTCTGAATTCTACATGAATACCAATAAAATCCATTTAATTTTAATTTGTGAGCAAACCCACTGTGAACTTTAATTGTAAAGGATTCCAATTTTCATGACTCACTACTGACAAGATCTTTATCAAATGTGATTATCGTCTATGACAATGAAGCCCAGTGGGTCTCTACATCCTTGAAACAGGTGTCAAACCACATTTGTTCCCTGGAGCTGTTATCCATTTGAATGGCACTCATCATTTAGTCATCCTTCCTCCGCTCAAAAGCTATAGGTCCCCTAATTTTCTACCATCCCTACTAACCTGTGAACTCATGCCTACTATGCTTCAATCGTGCATTTGAGTTCTGTAGCCTACTAAACGGTTTCCGCTCCTTTGCTATCTGATCCTCATGTCAGGGGTCAACCTCATCCAGAATTCTCATGTTCCCACTGGTTTAAGTGATTTTGCTGCATTTCTTTGTCGACTGATTTCCCATCATTTGGCTATAATTCCAATGAAAAGTCATGATGGAGTTTTTCCTTTCTAGTCGCCAGGCTAAAATTCAAACCCCACTCACTGGCCCTGCTCAAACATCGAGGAAGAATATTTGTCAAACATTTTCTACCCTTCATGTCAGATCAATGGATTCTACTAATTTCTCAGGGTTATACACCTCCTCAGAATGTTGGGTAGTCGGTGGAGAAAGAATAGACATCTCTGAAACTCAGGCTCTTTGTTTCTGATGACACGCTTCACATACCACTTTAAATGACACAGCCTCACTTAGCCTCTGCTTTCGATTAACAGACGCCATCACACTAAATCAAGCTACCCTACCACAAATCTATGTTTCCAATAACTTCATGAAACCCTATTGATCCAAAGTGATTTGAGGTAATATTGACTGGTAGATTATCATCTCGTTTCCTAAACTGATCCGTTCCTTAAAGTGTATCTTTAATGGATATCCTGAAGTGGTTAAAAAAGGGTGATAATGCGTTATCGTCTGACCTTCTAACTTTACTTCTGTGGCTCACCGATGTTGCATCTTGAGACTTCAATCTCATTTTCCCTACTATTCAACAAGTTAATAGTCAAGGGAGGATGGATGACTATTAGTCTATATGGTTTCTTAACGACCTCACTTATTCTAATTCCTATCTTCACTCATCAGCCTCCTGCTCCTCTTTAAACCTCCTATTTACCAAGCATACTGCGCCTTAAACCTCCAATCTCAGTCCTAAGACTGACCATTTGCCACCGATCAAATTTAATGATGATCTTCCGAACAGTTTCAAAGGTGAACGCCAAGACGTCACCAATCTCTCTGCTTACTTCCTATAAACTATTTATCGCTTCCTTGCAAATCTTATCAGATCTCCATTCATCTCTCTTCTCACATCGTTTCTCAGGAGGCCTTATCTCACCTCATCATGATTAACATTATGAATAGCTCTAAACTGAGTCTTTAGATTGACAACTGGTAACATGGGACTAAGGCCTTACCCCCACTGAAGCAAGAAAAACACATTAAGGCTTGCTTCTGGTGCTCAGGAGTGCAAAGCTTTAACTCGGCGGGCCCCGCTGTATAACTCAAGGTCCGTCTGGCTCACAAGGTCAGGTCAGAGAGAGCTGGACTCATACTTTCCCATGAACAAAATGATGATCATTCTGCTTACATTCCCTACGCTTCATGATCTTGGACTCTGCACTCAACTCGATATCGTAACGATTTCATGATCCTATAGTTATTTATATGGAGCAAACCTCCCGGTGGGCTTGTCTGTCTTTCAGTGAGACAGTGGAAGCCACATGCAAGCCCGCCTGTAAATCATGGCTCAAACAATCTCGCGGCTTGGTTCAAAATCAGCTAGGCAATGAGGCACAATGCTGGTAAGAAAGAAAGCCCCCACCACTTCATTTCTTCATAAAAATCTCGCTTCCTCGCATTTATTCACTGAAGAGTCGATGGATGACATTGTCGGACTTTACACAAAGATTTTGTTAAATCGTCAAGATTTCAAGGCCGTTTTCATGAGAAGCAAATCGTTAATTTCATTATCCTAACTTAAATGATGCTGGTTTCGATATGTTATCCTGATAGGAACAAGCCTAAACCCTAGAAGACCATACCCTTAATGTAAGACTCAATTAAGGAAGGAGAATTAGTCTGCAAAGATCCGAGAGGATGGGTTTATAAATTTCATACTGAAATCAATTATCTTAAAAAATAACCTTACTAGATATTGCTTTATTCAATCATGAAACAGTCAATATACATTCCACTGTCACTACTGGAATATGGAGTACATCCATGCTGGCCTGCAGCTCGATTAATTACATTGCATAGCCACCGGCATTACTCAGACCTGAGGTTTTTGCATGACGCAGGATCAAGCAAGATTCACAAAAGATGATGTGTGAGATTCACCTCAAGATATCAGGTCTCTTTTCGATGAACATGATGATCATGGAAGAGAGTAAGAAGCCAAAGCATTATCTCAGAATGGCCTTGTATGAGCTCAGAGTACGTAGAGCCATTGCACAAGATATAAATCATGGGATACGTAAGTTATCGATGAAGAGGGAATCAAACTCGCATCAAGCTCTGGGTGTGATAACTGCTGTCTGATAGAGCATCTAACTTATCAATGGTAATCTTAATAAATTGATATCAAAGAGACAATTTGTTTACTTTCTTGTCCACGAGAAGATCCAACTAGTCTTCATTCTTACAAAAGATATGTAAAAACTATGAAACAATTAAAGATATTCTTCAAACTTTAAGATAACCAAAGTTTTGAAGATTTTTTATAACAAATCTGGACAATGATCAATGATTCATGCTCCAATTTAAGGATATTGGTTAAGGAATAGATTAGAGAATTAGAAACAAGTTAAAAAAAGAAAGATTTATTAGAAACTCATATATTCTTCATTAATAGTGATTATCTTATATAAAAAGGTTATTTGTGAACTAATGGAAACACTTGAATTTTTCCTTCTAATTATCCTGGTCGCTAGTATTTCATCATTTACTAAACTACTTTCTTAATTAGTAATTCTTCTTGTTATTTCTAGAGTATGAACCATAAAATATTTGTTATAGTTGGGATTAAGAGATTGATATTTATTTATTAAAAAACTTAGTTTTTTAGGAGCACTACTAAAAACATAATCAATAGGACTTAGATGCCAATCCAGATTTTCATGCCTCAAGGATTTATGCCTCTTTTATTATAATCTAATTACAAAGTTAATATATGCTAGATCAGCTAGGAAATGATTCTTTTGATTTATTTATTACTTGTGTTTGTATGAACCTCAAATGTAAGGTTAATTATGTGTGTATATATAGATATGTATGCTTGTGTGAAGTAGGGGTGTGTGTGTAATAATACATTTATATATTTTAAGGATTTCATTTTGAGGATTATGCCTCAGATCAATTTTAACCTGTGGTGCCTATATGCAATTGAACATAATTGTTTCAGAGATGACGTAGTCTTCTTTAACCCATAGACTCGTTTCATCTAGACTCAACTAACTTTAAATTTAAGTCTTTAATGCTTTCACATAATCTAGAAGTCCATACTCATGAAGATAATTTTTAACCTTGTAACTAATATTTGAAAAGTACTGAATATACTGTACATGTAATATATCAAGATCCCAAAATGATGGATCTATTCTATAAACAAAACTGGACTAATCATTGTCCTACTATTGCTCTCTGTTCCTTCCTCAGCAATGGAGCAAAATATCACAAAAGAATTAGTTTAAACTTGACCCCACTATAGAAACAATTATGGAAAAATCTATCAATAAAATAAATTAGGGGTAAAAAGTCCCTCAATGACTTATAAATTAGTAAAGAATGGAGTGATTTGCAGGACATTGAGGACAATTTTGGGGTGGTGCATCATGATATTGGTCTGTAAGAAAATCCAAACTGTACAGATTTTTTTATTTACAATCCAATAGTTTTGACTACATTAATGATGAGGTACAATACCACAAGCAGCAAAATTTAAGACATGTTTTCTTTGAAAGATAGAACTCATATAATGGAACTCTAAATACAATTAGAAATTATTAGAATCCTGGAAGAAAGATATCATGAATGAGCTTAAAATGGAAGAAATCAAGAAGGAGAAATTAAGGCATGTAAGTAGACCTGTTATATCACTGTTATTATGTCACTATCCTGTAAAGGAGACACTATTAATGAATTAATACCAACATATCATAAACAGTTATAAGTAATGAATATAATCTCAAACCTGTAGTTTGGCTAGAATCAGGAATTATCAATATATAATATGCAATTCATTGAACTGAAGGTACACACCCCTTAAATCCTCCATGTTCCCGTAAGAGGTGGAAGGGTAAGCAAATCAGCCTCAATCATCATTCCGATAACCGCTGGCTAATTTATTTATCGTTACGATGGCTGATACATTTACGTGTAAAACTACATAAATTCTAAGTATATTAATCGCGGATTTTTTTTTTTGATAAGTAAATGTAATTTTCAATTTGAATAAAAGAAGCACCAAAATGTCCAGGTATATGATGGATGTACACGCTTATAAGATTCCATTGTAGTAACCTAAATATCAAGCAATAATGAAAATACAAACTTCGAAAGTTCGAAGGAAAAGGATAAATGCTGCTATGTCTTATAGGTAACAACGCTAGAGTTCTTTGAGGTTAAAACAAAGAAAGACAAGGTTTCAAAGTTTTTACTTCCAATGAAACTTCTGTTTCTTTTGAGGTTAAATTAATTTTAAAAACTTCATGAAATATTTTAAGAATATATGCATGTCAAGCAATACAAGAGTGGTCTTGGTCAGTCTGCACTCATAGTGATTTATATGACAGAGTCAGAAATGAAAATTGACTTAGATGTTCATTATCAGCTTACTATTTATATGAATCCAACAACCTAAGGTGGCTACTGAAACAATGATAGGATAAATCTCAATGAAATGAAAATCAAGATATTTAATCGCTCAATTTTGAACCATCAAAACCAGAGTTATTAGTCTAAGACACTGGCAAATAGCTCTGCACATGCAGCTTTCATGCCACTGATGCTTTTGAGTCATGGATTGATGTTCACTGATAGTTTTGTTAAACAGTTGAATTCTGCATGGAAGAGTGCTTTTTTGGTATGGGTCAGCACTTAGAAGGATAAGTGATACCTTCCAGCTTCCTTAACTGTATTCTTCAGGTTTTGCCTCAAGCCTTTGTCTGGCACTGAACAGGCTAAACTGATCAAATAGGGAAGTCAATCATCACCCTTTCAAATTTGTATATTTAACAGATTACGACGCACATACAGCCACTAAACTTGAAAAGTGCCCTATAGAAACATTTTCTTACTTCCAACTCATCCTTCAGATGAATGTCAAGACATAATAGAAATTGATAGTGAATTTCAGCTAAAACTTCAATGGGAATCAAGAATTTGGTAATAATGCATATCAAAAGACACTATTCTCTGACTGAATTACATGCCAGCCATATATATTCTATAATTAAATGATAAGGCTTAATCCTCCTCCCAATGGGGAATAGCATGATTTATAATTTTTCGATGGTCACAAAACTCATAACTCGTCTCAATAATTAACCACAATTCCATTAATCCCCCACTTCATTACTACTACTCCAATCCTCCACTTCATCCATGTGAGAGAATTTGAAAATCCAAATTGAAAGGCTGATTTAAAATATTCAACCTATTGAGAACACATGATCAATGTTTCTTTTTCCTACTGAACAAGCAAACACAATATTCCAATCCCCAGACTATAACTTGAAAAGCCATTTAAATTCCTGACAACATGATAATAATTAAATGGGTATGGTTATTACAACCAACAAAGACCAAGATGAATGAGACACCAGAAAAGGCCATATTCTATTAATATAAAACATATTGTGATGGATTCCAGTCACACTTGGTTTCATGTTTTGATTTAGAAGAAACAATACTATGTAATCTTTTTTTTTATAACCGTTGGTATCCTGGGCCCGCGTATTATCTCAAACTTAACCACAGGGTCTTGAAGTTAATCATGGTAAAACCCGCTGAGCGGGACTGTGGGGAATCTAACTCGATTGACTACAGAGCAACCCACTGCTTGATACCAACCAAGCCATGCCTCTATGGTTGGTCAACTATGTAATCTTACTAACAAAAAAGGATTGTAATAACAAGATATGGCTCCTAAATTGTCAATCCAAATTACTTGAAATACTAAAATTTCGAATTCTCATTTAAGCTCCTCCAAGTCTGACAGATCCTTTTCGAGACACAACAACTAGCTCTGAAATGTAATTTACTCCTAACTGAATTAGATACGAAACAGAATTATACCCATATACAAAATTTTGCAAGTTTGCGAAGGGGAGAAAGAATAAAAAAAATGAAAGGCAGTTCAAAACTTAAGCCAAGTAAGATTTAAAGACCACGAAACCTTATATCAAGGTTCTAAGCTGTTCATTCTGGGGTTTTGAGCAAACTAAACAAAGCAAAAGAGCAACAAAAAGGTAACTTTACTCAGAGGCTATGCGGAGGTGGGCACTGGACCTAATAAAGAGGGCTGACGTGAGGAGGTAAGGCATGATTGCGATTATGGTCATTGATGGGGAAGAGACAGATGAGAGCTGAGTGGTCGCGCATGAGGGAGCAAAGCACCAAATCCCATCCCCAAGTTCCAACCCACAGAGATAACACCAAATGGAGTGAAGCTTCCTGACTCAAGCGCCCTTGAGGTGCTGAGATCTTCCGTGGAATGAAGATGGGATAATGGGGCCAAATGATGGACCTCCCAAAGTCCCACTGACTGTGGACACCTTAAAATCCGCACCCTTTGGGTCTCAACTACAATCAAGCCCAAAAGCCCACTCTAATCATAATTTTGATATTTTTGATCGTATCCTTCCTTCTTCTTCTTTTTTTTTTTTTTAATTATATTTTTCCTTGACAGATACATAATTTAATCGAACGAGAGAGACCTACCAAATTGGTCCCCAGAAAGTGTTATCAAAGACAAATTAAAAAATCAAATGCTAAGAAAATGATGCATTTGAATACAAACGATAAAGAATACAAAGAAACGATAGAGAATTTGTTGAAACCAAATTTCAGTCAACTTACGCCTAATAATCTCTTGGGAAGACAAACAATTACAACCTGAATGCCAAAGCATGAGAAATTAGAGGTTAATCTAAAACACATTATTTCTAAGTAAAGACTAAGTGTAAAGTTGACTGTTTTCACAAGCTGTAATTTAATTCCAAATGAGGCTCTGACACTAGGACTTAGACAGCCTTCCTACCAATCTTAAAATTTCGATTGCGGACTTGAAAAAGGACTAAAATATTGCTCCACAATAATTCTTATTTTTCTCCAAGCACAGCTGGAAAATTAACATCCCTTCCTTTGTTTACATGCTTCTAAGTGCCATATACAACTCTCAGGAGATGAGGTCGTGGACAACTATGAACAGTTGGTATTTTTGCAGGTTAATGTCTCATCATGGATGGAATAATGAGTCATGGCTGACACCGTCAAAGATCTACAATTGTCCATGTGTCCACTTCAATATAACTCCGCTTTTGAGGCCTGCCAAGCATTTCGTCAATCAGATCTCAACAATTATCATACGATGTCACGCTGACCGGGGTTCATGAAGGATGTTGACCCATGAGCCTACAGGTACCAGGTGAATCATACTAATTAATCTCGTTACTATTTTCGGGGTCAGACGCGCCTTCATCAATTCAAAGAACTGAACATTAACTACGCGGAGACATTATCCCATTCAATTAACTCCCAGAATCGTCAAGTTTACTTAGTATTGAATCATCACCACAAAACCCCTTTGACTTTCGTGTCCTTAATAGTCTCGTGATCGACTTCAATGATCCATCTGTACTGTATTGATAGCTCCTGATCATCATTGAAGATGACGTGCTTCCATACCACCAACGTACTTGACTGGGCTGAATGTCCCACTTCATAACGTTGGTGTCCCTGAGTTTAAACATTCTAGGTTCCTTTGGGGATTTCACTCATGCTACCTAAGATTTCTTCACTTGGCTAGTTTCTCCGGGCTTGCTTCTTCTACTAACGTGCCTTCAATGCTAATTAGTGAACCCCCTGCTCACTATTCTAAGGTAAATGTGGAACTTCAATCGTTAAATCCAAAATTTAAGAGATATGCATTCACAGCCCTCGTGTCTGTAGGTTCTTACATTCAGGTTTTTCAATTTTCTTTTTGAACCCTTTGTCTCAAATAAGGATCCTCTCATTGGATTTTCCAGGTTTCTAGACAGTGGATGGAGGCACCTCAGTATGACGGCCAGGAGGAGTGGCTAATCTCAGAGCAACATAATTGAAGATCCATTCTCTAACCTCTCACACAACATTTCGTGATCATGAATCGGCTCCAAGCCATTTGGGAACCCTGCCAATCCACTTTGAACTCTTTCCTTTCCCCCCAATACATGGATGATGTCTTTCTTCAGAACCTAACTCCCGGTCGGAGCGCTGGTCACGCTGGTCGAGCCAAGATACCATGGGCCAAACCAATGACGTCTGATGGCTCTGGGCCTGGGCGGGGATGCCACCATGTGCAATGTTACCATCATCCTGAAAGGCCTGTCTACAGAGAAAACAAGAGAAGAGGGGCTCACTGAGTGTTTCGCCTCGGCCAATCCCACGCTCAAGCTCGATTTCATCTCGGTGAGAAGGAAAAAGAATGTCCTCTTCGCTAGTTTAAGACTTTAGTGTCGGAGCCACCTCACATTTCCAGAATGGTCTCATCCACTCCTACTAATGGATCTGGTCCTTCCCTTTCTGGAGACATCAATGAGTCTCCTTTGTAGGATTTAGCAACGGATCACAAAGGAGCTTATTCTGAACAACTCCCTTCCCTTATCTAGAGATATATTCAACTGAACTGTTTCATCAAGCTCCTTCCCTTATAATATGAAGACTCGACAGACGCCTCTTATGAATGATTCCACTGCTTGTTATTGGTAAATCTTACTGACTCAATAGTCCCGTCCTCATCTTTCCAACTATTAAAATAGCCTTAATGAGCTCTGACCCTCTGCTTGGGCTTCACAGAAGGATACGCGGTCAAGGTCCCTACTGCTTCATCGGCCACAGGGATGCTTTGAATTCATTTCAAACCCTTATCACTTCGTCACTTAGTAACGGAAGCTGGCAAGTATTTATCGTTTTCTGATCAGCGCGATATATCCACGCACGGGTCCCGGCTATCGCCTCCCTCGGCAGCTATGCTGCTTTGCACTGAGCTTATCAAACCGGCCCAAGACCTTTTTCTCAGCAGCGATGTTTCAAACCAGCTATCGGGCTTCTCATCGTCGCCCCAGTTGTTTTATGCCTTCCTGAACCGGAAGACATCCCGGCTACTGCGCCTTCTCGAACCGAAGCATTCGCCCATGGTCGCATGGCCTATTGGAATCGAGCAGCTGGTTCTCGTGGCCGCGGGCCTCGCTCGGAATCGGAAATGGCAGGCTCCGAGCCAGGCTATGCCTTGAGCAACCGAAGGCGGCGCTCCCGGGCCGACGCCTGCCGAACTGCTCCCTGGCCGCATGGGACTCGCTGGTCAAGTCGCTTACGCGAGGTGCGGTGTTTACGGGAGCTTTTCAATGTATATCATTGGTGAGGTTTCTGGTCCATGCGAACTGTGCAAAGAGACCGCCAATGTAACTCATGAGGTGGTCATCATGGAACCGCAAAGAGCCTCGGTCAAAGAACTGCTGGGAAGGACGCTCTATGCAGAACCGCCTGAGTGGAGTCGGCTAAAGTGAACTGCGGAAGAGCCCATCAAGTGGAACTGGCTGTGAGCTCGCCACTGAACCGCTGGGCAGAGTTCGCGCCTACGTGGAACCGGGCGAAGAGCTCGCTGGGCGGCGAACTGCTTCTGGGCAAGTGGCCTGGCCCACGTGGAACCAGCGAGCCAGGCCAATATTTAACCGCGTAGTTTGTCGGCGTGAACTCAGGGAAGAGCTCTGGCCAAAGCCGAACGCTTCGGAAGCAGGGCTCGCCCAAGTGGATGGCTTGAGGTAGGAGCCTCAAGGCCCATGTGAACTGAGTGGCAGAGCCTGTCTCAGAACTCAAGAAGAGCTCTGGCCAATGTCGATAGAGGCAGGGCCTGTCGCAGAGCTGAAATGAATGAAGCATTTGCTGGGAATGTGAGGCAGGGAAACTCAAGGGGAGTGAACTGCTGGAAGAGCTCACAGAAGATCAAGCATGAGCCTGTCTGACGGGGAGGAAATGTGGAGGCCTGTCAGGAGCCAAGCCGTAGAGTCACAAAGACCGCGAAGAGAGCCTGGCCCATATAAGTAATGGAGCTCGTCTGTGAGAGTCGGCTGGGAAGAGCCGGCTTCAGTAGAATCGTCTAAGAGCCTCGCCCTCGCAACAATGGTGAGCTCGTCAGTAGAGCCGTTCGGGCAGAGTCGCCAATGCAATAGTAGGGATCTCGTCCGGCGGAACTGAGGGAAGAGTTTCACACAATGTGAGCTGCTTAATAAGGAGGTCGTCTTATAGCGGTCAAGATTTCTCGCTATGTCGAGGATGGTAAAGAGCTCAGGTCAGGAATCAATTGGCGAGGAGCTCATTCACATGTTTGATGATGGAAGAGCCTGTCGTAATTGAATAATTGAGGCAGAGCCTGGCCCATAAGGTCGTGATGGAAGAGCTCGTCAGATGAGGTGAAGCAGCTCGCCCATGCTGAGAATGGGATTTGAGTCATTAATGAATAAGAAGGCAGAGCTCATTCATGCCAGTGACTTTATGAGCCGTCGGCTGACTTGTGAAAAGAGAGCTCATTAACGCCTGAGTGATGGATGACTCATTAAATGAGTGAGCAACAAAGAGAGTCTCATCCACTGCCGAGGATCGGATGAGCCCCGGCTCAGTGGCTGACAGTAGGGCAGAGGCCTGTCTTGATGCCTGAGTGGATGGATGAGCCCCGGCTTCAACAGAGACAGAGAGCCCCGGCCCATGTCGAGTGACTGAATTGAGCCCCAAGTGAATGAATAGCAGCAGAGCCCTGGCCCATGGCCAGTGGACAGAGACGGAGCCTCGGTCAGGCACTCAGGTGTGCGAGAGCCCGTCCCACGCTCAGTGGACGGACGAGCCTCAAGGTCGGCCAACTAGAGGCAGGAGCTCGCCCATGCCAGTGACAGACTTGAGCTCTGGCCATAATGAGGAGGCCAGAGCTCCCGGTCCATGCTGAGTGATATTTGAGCGCCCATCAGACTGAATATAAAGCAGAGCTCCGCCCATGTCAGTGATGGATGAGCCTCGCCGGTAATGACTCAGAAGTGGTAGAGTTTCGGGTCTACGCTGAGTGATGGAGAGCCGCTGGTGAAGTGATCATTAGAGGCAGCTCGCCCATGCCGAGCATGGACGAGTCGTCATAATGAGAAGACAAAGAGTCGCCCACGCTTCGAGTGGATGGATGGAGCTTCTATTGTAATTGACACTCGATAGAGCTCGCCCATGTTGATGATGGGATTCGGGCCCCGCTTGAAGTGTGCTGAAGGTCAGCTTAACAAATATGAGATGGAGCCCTGCCTGCTGGGCGCAGCCAAGGCCTGCCACCACAGAGAAGCGGGTCTCTGGGCCCTGCTTGAAGGCAAAACAAGGCCAAGCAATGTACAAGAGGGGCTCATCTGATCCTGAGTTATGGATGAGCCCCTATTACGGCGACTGCAGGCGGGTCCCACTTCAGTTCAGGAAGCAAGAATGATGGCCTGGTCACTGACGCAGTGAGGTGGGCCCAACTACCCCGAGCCGAGGGATGAGCCCCGCACAAGACATGAACTTGAGAGAAAGAGCCCGCTCTGACTGTGGAAAAGTGGGCCGGCGGCCTGGCCAACCGAATCTAAGTGAGGGGCCCTGCCCTTCCTGAGCCGAGGGACGAGCCTCGCCTACTATGGAATCAGAGGGCTGAGCCCTGCCCCATCTGGAGTGCAACAAGTGGCCTGCCATCATTTGCAGAATGATCAAGAGGGCTCGTCCCTTCTCAGCCGGTGGGAGAGCCTCTTAAATAAGGGAATTGGTAGAAAGAAGGAGCCTCGGTCTCACTGATGTCAAGGGCTCGGTTACACGTGAATAAGAGGGCCCATCCTTCTCTGGTAGCCGAGGATGAGCCCTGTCAATATGAATCGTGAGAAGGAGCCCGCTCCTGTCTGGAGGCAACAAGGGCTCTGGCCACCGTGGAATAGTGAGGGGCCTCGTCCCGATCTGAGCTGGCTGGATGAGCCTCTGGGCTGGCTATGAATTGGTGGGCGAAGGAGCCCGTCCCACCTGAGTGCAATAAGGGCCTGCCACATTGAATAGTGCAGGGCTCTGCCCATCCTGAGTTGCTCTGATGGAGCTCTCGCTTTCACTTTACCAGGCAGAAGGAGCCGTCCCTGCTCTGAATGGGCGGCTCGCCATCACCGTGAATATAGGGCTCGCTCATCCTCACCACGGGACGAGCCCCATTACTATGAATTGTATGAAGGAGCCTGCTCCATTCTGGAGTGCAACAAGGGCCTGCCACCTTAATGAGGCAGGGGCCTCGTCCAGATCCGGAAGCAGGTCGACGAGCCTCATTAATATGGAATTAGGGCGAAGGAGCCCGTCCCCGGTCTGGAGCCGCAGTCAAGGGCCTGGGCCAATTGCAAATAGTAGGAGGGAGCCCTGGGGCTCCCGCTCAAGTCCAAAGCAGAAGGCCCACAATGTAACAGTAAATGAGGGAGCCCGCCCCGCTGGGTCCAGTTGTAAAGGGCCTCGCCAATGTGGTAACAAGATAGGGGCTGCCCATCCAGCCAGGATTTGAGCCCCGCCACATGGAACTGTAGTTAGCATGGTCCCTCGCTCTGCTTGGAGTGCAAACAAGGCCTGCCAATGCAAATAAAGAGGGGCTCGTCATTCTCAGCCGAGGGACCAGCCTCGCTCTCAAATGAATGGTGGGCGAAGTGGAGCCCTTGCCCTGGCCTCGGGAGGCAGCGCGGCTTCGTCACATCAGCAGGGCTCATTAAAATGAATGGTAAGAAGGAGCCCGTCTGTCTGGAGTGCAGCGAAGGGCTCGTCACTGTGAATAGTAGGGGCTCATTATTCTGAGTTGAGGGATGTGCCTCGTCAATATGAATTGTAAGAAGGAGCCCGTCTGTTTGGAGTGCAGCGAAGGACTCGTCATTGTGAATAGTAGGGGCTCGTCCATCTGAGTTGTCGGATGAGCCTCGTCAATTTGAATTGTAAGAAGGAGCCCGTCCGTCTGGAGTGCAGCGAAGGGCTCGTCACTGTGAATAGTAGGGGCTCGTCCATCTGAGTTGTTGGATGAGCCTCGTCAATATGAATTGTAAGAAGGAGCCCGTCTGTCTGGAGTGCAGCGAAGGGCTCGTCACTGTGAATAGTAGGGGCTCGTCCATCTGAGTTATTGGATGAGCCTCGTCAATATGAATTGTAAGAAGGAGCCCATCTGTCTGAGCGCAATAAGGCTCGCCAATGTAACAGAGGAGGAAGCCCGTCTCGCTTGAAGTCCAAGTTAAGGCCTGCCAATGTAAATAAAGATGCAGGGAGCCCGCTCGCTTCAAGTCCAGCCAAGGGCTCGCCAATGTAGCGTAGGGCTCCATCCGAAGCCGAGGGATGGTTCTCGCTAATATGGAATTGTAAGAAGGTATTCGTCTCACTGGAGCGCACAAGGCTCACCAGAATAGTAGGGGCTCGCTATTCGAGTCGAGGGACGAGCCTTGGCCAAATGAATGGTAAGAAGGAGCCCACCGTCTCGAGGCCGCGGGCGGCTTCGGCCACCGTGGGAATGCAGGGCTCACTATTCGAGTCGAGGGATGAGCCTCGCCATGAATTACTTGGCTCCCGGGCGCTGCGGGTCTGGTGGTGTTCCAAACGGCATGATGATAACGAGCATGCTCACCAAGTGGCGAGCATAATGAGTGGCGATCGAAATGAAAGGGCTATGTAGCCGAAAGTGGTGATCGGTCGAGTGGCCATCGAAAGCGCAGTGGCGTTGTAGCCGAGGCGACGAGAGCCGAGTATGGTGAAATATGCACAGCCGAGCGGCGATTGGCAGGGCGTTTGGAGCCGAGGGCGTCAGAAATGAGTGGCGCTTGAAATGAAAAGGCCGAGCCGAGGGCGAGGTAGCCGAGTGTGGCGATTGAGCCGAGCGCGCCAGAACGAGTGGCGATTGAGCCGAATGGCGCCAGAGCCGAAAGGGCGACAGGCCGAAAGGGTGGTTCAGCCCGAGTATGCTGTAGCCGAAAGGGCGACCGAGCCGAGTGGCGATTGAGCCGAAAGGGCTTCAGAGCCGAGTGGCGATCGTTTCAGTGGCGATCGAGCCGAGTGGCGTTTGTAGCCGGGCGGGCGATTGACATAGTGGCGTCAGAGCCGAAAGTGGCGATTGCCGAGTGGCGATTGAGCCTCAGTGGCGCGTGTAGCGAGTGGCGATTGGAGCCTGAGTGGCGCTTGTAGCCGAAAGGGCGTTGTAGCCAGTGGCGCGAAATGAGTGGCCATCGAGCATAGTGGCGTCAGAGCTAAGTGGCGATTGAGTCGAGTGGCGATTGAGCTCAGTGGCGCCAGAGCGAGTGGCGATCGAGCCGAGTGGCGTAGCCGAAAGTGGCGATGGGCTCGAGCTGGTCCGACCAGGCGCCGGCTCGTGAGGAGTAGATGAGTCGGCCAGCGAGCAGCTGCGGTTCTGCCGAGGCCGGAGCATGGCGTGTACTCGAAATGGTCTCGACCCGAGGCAACAAGTGGCTCGTGGCCGAGTAGCGGCTTCCATCAAATTGGAGCAAACAGGGCTCGGGCGCTGTGTGGGCCGAGTGTCCGCGAGGCCTTTAAACCGATCCGCTTCTGTCATCCGACTTTCGATTCTTGAAAGATGCGCGTGTTTTTACGCCGATCGACGGAGAATTCGCCGCTTCATACACTTCGAAAGTGCTTTCGCCTTCTTATAAGTGACGGCTTCCAGCGTTGATTGGACGAGGCGGCGTTTCCACTTCGCTTGTGTTGGCTTTCACGCTCGCCGCCTCGTGAGGTTGTCCGCGCTTCCCGCGACTGATCTTGAGGATCGGGCGGTTCTCGCCAGGTTCGAAGTCGATACCACGTGAATCGAAATCATGAGGTTACGATGAACCGGTTGCTCTACGCATTTCGCGCTTAACCGGCGATGCTTTTCAACCTGAATCTGGCTGGAGCGCTGGGCTGGCCGCTGGCTGAGCTAAGATAACTGTGGGGCTAAACCGGCGGACACCTGGATGGCCTGGGCCTGGGGGGGGATACCGGCGAATGCTAGTCCACTCGGGGTCCGAGTGCGTGCCTCTGCTCCCGCAGGAGAAAACAAGAGGGGAAGAGGGGCCGCGGAGGGCTTTGCCTGGGCCACTGGCTGGTACTCAAGCTCATGGTCCTGTAAGCCCGAGCCTCCACTGAGGCGAAAGAAACCCCGTGGGTAGCCTGTGGAATCGACACCAACCCTCCGTCGGGAGGGGGCTGGGTGAGGACTCAAAGGATATAAGGCGCCTTTATTGTGGAGGAACCCCCACCTCGGGCCTACTCAAGCAGGAGCCCCATCGCTACCCCTGGGTCCTTAGGATGGTTCTCCACCACTAGGATATCCCCTACTCACATGGTTCCTCGCCCACAAGGATTCAACCCACTACCAAGAGCTATGTCCTTGTGGAAGCATCCCATACCAACTGACAACACAAATTGATAAAGACCCATTACAAATACAAAGGGTCCCAACACTCCAAAAGGTACGCCTAAAAAACTAAGGCGAAGATGACATTCTTTTCCCTTCTCTCGCACGAACCGACTTAGGCATCTGAGGCCCCAGCGAAGTCCTCGCCGCCTCTTCCTCTTGTTTTCTCCCCAGAACGAGCCGCACTCGGACCTGCACCAGCACGCAGCATCCCCCCCCCCCCGGCCCAAACCATCCGGCTGGCCCATCTATTGCCCACACCGCCTCGCTGGGCTCAACCTAACGACCGACCACGCCTCCACCAGCTCCGCTGAAAAGGCATCATCAGTTAGGGTTTTATTTTCTTCCACGAGACCTCCTTTTGTAGCTTGCACGGAGGAAGACCGAAGGGGAAATGAATTTTGCATCGTCAAGGTTGGCATGGGCGGAGGCCAGTTCCCCCTTCCTCCGTTGGTGCATCAATTTTTCCACTTTACCCCGTCTCCATCTAATCCATACACACGTGAACATGATACATTTTTTGTTAAGGGTGTGTGTACTAAACTGCAAGTATGATGTGCGTCTGGGCTTGGAGGAGGTCCTTTATACTTAGCATAAAGTGACAAGCTAGGGAGGTATTACCTAGTTGTTGATGCCAAGTTGTTGCAATTGGTGACGAACTTACCCAACATAAGCAAGAACAAGCCTCAGGGCAATGTACTATTGTTTGGTGCTTTGGGGTGTGCGAGGGACCCCATGCTCCAGAAGTTTCGAATGAATGCAGACTTTGATTCAGGTCTAGTGTAGGGATCTAAGCCCTACTCTATCCCTGCCTTGATGGTTTGATTATAAGGAAAGTACTTACTTTAATTTTGTTTATGTTATGGTTTGTGTGGGTATGTTGTAACACCCCAAAATATACCATGGCAGTTTTATAACATGTTTAAGGTATAAAATAAGTTAAAATTGTATTTTTCCGGAATTTATATTGCTAAGAACGAAAATTGATAAAACCATTTTTAATACAAGAGTCAAGGTAAAATAGTAAAATGTCACATTAAGGACTCAAGGGTCATAAGAGAATAAGTTTATATGTCATCAGAATATTCGAGCAAGTAGGGGCTGTGAACGAAAGAGTAAATGAAGGACTTTAATGCAAAAAATGGAAAACTTAACAAAATGACAAGCCAAACATGGACTTATGAAAGAATACAGATAAGACCAAATTCGCCTCAGAGTTAAACATTTCTCCTTTCGGGCTCTGAGAGCTAGGTTACTGGAGAGAAAAAAGGCAGCTTATGATTTTGCTACATGATCAAGGATTTTGCATCAAGAAGAAGAATAAAGAAGAAAAAGAGAAAAGAAATTAAGGCATGGAAACTAAACCTAAAACCCTTTTTTGATGATGTTTGGTTCGGGAAAACCCTAACTTACATAATAACATGGTCATGGTCTCACAGCTTATATGATTGTTTGAGTTGGTTGTGATCCTCAATTGATGAATGTTTGTGTAAAGAAAATGTTCGGGTTTTAGGGGAGATACTATCAAAAAATTTTCAAAACCCACGTTTTTGTTTTGGTCATAACTTAGCCATCACTCAACCAAATTGAGTGATTCAAATTTTTAAATGAATTATACTTCTAAGAGAACAAATCTCCTTGAAATAAGTGTATTCAAATTTGGATCCCATTGGACCTTAAAATCTGCCAAAGTGAAACTCTATTTTCTGCAGCTCGTCTGCTTGGGTACGCTTTTGGGTTAAAGGCTATAATCAGCTTACAATCTTATCTAAATTGACTGATTCAAATTTCAAGAAACAAACTTCTAGAGAAAAAAATATCTCGAATAAGATATTCAAATTTGAACCCATTACCCGTAAAATTCGCCAAAGTGAAGCTCAAGCTGCGCCGATCTGTTTGGGTACAATTTTAGTGTTTAGGCTATAACTTAACCATCACTTATCCAAATTGAGTAATTCAAATTCCTAGGTAAACTAGACTTCTAGGAGAACAAATCTCCTTAAAATAAGTGTATTCACATTTGGACCCCATTATAACTAAAAATCCGTCTAAAGGGAGCTCTATTTGCAAGAAATATTTTGGTATAAAGAGATTCAAGTGAATAAATGAAATTGTAAAAGAATTATAAAAGTGATTGCTATATGAACTATGATTACATGAACATAAATAATGAGCACATCAGATCATGATCATAGGTTATGATAAAAGTAATGGGCTTATAGTGTAATGACCCGCACCAAAATAATACTAGTTTCACTTGAGCTTGACCAAGCTTTGACCAAGTTGACTCAAGTTTGACTTTTCGAGGAGGAATAGTTTTAGGTTAACTAAGACACCATTTCAGCCCTGGCTGACACGAAGCCATAGATCTGCCGAACGTCCAAATCCGACTTACTGATAAAAGTTATAACCCCTGCACTCTTAAACTAGCAGCTTTAACAAAGGTCCAAACTATCTTCAAACTTTTACCCGGTGCGACCCCTAGGCCCCATATAAGCACAACTTGTGATGCTGAAGGAAACCAGCCCCCAAAACACCTCTTGAGCTCCCAAAACCCTAGAGAAAATTCCAAACTTGTGAACCCGAGCGGTCATTTGAACCATTGCAGCGCATTGCACAAAGGAGGGCGCCACCGCCACCACCGTATACACGCTACCGCCTAGGGTGCGCCATCGCCAACGGCTGCCGCTCTCACTGGCCAACCGACGGACGCGCCGGATCCGGCCTGAGAAGACGACGCCATGGGCCGCCGGCTTGTCGCCCATTTTCGACTTTTCAAAGCCACTTCATGCCACCCCATACTCCTTTCACCATTTTTGGACCCTGAACTCATCTACGTGGTCCCTTTGCAGATTCTCACCGCTTAGTTACAACGAAACAAAATCTACAGAGGTTGATCGAAGCTTTCTCCGCCACCACAAAATGATCGTTGAACCAAGGTAATGGTACCAATGAGTTCCCGGTCTCGGGCTTTCCATTGATATGTGGTTTGTAAATTTTGGACATCGCTTATTAGTTTCCATTTTTAGTTGTTTCTGTATCACCGAGAAGCCTGACTAAAATAGAGTAAATCGATTGGTCAAATTTGGAAAATCAAGTTGTATTAGTGAAATCGATGTTTTTAGAATTATCGATCTGCCCAATTTCGAGAGAAATTAGCTCCTAGTGAAAAAAGCCCCAATTTTAGGTATCGCCTATAGTAAGACACTCATGTAATCGGACTTGCCTGAGTCCAATTTGGATGGTTTCTTAGTTCTAACAGCTATTCTAAGACCTTCGGGGCATCCTAAGGTCACGGCTCGCTTATTAGAGCCTAAGCAGTAGTTTTATCTATATTAAGGTGCACTCACGCTGCCTGAGACGACATCCTGTTAGGAGCAAGGACTCCAGCCGCTCATAGTCCGTGGGGAGTGGTTTATACGCTTAAACGACAGTGATTAGCGCCGATATATCTATCATGATAAAATACTTTACCTATATACTCCGCTTTGATCAGATGGTTGGTTGTATCTAAACATGATTTTCTAAGCCAGATAAAACAAGTTATTATTTCATGTGAATTTGTTTCATTTCTCAATTATTTGCAAGTTTTGAACGTGGTTCGTGGGATGAGTTGGTGGTGCTTGGATATTTTGAGTACAGATTGAAGTTGCAAACTATCTTGAAAATTATTGTTAAAAGAAAAAGGTGGATCTTCGAGGATTTTGTGGATCGACTCTAATACGGTATTGTTGGAAAGGTACATGTGAGAAAGGGAACGGTTATATTGGTTACCACGTGATGGCCGGGTTACCCGGAGGTTTATTAGTTGCCACGTGATGGCCGGGTTTACCCGGGATTATTAGAGGACACGTGATGGACAGTTCACTGAGGTTTGTTAAGTCACCTGTGTTTACCCGAGGTTTGATAGTGCCACGTGATGGCCAAGTTTACCCTCGAGGTTATTTAGGTGCCACGGATGGCCGTGTTTACTTCGAGGTTTATTATTAGCGCTGATGCACACGGCTCGCCCCTGAGGTTTGTTAGTGCCACATGATGGCCTGTCTACCTGGAGGTTTGTTAGCTGCCAATGCGGATGGCCTGGTCTACTTGGAGGTTTGTTAGTTGCCACGTGATGCACGTGTCTACCTGAGGTTTGTTAGTTGCCACGTTGATGGCCTAAAGCGTGAATCCATTGTGTTCATTAGTTGTCACGGTGTCGTGAGGTCCGGCTTACCGACGGTTTATGATGGGTATGTGGTATGAACATTGTTTCTCTAAATATAGTATAACTATTTTAATACTCATAGATTTGCATTTAAAGCATCTTATTACTTGATATATACATGTTTTGTGTTGGTTTATGTCATAATGCTGCGTATTATGGTTTTCAACATTGTGTCGCCTATTTGTGGAGCATGATTTGCATATGTTGGACTTGGGGTAACAGCTTGGGTTTTTGTGGAAATGCTTTCTAAACGTGAACTTTACAAAGAAAGTGAACTATGTTTTGAGAGAAGAACCATTGCAAATATAAAATGTTATTTTCTTATAAATTATGCCACTCACTCTGCCCAGATTATTATCTCACATTATTGTTTTGCAACTGGCTCCTGAATCTTATTGCATCGTAGGGCCTATTCACGCCGTGATCAATGCTGTTTCCCTCACACAAATTACACTCATTGCATTTTATCCATCTCAGGTTTGATGTATCGACTTATTCATTTTTACTGTACTCTAAATCCACAATACTCTTAGAATACCGATATTCTGTATTAAACTTTTATGAAACCTCATTTATAATTGTCAAGGGTTTTTATATATACATGTATAATTGGGTATTAAATTAATACATGGTGTTACTCCCTTCCTTATATGCTGGTTCCACCGTATCTTCCTGGGGAGATAATAAAGGACTTCACTAGGCGGACCACCCGAACCGGGAGTGGTATCCGGGCTCCGTCTTGCCGCCTGGCATCGAGCTCTGTGGTTCCCTCGAATTCCTTAGGGTCAGTACATTGTCGCAACCTATCCAAGGTTTTGTATACCTTCTCAACCTTATCCTTGAAATTGATTATGTTCCACTATTCTGGAATATAATTCTTCTTCCTGATGGCACTTAGAGGTTGTGTATAGACTACGTAAAGTTGAATAAGGTCACTTCAGAATCAATATCCTTGCCTCTGGACATAATCTATTTGATCACCCAGGTGCAAGAGTGTTCTTTAAGATCGCTTGAGCACCATCAATTAAGGATTAGAATCAACATTCCTAAGACGGATCTCAAGACTTCCAGATATGGGCGTTATGAGTTTCTAGTGATGTCTTTCGGACTCACCAATGCCCCAGCAGCTTTCATGGATTTAATGAACCGGGTCTTCCGTCCATACTTAGATCGGATTGTCATTGTCTTCATCGACGATATCTGGTGTACTCGAGAAGCGAGTTGGAACATGAGAGACATTTGGGTTTGGTGTTACAGACTTTAAGGCAATACTGGCCAGATGCCAAGTTTAGCAAATGAGAATTTTGGCTTGGCCGAGCGGGTTCTCTTGACATGTAGTTTATGCCGATGGTATTCATGTGGATCCTCGTAAAAATAGAAGTAAAGTGGCAAATCGGGAGCAAACTAACTACTTATGACAAGGCGCGAGTTCCTCAGATTAGCGAGGTATTACCAAGAGTTCATAGAAGGGTTCTCAAAATAGCAGGACCACTTCATTGTTTGACTAGAAAGGAGATTGGTTTCAAAAGGTAAAGGTCATGGTTTGATTCTCTGTAAATGGTTCTTTTCTGTGGTTTGGTTGGGGGAATTTTCTCAACCCTAGATTTGAAGGATAATGGGAGGTAAGACCCTAACTTTTGGTTAATGTGTATGATTTAGGATTTTTGTATAGAGGACGTCTATGGATTACTCTTCGGAAGTTAGATTTCATTCTAACTCAGATCGCTGAGTGATGAGTTGGAAAGCCCTAGATTTCTTATTAAGATGTGTTTTGAAGATGTTTGCCGAATAGAGTGGTTTTTGATGTGTTTGAGTATTGGGATCGATTTGGTTGGAAACTTATGGAAAGAGGGGGAAAATCATAAATTCTTGCATTGATTTTTCTGTTATGGCCAGGTTAGTATTTTGGCCATAACTTGATCATTTTTGCTCCAAACTGGGTGATCCCAGTTGGAAAAGAACCCTTAGCACTTTATCTTCAAATGAGTAATATGGAGATAGGAGTACAAGAGGTGATTTATGTTGAGTGCGTTGTCGTAACCCTAATAATACGGCTGAATGTTGATCCTAGTAAGTGTAAGAGAGTGCACTCGGGGGATCAAGGTTTATGTTGAAGTATAAGGATATATGAGAGTCGAGTGAGATAAAGTAATAGACCACTTGAGCAATTTTTATGCGACACCTGATTGCGGGAAAGCATTTAATCTTACGACTTTTATTTGCACTGAGTAGCCTCTGGTTTTGACTTCCTCGGGAGACTTGCGACATTTGAATCTAAGGAAAGCAGGGATCTTATAGCCTTCTCCTTCTTATGCTGTGGTTTGATGTTGTGGGAATCGCATCATCTGCTTCGACCGTGCGAGGGTCCGCACTTATGTAAAGGGACACTGACGATGACTATTCCGGTCAGAGTCCCGCAAAGGTCACAGACATAACGGAGTGTGGGCAAACTCTCGTGGTAAGTCCCAAAGAATTTGTCGCTGTTCGGATGATTGTCTAGTCCTTGGGTGAAAGCCTAAAAGAGTCACCGGATGCAGGTCATGGATGGGCGGTAGACAGATTCATGCTTCCACTATCAACCTATTATCCGTAAAATGCCTGCGTTTCGAGATATCTTGAATTATGTATAATTGAAATGTTTTTAAGGAGCATGGCTTGTTGTGGGATTCACTATCGAGTCAGTTTAACTCATCCCCATTGTTTCTCCACCCTTAGATGTAGGTAAGAGACCAACCACGTGACATGAAAGCTGTAATTCCATAGGTTTTTGAGTATGGAAAGATTTTATGCCAACCTTACTTTTGTCATGGCTTATGGCATACTGCTTTACGAATATTTAGTATATGGATATTCTAAGGGATCTTGAGTTTGAGGTCGAGGATCGAGTATTCTTAAAACTCTCTCCTTGGAAGGGCGTGGTACGTTTTGAAAGCGAGGGAAATTAAGTCCTCGCTACATTGACCTTTTGAGATTGTTGAGAGGGTAGGTCCAGGCTGTCATGATTTGACTCAACTGGAGAGTTTTCTTCAGTCCATAATGTGTTCCACATCTCCATGCTACGCAAGATATTCCGTGATCCTCACATGTGTCGAGACACTGTGGATTGAGTCGAGGATGACTTATCCTATGAGGAGCAAAACAAGCAAGATTCGGTAGAAAGAGAAGGAAGCCGCAACAAGACAATATCCTTAGTGAAGGTCCTTCGAGGAGCCACCAATGAGAGGAAGCGACTGGAGCGGAAGACCAAATGCGAGCCGCACTCCTCACCTTCCATGACACATTGTGCAATGCACTGTGGACTTAAATTTTCTTAAGGGTAGATCAATGACCTGCACCAAATAATACGTAGCTCGCTAAGCTCAACGCTCAATTGGGTTGACTAAGTTTGACTTTTTCGAGGAGGAATAGTTTTAGGTTAACTAAGACACCATTTTGTGAGGTCTGTCACACAGTTCATAGACTGTCGAACGGGTCCAACCGACTTCATTTGATAAAAAGTTATAACCCCGTTAATTTCAAACGACAGTGTTTTAACAAAGGTCCAACTGTCTTCAAACTTTTACCCGAAAGCGACCCTAGGCCCTATATAAGCATAACTTGTGATGCCAAAGGAAACCCTAGCCCCCAAAAACACCTCTTAAGCTCCCAAACCCTAGAGAAAAAATTAAACTCAGGACCCGGAGCGGTCATTTGAACCATTGCGAGCCGTGGAAGATTGCACAAAAGGAGGCGCCACCGCCACCACCGCAAGCACGCCACGCCCAGGGGGCGCGCCACCGCCGGACGGCCGGGCCGCGGAAATTTCACGCCAACCGGACGCCGGACGCTGGGCCGTGTGATTCGACCGAGAAGACGACGGGCGGTCGCCTTCCTGGGCTTGTCGCCGGATTTTTCGATTTTCCTACCACTTCATGCCAATTTACAGCTCCTTTTCCACCATTTTCGACCCCCGAACTCATCTACGCGGGTCCCTTTTTGCATTCCTCACCGTTTGAAGCTTAACGAAAACAAAATCGGCCGAGGTTAGATCGAAGCTTTTCTGCCACCACAAATGATCGCCGAACCAAGGTAATGGTACCAATGAGTTCGTCTCGGGTTTATCGAGCAGCGCTGGCTTAGAAATTTTTGACATCGTTTGCTAGGCTTTCCATTTTTAGGTTGTTTCGCATCACGGTGAAGTCGGACTAAATAGAGTACCGATCGTCAACTGGAAAATTGGTTGTATTAAGGAAATCGATGTTTTTAGGAATTATCGACTCGCTCAATTTCGAGAAATTAGTTCCTGGTGAAAAAGCCCCACTGCATCTAGCTCATAGGGCACACTATGTAATCGACCTCATTGAGTCCAATTTGGATGGTTTCTGTTCTGTCAAATTTATTCTAAGGCCTTTGGGGCATCCTAAGGTTGTTGGTTCCGCTTATTGTTTCAAGCAGTTTTATCGCACATGTGCACTCACGCCGCCGGAGACAATCCCGCAGGGAGCAAGGATCGAAGGCCTATAGTCCGTGAGTGGTTTATATGCTTAAAATGATTTTGGGGTATTATGTTGATATATCTATTGTGTATAAAATACTTTACTCTATATAATCGCTTTTGATCGATGTATTGGTTGTATCTAAACATGATTTCAAGCCAGAGTAAAACAAGTTATTATTTCATGTGAATTTTGTCAACATTTCAATTATTTGCAAGTTTTAATGTTCGTGACGAATGGGTGGTGTTTGGATATTTCGAGTACATGGATCAAGTTGCAAACTATCTTGAAAAATTATTGTTAAAAGAAAAGGACTAGATTTTGTAATGAAATTTAATACTAAGATTGCTTTAAAGGTACATGTGAGAAAGGGAACGTTATATTGGTTACCACGTGATGGCCGTGGGTTACCCGAGGTTTATTAGTTGCCACGTGATGGTCGGTTACCCGGGGATTATTAGAGACACGTGATGGACAGTTCACTTGAGGTTTGTTGCCACGTGATGCATGTTTAACGAGGTTTGATAGTGCCATTTGATGACCAAGCTTACCCGAGGTTATTTAGTGCCACGTGATGGCCGTGTTTACTCGGAGGTTTATTAGGTGCCACGGACGTGGCCGGGCTCGCCTTGAGGTCGTTTAGTGCCACGTGATGGCCTGTTCACCGAGGTTTGCGTGTTAGTCGCACGTGATGGCCTGGCCCACTCGAGGTTCATAGTCGCCACGTACCGCCGGTCTGATCTGAGGCTCTGTTAGCTGCCACGATGGCCGGGTGTACCACAGTTCAGTTGTCACTTGTCGCGAGGCTCAGCCACCGACGGCTTCATATGATGGGTATGTGGTATGAAATACGTTGTTTCTCTAACATAGTATAACTATTTTTAATACTCAACACTGGGTGCATTTCAAAGTTATCTTATTACTTGATGGCTATACATGTTTTGTGCTTGGCTTATGTTGTGTACAAGTATGTGATTATGGTTTTCTTAACATCAGGTCGCCTATTTAAGTATATTTATTTGTATAAGGCTTGGACGGGGGTACGCTTGGCTTCAGGAAATGTTTCTAAACTGGAACTTTACAAAGAGTGAACGGAAGGTTTCGAGAGAAGAACTATCAGAAATATAAAAACGTTATTTTCCTTATAAATTATGTCACTCACTCGAGATTATTATCTCACATTATTGTTTTTAATCAGTTCTCAGTCCGCATGCATCGTAGGGCCTATTCGCTGCCATTCGACGTCGCCTCCTCCCCGCCACACTGGGCTACACTCTATTGCATTTGATCCATTCAGGTTTGATGTATCGACTTATTCATTTCCTACTTGTACCCCCTAAATCCACAATACTCTTAATGCTCGATATTCGTATTAAACTTTTATGAAACCTCATTTATAATTGTTATGGTTTTTATATATACATGTATAATTGGGTATTAAATTAATACATGGTGTTACTTCCCTTCCTTATAGCGGGTTCCAATCGTATCTTCCCTAGAGTATACAAAGTGTGAATTTCTCACTAGCTGACTGTCTCTAAACTGGGATGCATCCGGTCGGGTCCTGTCGCCTTGGTATCGCAGCCCCAGGTTCCCCGACCCCAGTCGCATACGTCGTGCAACTCATCCAGTGTTTTGTATACCTTCCTAACCTTATCCTTGAAATTGATTACTTCTTCTTCCTGATGGCACTTAGAGGTTGTGTATAGACTACAGACAGTTGAATAAGGCTCTACCAGAACTAATATCCTCGCCGGATTGATGACCTATTTGATCGCCCAGTAAGGCAAGAAATGTTTTAAGATTGGCTTCGAGGTCGTGGTACCATCAACTCTTATCAGGAGTCTACTCTGAAGTCCCACTCCACAGCTGGTCTCCCATCACAGAGCACCTCCGCCTCAGCCCGGGAGAGCTGGAACCCAAGATCACGGGACACACAGGTCGGGGGGAGCACTCACTACCAACCCGAGCCAAGGCCTCAGCTCCGCGAGCGGCAGCGCCCCCATTTCAATACGTCCCGCTGCCTGTGGCCTCGAGCCTCACCCGAGGCGGTAAAGAAAAGTATGTGGGACTAGCCCTTATACTCCTGTGAGTGGAGACCACATGTGGGTGGGACCCGGTGTGGGTGGGACCCGGGGTGGGGCTCTCACATATAGTATATGTATAAAGGAATACTGTCTGAAAATATCTCATGTGAATACATGTGATTGCCATTATCCATGTATATGATATGTGCATAGCTTGAACACTGTGAAGAGAAAAATAATTCTTTGATTTTCATTGATTAACAAAGTGAAGGAACATACTTATTTATACTCTAATGAAGGAAACGAAATTAGAGTAGAATTAGGAGACTAAAGAGAAAAGGAAATAAGGAAATGATTCCTAGATGGATTAGGAAACTAAGCCTTAACACTCCCCCTCAAGTTGGAGCATATAGGTCAAATGAGTTACACATGTACTTAATGTGACGCCCCAAACCCCGGGGGTCCCGTTGACCACCGTCAACCTGCGGAAACATGTGTGTCTCATATCATGAGACTCATACATAAGTAAAATAGCCACGTCGGGCCCATACATCCTTACTCACCAAAAAAAAAGGTCAACTATATTACAATAGTTTCAAGAGTTAATTTCACTCTTATTCAAAACATATATCAAATTTAAGAATTCTAATACATGTTTCACAAAATATATATCAAAGTCATATGTCGGCTTTCTTCTCAAAAGCGGCCTTTAGTGAGCGTCGTCTCCCTGAGTACTCCCTGTACTTGAAAGGGGGATCTCACGACGGGGTGAGCAATGCCCAGTAGTGATAATCTCCTACGAGGGTTACTCCCCACCTAAGTGCTCATGGAATGGAAAACACACACATTCAAGTGAATTCATGATTCTTACTCGAATGTCTACATGCCCAATTCTCATGCCTCGAGTCCTCACCGACTCCCTCACACATGCTTATGCCATGTATGAAAATCGTCTTCAAACAAAAATATTTGTTTTAATTGTGGGCAACCTTCCGATATAAATACGTTTGACAATCCTCCGAGGTGAATTTAAGCGTAACTCTCCGAACACCCACGGGCTCCTCTCCGACGTGAATTGTTGGACGATTTCCCAACACAATTCTTCGGACAACTTTCCGATAAATTTCTATTGAAATAAGTATACAAAAAAAATCATTGTTTGGATAACCTTCCGATTTTATTTGTCATTCACTCACACCTACTGTTCTAGGGTACCCCAATGCATATGAAATGCATTATGTCATTTTCATATAATACATGTTAATATATCAAGCATGCATATATTAACAAAATTTACACACAACATGTTATTTAAACATAGAAATAACGCATCAACACACAATTTGCATGTTATTCAAACACCAAGCAATAACATACAACATTAGCATACAAGGACCATTTTTAGTCCGCAACCGCCCAGACGATCAAGTCGGTCCTAAAATTCTTCTAACATTCACCCATGCCTGGATCGGATCAAATGACCACTCACGGCCTCACACCATCCATTCCATTTGAATGGCTTTTAAGCCAAAAATAACCAAAGTAGGAGAAGAATCCCTACCTCCCGGAGTTGTCGAAACTCCACAAAACCGATACCCACGCGTAGCTTTTGCCGTGAGGATAAATCGCTCGGCTCTCGCGAGATTCGACTGACCGATTGGCCGGGAAATTTAGAGTAGGGCGCATTTCCCAAAACCTCTTATTCTCCTCCTCTTTCTTTTCTCTCTTTCCCCCCATCCAATCCGGGTTAATGTTGTCAAGACAACTTGTCCTTCACGCCACTGGCCAACCTCCCACGGCCGACACTCGATTTCCTATCCTCTTATCCATCTACCATGGATTTCCCTCCAATGGCATGATGCCACATGTCACCTATGGCCCACACTTGAGCTCATGTTTGACTCATTCTGCACATGACATGTGGCACCTCTTGAGCCACTCACAATGTGCCAAGTGTCCCGCACCACTCCCGGTGCCTAGAAAAACGTGAAATTCCGACTATCTTGGAATTCGACGAAATTCGACATGATAGCTAGATTTCGCTAGACGATTCAAACGGTGAAGTCTGTTTCGTCATCCGAGATTTAGAAAATTTTCAGATTTTGATTGAAATTACCATTTTACCATTTTTTAGAAAATTAGAATTTTATGGGGTCTTACACTTAACCCTAATGCACCAAGCTTGTTGCATATGCACTTAACTGGACGGGTAGATTTGTACATAAAAGTCATCTAATCGATCGTGACAATGAGTCGACGCGACCGAGCGGAGATACCATAAGATATGTTGCCAAATCACTACACGCGCAAGTTGATGCGGATCGAGTAAGACTAGCCACTAGGATGGGTCGCTTGAATCGACCGCACAAAGGAGTTGATGTGACCTGAGCGACAAAAATCACCAGATGCGTCGAATCGACTACAATAACGAAACAATGGGACCGTGAAAGGAGACACGACCATAAGACGCCAGAATTAAAACGATCATACTACGAGTCGACGCGAGCGCGAGCTGGCATTACCTGGCCACTAGATGGGTCACCTGGAATTGGATCGCACAATGGTATGCCCACTCGAGGCGCCGATGCAGAAAGCCCATTGTGAGAAGGCTCGACCGGGAAAGGTCCGTCGAGAAAAGTGGCCACAAACGCCTCCCGATACTCACGTAGAAATATAAAAAATAACTCTTTAATTTTCATTGATTAACAAAGTAAAGGAACATACGTATTTATACTCTAATGTTAAAGAAAATAAAGGAAACGAAATTAGAGTAGAATTAGGAGACTAAAGAGAAAAGGAAAGAAGGAAACGATTCCTAGATGGATTAGGAAACTAATCCTTAACAAACACGAATAAAAATGTAATAAGATTGACTGTCTACATATGTCCCCGAGTAGATGGATAGGTAGGCATGCCTATTAAGGATTACATGATATAGTTGGCCCATTTTGGGTCATTACAGCAAACGTCATTATTATAGCGTCCCATTTGGCCAATAAAGCAAGAGCATGATCGGTCGGCTCATAGTGATAGTACTCTTCGGTACATACAATTTTTATACCGTGTATCCATTTTTTGGAGTATGCAACCAAGATACAAGATGAGATAAAATGATTGAAATGGTTATAAGAACCACGTGAACATGAAACAATGATTTGAATTGAAAATGTGATGAATATGAATAGTAAAAAGTACTATGTATTATGAAGAATGAACGTGAGAACTCTAATAAATGACAGTGTACAAGTAGTCGGATATATGAACAACTAATGTGCAAATAGGAATTGTGTTAATTGTATATTGTCATTGAGGACCACTACAAGTGGTCATATATGTTATATGTTTCCCATTAAGCTATAAGCTTAGCATAAGTGTTTCATCCGTGTAGGTACTAAAGAGGGACATCCCGGGCCGCATTTTATTAATAATGGAGGGCCAACACAAAGAATAGAAATCAACATCTATAGGTTGCTACCTCTGATTTTGAATATGTACATGTAAAGTTTTTTTTTTTCATAATAGGACTTGTATATGTATAAGTCAATGACACTCAGATATTTGTACAGAACATTATGAACACCATTATGGTGATAGTGTTATAAGTTTTATTTCTTCATGGATTAAGTTTAAGTTATATTCTGATACATTCAGTTATATTTCGAAATTGGCCTTACTAATGTCGTGAATCTTCGTAAATGAGTTCCATTCTATGCCGCGGCTTCCCTCTTCCACCTAAAGGGGGTCAGCGCGACATATGTAATCTGGGCCGGGTGAAACTCATTGACAACCTAAGTCCAACTCAATTTGGCTTGCTAGTAAAGGTCCTTAGCCATCCGAGAAGTAAAAGAGAGTTCAGACATCTTCTCATCGTCAAACCTCTGGGAGGTTTTTGACCAACCATAGGAGTTTATCCTTCTGAAGGTCCCGAGGTTAAACTTTGAGGGTTCTAGAGATGTTCGAGCTAAAGAGCGAGTTCAAAACCGTCTTCTCACTCGTATTAAGGAAGCATCCGAGGAGATGGTTGGAGGTGATCTTAGCGATGTTTTCCCATTTGTTGCTTCTCCATCTCGACCTTCACTATCGCCTTGGTCAAAAAGACCAAGGGAGGGGGAAGGGGAGACTTTACCAGAGTTGCAGCAATGAGTGCACAACCAGCGAGCACAACAGGTCGGGGAGAGATCTTTTAATCCTTGGCCGAGGGACGAAGCTCGGGACACCAATGCCCCCCCAAGGATCGTCATCCTCATTCCCATCCTCGGGCAGGGATTAGGATATCGGAGGGTTGTGAGACAAGGCTGGGTCGAGGAGATGCAGCTGCTTCGAAGGGTAAGAGAAAGGACGTGGTGTCTTCGAACGTGGCGTCTTTAGGGAATCCTTTGTCTGGAGAAAAACCGACGTCCCCTCCTTCCCTCGAAGCACTTATGTCCAACCTTTTGTTGTTTGACGAGCCACTCCTAAAAAAGACCCGGACGAGGAAGTGCTTACCTTGTTAGGTGAGGTGTACAGTAAGGAGGCGATAAAGGGGGTGCAAGAACTTCTTAAGGATGCTACTCCCTTCAAGATGGCGGCCTCCCTAAGCATCTTCCCTATTTGTTGTTTGCTTAGTATTTATGTATATACCTTTTATTTACTACCCGTTATACTTCATGATTCTTGCAGATAAGCATGTTCAGTGCCTATATGGTGAAGTACAGCAACATACGATAACACCAGCTAAATCGCCTATCTCATCTAAGGGAGGGAGCCCGAGAGCTGTATAATAAGGTGTAAGCAAACTCTTGGGTTCCACAACTGGAGAAAGACATGGAGGAATCCTCGCTAAAGTGGGTCGATCTGGCCAAAGAGTGTATCGTTTTGACCGTCGAGGTGAAGAAGGTGTTCAAGTTAGAGGTCGATGTGGCTGAACTATAAAAGACCATCATCAAGCTGCACAACATTCACCAAACCGAAATAGAAAGATTATGTAGCATTCATCAGGCAGAGATAGAGAGCAAAGACGCTTTCTGTGAATTAGAGAAGGTGCGGGTTCTGAAGGAACTGCATGCCTCCTATAATGCTAAACTACCTGGTTTATATGCGGAACAATCTGAGTATGGCTATTGGGTTGGTTATGATGAAGCCGAGCAGATCGCTCGTGGGGACCCTGAACCTTCTTCAAAGGACGCCTCTAAGTCCACATGCGATGTGAATATTGTTGAGCCAAACAGCAGGGGGGAGGCCCGAGGTTGGAAGGAAGCTTCAGGGGGTGGGCCATCCGAACCTGTGATAGTGGTCAGCATAGAGCCCGATGTTATTATCATGTCTAAAATTGTAGTCGAACCATCAACTCATTTTCCTAAAAACTCGGTTGATGTAGCTAGGCCATCAGCTCCTCCTAAGGTTGACGTAGTCGAGCCATTAGTTCCTCTTAAGGATTTGGTTGATGTAGTCGGGCCATCAGCTCCTCACCCTTAAAAATTTATGTTTATTAGCTGTGGAGGTTTGTTACCGATGAACATTTTTTATATTTTGAAATGAAAGTTAAGTTTTCGCTTGTAAATAGCTTTGTTCATTATCAAGCATGTTTGTTCTCATATAACCCGAGTTATGCTGCCTTTAAGAACTATAGGGACTCATGCTGCCTAAGGTCTAAGGTCGTTGAAGGTGAGTCGCCAAAGGCATGAGGGCCTATAGGTACTTATAATGCCTAAGGCCTAGGGCCATATAAGGTGAGCCGCTAAAGGAATAATAGAGCATGTAGGGACTTATGCTGTGCAAGGCCTATGGCCATCGAAGGTGAGCCTCCAAAGGCATAGATAGGCTTGTAGGGACTTATACTGCTCGAGTTGTCAAAGGCGAGCCGCCAAGGTTTCAAAAAGAGGCCTGTAGGGACTTATATTGCCCGAGGACAAGGGTCGTCGAAGGCGAGCCACCAAAGACATAAGAGAGCCTATAAGGAATTATGCTGCCCAATGCCTAAGACAGTCAAAGGCGAGCCGCCAAAGGCATAGAAAAACCTGTAGGGACTTATGCTGCCCGAGGTCTATAGCCATCAAAGGCAAGCAGCCAAAGGCATAAGGGAGCCTGTAGGGCCTTATGCTAGCTGAGGTCTAGAGTCGTTGAAGTCGAGCCACCAAAGGCATAAAAGAGCCTGTAGGGACTTATGCTGCCTGAGGCCTAGAGTTGTTGAAGGCGAGCTGCCAAAGGCAAAAGAGAACCTATAGGGACTTATGCTACCCGAGGCCAAAGGCCGTCAAAGGCCAGCCGCCAAAGGTAAAGATTAGCCTATAGGGACCGAGGCCCAAGGCCGTTGAAGGCGAGCTGCCAAAGGCAAAAGAGAGCTTGTAAGGACTTATGTAGCCCGAGGCCTAAGGCCATTGAAGGTGAGCCGCCAAAGGCATAGATGAGCATATAGGGACGTATGCTGCTCGAGGTTTAGAGCTGTCGAAGGAGAGTCGCCAAAGGCATAAGGGAGCCTGTATGGACTTATGCTGCCCGAGGTCTAGAGTCGTTAAATGCGAGCCACCAAAGGCATAGATGGGTATGTAGGGACTTATGCTGTCCAAGGTCTATACCTATCGAAGGCGAGTCACCAAAGGCATAAAGGAGCCTATAGGGACATATGCTACTCGAGAACTAGAATCGTCGAAGGAGAGCCACCAAAGGCATTTGTAGGCCATAAGATGGAGAAATAATGCAACTTTTATTCATTCACCAAAACAAGGAAACAATCATCTCATGATAATGGAAAATTACTGAAAATACTTCTTTAAATAAGTCAAGTTCCAAGGGTGAGATTCCATATTTCCGTAGGGGGATTATATTCTATATGCACTCGACGGTCATAGCCACAATGAACTGATCCTCCAATCGGGCTTGAATTTCCTCTCGAAGGTGGCTGTCAAGGACAAGGTCACCCTTTCTAAAAGCTCCGGTTCGATGATTTTCTCTTTAGCTAGGCTCACGCATGATACTCCTAGCCATTCCGACTCGCCACTGACTCTTTTCCTTGCTCATCTAAAGCTGAGATAGTTCGATGTGTCACAGCTCAAAATTTCTAGCCCTAAATTCTGGGATGAATGCTTCATCAAATGCGGCATGTGATATGGTTTCGATCCGTAGGTCGCCTGGTCAGGCAAGATGTCTATAAGTAATAGGGAGTTCGTCTACCCATCTTCCTTAGTCGATCACTCCTTTTTCTGAACTAAGTACGTTTTGCTGGTACTCTTGGTTTGGTCATTGATCTCGTGGTACCGAGCGGAGTAGACATATTTTATTTCCATATAAAGATTTAATCAGCTGAACGGCTTGTTGATGAACTATGTAATGCTTTCATAAACGAGCAGTGAGGGACCCTAAACTGACATATAAATATTTCACTACACAAACTGCGTCAGGTGGCTAGCCCTAATATGTGTGTAGGCCTCGGCTTCCGCCCATTTTTTGAAATAATCAGTGGCCACCAAGATGAATTTCCTTTGACCAATGGCTTAAGGTAATGAGCCCACTATATCAATTCTCTATTTATAAAAAGGTTATGGGCTTGACACGGCATGGAGCATAGTGGTTAGGGCATGAATAATGTTGCCAATCTTTTGGCAGGTGCCACAATTTCTGACGAATAGCTTAGACTCTTGTTTCATCACAGGCAAATAGAAACCCTATGTCATAATCCTATGACTCAGTGATTGTCCGCTAATGTGGGTACCGCAAATGCCTCCATGAACTTGTTTAATGATATGCTTAGCCTCATTGGGCAACACGCGTCTTTGGTATGGTCTGGAAAATGACCTCTTGTATAAAACATCGTTTATTAAGGTGTACCTAGCTACTTAGGCTTTTATCTTTATAGCCCGCATTTCTATCTTCGGGCAAAATCCCACTTTTCAAATAGTTAGTAATCAGGGTTATTTAGGAGATACCATCTTGGATTTCAGTAGTCAGGTTTTTCAGATTGTAGATCATGGTGGGTCATAGCGCCCACCCCACGTGACAAGGGTATTAACGAGCTCGGGGCGCTAGGTTCGCTAGTGGGTGTCGACCTGGCGCGGTTATACGATCTCAGACTCGAGCTACCGACTTCAATCCATTTATCAAAGATTAAAGCAGCTTCTCGATATTGTTCCATTCGACCATTTTTAGCCTCTTATTCTCCTCGCAGTTGAGATGCTACAAACTGTGAATCACATCGGAGTTCCAGGTTCACCACTGATAGCTCTTTAGCTAGTCGTAGCCCAAGTAGCATGGCTTCGTACTCAGCTTCATTATTGGAGGTAGTAAATGCAAATTTGACAACTTGAGCGATGGATAAGCCCTCTGGAGACTGTAAGACCATACCAGCTCCTCCTCCCACTGCTTTAGATGAGCCATCAGTTTCGAGTATCCATAACTTTTTGTCGATGTCACGAGGTCGGACATCCGACATTTCGACCATGAAATCAGCGATGACCTGACCTTTTATAGCTTATCTCGGTCAGTATACGACATCGAACTCGCTTAGTTCAATGACCCATTTCAAGAGTCGTCTTGAAGCAATTGGCTTGTGGAGTATGGATTTTATTGGATAGTTGGTGAGGACGATAACAGTGTGGGCTTGGAAGTAAGGGCGTAGCTTCTTTGTTGCCATTCTGAGGGCTAGCACGATTCGCTCAAAATTGGTGTACCTGGTTTCAGCATCAGTTAACATCTTACTCACAAAATAAATCGGCCTTTGTTTGTCGTCTTCATCCGCCCTTATTAGAGTTGCGCTTACTTCCGTGGCTGAGGCTACGAGATACAAATAGAGCTCCTTGCCCTCAACAAACTGAGATAAAGTTAGGGGGGGGAGGCGAGGTATTCTTTAATAGTATGAGAGGCCTTGTCGCATTTGGGCTCCCACCATTCCGATAAAACTCCTTTCAAGGTTGTGAAGAACAGGCGAAGACGATCTGAATATCGAGAGATAAACTCGTTTAATGCTGCCAGCTTACCTATGAGAGCTTGGATTTGCGTTTTAGTAATAGGGGGTTGCATCTGCATGATGGCCTTGGGTTGTTCGCGGACCATCTCGATTCCTCTTCTGCTCACAAAAAACCCAAGAAAAATTTCAAACTCAACCCCCAAAGCGCATTTATCTGGATTCAGCAGCAGGTAATGTAATCTCATTAGGTGAAATGCTTGTTGCAAGTGAGCCAAATGATCCTCGCGAGAGTTCGAGTTGACTAGCATGTCATCAATGTATGGTTCCATGGTTTTTCCCAGCAGAGGTTCGATAATACGGGACATCATGCGCTGGTAAGTGGCTCAGGCATTCCTAAGACCAAAAGGCATGACATTGTAACAATACATCCTCGTTGGTGTTATGAATATCGTGTTTACCAAGTTGGGGAGAAACATCGGTAATTGTAGCTTTAGTATGCGTCTAGAAAGGATAATAACTCATGTCCTATTGTTGCATCTACTATCTAATTGATGCGCAGGAGAGGAAACGTGATTTTCGGGCAAGCATCATTTAAATCAGAATAGTTGACACACAAGCGCCATTTGCCATTCTTTTTGGGGACGACTACTATGTTAGCTAACCATTCAGGGTATTGAATCTCTCTGATGAAACTAGCGCAAGTGAGTTGTCACTTCCCATTTTATGACTTCATGTATCGGGATGAAATCGCCTTTAATTGGGCCGTGATCGGTTTATACTCTTTTTGAAGGTTCAGATGATGTTAAGCCAAAGTAAGAATGCCAGCATATTCCGCATGGGACCATGCAAAGATGTCGAGAACTCCCGCAAGTGATAAGAAAGAGTAAATTTCTTCTGGAGAGATACTCAAATTAACTTGTTCCGCTCTGGCCAAGACCAAATAGGTGTGGGTCAGAGGTTTCTGGCTGGGCTTGGGAATCATTATGCTCGGCAAAGCAAGCCTCCAACTGTAGTTTCTATTTGGTCGGCGCGTCATCCTTTTGCTGTTTGACCTCATAATAGGTTATGGATGCTTTCTGGTCTCCTCTTATATTAACCTGGCTCAATGGAGTCTGGAAACTTAGCATTTGGTGGTAAGAGGATGACAATGCGTTCATCACATGAATCCAGGTGCGTCCTAAGATAGCTTTGAAGGATGACGGCTCATCAATCACTGTGAGTGGGACCAGGGCAATGACTGGTCCTCCCGAAACTGACAATACTATTTTCCCCAATGAATTGGTCTACAACCCATTGAAGCCGACGAACACCCTTCCTGGATTGTGAAGATTGTTGGGCTTATAGCCTAGGCGAAGCAAGGCGGGTAGGTAGAGGAGGTTGGCAACACTGCCAAAGTCGATCAATATTCGTTTCATCAAGTGTTTTCCGACTTCAAAGGTGAGAACAAGTGTGTCATCATGAGGCATGGATACTTGGCTTAGGGGAGATTCAGAGAAGGTAATGATCCCGTCGATGGGTCGAATGCTGCTCGAGGCAAAACTATAATTAATTTCAGCCACAAAGATACCAAAGCACGGTTGAGCTCGAATTTTAGGCGAAGTCGGGCTGGCGAGTATTGTGTATATCACTGGTTGAGAGTTTGTGGGTGACAATGGTCGAGACCACCACTTAAAGTAATCCTACAAATGTCCCCTCTTGGCCATGAAATTCAACAACTTTTGAACTCAATAACATTCATTAGTTCGATGTCCGACGTCCTTGTGATACTTGCAATACCGAGATTTGTCTCTTCCTTCCGGATCACCCCTCTGAGGTCTAGGCCACTCAAACCCCTGAAGAGATTGAACGATCGAGAGGAGCTGAGAAGGTGGCAACATGAATTGTATTTGTTCCGAGTTGCTATCTCTCATCAAATTCTCGTTGGCTCGTTCTCTAGACCTTCTAGGTGTGTTATGATGATTGGCTTGTACCGGATCTTTATGCTCATGCTTTCCCTTACTATCTTGATTGTCGCGACCCCTTTTTCCTCTTCTCCTACCGTAGTGCATGGTTTGACATTGCAGCGACTATTTGTTTGGTTGCGACGACCATGTCATCCTCGAGCATGGTGTACTAGTTCCCCCTTTGGAACATCTCGTCAATAGTTGTGGGGGGATGTAGAGAAAGTGAATCGAAGAACAAGGTGTTGGGACGAATGGCTTGCTTTACTTCCTGTAGGACAGTGTCAGGGGCATACGGCTTCAAGTTGGAGGATTGCGGCCCCAAAACGCTTCATGAAATCTCTGATGGACTCGAATCGTCCCATCCTAACGTGGAAAAAACTGGTGACGCTTTGTTTCCTCTCGATTGAGCATATGTATTGAGTTACAAATTTTTCAAATAGGGATCGTAAGGAAGTTACCGTGTTTGGTGATAGGCGATGAAACCATGACAATGTTGGGCTGGATAGGCTGGATTGGAAGACTTTACATAGGAGAGCATTGTTTCTGATCTACAACGTCGTGATCTAGCTAAAATGCATAAGATGGTCAAAGGGATCTTCAAGACCATCATACATTTGGAATTTGGTAAGATGAAGTGAGGCGGAGCATCCTAGTGCAAGATGGCGGGAGCAAAGAGGGATGATGACTTGTCATCTGGTGCGTGCAGTGCAGGATCTAGGCTTCTCCGTGGGGAGGGAGATCTATTCGATCGAGGCTTATTGACAAGGTGTTGGTCGTGGCAAGGTGGCGGGGTGGCAAGGAGAAATTATTTGTGGATTTCGACTGGGCAGGGCTACGGGGCACTACTAGGTTGCTAGGGCGAGGAGTGGTGGCCGTGTTACACAAGGCAACATTTTCTTTGCACAAGGCTGCATTAGTTTCTAAAAAAAAGGGTAATTGTTGCTAGTGGGATTCCTGCTGGTCTTTTAGCAGTTGTTCTAGTGATAGTAGTTGTTGTTCCAATGTAAGCTCAAAACTAGAAGGGTGGATTTCGCCCATCGAATTCTTCTAAAGAAGGTTCACAGTCACCTTGTCAGTAGTATAAAGAAACATGGGATTGGTTTCCCACAGATGACGTCAATGGAAAGGATGAAAAATGTCGCCTTCCACAACAATTTTTTTTTTTTTTCTTACAAGTACTGTTGGAAAATTAACATCCTTCCTTTTTGCCATACAAGCTTATAGGTTATATATTAACTTCGGGAGATACATTGTGACAACTATGAGTGATCCGCATTTCTTGGCATAATGCTCATCGTGGTGGAATAATGAGTAGTGGGCGACAGCGTTAAAGGACTCCACGATTGTCCACGTGTCCTGCTCAATTATGATCGTTTCTTTGATGCTCGAGGAGATTTGGTCAATCGGATCCCGAACACTATTGTTATGATGCCCGAGGTGACTGAAATGGTAGTATGCCTAACCTTCATGAGTCATACGCCCAACGAGAATTCATATCGACCAATCTGGTTACTATTTGGGCTGTATCCAGGTCTCCGTTGAATTTGGGTCATCCATGTGGCAGTCATGTGAGGTACAACTTATCCCATTTTACTAGCCGATTACTATCTGGACTGTATCCGGGTCTCTGTTGAATTCGAGTCATCCATGTGACAATCATGTAAGGTACAACTTATCCCATTCCAATAATGCCCCCATACCATGAATATTATGATTAAATGAAATATTAAGAAGATGTTTTGGATAATAATAATAATAAAATGAGGAAGAAGTACCCATTAAGTAACCTTGAAAATTCCTCAAAATTATTTGAAAATTAAGGAGAACAGACATGGAAAGCCAAAATGAGATTGACTAGATGTCAAATGTCACAAATTTATCGAGGGGATGAGAAGGCATAATTTTTGTTGACATCAATTTTTTAGGGAGGGTGATTAAGTCAAAGACACATTAAGATTCATTTAACAACCATGAGATTTGGGATTATTAATAACATATATATATATATATATATATATATATATATATATATATATATATATATATATATATATATATATATATATGTGATCCAGTTTCATCAGTGGTCTATCCTATTTGGAAAAACTTTATTGGTAATTAATAAAGATATGGGTTCATGGGGTATGCATTTAATTTCTGGTAAATGAATTATTATAAGGTTGTAAAGAGGTGGAGGGAGATGGGGGCATGGGGTAATGAGATGATAATGTTTTTGTTGTGATTAAAAAAAGAGATGGAATTCTTTCAAAAAAAAAAAAAAAAGAGATGGAATATGTCACAGATGATGTAAATGGGGTTGATTATAAGATTGTGGAGTTGATGCTGGTACATGGATCTTCATGATTTAACTCCACTGAAGTCATTATTATAAAATTTGGGCATATTTTAAGGTAGGCCAAAAGTGAAGGAACATGATGAAGAGATCAAAGTAGCTCTTTTGCACTAGACAAATGAGTGATGCTGAGATAACCTACTATTTTTGATAACAAAAGTTGTTATCAAAATCATACCTACCTCTCTCTCATCTCATCTCTTCATGTCTTTCCCTTTGTGTGTGTATATATATATAATTCTATATATAATGTCAACATAGAGATATTTTGGGAAAGCAACAACCACAAAAACTCATTATGTAATAAACATGGGATATTGTCATTGAGGCTTGGCTCAATTACTAAAATGGTAGGATGGATTTATGAGAAATCTCTTGTCTGGGTCAATTACTAAAAGGGTAGAATGGATGTATGGGAAATCTCAAAATCTTATAAAAACAAAATACTATAAAATAATAATAATAATAAACATGGGATATAGTAAGAAATCCAAAACCTATAGATATAACAAAATGGAAACAAAATTGAAAGGGTTTTTTTTTGTCATTTTTATTTATTTTTTTTATTATTTTTTTATTTTTTATTTTGCTGAGGGGTAAAAAGAAAAAAAAGAAAAAAAGGGTAAAAAGAGAAAGAAGCTTTCTTCAGCTTTTTGTCTTATAATATACAAATCACCTTTTGCAAGTTGCAACAACACCACCACCACCACCGCCACCTCCTCGATCTTCCATCATCCTCTTGCAACATTCACAACATACCAAGAAAAGGAAAGAAAGGGAAAAAAGAAAAAAAGAAAATTTTTTGTTACACAGCTCCGATTACCCTTTGTTTTTTACTACATTCGAAGGACAAGAGCTCCATCTCTCTCATTCTCTTGCCAGTCCAACTACCATTGTTATCCACAACCACACTACTCCTGCTAACGGCCGGTACTTTGAAAATGTTGACTCCGAATAGCCTCACCATCTCCACCGGCTCTACCGGAGCCGTCGTCGTCGTCGTCGTCGTCGTCATCATCGTCGTCGTCCCGTTTCTGGCCTTCCAGTCTATGTACAGTTGCTTATCCCCTCCCGTCGATCTCTGGAAACTCACAATGTCACCAGCCTTCAGGTTCTTCTCCTTCACGAAACGGCTCCACCCTTTTGTCAGAACGTAGCTCTGACTGCTGTTCCAGTACGAGTACCGGAATCTCCATACTTTTCCGCCCATATCTTCGAAATTCAGGAGCACCCCTTTCGATGTCGCGCCAGTCTGTAACGGAAAGTGCTTTTCCGCGTGCTGTTTGGGTATCACCAGCCGGTTCAGCTTTCCGACGTCGCTCGGCGTCACCGTCTTCTCGAAGAGCTGCTCCCTGGATTTGGCGACCCGGTTCGACCCGAATGGAGCGACGAGACCTTCCCCTCGGGTTCTCTTCCCATTCGCGTCTAATCCGTAGTTCCGCTTGCTCTGCTCCAGCTCATCACTGTAGGTGTGTTTCCTCAGCATGTCGACGATCTCCGGCTTGGAATGAGAATTCAAGAACGCCGCCTCGATATCGTCCTCCTCCGTCTCCGACAATGGTTTAAAGTTAGTAACGGCGTCGCGGCCGCGGAACCTCTGCGCCGCGATGTCGTAAGCCTTGGCGGCTTCTTCCTCTTCATTGAAAGTCCCCAGCCACACCCTCTGGTGCTTCTCGTAAATCTGGGCGCCCCACCGGCCGTTCGGCTGCGGCACCACTCCCTTAAATCGGGACGACGGAAGCTTCCTAGACTCCGCCTCGATACTGCTCTCGGAGTCCAGTATCACACTCGTCCCACTCCCGACTCTGCACAAACTCTCCGGCGACTTGGTCGCCGGCAGAGAAGCCGAAGGGGGCGGCGACATGGATATAGAATCGGTACTAGTACTCTCATCTATGCAACTTCCGTCCATAGTCATAGACACCAGCAAAAGAGGGAAGCTTTGTTGTTTTTGTTGTTGTTCTGGAAATGAGAAAGAGGTAGACATGAAATGGGGTTGGGTGGAAGAGCGGGGGATTATATATAGGAAACTTAAGGGGGGGGTTGCTTTAGCTTTTTCCTATCTACAAGTGTTATTTTTATAATATTATAAAATAATGGAAGGAAAAGGGGTGGATTTTTCTCATTTACAAATACAATTGGGGTTAGAAGTTAGAAGTTAGAAGAGAGAGAGAAAGAGAGATGAGGATGTGGGTGTGGTGGGTCAACCCCAAAGCGAAAGAAGAAGGTAAGGAAGAAGGAAGATTCATGGGGGTGGTGTGGGTCTAAGTATGTGTGTGTTGTGGGCTGTGGTATGTGAAGTGGGGCCCGCTGCAGCAACTTGATGGGGTTCACATGAGTGTGGACCGTGTTTTTGTTAAGTTCATCCCCCCTGAAGCTTTGCTGCTACTGCTGACTATCAGCATGGTCTCTCCATCCATCCATCCATCCTTCTATTCCTCCTATTCCTCCCTTATTATGTATAGTAGTATATTATTGGTGTAATAAAAGCACCCACGAATAATACACCACATTTCTATCAGATAAGATAAAAAGAACACCCCCTTCTTCCCATTATTTATTTATTTATTTATTTTTATAAATGCAAATATATGTATGTATTGAATATTGAGCGGGAAGGCAGCGGATTGTAGTATTAGTATTCGTAGTAGTAGTAGATGATGGTATCTGCTTCATTCATTCCACTATAATGGGTTGTGGGCCTCCGTTTAAATAAGTAGGAATGGATAGAGAGATGAGGACAAAGCTCATCATCCAACAAGAAATTCCCATATTTCTTACCTGGCGCCCTTCCCATTCCTTCTTTTCAACTTTCAACTTTCGTTTGTCTTATTGGCTAGGTTCACCATAGTATCCCTATCTCTGAAACGTTTAATAATACATACATACATACATACATATATATACTCTCATACATGCCAATTTTCACATAATTTCCAACCAACAATATTTACAACCCACATCTCCACCCTCCATTTCTTACCATCCCCCCAATCTCCCTTCTCTCATCCACATGATCAATGGGCGTGATTGATTGGGTTTTTTTTTTTTTTTTTGCCATAACCTCGCTATCACATCTGACACCGAATGAAGATGAGCATGAAATGATATTATATTGTGGTGGGTTGCTTTGTACGGATGAGTCCTCGGGGGTGTTCTATGAGTGGGGCCCACCAGCAAGTTGATAAAACCGGGCGCTTCAGACGGTGGGTTGGGCTGCCATCGGGTTTGTTACGTGGGCCCCAACCCTTTTTGGCACATTCCTCGCTTTAATCTCTATTTCTTCGTTTCCAAATCAGGGATCAGAGTTTGGAGGAAATAGTCTTCCAACATGACATTTATTTTATGTCCTTAATTAATTTAATTGAAATTCCTTAAATTTTCAAAAAAAAAAAAACGAAAAACAAAAGAAAACTGTAGACGTACGTTGTTGTGGTAGAGTGATACGGAAAATAGAAAATGTGGTGCCTCCTTACTGTGGGCCGACGGCCACTCCCCACAAGTGGGAGAAAACGTGTGAATACGTGGGTTTGTCATTGAAAGTAGTAAGAGAGAATTATTTGTTGTACCTCATCCCTATCATCTTCAATGGACCCCTCCCTCCCTCCTCATAACCCCCACCTTGCCCTTACAATAAACTACTCATTAAATTTATCAAATACATGATTTGTTCATAGTACCCTCCAAGAAACATAAAAATATATAAAAAAAAAAACAAGGATATTTTTGGGTTTCCACATTTAGGCATGGATGATGTAATTGAAGGGGATGAGTGGTGTGGCATGCTTTGGCCATCAACCAACATTAGTGTGACGCATAATTTGTGTCACAATCCAAACGTGACAATTAGCACACACCATATAATAAATTAATTGTACCTTCTTCTTTTTTTTTGGGAGGGGGGTTTGTTAATGTCGAGCTAGTAATCAACATTATCTTGTTGGTATCACACGTTTGATCCCACCAAAGTTGGCATCAATTGGTCAAAAACCCCTTAGGATAGCCATGATTTGGAAGCATGAAGGATAATTTGCTAATTATAAGCATATAAGCCAAACCAATCTTCTATTTGGTGCTCCTCTACTCATCAATTTTCCTCCCCTTAATCATCAAACATCACCAACTTCACTTTCTTTGGTAATGGGGATAGATTTTTGAAGCTCTTCCCTCAATGGCCCATCTCTTTATCATGGTTTATCTCTTTATATAACCCTTTTTCCTTTCTAGTTTCTTCCAGGCATGCCTTTTAAAACCCTTTCATCATCCTTTATGGCTAATTAATTTTTTTTTTTTTTTAATCTTTAAGTTAATCTACCAAAAAGATATTGGAACATTTCCTTTTCAACGTGGCACACACCCTTTTTACCTTATTTATTGGAAATTAGTGACGATCGAACACTACTTCTTATGTCACGAATGCGTTTCAATTAGAGAAAGTGCCTAGTATGCCTCAAAAGATTTTTCTTTTTTTTTTTTAAGAAAAAAAAAGAAGAAAAAAGAGGCATTTGGTCATCATATATATCTGTTGCTTTAAAATAATGTTTGTGATTATCTTGCTATAAAATATAAATAGTCTGTGGGGGGTGGAGGAAATATTCAGTTGGAGATGACTTAAGATGTATGTACATGCCACATCATGCCCAAGTCTTATTTCCAACAACTGCAACATCACCTACTTAAAAGAGTAATAAATAAATAAAAATGTAACATGCTTGTGACGAAACCACAGAATTTATAATTGAAATCTTTGATTCCGATTCTTGCTTTTCGGTGATTTTGGGACTTTGATCACAATGTTTTTATACATCCCCCTTTGACACGGAAGTTGGAACTACCTGTACGTATACTTTTAAAACTCGTGCATGGTTTAGTTTAATAATGCAAGGTAAAGAAAGAAAACGAGTATTTAAACAAATTCTTCTATTAAATGAATAAATTTATGCTTTTGAATTTAAACATTAAGATTAGTTTTTAAATTCTTTATTTATAAGATTATCATATTTTATCAATGTTTTAAAAATCGGATCGATCACTGAATTAAAATTTTTTATTGATTTACAATTTAGAAATTGAACCAATGATTAAATCACAATTGTATCATATTGAAACCGAATCATAAATACCATCAATCGATGATCCAATCGGTAAAACTGATTGGGCCGATCCCACGAAATTTTGTTTTTAACAGTTACTTTATTTAAGTTTGCTAAATATATTTTTGAAAATGGAAAACTATTATAATTATTATTTTTTTATTCAAACCCTTGTATTCCTATTTGTAAATGTAAATGAAAATAACTTTTTGAAGAAGTCCATAATTTCCCAGACAATAAAAATCTATTACCAATTACCATCTACATCTAAAAAAATTAAAATATAATTTATAAAATGTTCTATTTTCATTATAAGTTCTTATTCTATTACTTTTATTACAAAAGTTTAGGATAGGAACGAACTTAATATATAAGTGACAAACATATTCCTTATTGCAAAAGCTTTGTTTGACTTATGGAGGAAGCTAAAGGGACTTTAAATGCTTTTAAATAAAGTAAAAAAAAAAAAAGATTTTAAAAATCAAAGTCATAAATTTCTAGAAATAATGTAATTGTTTTAAAATTCTATATTCACTACAAAAGCTTATTATGTAAATCAAAATATAACTTTTACAAGAAATAATATCTTTTAAATTTTTGTATTGCCATAAATTATTTTCATAAAATTAGTAAAATAATATACTTTTTAAAAGCCAAGATGAGAAACAAAATAATTCCTGAAGGAAACCTTAACGACCTTTTCTTTTCTCTCATATATTCTTTTTTTAGCCTATTTTTCATTAGGTAGAAAGGGTGATTTTTTTTTTATTTATCATTTTTGGCTTATAATCATTCATCTATCTATTTTTCTATTATTTTCTTTATTGATTATTTCATATAGATATGATGGTTTTTTATTTTAATCGATTTATTACGACATACGATCAGATCATCTGATATTTATTATTTCCATTTTCATTGCCTTATTACTAAGCATTATCAGAGAAATGATTCAAATGATAAAACATATTCGACAGAAGATATTAAAATTAAATCACATTATTAATACGTTATGACTGTAGTGATGATTTAGCTATTATAAGATTATCAAATATACGGCAGCCGATTCATTACAAGTATTAACCCGAATGACATGCTATTCTTTAAATTTTTAACGACTCGATTATTTATTTCTACATGAATGACATATCAATAAAATCATCTATTTAAAAAAAAAAAAAAAGACTAAAAAATTATATATTTTATAAGTGATAATAATACAATAATAATTGTTTATGAAAAAAGAAAGGTTGGGGGAGTTGGATTATGTGGAAGCTTCTGCCGCGTCAATAACACGCAAATTATTCGAGGGTTTTTGTTTGTTTCTTTACTTCCAAGGCTCCAACTTGTTTCTTCAACACATTCACATTCACATTCACGTTCACATTACAACTACAATTTGAATATTAATAAAATAATAAATTAATAATCAGCAATTGTTTCTTTGAAAAAATAAAAAAATAAAAAAATAAAAAAATAAATTGAAATACGAGTGAAACCGGTATATCTTTGACTGATGCTTGATCGTCTTCTAAGACCTACCTTTTCGGGTCAAAGCACGTGATATTATGTGGGTCTGCAGTAGCACTTCATCTATAATCTTAATTAATTTTTTTCTTATAATGCGGTAATCACTATTTTAATTAAGTCTGTTGGCTTAACCACACTCATTACGGGCAGGTCCATTTCTGACTCCCCCCACGTGATCCATCTTTGCCTAATAATATCTCTTTCGTCTATTCAACTATCTTTAATTCTATATACGTATATTTTCTCAACATTGAAAATTTGTTAAATATATAATATGAGTGGAAATCTTATCTTATTGCACAAGGGGGCTTAATGCAAAATCATAATCATTACTTTTACTATGTAACTCCCTTTCCAATCCAATCATCCATCATTGTCATGGATGACTTGGTCATTCATTTGGCTTTGGAAAAGATTGATAGTCTAAAATTGGAATTTGGTCGTGATGTCCAAACCACCTTGAGCTCGACTAATTTCACGATTGGTTAAAGTTAAAGGCCCGGATAAATCTTTTCGATGGCCTTGAACAGATTTGAACTAAGACGTGAATCAAATCAGCTAAAATCAAAATATGAAAATAAGGGTCTATTTTGGTTCATATTTTTTTAAAACTGTTTTCGAAAATAATTTTTAAAAACATTAAGAACATGATTTTTGAATTCTTTAAAAATTGTTTATATTTTTTTAATTTAGTGTTTTTTATATTTTTCAGAATTTAAAAAAAGAAAAAAAAAACCTGAATCAAACATGTTCCCCATAATTTTTAAAAATATGAACCAAATAATTTGTCTAGTTTATGATTCATGTTTTTGAAAATTATTTATTTATTCTCAAAAACTATTCTTGAAAATAAATTTTGAAAACCCAAAGAACATTATTTTGGGATTCTTTAAAATCTGTTCTTATTGTTTCAATTTGGCGTTTTTTTATATTTTTTAAAATTTAAAAAAAAAACTGAAATCAAATATGTTCCCCATCATTTTCAAAAATAAGAACCGGACAGTTTGTCTGGTTCATGGTTCATATTTTTTAAAATCATTTTATGTTCTTAAGAATAATGAAAACAAGGAAAATACGAGAATACGAAGACACTAAATTTAAAAAACGATAATAGTTTTTAGAAAACACAAAAAAAAGAATTGATTTTTTTTATGTTTTTAAAATCAGTTTTGAAAGACAGAAACCGAACCGGCTCTAAAATTTTTAGGATTCTTATAATAGAAGGGAAAAATGGGGAGTCCAAAAGTATGGAAAAGAAGTGGTCAAAAAGATTTAAAAAAAAGTATTAGAGAAGGTTCCATTAAGGAAGAAAAATGGAAGAAGTGGGAAGAGGGAGAGGGAGGGCAAAGACTTGAGAATTGTTGCAAGGAAGGAAGACAAAAAACAGTAATCGGGGGGCTGTTTAGTGTTTACATGAGATGAGAGAGGAGTAGGGAGTAGGGAGTAGGGAGTAGTAGGGAATAGGGAGGCAATTAAAGTGGGGGCACACCCCACACCCCACACCCCACACCCCACAACACCCCGCACTGCTAGGGAAGTTAAGTTGCTTTTGTTGACTAAAAAGTAAAAACATCACTGCAACCATCTTCAGGCTTCAATTGGGTCATCCCATTGGACCCAACAACATCTGTATGCCACATAACTTCCTTCATTGGCCTGCCTGCCTGCCTGCCTGCCTGCCTGCCTGCCCGCCCTTCCTTCCTTCCATCTTTCTTTAATTATGCCTGCTGACCGTGACTGTGAGGGGGGTGAGGAGACTTAGGCGGATAAGGAACAGTTGTCTACCTCTTTTCCAGCTTTGTTTCACACTGGATGATGTATTGATGTTTACTCCCAGTGCTGCCCACCTTCCTTATAGGGTTTTGGAATTTGCAGGAACTTGCTAACCTCCCCTCACCCCTCACCCTCACCCTCACCCTCACCCCCACCCCCATCCCTTCTAGATTTTCCTCATGGGACCCCCACTTCTCCAATCACTAGCTCATTTTGTTTGACCCAATCAATACACTGCAACTTGGGTTTTGTTTTGTTTTTATTTATTCTTTTTCTTCATTTGTTTCCATAACTGGCTCAGTCAAAAATTCAAAATCACTCATGGGAGGGATTGTGGCTTGAAACTAACATCAATAGTAAGTTATCAAGATTCTCAATCAATAAGCAATCTTAGAATTGCTTTTTAGAAAACATTGAGCATGTATTAGGATATTGGTAGTTTTTCTTTTTTGTTTTGGTTTATGGTGGGTGGTTTGAGTCACTCAATTTTCAAAAGAAATATCATTTTTCATGATGGGTTTTTTCCCAAGCCATCTGAAATATGGTGTGTGATTCAACAATTCGCTTGCTGATTCCTTTATTTTCAAAAAGTGCTGCCATCATATGATTTTTAACATGGATCAATTCATCATTGAAAAGACCTATCCACTTCCTCTTATCTCATTTCACCAATGATAATCCACCCATGATTCCATCCATGCCCATACAACAAAACCAACCCTATCTCTTCATCATACCATATACAACTCTAAAAACTTAAATTCAAAAGTTTTTTTTCCCAGAAAAAGAACATAGAAATTAATTCATTTGTCCAACCAACACTTAGTCAACACACAGAAAATGGTGGCATTGGTATTCAAACACATGTACAAAAATGAGATGGAAAGAAGGCCATTTTTTTCCTACCCAAATGGGATCCACACCCATTATAGTAAATTTGCCGACATGGCACGCATAAACCCTAGGGAAAGTCAAATAAAAACAGGCCACTTGGGGGAGGGTGATTGAAGATTTGTACTACAAATATAGATTGCTTTGTTTTCTTCTGTTGCAGATAAGTATTCAATCTTCCTCACTCCATCTTCATCAACCCCCCCTTTACTACTACTTGTTACACCCAGTTGCATTATTTATATTCATATTTATATATATAATAATAATAATAAAAGAAATAAGGGATCATATGAGTCTTGTGAACGTATATCGAGGTCAATGAAGTCAACACAATGTCGATATTTGCAATTTCAATTTCCTTATTCTTATTATACAGTGGACTTTTTTGCCATTCATCACGCGTTTATGCCATTCATTGTTTTTTGATTTTCAAAGTTGGGGCTCTGCCATTGCCATGGCCGTTCCCTGAATTTGGAATTTATTGCTATTTCTCTAGAACAACCAAAGAAAAAGTCAGCATAGTAATCCGACTTTGCTGTTTGATTTATGGGGATTTCAGAATTTCATATTAAGCTTCAACCCGCCTTTGTGGGGTCTCTGAACTTCCTAACTTTTCATCATCATTCTCTTTCCTTTTCTTTTTTCTTTCTTTCTTTTTTTTTTTTTTTTTTTTTACAAATTTTGGTGGGTGTTTCAACAGTAATACTCCATAGGTTTGCGATAGTATTTGTTGAATTCATCAAGACTACGTGGCTGAATTGGCTCCTACCAAAAGTGGAAGTCTTAAATAATTGATTGATATTTGCTTAGCAAATACATTACAGCAGGAAGAATCCAGTGGTTTTTTACCAATGAGATAAGACAGATTCAGTTTATTTCTTTATTTATTTATTTATGGAATTTAAAATTTGAAATATGTGTTCATAGTCAAAATGCAAACTCAGATTTGGGAGCTTGGGTGTGGAAATATAACACACAAGCCATTAATTAGTGTATAGTTTATACTTTATACACACTAGCATTAAAGATCCAACAGTCAACTTAGGGATTAATGCTTGTTTGCTGGAGTCAAAACCCAATGCAGAATTATTATTCTGACTTCAATGATATAAACCAAATATGAGTTAGGTTGGGTAGGGTCTTCATCTGGGGTACAGTTTTTTTTCTAAATAACTAAATAAATAAAACAGGACCCAGTGACCCAATGGACCCTATGACCCAATAACCAGTGATCCCACGACCATGAAGAGAGAAAGCTTGCTAAAATATTTTTAATATTAACTTAAGTGAGGAATTTTGATGGTACTCTTCAAAGTCACAACTGGTTTAAAACCCTTTGACATTTCAGAAAACCAAGTGGGAAAGCATGGGAGATTCCTAAATTAGGCTTGAAATTAACGATAGTCTTGGACTGGCTGTTTCCGTGAAGGGTCTGAATAAGAATCTTCTTGCAGACCAAGCCCTAGTCCTTGTTTGGCTGCCGCATGCATTAAATGGAAAAATACAATCATTTTGACAATGCATATTTGTCAAACTAGTGAAAATGTATTTATTGGGATTAAATTTGAAACAGCATGAATCTGGATCCATACGTATGGACTTTCTTAACATAAATGCATCTGTATTTTTCAGTTTCCATAAATTGCTCAATGTCAAACAGTATTTTTGCAGTTTCATTTCATATACCAGTATAAGGGGGAAGCACCTGAAAAGGAATAGATTAAGCATATTCCGAACTAGCATAATGATTTCAAATCGAAATCCAGCCTGCAAAAGCCATGGGTTCACCTCCATCAAAATGGGAAGAATCATACACTGAATATTTTCGTGTTTCTACCACGTTTTCTTTTATTTATGTATCAACAACATATGCACATGTAAGTAGGTTAAAAACAAGCACAAGTAGCTAAGCAAAGGACTACGGAAGTGGTGATCGTCTTCCACTTAGTAGAGCCAGATGCCAGCAGGGGCATTCCAAAAAACGTACTATTAACCAAAGAAATACACTGGAAAAAAGCTTGTAAACTTTATCTCTATAATCCCGAGAGTTCCACCAATCTGTCCACGGAATTGAGATAAGGATGAATGAAACAAGAGGGATAATGGGTCTGGGCCCGCTAGATATAAATATGTCTATCATTTACATGCATTGAAACTCAGATTCCGATCATATATTCATCAAATGCTGAAAATTTTGGTATGATACATTGGGGAACATATGACTTTTTTGGTTCATTCAAGAACCCACAAAGGTACATTGCATTTTACAGACAATGTGGCTTCCCAAGACCCCATTCAGGGATGAATTGCTGAAAAAAGCCAAACCTATGAAGTCATTTCGTTATAAAGCAGTGTTGCCACTCATTGCATGTGTATCTGAATGTGATTTGTATTGTTGCAGTTCGTGGCCTCTCTCTCTCTCTCTACACCATCTTTGTAATCTAAGAACTGTCAAAATCATTATTTCTCCTTTTCAAGAAGACTCTGATTGCAGATTCAAAGTAGATGGGAATCCTTTTGCATGTTGGCTCTCCATTTCAAGAAGCATTAAGGACTTCTGTCTCTGATACTTGTTTCTCTTTGCAGCTAGTGCTGAAAAAAAAACGTAAAAACACAGCGTAATAGTAAGTATCAATGGAGTAACCAAACATAATGTTCAATTATCCTGGCTTGCAAGTGAATCCTGTTCAATTAAAAAAAAAAAAAAAAGAAAAAATGGAGCTAGCACTTAAAGAAAGTAATCTAACTGCAAATGTTGCCCCATTTATGGATCCCTATCATCCTTAGCTTTTAGGGGCTTAACAGACTTATCATACCAGCCTAATAAATCCATTTCATATATTTGTCCTTTATATTTTCCGCTAGATATATGATAGTTACTTTTAACAATTTAAGAAACAGAATTGAAAAAAAAAAACCTGGAACACTTTAACGTCACTAGAGTCTAGAGGTCTCAGCTTGCAAATTAAGACAGCCTACCAAATATGTATCTCAATCCATCTTACCATACAGAATGTCAATGTCTATAAGGGACCGATCAGGAAGCACACCCCAGATATAAGACCATAAGGGATGTCTTGTAAAGCAATGATGCAATTTTTAGGGTACCAGATTTTTTGGGGCTTCATCAGATGAAGACGAGAAATACAAGGTGGAAGTAGTTCTGGACAATGACAGCATAGTTAGCATTGTTTCTTAGGTGATATTAGCGTGTACAAAACTACAACATGCATGGCACCAAGGTGATCATCATGAAGTCTGGACAGATGCTTCCAAATCAACAGGGAACCTGAGAATTATGGAAGCTGAATTTTAATTTATGTTTGCTAAATGAATACTGGGTTGAGAGCTTCAGAATACAATCGTTGCACTGCTGCTCTACCAAATTGAGGTCTATATATGAAGGAAACTTCATATTCTATATTTCAATGTCCTTTTATGTATAATTATATCCAGGTTCCAGTTTTTACAGCGAAGGATAAAACTTTCAGACATTTTTTTGCCAAAGAACTTTAATCAACTGTTTCACTAATGAAAATTTAGACGACTTATATGTAGAGTAAGAGTGCTAATGATACAAAATGAGAATCATTTGCAGTGTGGCGTGTTATAGCCTATTTAGAGGTCTATGATGGTTTCCAAGTGTAAATTTTAGTGTATTTTATATGTTAGCTCGTGTAGTTCAAAGTTCACCTTAAATTTATTATACCGTATCATTTGCAGTTCAGAACTTAGGAGAATATTAAGTCTTCAAGCAAGAGGAGTCAAAATCAAGTTTACTGGTGCCATATTAATGGGTCTTTTTTTTTTCCAAGGATCACAAGTTGATACAGAAAGAGATTGGTTTGTGTGTCTGGCTGAATGAATTTATCCAATCTTCAGAGAACTTTTCATTCTTTGGATTCTTCAAGTTTAACTATTTGGTCTAGGAAATTACTAAAGAAAGAATAAAAATTGTCAACAAAAATTATGTTTTAAAGTTTGGTTTTCCTACACAGAATAGGAAATAAAATAAAATATAATTAAATTTTAATAGAAAATTATGTATTTTCAAATTATTTAATCTTTATAAAAAAATAAAATAAGTTACTGAATTTGAACAAACATAAAAAATAATTTGTTGACTTTTACATTTTTTTTTTTTAATTTTCCTATACTTTTTCTATTTTATTTTCTTTCCTTCGCATTTTTTCTTAATTTTTCGGGGAACCAAGCATAGCCTTAGATTCATATTTTTCATGCAGGATTTTTCTAATCTTGTGGAGGATTACCTGATTAAAATCCTTAGGTTAGCAACATCCATATCAGACAATAGGAAAGATTAAATGACAGCACAATGCAATATCTACAAGCAGATGCAACAAATAGAACCAGAAGACAGTAGATGGTCAGTACTCCCTTGAGATCAAACTTACACATTAAATCTTGGGGTAGACCAAAGTCATAATCATTATTCCCTCTCCTGATGCAGCATATGTATATCACCAATAGCAGCACACAAAAGATAAACGAACATGCTAGGCCAATTGCAACTTTACCACCAGTGGATAAGCTGCCATGATCCCAGAACAAGGGACATGATGGCAGAGGTGAAACACCACACAAGGCTTTGTTACCTAAGAGACTGGACATGAAAAGTTGAGCTCATTAAGAAAGAGAACTGCAATTAAAAGTGTGATTTCAAAGGATTCATAGAAGAAAAGATATTGCTACTGTAGCATCTGTTGCATGTAAATGATACTGCATTCATTTCTTGATTGATATCATTTGCACTGCCTCTTGTATTGCAGAAGATATAACACAAATATTTATCACAATTGTCATTTTTATATTGTTACTGACTTTTTTCCGTAGTAGCAATTTATCACAATTTTCATTTTCATATTGTTAGAGACTTTTTTCCGTAGTGCTACGACAGTTTGTAATAGTTATGTTAAACCCACTTGGATTTGTTTACAAACAACCATGGCAAGTATACAAAGTATTCAACCCAAAGTTTCATACATTTTCTAGGCATGTCCTGGTAAAACTTAAAGCAATTGGGTTGATATGATTAGCATTGAAATATGTATCAGTTTCAAAGTATGTAAATTAGGAAAATCCATTTGCAAGTTAATTTTACAGATCACAGCGTTTGAAAGTAAATGGAAAATGTTTTGTCTACGAGGGAAACAAGAACATCATTACAGAAAGAATTATAATAAAAAAACATCATTAAAAATATCAGCTTAGAGAAATGGCACAGAATACTAATTGGAAGTTTTTGGTGCTACTGGCTAGATGAGAAAGCAAAAAAGGTTCCTGCAGAGTACTAATTTGAAGTTAGAAAAATATGGGTGTCTTGGTCATTGGGAGGGAAAAGAAAAAGGAAAGAAATATAGCAAAAAGAATGCACAACATTTCAGCATTTATTAATGTTTTCTTTGATGGATTCATTTCTTTAATGCTTACATGAACAAAGAACCAAAAAAATACATATCCTGAAAAGCTTTGATAGATTTCTCCTCCTTACAATAATAAAGTTGCACACAAATCTTTTAGCAGGCATTTCCAAGGCCAATCTTAAACCATACATTAACTCTATTGGAATTGAAGCTTTATGCTGGGAGCCACTATCTTGAGAGTACTTTCTTAGACAATGATCATTGTCTAGAGAAGTTAAATAGAGGTCAGGAAGCTTCCATTTTTCATGTTTGAAGCATTACTTTCAGAAAAAAGAACAGGAAAAAAAAAAAAAAAAACCACAAAGAGTTTGAAGGAGATAGAACCATGCAGCACTGAAGATTTGGTAAAATTAAAATTAACAAGAGGAACCAACACCAGGCAAGTGAATCTTAAAATTAGACAGTAAGAAAATGTGAAACCTTTATTTAGAGATTAACATGGATAACAAAGTGAAGACCAAAGGGTAAATTGAAGCATCCCCCACTAGTACTGGAAAGATTCAAGATTTCAATGTGGTGAACAAAGATCTGAATTCAATAGCCTTTCATATGATCCAATGTAAGGGAAATAATAGACCACATGTCAAGATTGAAAGTGAGGGGGTAATTCCAAGGCAGAAAAAGTGACAGGAGACACAGTGGCATTCTCCCAAATATACTGTGAAGTAAACAGGGGGCAGAAATGGGGGTAGGTTGATGCATTTGATTGCTTATCTTTTAGAAAGATATGCATGCCTGGAAAGACCTTTCAAGAAGAGCATGGACTTGTCCATAACCTAGGAGACAGAGCATCGGACTGAATCGACATCAATGACTTCCATTTCATCAATTGGTAGGAAAATCATATATAAAAGATCACAGAAAAGTTCTAAACAGCAAGGTTTGAGGTAGACCTTCCTTCCAACCAGTCTTTATTTATGTACAAAAATTGTATTCACTATATCAACACCACCACCCCCAAAAACACATTTTATGCTTTAGACAATAATTTGATTTGAATCGCAAGTTCAAGTTTAATAATACATTTTTAAATACTATAATGGCATTGATAAGAAGTTTCCAGAACTTCAGTTCAAAACATTTCAACGTTCAAGAGTATAGTGACAAGTTGAATTCCTACTGGAAAATTAACTTCCTAAATATAAACTAGTGTTCCCAAAGTGTCACTTAAGTCATGTGATCTGCAAAATGCAAAAAGAATCAAATATTGAATATCTAAGCCAGACTTCAAATGTAAACCATTAGATAGCAGTAGGCAACAGAAGAGAATAAGCAAGCTAAATAAAAACTAACTTAGCCAGCAAAATTAAAGTACAACGTACTCAATAGATCCACCATGTACACCAACTGAAAAAAGATCGTCCGGTACCCTCCCTTCCAATAAATTATCATTCAATAGCCTGATATAGGAGAAAAAATATATATATTAACAAAAAAACAAAAAACAAAATATGACACAAAAGAACAAAAAATGATACAAAATATCTCATGTTTAATCAATATGCAAGCTTTACTTAATTGTAAAGCATGCTTTTAATCGAGCTTCTTAAGAGTTAAATTAGACAGCTCATTGCCTTTTTTCCTTCTGGATGGCAAACAGTTTTTATTCAGTACGAGTGTAGAACTTGAGAGAAGGTCAGCAGAGAATCACCCAGAACTGGATCAACAAGAGATGGTATAATGGTCTTTTTATTAATCTATTTCTTTGTAGTTATTGTTATACAAGAACTTGTTACTGCAAACAATCCCAACTAGTCTAGTTTATGCAGTGATTCAACTCTTGACAGAAATCCTGCTGGTTGAGTATATAAGAGCATAAACCATGGTTGAAATCCCTACTTTTATCCAAATATGAATCTAAGAAAGCAAAGGAGCACTAACAGGTACAAGCATATATACTTACACAAGCTGAAGACTTGAAGAAGCAAGACTTTCTGGTATGGACCCAGAGAGCTGATTATTTGACAAATCCCTGCAAAAGAAATAAGAAAAATCATTAAGCCCTTGAGGCCTAGCTCAACTGCTAAAAGCTTGGTGTGGACTAGTAAGGCTCTAGATTCAACTCCCAATGAGGGTAAAAAAAGAGTTCTATAAACAAAAAAGGCAATAAGAAAAACTTAGAGATCTCAATGGTGGTGTCCAGGAATAGGGTGAAATAACCTAAAGTCCCAAATGAAAGAGGAAACAAGTTAGCACCTCATTTATTTATTTATTTATTTTGATAGATAATTTTTTTTTTGTTCATACCAAGACTTGAACTTAGAACCTCCCATAGCCCCATCACATCCCTTTACCACTTGAGCCATGCCTCAAGGGCAAGTTAGCATTTCATTTATCATTTCAATTTAAAGTATTAGTCAATCAAATAATAGGGAGTAACTAGGTCGGTTAGAAAATAAATGAATTGCTAGTTGTAGATTTTTTATTTTTTTATTTTGATAACCATGGGTGTTTTGGCTAGCTTGCATGCACCTCGAATAATCCCATGGGCCCTAAAGTTAATGGCCGTGTAAATTCTCCACTGGCCCTAAGGGGACGAGAACTGGTGACCATTGGGAACAAACCCAAGGTTGAACCAATTGATCTACCTTTAAGGGTTTTGCTAGTCGTAGAATATTAGTAATTTTTTTCTTTTTACTGGGTCCATAGATAAAAAGCCTACTTTCTTGCAATAACAAGGTGCATTCAAGTATGAAATTTAATCTTGGATATGCAGCATCCTAATTTTTTAACCATCCAAAGTCTCAATATGTTTCAAAATCAAGAAATTCATACCCCTAAAGCAAAATAAGCTACAAATAAGATCAATTGAAATGGTCCCTCTACGACCAAAATTCAAGCTATTTGATCAAGATTAGAAATGTTTGCTCGTGCATGTGACAGTGTGTTTATTTCAATAGAGCTGAGACCATGGAACAATCGCTGTGAAGAGGAGAAAAAGTGATTAAAAAACTTATGGCAAGATTGCTAAAAGCACATAAAACATTTTAGTTAAGAAATGAAAAGCGATTATTAATGAAAATCATGCAACAAGAAGTCAGTTGAAATCCCAATATAGATGCTTAACTAATTGTGCACGACAAAAAAAATATCACAATAAGTAAAAGTTCTAATAAAATACTGTACCAAAAGCATGTGGTACAAGAAACCTGCAATACTTACAATCTTGCTAGAGACTTCTGACCCAGCCCAGATGGTATTGTACCTTCCAAAAAATTGGAACTCAGATTTCTGTAAGAAAAAGAGAAACATTTCTATATGGTTAAACCAATGCAAAAAAGGACATAATAACATGTATATATGCTTGAATAGAATTTTTAATACAAGAAACACAAATAAACATTGCAACTTAAAAAATCAACAAAATTAAATAAAAAATGTAGTATACTTTAAAAATAATAATACCAGTGAAAAAATAATATTAATATGATTGTTTTTGGGAGGATTTCTCATCGTTCTTTTGTACTTTTTAAATCCTTATTTAATATATCACATTGTTGTTTGTATTACTACTACTAATACTAATACTGCTACTAATACTAATTATAATAATAATAATAATATATTATGGAACTCTTTAAAATATATTATGGAACTCTTGGTATAGAAAAAATGACCATTAATTATTACCATCTGTTTATGAATGCATGACCAACCATCTCTATAGACCTTCATATTTAGGTGGCTTAGATGCTATGGAATTTCACATTCTCCTTTTTTGGATAATTTAGGCCATGATATGGTAAATGAAATATAGATGTTCACATAGAATAGCAAAATGAGACTTTGGTCTTTTTTTCTTGCCACAATGTCGGGAAAAGGCATAATAGGGCAGCCATCCACACTTTTTTTGCATTTTTACCCACAAAAGATCCATGTCAATGATACGATCCCACATTGGTTCCACACAAGAGTGTGGAGTGGTACTTAAGTTTGATGGGTTCTCCCACCTAATAGGCTAGTCTTTTTGAGCTGGCCTTCCATCAAGCTTAGGTACTTATCATCGGGTGATTTACTGAGCCGATAATGCAAAGTGGTAGGTAATTTACCTAGGAAAGAGCTACCCGAATAGCAGGCCACCCGGCATACCTAAAGGTGGGTCCGGAGTGAATGTTACCAAGAGTGTGAGCCACCCAGAGTTAATACCCGTCCGCTGCATCATCCTGGCTTCTGGCGGCATGTGGAATGATACGACCCCACACTCTGCTCCACACAAGAGTGTAGAGTGGTATTTAAGCTCGATGGGTTCTCCCACCTAATAGGCCAGCATGGTCGGGCCTTCGACTGGGCTCGTACCCCACCACAGGCTCTAATGAGAGTTGGCACGCAGCCGGAGGGCTACTTGGAGAAAGGCTACCAGGTCCTAAAAGTATCCGGAGCTAATGCTAGCCGCAGTGTGAGCCACCCGCGCAGTGAATGCCATCCGCGACGCCCGCCTCAAGGGGCATGAAATGATACTGACATTACATTCTGCCCACACAAGAGTGTGGGGTGGTACTTAAGCCGATGGGTTCTCCACCTATCAAACTAGTCTTTTTGGGCTGAGCTTCCACAAGCTCAGCACCCATCACCAACCAATAAGAGCTCTATTAATCAAAGGGAAGACGCACTTCACACCAAAAAAAGGGAAAAAAATGGGAAAAAAATCTCCACAACACCCTAACCTTTGAGCAATGAACTAAAGTACACATCACTAGCCTATTCCACAACACAACATAGTAATTATCTATTAGCAAGGGCTCTTCTTCTCTGTAATTGATTTAACATCAATATTGTACCCCATGAAGCTTCCCACGCAAAAAATCCTACCTTGTTGGGAACAAAAGAGCTCCAAATGATACTATTAAGAAATAACATGATAGAGCACCTTGCAGAGCTAGGAAATGAATTGAGGGGCAAAATACGAGAATATATTTAGAGGGGGACAAAATTTAACGAAGTTATCATACAGCATAGTGTAATGAATGAGATCCTTTCAATCCCCTTAGTGTCAACTTTTTAGAAAAAATTTCAGGGGGGACAAGTGCCACTCATGACAATCAAGTGGCTCAACCCTTGATTGAAGAAAAGTTTAAAGGCAACCCCTCCCCTCCACATCTCTTTTGGTTCTATGCAGTAGTCAGAACATCAAATCTCTAAGCAAGTGAGGCTCCCCATGGGGAACTTGAAGTTAATGATGATAAAAACCTTGTATTTTGGGTTATGAATTATGGAGGAAAAGAAGGCCTTTTATTTTTAATTGAAAAAGAAAAAGAAAAAGCTTTAAGCTCTTTAACATACTGAGGTACATTCATCTAGGTCTTTGCTAAACTTCTTATGTACAGAATATTTTTCTTTTTTTTTCTATGAACTGAAAACAAAAAAGAGAAATCAAAGGGTTGATCTACTTATGAAATAACCATGCAATTAGAAATGAAGAATAGAGGGAGAGAGAAATCTGGTCCTTTGCACCTATTAAAAAAAAAAAAAGAAGTGGTCCTTTGCAGTTAGAGGTAGCAATATTGCATATATATAGGGTTGTCCATTTAGAAGTATCAACAAAGAGATAGCATGGATTGCCAACATTTGATGGAAATCGTTAATTGTCCATCCTACTGCGTCTAGAGCAACATACTTTTTGTTGGATCAAGTTTTGACCATCTCATTTGAAAACCAACCAGTATTCAATAAAAGTAGGTCAAACTTTCTGCCATTCAGCAATACATCACAGGTATATTCTAAGAGGCATTAACATATGCATACATTAGGTATAAGATTATACAGGAATCTAGGACAACATACTTCTTGTTGGATCACGCTTCGACTTTCTCATTTGAAAGGTAATTGGAGTTCGATGATCATATGTCAAACCCTATGGCATTCGACATCATGCAAAGCTTATTCTGAGAGTCATCTGTCAAGTGCCCCTCTAATTGTTAAAAATGGAGTCTTGCTAAACATTTACATGCATGGGCATCTAGAACAACAAGCATTTTGTTGCATCTTATATGAAGTTTGTTACAATATTGTAGAATTAGAAACTAGTTGGGAAAAGGAAACATGTAGAGTTAGGAAACTTCATATTATTTTCTATTCGATTTAAGGATTGTCTTGTATATAAATGGGTTATTTGTTATCAATGAAATACACAATTTTTCCTTCAATTAATTCTGATTACAAGGTATCAAAGCTAGGTTTTGAATTTGACCTAGAAAAAGGTAAATTTTTGAGAGAATTTTCGAAAGAACAAGAGAAGAGGAGAAGGGTCGTGGGGTGTTTCTTTGAAACACCAACTTCAAGGGCACGTGGGGTGACACTGCCCAACTGAGGAGGAGCGTCGGCCATCGCCACCGCCGCCGTTGACCACCACCACCAAGTCCGATGGCCGGAAACCCAACACGTGAGCCACATGTATCGATATTGTGTTTTTGCCCTGTTTCACACGCACCACGTGTGAGGGCATGTGACATACCCTCCGGCAACACGCCTCTCCAAAGATCGCCACCGATACCCTCCCACCACTTGCTTCCCTTTGTCCAATGCTCCGCAATAAGTTTTCAAAAAGATTGTGTCCGGAGCAACTATGTTTTCCTAGGGTTTCTTCCTACTTTCCTTGATTCCTTCAAGATTCAGTAACATTAAGAGGTCATATGTGGTTTTTAGGACCCAAATACATTCAAGTGGTGTTTTTCGTGGAAAGGTGGTCCTTTTGCTTGAAATATCCTATTTTTCAGATTTTCAGAGACTTATTTGAGTTAGATCTGCTTTTATGACTAACAAGAAACCATCAGGAGGAGTTGGGTGTCATTATTGCCATAAATCAAGACATGTAAACTAGAACTGTAGGAAGTTGCAAAATAAACATAAAAGATTTCAGTCTGGTAATTATCAAAAATCACTTCAGTATGCATCTACTTCTAACACTACACTCGTTGAGTCAGGTAAAACCAACACATGTTTTATTTCCTCTTCCTCCACATGGGTCATCACCTCGGAGCTGCACTGCCATGACAGTAACTCTAGTTTATTTACTACGTTTCATTCTCACCCTTCTCCCCTCCACTGCTACTCCCAGAGACAGTCAACATCTTGGTAATCCAGTCGTTACAATTCATCTCACTCCTCTAATCACTTAGACCTATATTCTCAGTTTACCACAATTTTATTTCAATTTAATTTCTGTGAGTAAACTCACTCGTACACTTAATTGCAGTATCTCATTCTTCCCTAATTATTGTCTGATTCAGGATCATTCGACGAAGCGGATTATTGGTAGAGGACGCGAGTTTAGGGTCTCTACATCCTTGAGATAGAGGTGCCAAAGTATGTTGCTTGTTTTGGAGTTGTTACCTCATTCGAATTACATTGTCGCCTGGATCATCCTTCTCTCTCCAAGCAGTTGGGTTATATCCCCGCATTCTGGGGCCATCCTCATTGAACCTGTGAGTCGCACAATATAAACTTCATCAGGTGCATTCGAGTCCTAGGAGTTACTAAACGAAGCCCCGCCCTTTGAGTTAGTTCATTCCGATGTTCGGGGGTTCTGTCCGCCATAAGTTCCCATCGGGTTTGAAGTATTTCCTCATATTTTCTGACAATTTCTCTCGTGTCACTTAGCTTTATCTAATGAAAAGTCGTTATGAGTTTTTTTTTCTCATGTTAGTGCCTTTTGTGTTTAAATTCAAACACAATTCCATGTCTCTATTCAAACATTGAGAAGTGATAATGCCAAGGAATATTTGTCGTAACCTTTTTAGTCCTTCATGTTACAACATGGGATTCTCCATCAGACCTCGTGTGTTGATACACCCTCTAAGAATGGGGTAACTGAGAGAAATAATAGACATCTTCTTGAGACTGTCCAGACCCTTTTGTTCCATATGAATGTCCCTAAACATTTTTGGGCCGATGCAATTTCCACAACTTATTTTTTTTATTAATAGGAGGTCCTCGTCGGTTCTTAATTAGGCTACTCCTTACCACTAGTTGTTTCCAAATAATTTGTTGTTCCCTATTGATCCCAAGGTATTTGGATGCACATGCTTTGTTTGAGATGTCCGTCCTCAAGTCTCTAAACTTGATCCAAAGTCCTTAAAGTATATCTTTGTGGGATACCTCGTGCTGTACAAAGGTGAAGTGCTATCATCTCCACTCTTCGATCAAGCATTTCAGGTCCATTGATGTTACATTATTTGAGACTACCTTGTTTTCCCTTTCTTCTCCCCTGCACTAGAGGGGGATGATGATTTATTAGGTGGACACTCATTAACTCATCTACCCTACTTCACTCCCGTTCATAAACCTCCTCATTACCTCGTGCATATTCTCGATGCCGTAACCCTCCAAGCCTCTAGTCTAATAACCGACTACTTCATCATCGATCCAATCCACGATGATCTTCCGATCGCTTCCAGAACGTAGTTACGCATGCTCACCCATTCCCTTTGTTTGTTTCCTATAACCATCTTGGCGCCTCCTTGTTCCTTTATTGCATCTCTTGATTCTATCTCTTCCAACTCCGTCTATGAGGCTTTATCTCACCCTGGTTGGCGCAGTGCTATGGTGGATGAAATGCGCTTTAGATGACAATGGTACAGAGACTTAGCTTTACCACCGGAAAGAAGGCTATTGGTTATCAAGTGGATGTTTGCAAAGTTTAACTGGCGGGTCTTTTCGACAAGGTTCGTCGGTTACTAAGGGCTGTGCTGGTACTACGTTGATTATTCCGAGCATTTTTCTCCCGGTAGCAAAGTTCGATATCCGCCATTCGCGATTTCTCTTATCGCTTTTATGACTGACTCAGATCAACTCTACATCGTTAATGCATTTCACATGAGATCTCTTCAGAGTTGTGCCATACGGAGCAACCTCCGTATTCATAGGTAGGGGAATAAGGAAGGTAAAGGTCATTCCTTCGAAAATCCCAGATGGTCTAAAACAGGTCCCAGGCTTGGTTTAGCAAATCCGCTAGGCGCCTGAGACATTCAAGATGCCAGCACACGGTCCGACCACTTTGTCTTCTCATAAAAATTCTCTGGGCCCCTTATTATTCCACTCAGAATAGAGATTGTATTTATATCACATCATCGGAGTCGACTTGGGTGTCGATATATCTCTTAAACTTTCATCACGCTAATTTCACACAAATAATTTAGGAATGTTGAAGTATTTCTTGGGTGATGAAGTCATGAGAAGTAAGCAGAGAATTTTGCTATCTCAACGGAAATATGTTCTCAATTTGTTATCTGAGACAGAGAAATTGGGTGTCAAACCGTGTAATACTCCTATGACTCCTAATGTGTAGATCACTAAGAAAGGAGACCTATTTGAAGACCTTGAGAGATACTGAAGACTGGTTGGGAAATTGAATTATCTTACAAAGAACTCGCCTGATATCATGAGAACCGGGCAGTTATTTTGAGTCAAAGATATGTCATCTCTCACCATCAGTCATTAGGCAACTGTAAAGCATATCCTATTCTATTTGAAAGAAGCTCGACTTGAATATTGTATACAGCTGATGGGCATGCCATAATTGGATTGTCTTTTCCTACGATTTGCAAGAATCACAAGAAGATAGAAGACCCACCTTAGGATATTGTGCCTTTTTTGAAGGAAATCTGATTTCATGGAAGACGAATAAGCAAAGTGTTTTTTTTTTTTTTTTGATAAGTAAAAACATATTTTTAGAAAGGGCCGGAGTGTTTTTGTGGCCATGAAAACAAGAGAGAAAGCTACTCCTTACATGCCAACCAAAAGGAGACAACATCCCTCAAAAAACACCTTAAGAGCCCACCCAATCAAAGAAATGAAGAAGGCTCAAGGGCCATCAATAAAATATACCTTGGTCTCCGACCAAAAAAGACGTACAAAAGAAGACTTTAATCTTTGTATAGACAAAACCTCATCCCTAAATACAATACCGTTCCGAGCCTTCCAAACCTACCAAAAGATGCATAAGGGACCCGCCTTCCAAACTTTTCATCTATCTTTTGCAAGTAAAGAACCCTTCCAACCCAAGAGGGAATCCCTAACCGAAGAGAGCAAAACCCAACAGACAACAAATAAAGAGAAAAGAAAATCCCATGTGACCTCATTGTAATAAAGGAAGGAGGAGCAGCCCACAATTTCTTCAATTCTTTGACAAAGGGGACAATCTACAAGAGAGAAACCCCTTCTATTCAGCTAATCAAAAGTTAGGATCTTTCCCTAAGAAGCCTCCCAAGCAAAGAAAGACACCTTTGGTTGAACACAATTCTTCCATATACACTTCCAAGGAAATGAGATGACGGATCTTTGTTGTAACATGTTGTACATAGACTTAACGAAAAACATACCATCCTTAGCCCCCATCCAACGAATTGTATCTTCCACTCCCTCAGTCACTCTTTTCTTCCATATTCGGCCCAAAAAACTCTCAACATCCTCCATCTCCCAATCATTAAAAGAACGAGAGAAAATGGGATTCCAACAACCTCCACCATACTCATAACTCCACAAATCCCCCACCCAAGCCTCCTTTGCCATAGCATGAGAAAACAAAGAGGGGAAAGCAACATCCAAAGGCAAATCACCACACCATCTATCCTTCCGTAATCACCCTCTACCATCCCCCCATTCAAGAAAAACTACTACCAAGTAACCCCATTTCCTCAAAGTTTTCCATAACCCCACCCTAAAACCCTCCCTTGGATTACAAGAAACCCACCCCCCTTCCTCCAGCCATATTTTCCTCTAATAACCTCAATCCACCAAGCCCCTTTTTCGTTTGCAAACTGCCAACTCCATTTACAAGGAAAAGCTTTGTTCATGATAGACAAGTTTTTCACTCCAAGACCCCCATTCCTCCTCTCCAAACAAATAGTGTCCTGATCTTGACTAAGTGGGTTAACTGAGCTCCTCCACCTACGTAAAATCTCCTTTCTGATATGATCCGCCTCAACTTAAACTAATTCAGAAGTGGCAAACACACAAGATAAAGAGGTAAGCTAGATAGAGTGCTCTTAATTAATGTGATTCTTCTGTCCTTTGAAATTGTGAAGAAATATAAGAAAATGATGCATTTCTTATTGAAAATGAATGAGTCCATATTACATAGTATAGAAACACCTATATATATACAAAAGAATGGAATAAACTAGAGGATATTCTAAGAATATCCTAGGGAATAAACCATAGGATAGGATATTGTAAGAATATCCTAGGGAATAAATAAGATGATATTCTAAGAATATCCTATGATTCTCAACTCTCCTTCAAGCTGGAGTATATAGGTTATATGCACCAAGCTTGTTATAAAGGTGTACTTAATCCTATCCGATGCCGACGGCAATGCAACACCCGAAGTGTTCCACGATGGAGTTTATGTGATCCGACTGAGAAGATCCGCTGGAGGAGATCCAATTGAGAAGATCCGTCAAGAGATATCGACTGTAAGATCCGCTTCTAAGAGATATCGACTCAAGATCCATCGTGAGGAGATCCAACAGAAGATCCGATTGAGAAGATCCATCAGAGGAGATCCGACTAAGAAGATCCGTCGGAGGAGATCCGACTGAGAAGGTTCTGCTGGAGATCCGACTAAGAAGATCCGTCGGAGGAGAGGGCTCACTCTAGAACCAACCATGGCTCTGATACCATGCGGCAAATATCATGCTAAACGACGCTCTTATCAAAATGAACGAGTGAGTCCATATTACATAGTATAGAGACACCTATATATATACAAAAGAATAGAATAAATCAAAGGACATTCTAAGAATATCCTAAGGAATAAACCATAGGATAGGATATTCTAAGAATATCCTAGGGAATAAATCAAAGGATATTCTAAGAATATCCTATGATTCTCAACATAAATATATTGTCTTTTCCATAAAGCCAACTTTTTCCTGAAGCGCTCTTCCATGCCATCCCAAATAGCCATAGATTTACATTGAGCACCCAAAGAAAACCTTAGATAGGTGGTGGGGAGATTACCCATCTTGCAACCCAGCTCATCGACTAACACTTCTACATTAGAGACCCTTCCCACTGGAAACAACTTGCTCTTCTCCAGATTAATCTTTAAACCAGAACAAGCCTCAAACAACATTAACAACCAACAAAGATAGGTTAATTGATCTTGAGACGCCTCACAAAAAATCAAGGTGTCGCTGAAAGTAGATAGGAGGACTCTCTCCCGCGTCCCTTCCCCTCACTGACAGTCACAAAACCTCCACTAACTGCTTTCTCAATCATCTGACTAAAGGCTTCCATAACAATCACAAAAAGATAAGGGGAAAGTGGATCCCCCTGCCTCAAACCTCTAGCTCCTAAAAAAACCTAAGGGAGTACCATTGATCAGCACAGAGAAGCAAGCAGTGGAGATGCACCATCTGATCCAACTTATCCACTTCTCACCAAAACCCATTTTCTCCATGACCCAACAAAGGAAAGACCAATCCACATGGTCATAAGCTTTCTCTATATCCAGCTTACAGAGAATGAAACCTCCATTGCTTCTTAGAATGGAATCAATAGCTTCATTTGCCACAAGCACAACATCCAGAATCTGTCTGCCTTCCAAAAAGGCATTTTAGGTTTTCGAAATTACCTTTGTCAACACCTTTTTAAGCTTATTTGCAAAGACTTTTGTCAACCATTTATACAAACCCCCCACAAGACTTATAGGTCTAAAGTCGTTTAGATCTTTTGCACCCCCTATCTTCGGGATCAAAACAACAAAGGTAGCATTAATGCTTCTTACGAACTGGCCATGTTCAAAAAAATCCTTAAAAAAACTCATAACCTTAGTTTTAACAAAAGCCCACGAGCTTTGCCAAAAAGCCATAGAGAAACCATCGGGACCATGGGCTTTATCACGACTAAACTCACCTAAAAAAAGGGTCTCCTCTTAATAGTGAGGCCTAAAAAGGTCCAACCAAAAAAGATAAACCCATAAAACGGCCACACTCCTCGGGCGTAGGAGCAAACCCTGAAAGGCCCAAACCACCTGATCCTCCAACCCAACACCCTCAATGAACCAATCACCATTGATCTTCAACCTGGACATATGATTTCTTCATCTATGGGCGTTTGCCATCTTTTGGAAAAACCTTGTATTTGTATCCCCCTCATTCAACCATACCTCCCTAGACTTTTGTCTCCAAGAGATCTCTTCAAGCAACGCCCACTTTTTGTACTCCCCCCTCGCTTCCTCCCTTTCTCCCAACTTAGACATTGTGAGAGAGAGGTCATTCTCCACTTCATCCCAAGCAGCAATGCAGTTCAAAGCCCCTTTTTTCTTCTATACAACATTTCCAAAAATCTCACGATTCCAAAATTTTAGCATCGGTTTCAAAGCCTTCAACTTCTCCATTAGGATAAAACTCGCAGAACCTTGGAAAGACCACCCTACCCACCAATCTTGTAAAATGGACAAGAACCCCTCCTCCTTCAACTACATATTTTTTAACCTAAAAGGAGTTGCCCCTCTCCTCATACCTCCACCATCAAGAAGAATAGGGTGATGATCCAACGTAGGCCTTGAGAGCAAACTTTGAACCGAGCCACTGAAAAGTACCTCCCACTCTTCAGAAATTAAAAAACGATCCAATCTAGACTTTATTTGATTGTTTCGACCCCCACTCCACGTGAAAATCCCACCTTGTAAAGGCAAGTCCCTCAATTCCAAATCCTCCAAAACCTCAGAAAACCTTCTCATAGCTGAATTTAAACTACCTCCTTTTCTGCATTCTTCTAGGAACCTAATTGCATTGAAATCCCCAGCCACACACCACGGTCCCCCCCAAAGGCCTCTGATTACCCCAAATTCCACCTAGAAATCTTCTCTATCTTGCGTCCTTGTGGGTCCATAAACCCCTGTAAAACACCAGGCAATATTATCCTCCATATTCTTGAAACGACACGAAACATAAACAATTACTCAAGTCTCAGAATCGAAGCGCACTTTATCGTCCTAAAACAACAATACCACCCAACACCCTTCGTAATTTGATTCCCCACTCAGAATCCTTATCCCTCCTCATCGTCACCAAACACCTCACCATGGCCCCAAAGATCCACGTAAAGATAAGAAGTAAAGCCCTGACACCCCAAGACAAGAAAAAACAGGATTAGAATGGAACTTGGATATGCTATTTTCTATGATGTCAAAACCAAGCTCAAAACCTTTTGCGATAGAGATCTCCTGCTCCAACTCCAAAGCACCACTCCCTTCGACCACTACCAGACTAAGAGCCCTAGCTTCAGGAGGGTTCTTTAAGATCTTTAGGCTTGAGATAGAGAGTTGGGCCTCTTTGGGCCTGGACTCTACTTCCTTTGGCTCACCAACATCAAACTTAAAGCCCGATTCAAAAACAGTTGGCCCACCCAAGATAAGGGCTAAACTTCACTTAACCCCAGTCTTTCACAAGATCCAACAAGACCTCAAAATCCATTAAGCCCGATCTCATAACCCCACGATCCTTTGAGCCCCCCTCTTCCAACCTCTCAACCCCATAGTCCAAAGAATTTGAACCAACACCGCAGGCGGCCTTTGGCCCAATGAGCAAATGAGCCCTAGCACCTACAATGAGCACATTAGTCCTAATTTGGGGGACTCCGCACTTCATCCGTTCCTCGATTTTCTCAATACTGTAAGTCTTCACTCGTAATCTCCCTTCATCTACTCTCCCATCTTTTCGTGACCGCTTCATCATTATTTTTCTCAAGAAAGACCAATTGTGGCTCAGCTGGGTGGTGAAGGAACCTCCATCTTCTTCCTCCTCACTGTAAATGTGTGTTCTCTCTGCCCTTCGATGGAAAACCTCAGGCTCTCGCCGCAACTCTCACTAAATTTGAAGTTCAAAGCTCCTCACCCCCTCTAGGATGTTAACGACACTAGGTTTCACCTTCCCCTCCGCCTTCACTGGTATTCTGGCCCATAGAACTTTTGTTCTTAGGGTTGTTGCTTTGTCAATGGCTAGGAACCCCCCACAGTTGTCACCAATCTTCTTCAAAACCTCATGTCTACAAAGATGTAGAAGCAAAGCCACCACCCTGATCAACGCTTCCTCTACCTTCTCTGTACTTTTCACGCAACCAGATTCTGGATTCCATCAATCTAAAGTCAGGGATCCTCCTCGAAGCCATCTTCTTCCTGACTCCAAGACCCATTCAACGTCATCCAAATTTGTAAACTCCATAAACATTAAATCTTGGTTCATAAAAGCCACCATTAGACTCCCTTCCAACCTCCAAGCTTTTTTTTGCCCAGGCTTCCATCTCCATAGCTGACGGATAAGAATCAAGAGGATTCTCCCACCTCCCGACTAGGCAAAACTTTAGCGTTCCCATTTCATCCCTTGACAAGCTTTCCCCCACTTCTATCCATATCGTGTTGAGAGATTGAGATCTCTCAGACTTCACGGCCTCCGCAAATGAATTTCCCTGAGAAGGGTTTCCCTTGTTCTCGTCTTCCACAACCCTGACCGTCCTCACATCTCGTAGCTCATTTGTCTCCAACGTTCCACTATATCTCTATTTTCTCCTTGATGCCCAACTCTCTCAACTTGGCTACCAAAAGATCCCATCCCTTTATCAACCCTCTACCTTCAGGTATGAATATCTTGTGTCTTTCACCTTCCCCGTCTATAACTGAGCATCTTAAGAACTTTCCTGCTTCATTTTTATGGCACTCCAATTTGTAAAGTCTTCCATTTTCCTTCCATTCCAAAAATCCTTTAGTCGTGCCTCCTTTCTTGCTATAGGTTTTAGTGCCCTTCAGGAGATTGCGTAGCGCTTCTTCATCAAACCGGACCCATGACAACACTCCCTTTTTTTCTTTCTGTAACAAAACCCTTAAGGGATCTACCTTCTCATTCCACTGTTATCTAGAAGAATTTGGAATCAACTGAGAACCAGTTCCTCAAACCTCTCATCCTCAAACCGCTCTACGTTTTGGTAAAAAATTCCGCATTCAATAGTTGCAATACTCTGTTCTCCCATAGCACCACTACAACATCTACTGCTCCCCTCAAGTCAACCATCCTCCACTCTAAGAATCTCCCCCGCCCCCCGCCCCCTGCCCCTCAAGACGACACACAATCCTGCTAGACATCTCTTGAATCTTTGTTTCTTGTAGGAACAACAAATCCGCTCTAAGAAGCAAAGTGTTGTCTCGAGGTCTAGTGCCAAGTCATAGTATAGAGCTATGGCACAGTCTGTATAAGAGATCATGTGGATACGTCGGTTATTGATGGAAGTGGGTATCGAAACTTCGGTACTAGCTAAGTTTTGGTATGATAACCAAGTTGTCATGATCTAACTTGGTATTTCATGAACGGACCAAACATATTGAGATAGATCGTCATTTTGTCCGTCAGAAGATCCAGTTGGGGTTGATCTTTACAGGATACATAAAGACTGAAGAACAATTAGGAAATATCTTCACAAAACCTTTCTTTGTAACAAGTTGGGCATGATCAACATCTATGCTCCAACTTGAGGAGGAGTGTTATAGTATTGTAGAATTAGAAACTAGTTGGGAAAAGGAAACATGTAGAGTTAGGAAACTTCATATTCTTTCCTATTTCATTTAGGGATTGTCTTGTATATAAATAAGTTATTTGTTATCAATGAAATACACAACTTTTCCTTCAATTAATTCTGATTACAAAGTCCAATTGGTGTTCAACAATAGGTCACATCTTAGGACATTCAGCATCACACCTAGCAAACCTATACTAACAGCTGTCATTTAAGTGACCTATTCCCAAGCTTAAGTGACACTGTCACACACCAACAATACTTTCTCCTACATGTTGCTCCAGTGATTCACCATGAACCTTGACTTTAATACCACTTATTGCAAGTGGCTTTGACCATCTCATTTGAAAACTAATTGGTGTCCAATAAGGATAGGTCAAACCTTACTCAATATTACGCGCAACAAACTTGTTCTAAGAGCTATCATTCAAGTGACCCATCCTCGTACTAAAGAGCAATATTGTTGCAACCTAACACTTTATTTGGTTTGTAAATCTTATATAACCAGACACATTATTTCCTATTACAAAACAAAACCAAAAAGTTATACGTTCAATAAAAAACAGTAAATGCACAAGGAGTTAATTGAGATACTCACAAGCTGACTAAATTTGACAAATGTCCAATTTGATCACTAATAAAACCTTTCAGGCCTTGACTTCCCAAGTCTCTGTAAAAGTAAAAATGCAAAAGTATCATGGCATGACATGTAAGCTTGGGGACAACTAGGGTAAAGAAAGAAAGGAAAAAAAAAAAAGTAAACACAGATACTGACATGAAGAGCAGGAAAAACAAACAAACCACTATAGAACTTAACTAAAGGTGCCAATGCTAACAAGTAGAGCTTATAGTCTAGTAGTAAAGTAAGATGTATTACTACATCCTCTCATAAAAACATTTAGTTAATGATGGAATATAACTCTTTAACAGCAACAAAAATATTTCTAGCTTAAAAATATAAATAAATAAAACTTATTTAAAAAATCAACAAAATTGTGAAAGGAACAGGTTTGTAACTGCTGGGAAAATCATACTAAAATAAAGAAAAGCAAAATAAATTAAGTGATATAAGACGCCCCCTGATACATATTAAGTTTCAAATATTGTGTGTAAAGATCAAGTGCAACTTGTCGGGTTTCATTGAACAAGTAAACTAAGTTTCTCAAGAGAAAAATTGCTGGGTGAATTATCTCTATGAATAATCATTCAAATGTATTCCAGCTCTCAGATATTAGCAATAGAATATGACATGTTGAAAGGGAAGAAAGTGCTTACATTTGAGATACCACAAGGGCAGTCTCTTCCTTGTTGGGATGGCAAGTAACCCCCTCCCAAGCATCCCAGTTAACAGGAGCACAAGGATCACCATTCCAACCCATTCTATCCGGAACACGAAGGGATTCTTTCAATGCTCTCATAGCCATCACTGGAGAAAAATGCACAATAATTAGAATCCATACGATCCATATTACAAAATACATTTTCAAAATTTCTGCACATGTTGAATAAGACAGTAGAAACAAAAATTTTATCAAAACTTATGAATCAATATTATTTTGTTTCATTTGTAAAAAAAAAGTAAAATGAAGATTTTCCACAAATTAGTATCTCCCATTCTCGGAAATCATGGACCATGTGTTTAGAGAAAATTTCTATAAAGAACAACAGGTTTCTTTTCCATTTTTTCTTGACAGACTGAAAAAACAGTTCATTTAGGAAAAAAACACAAAAAAAATGCACAATACTTATTCGCTTATATGAAAAAAAATCAGTCACGGACAAAGTCATGTGACTACTATTCTTGATTTTTTTATGCTAATCATTCCTTAAGGCAAAGCCAAATCATCAAAATACAGAGTGCATAAACATGAAAACAAAAGGATATGTGTCAATATACCTTGATCAGGTACTGTGGAAAGGTCAGCCGGTACCAGAGCATAATTCTCAAGCCCACTAAGTATAGGAGCACCAACAAAAGGAGCAAGCTTCACAGTCAATACAGTATCACTCAAATTCTTTACAACATAATGCCAATTATCTGCGGCAAAACCCCCAACTCGCTTATAAACATCAATCCTAGTCACATTATTCCCATTTATCACCACATCGAAAACCCTCTTTCCAGCCGCATTTACACTGGCATCAATTTCCGCAAAGTGAAACCACAACAAGTAATCCAATTTCGCATCAACCTGCAATTCATATTCTAATGCCCCATTTCCCGTGACCGTAACGGCTGACTGATACAATCGCATCGGAAAATAATTAGGCGATTGACTCGTATTAACTATAGTTTTAGAAGTCGATAAACGCTTAATGTTTGAATTCTTTGCTCGAAATTCTACATCGGACTGCCAGGACCGGCCAAAGAAATCGGTATCGTTGGTGAATCCCGGCCCCCATTGGTCCGAGCCGCAACTAAACCTTCCATAATTAACCAGCATATGATTGGTACCAATAGTAGCAGAATCGTACGAGGACGCATCGATCTGGACGATTTCGAGTGAGCCGATAACCGGAGAATCGGTTGCAATGCCGTAAAAGCAAACGTCAGCCTCGCCGTCGTTGACGTATACGAAAAGATCGGAGTAGGCCCCGTGCTGGCTGATATCCTCCGGCCACGGCGACCGCCAGCTGAATACTAGGGTTCCCTCGACTGACAAATCAAAGCTTGGAGAATGCGACTTCCCGTCGTAGTTGTCGTACACCGTAAACGTGCGCACGTAGTAACGTCCATTGGGGAGATCGACTACATAACAATTCTTCTTCCCTGACGAGAGAGGGAAGAATCGGAGGGTCTTCTCTTGAAGCGGATGAAAGTGGAGTGGCTCGGAAACAAGACCGGTGGAACCGCCGGTATAGAAGCGGTCGGAAAGCCAAGTCCTGTTAAACTGGTCGACGGAATTGGTGGAGCCTCCGCAATCGATGTTGTAAGAAACGTCTGCGCTCAATTAACCATAGTTAGTTACAGTTAAAAAAAGTTAGTTAAACAATAGCTAATCAGATATCACTTACTGAAAGGAAATTGAACTCCGGAGGATAACAATGGCGATAAGAGAATTGGGAGAATGAAGAAGAGAACGGAGGAAGCCAACATCTTCTTACTTCAATTTGTCGGACATGAGATGATGATTGATGAGAGAGAAAAGATTTAGAGAGAGAGAGAGAGAGATTAGACTAAAGGGGGCAGTATATTATAGATAGAAGAAGGAAAATGGCTTAGCGAGAGAGAGAGAGCGGCGAAATTAGCGGGGAAAATGAAGGAGTGATTGAGACAATATCCCAATTTCCCTGTTCTGGATTCTCTACAATTACACAGTCAAGTACGCGAGAAGAAGGTCCGTTTGGATGCGGGCGGATGGATCTGCTCTGTTTTTGTAAATTGTTCTGCGCAAATATTTACCTCCCCATCCAATAAGATTCCGCCACGTCGGCAATTAAAAAAAAAAAAAAAAAAAAAAGGAAGGTCCTGTTCCCATTTAACGATAGAGCGGCTATGTTGTGTGGTTAACTAGTTAACTACACAACAGAGTCATACGTCACCGCGATTGTAGCCACTAGCCATGCAAGGGTGCTAGAGTCAATGTCAATGTCAATGTGCATGTGAATGTGCGAAGAGTATTAGTTGAGGAAAAGGGTTCCCATTTCCCCCCATAAACGCGTCTCGCTGAACTGTCATGGTAGCAGCTGCTGTGACTCATTTCATTTCATGTTACCCCTGCTCAGCTTTACTGTTCCACCGTTATTAAAAGTGTAGCTTCTTTTTCATAGCTTCACTCGTTTGGATAACCCCCAATCCCAACGGCAAATCAAACAATTTTCAAAATGGGTAGAGTTACAGGATGCTCGATTTTATATAAGTTTTTTTTATCGTTAAATGTGAATTTTAATACTTTTGGAGTTAAATTTATAAAAAAAATTATCAAAATATTTCAATTCAATAACCAAAAAGTCCAATCTTATATAAACTCAACCAAACCCTTTCAAAATTAGATAATTAATTTTCCGTACTTGTTAATATATTTGGGTAAGTAATGGGTTAATGATTGAGCGATAAATATATATATAAATCGGTGTATTACTATATACTATTATATAATATGACAAATGATAAGACATGTAACGTCAAATTGAAATGTGGATTAGAGTTAGCATAAATCTTAGGCATGAGACTTGAGTGGTGCTAGGGTTTCAACGCCAGGCCCAGGTCACTTTCTTTCGAATGGTGGGATGTAGACACGTGAGCAACACGTGGACTAATGTCCAAAGAAGCATACACCCGTGACGTGCTAACACGTCTATGCTTTGTTTTCTTTCTGTATGTTGTCTTCTTCAATGGGAACCTGATTTTTTTTCTTAATTATAAAAATGACGTCTGACAGCCAAGGAATATTTTGCAGCTCACACATAAAGAGACAGCCTCGGCCTCCTCTATTATCAATTAAGAGTAAAACTATACTATTTCATAAATCTGTTTCCATTGTTTTTGATGATGCCTTTTTTTTCTAAACTTCTAATTGGATGGAGTTGGCACGTGGCACGACCGATTGTTACGGCCGACGCGCAGGCTCATCGCCTACGAGCAGAGGCATCGCCAGACTGGCTGATTCAGCCCACAAGATTTCTCGCAAAAACCGGAGCGAAAATGGTGAGCTCATGGCGGTTGCTTCCGCAGCCGCTCCGACGCCAGTCGATTCTTCCTCGGTATAGTGTGCTAACGCTGGTAATTAGTACGTCAACACACGGCCCCTTCACCGTCGCGCCCAGATATAAAGCAGATATTATTCCCACCTGGCGCAGCAAGGATTCTTCCCATCGGACGCGATATTTATCATTTCTTTAATTTGATTTACAGAAAGAGATATTGAAGCGAATAGTTTATCGAGAATTATCCTCCTTTCCTTTAATGGTATTCGACGGATTATGATAATATATTATCGGTGAATTATCTGCTTTCCTTAATGAGATTTAATTAAAGATTTGAAGTAATTCACAAGTGATAATAATATAGTGGATTATTCTACTTTCCTTATCTTCCACGAAATTCAACTGATTCATGATACGCTTCTCACCATCCATAACCCGCCTCTCGGCCTGTTTCTGACCCAGCCTTCCTTGCTCGACGCTGCACTAGTGCCTACAGCGCCTCGCCCTCGCCCAGTGAGCAGCCTCCGCCATTTTCAAACCTCATCAAGTTCCCCACCCTCAGGCACTGGGTATCAGGCAGCAATGACACTGCTTCTCAGATTCGTGTGATTTTACCGTGTCGCCTGGGTCGGATTAGTTAGGCTTGTTGTCGCCCTTACAGTCCTAGCTGACACGACGATCTTCTGCTCGCGCTCATTTCTTCGTAAACATCCTCCGACAGCCTCGGCTCTCATGGGCTCCTCGAACCGAATACTTAACGAAATGCCTCCGAGTCGAGAAATTGCTCGTCAAACCGAGCCTGTGGCTTTCGGGCTGGGCCTTGTTCGGAGCCTGACCGATTCCCAGTCGCACGACTCTCACGAGGTCGCCATGAAGCCATCCTCGATCACCACTCTGGTATTTAATCGATTCGGGTCGCATGACCCGCTACCGAGGTCACACGCAAGTCGTTGTTTCCATCTACCGAGTCGTCGAGTTGAATTGATTCCCCAGCCGCATGGCCTGCGGTTGGAGTAGATGAACCCGCCCAAGTTATCTGCTTGGTTCGCCGCCGACTTGCTCGGTCACCGATTTTCGCCATACACGCATAATGGCAGCCTGCCAATGTGAATGATCGCGTGGAGCTCATTCAGCGTGAACCGGGGAGGGAAGAGCTCGCCGAGTAACGGCTGAGCAGAGCTCGGCCCAAGGAACTGGATGGCGAGCCGCCTGAGTAAACAATCGAGTGTAGCTCGCCCGCGAACTGACGTGAAGAGCTCACTGAGGAACAACAGTAGCCGCTCAAGTAAACTTACTGGAAGGGCTCGCCATAGCTAATAATTGTTAGAAATCGCCATGGCGGTCAAGAGTTCGCCCATGTCGAGTGATGAAGCATTCGTGATGAATGAATAATCGGTGGCGGTTTCGGCCCATGCTCGAAAGTGATGGCAGCCCGCCGTAACACATCGGCGCGGTCATTCCACGTTGCGGTGACGGGAAGAGTTCGCTAGATGAGTGGCGACGAGCCAGCGCTGCGGTACCTGCTGTGCCGACGAAATGAGTGCATGATGTACCTAAGTGGCGATCGTCAGTGGAAGGTAGCCGAAAGTGGCGCATTTTAGCCAGTATGACAGCCGAAAGGCAGGTAAATCAAGCCGCTGACGAGTCGAGCTACGATTGAGCCAATGTTACAGAAATTATACGATTGAGTCGTAGTGGCTGCAGCCATGGCGACTGAGTCGAGTGCATTTGCCAGAAATTGAAATGGCCACTGGAAATTGAATACGATCGAGCCGATCGGCGACAGAAATGAGTGGCGATCAATGAAAGTGGCTGTCAGAAATCGAGTGGCTACTGGAGCCGAAAGTGGCGATGTAGCCTAGTGGCGATCGGAAACACGCATGATCGTTCACCACACAGAATGAAGGCTGGCGACGGTTCGAGCTACGACGTACCGAAATGATCGAGTCGAAGGAATGAGTGATGATCGAGTCGAAAGTGGTGTCAGAGGCCGGCGACACAGCCGAGCGGCGACGTGAAATTGAGCCGCTATCGGTCGTAGCCACTTGCAGTTCTCGAGCGTATGACCGAGTCGAGCGCATGACTGAGTCGAGTGGCGATGTAGCCAAGGGCGACTGAGTCGAGTGGCGATCGAATGAGTATGATCGGTCGAGTGGCGCTCTGTCGAAAGTACGCCAGAAATGAAAGTGGCCGATCGGTCGAGTGGCGATCGGTCGAAAGTGGCGCATGCAAATTCGAGCCACGATCGGACCGAGCTGGGCGTACAGAAATTTGAAATTTCTACGATTGAGTCATACGATCGGTTTCGAGTGGCGATCGGTCGAGTGGCGCCAGAGTCGAGCGCGATCGAGTCGAATGGCGATCGAAATGAGCTACGATGTAATTCGAGTGGCGATCGTTCGAGTGGCAATGTATCCCATGATTGTGTTCGAGCTGGCTAGATGAGTGGGCGATTGAGCTGCGGGCGACAGCTCAGTCGACCGACTCTCGTAGCGTGGATTCGCTCGGAGAGACGAACTCATTAAAGTGAACAATGAAAGGTAGCTCGGCCCATGTATTACTGAAGAGCCTCGCCAAGGCGAACTCGGGAAGAGCTCGTTATTTGACCGCTGGGTGAAGGCTCATCAGAATAGCGCCAGAGCTCGCCCATGTCGACCGATGGGAAGAGCTCAATGTGCAATATAGCGCGGTTCGTCCATCCGCGGCAGGCAATGGGCGGCTCGCCAGTCGAACAAGCAAAATCCTGGCCCATATCGAGGGAAGAGTCATTACCAGAATTGCAGGGATGGAGCCCGCTTGTCTCGATATGCGTTGAAGGGCTTTGTCATCAGCATGGAGAGCTCACGGCGTCGACCGCATGGAAGAGCTCGCCAATGAAAATAGTAGGAAGGGATTCACCCAGCCAAGTGCATGGCTCAAAGCAGTAGGAGCTCGTCCGCCTGAAAGCCGGCGAGAGCTCGCCAATAGGAATTGCAGGGGCCGAGCCCGCCTGGCCCTCTCGTGCGCTGAAGGGCCCGCCAATGTGGGTTGCTGAGGAGCTCGCCAGGCAGCCGACGGGGCAGATCGCCGCATCGCTGCGAGCTCGGGCTCCATGTAAGCATAGGCCTCGCGTGAGCTGCCAGCGAGTTTCGCTGTGTAAATCATAGCAGCTCGCCCATAAACATTAGGAGCTCACGATCGAGCCGCTGAGGAGCCTGCCTGGCGTAGGAGCACAGGAGCTCTGGTCGAGTAGAGCCAGCTGGAGGAGCCCCGCCGGTGGAGGCCCGCTGTGCAGCTACCGGGAAGAGCCATTGTGCAGCTACCGGGAAGAGCTCGTCGTGCACCAGCAAGAGCTCATCCATGGGGGCCAATAGGAGCTCGCTGGGCAGAGTCATGTGGAAGAGCTCACTGTAGATTGTAAGAGCTCGCCCGTGTAGATAATAGGAGCTCAGCTAAGCAGTTTCTGGAAGAGCCTGCCGTGTGAGCTATTGGGAAAAAACTCACAATTTAAATAGTAGGCTCGTTTCATTTGAGTCAAGGGGATGAGCCTCACAATATGAATAGGCAGAAGGAGCCCGGCTCACCGAGTGTAGCCGAAGGGCTCACAATGTAATAGGAGGGAGTTCGTCTGCTTCAAGTCCAGCCAAGGGCTCACAATGTGGTAGAGGGGGAGCCCGCCTCGTTTGAAGTCCAAAGGAAGGGCTCAATGGCAGTGGGCTCGCTCCATCCGAAGCCGAGGGATGAGCCCCGCCAATAAGGAATTGGTAAGAAGGAGCCCACCAGTTGAGTGCGCCGGGGCGGCTCGCTATCAGGACAGTGCGGGCTCGCTCCATCCGAGCCGAGGGAGGAGCCACAATATGAATGGGTAAGAAGGAGCCTGCTCTGGCTCGAGCGCAATAAGGCTCACGTGGACATAGGGCTCGGGCCCATCCGAAAGTCAAGTGGCGGTTTCTGTCATTGGCGAATTGCAAGAAGGAGCCCGGCTCGTTCCTGAAAAAGTAGCCGGGCGGCTCTGTTAATGCGAATAGTAGGCTCGCCCATCCAGCCGGTGGAGGTTCTCACAATATGAATGCAGAACGGTCGGTCCGAGTGCGCCAAGGGCTCGCCACGGTGGAATAGGCTCGCCCATCCGGTCGGTGGCGGTTTCGTCAATACGGTAATGGTGCGGCGACCGCCCGTCCCGAAGCAGCAGCGGCTCGCCATCAGGAATGCAAGTAGGGCTCGGGCTCCATCCGGAAGCCAAGTGGCGGTTTCGTCAATATGAATCGTAAGAAGGAGCCCGTCGTCTAGAGCGCAAATGGCGGCTCGCCACCGTGGACGCGAGGTTTCGCCCTATGAATAGTCGCAGGAAGAGCTCGCCGCGAATAGTCGAGCTGAGCTCGCCCGGCGAGTCGTGCGAAGAGTCGGCTAATGTTGATAGAGGCGTGAGCTCGTCCGTAGAATCAAGGAAGAGCTCGCCAATGTGAATAGAGAGCTGAGCTCGTCTGGTCGTGAAGAGCTCAATGTTGATGTAAGGAGCTCGCCGTAGAGCGAACTGCTGGCGTGAGCTCGCCAATGTGAATAGTAGAGCTCGCTCCATGTGAATACCGCGTGAAGAGCTAGTCACGCGTAATAGTCGAGCTCGCCGTAGGAACTCGCCGCGGAGCTCGCCAATGTGAATAGTAGGAGCTCGTCCATGTGAACAACTGGGCTCATGGGCGCAGCGGGCTCGTGGCGTCGCTTTAGCCGAGCGGCGATGTAAAGATGAGTTTCGGGTTCGACTGAGGCGCCGTGGGCTCGTAGCAGTAGTGGGCTCGCTGAGGAGCAATCGATTTCGCGCAGCGGGCTCGAAAGGGCGTTTCCAAATGCCAGGGCGATGTATTCGAGGCCGGGTTCGACTTCGAGGCAAATGTGGGTCTGCATTTGAGGATGAGCTCGCTGGGGCGAAGAATACGGGCCCGCTACGCGCGCCGGAATGCAAGAATGTAGCTCGAAATGGCTCGGGACCGAGGCAACGTGGCCAGGCGGAGTAGGTGAGCTCACAAAGTGAGCAACAGGGCTCCGGCGCCGCGGGCCGAGTGGCAATGTAGCCCGAGCCGGTCCGACCCAGGCGCCGTGGCCCAGGCGAGTAGGTGAGTCGGGCCAGCTGAGCGCTGCCCGGCGCCGAGGCCGAAAATGTAGCCTCGAGCCGGGTCTCGACTCCCGAGGCAAATGCGGCTCAGGCGAGTAGGTGAGCCTGCCAAAGTGAGCAACAGGGCTCCCGCGCCGCGTCAGTGTCCAAGAGCCCCTTTAAACCGATCCGCTTTCGCTGGCTATCCGACTTTCGATTCTTGGGAAAGATGCTGCTTTTAATGCTGATCAAGGAGAATTTGAAGCGCGACACTTCCGAGTGCTTCGCCTTCTTATAAATGACGGCTTCATTGCTGTGGAGTTTATACTTTGATACTCGCGTTCTTCCGTGTAACTCCGAATCGCGCGACGGTTTAGTTTGATCGTCACGGATCCACCGAAGACTTCCCGCTCATTGACTTCAGAGTGTCAGGTCATTCCTTCACGGCGGCAAGCTTGCAACCTTCCCGAACTCGTCGTGTCTCCCCAGGCGCTGCATCTTCCCTGCAGCCGTCTAACTCTTCTACCAGCGCTGATTGACGAGGCGGCGCTTCCACTTCATTCGTGATTGCCAGACCGCTTCACGTCCCAGAGGTCTGGCTGGTCCGCGCTTCCCGGCGATCTTGCATCCTCGCGGATTGGCGTGCTCCCCGCCAGGCCCAAGTCGATACCACGCGAATCGGTAAATCGCTATATTTGGTACTGCGAATCAAGCCGCTCTACGCATCTACGCCAACCGATGATGCCTTTTTCAACTCGAACTGGCCGGAGCGCGCGTCGCCGGGCCGGACCCGGACAAGCCAAGGCCGGGACGCGGCGCCGGACGGTCTCTACGGCGCAGGATCACAAGACTGCTGATCCGTTGCGCCCCCATGAAGTACTTCGCAAAAACCGAGAGAAGTTCGTGGAGTCTACGGTGGCCGCCCCGCAGCCGCCCGATGCCAAAAAGCTCGATTCTTCCTCGAGAAGATAACGCCAGAGACCAGATTGGCTTCGAACGAAGCCTTCACCGCGCCGTATTTATAAACAGATATTATTCCCAATTTGAGGGCAAGAAGGATTCTTTCCCATCGCATTTATATTTATCGCTTTATCTGGATTTGTAGCAGAGCATTGGGCGACAGCTTTATCGGTAATTATCCTCCTTCCTTTTTAAGAGATTATTTGGATTTCAGGATAATATATTATCGGTGAATTATCCCTGCTTTTCCTTAACGAGATTTAATTAAAGATTAAATAGATTCACATGATAATAAGCATAGGGGATTATTCTACTTTCCTTATCACAATTCAACTGGATTCTCAGGATATGGGCCTCAATTATCCATAACCCACACAGCCAGACTCGCCTTCCTTGGCCGACGCAGGGGCTTCTGGGTGTTCGATGTGGCCCCGCTCCTCCCTCGCTCAGCTGGCAAGATGCCTCATTTTTCAAACCTCATCACTTTTTTTCTTTCGAGTCAAAATCTGCCTATCATATTACTTAGTATTTTATTATATATGTTAGATTTTTTTAAAAAATATATATATATTATTGATTCAAACTTACAATAAATCAATAAATCTAAAATACAAATATCTAAAAATCATATATGATGAAACAATATTCAGATTAATAACATAACATAATAAATTAGCATAAAATCTATAAATTTGATAATATAATAACTAAAATATCTAAGACTCTAACTTTTTAATATACTGATAATCATAAATTGATATTTTTTATTGATCAAATCCGTTTTATTTATTTGAATCGTCTTCACATAAATAAAACGTCATAATAAGATGACAAATAAAATCACGTCGTAACAAACTGATAACAAATCAAACGCCGATAAAACTATCATAACACAAAAATTCAAGATAAAACTTAAATTTTTATGAAAATAACCATTTTATTAAGCAACAAAAAAAAAATACAGATAAATGATTTCATGTTAAGAATGATTAAAAAAATAATATTTCCTTATTTGAAGAAAATATACTATAAAAGAATAAGATGTGAAAAAAAAGGTTTTTAGTTATTATATATGTTAGATTTAGACTTTAGATAAATGTTGCAACCGTGATGTTGATAATTGTGGATGCTCGGATAAATTTGTTCATACCTCGACGAATTCCAATGAACCCTAAAATTGATAACCGATAAGTGAAAAAACTCAAATTAATGACGGGTAGATAACGAACCACAATGCCTTACAAGCAATTGGGCACTTATTTTTCAATATTGTCCTCTCACTTTCGACGATTTTATTTTGCTTCCAGAGTTGTGGCTGTAGCCGGGCAGGCCCAATAGTTATCATAATGAAATACAGGTGGAGGGAATCTTAATGAATGTGGGTGGGCAACGGAATGAGGCCCATGAGTGGAAGATGGGGGCGAAGAATTCCCTTGGCATAATGATATTGAATCTACGGTGGTCCAAGCAAGGGCACAAATATCAAAACAGTTCAGAATGAAGGGCACCACATCTTTGGCCACTGAACCAAGCCTGTAATTTGGGCAGTCAAACTTATGATCATAAAAAAATTAAAAAAACGTGTCCTGGCTCTTCTTGGAAGTTGCTGAGACAAATACAGATCTATGATCTATGTATAAATAGTAAAAAGACTTTGTTACCTTAATAACACAGCTTTTAAATTTTTAAATAAAACATTTTCAGTGAAATTATTTATTAGAAGATAATTTCAAACTTTTTCTGTAAATTATCGTCAAGTAAAACTTTTTTTCGAACCATATTGTCAAGTAAAACTTAAAACAACTTTAAGACTATCCTTCATTCTCGAGAAGAACAAAAAAAATTTAAATATTTTTTAATATGTGGTTTTATTATCGCCCCTTTTGGTGAAAAATGTTGTGTTAAAATCAAAGGATTGAATTCATTTTAGATAATCGATCGGTCAAAACCTTTACTGTTATTGTTTGGAGAAGAAAAGATTTGAAGAGTGGATTTGACTCAATCTATTAGTTTCAAAAATATTGTTGAGAGCAATATTTTCAAATAAAAGATTATATATATGAAGTGGAAAAGAGTTCCAAAGTTATCAATAATTTTCGCATTTACCTTAAGGTTTTCATAAAACCGTACAAGAACTCATTAACCAATTACCTCATTTTCAATAATTAATATCTAAATACTATAAAGAAATTGACATATTAAGAATATGATATATTTATCACTAATTTACATAAAAAAATTTGTTCATAATTCTATTTATAAACTGATAGTAATATTTATCTATTTACACAAAGTTAATATTTTTGTAAAATAGCAACTCAAAAAATTTGTATATTTTAAAATGACTAATCTTTTTTTTATAAATGATGTTTTAATTCTTCAATAGTTATATACCTTATTTCCTTACAAACTCAAATTTTTATAAACTTAAATTACACAAAAAATACCGATAATAAATTACGCTGATGTCCTTGTTTCTGTCATTTCCACATACCAAGTAGTTATCAATTATTAGTCATCAACTAAATTATACCAAACACATTTATACAAGCATGTAATAGAATTAGTTGCTCAAATCAATTAATAGAATCAACTAACAACAAACAACTAAACTATCAACTTTATACTAGTTACCAAACATGACTTATATATTTTTAATCTAAAAATTAAGAAAATAAAGTAAAGAACCCACTAGCCTGTCTAGAAAATAAAGTCAAAAGGATATAAATAATTTGAGGGGACATTATAATACAATGGTAAGATGATTTGTTTTCAACCATCATGATATATATAAATTTTTTTATGACATCTATTCATTTTGCATAATATCATAGTAGTATGATCATTCACAAATTTATTCCCATTGAGCGAAACTTAAACCCTTCCTCTCCTTATACCTATATGAGCTTTTAACCACTTAGGTTATGTTTTATTGGTTGAACGGTGAATTTTTTTTCTAAAAATTCAGGTATGTAGATTCGAGTAACTGGACATATGTAAAATCATGAGTTCAAATTCCCATTTTAGGTGAAAAAATATTCCAAAAAATTCAGGGGGGAAATTCCCCTGAGCACTAGGTAGATCCGTCATTGGGACCCATGTAAAATCGAGATAATTGACTATAAAGAGTATTCTAAATTTCATTTTAGATAGTTTAGAATGGACAAACTAATTTATTGCATATTTGCTTGGTCTTGATGAAGCCTCTTTGTTTGAAATTGACTTCTAAACATAGGTGAAGATGATTAATATATTATCCAACTGATGATGGGGGTCAAAGCATTAGACATGTGAAGAAAATTATAGGAGTTTGAATATGACTTCAAAGCATTAGACATGTGAAGAAAATTATAGGAGTTTGAATATGACTTCACCCACAACATTTCATGCCATGATTTCGGGGTTGGCCATGTGGAAATGGAACCTCTTTTTAGATAAGTTGGAAGTTTCAACCGTTTAAAGTACACTCCATTGAAAGAGAATATAAAATGATGAGTGTGTGATCACACAAAGTTTGCTTTTAGGTAAAGGCACTAGGCCCTTCCAAAAGTTTTTTCTTTTCCTTTTTTTCATTAAGCTTAGTGTTATAGGTATGGAAATCTAATTAAGAATTTAAAGTGGCTCTCATAATTAAGGAAAGTTCAATATATCTAATGTATTAGATATAAGATATTATAGTCATGGGATCGTCTTTTCTTCTTATCATGTTATGGATGATCAAACAAAAATGGCAAAGTCATGATTCAATATTAATGGAGCCAAACTTATTTGACATAAGTGGACCTAATTTAATGATTTAATCCTTATAAATTTCGCAAACTAACAAAGAGTATGACTTGAGTTTGAATCACCTATGATATTTTTTTTCAAAAAAAAAAATTAGGTAGGGCATTTGTCCCTACTGAGTGTATTGTAACTCCCCTGTCAAATAAGTTCCTATCATTTTATACTGTTCTGAATTCATGAATTTTCATAATTATAAAATGTTTCTATATAAATTATGTATTGGAAACAAGTATTCTAATAACAATTGATTGCAAAATTTTAATTCATAAGTTACTATCTCAAAAAGTAAGAAAAATATTCAAGAAATTGTATATAAATGGATAAATTACTATCATTGTCTATGATACAAAAATAAATAAACCTAATTATAAGGATTGGACGGAGTACAAAAAAGAATTAGGTTTGAGTCTCCATCATAATAGATTACTATAACATTATAACGTTAAGTGAATAAATGTAAAAAAAGTACCTAATTGAAAAGTTTGGACCTACTCATATCGGTCACTCAATAAGCCATTTCAAATCTTTGGGTCTTAGGGTAACGTCCAAGGCTTTATTTTTTAATTCAAGTGGAAAATGGAAAATTATGATTAAAAAACTTTGGACGTTAAATAGCATTTCAACAATAAATATCTTAGATCCATATTTTATATCTAGCTAACTTGGAGCCAAAAGAATAAAGTTGAGGAAATGACAAAGAAGAACTAAAAAAAATTATTCATGGTATTTTTACATGATTGTGCCAATTGTATCAGAAGGAGAAATATGTGAAATCTCCCATAAAGTTGTAAAATGGTATAGAAGCCTTTCACTTGTTACTTCTTGGGTTAGGATTTCACATAATATATAGTGCAAAAACAATTATTCTCATTAAATTATCCAAAACTTGGCAAGACTATGTTGTTTTTTTTTTTTAATTAAACTAAAGAATAGTACAGTATTTGTCCCAACTGAGAATCGAACTCCTGCGGATGTCCATGATATAAGGCTCTCTAGTTGTGCTTCATTGACGGTAAGACTATGTTATTTATTCCAAATTTCAAACTTTTTAATTTGATAGGTTCTAAAAGACCTATGGAATGTTGCTAATTGTCCACTTGACCTTAACCCTTGAATAGGAACTTAAAATTTTTCACAGAGAACATTTTGACATTTTAATTTTTTGAATTTTCTATGAAATTGTTTTACAATAGAGTTTTTTATTTTCTTACTAGCCAGACATATCTTGCGAGACCAAATTTTCAACCACGAGTGGTTAGATCTCATTTTCTGAAGAGAAATAGTGAAACTTGATTTTCCAAGTTAGATCTAATTAATTAATTGATTTAGTTTTGGGTATTTTTCTCTATAAAATATTTTGAATAACTATTGAACAAATTCACTAAATTCTTAAACATAAACTTAATGAAATTGAATAGTCACATTACATGAATCATTGGAAGATGATTTTAAACGGATTGAAAAATGATCAAACTGTTCTATTAGACTTTCAATCACATTAATTAAAGAAAAAATAGATTTATATTTATAGTTAATTAAAAATTCAATTCATATTAAAAATTTGATTTTCAATTAATGAAGAATAGATATTAATACTTTTTTTTTATACATGAATAGATATCAATACTTAGTCACCATAGAGAATGTTTTCTAAAAAAACCTTGTTAGATGAAATCCACAAGAATAAACACATAGATGTGATTTTTATTACTGTTACACCAAATACAGAATAAAACCACATAACCCTAGAATCATGCATACTAATCAAAGATCAAATAAGCCAATATCAGGTAAGACATAATTTAATCCATCGCACTGGGACAACGCAGCAGAACATGTCTCTCTGGCACTGGCGCTGGGAGCTGGCTCTCCTGACCAGAAACCCAAGCAATGATCTCGCTCTCTCTCAACGGGTCAAAGCGCCGTAGTTTTAAAACCCAGGACCCCGTCCGTTTAATTGCCCCTAATGTTATCGACCCATCAAAACAACATTAAGGGCAAACAGGAAACCACACATTAATTCCATATTTTATAATTAATGGAATAATATATAATATTTGAACCCAATTCAACCGTGAATGATCTGTCAATCTATTTGTGGTTATCGGATGCAAAGACATAATCATCAAATTAATGTCGCCCATTAAAAGAGGTCCAAATAATTTCCATTGGTTACAGTGTTATCACAGGCATGATTAGCTACTAAAGCTGCGCGCAAATATACATCAACAATCACAAAATACTTTAAACACCCAATCCATTAATTGTACTAGAATGGGATCAAAGCGGCCTTTATTACATTCATGCGTAACGAGACCTATCTTTGTCAACAAACAGCACAATCAATGACATAGATCAAATATAGGTGTGTGGCTTGGAGATTACATAAAATGTGATCTATAGTATGTCTATCTCCAAAAAGGTCCTCTTTATGACTCAAATGAGTCTAGTATCATATTTTCAAATACCATGCCAAACAAGCCAGCAGGTAAATCGCTACATCACAACAAAGAATCGAAACATAACATAAATGCATTAAATAATCATAGCATGTACGTGACATATAAAATGAGCCAAACTATAGCGTGTCAATCACATAATTACAAAAAGCAAATGAACTCCCACTATCTTCCTATATCGTCGTACTAAGTACACCCATCCGGAGCAATGATGTCAGAAACACCTTAGGTGGCAAGCCTGTGAGTGGGTCCAATCATGGAGTTCGTACTAATATGCTCAATTGACACTTCTGACCACTCAACTCTTTCCATAACCAAACTTAATGTCAATGTGCTTTGATTTTGATGAACCCTGTTGTTTTTAAAATATAACTCGTGCAGCTTTATTATCACACTAATCCTGGGCGCTTGTTAATGCCTTTAATAACTAAGTCCCGTGATGCTCTCACCATTCCTTACAGATGCCTCAAAGCAGCTATAAATTCGCCCATGGTTGAAGAGGCTACTATGTCTGCTTGACACTTTTCCATGAAATAGCCCCTCCCGGCCAACATGAAGATGTACTCGAGGTCGATTCGCTATCTTGACATCCTCACAGTCCACATCCAGCAATCTAATAACCTCCGCATGATCGATCGCCGATATGTGAGCATACGATCCTTTGTCTTCAAGATACCTCATCACTGCTTACCGCTTAGAAGTGATCCATACTGTGATTATCAGATATCCCATTCAACATTCCCACACAATGTACGCCATCCGACGCGCACACACTTCAGGCATTACATAAAGACTTCTATCGCGTACCGAATAAGGGTAGTTCTCATTTCTTTCTCTCAAGTTCAATTTGGGGCATCGACCTAAGTCGAATTTATCACCTTCGCCATTGTGTGTATCACCCGGTGCACACTGTAAGATATTAAACCTTTCAAGCACCTTATTGATATAGGCCTTGAGATAAGCCAAGTATACATCTTGAACGATCCCTATGGATTTGTATACCCAAACATATGATGCATCACCAAAGTCTTTCATTTCAAAATGATCGGATAAGAACCTGTGTCATGCAATAGACCTACATCATTGCTTACAGCGTAATGTCATCCACATGAGCACCAATATAACAAACTTGAAAAACACCAACTTTAAGGATGAGTACGCATCGATCAACAATGTTCTCCTTGAAACCATATGAAGAAATCACCTTATCAAATTTTCTACTATCGACGGATGCCCGCTTTTAAAACCATAAATGGACTTCAGTCTACATACTAGGTGCTTGGGTTTCTAACTCAAAGTTCTCCGGTTGCACCATGTATATAGTTTCATCAATGTCTCCATCGAGGAAAGTCAGTTTCCTGAATACCCATTTGGTGCAAATTTCTAGATCACAATGAGCTACAAGTGCCATTATAATTCAATGAGTCTTTCGTCAAACCACAAAAGGTCTCCTTATAATCTATGCCTTCGGGTAAAGCCCTCGCTTATCAGCGTGCCTTATATCTCTCGTGGACATTGCCTTAATCCCGCTTGGTTTTGAATATCCATTTACAAACCACCGGTTTATACCTTTAGGCACTGACGAGATCCCAAACGCCATTATCTTTCATGGACTTCATTTCTCTTGCATAGCTGCAATCCACTTTTCTGAATTGGTGCATCATGGCTTGATTGGATGCACGTAGGGATCGCCCTCCAATCTCAGAATAAACTCATGCCCTGAAGAGCACACATATCATCCAAATCGCTTTTCCTTCTCTTAGCGGACCGCTAATGGCACTTCAGCCGAGTCGTTGGAGGTTCTTCCACTTGGATGTGGTTCCTCAAATCTAGTGGGCAGATCACCGCTGGAAGTTGCACAGAATGTCATCATTTACCACAACACTTGGCACAATAATAGAATGGGTACTGACACACCACAGCTTCAATAGTAGTCGTGGGTCGAGCATTTACATACTCCTCCTCAAAAATGACCTCCTTAACTTGAGTGCTCCCACTATCCTCAATAAACTTGGCATTACCCGTCTCAAAGAAGGACCCGCCAAGGGTCATAAACTTATACCCTTTAAATTTCAGATCCCACAAAATAACAAATACGCCCCGAGTCCGCTTCATCGGGCCTATAAGGCTCGCTTCCAAATGATGTCCTCGCACGTGCATGTCTAATACTAGGCTTTTATCCGTCATAACTCATATGGGGATTTGTTAATCGCTTTACTAGAGCTCTGATTGAGTATATAAACCATTGCCTTTAATGCCACCCCATAATGAATTAGGTAGAGAATAATGACTAATCATACTTTTACCATGTCTTTATGGGCCTGATTTATGTTTCGCCTACACCATTTTGACTCCTGAAAGTTCCGTGCATGCTGGTGTAATGAGGTATAATACCGCATTCGTAAAGGGGGGTATTTGGCAAAAGGCCCCGGGTCAGTTGCTCACCCGATCCATCATATCTACCGTAATATTCTCTCCACGGTCAGATTCGACGGCTTTTAATTTTTCTCGCTTAAATGATTCAACCCTATTTGAAATTTTGAACACTTCTAGGCTTGTGCTTCAAGCTAGTATTAGGCAGCAACAAACCATATTGTGAGTAATCGCCTATAAATGTGATAGCATGTGTGCCCCATTCCATGAAGTCGCAGGGAATGGTCCACATATATCCGTATGTATAAACCTAAGACGTTACTACACCGATTTGAGACCTATTTTCTTTGTTAGTCATTTTAATGCACCCACATATGTCAAAATCGACATGTCATGGGAATCAAGAATCTCTTGAGTTATTAAATTTTCAATTGTTTGGAAATATGTCTCACGCTATGCTATAACATCGAGGATTCATTATTTAATTTGCGCTTTGATCCAATAATGGTTGCATTCATTATTGAATTTGTATTAGACTTTGCATATTTAATTTATATAGCTTATCAATTAGACTACCAGCCTTAAACTTTAGAATTTTGAAAAGACTAAATGTTTCATTTCCAAATGAACAAAGATAAACTAGATTGTCCAAACATGAAACAGAATCAAATTGGCCAAATGACGGTAATAAAGTAAATGCAGCCAAAATAAAATAAAACCAGAGTCTAAATATGTTACTTAAATGTCCCAATAGCTTCTCGTACTTCGAGCTTTCTGCCATTTCCCGCATAGATGTATCTTTCACCACCAATCGCATCGGCCGAAAGTGAGTAAGCCCTCCGCATAGTGACACTTATGTGGAGTAGTGGCCCCTGTGATCTATCCACTAGTGTCACTGGCACAAAGCCAGTCAACTTCGTGACCAACAAAGTTGTTGGGCTTTAGGAATGCTAACAACATATCGCGTAATAGCGCATATAGTAGATAATTAAAATAAATACAAATGCTCACATTAATACTACAAACTATACAAAAAGTACAAAATATATATACACATGGGCCCTTAATAAGATACCAAGCACAACATTGTATTTAGTCTTTTGGATCGAAAACAATTTGAAAATCCAGACTTTAATTAATATAGCACTAAATGTGTGATGAGAATCGCCAAACATTATGCCTTTCTTTGGACCTCGACATAATGTTTGCATGTTAAAAACTTTATTTGTCTCACATTTGGGACATATTACCTTAAGATTCCCATAAAATAATCATCCGTCGACTACTTTAAAGATAGATATGTGAAAAGCTTCATTTATTATAAAATTAATTTAATTAAATTAAATGTAGGTTACTTTGGCATATACACTTAAAAATTAATTCTAAAATAAATAAACATATCATACTTCATCATAATTGAATTAGACGCTATGGAAATAATGATAATTCAATTAGACGTTAGGAAAATAATAATAATGGTAATTCAATTAGACGTTATGAAAATAATAATGGTAACCAATTAGTAAACAATCGACTACTTAATAAAAGACGTGCTATGAAAATACACAATGATAATCATGACGCCGCATCGCACCCTAAACGACATAACGCTTAATCGTTTTCAACCTTGCGACGCTGACTGTCGATAGTTAACTTTGACCGCCAATAACTTCGCCGTCCGGCGTCCGTTTTCGACGATCTGCTGGGTTTTTTCTGCCTCTTTATTAGGAACAAATCCCCTGTGCCAATTTAAAAAATTTCCGTGATTCGCATTCGGGTTTAATTCCTAATATACTGTATTTTAACCAATAATCACAAATTTACCTCAAAAGCAACCTTAAAAACACATTATGTGTAAAACCCATACACGATTTTCAACTAAAAAACAAAATTATCAATTTTGCATAAATTGCTCCCAATATATATATATATATATATATATATATATATATATATATATATATATATATATATATATATTTCAAAAATCAGATGATCAATAGCACCAAAATACTAACTTATTAATCAAATGATCAAAAGATGATCCCGCTTTGATACCACTTGTTAGATGAACACAGAAGAATAAAACACATGACGTGATTTTTACATCGTTACACCAAATACGTAATAAAACCACATAACCCTGTAATCACGAGATACCAATCAAAGATCAAATAGTTTAATATTGTGGGGAGACATAAATTCGAATCCATTGTACTAGACAATGCAAGAACATAAGCTCTCTCAAGTATGCAGGCTGGTGAGTTTGAGCTCATCGTGAAACCTAAGCAATGATTCGCTCTCTCTCAATGGGGGTCATAGATAACGTATTGTGAGGTTTTGAAACTGTGGACCCCATTAAATTATAATTAGTTCTCAATGTTATCACCCATCAAACAACATTAAGCAAGAAATACAAACCACATTAACTTGATATTTTATAATTAATGAAATTATTATATAATTATTTCTCATAACCCTAATTCAACTCAGAATAGATCACTAACTTTATCAAGGTTACCGGTACAACACAATCACGCCCAAAATTTAACACTCACACCTCAATAAAAGGAATTCAATGAAACCTAACTTTGAGAGTTTATTTTTTTCATATATATAGTTACTCATTTTCAAAAATAATTTGAATGTTTTGTTTATTTTGAATTATTGTTCCCCATAAAAAATTATTGTTGTTTTCATTTTTATTCATGGATTGACAATTTATATATATATTTTCCTTTCATGTTCAATTTTTTCTTATCATTCTACTTTTAACTAATGAAAATAATCTATTGAGTAGATGATATCTATAAAAACATAATACTACAATGTTATATTTCAAAATGAAGAGATATAAAAAAAATGCCCACTATATTATATTTATCCACTTTCAATTGAGTATAAACTCTGCAGACAGTTTTTTTTTTTTTTTGAAAAGTACTCTTTAGACAGTTAAAAAAGCTATAAATTATATTTTGATATAATAAGTGATGAGAATTTAATTAATCATATATGTTTTGTCCTCACATGTTGTATTGGATTTAAGCTTACATGAAAACCATAAAGCTAGGAGGTCTATCATCAATAAATTATCGTTAAAAAAATTATGGTTTTAAACTTATAATAAGATAATTTGGTTATTAAGTTAGCTAAACTTATATAATTAACTTCAGTAAAGGAATTTGACATAGTATGGTATTTTATGGAACATTAAGACACTAAAATTTAAGTTGAAGAAAACACAATAGCCCAAGATCGATATTTTATCAAAAGGATTTGAAGCTTGATTAGCATCACCAAGCCGACTCAAATCAAATCGATTTAGTTGGTGTTTGTGTTTTGGCTTTTTACTGAAAGCAAAATAGTTTTGAATATTTAGCTTGTTTGTTTTTCATGTTGTTATGACTTATAGTTGAAATTTCTAAAAAAAATTAAAAAAAAGTCATCTTTCAAAACAGGAAACACTATCTTACTGATAACTGGACTGGGCTGGTTTTTGAAGAAAACAAGGTCCAACAAAGAAATGAAGATTGAAGAAGTATCAGCCTAAGAGGTAGAGATCCAAGCTGGAACGACCGAACTGCTGTCGCGATTTCTCGAGGATTAATCTAGGGTTGTCCAAAGAAAAGAAGAATCTAGAAGGCAAGGCAGGAGAAACACATGAGGTGAGGCTGCATAAGAAATCGAGTTTGTCACGCCCCTATCCTCGCCTGAGCTAAGAGAGGGGGACGCGGCACAAGATTGGGACTCCTTTAATTGATTTGTTGACATCGATGGATCCATTTCAATATATAAATCCAAATATCAAAATATAACTTGTAAAACTATCATCGTAGTGGTGTTTAAAATGTCATATACATATATTTCCGAGTCTCATTTACTTGTACTTACACAAATTCCATTATTACAAAAATATTACATTTACATTAAAAAACAGAGTAAAACCCACACAGCACTCCATATCACAAGGCTTACTGCCAGATGCTGGAATGCTTCCTGATGTCCCTTTGTACCCATATGATGAACTCCTATGCGTTTATACTAAGAAAACAGATAGCAGATATAACCACTTGAAGTGGTTCACAATTACATGATACATATAATATAATGCATATGTCATAGTTTACGTATAACCTAAATCTTATCACAGAGTTTTCATATAGCATAATTCTTATAACAGGGTTTTCATTCCGTAGGAGTTCGTAATTGGCAGATCTCAGGCGGTATACTGTGAGATATATTACTGCACGTAACTCGATTCCTTATGCTTATTGTTTATTATTCAGATTCTTATCATAAATATTTTGAATGTATGTAATTCAGAAATAATGAATGATAGAGACACAACACACAGTGACCGGGGCGTATAGTACGCTTACGCCCTACTCCCCGCCTCAAGTAAAGAGAGGGGCGGCACGTGGATCGGGACTCTTTAACCCGGCTCGACCTCGTGGGCCTATTTCATATATATACTTTCATAATGAAATAAAACTTGTAAAACTACCACCAAGTGGTGTTTAAATGTCCTATATATACATGCCTGAGTCTCATTTACTTGTATATAAACAAATTCCACTATTACAAAACTTTTACATTTACATTCCAAAACCGAAAATCAAAACCTACATCAGGTGGACTCCTATTGATGTGTTAGCCTTGCACGCGAATAATTCCTGACGTCTCCTTTTCGCACCTACACGGATGAAACACCCGTGTTAAACTTATAACTTAAATTTTAAACAGATATCGTATACGCACTACTCAAGTGGTCCACACCATGTAATACATATAACATAATGCATATGTCAGAGTTTACGTATAACCTAATTCTTATCACAAAGTTTTCATATAACATAATTCTTATAACAGGTTTTCATATCTCCCGTAGGAGTTATGAATAGAGATCTTGTATAGAATGTACCCATAGGTACATTACAGAACAAAGTAGAACTGATTACTTATGCTTTCTTATTGTTCATTATTCATATTCTTATCATATAAATGTTTCACACATCATTTTATTTGGGATAAGCTTTTATAAATGTTTGCCTCAGAGTAGACTAGTAACAATGAATGATAGGGTCAGCAAAGACAATAGGTATCCAAGGTAATATAGTACCAATGCAGATGTGTCCGCCCACGTAATGATGTCATAGCACAATGCAGGAGGCCGCGCACCGACAAAGACATGTTCGCTTCACAATAAATAAAGGTTGTAGCAATGAAGTGAGATTCGAACAGAGACGTGTCTACCCACGTAAATGCAGGTGTCGTGAGCATAATACAAAGAGTGTCGTCAGTGATCAATAAATGTGCCTATTCATTCTGCTATTCTGGCCTAAGTTGTGATACAATTATTTGTGTTTTCGAGCTTGTTATTTTGTTCTTAATCACATTAGCAAATAAAAAGGCAAGAAACAATGTTTGCCTAATCATAGATCCATTTGGTGCGAAGCGCATGCAGTATTTTTTCATATAACTTTCATACATATACTTAATTCTTTCATTCGAAATTAATCTAAGAACATAATGTAAATAGACTGCAGACCTAAGACTCTGACTACACAACTTCGGGAGCACTGCACTAACCGCACCGGTACCTCAACATCCTCTCGATTGTGGTCTGGTTTTGAGTACCTAGACTGACTTCAAGATCGGGTACCTCAATATCCCCAAGACCAAAAACCACACTTATATCTTGATTCAACTCAAGACAGTACTCACCGCGATTTCGTAGAAATGGCGGTGTTTGCCTCTTTCACCGGAATTTCCATCCAAAACCCAAACCAACTCAAATAAACCCAAATAAACCACAAAACTCATTTTATACCAACTAACAACATTTAATAGGATTTTTCCTATTCAACTTAACAAAGAGAAGTTGTGTTAATTTCAACCAACAAATCCATACATATAAGTTCCATACCAAAAAGAGATATTCCAAACTTGGATTTCTTCTCTTCTTCTTTTCCTTCTCTTTGCTTGAACAATTGGAAACAAAAATAAATGGCTTCTTCTCTCTCAAACGTGCCTTAGCTCCCAAAGCAAGAAAAATGAGAATTTCTAAGATCATGTTTGGTCTTATCCCCCTTTTTAGCTCAATTTTAGCTTTTGCAATTTAGTCCTCCAACTCCTATCTATTTGAAAACGAACTTATCTAATTCATACAATAATATATAATCTTTTCATCTTATGTCACCTAGGTCCTTAATTGGAAAATTACCAATTTACCCTTAGTACTCAAATTTTCGAAAAATAGAAATTTTACTTATATTATACTCTAAATGTGTAATAAACTAATAGGGTACAATTTGAGGTGTTACAATAGTACTAAATGTAGGACGGTTCGCCCACATAAATGTAAGTGTTGTAGCACCAATGAGTGTCGAAGCACCGGTGACATGCCTCGCCACGTAATGGCGCCGAAGCACTAGCAGGAGTGCCGTGAATAATGAACTGAGAGTGTCACTAAACAAAGACATGCCCAAGCCACGCAATGTAAGTGTTGTAGCATTGATAAGAGGTGCATTCGCCATTCGATCTTAGGTAGACATACAATTATATGTATTACTGAGCTTGTTATATTGTTCTTAAACACATTAGCAAATAAGGGGTGAGGTATAGAGCAATTTTCATATGACTATTATACTTGTACGGACCCTTTCATTCACCTAATAGGATCCTCATTAATCCAATGGATGATTGCTAGAATTAAAGGAAGAGAGAAAACAAAACAGGATTTGCAGGTACGCCTTGGCGAAGCAATGCTATCAGACAGTCGGGAATTTTGGCCTTGGGTTTTCTTAGGCAAAGGAGTACTTGCCTAAGTGAAGGTCGGTTCACCTAGGCGAAGGGGTGTCGTGCAGAAAACAAAAATGACAAGATTTGGCCATTTTCATTAGAAACTTCCTTCCAAACCCAAAACCAACACAAACAAAACTCAAAATAAATCATAAAACTCATCTTATACCAACCAACAACATTTCTAATAGGATTTTTCCTACACAACTTAGACAAAGAAGAATTTCCATACATATAGGTTCCATACTATGATTTCATGAAGTTTAAACCTTTTCTTCTTCCTTCCTTCTTACTTGAACAAGGAGAACCCAAAACAAATGAAGAGGAATCACCAAAGAAGGATTCTCCTCTAAATCGTAAGCCCTAGCACTCCAAAGCCAAAAATGGGATATTTCCTTCTATCATAGAAGGCCATGTTGGCTTATGGGACTTGGCCCTCAATTTCTCCCCTTTTCATTTTAGTCCTCCCACTTCCTTCTATTTGCAATTCATCTTATCATATTTCCTATAATAACTGTTAGTGATGTGCCCTAGGGTAATAATGTAATTGTTATTACTTTCATATTTCAATAATAAAAAGACATTTTCATTATCATCTTACATTTCTAATTGGGTGATTTACTCCATGAATAGTTGATTTCACTTATGGTCATCAAGTGTGTGACTTGATAGCAGAACCCTGGACTTCAAATGGAATACTATTCTAAATTGTCCCTGGTCATTTATTATTGGTAGAGCAATAGTGAATTAAGACTAGTTTGGAGTTTGACTGATGATCATGTTCTACTGATCATACATATATGATATTAAGTCAGCTCATAAGTACGTGTTGGTGAACATTGTACTGGATTGACCCATCATGAGAATACTACATAGATTATAAGTCACAAGTACTTCTCATCATAATAATGTCTTATTTGTGTTTCCGACTCAACACCACCATAGTCCCTATACGAGGAGATTTATGCTCTCTTGACACAGCTCAACATCATCCGTAATAAGGTGGTAATATAGGACGTAGTCGGACATGTAATAAATCAGCTTAGAGGACGGAGCTGATGAAAAGGACGGTCCTCATTTTATGTAGACGATGTGGGGCCCTTCGACAAGTGAGACTGAAATCAGGTATTATGCCTAAATGAATTAATAAGGGGTTATTAATGCTATTTGTATTATCAATTTACTCGAGGTCGAGAAAATTGCATGATTTAACTTGCTAAGGGAGACATAGTCCATGACTTGTAGTTCAATTAGGATATCGCGAAAAACAAAGGGGACCAACATTTATTATGATTGTGTTATGTCAAGCCATTGGAAATCCACATAATTTGGGTGGTTATAATGCCTTGCTAGAGGCCACTTATGATACGTGGGCTCGAAATGGGCTTTTGAACCCACTACCAACATTATGTGAACCTATAGGGTCACACACATAGAATGGGCCAGAACTAACCCTTAGGCCTAAAATTGGTATTTAAATCCAAGGGATCCCTATGCGGATTGATTCATTGGTTTTTCACAATTGAGATTTTCGTGAGACTCAACCTCCTATAAGAAGTACACTTATTTCTAAGCCTGGCTGCCCACCGTGATAGCTGTGTGAGGGTGGAGCGATTTGTTGCACTTTCGGGCCGACGGTGGGTTTGATCGCACACACCGACGCTAATGAACAAGGATCTTCCAGCGAAAAATAAGGTATTCTTTATCCTCAGTCATCCGGGACGGATCACATGGATCCCTGTCAAGAAAGGCAAAATTTTTAATTTTTCCACTGTGTATGTATGCTTAATCGCCAGTAGGAACCCAACAATAATATATCATCTTCTTGTGTTATGACCTTTAGGTCCTCATTTTACAAATTACCAATTTAACATTTTTCCCACTTTACACTTAATTTCTGAAAAATGCAAATTTTACTTATATTATACCCTAAACATGTGATAAAACTAATAGGGTATAATTTGGGGTGTTACAGAGTTGGCTCAACGATTTTGAGCTAGATGGAGATCGTTGAGAAATGGATGGATGATGAGTGTAAAACTCGTCTATTTTTAAGCCAATTTTTCATGTATCTTTGAGGCTTAAAAGTCCAATTTAATGTAAAAGTATGGAGTCTTCACCTAGATTTGTGTTTTGCAGGAAATTAGAGAAAATACGCAAAAATCAGCAAAACTGGCTAAGGCAGGAAATGCTGAATGTCGTGACAAATTTTACCATTGTCGCAACAAAACTCAGGGTCAATAGCAGAAGAAATGTCACAGCAATCGGAGCCCTATCCGACAAATATTGAGAAGAGCCCTTAAGGAAACAGCTGAATCGTTGTCGTGACATTTCCGAACTTTGTCGCGACACAATTAAGGCAGAAGGTAGCTGAAAGAATGTCTCGATATTTCACAGCTTTGTCGTGACATATTATATGAAGAAGGCAACAAAAGTTTGTCACGATAATTGAAAACTATGTTGCGACAAATGATGAGAAGAATCTATGAAGAAACACTGGAAGAATGTCATGACAGAAAATGGATTGTCGTGACAAAACAAAGGATTGAAGGAAGACATAATGTATCGACATTGAAAAGTTTGTCGTGACAAACAATTCAAAGATCAACAAAGCAAGGCAAATAACGTTTGTTGCGACATTGGAAACTATGTCGCGACAATGATCAAATAGAGTTAGCCGAACTTTGTCGCTACATTTCATGGCTTTGTCACTACAAAAGAAAGAAAAAGGCAAAGAAAATTTGTCGCGACAATGAATAATTTGTCACGACAATCATCAAAGAAGAATGTCAAGCAACATTGTTGTGACAAGCTTGCAACAAAAGCTGAAGACATAGGGGCTGCACATCTGTCGAGACATTTCACAACTTTGTTGCGACATACACTTTTGGAAAGTAACATCAACAATTGTTTTGACAAAGTAACGACAAAGCCTGACAACAAAGAAGAATGCTCCAATGTCGCGACACTGCTATGATTGTCGCGACAATAAACCTAGATGGGCTTGCACTGAAACCCACAAATTCTGCCTTAAATTTCAGCCCAGCATTTATGAGGCCTATAAATAGAAAGAGATAGGGTAGCAAAGAAATCATCGAGGGCATCATCATCAAAGGAGAACACAGAGATAGACTAAGCTTTTGTACATATTTTTATTTTCTTCTTTTATTTTTATTTTATTTTTCATTTTCATCTTTGAGGATTAGAATAGTTGATCTGAGCTGCAATATTGAGCTAAGATCTTTGTATATCAAGCTTCATTTATGCCTGAACTTAAGTGGAATTTGGAATTATTTATGGAACCCATTTTTATTTAGTTTTGATTACAATTTTAATGAATTTGTTTAATCAACTAGCCATTGTTGCTTGTGATCCAGTTATGGAAGGCTAAGCTCCCTCTAGGAAGGGATTGGTGTTTGGTTATCATTTTTATAGTATTTAAAATGAATGTTATAATTTGAATATTGGATTGATTTAATCGGTACTGTTCTTTAAAAGAGTTGTTCTAAGTATCAATAGAGTATACCCAAAAAGGAGTTGTATTAGTATTCTGATTTCCAAGACCCCTTTGAGTGACACAAAGAAGTGAGTTTCTGAGAGCAAAGAACAGTAGCCTTGGGGGTATGCTAGATTGATATATTTAGAACTAATATACTAAGTATCACTTTGTTGAATCACAAAGCTCGATTTTCTAACCTTCACTTCGCGTTTCTTCGGGTGACAAGAGAAGTATGTTCCTTTATGAAAAGAAACCATTTGTTGATTTGTTAGTTTAATAATTAGAAAGTATCTCATTTGAGAGAATGTTTGTGTAATTCTGCAAGGAGAGTGGTTACCTCACCAAATTGTGCACGAGATACCAATTACTTTGAAGAAGACTTGTGTTGTCTTGTCTATGGACAAGTTGACTTCAGTCATGAGAAATGGTTGTAAAGTACTAGTTTAGGAAAAACAACTAAATCTTAGAAGGAGAATCAAATCCTAAAAGTAGTTGTTTAATGGGTTTAAACTCATTAACCTGATTTAGAAATATGGTGTTCTAAATAGTGAAATGTATGGTGTCATGAGGCATTCCAAGGCTATACTACTATGCTCTTGGGCAAATCCATAATTCAAGGTCATGATTATGCTGGTTTTTTTAACAATATGCAAATGGATGATCATAATACTGATCCCATTCCTAGTGTTATTAACTCTCAGAGACACCTTTAATCCATTTAGATTTCATTATTTTTTTTATATAAAAGAAAAATTGACAAAGACACATTTATTTCAATTATATTAGTTAGTTACATTTACTCAACTGGTGGTTCAAATAGTGGTAATCTTGAGTAGTAGAGGTACTTGATCTTTAAATTATCTCATCACTTCCTGTGGGAATGATACCTGAACTTATAATCCACTTTATTACTTGTTAACCTATGCACCTGTAGTGATTTAAACCAAATTGAATTTCAAATATACTATTATAGACACACAGTAGAAAACAGTCTTAACTGTCAATCAAGTTTTTGACATTATTGTTGGGGATTGTTTAGTCTCTAATGGCAATGTTCCAACATTATTAACAACAATTTGGTCTATGTAAAGAAATCAAACACCAAGTTTTTGGCGCCATTGACGGGGATTGAAACAGAAGTCTATAGATCAATATTCCAACCAAAAAGAAAACTACTAATTTGGACTTTTTTATATTTTTATCAAAATTTGAGAAAAAAATTAAAAAAAAAAAGTTATAACAAAAAGAAGTGGATTCTGTTGCATGTCTTTCTATTATGCTAATCGAGGTATAACTCAGCCCACCTAGTGAACCTACTTTGATTTTAGCAAAGCATCATTCAAGTGAATCTTACATGCATGGAAGAACATGAGCTGATTTATTGCCACTAGACACTGAACTAGAAAAGACAATAAGAAATTTGAAGAAAGAAAGAGCAGTTGCTGAAGCAAGCATGATAGATCAAGGAGAAGGTAACCAGAACATTCCTATTATAGCCACTGATAAGCTTCAGCAAAGACAAAGAACTATGAAAGATTTTTGGAGGCTAGTCATAAGGGAAGAGTACTTAGCAGTAAGACAACCACTAGTAGAGGCAAACAATTTTGAATTGAAGCCTACTTTTATCAGTATGGTGCAGCAACACAAGTTTATTGGGCACCCAAGTGGGGATCCAAATGAACATCTGGGCAGATTTTTGAGAATGGCTAACACCGTGAAGCTGAATAAGGTAAATCCTGATGTGATCAAGCTGCAACTGTTTCCTTTTTCCTTAAGGGATATAGTAGCAAGTTGGTTTGTGTCATGCCCCTACCCCCGCCCGGGCAAAGATAGGGGGCGCGACACATGACTGAGACTCTTTAACCTGCTTAGGGGCGTGACACATGACTGAGACTCTTTAACCTGCTTTTCGGACTTTAGTGAGCCCATTTCTTATATAAAGCCATAAGGAAATAAAAAATTTCTAATACCACCATCGTGGTGGTGTTTAACTGACTTATACATATTCCTGAGTCTCATTTACTTGTACATAAACTAATCCACTCTTACAAAAAAAAAAAAAACTTTTACATATACATTACAAAACAAAAACAAAAAACCTATATTGGGTGGACTTTTATTGATGTGTTGGCCCTGGCTGATGCGGAACGCCACAGATGTCCTCTTCGATACCTATATGGATGAAACACCCGTGCTAAGCTTATAGCTTAGTGGGAAATAGATATAACCACTTGAAGTGATCCACATTTACAGAATACATATATCATAAAACATATGTTAGAGTTTACATATACAGAATTCTATAACAACGTTTTCATATACTTAATTCTTATAACGGAACTTTCATATCTCCCGTAGGAGTTCAGAACAGATATCATATACAAGGAGTACCCGAGGGTACAATACAGAAAAAAACAGGTTGATTTCTTATGCTTACTTCTTATTCATCATTCGGATTCTTATCATTTAATTTCATGTATCTTATTATTCGGGTATACAACATATAAAGATTTGGCCTCGCATGTAATTTCAATAATCGAATGAGAAGACACGGCATAACAAGTACCCAAAGGTATGGTACGATATCGAACGTAGACGTGCCCGCCCACGCAAATGTATGTCGTAGCACTAGAAGGAGTGCCGAAACACCGACGAGACGTGCCCGCCACGCAATGTAAGTGCCCGCCCACGTAATGGCGCCGTGAAAGACTCAGCGGAGTGACGAAACACTGATCAAAGATGCTTATTCATTCACTATTTGGTCTTAAGAAGACATACAATTATATGTATTTCAGAACTCATTTCATCATTCTTAATCTCATTAGTAAATGAGGGCAAGAAATAATGTTTGCCTAACTTCGCTTCGCCTAAGCGGCGAGGTACAAAATATTTTTTGTATAACTTTTATACTTGTACGAACCCTTTCATTCACTTATTAGCATTCCTATTAATCCAATGAATAATCATTTAATTTTAACGGAAAGAGGAACCAATAGCTGTGTATCGCCTAGAAGGAGCAATGCCGCTTAGAGGAGAGGTTCGCCAGCGGGCATGCCACGCCCAGTGACCGAAGGTGAAGACTTAGTTTCGTCCGCCAGGCGAAGGAGCCCCACCTAGGCGTGACCTCACGCCTTGCGAGTGGTGTCGAAGCGCAACAGAAATGGCCACGCCATTTTCGCCTAACTCTTTCAACCAAAACACACCATTTCGAAACAAAACCATAAAACTAACTTAAACCAACAAAAAACACATGTATTGAAAAGTTAGGGTTTTCCTTACCCAACTTAAACAATTATTTCTAATACCAAAGTTTCCAAACTAATATCCTTACTATAGTTTCCTTACACAAATAGTTTCCATACCTTGGCTTTCATTCTTTTCTTCTTCTTCCTTCTTTCTTCTTTCTCATTCTCTTCTTCTCTTCTCTCTTCCTCCTCTCCTCAAACGGTTTGCCCTAACCTTCACAAAGCCAAAAATGAGATTTTTGGTCTTATCCACCTTTTTAATGTTCTTACCATGTTTAGCCAACCCTATTTTTGCATTCTTCTCCCATTTTTGTTATTTGGTCCTTCATCTCTCATCTATTTGCAAATCAAGTTATTCATATTTCCACTTTATCCTATAATCTTCTAATCATATGACCTTTGGGTCTGGAATTGATAATTACTAATTTACCCTTGACCCTTAGATTAATTCCGGATTTTGCTTATTTTATTTTTAGCATTATTTTATTCTAGAAAAATATACATTCACTTTTATTATACCCAAAATATGTTATAAAACTGTTATGGTATAATTTGGGGTGTTACAGTTTGAGTCATTGCCTTATGGTTCAAATGAAGAACAGAGGAGCCGGTAAGCATATTTGGGCTGCGGTTTTCCTCACTCTCACTTCGAGAGGATAGGAGAAATCGCTACTTAAACAAAAAGAAGATTTAACCTTGTACAATGCATGAGAGATACAAACAATTGTCGAGGAGAGATGTCCACTTGCAGTATCGGAAAGCAGAGACCTGATGGATATCTTCTACCATGCCATGAACTACACTTAAAGGAATAGGTGATGCAAACTCTGGGAGGTATCTCGTAAGAAAAGTGTTGAAGAAGCTACTCAGCTGATCGAGGAACTAGCTAAGAGCAACTACAGAGCTCAATCTAAAGCTTCAGGGAGCAGTAGCAGGTTGAGAGGAGGAAGTGTAATTGAGCTGAACAAGATGCCATGCATTAAAGCTACATTAGATACAATCATGAACATGATGAACAACCAAGAAAGAAGATGTCATTCCCGTAATGAAGTGGGAATTGTGGAAGGAGCTGAGCAAAAAATTATAGCTGAACAAGGACTTGCTCATAGGTCCATACCATGTTGAGGAAGCTCATTACATAAATGGAAATAAGAGCTATAACTTCAAGCCAAACAACAACCTCCCGACCCACTACACACTTGAGAAACCATGAAAACTTGTCTTATGGAAGTGGAATGCAGCAAAGTCCAAGACCAGCTCAGAATTTTCAAAACTATGCTCCACCTAGTTTCCAAGGACAATAACAAGGTATTCAGAGAGCAGACTAATTAGCTTTTAGTTGGAGAAACTATCTTAATTAACTATTAAAAATATGTTAATAGTTAATAGTTAATTAAGATAGTTTTAGGCTTAGAGCATCTCCAAGAGGCTAGCTAAACCTTCCCCTTTAGCTATTTTACATAGCCGACCCTTAAATATTGTCTCCAAGAGGCTAGTTATCACACTAGCTATTTCCCATTACCACCATTTGGCTAGCTATTTTTGGCTAGGGCAAAAACGCTAGCTACTTGATTTTTTTGGTAACCAACAACACTCCAAAAGGTTTCATCGTTAAGATCGTCACCGACTTGTGCCGCTAAAACTGTCATTAGTACAGCTATAAATACTTAATTATTTGTGGCCTAAAATTCAAAATTTCTTGAATTTCTGCACTGCTATAATACGACCGTTATTAATAAAATCAAAATTTTAAAATTTGTTTCTCTTCTTTGTGGTGCCAGATGTAGACAGAAAGACTTAATCGCGCCGCTCGCTTATAAGACAAGGCTCAGCTAATACTTTATTACAAAAGCCAGTTATCTTTTAATGACATGGTAATGAGTTTTGCTGTAAAATTTTCAGATTCTATGGATGCTGTTAACTCGTATACCGAACTCTATAAATCTTCTTTCCGCTTCAACATCGCCGGAATGAAAGGGGCGTATCAACCAAAATGCATGGAGGATTCTCAAGCAAAGAAACAAAACAAAACATAATGCTGCTTTGATTCAAATTTTAAATTTTTTGGCTTCGTGATTTGTTGTAAATAAGATCATATTAAAAAAAATAAAAAAATTAAAATTTGACGACGTATTAACATATCAAGATTGATGTCACTACCACGTGATGACATGATATATTATGTATTTGGGATTTTATTATTGCTAGCTTAAAGTTAATTTAAAATTGATATCTAAAATAAATAAATATTAATGTAATAACTTTAAAAAACGTATTAAAATAATACAGCAATATTCAGGTTGTTAAATATACCTTTTAGTTTTTAAACTAAAAGCCATTTATTTTTTCTTGATTAGTTGTAAATAATGTATTTCTCATTCCATCCCTTATTTGCCTTTATTTTTAAATTCGTAGCGGGATACATACTTTTCACCGCCGGCTAAAATGGATGAGAGGGGAGCACAGGCAGCAGGTGAACAGAGGGGTGATGGTGAAGAGTAAAGGCGGACACCAACTGTACGGCATCTCCCCATTATGGTACCTGCTTCTGTCCTCACCCGACACCTACTATCATCTACTGCTTCAACATCACGCGCCCCCTCAAATTTCCCACCTGTCCACCTCTGTCCCAATTTAATTTCCATCTGTCACCTATTTTTTCTATATTTACCTTAATCCAAATATATTCCACAAAATAAAATTTAGCTTTAATTACTTTATTTAAAGTTATAAACTCTTTTAATAGGTAAAAATGAGATATTTAGGGTATTTGAGTGGTGCCATCAAAATGAATAATGAATTGGGATGGGGGTGGGGTTAATAGTAGGTGGCCAGACGAGTGGAGGAAGGGGAAGAACCTTGGATTTAGTGACGGTGGTAGGTATCAGGTTCCAGGGTACTATTTAACTAGATTTAAGAGAATAGATTAGACGAGAAAATAAAAGCTCTTGGAATTAGCAAAGTGGTAGTTACATACTGATACTACCATTATTACTACCATTTAAGTTAACTTCGGATTTCGTGTATCGGGATTCGGGAGACGGTAATTTCCTCCTACACTTTACTCACTCACCTGTTGACCCACCGCGGTTTTCAGCGCGTCAGACCACGCATTTTGGAATGTAATTTTTCCAAAGATTTATCGGTTTATAACTTTATATTATGAATTTTATGATTTTCAAAGTCAAATAATCGAATTCGGAAAGGATAAGGCACGGCAGTAGCCAGTAACCAATATCCAGTATGTGTACGGATGGGAATGGCCAGCAGGGGTACCGGCCGGTGTCAGGAGATTTAAACCCCATGGTTTCCAGACTGCTCCCAGGGCCCCACCCACTTTAAAAAGCCATCACATCTCAAAGACGCGTCTTTCCAGCCTGGCTTTTACACATTTTTTTTTATTTTTGTTCTCTCCACAGTCCCCTCCGTGTCACTCAATCTCACGGGCCCCATTCTACTTTTATTTATTATTATTTGGCCCCCGCCTTTCTTGTTTTGTTTCTATTTACCATAATTGAAAATACATCCTCCCTCTCCTATCTGTTTCTCTTTCACCTCACTCTCGCGTAGGTGACGCTCCTTCGCCACAATGTCGCCCTTGGCAATCCTGCTGATCCTCTGCATCGGAGCGCATTTTCCGGCGACTGTGACGTCCGGAGATCTCCCTTCGTTTCGTGAGGCGCCGGCATTTCGGAACGGCGTGGAATGTCCCCGGACGATGTGGTCTGCGCTGCCGAAGGGTTCCTATGATCCTTCTATCATTCACATAGCCATGACTCTCGATGCTACTTATCTCCGTGGCTCAATAGCCGGCGTGTTCTCAGTTCTGCAGCACGCGTCTTGTCCGGAGAACATTGTCTTCCATTTTATAGCGAGTCATCGGAGAGCGGAGCTGCGGCGGATCATTGTAACTACCTTCCCTTATTTGTCGTTTCATCTGTACCACTTCGATTCCAACATCGTCAAAGGCAAGATCTCGTCGTCGATTCGTAGAGCGCTTGATCAGCCGCTCAACTACGCCAGAATCTATCTTGCCGACCTCCTTCCCGGCGGCGTCCGGAGGATAATATACTTCGATTCCGACCTGATCGTCGTCGACGACGTCGCGAAGCTGTGGGAGATCAATCTAGGTCCGCACGTTCTCGGTGCGCCGGAGTACTGTCACGCCAATTTTACCAATTACTTCACTGCGAGATTCTGGTCTAATCCAACATTAACGGCGTCGTTTCGAGGTCGAAAGCCGTGTTACTTTAACACAGGCGTAATGGTGATCGATCTGTGGAGATGGCGCGAAGGGAAATTCACGGAAAAACTCGAGACATGGATGAGGATTCAGAAGAGGTACAGAATCTATCAGCTCGGTTCATTGCCGCCGTTCCTACTGGCATTCGCCGGAGACGTGGAAAGGGTTGAGCACCGTTGGAATCAGCACGGCCTAGGCGGGGACAATCTGGAAGGACTATGCAGAAATCTCCACCCAGGTCCGGTGAGTTTGCTTCATTGGAGTGGCAAGGGCAAGCCATGGCTGAGATTGGACTCTAAGCGACCGTGCCCACTCGACAGCTTGTGGGCGCCCTACGATTTGTTCCGTCACGCCTCGCTGTTATCGGACAGCTGAGCTGACGATTCCGACTGTCGATCACGGCGCAGACGGAGGAACTCAGAAAGTGTCGAAAAGACTGAAGAAGACGAAACTGTAAAAAGATACAACGCTAGTGGGATTGGTGACGTCAGATTTTGTCGGCGCCGGAAACAACATCGCGCTGCGGTCCCATGAAAAAGCAGAAAATTCATATTAACGGCCCAGATTTTCCGAAGGATGGATTTGAAAAAAACAGAAAGAAAGATCGCTTGATGAATTTGATTGGCGCCTTGTAAAGTTTTTACCGCCCCAAATGGCTGGATTTTGGGGGCAATCAAGGTTTTTATGCTTTCCACTTTCATCGATTTGTTGATTGATTACATATTCTTAGTTTATTTTTTCGGGTAACATTAAGATGCTTTTAATTTTTTCATTATTTGGTAGATCAGATACTGTTCATTGTGTTTGTTTGTAGGTACTGGAGGTGTTGTTTTGGGTATCAACGCGAATCTTGTGAAGCGGCTGCCCTTTAATTATTAACATTTGTCCAGGAATCGGTAGTTTATCTCTTCACCAATTATCAAATCATAATAATAACCTTTTCTATAATTTCAAAAAAATTAGATGGATAAGCTTTGTAATGGCAGACTGGCAGTAAGGCTTGTCCTGAACAATTGATAATATTTAAAGTTGGGTTGTTAGATTTTGTTTTTTTGTTAGGGAGTCTAGCTTTTCAAAATAGCTTTATTTTTTGGTTGGGCCATAAATGTCTATGAAATGCCTAGAGGGTAAGGTGGCCGTTTATTATTTTACTTTATACTTTAATATAAATAATAATAATAAAAAAAATATTTTTTAATAAATAATTTATAAAAATTTATAATATTTTTATTTTTTTAAGAATATATTAATTTTAATGTAAAAAAAAAAGTAAATATAAAAAAAAAAGAAGTCAAAAATCAAATATAAACCTGATAGATTTAGAAATTTTCTCATTTTTATCAACTTGTGCCGTTCAATATTTTTAAATGACATATTTGAGAATTTTAAAAAATAATAGGTCGGGATGAGATCTCTCGTCTTAAACTCTTTCGTTATTATTTTTAGTAGTGGGTGTTTTCAGTTTTATTTTTTTATTGATTTATTGAGTAATGATAAAAATTTTTTTATATCGAATAAAAAAATTAAATTTATTTATTTATTTATTATTTAGAATTTAAAAAAAAAATTTGTTATGAAAATTTTAAAAAACAAATCCCTTTCAACATTAGAAAAAAAAACAAACATTCCCTAATTCTATTCTGAGTTGTACTTTTCCAACATTTTTCCATGACATGCATTATGCGATTGACGGCAATGAACTCGATTGGCTGTCTTAAAGGCGAAATCTTCTTTTGTTCGTTTATTTGTTTATTATTTGAGTCGTATTATGCAATTTTTTTTAACCATAGGGGCGGACTAGGTTAGGCCTTCTGAACCTCTATTCGAATTCGGATATTTTCACTATCTACAGTTCTACACCTCGATTATGTTATTGAGTGACCAAGATCTATCAATTTTTATTATTATTGTTTTTAACATTCAAACTTATTTAAAATATTTATTATTTGATAAATTATATAAACTAATATCATAACAAATTATTTTTATATCAGTTTAAAAGTTATTTATTTGAAAATAATTAAAATATATTTTAAAATTTTCATAACAAGCACATCCAAGGTAACTTTAATTCTAAATAAATCTGTAAGTTTTATTTTAAAATATTTGGAGCATTTTTTTTTATTTCACAAGTTATATTCAATTGTGTATATTACCATTTCAAAATAATGAATCATAGAATATCTGAACTAATTCAGATAAAAAGTTTCGATTACGACCTTCATGCATAAATCAAACCATATAAATATATAAAAAAATTGTATACAAATATCAATATATAAAAATATCAATATGTATCAATGAGTCCCATTAGATGACGACTTTATATTTCTCTTATGACGGTGCCTAGAATACACAATTAGTTTATCTCTATACCGCGGTAATCTCAAACGGAGTCGATGGAGTCGAGGAATGAATTGACAAGACTAAGATAGCGCGAGCACGGTCGCCTAACTAAGGCACCCAATTCTGATATAACAACCCATTCTCGCCATCGATGAGGTAATGTTGTGGATGACAAAGTATGAGATGATAAGGTAATATCTAATGCTATGGAGGTCAAGCCCGCGCATTAACCTACAAGATAAAGACGTGTGCTCGGGGTACGAAGGCGATGTGTGTTCTGCAAGATAAAAATCTCAGAGGATAAGTCCCGTCTGGCCAAGTGTAAACACAACCCTCCCCATTATCTCGACCATGATCTCACCTACCATCTCGACCACGACCTCGTCGATTAACTCTCCATCCCCCTGTACCTCGAATGGGTTACATACGTACTGGAGTGGATGACATCGAAGGTTTAATGGATGGTCCATGTGATGTGAATGCCTCCTGATCGTAGACTCCAGGATGCGATGCCTTCTCCGATCCGTAACATCGGATAACAATACGACGTAAGTCGACACCAAACCTAAGTGAGAAGACCACGTGAGCGACTAGCCATGTCACCATGACAGTAGATCTAAATGAACTAACTCAAAAAGGTCTATAAATATATAACTATTGATTCAAATTTGGAAAACACTTTAGGTGTTACGTGACTCTAACTTACCAAAACCTCGAAAGGTACCGATTGTAGTATAACCTCATATCATTCCTGGCGGAGGTTGTCATAAAATCGCCGCAGAATAATGACGATACTATCAGATATGGACTCATGAAGTCCATAAATACCCACCATAGGGGTGTAGTGATGATCCTGCTCGCTCGCATATCCCATAAGGTAATGTATGGAGCATGATGTCGCCTAATCTCTTGCAGGTCGCCCACGTGCATCCAATTATATGTAGTTGTCAGTCAGAAGAGCAAGACGGAGGTATCTCCCTGCCAGAAATTTAAACTGGCGCAGATTCAAGCCTGACGAGATGCCACACAACAGCCTCGAAACATATAAGCTGGCGGATATCGTCCGCCATCTCCCATCGCTTAAGGTATATCCGAAGCCGGGTCAACCCAACTCTTCACGTATGGCCGCCATAAGACCTACATTTACACTTTTGACGTTAAAACTTTGCGAATATGAATGGAATTACTATGTAACCATACTTTACATATATCATTACTCGACCAAGAGCCAGGTATCTACCGATCTCGGAGCATGCGAGAAAGATAACGGATGGGTTATGCACCCGTGTCAAAGGTACCCTCCACCTACACCTCAATGGAAGAGCTGACTCTGGCTCAACTGGTAATCCATCGTCGATAGCCTCAGCTAGGTCTCCATCGACGACATCGGCATCGACATTGTCATCATGTAAGGCATGAGCGACTGGTGGTGCTGGATATGCTGCTGGTTGCCCAAAATCGGGTCGCCCCACGTGAAGTCTCTCCCAAGACCTTAGCTGAATATAAAATAAACAGAAAATAAGCAACTTAATGACGTGTTGTGTATATGAATGTGTATGTAATAAAATAAAAATATTACATACCTGTATCAGTGTAATACAACCTCTAATACCGTGTCTATGATCCAAGCTGGCTTGGCATAACTCGCGATATGTATCACCCTAATTTATAAGTCGAAGGCGGCCAAATCATAGTAGTGGAGAAAGTACTGCATTTAACATGCACTCCCTTCTTGTTCGCAAACAATAAGGATCCCATCAGCGTTAAGATGAAACCACGCGCACTCCGCTCTAAAGTGACCTCATCTACATCAGGTGCTGGGATGGATAACTGGTCACATAACCACCGGATGGAGATAGAAGATCCTCTGAGAGCATCAACGGGTGGGGTGACACCGAGCAGCTCCCCCACAACTCCGCCACATTGAACACACATGTCCCAGTGACTGCTGGTCCATCGATATGGAGGCCAAGGATGATAGCAACATCTTATAACGTGATCGTCATCTCTCCGACGGGCACATGAAACGTGTGTGTCTTGGGCCGCCATATCTCGACGAGACAAGTGATAAGTGGCTAATCGATCATGAAGTGGCCCAAATAATATATAACATAAAATCCCGTGCGGATCATGAATGGACGAATGTGTATATCCATCCTCCATACCATGAAGGCTTCATTGGTCGGCGTAGAGACTTCATGAACCAGCAACAAAGAAACCAAATTTATAATTGATTATATATAGATTACATGCTAGAATTGGTAATATTAATTGATAATTAATAAAATACATACTTGCTTCGTATCTACAAAGTGCGACCCGTAAGCCTTTGCAATACCAAGACGTATTTGGATCCAGTTGACGACTCATGAAGCCCCCTGAACACCATCTCTATAACATATAACACGAAGTCAGTATAATTATTAACAAAACACATTGTAAAAAATAATATCAACATAATTAATGCAAGTATTAATTACAGCGACAATGAATTAAAATACATACATACATGAATGATGTCTCATTTACTTAAATAAAGTAGACAAGTATTTCATAATCCAAGAAGCATTCGTACATAAGTGTTATACAAAGCAACTACAATTCCTCGAGGCAATTGCCTCACAAAAAAAGAAAAAAAGAAAAAAGAAAAAAAAAAGTTAGTTACTTCACATCTATCACTGAACTTGATTTCTATTCTTACAAGACCGTCGATTGTGACCTGGTAGTGTTCCCCTCCTTCACGTAAATTTCATTATGCAACTTAAGACGTCCACTGCGTATGTGTTTCATTGACTCAGGAGGTACAATCGTAGGACCATCATAAAGAGGCCACTCATCTTCATTGAATATTGGATGAAACAAGCTTGCCTATATATCATAGTATGACTGCGTAGTGTAGTAGCCTTGAATAAATAACCGAAAATTAGCACATCGATGCTGACATGTTGCTATGATATGGCTACATGGAAATCCATATATCAGTGTCTTTCAACATGTGCATTTTTGGTCATATAAGTTGAGGCGCTGCGTTCGACCGCTCATTGACTTGACATGAAATTGGCCTTGTATGTGATTGTAAAGAACAATTTCCATCGATCCAATCATAACAACACGACTCGAACTGGAGCATCAACATATAAAGAATCGCCATCGATGCCAATTTATTAGCACCTTTGTTCCATTTTTGCAACAAAGTAACTCGCGGTGCGAAAAATGTCAATCGTAGTAATGCAAAAGGAATGGTAAGTTACAAGCCTTTGGGCTAACACCCAAGAATACCTCCGGCGCATGCTGGCTGTCATTATCCCATATCTTCGACCTCCATCATGAAAGGGCCAGATAATCGTGCGATTGCTTCTAACCATCAGTTGTGCCTCGTAATTAATTCTCCCAATTATAGCCATGCTTATTGAATTTTACGTTGTGTACTCGCCAAAGCCGCTCCGCATACCAAATTCTTCTGAGTTTATCTTGAAGTGGGTCATAAAAATTGCTCGCAAGATGACGCATGCAAATCTCGCGGATGTTGATGGTGCGTTCCCAACAGATGAGGGACGCTTATTGCGCGAGTACCTGATAGGGCGTCGGAGAGAACATAAATTTCGCTTGAGTTACTCGCTTCGATACATGCCAAGAACCATCCACAACTATCAATATTCTCGCTTTCTGTAATAGCAAATGCCAATGGAAACAACTGATTATTTTCGTTACACCCCATAACAATCAATAATGTGCCTTTATACTTTTCATACAAATGTGTACCATCAATACTCAGTACGGGACGACAATGTTTAAACCCTCCAATAGATGGCTTGAATGATCAGAACACGCGTTGGAATATCTCAGTGTTTGGCATATTAATGTCAAATGTTTTCCAAATTACAACACATCTAGGATTTGCTTGCTTTAAGGCCAAGAACAAACGTGGCAACTCTGTATATGACTGAGCAAAGTCACAAAATAACTGTCTAAGTGTTTTTTATGTTTATCCACGTTATTTAGATATTTCCTCATAATCCCCATTTCTCCATCACACTTGCTTGAATGTAGTCGAGTCAATGTGAATCAGGCTCTACCCATTGTCTTTCATGAGCAGTGTAACCAAGCTCTGAGTCCAATCGATGATCCTGCCTCAAGCAAGGATCTACCAAATATGTGTCTTTATATTTTTTGATAAATCAATGCTATATCTTCTTTTCTACAACCATGATACTAAGCTTCCATAGACATCGACATTCTTCTAATCTTTCTTACATCTTAAACGAGCAATTTTTTTCGAGGATGCAACAACGACAAACTTCTTGTGTGCTTTTAATTGAGTAAATTCCATTTCCCCCTGAGCCAGACTTTAGACCAAAAACTTGACAAACTACAAATTTTCCACTCGAATAACCGGTAGTATGTTGCACCAATGGAGTCCAACCATTTGAAATAACATTACCTAAGTTTTCAACATGTTCAAATTAAGGTGTTGGTGGTAACTGGTAAGTGATAATGAACAGGGGATGACTCATCTCGTTCCTCAACATCTGGGTTATTCGATACATTACAAGATGTTGCATGGATAAAGACATATATCCCTTGCTCATTCTCTAAAACTTGGTTGAAAATTTGGAAGGATGATACATGTCCATCAGCTTGAACATTCGCGTCTCCATTAGATTCATCATCAACATCTTCATCAAATTAATCATTAGCTTCTTCATAGCGTCATCATTCCCATATACTCTAGTATCCTAAGATCGACCACTACTGTGCCTTACAAACTATAGTCAAATTCTCGCAACATTGTACCAAGTCGAACTAATAAATCTATATTACCACCCATAGATTTGATTCATTCTTGTGGCTCGACTAACGACTCTAATATACACCAATTTCAAATGCTAGTCAGGTTAACCATGTTTAATATCTCTAAGACACACCATCACATCCATATATTGGAAAAGGTTCGAACCTATTTCCACTTTTTAGGGGATACTTACAATTGATGACTAATTTGAACCTTTGTTTGTCAATGGTTGTCCTTTAGTATATCATATCAACAATCTGTTCAAACGCGGTATTCAACCTGATATCCAAAGACACAATAACAACTTTGTTCCTCACATATTTAACATTTGTTTCAGTCCTCAATATATTTCCATTGTAATAACATATCATGGGAATAGATGAAACATATATAATTGACTTGTAAAAAATAGTTCCAAATGAATTAAATAATATGAGAGGTCATTGTCCTTACCATTTAAACTACATTCATGAATGCTACATTAAATAACCTTGTTTAGCCAATGAATAACCCAAAAGCAAATTTTGGCTATATGAAAGTTCACATGGGGTAATAATTAAGTAAACTAGATTTGGCGTGTGAGAACCTAAATGAACTTAAATCTATATTCTTTACTCATAAGGTGATGCCTTGGAGCTCATATATCTATTATATTTTTACCAGGTTAAGGTATGGATAAGGTATGCCCGTCTCCATGTTATTTATTTATATATAAAATTAGCTCTCTATCTTATTGTCCTTATAAATGAAGCCAATGAGAATGATGATTTACAATGGACTTTTTGATGAGAAACTCTGAAACCCCGAGAAAATCTAATTTTCTGAAAAAGGGGGAAATGGTAATTTCGGTCAAAATCCGGAATTTTTCTAGATCTCGGGTGATAAAACGGACTTCACCATTGGAATCGTCTCGCGAAATCTAGCTACCATGTCGACTTCGTAATCTGCACAATCTAATTTCACATTTTTCGAGGCACGCGAGGAGCGCGACACTTGACACTTTATGAGCCGCTTCGCCGTTTAATGCGGTCCAGCAGAAGGGGTCAAAACATGAGCTTGGCTGGCCCATGAGTGACAAATTACACTCAGAAGTTCAAGAAATTGGTTGGGACTTCATGTCTGATACAGAATCCCAAGACAAACTGACACATGCGGCAAAGAGAGAGTAACCCCTTGACCAAGTCGACCCAAAATCCAGCTTAAGAGAGGGGAAGGAAACAACCGTGGATAGGAGAGAAAATAAGGATTTTACAGGGGTTCTACTTCTCTCTAAATTCCTAGCGACCGACCGTCTGGCTTCCGCGAGGCAAAGCAGTCGCTTCCCACCCGCAAGCGGCTACGCGTGCGACTGGTTTCTGGGAGTTTCTCACAAACCCGCAGCGTATGCTTCTCCTACTTATTTACCTTTCGCTGGCGGCCATGTTAATGGACGAGATTTGCTGAGGCCCCATTTACGGTTTCGTTCCAAAGATTCGACCGGAAGCAAGAACTTCTGTAGTTGGTTTCATACCCACTCCACTCCACGTATTCTCATGGATGCCATAAAATGTTGTTTCCATGGTAATGTCGATTGTGATTTTGTGGGCGCCTAAGATGAATCGGTTTGATTGAGTATCAGCTCACGCTGGAAGCACTTCGTTATTACTATGAATGAATAACATGTGTAAGTTTTGTTAATATATGCATGCTTAGTATATTAACATGGATTCTATGGAATGAGAATGGAATGCTCATACATTGCATGAGCACTTAGGTGGGAGTAACCCATGTAGAAAATTCCACCACTGGCGTTGCTCCACCCCACGAGGGAATATATTTATTTAAGGTAATCGGAGGTGCAAACTGGGATGGGACGGATTTGTGATCAGAGAGGCGAAGAAATGGGCTGTCGGGCCTTATTTCCGTGGATTTTAAATTCCGAAAGACGATCCAGTTTTTATGTAAATTGTAATTAAATACAATTGTAAACAAAATCCCTTTTTGTATAAAATATATATACACTTGTGTTGTATGGATGTGTGGGCCTTATTGGGCCGTTTTACGCAGGTATGGGTCTCATGATATGAGACACATAGATTTTCTGCGGGTTGACGGTGGTCAACGGGACACCCCGGTTTTGGGGCGTCACAGAAACAATAGTATAATATATTAAGTAAGAATAGGTACAATAGAAGGATGAGCCAATAATTTGTGAGTTTGCAGCACAAGTTAAAACTTGCATCTACATTATTAACTATTTTCCAAATAAATTTCAATATTAAAAGCAATTTTCAACGATTTCCAAATTTTGTTAATTACAAAAATATCAATCAAATCAATTTTTGAAAAAAATTTACCCACCATAATGCACATTAATGCATTAACGTGCATTGGAATTTTAAATTTTTTTTTATGCAAATAAATTTTTTTGATAAAAGCACGTTAATGCCGTCTATGATCAGAACGCCTCAGCTTGGGCCTGACACACTAAATTGTAGCACTGCTTCTAATCCGACTGATTGGCGGGTCCAATCGGATCTCGATGCCTGCTTTTCTATAACTTATAAACTTTAAGCTTTTTATTCATATAATGTTAAACATTTATCTTGTACCATATTCTGTAAAAGCGGATGCAAAATACATATACAAGCTCCATATATGGAAGTGTTCAACATTTACATTGTTTACAAAAAAAAAAAAAAAACACAAAGACATATACATTATACTCAAAAATCTTCCGACCCCTAGCGATGTGTCGATTTTGGTCACGATGTGAATCGTCTGCCTATGGTTTCTTCAGACCTACATGGATGAAATAATTCGCTGCTCATGTGCCAATGGGAATTTATACATATGGATCTAATTTCAACAAGGTCATCCCACTTTAAACACATGCATATCTTTATGACACATATAACATGTACATATATTTATCCATTTCATGTCTACTTTCTTTCTCATAACAATATGTTTGGTTTTCTTATCATATTTCATATACTTTTCAGGTCATTTATACTATATTTCTGCTCTCAGAATCGACAGGACGCCTGATTCTCTGGGGTCCGTTGACTACCCGTCAACCCGCTGAAAACTCGTGAATGTCGGGCAACCCGACACCTATTCACAGAAATCAAGGTAGCCCCTTGTAATGTGGTTTCTACCCAAGAATAAACATATCCCAAACAATCCAATATAATACATAGCATGAGTAAAAACGACCGCTTAGGCCCATACACAGTATTCATCAATATATACCAACTATATACAATAGTTCCACGAGTTAATATTTTACTCTTATACAACATATATTAAAATTCTAGAATTCTAATAAATGTACTACATCATCCAACAACAAAGCCACAACCCGACTTTCTTTAGTATCGGCCTCTAGGATGAGCCGTCTCCTTGAACGCTCCCTGTACCTAAAAATAATATCCCTCGACAGGGTGAGCTATCGCCTAGTAGTGGAATCACCCTAAATAGGTTACTCTCCACCTAAGTGCATATGCAATGCTCCAATTTAAACACACATTCAAGCAAATTCGTGATCCCACTTGAATGTCTAAATGATTAACCCATGTCCCGAGTCCTCACCGACTCCCTCACACTTGCCTAAGTCATGTATGAGAAACGTTATTTTCAAAACAAAGGTATTTGTTTTTAATTGTGGACAACCCTCCAACCTAAGTAGTGGACCGACCTCGATGAAGGTCTATTTAGTTGATACAACCATCCGATGTATATCACCGCCGACCACGATTGATATTTTATATAATTACCCATATTGTAATGGACACTCTCTGATAATTATTATTATTAGTCAACCCTCCGAAATACTTCTCTCTAGAAACCAACTCATGCACTCACTCTTATTGTTTTAGGGTGTCCCAGTACATATGGAATGCATAATGCTAATTCCAATACAATTCATATAACACATGCAAATATATATAACATGATATACATTTACATAATTTAATTACACAAACATGTTTGCAATTTCACAATCCATTACACAAAAAATTAGCTCACGTGGGCTAATTAACAAACACGAGCAATTCATCTTGAATCACTTAACCAAACACATTTTCACAATAAAATTACACTGCGGTCACTATTCATCCGAACAAGAAACCCTGTTATCGCTCACTCGCCATTCAATCACTCCGCTCACTTGGGAACCCGACTCTATGGCCATTTCCGGCCTCATACACATCACAATACATGATTTAATGCATAAATCACAACCCAACAACCCACACCGTCCACACACAGTCCGTGGATTGTCCAATGGCTCAAAAAAATTTTAACAATTCGGTCCCAAGTTTTGGGACCGATCAAACGACCGTTTAAGGTCTCAACCCAATCGAAACATCATAAAACACTTAAACAAAGTGTAAAACTAAAGTAGGATAAAACCCCTACCTCAATGGAGTTTGCCTTTAAAACTTCCAAAACCGAGCCCACGCCAGAGGGCCTCGTCACAGAGGAACAACTTTCTTTCTGTCTAAGCACTCGACTACTTGATCGCTCGTGGAATCTAGAGAGAAGTCTCTCTCTCTCACTCTAAAAACTCCATTTTCGGCCACTGCACCTTTTTCCCCTGTTCCAACCCGTTTTGGTTTGTTTTTGAAGGAAGAAGACCACCACTATTCAAGATTTTGTCTTTTCCTCATTTAAAACAATTTCTATAATGCCATCTATGTCCCAAAGCTTTGGATTTTCGACATTTGGCACTATCTCGGCCGTCCATTTCTATCATTTCTCTACTCATGCAACATGTGTCATGAGTACATGTTATATGTGACTTTCATCACGTCAAATATCGTTTTACGGCACCCGATACTTGGTACTTTGAAAAACGTGCAAATCCCGACTATCTCGGAATTCGACGAAATTTGACGTGTTAGCTAGATTTCGTGATACGATTCCAACGGTGAAATCCGTTTCGTCATCCGAGATCTAGAGAATAAATTTCAGATTTTTACCAAAATGATCGTTTTGCCCTTTTTCAGAAAATTGGAATTTTCTCGGGGGTCTTATATTCTCCACTCCTTAAAAGGAATTTAGTCCAGAAATTCTAAACAATCTCAAAAAATCACATGCATATGCAATGTGCACTATACCATGCATGTAAACTAGTCACTTAAGTGTTAAACGACTAAACCACGTGCCTTTATCCCTAAACAAGAAGGGATAGGTGACTCGCATCGTGTCATCGTGCTCCCACGTTGACTCCTCCACTCCATAGTGCCGCCATAAAGACTTCACTACCTCACGGCCTTGCGCCGCAAAACCCGACCACGGGTTATCCAAATGCACACCGGTCCCCTCGAAGGTCCCATGGCGTCAACTCAATTTGTCCCCAATCCACCACATGAGCCGGATTGGAGTATACTTCCCGGAGTAATGGAGACGGAAATACCCTCATGGACACTTGACATGCTAGCAAGCCAACCGGTACGCAACAGCACTCCACCCTCTCGAGTATCCGGCGGCCCAATAAACCTCGCGATAACTTCCCTCGCTAACAACTCGACCACTCCTCTTAGGCATCACCTTCAAGAAGACGGATCTCCAACCGAACTCTAAGGGTCGACGCCGTACATCAAGATAGCCTACGCTGAGTGAGAAAAGACGCTGTCGTATCAAGCTCACCTTCTCAGAGGTATCTCTAATCAGATCGACCAAACATGGAACTTTCCTACCTCAGCCCAACATAACGGCGACTGCGACAATTTCCCGGCTACAATGCCTCATATATGGTGCCATCCGTGCATACTCGTCTGCAATCAGTTGGTTGCAGCGTAATTCCACTAAAGCGCAAGTGCTCTTCCAACTACCGTGATCCAGACGATGCTCGCAAAGATGTCCTCTAACACCAGATAGTCCTCGCACGACCATCCTGGCTCGAGGGTGGAAAGTTGTACTCATCGTCACCATATGTGCCCATAGACTTTGGTAACTCTTCCAAAAGTGCGTCAGAACCTGGTCCCCGTCCGACACTATGGATACCGGTACTCCATGTACCGGACTATCTCGAATGTACAACCGTAGAATTTCTCCAATGAGAAGGTCATCCGCACGCTAGAAAATGTGTCGACTTCGCGGAGCCGGCTCACCATCACCCATACCGCATCATGTCTCTCGCGGTCCCGGCAAGTGGGTCAAAATCACACCGCGACGCGGCTCCCACTTCCACTCGCCTATCTCCAATGGTCAAGCAAACCTCACTGGCTTCCTCGTGTTCACCCTTAACTCGCCGACATGTGAGACATCGTCGAACAGTCCCCACGTGTCTCTTCATCCCGCCTAGTAATACCGATGATGAAGATCCCGTACATCTTCGTACACCTGATGCACTGGCGAACGAGAGCAAAGTGGAAATCTCTGAGAATCTCCTCAGTCAGTCGAACTGGGAACCACTACCCTTCCTCTAATCAAGACTACCATATGTGTGGATGGTCCAAATTTCCGCCACTTGTACCCGACTGCACTCTGGCCCTCGATGGACACTATCTCGCGGCCCTACTACTAGACTCGATCACTCGTCAATGTAGACTGGGTAGACACTAAACTCCCCTAACGTACCCTATGCCTCGGCCGGGCCGCATCAGCCTCTAAACCGTCCCACGCTTCCTCGCATCCGCTACTCCCGGGAAGCTATACTAGCCAATACACCCCATGACTTCCGACTGAGTGCATCAACCACGACATTTGCCTTACCAGGATGGTAATGTAAAGTGAAGTCATAATCCTCTAGGAACTCCATCCATTTGCGTTGCCTCATATCAGGTCCAAATGGCGGAAGATATACTTCGACTTTTACGGGTCTCGAAAGTACACTCAAATCTCACATATAAGTAGTGTGGCGCCAAATCTTCAAGGGCGGTGATCACGACCACCAACTCCATGTCGTGTGTGGGGTAATTCGCTCATGATTCTAATCAAGGGAACCATAAGCACACCCTCCCGACCGCATCAAACACATCCCAAATCCTACTCGAGGCATCACACTACATTGTACCCCTGTCCCCTGTCCGACTATCAAGATAGGAGCCGGCGCAAGCCTCCTCTTCAACTCCCCTCGGAATGCCTCCGCATCGATCATCCTAATCAAACTTGACCTCCTTCCGGTCAACCTTTATTTATGAAAAGCCGCTTATCCGAGAAATCCTCAATGAATCTCCCGTAATACCCAAACTAATCCCAAGAAACCACGTGATCTCGAAGACCGACTTCTGGGCTTCCTCCCAACCCAATGCCTCAACCTTCTCTCGGGTCGACCGACACTCTTGATGTTGACACCACGGCCCCAAAATCTCACCTCGCGAAGCCAAAACCGTGACTTACTCGAACTTGACGTGATAGTCGATGGTCTCTCAACAACCAGAACACGATCCTCGCTGATACCTTCATGCTCCCACTGACCGGAGTGATCAAAATTTCATCCACGAAGACTACTTATTAACCTGATCTAGATAGGTTGGAAACACCCTATGCATGAGATCCATGAATGCCGCCGGCACATTCGCCAACCAAAGGGCATAAATCAGAAACTCAGCGCCCATAACGCGCCCTAAACGCCGTCTTGGGGGATATCTATCTCCCTAACCCTCACCGATGCTGGTAACCAATGCGAAGGTCTATCTAGAGTTCGCGCTCCCTCTCAACTGATCAAACAAATCATCAATCCTCAGCAATGGGTACCGATTCTTGATCGTAACCTTGTTCAATTGTCGATAATCAATGCACAATCGAACGGTCTTGTCCTTCTTCTTCGCAAACAGAACCGGAGCGCCCCATGCTGGCACTCGCCTAACGAATCCTCATTCAAAGAGGCTCCCGGTGCATGGACTCGTTCTCGCAACTCAACCGGTGCCATCCTATGCGGAGTCATAGAGATGGGTGAAGTACCAGGGTGTAACTCGATACCGAAGTCTACAACCCTATGCGGAGGTAATCCCGATAGCTCATCCGAAAAAACATCCACATACTCGCAAACTACTCGAGGGGACGGTCCGGGCCTCCGTCTCTCTAGTAAGGCTCGCAGCCAACCCGCTTAATCGCCCCCGACACTGACTCGTGATACCGGGATGGGGAAACATATCATGCTTGTCCCCGAATACCACACGCAACGCCCCGTGTAGCGGCACCCCTCTCACGCCACAATCGATGACGACCTCGTAGGTCAGAAGCTCAATCCATCCCCGTGATGACATCGAACTCCGACACGCCCATGATTTGTGTCCATCGTGAGTAGAGTCCCCGAGATCTCTAACTCTCAACCACGACATATCATCCATATTCTCGCCTAATCCCCGGGGAGAACTCACACAAAGGCTCCTCCAAGGTTCAACCTTTTAAACCCAACTCTATCACAACCGATGCAAAGAATGGAATGAATGCGAAGCACCGTAATCAAAATAACACTCTCGCCTACAGCGAGATAGCAAAACGCACTCGTATAACCGGGCCGGACCCCGGCTTGACCTCAGCCTCGGCGGTGGACAGGCGAGACACGCCCCCGAACCCCGATGTCCCCGCCGGCCTCGGGCCCTCCGCCTTTACCCATACTCCGCCTCCTAGTCTCGGCCTCTCTGAAAACGGAGGTGCCCAGCTCCTCGAAACTCGGATCGGCTCCTCCGACCGCACTACCGTGGAGAAATGTACTGTGACCTCTCCCGACCCACCACCGACCGGACCGTGGCCGTCCGAAACCCCGGGATCCCCCAGCTCTCAAAACCATGTCTAAAGGCCGCAATGGCAAGACACCATCTCGCCCCGCCCGACCGACAACTCATCCGCCCCCGCCTGGGATGGCCGCGACTCTGGAACCCTCGTGAACTAGAAGCCCTCTGCTTCTTTCCCGAACTAGAAGAAGACTGACTCTCCTTCCTCTTGCTACTAACACCCACATCCCGAGTGCTCCGAGCATCCTCTATCTCTCTCTCTATGGTCAGGGCTGTCCCAACCATGGAGTCCATATCCTATAGGCGAAGTCCTACAATTCTGGCCCGAATGGACAACTCAGCCCATTCTCAAATCTCCAAACTCGCCATGTCCGTGGCCACGTAATCATCGTGGGGTAAAACCGCTAATCCCTATGAATCTAGCCACATAATCCATCACAATATCGCCCGCTTCAAATCTAGGAACTCCTCGAGCCTTCGTGATGCCTCGCAAAGATCTGAAAGTACTTACCTACGAATGTACTCCCAAATCTCGCCTATGTCATCGCTCTAGATCAGAGGTCCTTGCCCATTTCACCATACTGGGGTCTCAATTCCTCTTAGCCGAACGCAGCTAGTCTGATCTTGGTCGCAAGAGGTAATCTCCATAGCCTCTAACACCTTCTCTACCTGCATGAACTAATGGTTTGCCACCATCGGATCTCCTCCCCCCGTGAATGTCGGAGGATGATGCGCCCTAAACCTCTGGAGGTTACCTGACTCCCCGACTACCCCGCTATACCATTCGTGCTATAGCCGCCGCACACCTGGCACAAACTTCAACAAAGGCCCGCCGATCAACACCGTGGCTGGTCAAATGTCGCGGTGCCCGACCAAATTTCAGGATCGCCCCACGCCCCGTCCTCGACTAGCCCATCTACACGCCTCAAATGGCGCGAATACAACGCAAAGATCTCTACGATAAAAACACAAAACCCGAGACACGATTCATACACGTAAATCATACACACCAAGTCCAGAAGACAAATCGCTCCATAGTAAAACCATTTTGTCAACAAAAATTTATTTTCAAAATTTCATTTTTTCCAAAATTTTGTCTCATTTGACGGATTTGATTTGATTTAATTAATTTTTTTCCATTTTCCAACACTCAAATAAATTTATAAAATTTATTTTAATTGATTTTCTTCGCCACAAACTGTGAAACCCTTAGAAAATAATTTTCTTTACTCCTTTTTTTCTTTATTTAATTTTGGATATTTGTTCAAAATTTCCAAATTACTCAAACCTAGTGTTCAACCTTAAAATTTATTAAAATTTTATTTTATTATCCACTAAACCAAATAAATTTATTCAAATTTATTTCATTTATTTCCTTTGTTCCAGTTTTACACACTGTAAAACTCCCAAAAATTTTCTAACACTTATGTGCTACCCAACTAAGCACACAAACCAAACACAACACATGATTCACACATCATCTATGTTACGCATATTTTCACATTGTCATTCATCAAATCACACAATCACATACCAAACACATGCATGCAGTGTTCTAATATTTATCCTGTGATTGTCTAGGTACCTACATACCTAACCCTACATCGAACCACACCAAGTGGTGATGGATACCCAAACCGAGCTCCCTAGGTATTCATATACTTAGGCTATGATACCAAGCTGTGATGCTGGTATCAATTTCACCGCAATAGCCATGGCCTAAGCCCATGTCCCTCAAGCCCTAGGTAGTCGTATACCTATGCTCTGATACAAAACTGTGATGCCCATTCCCGGAGTCCGCCGACTCAATTCACACCCGCGTAAAACTCGTAGAATGCTCGCAACCCGATACGATCATTTAAAACCGGTAGAGTCTCCTTGCACGGGAGCTCTACCCAATAACAAACCTGTCCTAAACAATCCAATATAATACATAACATGAGTAAAAACGACCACTTAGGCCCATACACGCACTCATCAATATATACCAACTATATACAATAGTTCCACGTAGTTAAAATTTTATTTATACAACATATATTAAAATTTAGAATTCTAATACATGTACTACATCATCCAACAACAAAGCCATTAACCCTGGGCTTTCTTTCAAGATCGGGCTCTAGGATGAGCCGTCTCGAACGCTCCCTGCATTCGAAATAATATCCTCGAATGTGGTGAGCTATCGCCAAGAGTTTAATCACCCTAAATAGTGCTATTCTTCACCTATGCATATGCAATGTCTAATTTAAACACACATTCAAGCAAATTCGCGATCCTACTTGGAATGTCTAAATGACAACCCATGTCCCGAGTCCTCACCACCCTCTACACTTGCCTAAGCCATGTATGAGAAACGTTATTTTCTAAAACAAAGGTATTTGTTTTAATTACGGACAACCCTCCGATCGGCAGATCCACCCGAGTAAATTTCTTATTTAGCGGACAACCCGACGATATCAATCAGCCGACTCCGACAATTGATATTTTATATGGACTACCCTCCGATATAGTAATGGACAGTCTCCGATAATTATAATTATTAGTAAACCCTCCGAAATACTTCTCTTTAGAAACCAACTCATGCACTCACTCCTATTGTTCTAGGGTGCCCTAGTGCATATGGAATGCATGATGCCAATTCCAATACAATTCATATAACACATGCAGAACAGCATATAACATGATATACATTTACATAATTTAATCACACAAACACAAGTATAATTTCACAATCCATTACACCAAAAAATAGCTCACGTGGGCTAATTAACAAATACGAGCAATTCATCTTGAATCACTCAACCAAACGCATTTTCACACAAAATTAATTCGTGTCACTATTCATGTGAACAGTAAAACCCTCGGGTTACTATTCACGGCCTATCATTCAATCATCGGTTCACTTTGGGAACCCGAATTTCATGGCCATTTTCGGCCTCATACACATCACAATACATGATTTAATGCATAAATCACAACCCAACAACCCACACCGTCCACACACAGTCCGTGGACTGTCCAATGGCTCAAAATTTAACACCGTCCCAAGTTTTCAGACGATCAAACTACCGCTTAGCGGCCTTAACCCAACCGAAACATCATAAAACACTTAAACAAAGTGTAAAACTCAAGTAGGATAAAACCCCTACTTCATGGAGTTTGTCGAAAACTTTCAAAACCGGAGCCCACGCGTAGGCCTCGTCGCGTAGAACAACTTTCCTTCTTGCTCCGAAGAATTTCGACGGTCGGATTGCCCGTGAATCTAAAGAGAAGTCTCTCTCTCTCACTCTAAAAACTCCATTTTCGGCCACTACACCTTTTTCCCCTGTTCCAGCCCGTTTTGGTTTGTTTTTGAAGGAAGAAGACCACCACTATTCAAGATTTGGTCTTTTCCTCATTTAAAACAATTTCTATAATGCCATCTATGTCCCTAAGCTTTGGATTTTCGACATTTGGCACTATCTCGACCGTCCATTTACATCATTTCTCTACTCATGCAACATGTGTCATGAGTACATATTATATATGACTTTTGTCACGTCAAATATCGTTTTATGGCACCCGATACTCGGTGCCTTGAAAAGCGTGCAAATCCCGACTATCTCGGAATTCGACGAAATTCGACGTGTTAACTAGATTTCGCGAGATGATTCCAACGGTGAAATCCGTTTTGTTATCCGAGGTCTAGAGAATAAATTTTGGATTTTTACCGAAATGACCATTTTGCCATTTTTCAGAAAATTGGAATTTTCTTGGGTCTTACATATATACTATCACGCATAAAGGCGCTGCGCTCTCATATCATCATACCTTTTTTTTTTTTATACATTCCTACATATACTTTTCATTTTCTTTTATGTTCATGCTTGCAAATGCTACAGAAGTGGATAAGGGAGAGAACTGTATGTACCGGGCGTACTCATCATCAGGCATTTGGGCATAAACGATCTCTATCTATACGTGACCCGGCTGGGTACTATCACTGTACGAGACAATGATCTCTGTATAACCCAAACGGGACCATTATAGTGATCCAAACGGGATCTATGTCATCGACCCAAACTGGGCCTCACATCAGATCTTATGCCGCAAAGAATCATAACCCATAGTACGCTTCTATCTATCCAACTACCCGATCTTAAGCAGACAATCATTTTTATTATGTTTTCTTAACAATCTTTCATGTTTTAGAAAAGATATCTCATATACTTGAATAACTGCTGATATCATGTATACTAATGAGATAGTCCTTATCAAATAATTTCTTATAAACATTTAACTGTACTTTTTCTTATAACAAAATTATACGTGTCTTCTCTTTAGCTGACATGTATTAAACTTATACATTTACTTGTACTTATAACACTTGTACGTATTAGGGAACTTACAGTTTGTCCACATTAAACTCACCGAGGCGGCGAGGTACGGTGCGTTTTTAACTTAATATCATTCATATTTGAACCCCCGTTATTCATTTATTAGGGTTCCTATACTATCGGTGTATGAATTTAGGCTTAATAATATAAAAATACAAGAAACTGTGTGGTCATGAAAGCTGTACTCGCATCGGTGCCGCATCGGTACTGGGGCTCCATTCTCGTTTTGGTGAGCGGCACCGTACAACTTGATGGTACCCCACTTATCTGTCTCAGATTAGTGAACCCAGACGCCCTCGTTTCCGTACCGTACTGGGCCACTGAACCCGCCCGTAAATGGCAGATTTTCTCTCTTTCACTCACTTTTCTTCCATACTCTTCCTCTTTTCCATCTTACTTCAAAACCTATCATGAATTACTCCTAAAACAACTCTAATATGGGTCATAACCCATACATAAACCAAACATAAAGATTAGTTAGGCTTTTTTTTAAACCCAAACTCACCATTTATAAATAAATACGAATCCAACCTCAAAGTGGGAGGATTCCATACTTTGTACACTTTAGGGTTTTACCAACTTACTTTCAAGATTATCTGTGGAGCCAGATGAAATCCCAACAAACCTAGGCTCGTATAAGCTACTATCCAATTCCATGGAAATCCATACACCAATGGAAACCATACAAAACTTTAGAATCTATACCTTTGCTCTCTTGAAGTCCTCTCTTCTCCTTCTTCTTCTTCTTCTCCTTCTCTCTCTTCCCTCTCCTTTCACGTTTTTGTTCTCTCAAAAATGAGAGAACAAAATTGATCTTATCTATTTTTTATTGATTTTTACTTTCCTTTATTTACTCATTGGTCCCTCATCTTCCTTTATTTGCAATTCAACTTATACTATACTTTACTTTGACATACAATCTTATGAGATTATGACCCTTAGGTCCTAAATTGGTAAATGACCAATTTACCCTTGTCTTTTGTATAAATTCTGGGTTTTGCTTATTTTATTTTTAACATTATTTTATTCTAGAAAAAAAAATATACATTTACCTTTATTATACCCAAAACATGGTATAATTTGGAGTGTTACAATGATAGCAGTAATTGGGCCCAATTGCCTTGTTGTAATCCTCCCTGACACGAACGGACTACTTTGGTCATTACTTTCCGTTAAAAACTAATTTTGTCATTTTTTTTTCAAACGAAATATTTCAATCTAAAACTCGGAAATTTCTCAAAGAACAGTTCCCATACATACTTCTCAAACAAATTTTAAGTTATCATATTTTCTATTTCTAACAAAAAACTCTGAAACAAATAACCAGCTCAATGAAATCACATTTATATTTCAAGTAAACAAGGCCAATCACTATAAACAATACCACCTGGATGTAATTCAAACCAAATTAAGAAAATTGCTTTTCAAGAACAGGTTTGACCGCGCCCTAAACTGCTGAAAATAAGATTTTCCATTTCACAACGACAATACGTAGCTGAGATAACTCGAAGAAACACGCAAAGCCGAGGATTGTTTGTTAAAAATTACAGGATTGTTTTGTTCAAAAAACACACCACACCAACAAAATTATCACCCAAGGATTTTTCACCAAATTATCAACAAAGCAAACCAACCAAACCACCAATCTAAGAAATTTTGAAAAAAACAACTTATGTCGATATTACCGCTGTGGTGTCCAACAGTACCACGTAAAAAAAGAATTTGTTAAAATCGATCAAACTGCCTTGTGAGGTCGATGCTGAGGATGAAGAACAGAGTGGGTGAAACAGTCTTATGTTAGAGACTTATCTGATGCAGTGTCGAATAGAGTACCAGAAGAAGAAATAATGGAGCAAAAATTTGGATGAAATCACGCCCTGGGGCCGCTGATGAGGGATGAACAATGTATCAAGGTGAAATTGGGGCATGGGTGGTTGAGAAATGGGAGGAAGAAGATGGGGCAAAGAAGACTCAAATGCTGCCTCGAACAACATGACCTTTGAATCAAATTAAAGTTCAGAGTCTGGGTGATTGCGACATTTGAAATTCCTTGAAGGAAAAATGTAGCGAGAACAAATTTAAGATTGTTAACATAAATCCAGTATGGCTCCGTATGATCTGAGTGAATCATGCATGCATTTCAGTATAATTTCTATGTGTTTTTATAGATCATTGCATGATTCACATTCATATTCACTAATATTAGCGCTAATCCCCCATACTATAATGTTTATAGGACATGGTGATATTGAATAAAAGGAAGTCAATAGAAGAAAAGAATCGAAGTAGAGAAGACACAAAGAAGTGCGTTAGCTGGAGCCTCGGTACGCAAAGATTGAGCCTCGTACAGCAAATGAGGCACTCCACGCCAGGTGTAGCGCTCGCAAAGATCATGGAGGCCTTACGTCGCAACGAACCAATGAGGCAAAGATTTCAAGCCTCGTACGCCGTGGTGTACTCTCTCACGCGGCGAGCGGTCTTTTCTAGCCAGGAGCTAAAAACTCGGGATTTACGGGCTATTGATGGACTCGGATATTGAGATATAAAAGGAAGCAATTTCGAGGCAAGAGGGGGATTTTGGAGTGCATCAATCACGCGAGAGACTGATAGAGGGAGATTCATGAGACGGATTCCAAGAGATCGCAAGACTTACTTTTCTATATTTCTTTCTTAATTCGCTTTGATACTAAAATCTTTCGCTTGTACGAAAATCACTACTTTTCTGTGGTTTTGTCAACCCTAAGGCACTCATTATGGATTAATACTTAATTGTGGTTCATTTAATATTGATATGAAATCTATGGTTGCTTTTAATTTTAATTTAATCATATGTTATTTGGCCACTGCATGTTAATGCTAGGAGTCCGATATCGAGAAGATGTGACTTATAGGGATATGAGTAAAGCAACACTCTGGTCAATTAGGGGAATTGCAGATATCCCAGATTCCAAGAGAAGACTGTGGTTTAAAAGCATTCATGCATCTTGGAGTCAAGGGTCAAAGCAGAGATGCAATACACCCCACTAGCGAGATAGACAGCTATATCTCGAGAGAGAATATCTTGTAGGCACGATCAACTCGCTAACATAAATCATATGGAATATTAAATAAATACGCTATCTAGATTAAAATCCATCAGGTGTCGTAGACAAAGGCAAAACCCTAGTTTTCTCATCATTACTTTAAATTGAATTTTTAATATTAGGCTTTCTATAAATTAGTTAATTTAGTCATAATTCGCCATAGGACTAGATCCAAATATTGTCTAGATCATCAAGCCAGTATTCAACACGTTTCTCTTCGTGGGAACAACACTTAGCTAGCCACTATACTACGTGAACTCAACGTGTATACTTGCGCGCATGATTTTGCATTTTTACCAACTTTTACACACTCACCGGCCACCAAGCCAAGTTTTTGCGCCGTTGTTTGTGAGAAGCTAGTGTTGATGACAAATAATGTCATATATTGTACTTTAGATCAATTTTATTTTATTAGTTATTTTATTTATTAAATTAGTTTTTTTTTATTCTTTCGTTTTAGTATTTCACTTATATCATCTGTGTTGTGACTTGGTCTCGACTTCATACTTGTGATTTCAGGAAAGCAATTAGTGTGCATGCAAAGACAAGATCGTAGGGAATTACTTCCATTCGATCCTGAACCAAAACGGACATTACATTGATTATGCAGAGAAGCACACACAACCCAATTTAAAATCATGTAGAATCAAGAGGATAAAGGACAATTCCAAGAAAGGAATGAATCACAGGTGGATCAGAATGGACGGAATTATAGAGATCAAGCCACCGCATCATCCGTATTGTACCGATAATCCGCGATATGCGTATTGAGAGCCCGCCTACCACCTATAGTTTTTAGTTAGCTATATCGCTGACCACTATTCAAGCCGAACAATTTCAGTCGAAGGAGTAACTCGCAAATGCCCTAAAATATACAAGCCATGGGTTGCCTAGTGAGAATCGAATGCAAGATCCGACAAGTTTTATTGAAGTTTGAAACACAATCAAGTATAATGGAGTAATGTATAGGCTCTTTAGATTGCATCCGTTCTACCGTCACTTAATGATCGAGCTAAGCATTATTGAATAGATAACCACCGGATTCCACTACCTGCAGAATGGGATTTATGTAGAAATTTATGACCAAAATTTTCCCACCTGCAAAGATTGCACAATTGGTGCAAGAAATTAACACATTAAGACAATTCGAGGGGGAGAACTTGGCCGAGGCTTGGGAGATATTTCATGAACTACTGAGGAGATGCCCACGTCACAGGTTAACAAGGTGGATGTAGGTGCATACGTTTTATAACGGTTTAAGCGATTTAGCTAGGACAATCATTGATGCCTCAACAGGAGGGGCCCTGATGAAAAAGACTATAGATCAAGCTTATGAGATATTGGAAGATATAAACTATCAATTCTAATCGGTACCTCGAGATAGATCGCCACCTAGAAGTCCTTAAAGGAGCAGACAAAAGCTCCTTAATTCAGAACCATGTCGTATAGTTAACTAAACAAATACATAAAGAAGGTACAATGAATGAGATTCGTAATAATCCCTTGATATTTGTAGTCTCTGTGGGAGGACAATCAATGACAAGACTGCATCGTTACCAAGGCATTACGCAGAGCACTCGCATGTGAATCAAGAAATCACTTCAACATGGTGGACAAGATGGAGGTAATACATCGACAGGTACCAAAATCGAATCGTGAATCAAGGCTAGGGCCGGTGCTGCAACCGTAATAATCGTGAGCAACTAGAACTATGGTCGGAGGAACAACCACAAAGATGCCACCACCTCTGCTTAAGCAAGCCACCACCCGAGAAGAAAGTGGATTGCATAGCTCTAGCTCATGATGACTTCCCATAACACATTTATGAATGAGACAAAGGCCACATTCCAAAATCAGGCTCAGCAGCTATAAAACCAATCCACCTAGCTATAAAATCAAGGGGCCCAACTCAGAAACCTAGAAGTGCAAATAGGCTAAATGGCCACATTGTGAACTGAGAGGCATCACAAATCATTACCTAACAACTCAGAGGTGAACCCGAGACGAGAAGGTACTGAACATGTCAAAGCTGTCACATTGAGAAGTGGTAGAGAATTAGTAGTACCAGGGCAACCACCAGTGATAGGAGAGGTAGAAACTGAGGAAGTAATCAAGACCAGTCAGAATGATAAGATAGAAAGGGAACATCCCCAGGAGAAAAAGTCTGTGGAAGAAGAAATCGAGGTTAAAGACCGACCGACCACAACTGAACCCACTATCCCAATTCCATACCCTCAACGCCTGGAGAAGAATAAATTGGACAAGCAATTCACCAAGTTTATGGAAGTGTTCAAGAAATTGCATATAAACATTCCATTTGCTGATGCGTTAGAACAAATGCCTAGTTATGTAAAATTCATGAAGGATATAATATCAAAGAAAAGAAGATTGTCGGATTTTGAGACAGTGAATCTCACCGAGGAACGTAGTGCCATCCTTCAGAGGAAACTGCCACAAAAGCTGAAAGACCCAGGCAGTTTTACTATTCCTTATACCATCGGGAACTCCATCTTTGAGAGGGCCTTGTGTGACTTGGGAGCTAGTATAAACCTCATGCCGTTATCCATATTTAGGATGATCGGGATTATAGCTCGCCTAACCACAAATAATACACTCCAGCTTAGGATGTCATTAAAACATCCTGTGGGGTGATAAGACGCTCGTAAAGGTAGACAAGTTCATATCTTCCACATATTTCATGGTTCTAGACATGGAAGAAGATAAAGAAATACCCATAATATTGGGTAGACCATTTCTCGCCATTGGCAGGGCAATGATTGATGTACAGAGGGGAGAGTTGAAATTAAGAGTGCAGGATAACGAGGTCAAGTTCAATGTATCTGAGGGTATGAGACACCCATCAAAGAGTGATACATGCTTCATGATAGAGACCGTAGAGGCTATAGTGTCTAGCCAAAGTGGTCCCACTGACTCTTTGGAGACTAGCCTGGTACAGAGTGAATAAGAAGAATTGGGAGAAGAGGTCAAAAAGTATGTGAAATGGATGGACTCCTTCCAGCCTAATAGAAGGAAACACTACAAACCCCTAGGCGAAATTGCTCAAACGTTAGTGCCATCCTTCTAACAACCACCCAAGATGGAGCAAAAGACACTACCCAACTATCTGAGGCGTTTATCTCTGGGACGCTCCACCTTACTAGTGATTATTTCACATCCCCGACAGCTGGTAAGAACAGGTTAATAAAGTACTGTGATCACAAGGATGCGCTGGGTTGGTCTCGGCTGATTTAAAGGGATCACCATGTGTATGCATCGAATTTACTAGAAGATGGTCACAGCCTTCGCAAGGAAGCAAATGTAGGAGACCGAACTAACCATGAAAGAAGTACCACAAGGAAGTAATCAAGTGGCTAGATGCCTGGGTTATTTATCCTATCTCGACAAAGGCATAGGTGAGTCTGTACAAGCAGTTTCAAAAGGAGGAACAACAAAGGATAAAGACAGAATAATATATTGTCAGCCTTTTAGAACAATGCCATGTTGGGGAATTTGTAATGATCATTTGAAATCGAATAAGGCTACTGAAAAGACCATTTTCCACCGCTACTGGATCGGGATGTTAGATAAGTCAAGGTGGCACGACACATCGTTTCTTGATGGGCATTCTCTACAATCGATCGCAGCCCCGCAGGATCAAGAGAAGACGACATTCACTTGGCCCTTATGGTACATTCGCATTTAGGCTGATGCCCTCGGCTTGTGCAATGCACCAGTACATTTAAATGGGCTTATAAGGACGGGCCATATTCTCAGATATGGTTGAAAAGACAATTAAGGTGTTCATGGACGACTTTTCAATATTAGGGAACTCCTTTGACAATTGTTTGGAAAACTTGAGGTCGGTGCGTGTTAGATGTGAAGAAACTGATCTTGTGCTGAATTGGGAGAAGTGCCACTTTATGGTACAGGAAGGCATAGTACTCAAGTAACCTGACATTTTTGCAAGAGGAATAAAGGCTTCACAAAGCAAAGATTAAGGTATTAGAGAAACCACTTACCACAAGAAGGGCATAAGAAGCTTTTTAAGACACGCAGGTTCTATAGGCTGCTCATAAAAGATTTTTCTTATCAAGTAAAGCCCTTGTCCAGCTTTTGCTAGTTCAAGGGACACCATTTGATTTCTGGCGAGTAAGTAGTATGCAAGTTTTTTTCACTCGGAAGATTGATTGGTATCGGCCCCCATAGTTGTAGCACCTGATTGGGACCTCTCGTTTGAGCTAATGTGCGACGTTGACTGCGGATCTGAGCAAGGTTGGGGGTAGAAAAGAGAAAGGATATTTCAAAGTTATCCACTATAGCCTGGGACTTTGAATGATGCCCAATTGAATTACGCACCACTAAAAGAGCTATCAGCCATTATTTTCGCTCTATGATAAATTTAGTCCTACTTGATTGGCAACAAGGCACAGTGCACACCGACCACTCGACCATTGGCACTGATGACCAAAAGGGCTGCAAACTCGAGACTAATAATAAAGGTGCTCCTATTGCAAGAATTTGACCTAGAAATCAAGGGCAAGAAGGGAACAAGGAACCTAGTCGTAGACCATCTGTCATGATTGGAAGGGCCTAGAGACGAGGTATAGGTTAATGATGATTTCCCAGATGAGTAACTCTTAGTAATTGAAGACACAAAGCTTGTTTCATGGTTTGCTGACTATGTGAATTACTTAGTGGCCAAGGTTATCCCTTTCGATATTAGCTACCAACAAAAGAAGAGGTTCTTGCACATTTGAAGCACTACTACTGGGAAGAACCTATTTTATACAAACATTGTGCGAATCAAGTGATAAGGCGGTAAAAATCGAAAAGATGAAATGGGTATTCTAACTCACACACCTTTATCATGTGGGGCACTTTGAGGCCGTGAGGACGCCTGTGAAAAGTACTCCAATAAGGTTTCAACTAGCCTAGCTTGTTAAAGGATGCACACTAATTTGAATCTACCTGTGATAAGTGCTAAAGAATGGGCGGCATTTCCAAACGGGATAAACCACCCATGCGCACAATTCTAGAGGTTGAGTTATTTGACTTGTGGGGGATGGACTTCATGGGTCCATTTCCCTCTTCATTCAATAACTTGTATATTCTCCTTGCTGTGGATTACGTCTCCAAATGGGTAGAAGCAATACCGACACGCACTAATGATGCCAGTGTAGTAGTCAAGTTTCTTGCACCCACATTTATTACTCCGCTCTAAGACTCCACTTCCAGCATTAATCATGGATGGTGGTACTTATTTCTGCAACAAGCTAGTTGATAAGGTCTTGCAAAAATATGGTGTGCGGCATCGCACTTCACTCACTTACCACCCGCAGGCAAATGGACAGGCCGAGGTGTCAAATTGGGAGATAAAGTCCATTCTAGAGAAAACAATCAATAGTTCAAGGAAAGACTGGTTAAAGAAGATTGATGATACACTTTGGGCATACCGGATTGCATTTAAAACCCCATTGGGTATGTTTCCATTCCGACTAGTCTATAGGAAAGCATGCCACTTGCCAGTGGAATTAGAACATAGAGCATACTGGGCAACTAGGCTTCTGAACATGGATAGTAGGGTAGTCGGAGAGAAGCGGATGCTACAACTGAGTGAATTAGATGAATTCCGCAATGAGGCTTATGAGAATGCTTGAATCTATAAGGAAAAGACGAAAGCTTGGCATGACAAACATATTGTAAGGAAAGAGTTTGAGCCAGGTCAGCAAGTCTTGTTGTTCAATTATAGGCTGAAACTCTTCCCTAGCAAGTTGAAGTCAAAATGGTCAGGTCCGTTCAAAGTAGTTCAAGTATTTCCTTATGGAGGGGTTGAGATAACACATGTAGAGAAGGGACAGTTCAAAGTTAATGCCCAGAGATTGAAACCGTATTTTGGAGGAGAATTTCATGCAGGAAGACAAGACACCAATCTAAGCACACTAAGTGTGACAAGAAGGGTGGAAGGTCACCAACACCAGTTTATTTTTTCTGGCCTAAGTGTTGTATCGCAGTGTGAATGTCGGTTAACGACGCAAACATAGCGCTTCTTGGGAGGCAAGTATTGTGAGATCCCCTTCTCCTTTGAACTTGCATTCTTTTCGGTCTTTTTAATTGCTCTTCAGTACATTTTTTGCTTTTGGACTTCCTACTTTTGTTTGTTTTTAATGTGTTTGTGAGTTTTTCAGGGCTACCGAAGGGTGCAAGCATAGTCACTAAGAGATTTTCATGTTCATTAGAGTGTGAGAGGGCCAAATTCGTGTTTAAAAAAGAAAAGCCTTGTTCCTCACTTTCTGGTATACAACAGCGTAGAGCTCTACGTCACTGCGTAGCAAACAAAAATTCCGCTATCTAACTTTCGGGTATGTAGCAGTGTGGAACCTTACGCCGCTATGTAGCCCTTATCACACTTTCGGGTACGTAGTAGCGTAGAGCTCTACGCCGCCGCGTAGCGATGCTTCGTCACAGCATAGAGCCCTATGTCGCGGCGTAGTGACACAAATTTTGAGCCCTTTAAATATTCGAACGACTGTCCATTCCCCCCCTCCCCCTACACACGTATTTGGCTGCCTTTTCTTCTTCATCTATAGTTTTTTTTTTAATGTTTGCAGATTCCGAGCCCTAAATCGACCAACATGACCCCACAAAATCGACCACTAAAAGACTGACTGCTCCACCTCGCGGTGACACCTACCCTCCAAAAGATCCACACAGTTCATTTCGAGCCGAAGGCATCTATCACAGTCCCCGCTCAACCGCCGTTCGTCGAAGCGGTTTCCCTATCTCAAATGCTGCTCAACTTACTATCCGTGAATCGCGGGCCGCAGACGCTCAGGCGCTTCCTCGTCCCGGGAGTGGTTCTACCGTGGCGGAGTTCCACTATAACTGGCCATCGGCACCACCGCCTTCGCTTGAGACAAGTGGGTCGAAGCTTGGTGCCTGTGCCATCAACTCCGATGCATCGCTCATTGGATGACGACAGTGCAGAGTATAGAGCCCTATTTGCTAACATAGATTATGAGCGCTTGATGCAAGAGCTTACTCAAGGCTAGGGCGCGTGGGAACGCTAACCATCGACGGGTGATTTCACAAATTTTCAGATGCACTCCCTCACACCCGTGGCTATGGTCTGGTATAATTTTTTATGTGTAAAAATCAAGCCTACCCTGCATCTTAGCATAATTACGAAGGGCAAGACGATCCTCCTATATGCCATGACCAAGGGGTTCCAGTTTGACATCGGGTCCGTCATCGAGCGGGGGTTGATTGAGTCGACCCAAGGGAGATGCACTGGGGCCCTGATCCACCCCTCCTGATTACTCCACCAGGCCGCCCGACCGAGTCCCGCGACTGGCACTGCACACAGCCGCTCCCATACCATCGCCCTGAGTTGGGCCAAGGAGACCCGATAAGATCTCGGGAATTCTGTGTGGTGTAAGAGACCCGGGGAGATATCCCAAATTTCTGTGTAGGTGTAAGAGACCCGGGGAGCTATCCCGAATTTCTGTGTGGGTGTAAGAGACCCGTGGAGATATCCAAAATTTCTGTGTGGATGTAAGAGGCTCACAAAGGTAGTCGGCAGTTCAAGGCTCCAAGAGTAGAAACACACGGTCATGTTATCACGAAGACTTAAAGTTGAGTGATATGAGTCAGGAGTGACTCGAGATGAATACACACGGTCATGGTTATCACGTAGACTTAGAGTTGAGTGATAGGAGTCGGGAGTGACTCGAGATTTGGATACTTATTGGAAATTGCATTGGGCGTTGGTGAGCCGACAAGGGCTTGGTATATGGATGTCATACATGATATGGATTAGGTTGACTACTACTGATTGTCGCGATCGCGGACTGGGAAGGTTAGCGTTACACACCACGCAGGGTTACATATGCACGTGGTTGGATGCGTATGTGGAATTTCGAGATCGAAATTTTGGTGGGGAGAATGCGGAAACTCGAGAAAATCATAATTTTCTGAAAAATGACAAAATGGTAATTTCGGTCAAAATCCGAAATTTTTCTAGATCTCGGATGATGAAATGGACTTCACCATTGGAATCGTCTCACGAAATCTAGCCACCATGTTGACTTCAGCCAATTCAAACAATGGAATTTCACGCTGAGGCACGTAGAGGAGTGACACTCTGGCACTTTATTAGTGGCTCAAGAGGTGCCACGTGGTATCAAGTGTGAACGGGTCAAACATGAGCTCAAGTGGGCCCATGAGTGACAAATGACACTTTGTGGGTGGATGGAAATCTGCTAGATGGATATGGATAGGGGTAATCCTGCAAGAAACCCAAATTCGGGAGCCGGATGCTTAAGTACGAGCAGGACTTTTCTCTTGACCTCAATCTAGACCAAACTGGTTTGGGAGGGAAAGGAAGAAGGAGAAAAGAAAACGAGAAAAAGAGAGAAAAGAGAGGGATTTAAAAGAGAGAAACTCTACCTTCTCTCTAGAATTCCCGGCGATCGGACCGTTGGTTTTTGGCGAGGCAAGAAGCAAAGTTGCTCCCCACGGCGGCTACGCTGCGGTACCGACGGGAGTTTCGACAAACTCCTAAGGTAGGGTTTTCTCCTACTTGTATTATTCTTTTCTAAGGGCCATTTAATGGACGGAGATTTGTTAAGGCTTGGATGGCCGTGTTTTCTGTTCCAAAAGATTTGGACTGAGTGAAGAACCTAGAGTGGGTTTTGGATGAAATTACCTGACCGCTTGTGTGGCTCGTGTGATGTCGTTATTGCCATGAGTAAATAACATGTCGATTTGCGGATTTCGCGGGCGCCCATGACGGGAAGTCGTCATTTGTCGACATTAGCCAATGTGAGCTAATTTTGTGTTATTATGAATGAATAACATAGGTAAGTTTTGTTAATATATGCATGCTAGTATATTAACATGGACTCCGTATGGAATGTGAATTGAATGTTGTGTGCTATTGTACGAACACTTAGAGTAACCCAAGTAGGAAAATTCCACTACTGGGCATTGCTCACTTTATCGAGGGAATATATTTATTTCAGGTACTGGAGGTGCACCCGGGGATGGGACGCATTTGAGACCATAGAGGCGAAGAAATGGCCAAGTTGGCCTTATTTCCGTATTTTGTAAATCTCCGAAAGATCGATCCAGCTGTGGTAAATTGTAATTAAATACAATTGTAAACAAACTCCCTTTTCAGATAAGATATACATTTCAGGTTGTATGGATGGGGCCTATCGGTCATTTTATTACGGCGACGTGGGTCTCCAAGGATAAGGAGACACACTAAATTTTCCACTGGGTCACTATGGGTCAACGACACCTCGACTGGGCAGCCACACCGCCCTAAGGCGGCCCGGAGCCCGGCGATTCGGATGAGGAGACCTATGATGATGCCCCAGCACCCACACCTAGTACGGCGACCTGGCGGATCGGCAACCCCAGGTCCCCTCCTTGACTCCGGCCCCAGCGCACCGCATTCATGCGCTCACCACACGGTTTGACGCATATTGGGATGAGTCTCAGGAGCATCGTGTTGCCCTGAGTTAGGACATGGACGCCATCAGGGCCGAGATGGCCATCATTCGCTCCAGCCAGGACCATATCATGCAGTAGTTGGCTCAACTCCTCTCTTTTCACACACCGCCACCGCCACCGCCACCGCCACCGCCACTGCCATCACCAACGCTGTGATTCTCTGGGACATATCTCTATGCCTTTATTTTCTTTCTGTCATTAAGGACACTATCGCCAGCTCAAAAGGGCATACAGGTCGGGGCTTAGTGTTATTTTATTTTATTTCTATCTTTGCATGTTTTAGGTCTACTTTTTGTCAGTTTTAGTTTGTTTTGTTTTTTTTTTTAGCATGTTTAAAGACCGAGCCTTGTTCACTATGTACCAGCATATTTGCATTTGGCAATATTATGATATGGTAGTTTCCAGAGTTGGTATTAATTGTTCTCAACCTTAGTTGACCATGATTTTAAAAAGGGGAGTCATAGTAATCGTAGAAAGCATGTGTTTCGATGAAATAGGGAACTCCAAGGTTGTTTGACAATCGGGACTGCAGTGTATAAAGTTGAGTGTAACGCCCAAAAAATACCCTAGAATTTTTATAATAATTTTTATTATATATTCTGGGTATAAATTGATCCAACTTGGGTTTTTCCGGGAAAATTGATAAATTGTTAAATAGTGAAAAGTGAAATGGAAATGTGAGCATGTGATTATTATATGCTAAAATGAGAAATCGATGGAACCCAGCTAAGTGAAAAAAGAGCAAAATTGGAAATTTGTAAATGAGGACCTAGTGGTCAAATGATAGCTCAAAATGCTAATGTGAAATAAAATGATAAATGAAAGGAAATGAAACCAATAAGTGAGAAAAATGCCAAAAAATGAGAAATGGGGTTTATTGTGCAAGCCAAACAAGGGCTAAGGGAAAGAGGAAAGAAGACCACATTTGGTCTTGGAAGAGCACATTTATGCAAAAACGTGTGGAGAGCTTGAGAGAGGAGAAAGCTAGGGTTTTGTGTGAAGATCAAAAGAGTGATGTGATTCTTCCCTTTTTGCTCAAGATCTTGCAAGAAGGAAGAAGCTAGGGCAAGGAGTTCCAAGTGATTTGAGGTATGTAACTAAGCCCTAGAAAGTTGTATTTGATGTTTGGGTTAGAAAAACCCTAATCCATCCATGGGTTTTGCTCATGGTTGGTTTAGGATGTCATTGGGAGTGATTCCATGATGTATTTTGAGTTTTGACAATTTTGGTGAAAAATCTCAAAAGGGAAACTTAAAATCGGGCATCACGAAGCCCTTCACGCAAAGAAAGGGCACTTGCCGCGCGTAGCCCCATGTTCCTGTGGAGGGCCGTCATTGGCGAGGTCAAGGGCCGCAAAGGCCCCTCGGGTTCGCCATGGCGTAGCCCCGATGCCAGCGGCGCCACGCGGCAAAAGTCATCATATGGCGCCAGATTTTGTTCAACACCTGCAGACTGATACAGTTTGATATCTACCAATGAGATTAATGAGGTTCAATGAAGATAAAAACAACCAATGAAAGATCGATTCAGCGCCGCATATCTTCAAAACTGTAGTGTTCTAATCAAGATTGTTAATCAATTTTAAAATTTGATCAACATCTATCAAAAAACAGAGTATTAATGTTTATCCACCAGATATGGCATGATTGTTATTGACTGTGGATGGTAGAGGATCTTGGTCCAGAATCAGATCGCGGCGGCGAAACAGAGCTTCACGCTTTCCGCTGTTCTACCAACTCCATCCTTACCAGCGCCGGGTAGTATCAAATAAATCTCAACAGATTATGGGAAACAATATAGTCTTGAAAGTCGATAGTACAAAGCGCATATGATCGGAAAATGGATAACGAAACGACACCATTACCATGTGAAAGATTTAACATCCAAACAAATCACTGGTCGGGTTCGACAGTCTGAAATTAACCTGATATATCAATGATCGCCATGGATGTTCAACTGCATCCATCAGCAATTCTAATTAACCATCCATCATGATATCTGCACCATATCCGTCATATATGGAGTGACATTAAAGAGTCAAACCTACTGGCGATACCTAACAAATCCGTCTTACTATATATGATATTTTAAACATGTCAGAAAAAGTGTAATCGTATCCAGCTTATTAGATTCAATTTGGTGGGAAATGCTAACATTATTGAATGATAAAAGGACGGATTCAATGAATCGAAATCCATCATGAATGTGAATTGTATAGACAAAGTGAATTAACGAACTTGATAAGTGAAATGCATTGTAAACTAAAACACATCTTTTAAGAGTGTATGTTTGAAATCTTATGAATGGAATTGTGGTATGATTTGTTGCATGTGAAAAACATATATTTATACATCAATGATTTGTAAAGTGAAAGCATGCAAAATGAATAGCGCGGGAGTATAGTTTGATAAGGTGCATGATTTTATGATAAATGCATGTCAAGTCAAATTGGAAAAATTGGAATAAAACTGTACAGAACAACTAAACATGAAAATGCTTAGTGTGTAGTTTTTATCTATGCGCAGGTTTCGAGTAAACGGAAAGAAGGCCAAGAACAAGAAGAGTAGAGTTAGAGAGAAAGTCATGGCGATATAAGTGTATACTCCAAAGCATATGCATATCATCTCTTCAACACATGTTATCGGCAACCAAAGGGTTAAACTTTGAAAATGTGTTTTGTAAAGGCATGACACGCCATTTTGTAACTAAATTGTATAAGAGTAAATGTTTATGGGCCTACCATTTGAAATGCTTCTGTGTAAATGAGAATTCTAAAATGAAATGAATGAAATAAAACGTTTTGATAAGATAAATAAAAAACGGTCGGAGTAAATCGGGCTCTGGTTCGGATCTGCCATTCGAGTTGAGCCAGGGATTCGAGTCGCGACATTTTTGAAAAAGAAAATTTAATAAAAAGGTAAATAAAAAGAATTAATCGAGCATCCTCGAGGTTTTGGATCGATTCGCCATTCGGGTCGTATCGGGCTTGGGGGTCGCTACATTGAGAATAACCATGTCTGGCTGCCCCTTTTAGATCTCAACAAATTATTTCCCGAATTAAGCTATCGCACACACACACACACACGTGATCTTCGGGGTATGCCTTGATTTCGGACTCACCATGCAAGAGTTCTACGAACCTTGGAAAGTTTAAACACCTAAGTGATGGGACACCTTAGAAAAAGAGGATCGCCTTTGAGCTCCACATAAATTAAAAATAAAAATAAAAAAAAGCTTATGGTTTGGAATAAGTGGATCATCAATCGGAATCCCGGGCACAGTTCGAGGGGCTTTTCAAAGCCTAATGCCCTGAGCCAACTGGCCGGGAGCCATTGACTTCATTGCCCATTACATGAGACAGAGGATGGACGATTTCCATAGTATAGGGCCTTGAGGTTTGGTTGAGTGTTCGGGGTGAAGTTCGAGGGGAACTGAATGCCCGGTGCCCCTAACCAATTGGTGGGGAGTCACTAATGGATCCCCGCTACAAGAACTCTCACCTAAAACTTTTTGGCACTAGTACTCTTCCAAGTTTGTTTTAGAGTTAATCCCCCAGATTAGCCAAGGAATAAATTGGTGCTCTCACTCTTCCTCTGTTAAGACATTCCAATTCAGGCAAGCAATCTAAGTTTAGGATACTGAAGTCGAGCTATACATTGGAGATCACACTCCAACTGCACTTAGACTCCTTGGGAAAGATTATTGAGCACTAAAAAGGGGATTGACTTGCTTGGTCAACCGAGACTGGCCCAGTGCAGATTCGTGAAAGTTGAACAAACCTAGGTAGTCCCTGGATTTATTAAACTGGTTCATGTTGACCCCTTCTTACTGGTATCATGTGTACTAGACCCATATCACCAGTGTTAGTTGCGCTTTATTCTTGCGTGCCCTGGTTAGAGTTTGTTCTTGCTTGGGGAGAAGCAAGAAGCTAAGTTTGGGGGTGTTGATCGTAGTGAATCATGCATGCATTTCAGTACAATTTATATGTATTTTTATAGCTCAATTGCATGATTCACATTCATATTCACTAATATTGCGCTAATCCCCCATACTATAATGTTTTATAGGATATGGCGATATTATAATAAAAAAGGAAGATGAATAATAGAAGAAAAGAACCGAAGCAAAGAAGACACAAAGAAGTGCAGTAGTGGAGCCTCGGGTACGTAGTAGCGAGGCACTCCACGCTGCAGCGTAGCGCTTCGCAGTAGCGTGGAGGCCTTACACCGTAGTGAACCAGTGAGGCAGATTTAAGAAGCCTCGGGTACGCCGCGGCGTAGCCCCTTTCACCGTGGGGTAGCAGGGTCTTCTTTCCAGCCGTGAGCGTTAAAAACTCTGATTTTTTGGGCCATTGATAGGCCCGAATCCCGAGATATAAAAGGGAAGCAATTTTGAGGCAAGGGGGGGATTTCGGAGGCAGACTAAACACAAGGAGAGACGGATAGAGGGAGATTTGGCGGAAATGGATTTCGAGAGATCGCGAAGACGACTTTTTCTATATTTCTTTTCCTGATTCGTTTGATACGGAAAATCTTTTAGTTTGTAAAGAAAATCACTATGAACTAACTCTTCTCTCTAGGGTTTTGTCAACCCTAACCGCGCCATTATTGATTAATACTTTAATCGTGGTTTATTTAATATTGATATGAATATCTATGGTTGCTTTACTCCTAAATTTAATCACATGTTATTATTTGGCCAATTGTAGCATGTTAATGCTAGAGTCCGATATCGAGAGAAGATGACTCGTAGGGATATGGGTAAAGTAGTACTTGGTCAATCAGGGAATAGAGATATCTCGCATTCCAAGTGTAGCACCAGGGTTTGCACATTCATGCATCTCGGAGTCAAGGGGTTAAAGCAGAGATGTAATACACCCCACTAGCGAGATAGACAACTATATCTCGAGAGAGAATATCTTGTAAGCACGATCAACCCGCTAACATAAATCATATGAAATATTAAATAAATACGCTATTTAGATTAAAATCCATAAGGTGTGGTAGGCAAAGGCAAAACCCTAGTTTTCTCATCGTTACTTTAAATCGAATTTTTAATATTAGGCTTTCTATAAATTAGTTAATTTAGTCATAATTCGCCATAGGACTAGATCCAATTATTGTCTAGATCATCAAGCCAGATTCAACACGTTTCTCTTCGTGGGAACGACACTTGACTAGCCACTATACTACGTGAACTCGATGAATATATTTGCGTGCACGAGTTTGCATTTTTACTAACTTTTACACACTCACTGTCAGCCCATCACCAGACGCACTAGTTTGGGCATTAGTTTGGCTGAAAAATTAAATTCATCATTTTTTTCCTCAAAAATACTATTTCGGTCTAAAACTCTGACATCTTACGTCCATACGTTCCATAGTGTACTGTCATGTCATAATGTTGAGAGACAATGTGACAAGTTGTGTGTTATTGTAAGAAGACGAGTGTTAGGTGATGGTTATGGCGATGGCATGTACATAAACAACATGTGAGAGTACCTTTGATTCAAGATAATTTCCGAGTATGTGATTTTATTGGACATTAAGAGTATACATATGGAGTTAATGAAATGATATCTAAGTATATGATAAATAATATATGATGGGTAGATATTATTGTTTTTTTTTTAATATCTATTTACTTTGCTTGTAGTACTATGTTTTTATAGAGATTCGATCTTGAAACCTTTCTTATCTACTCCCTTATCACTTGAGTTAAGCCTCAAAGGCCAATAATTGTTAAATACATTATAAAAGCTAAGTTAATCTATACCAAGATTGTAGATGGATACATAATAGTGTAAGAGCTATATAAAAGTAGCATGACTAAGTATGCTTTATAAAATTATTATGAAGGATTACGGGAAAATTAATGAAATAAGAAAAATACTAAAGTGAAATTCTAATGCAAAACATTATTCATATAACTAATATTTTAGATCAGAACTAAAAAGTCATCAAAATAAATCCTCATTTTGACTTTTTTTTTTTTTTTTTTAAATTTCCTTTCAAATATTGATATTAAAGATTACATACCTCCATATCCATATCATATAAATACATGTACCATATATTTCTATGAATTTCATATTGGTATATGGAATTGGAACTCTAAATGTTTGAAAACTGGATCGGTCAATTGGATCGGTCCAATCATTGATCGACCATTTTTTCAATCCTTGAGCCACTTTTTCAATCCAGTATAGCCTCTTGAACCGCTTGACTGTTAAATCGGATCCAAACCGCATGAATCAACGGTTGGATCGGTAAATCGTGCAGGTTGAACGGTTTTGACTGAACCAATCGATCCAAGCCTACCCTTTATTTTATTATCAACCTTTATTTATTTGTCAATCCACACATCCCAAAAATCTAGCCAATTATTTAGATTCATTACCTAATAAGAGCATCTCCAACCACACTTAACAAAATAGCTACTCAAAATATATTTAAATATTAAATTCACTATTTTAGCTAGCAACTTTTTAAAATACATTCCAACCACACTCTCTATTTTACACCTAATTTCCACACTCTAAAAAAGCTCAAACATATATGTATAGATGTATATAAAGCGAGTAGACTTAGAGAATTTCAAATGGCTCTCCACATTCAAGAGCCCATTCAGAACTGGTGAACAGAAAGTTTAATGTAGAAATGAATGGGAAAGCACTTTTAAGGTTTATTAACTAAAACTAGCTGGGTGTTATAGTTAAATAGAATATGATTTATATTTAACACTTCTTCTACTACTCCGTGGATTAGAATGGAAGGAATAAGGTTATAAATCACTTATTTTTCCATTGAGCGTCATGTGGGATTGTTTTAGTCACTTCAAGAAAAAAAGACATAAAGTCCAACTTGGAAGTCAAGTTGGAACACGCGGGGAGAAGGGCAGCTCCTAATCAAGTGATTTTATATTATTTTTCATAATAAACAATTCATATGTTTTTCAAAAATATTTATATATTAAATAAATATTTTTAAAAAAAAATATCATTATATTTATATATTTTAATATTTGACAATAAAAAAATAAATAAGCCGCTTACATGATATATTATTATTTTTCATAATAAAGTATCTATATGTTTCTAAAAATAATTATACTAAATAAAAATATATTTTTAAAGTAATAAATTATTATAAAAATAATATATAAAGAATTTAATTAAAAATTAAATCAATATATATATATATATATATATATATATATATATATATATATATATATATATATATATATATATATATATATATATATATATATATATATATATATATATATTTATTTATTTATTTATTTATGACGTCACTGGTTCGACATCGGTTCAACAACTGATCCAATCACTAAATTGTGAACCATTAACTTTTTCGATACACTTATCGATCCGATTTTTAAAACATTGATTAAATACACTATCTAGTCCTCAATGGTGTCCTCCCTTCGCTCCATTACTTCCTCATTAACGAGATGCTTTCTTATTTCTATAATAAACGAATCCGTAATTGGCTTTTTTTATAGACTCCAAAGTCCGAAACAAGAAACTAACCCATCAATTATTGGGATGATGTCTCCATTATTGACATCCCTTGTTAAAGGGACTCCTGAATATATATGGAATGGTGGGGTAATTTATTTAATTACGAAAATTAAAACCTAATTTTTCATAGATGTTCCATAAAAAAATTAACACTTTCTTCATTTAATAAACTTATTTTTATTAGACTATGAGGTGTCATGAACAGACCCATGTATACGCGAAAGATATCTTTAATCTATACCATATCCATATTAATTCCCATTCGATTTGGGATGAACCACAAGAACAATAACCCTCTATCACAAAATACAATTGTAATCTCAAGAATCGAACTCAAGACATTTGATTAAGTTAAGAGAAATCTCAATTATCACACCTATATATTCAATGATCTTCATTAAACGATATGATACAGTCATATATAAAAACAAATTAATATACTCTATACAATAAGCATTTGAGATGAATAATCCAATCCTTTTCCTCCACCTGTAACAATATTTTTAGTACATGTATTATATCGTGGCATGGTACTTGAAATTTGCAATTCTCGGAAAGGAATAATGGTAGCAAATTATTCCTTAAGAATCCATTTGTTGGATTTTTAAAACGTTTTGTAACTGTTTTTAAATCAATTATAATAAGTGTGAATGAATTGTTTATTTTATTTTTAGTTTTGTTTTTACATTTTAAATGACCTTTAAATTGTTATTAAATTAGTTTTAATTTTTATTTTGTAATCTTTGTTTTTCGAAGCCTATATATAGCCATGTGTTTTTATTTGTGAAATGAGCTTTTTCAATTGTGTTTTACGTATAATATTACAAAGGAACTTGTTAGTGTGGGTGATAGAGTAAAGGTGTTTCTAAGGTTTGTCAGAGGAATTTTGGAGGTGCCTTATCTGAAATTCTTATTGATTTGTCAGATCCTGGCAGTATCTAACGCCGTAATTGGAACAAGCACCACGTATGAGCTTAATTGGTTTTTATGACATTATAACACGCGCTCGAATCTAAAGATATTGTATTTGTTTAACAACATGCTTATTATTATATTCATAATTTTATTCTTTTGTTATTTGTTATATTTGTTTGTTCAATTATGCTTATTGTTTTTCTAACAATCTTAAGATGAAGTAGTAGCAATAGTTGAACAAGTAATACCAAGAAGGAAAAAATAAAAATGACATTTACTCTGCAGGTGTACAATTTTGGGAAAAACGAAAAAAAAAAAAATGAATTTTCAAACTAAAATGTGAATTTTTAGACCGGTTTTTTTCCAAGACTTAGTTACAATTTTGAAACCTAAATTAAACATTTTGAATCATTAGATCTCTAGCCCATGTTGGGACGAAGAGATTGACACCGGTTTGCCTGAAATCGGTGGCTGGAATTGCTATTGCCGACCGGGTAGGAAACCGGGCTTGAATATAGAAAACGGTTCGCTAGTCAAGCTGTATGTGGGTTGCATCGCTAATGGGTTCGGGCGTGTGGGCTTATGAGTCACGCAGTGGCTGTGCATTCGGTTTGGCCGAGGTGTGCGGGCCTCAAGTAGCTTGACCGATTGAAGTATGCTGCTTTGGAGCGCACATGTGACATCGACATGGCGTGATGACGCGGGCTTGCGTGGTTGGATATCATCAGGGAATATATATATATATATATATATATACACACACACACACACACTTTTCTCCTTGCTTAAAATATTATTTTTTGCATTTTTTAAAGCAATAAATTAATAGTTTCTTGTTTTTCAACAGGAAAATGGCCAATGTAGAGGCAATGACCATCCCTGCAGCACAAGTGTCTACCCTAACTGTGACTATTGCGGCACGAGTGCATACCCCGACTGTGACTGTTCCGATGAACCATGCGGAGAGACCGGAAAAATTCAATGGTTTGAATTTCAAGAGGTGGCAACAAAAGATGATGTTCTATTTGACCACTCTTAACCTTGCGAGGTTCTTGATTGAGTATCCACCAAAAGCAAATAAAGATGATAGAGATTCTCTCATGGCGTTTGGACGGTGGAAAAGCTTCGACATTCAGGTTGGAAATCATGTAATGAACAGCTTTAAACCGACCATTGCATAATGGTATAAGAAGAAGAAATAAGCTAAGGAACTATGGGAGTCTCTAGACATGAAATATAAAACTGAGGATGTTGGTACTGAGAAATTTGTGGTAGGCTGGTTCTCGATTATAAAATGGCGGACTCAAAAACTATGGTGAGTCAAGTTCAAGAGATCCAAGTGATCCTGCATGAAATTAATTCTGAAGGGATGATTGTGAGTGAACCCTTTCAAGTAGCTGCTATCATTGAGAAGCTACCACTTGCATGGAAGGACTTCAAAAACTACCTCAAACATAAGCGCTGAGATAACCGAAGAACCAATTGTTAGACTTGAATTGAAGAAGACAAATATGTGTTATGAGAAGAGGTTTACTCGTGATGAAATAAATATAATGTAGTGGAGCGTGGTCAGCCCAAGTTTAAAAAGAAACAAGCAAAGGGTTCAACTATGACCAAAAGGAGGAATATCAAAGAAGTAAATTCCATGAAAATGCTTCACCAGGACAAAGATGGGTCACAAAGCGGCGGATTGTAGACTGCCAAAGAAGAATAAGAACAAAGAGGCATATGTGATGGAAGAAATCACACAAGAGATTGATGACTTGAACCTCTCAGCTGTTGTCTCTGAAGTGAATCTAGTTGGGTCTAACCTTAGAGAATAGTGGATCGATACTGGTGCAACCAGCCATGTTTGCTTGGATAAGAATATGTTCACTTCCTTTGAATTGATTAATGGTGGGGAGAAGTTGTTCATGGGTGATTCTGCAACGTTTGAGATCCAAGGGCAAGGAAAGTTGATCTTAAAGATGACATATGGAAAAAACCTGACATTAAACAATGTGTTGTATGTGCCTAAAATCCACAAGAATCTCGTTTCTGGTTCCCTGTTGAACAAGCATGAATTCAGGATGGTGTTCGAGGTTGACAAGGTTGTTGTGTCAAAGTTGTGATGTTTCGCGGAAGGATACGTATCCAACGGGTTTTTCAAATTAAATGTACGATCAGAAAGCAGAAAATTATGAATAGAACAAATGCTTATTTTGTTTATGTGCTTGAGTCTTCCAATTTATGGCATGGTAGACTAGGGGATGTTAATTATGGTTCTCTAAAGAGACTAATTAACTTAAATCATATTCCCACATTCCAGATTGATATCAAACATAAGTGTGAGACTTGTGTTGAGGCAAAAATGACAAGGTTATCTTTTCAAACGATTGAAAGGAATACAGAACCTTTGGATATGATCCATAGTGATATTTGTGATTTAAGGTTTGCACCAATGAGGGGTGGCAATTAGTATTTTATTACTTTGGTCAACGATAGCACAAAATATTGCTATGTGCATTTGCTTAAGAGTAAAGACGAAACTTTAGAGAAATTTATACTCTATAAAATTGAAGTTGAAAATCATCTTAGTGGGAAAATTAAGTTGATAAGGAGTGATCGTGCTGGTGAGTATGTAACACTTGTTGGTGATTACTGTGCACAACATAGAATTAGACATGAAGTCAGTTCACCATTTTCACCTCAGTCAAATGGTGTGGCTGAAAGGAAAAATCGTACCTTGAAAGAAATGATGAATGTAATGTTAATAAGTTCTGGGTTGCCTCAAAACATGTGGGGAGAAGCCATTTTGTCGACAAATTACCTTTTAAATAAGGTACCCTGAAAGAATGAACAAAAGACATCGTATGAGCTATGGAAAGGAAGACAACCTTCCTATAAATACCTACGAATGTGAGGGTGTCTTGCCAAAGTGGTAGTACCTACACCTAAGAAGGTGAAAATAGGTCCAAAAACTGTTGATTGCATTTTCATAGGCTATGCACAAAATAGTAGTATTTATCGATTTCTAGTGTATAAGTTTGAAGTCCTTGATATACACAAAAATACGATAATGGAATCAAGGAATGTGTCGTTCTTTGAACATATTTTTCCATGTAAGTCCGACAAGAGACCAAGTTCATCTAAGCGAACGTATGAGACTATGAATGAAGATAGTTAGGACCAAAACCAAGAACAAGAGGTTGAAGATGAACCTAGATGCAACAAGAGAATAAGGATAGAAAAATATTTTGGTCTAGATTTCCTTACTTATTTGCTGAAAAATGAACCTCAAAGCTTCTAAGAAGCTGTGAACTCTCCAGAAGGCCCTTTATGGAAAGAAGCCATCAAAAGTGAAATTGATTATATCTTACATAATCATACTTGGGAACAAGTGGATCTTCCTCCGAGTAGTAAACCATTAGGATATAAGTGGATTTTCAAAAAGAAAATGAAAGCAGATGGAACAATTGATAAGTTCAAGGCAAGACTTGTAATTAAAGGTTATAAACAAAAGGAATGTCTTGATTACTTTAATACTTATTCTCCGGTGACGAGAATAAATTCCATAAGAATGGTACTTACAATTGTTGCATTGCGAAATTTGGAATTTCATCAAATGGATGTAAAAACTGCATTTCTTAATGGGGATCTAGATAAAGAGATCTACATGCAGCAACCTGAGGGTTTAATATCTCCAAGATAAGAAAAGAAAGTCTGCAGGTTGGTGAAGTCCTTGTATGGCCTAAAGTAAGCACCAAAACATGGCATCAAAAAAGTTTGATAAGAAAGAGGAGCACAAATGTGATTTTAAAATCAATGAGTGTGATAAGTGTGTATATGTCAAAGATACAGAAAATGGCTACGTTATACTGTGTCTATATGTTGATGACATGCCCATTATTGGTAATGATGATAAAACAGTCAAATCTACCAAGGCTATGTTAAGCACAAGGTTTGACATGAAAAATATGGGACTTGCTGATGTGATTTTAGGGGTTAAAAATCTGAACTCGATGGACTAGTTCTTAGTCAAACACATTATGTGGATAAAATACTGAATAAGTTCAGTAAAGATGATTCTGGTGTGGCAAGGACTCCCTTAAATGTAAATCTTCACACGTCTAAAAATAAAGGTGAGAGTGTATCTCAATTGGAGTATTGTAGGGTGATTGGAAGTCTGATGTACTTGATGAGTTGTACAAGACTAGATATAGTCTACACAGTTAGTAAATTGAGATGATGATCATTGGAAAGGAATTATAAGAGTATTAAGATAGTTGAGATATACTCGTGACTATGGATTGCACTACACTAGATATCTAATAGTACTAGAAGGATACTGTGATGCGAACTGGATATCTGATGCTAAAAACTAGAAGTCAACTAGTGGATATGTGTTCACGCTAGTAAGTGTAGTAGTATCATGGAAGTTGTCACGCACCGAATCTCGGTCCTACCCGTCATGTGACTAATCGAGGTCCGGGCACGATCACATATGCATCGAGACTCTTTACTCCGCGATCGTGACGCTGGTATATCCAAGTCTTATAATTATATCCACATATCATATACAAAAGTCCAAAATAAAACTATCACCGTAGTGGTGTTTACAGTATCACATATACAGTACTAAGTCCCATTTACATATTCAAAAACTATACATTTACATTTACATCGATCGTAGTGCGTAACCTACAATGATGAACCCTTACTCGTGCAAAGAGCTTAACGCGGAAGATCACTATCTCCTTCTTACCCCACGATTGTAACCCTTGCTAAGCTTTACGCTTAGTGGGAAACATATATATAGTATGCATATACACATTTATATTCAGCATATAACAATAAAGAATATCATAAATTTCCATGCCTTCATATAATGGACTTATACAATTACTTATGCTTATAACCGGTTTACGCTTATCCCTGATTCCTAGAGTTACAGAACTTATTCTTATTCAGAGATACCCGTAGGCATTACAGATCAGAACGATACACATTCATTTACTCTTATTCATCATTCAAGTTATTTTCATATGACTAAGGGAAAACCTAGACCAGTAATAATAAATGAGTAAGACACAACACAATAAGTATTCAAGATACTACAAGACTGGCGCCGTAGCACCAAGCAAGAGTGTCAAGATTGATGCAGAGGCCACGCACTAATCGTGAGAGTGCACCGAATTAATACTAGAGAGTGATCACACTAATCGTGAGATTACCAAGTAATACTAATGTGTCGAAACACGGCAGAGTGCGTCGCCCGCACTAAATTATATAATCGAAGTACTAAAATGTAGAGTATAGAAGTACTATACGCGGCTCGTCACAAAAACAGAGGTGTCAGGTCATTTAATACCCATCTCGGCATTCCTACAATTATATGTGTATTCGTGATACTTCCTATTTTATTATCAGCATGAACTTGCTCCCATCGAACTGCTTTCTCGCCGAGCGCGGCGCACGGTACATTTTTCACTTAATTTCATCCTTTATCTGAGAGTTTTTGCAGATGCTAATTTTAGCTTAACACGCAAATAGCAAAAACAGGGCTATAGAACTATCAGCATCGAACTGGCTTCCGACCGGTACCCTGCATACCTGGTTGAGGGTGGTACCGGGTATTAGTTTGATAATTGCATCGTACCTGATCTTTGGCATTCCTACAATTATATGTATTCAGATACTTCCTATTTTATTATTGGGGCATGAACTTTGCTCCCATCGAACTCGTTTCCCTTCGCCGAGGCGGCGAGGTACGGTACATTTTTCACTTAATTTCATCCTTATCTATATTTCCGGTATGCGAATTTTAGCTTAAATACGCAAAAATAGCAAAAACAGGGGCTATAGGAACTATTCAAGCACGGAATCGGGCTTGATCGGTACCGCAATGTGCTCCTGGCTTCCGTAGGTGGTACCGTACAGTTTGAGCGGCATCAGACAGGTTTGAGCGGTAATCGTGACAAGCTCGAAAGGTACCGCAATGTTTCTTGCACGCATCAGCGGTACCGATACCACTTCAAAGGTGTACGGTGCAGGTCTCACAGAATTTACTTAGTGGTGAATTTCATCATTTATCATGCACTTCTTCCATAGATCCCTTCTATTCCATTCTTCATAAAAATTAACATGAAATCCTCAAACAACTCCACGAGCACTTTTAATTAGCGAAAAGTCAGTTCATACCAAAGTTCCTAAGCTTTTACAAGGCAGGTGTGAAGGATTCCATATCTAATTATTATCAACTAGGGATTTTCAACCAAACTTCCCTTAAATCTAGAGTTAGGATGTATTCCTAACAAAACCCTAGAAAAGGGAACCAAATTAATCTCCAAAGAAAACCCTAGCAATCCATACCCAAGTAGATTTTGGACAAAATCTTACCAAAATCCATACAAAAGTCATGTATCCATACCTTTGCTTGATCACTCTCTTCTTCCTCTTCTTCTTCTTCCTCTTTTTCTCCTCCCTTCCCGTAAGCCCTTGTTTGGAGACCAAAAAAATTAACTCATTTTTGGTCTCCCTCTTCTATTTATAATTAATCTCTCTCTTGACCCCTTGTGTAGTCCTCCATTAACTTACATTAATTGCCCTACAGTTCTATTATTTATGCTGGCCTCCTAATCCCTATTAATCCATGTCTTTGATGCCCATTTTTGGACAAATACAAATTTGTCCTTAAGTCTCTATAAAATTTTCCCAGGTTTCTAACTTACCATATTTTTCGCATTTATTCTGAAAATTTAATTTATGCCCTCTGAAATACTAAACATATTGAAAACAACTAGGGTATATTTGGGGTGTTCTGATCCTCCAAAACAAGAAACTAATTTATATTGAATCACAATGGAATATAGGTTATTGCTTTAGATAAAAGAAGTGGTAGAGAATTTGAATGGCTACGCCATTTCATAGAGGACATTCCGAGGTGGCCAAAACCTGTGCCAACTATAAGCATTCATTGTGATAATCAATATGCTATAGGAAGGGCACAAAATATAATGTATAACGGTAAGTCTCGACACATACGTCGAAGACATAATATCGTTAGATAATTAATCTCAACCGGAGTTCTGTGCTATAGCAAAAGTCAAAAGGATAACACATTGGATCTGCTAACCAAAGGGTTGAGTAGAGAATTAGTTGAGAAGTCATCTAGAGGAATGTGACTAAAGCCCATCAAATGAGAAGTCGATACAAAGGAAACCCAACATAGTTGATTGGAGATCCCAAGATCTAGGTTCAAAGGGACAACCTAATTATAAAGACTGGTTTGGATCACTATGGGGGTTTAACCTCTTGATCATTCCTATGATGAAACAATGATAGTCGTTGGAGACAAGGTTAAACTATGCTTTTAATAATTCTAATGCGTCGAGAAATATGAAAGGAGTATTAGAGGATACTCATAGTTAAAGAATCACTTATGTGAGAGAGAAGAGGGGCCGCTTCTGTAACATCCCAAATTATACCCTAACAGTTTTATAACATGTTTTGGGTATAATAAACGTAAATTTATATTTATTCGGAATAAAATAAAGATAAAAACAAAAGTAGGAATATGTATAAGTTAAATTACAAATAATAAAGAAGATTTGAGGCTATTGTAAAAATATTATAAATTGATTTGCAAATATTATAAGAGTTGGAGGACCAAAGTAAAATAAAAAGGGGATAAGATCAAATAAGGATAAGACCAAAAGAAATATCTTATTTTGGTCTTGGAGAAAAGGAGAGCAAATACGAAGAAAAGAAGAAGAAGAAGAAGAAGATTACAGGTATGGAATTTGAGTATGGGTACGGATACATGTCTTGAGTTGTATGGAATTTGAGTATAGATGCGGATACATCATCATGAGTTGTATGGAACTATGATTTTGTATCGAAAAGTATGGAAATATGGGTATTGAGTATGGGAATTATGTTTTGGTATAGAAAAGAGTATGGAACCATGAATAAGTGTATATAAACTATGGGAGTATGGAAGTCTAGTTTTTTGGACTATAAAAGTTTAGATATATGGTTAAGAACCCTCTATCTTGTATGTATGGTTTGGGTTTAGGAACTCCTAAACTCCTTTCTTATGAGGTTGAGTTAAGAAGAGCTTTAAGGCTCTAAATATGGGTTTGAGAAGGGTGCAGTTGCAAGTTGAACCCGGAAAATTCCCTAGTGTCGATCATATGCAGTATCCGGATCTTAGGGCAGTTGTTGGGTCAAGTACGAAATTCCAGAGTGAGTCCTTCTAGTAAATTGCCACATCAATGAACTTGATGTTAGGCTTTTGAATTACTCGATTTGGACCACTGTAGACCAGTATGAATCCCTTTTCTTGGGGTCGGCCAGCCTAAAATCTGGTAGGAATTCGATTCTGCCAATTCGGGTCAACTAGCCGGACCTTAGAACGAGTTTTGAACCAGAAATAAAGAGAATTTGTATTAAGTCATACGAAATTGGCAACGCATGATGAAGCGATGTTAGGATTTTGAATTTCTTAATTCGGACTCTTGTAGACGAGTTGTAGTCTTTTACTCACGAAACGATCAAATGGGTGAGTTAAATCGAGCAAAGTGCGTCAATGAAACGAGTGAGTCGTCAATAGTGGACGAGAATTACCGTCAAACAAAGGGTCGTCAATGAGCGGTGGTGCGTCCAACGGTGGGCGAGTGCGTCAAACAAAAGTGCGTCAATGAGCGGTGGTCGTCCAGGTGGAGCGAAGTCGTCGAACGAAGTCGTCGGTGAGCGATTAGCCGTCGGCGATGGGCGAGTCGTCAAACAAAGTGCGTCAATGACGGTAGTGCGTCCAACGGTGGGCGAAATTAGTCAAACAAAAAGGGGTCGTCGGTGAGCATTGGACAGAAATTAGTCCAATAGGGTGTCGGTGAAACGATCGCCCAACGGTGGCGACTCGTCAAGGCCCATTGCGCGCCAACCTCAACCGGAAGGTCCATATCTCCTTCGTTTGAACTTCCAGGAGTTGGGTGTTCTTGGACTCTATGGAAAGCCCATTGAGTCAAGAATCCATCCATATGCCTGAGGAGATATTAGATGTCAGACAGGGCGTCAAACCGGAGCTCGTCACTTCAGTGCAGCTCGTCAATCGGTCGGCTGTCAGTGAGTGCGCATGACCTCGACGGAAGGTCATATCTCCTTCGTTTGAACTCCGATTTGGTGTTCTTGGACTCTATCGAAGAAACAGTGGTCAGGAATTCATCAATAGACAGCTTGATAATATTGGAACTCATATTGGTTCCACAAAACACGGAAAACAGTAGGCAGTACAGGTAACCATAGTTATTTGTGTTATGAACGCCTATTATGAATTCATAAATAGATCATAAATTATCTGATGTAAGCATAGTTATTTATGCATATAATGAAGTATGAAAAATGTAAAGATATGAACTGATTGTATATATATATATCTCATATGATTACGAATGATGATAATTATTAAGGGAATATAAGGATATATCTTGTTTATAAAATACATATTGATTGTATGCAGAACACAGTAGAGGATAGATGGGCATGCCTAATGGGAAGAATAAGTCTGCGACATATCGGTTATATTCGGAATCGGGACCCGTGTGGGTCAATGACATAGATCCGTTTGGATCAGGTGGCCCACAGAAAGGGTCGCCTGGCGCCTCCGAGGGCCCTCGTGGAATGGGTCATTTGTCTCGGACGTGATGATACCTTTCAGATTATAATATGACTACACAGCGCCTCCCGGGCCCTCATGGATCCTTTATTTCATACGATTGAATATACTTCTTCGGTCCTCATGGATTATAGTATTCACATTGTCCCTCCCTGAGTTTATACGGACATGAAACATAAAGAAATGGCAATTATATGCAAAGGAAATGAAGAATATGAAGCATACTTGCTGCTATGTGATGATAGTATAGTTACAAGAACAAGAAGTAAAAGTACAAGATTACATGAAAAGTATCACGGAAGTGATATAAATGGCCCAGTTATGATAAGTATATATGAGAAATAGCGAGAATCTGTCTTCATTATATGTGATTATATGCGTTTGTATAAAAAGTGTAGTGACTCTTAATAGAGTCATATATTAGGCTAAGCGTAAAGCAGCACGGGTGTTCAATCCGTGTAGGTACGAAAGGAACGGAGGACGAGGACAATCCACATCGAAGCGGTCAAAGGCCACACATCAATAGGTGCCGCTTTGGGAGGGGCCTTTGAGTCCCATTTTGTATATGAAATTTGTGAAAAACCAATGTAAATGTGTAAATGTTGAACATTTCCATGTTTGGAGCTTGTATATATATTTTGTAATCATTTTGCTCTGGAATGTAATACAAGTTGGTGTTTAACATTATATGATTATGCGAGTGTAAAGGTTATAAGTATGATAAAAAGAGTGACCCTCACTTGACATCCTATCTTAGGAGTTGGGCGTCACGGTTTAATGGTATCGGGAACATCCCGGATTTGGTTGGACCCGTAATGGTCGGATCGGAGAAAAGAAGTGTTACAGTTAATGACATCGGAAGCATCCAGTTTGGTTCGGACCTTGTCCAGGTCGGATCGAAGAAGAAGTGTTCTGATTTAATTAGTGCTCCCGAGCCTAGGTTTAGGCGTTTAAGGAGAAAAACCTAAGTTTAGGTGGCTCTGGAATAGAGTATATAAAATAGAAAGCACGTGTTTAGTAATGGGTGGGCTGATGTGGATGTCCTTGTGTTTGTATAGATGGATGAGTCAGAAGAAGGCTCTTGAGAGTGTCAACCCGATGGAGCAGGGTTATCGTGAACCTTGGTGAAGTAATGTACCTAATGAACCTGAGAGCTATTGCGAGAATATCGCAAGACATGGCTGAGGTTTTGGAAAGATTGACCTCTCCTAAAGCTCCGATAGACACCAGGTAAGAAGACATGGAGCGGAGGAATTCTATGGAGTCGAGCATGGAAGAGTCGAGAGCGGGTCTGGTTAGAAAAGCTAGATAGAGTATTAGAAGAGGTTAAGATGTCCTCCCGATCGGAGAGCATCATGTGCGGTCTCACTATTACTTGAGGGTGAGGCATATGATTAGTGGAAACTAGTACTCAAAGTCCAGGATTCCAAGTCCCGACATGAGATTCTTTGTCCAGAGTCGAGGACAAAGTATGTTCTTGAGATGTATAGGGTTCCAAGTGGGCGGTTCCTAAATTTGAAGCAAAGGAGCTTATCGGTGGTAATATGAAAAGAATTTAGCCATCTTAGTAAATATGGAATTGGTCCTCGTAGGGAGCTTGTTCGGTGTAGGCAGACAGGATGGTGCATGAGTTCAATCAAGAGGTATTTGGCACCTATGGCTTCTCTCAAAACAGTGGATTTTTATCGGTTGGTCCAATTTGCAATGAAAGTAGAGATTAGAAGCGAGCAACGAAAGATTACAACGAGGAAGAAGTTTTCTAGGAGCTTCGTCCTCCTCGGGAAAAGAGCTAGAGAATCTCCGGCTCAATCGAGGAATATAGTTAAGCTACGAGGGTGAGGCAAGGTCAATGTAACACGTGAGTACGGTAGGGTGCTTGATTGGGCCAGGGGAGAAATTCGAGTGCCCTCATTGCCATAAAGGCATTTGGGAGTTTGCGGGATATTGACGGGAGGAATTGTTTTCGATTGTGGAAGCCTTGAGCATTTGAAAGCACGGTGTCCACAGAAATTGGGGATAATAAAGCCAACAAGGAAGTGGCGGGGAGGAATCTGCGACACACCACACTTCGACTCGCGATCGTGGTAGGGGTCGCGGTGGCCAAATCTCGAGTATAGAGGACGAGGAGGCATGGTTTGGAAGCTTGATGGGTGATAGATCCTATGCCTCTGGCCTTGGCCACGAGCATATGCTATGAAGGCTCGTGAGGGATCGAATGCTCTGAGGTTATAAGCGGGCTGGTATATTTTCTTTATATGATATGGAGATGCATGCATTAATTGATCCTGGATCTACTCATTCATATGTGTGCATAGAGCATGTATTTGTGAAATGCAATGAAAGGAGAATAGCATATAGCATGCATGTAACTAGTCCGTTGGGGCACAACGTTAGTGTGAATAGCATATACAGAAATTGCCCCATTGTTATACAAACCAGAGAGTTTCTCGCTGGTTATTAAACCTTACCATTAGAGTTTGGCTTGATTCACAGGAATGGTTAGTTCTGGCTCCCCAAGCAGAAATTTATACGTGGATGTGGACAAAGAGCATTAGTGTTGAGATGCTCTGACAGGCTAGGAGTAATAGTACAGGCATTGGATCATGTGTAATGTCTAATATCATCTCCACTATGCAAGCTAGGAGGTGCCAGGAAAAGGATGTGAGACATTTCTTGGCTTTGATACTTGACTCGAGGTCAAGTTGATGTAGAAAGATCCATTAGTAAGGAATTTCCGGATGTATTCCACGAAGGTGCCAATTATTCCACATGAGAGAGAGGTGAACTAGCCATAGAAATTGTACGAGGAGCAGTCCTATGTCAAGGGCACCGTCTGGGATGAAACTCAGCCAATTGAAAGGGTCGAAGTATTGCAAGAACTTTTAGATAAAGTTGCTCCAGGCCAGTGTGTCCCTTAGGGTGCACCTGTTTTATTCGTGGAAAAGAAATATGGCACTCTACGGATGTGCATGAGTTATCGTGAATTAATAAGGTGATGAAAAACAGAGTACCCATTCTTGGGAATTGAAGAGATCTTTTGATCGATTGAAAGGAGCGGGTGTCTTTTCGAGAAGATAGACCTGCGTCGAGGGTGTGCTCAGTTGAGGGTAAAGGGAAGGAGATGTCTTAGAAGCATTTAGAACTTAGATGCTATGGTCATTATGAGTTTTTGGTCATGTGCCATTTAGGTTGACTAATCTGCAGCGGCATTCATGGATTTGATGAATAGGAGTTTTCAGGCCACATGTGGATCAATTTGTTGTGGTTTTATTGATGACATCCTAGTGTATTCTAAGGATGCGGGGCTATGAACAACACACGAGAATAGTCTTGAAGACGTTAAGAAAAGAAGTTATATGCTAAACGACAAATGTGATTTTTGGCTAAAGAGTCTCATTCCTAGGCCGTGTGTCTGCTTGAGGGTATAAGAGTTGATCCTGCTAAGATTTAGACGGTTGTGAATTAAATCACCTCCAAAATGTAGCGAGGTGAGAAGTTTCTTAGACTGGCCAGGTTATTATAGAAGATTTGTAGAGGCTTCGGTCATGGCTTCTCCGCTCACCAAGTTACTCGGGAAAGGAATAAAGTTTAGTGGGCCAGACAGAATGTAGAATAGTTTTGAGCAGTTGAAAGGGATCTTTGGTTGAAGCACCGGTATTGATCTGACTACCTAGGAAAGAGTATACCTTGTATAGTGATGCTTCATGCATTGGTTTAGGATGCGTGTTAATGCAAGATGGGAAAGTAGTGGCTTATGCGTCAGACCAGTTGAAGCCACATGAACAAAATTATCCCACTCATGACCTAGAGTTAGGCTGGTAGTGTTTGCTTTAAAAATATGGCGACACTATTTATACGCGGGAAAAGTGTAAATTTGCAGATCATAAGAGTCTGATGCTGCTGCTTGAGAAAGTTAAATTTGAGAGCAGGAGGTGGTTGAGTTATTAAAGTTATGGCGCATCATAGATTACCATCCGGAAAGAGGCTAATATAATGGCGATACTTTGCCGAAGGCAATTCAGGTAGCAATGTCGCTCTGATCTGATGATTGGAGATTAGGTGATGATGGAGCTATGTTAGCTCAATTAGAAGCTGTCATTTTAAAGAAAATGATTATAGATGCGCGAAAATGATGAGATTACGAAAAATTTACAGAGATGGTTAGAATGGTGATAGACCCGAGTTTTTAGAGAAAGAAGGTGGGGTTGTATTTCGGAATAGATTTATGTGTGGGTAATTAAAGAGCTAAAAAGAAAAAGTTATATTGAAGGCTCATATCACGGTATTTACCATGCATCTGGAGGAATAAGATGTACGGGACTTGACAGTTTATTGGTGGAAAGGAATGAAAGATGTATTTGAATATGTGTCTAAGTGTTTGACATTAATCGACAAGTCAAAGGCGAACGCAATTATATGAGTTTGTTAAATCCTTCCAATTCCTCATTCAAGTGGGATAACATTACCATGGATTTTGTATTAGAGGTTTCCCCTCGCTGCATACAAAAACATGACTCTGTTTGGGTGATTGTAGATAGGCGCTCTAAAGTCGGCCCATTTTATACAGTCGAGATTAATTTATTCTATGGATCGACTTCATTTGAGTTATGTGGATCGAGATTGTGCGATTGCATGGTGTGCCGTTGTCTATTGTGTCGGATAGAGATCCGCGATTTACATCAAGGTTACAGGAAGAATTCTGATCGACTTTAGGCTGAAGCTAGTTACATACGGCATTCATCCCGTGACAGGATGGATGATCGGAGAGATTGATTAGATTTTCGGATATGCTTGAGGTTGTGTCATCGATTTTCAGGAGTTGGGATAGGTATATTCCATTGATGGAATTTGCCTATAACAATATTTTTCAGTCAAGCATTGGTATGGCACCATATGAAGCTTTGTATGGTCGAAAATGTAGAACTCCTGTGTGTTAGACGAGGAATTGAACGGCGAGAGCGATAGGTCAGGACATAGTAAAAGATCTGAAGAGAAAGTACAAGTTATTCGGCGAGAGGAGGTTAAAGGTGGCTAGTGATAGACAAAATCGTATGCCAACCTAAGAGGAGAGATATTGGAATATAAAGTAGGGAGACAAGGTCTTCTTAAAGGTATCACCATGGAGGAAAATTCTTAGGTTTAGTCGGAAAGGCAAAAGGTTCATAGGGCCATATGAGATTTTGGAGCGATGTTGTACATGGCTTATCGATTGGCACTCCCTACGAGTTGGCCCCGAATTACCTGATGTGTTTCATGTGTCGATGCTTCGAATACGCTCGATGGAGTCGCACATACTACCATTGCAAAATACAAGTCTGAAGATTTGTCATATGATGAGGCAGACCATTACGAGCAGAGTTGCTCAGATTCTTGAACAAACAAGTACCATTAGTAGAAAGTTCTCTGGCAACACCACGGTAGAGAAGAAGCTACTTAGGGCGGAAGCAACTATGAACCTGATATCCGCAGCTCTTGAATCAGGTATGAATTTCGTGAAATTCTTTTTAAAGGGGGAGAGTTGTAACATCTAGAAATTATACCTAACGGTTTTATAACATGTTTTGGGTATAATAACGTAAATGTATATTTATTAGAATAAAAAAATAAAGATAAAAACAAAAGAAATGAATATAAATAAAGTTAAGTAAATAATAAAAGATTTGAAATTTATTACCTTAAAAATATTGCCGTTGATTTGCAAATATTATAAAGTTGGAGAATGAAAGTAAAATAAAAGAGTTCTAAGATCCAGCGAATAAGGATAAAGAAATATCTTATTTTGGTCTTGGAAGAAAAGGAGAGCAAATCTGAAGAAAAGAAGAAGAAGAAGAAGAAGATTACGAGGTATGGAATTTGAGTATGGGTCACGGATACATGTGTGAGTTGTATGGAATTTGGTATGGAGTGCTGGACATGTCTTGAGTTGTATGGAACTATGATTTTGTATCGAAAAGTATGGAAATATGGGTATTGGTATGGAATTATGTTTTGGTATAGAAAAGTATGGAACCATGAATAAGTGTATGTAAACTATGGGAGTATAGGTAGTTTTGGACTATAAAGAAGTTTAGATATATGGTTAGAGCCTCTATCTTGTGTATGGTTTGGGTTTAGGAACTCCACAAGCTCCTTTCTTGTAGGAGTTGAGTTAAGAAGAGCTTTAAGGCTCTAGTATCAGTTTTGAGAAGGGTCCTAGTTGCAAGTTGAACCCAGAAAATTCCTATTATCGATCATATGCGAGTATCCGGATCTTCGACGGATTGTTGGAGTCAGAAATACAGGGAATTCCGAAATGAGTCCTTCTAGTAAATTGTAGCCCACATCAATGAACTTGATGTTAGGCTTTTAATTACTCGATTTGGACCACTGTAGACCCAAATTATAGTCCTTTTGCGGGGTCAGCTGGCTAAATGCAGTAGGGTCGGTTCACATGGTCGGGTCAACTAGCCGGACCTTAGAACGAGTTTTTGAACCCAGAAATAAAGAGAATTTGGCAGTAAGTCATGTGAAATTATGGCCACATCAATGAACTTGATGTTAGGCTTTGAATTTCTTAATTCGGACTCTTGTAGACGAGTTATGGTCTTTTTACTGCAGGCAGTCAAATGGGTGAGTTCGTCAAACAGGAGTCGTCAATGAGCGATCGACCGTCAATAGTGGACGAGGGTGTCAAACAAAGGGTCGTCAATGAGCGGTGGTGCGTCGACGATGGAGAAATTCGATCGAACAAAGTCGTCAATGAACGGTAGTCGTCCAGCGATGGGCCAGTACCGTCAAACAAAGTAAATCGGTGAAGCATTAGTGCGTCCAACGATGGGCGGGTGCGTCGAGCAAAGTCGTCAATGAGCGGTGAGTGTCCGGCGGTGGGCGAGTGTCAGCGAAATTAGTCGGTGAGCGGTGGAGCGAGAACGATCGATAAAAGTGCGTCGGTGAGCGGTATTAGCGGCGGTGGCGAAACAAAGTCGAGTGGCTGCGCGCGCGACCTCAACGGAAGGTCATATCTCGCCGTTTGAACTCCGATTTGGGTGTTCTTGGACTCTATGGAAGCCCATTGAGTCAGAATCCCATCCATATGCTGAGGAGATATTAGATGTCAGACAGAGGCGACCAAACCGAGCTCGTCACTTCAGTGCGGTTCAAATCGATCAGGTGTCGACTCGTCAAGGCGGCTGGCATGAACTCCAACTTAGGAAGATCACTTATCTCGCCGTTGAACTCCGATTTTGGTGTTCTTGAGACTCTATGAAGAGCCATTGAGTCAAAGAATTCATCAATAGACAGCTTGATAATATTGGAACTCATATTAGTTCCAAAAAATACGGAAAACAGTAGGCAGTACAGGTAACCATAGTTATTTGTGTTATGAACGCCTATTATGGTCTATAAATAGATCCTTAAGTATCTGATTAATAAGCATAGTTATTTATGCATATATGAAGTATGAAGAATGTAAAGATATGAATAAGCGATTGTATATATATATATCTCATATGATTCTTAGAATGACAATGATCGGGAATAACAGGTCTATCTTGGGCTTATAAAATACATATTGATTGTGCATAGAACTGAGTAGAGGGGATAGATGGGCATGCCTATTAGGAAGAAGATAAATGCACGACATATCGGTTATATTCGGAAATCGGGACCCCGTTTGGGTCAATGACATAGATCCCGTTTGGATCAGGTGGCCCCGAAAGGGTCACCCCACACAGCGCCTCAGGCCACCTATGGAATAAGTCCTTTGTCTCGGGCCCAGTGATGATGTCGGGTATAATATATTATAGCGCCTACGGGCCCTCATGGATCACTGTTTCATATAGTGAATATAGCACCTTCGGGTCCTCATGGATTATAGTATTCCTGTATCCACTCCTAAGGTTTATGCAGACGTGAAACCTCACAAAAGAAATAGCCCAGTACCATGCAAGGAAATGAAGAGAATATATGGGAAGCATATAGCTGCTATGTGATGATAGTATACGATTCTGAGAACAAGGAAGTAAAAGTACAGATTACATGAAAATTATCTGGAAGATAGTAAATGAAACGTTATGATAAGTATATATGAAATGACAAGAATCTGTCTTGTGTGGTATATGCATTTGTGCATAAAAGTGGTGACTCTTAATGAAGTCATGTCCGGCTAAGCGTAAAGCTTAGCACGGGTGTTCAGCTCCAGGTGTAGGTACGAAAGAGAGGAAACCCGGAGGACGGGACAATCCACATCAGCGGTCAAAAGGCCACACATCAGTGGTGCCTTGGAAGACCTTTAGGTCTATTTTGTATATGAAATTTTGTAAACCAATGTAAATATTGTAAATGTTGAAACGTTTAAAGTATTTGGAGCTTGTATATATATTTTGTAATCGGCGCTCACGGAATGTAATACAAGTTAATTATTTAACATTATATGATTATGCAAGTGTAAAGGTTATAAGTATGATAAAAGAGTGACCCTCCGCCGACATCCTATGCCGGGTGGGGCGTCACGAGTTCTAGATAGTATCGAGAACATCAGTTTAGTTCGGACCTTGATCGGGTCGGATCGGAGAAAGGGTGTTACGATTAGTGGTGCAAGGCATCCGGGTTTGGATTCGGACCCGCCAATCGGAGACCGGATCGGAGAGAAGGGTATTCTGAAACTTCAAGGAGAATTGTATTGGGCTCAATTCTTTAGAAACTCTTGTAGAACCAAGGAAGATGTCCATGGCCAAAACGGACATAACAGTGAGAACTGAAGAATGCCAGGGAGGAGTCCTGTGTGAGATATATCATCATTTACATAAACGACAGAGAGGTTTAAGGACATTGAGTCTACCTTTAGTCGTAAAATCAAATATGCTTATAAGGAAGGTTCGGATAAGCCTACCACCTATCTATGCGAGGTTCAATCGCGAGGCTTATCACTAAGGTTGAGTCTTGTGGTTTTGACTATTCATTCATGTGGGGGATTGTTGGATTTTTAAAACGTTTTGTAACGGTTTTTAAATCAATTACAATAAGTGTGAATGAATTGTATATTTAATTTTTAGTTTTGTTTTTGCATTTTAAATGGCCTTTACATTGTTATTAAATGGGTTTTCATTTTTATTTTGTAACCTTTATTTTTGGAGCCTATATACAATTGTATGTTTTCATTTGTTGATGAGCTTAAAAGTCATCCATTTTCAGTCCATTTTTCTGATTGATTTTGTAGCGGCCCCGAGCCCGAGCCCAGGCTTGGGTGTGAGTCAAGCAAGAAGAAACGGGGGCCTTTCGTTTTATTTCTTTTAATGTCATTAATTAAATCTTAGTTATCGTTTTATTAAGTTTTAGTTTTTTCAAAGTGTCATGACTAAAGCCCCGACTTGACCAGGTGGCGGATCAAAGCGGAGCCGGTTTACTCTAGACATTTTCAGTATCTTATCAAAACATTGGCTTGTCTTATTCATTTTAGATTTTGTAATTTGTGGAAGCATTTTCATTTAGACAAGCCCATAGACATTTACCATTAACAAGATTCATAATGTTTACATTTAACAAAATGCCTTTACAAAAATAAGGATTCGAGTTGGTTTTACAAAGTATCAATGTTAAAAGAAAGAAATGGAGTAATGCATATGATGGAGCATACTCCGTAATTCCTTCTCTATGACTCTGAGCTCCTCGATCTTGGGTCTTGCTTCGATGTCTATCACTCGGTACCTGCGCATTGATAAAAACAATACGCTAAGCATTTTGCTAATGCTTGAGTGGTTCTACTACGATTCACATATTCCATTTTTCGTTCATATAAATCATGCATTTTATCAAAATAATATCTTTATACAATATCGATTGTAATGTAAAGATACTTATACAAATACACTTTTCAATACCATCATTCATTGTTGGTTGTGAGTTCCACATATAACTATAAATTCGACATCCACGGCGGATTCGATTGGTGAATCGCTTGCTGTTTATCGTTGGTAATATCTTGGTTTCACGTAATAATACATCTCACATATGACTATAGAATTAGACATTCCGCAGCCAGTTGATTGGTGAATCACGGCATTTTGTCATTCAGTAGTAATGTGATTTCCGTTTAATGCAGTCTCACATATGCGTAATACAAAGTCGGCATTCCACGGCGGTGGTTGGTGAATCTGTCATATACATCATTCGAGTAGCAATGTGATTTCGCATTAGACAAATACGGTTACCTTCATAGCCGATTGGTTGGTGAATTCCCGCTCGTGTTAGTCATTCAAAAAATACGTTTCAAATCAATTTACTTTTATGCAATAGATTCTTGTGCTTCGAATACACGCGTACATGCGAATATTGTCCAAACACACCACCACCCACACACCTACCCACACCTACTGTTCATTCAAATCGATATATGCATGTTGCAAATGAGAGAATATGAGAATCAAGAGCGTGTAGTAGACAAACTAGAATAAGAACAAGTATAGAACAAACAAGAATAAAGAACGGGTATAGAGCGGACCAATTATCGATTCCGTTTCTTTCTCGATCATCAAATCCACAAATTGAGGTTATTGTCTTCACCCGCTTTAGTCAAATCTGATTTAATCTTAGTGATTAAGCAAAATAATCATACTAAACGAATATCGCCGAGGCAAAGCAAAACTTTGCGGGTTGGCTGTCTGAGTACATTTTGACTTGAACCTCATTGTATTCCTCTAGAGTCTACTTTACTCATAAATTGGAATCATTCCAATCGGATTATAGAACTAAAGTTATGGCATTTTCATCTTGACTAATAAGTACCGATTACAGGGACTGTTTGTATTGCTCATTTTCCGGGGGTCTTAACTTCATGAGCGACTCTAGGTCATTGTACCCTTTTAAATCTAAGGTGCTAAGGGTTCTATTCAACTGGAATCACCGATTCGAACTTAGAAACTCAAATTCGTCCAAAACTGCTTGGATACTCTATGTTCAAAGCTGGAACCAGAATTTGGCTTATAGCCCCACTTTGGTGAATTTTAGGCCACTTAGGATCCAGAATTTGACGATGTCTTCTCTTTAAAGTTTGGTTCTCCTTGGAAGTCTATTTTACGTAGCCATGATCCTCAGAATGGATAGAAATTAGGAAGTTATGGCCAAAATACAGCGGGTCGGCTGAGGGAAGAACGGAACAAGTTGTACCGGTACAAGCTCCAGTTATTGCAGGTACAGCTAATAAAATGACGGAACCAGAGTGTACCGGTACAGCTCAAGTTGTACCGGTACTAGTCCGAAAATGCCTGAAATGGGTATTTTCTCCCCATTTCCATACTTTTGAACTGATCAACTTTATACCTCACTAAAACACTTCAAGATCACTTCAAATTCATCTTATGATCTCTTTTCTACTCAATTTGCTCAATTCAATGGATATCTTTCATCAAAACCTTTCATGATTTTCTCTGACAACAATTCTAATGAGTCCTTAACCCATACACATACCTAATACACAATTTTGTTAGGGTTTGTTCTTGAACCCCTTTACTTTACCAGTCAGCATCAAATCCAACCTCAAAGGGAGGTTCAATCATTCCTTGTACATTTGGGGTTTTACCCACAACACCTCAACAAGTTGAAGGGGTTTGTGTGATCTCTTCCCACCAAAAAACCACTAGATAGACAAGGAGGATCAAATTCTCCTTCCAAAGCCTAGGAATCCAAAATATATTTGATTTCTAAGACAACATGCTTTGATCTTTGAGGACTCCTCCTCGGTGTAGTAACATCTTATCTTGTTTTCTTTGCTCTCTTTCTCTCACACGTTTGTTAAAGACAGTTGGAATAAATCATTTAGCTTTTCTTTTCATTTTTATATTTCAACTTTTCGCAAATTGCAACTAGCCTCAATATCTTTAATTTTGCAATTCAACATTTTCCCAATTCTGTTGTGGCCATCTCTACCTTTCCCTTTATGATTTTTATCTCCCTTATGGCATTCTGATTTTGTCCTTGTTTTAGTACTCAAATTTACAGGTTCACTAAGTTTGCTGTTTCATAATTTGTCAATTCAATACTTTTCACGGAAAAACCGAGTTTTGCTTGATTCTTCGAATATATAAATAATTCATTATAAAAATTCTAGAGCGAGGACATTTTTGACGTCTGATTTTCTAATCTATAAAAGAAAGTGATTTTGTAATGAGAAGCGTTGAAGATAATTTACAAGTTGATATCGAGTAGGAATTCAAGAAGAGATAATCTGGTAAAAGGAATGAGAAATTAGTAAGCGGGAATGATCTGATGATGAATGATGTTGGGAGAAATGCACGAGGAAGAAAGGACTGTTGCGATGCTTTGACGAGTGATGAAGAGAATCACATCAAGGTCGCAGCCACAAGGCTTCCGGTCGCGACATAAGAAGGGGCGAAGTGAAGGCGAGCGTGTAGTGCGCCTTGAGCTCAGTTCAGGTAGTATGATTAATGAAGAGCAGATGCGCCAGTGTGTGACCTGATTTCGAAGTCGCGGCGAATTGAATGGCCGGTGGACATGGAAGTCGTGGCGGATGAAATTCAGCGACATAAGATTTTAAAGGAAGTACAGACATAAATTCGCGCCATCTAGAAGAGGTGCGCGACATCAAACTACTGAATCGAGAAGATGTCGGCGTCATTCGGTGAAGTGACGTGGTGCAACTGCAAAGGAAATAAGGTCGGCGTCGTTCGTGGTCCCGACATGGGTTCTGAGAAGAGATTCGCGATGTCATTGGTCGCGACATCGATTCTGAGAGAAGGTCAGCGGCGTCATTCGGTGGTGACATGGGTTACAAGGAGAGAAGATTGGCGTCATTTCGGTGATCGCGACATCAGGTTACAAAGGAAAGAGAGGTCGCGGCGTGCTGGTCGCGACATCGGAGTTCTGCGAGGAATTAAGTGCGGCGGCGTCATTGACCGGTTCTGAGCGTGGTTACCCAAAGAACTAAGGTCGGCGTCATTCGGTGGTCGTAGCATGATTCTGAAAGAAGGTAGCGACATCATTTAAGCGGTCGCGACATCGAGATCGAGATCTTAAAGCGAAGTCAGGCAAGCTCAAAAGCACGTATTTGAGACCAATTTGGTCGATGAAGAATCGGGGTTAGACATTGCCTTAATTGGCCGGGTTGTCCCGATCCTGACGAGGGATCATCAAAGTTAGGACTGACTTACCCAAGGAAACCTTTATAAATGGTACTCAAAAGAAAAGCGGCTCTCGACACTCAAGAGGAGATCTGAGTGGTTTGAGAGGCTCTTTGTATTTTAATTTTCTTTTCTTTATTTTGTTTAATTTTAGATTAGTTAGTTATTTGTTCAAATTTGGATGCGGACTTTTATTTATTCGTAAAGCTGAATGCGAAATTCTATTTCTTTTTCAAATTCTTGCACAGGTGTCACGAGATTCAGACAAATTTTGGAATTGATTTCCAATTTCCGATTCTGAGTGGTGTTTGCTTGATCGGCCTGCCGTTGTAAGTGTAATCTTGTGATTTAGAAACCCGGCTTCCATTGAATAGACTCTGTTATCGAAATTATCTCCCTGCGAAATTTATCGGAAGCTATTGAACTATCGATTTGTAAATCTACTTCTTTGGTTTGAAGGTATTCTATAATTGATCCCATTGTAAGCGTCTTATACCGCAATATGATTGTCTCATTGCTCTGATTTCGGGAGGCCCTTTGGGTGACCAGAAAGAGGCGATCCACGAGTGATGAACAATTCTGAAAAGAGTATCTGAATATGATAATGGTGATCTAATGAGCTACGTAATTTAAATCGATAAATCCTCTTCTCACTTGAAATCGAATGAGTTGAATGACTTATCCATTTAAGCAAGCGAGAGAGGTCACCTCGGTCGAATAGTAAGTCGATCCGGAGTGTTAGCGAGGATCACAATCAAGGAAAGGATGAAATTGTTCCAATTTTGAAAAGGGAAGAGAAACGATAAAGTGTAAACCCTTGTCCTTTCTTCTATGTCTTAGGAGCTAAGGTTTACATGATCCGTGACAGAGTATGAAGTATTGAAAGAAAAATACCCAAGAGCAAGGCAACCCCAATTAAAAGTAGTTCTCTAATCCTCATCTTCGAAAGGAAACAGGGAAGATTAGATGATGAGCAGTGGCGTATGGAGAGATCATTTGCACTATCATATTCCTTAGACGGGTTTTAAATACGTAGTTCATGAAGTAAAGTTCGGTCTGTCTGTAGGAATTGATCTTCTGATACTTGATATTTTCAATGTTCCGCACAAAAGATAAGCTGTTCGATCTGAATTTGTTATTTTAGATTTTCGATTTTAATTCATTTTGTTGTTATTAATTCACATATCTTAGGCTTATTTTACATTTCCAAGGTTTGCAAGGCGATTCCAATTGCCTATCGAGTCCAAATGGTATAACTAGAGTTTGAGTAGTCGGGTAGTTGTTTAGAATTCTTGAGATCTACGTAGGATCGATGTTGGACAAAATCGATTTTCTTGTTCGGCACATGCCTTGAAGCATCCTGGATCAAAACTATAAAGAAAATGATTTACTCTTAAGAAAACCGTTTTTAATCAATATAATAGATAAGGAACACAACAAACAAGTTTCATGGCATTATTGCTGGGGATTAAATAATAGTCCTTTGGTGATAACGTCCATGGAATTTGTATAGGTCATTTTGAAATCATCATCATCGTCGAGAAAGAGAGGTGAAACGAGTTTTGGCGCAGATTCTTTAGGGATGAAAAATTTGGTGAATCAATATTCCAGACTAAAAGCGAAATGCTAGTTTGGACATAATTTATAAAAGAAAATAGAAAATTTGCAAAAATATGATTCATGACATTAGTTTAGCAAAATACTGAAATTTTGAAGGCTTTTCATGTTAAATACAATTTTGGTATCAGCGGCTCCATTTGATCTCGATTATATTATAATTTGGGGAGTTAATTCATGCCACGAGCTGAGGAGCTGGAATTATTGCTACTGAACCTTTTGAGGTCGAGAACTACAAGGGTAAGAAAGGTTAAAGTGCGAAATAAGCTGAGATGGCGGAAGAAGATTGAGGCGTCGACCCGGGGTCGCGTGAAGTACCTCAGAGCGAGACACTATGGAGGATACGGGGAGACCGATTATCAAGATGAATACTCGCGGTGAGACAATAACGATAGATGCTAACGATTTTGAGCTCGAAGCCCATTACACAGTCACCATGGTTCCATGAAGAACCGATTCATAGGTCATCCATACGAGATCGAATGAACACTTGGGGCGGTTTACGAGAATGGCAATCTGATTAAATTGAATGGTGTGAGACGGGAAGTTATTAAAGCTGCGATTGTTTCCATTCTCTTTAAGAATATAGGCGCATCATGGTTTTGACTCACTACCGTATGGGTCTGTTAATACATGGGGAAGAGTGATGGAAGCTTGCAGGCGAGATTCTTTCCTCCGTCCCATGCCAAAAAGAAGAGGGGAAATTACTACTTTGAGCAAGGGAAGATGAGAGTACGTACCGCTGCTTGGGAGGAGATCTGAGGCTGTTGAAGGAGATGTCCCATGCGGGATAGACACGAAGACCTGGAAATGGACATCTTACTGCCACTCCATGAATTATACCTCGAAAGGTATAATGGTCTGGCTGCGGCGGGCATTCGAGAAGAAGAAGAAGCGAGGAAAGCCAGAGACAGGCGTCGGGGATCTTGCTAGATTGCAGCATGGGACCTCCTTCTGAATCTTCGAGGAGGCAGCTGATGAAGCTAAAGGAAATGGAATGATTGAAAATTTGAACAAGATATGCTATGGGAGGCAATTTACGGATGCATTGATGCATCAGTTGGATAAAAGAATGCACTCTAGAGTGAGATAGGAAGCGGTGGAAAGAGAAGGAAAGAGATAAATAATGTGAGGGGCGTCTTGAGGTTTCCTATACGGTGGAAATTGAGGTATTTGAGCGAGCAGAGCATATCATTGAAGCTAACTGACTGACCCGTTTATACCTGACATTAAGGAACCGTGAGGAATTTCTCTTATGGTGGAGGAGCCTGACCACGTCCAGACATGGGCAAAGTACAGCGAGGTATGCTCCACCGAGTTCAATGACAACGAGGGAGAGGTAGAAATGGGCTCAGGGGTCGAGGCTCGGACCTTTGAGACCAGGATCTTTGGGTTCATAGGGAAATAGAAAGGCTGTTGAACTTCACCATGAACAAAGTTTGCGAGTGGAAGCCTCGAATCTTGATTCTCAAAATTTTGAACTGACCTTAATGCCTCTCCCGGGACACGGAGACCTAAATGAGACAGTGCGACCACAGAATCAAATTTAAGTGTTTTCAGGTGACACGAAGAAAATCCAAAAGGCGCATGGCGGTGCGACTCGAAGTGGGGAAAGAATTAGAGAAGGAAAGTCGAAAGAAGATGTTGTGTTGAAGTGCGTGTGGCTGGCTGCCTTGTTGTTTTAAGGAAGAAGGAAAAAAGAAAAAGAAAAGAGAAAAGAATGATAAAAAAGAAGAAAAAAAAAATTTGTTGTACTCTATTTCTGTGTAACAAGGGAGAAGGAAGCCTAGAAAATCTTGAGTCAACTGGAGAAAGAAAGGAAGAAGGACGACAGCAAGAAGAAGAAGAAGCAAGAAGAAAGCCCGGAACTGCATGCACCATGATCCGTTCCGTGAGTGTACAAAAGTCGAGGATAGAGGAGGCGATTCGCGAGGTTTTTTGAAAACTTTCAGTTGGAGATAAGCATGCCATTCACGAAGTGGTAACTCAGATACCACTTTATGCCGAGTTCTGAAGGAAATTTTGACGAAGAAGATTTGCGAAGAAGGAGTAGTGAATTGTTTTGCCACTTGGGTGTATTAAATGAGAAGAATTTACCGGAGAGATGAAAGACCCGGGAAGTTCTGTTCCTTGCACCATTGGAGGATTAAATTTAAAGGCTCTTTGTGACTCAGGTGCAGTATAAACTTAATGCCAATTCATCTGTTGCAAGGAATTAAGTTTGGGGGCTTCTCCCTTCTTGTTACTCTCGGGCCAATGGGATAGAGCAGTGTGACTTGGAATCATTGAGATTAATAGCTTGTTGTTAAGGTGGGAAATTTGTTTTTCTGTCGACTTTATCATCTGAGACATTGAAGAAGATTCCACAGATCTCTGCTCTCCCAGGAAAGGCATTCTATGGCCCGAGTGATATGTGCAGATATGCGAAGGAGTTGTTCTCACTCTCGAGGGGTTGGAGAAGAACGGCTAACTTCAATCTGCTCAAGAAGTTTGAAGAATTTAGACACGAGATAGGAAGATTACAAGTTAGTAGATGATGTACATCTCCTTGACTCACGATGTTATTATGATTATAATGCTGACTTCACACATCAGTAGTAAGGATGAATTTCAGTATCTTGAAGGTGTGGTCTGATTTTCCACACATCGGTTGCACTCTTGAAGAGTGATGGAGTCTTATGAAAACAGTGTGATGGAGATAAAATGAAGAAAATTCATCAAAGGGCAGGTGCGGAAGGGTTTAAGTTTTAAAAGAGGTTGCCCCGAATCATCACAGTATGCTTACTTGGAGCTACCAAAAAGTAAGCCAGTGATTATCTCTGCTAGACTCAGTGATGCTGAAGAACAGAAGTTGCTGAGAATTTTGAAGAATTATCAGGAGTCGATTGCTTGGTCGATAGATGAATTAAAGGGTATCAGTCCGTCAATATGTATGCACAAAATACTGCTGGAGGAAAATGCAAAACCATCTGTTGAACATCAAAAGTGGGCAGTCATGAAGAGTAGTGAGAAGGAATTGCTCGAATGGTTGGATCTTTGGTTTTATATATGTGATCTCAGACAGGTCATGATTAGCCAGTCCATTATGGTTCCCGAGAAAGGTGAGTTCAGCTGTGATCGAAATGAAAAAAATGAGTTAATTCCAACAAGAGCGGTGACCAGGGATGGAAGAGTATGTATCGGTGCAGGAAGGCTGAACCGTGACCGAGGCGATCATTTCCGTGCCTTTCATTGATCAAATGTTGGACGGGAGTTAGCGGGACGCCCTCATTTTTGTTTCTGGATGGGTATTAAATTTATAATCGATTGCTATTGCACGAGGACCCGGGAGAAAACCACATTCCTACATGCCATATGGAACCTTTGCTTTGGAAGGATGCCATTTAGGTTGTCTGATGCCCTGCTACTTTTCAGTGTATGATGTCCGTGTTCTCGGATTTGGTTGGGAGGTCATGGAGATTTTTATGGATGACTTCATAGTATGGATCCTAGTTTTGAAGGCATTGTCTAAACAACTTTGGAAACGGTGCTTCAAGATACGAGGACAAGCTGACTAGCCTTAAGTTGGGAAGAGTGCCATTTCATGAGTAACGAAGGCATTGTTCTTGAGTAAAATTTCTTCTGAATTGAAGTGGACGATCAAAGGTTTCGATTATGAGACTCTTGCACCACCCACTTCTGACAAAGGGATAAGGGGTTTCTTGGGGCATCTTTGAATTCTATAGAAATTCATGTCCCGAGAACTTCCGAATAGCCCGGACCATTATGCAGTTCTTTGGAGAAGACCGCAAGAAGTTTAGTTTTGATGACTCCTGAGAGCGACCTTTAAAGAAATCGAGATCAGTTAGTTCGAAACAGATCCATGCATTTTGCAAGGAATGGGATCGAAGATTGGAAAATAATGTGTGATCTTGATGATTTTCTGATATAGGAATATATTGGAAGCGAAAGAAAAGAAGAAGAAATTGAGCGTATACTATGCTAAGCGGAACCTTGATGAAGCCCAGAAAGTATTGACCTATTTTGAAAGGAGATGCTAGCCATAGTTTTGCTTGTGAGAAGTCGAGGTTATACATTTTGGGATCCCCATATTATCATTCACACTTGACCATGCGACGATCAAAACCCTTGATGTCGAAAAGGAAAGCGAGCCTAGGCGATAAGGTGGGTGTTGTTACTGAGATTTTGATCTGGTAATTAAAGATAAGAAGGGTTGTAATGATGTGATAGCTGATCCTTGTCCGAGTAAGAGAAGGAAACAAAGCGAAGAGGAGGAGGCGAGGACTAACGGGGAGAACTGGATGAGCAGAAGTATCGATTGTCATTCGACTCCTATGGTATCTTGTGTCGTGAATTAGCAGCTTGTGGAGTGATTCCTCCCCTGAGATTCGGCTACGATAGAAAGAAAGCTCGGGGCCAAATGACTGGGGTACTACATCTGGGATGACGGTTGCTATTTAAAGAGGTGCGACATAGTTATAAGAAGATGCGTGCCGAGTAAAACGTCACGGGTGTAGATATAGATTCCATGCATCACCATATAGAGACATTTTAGGAGAAAGAGCGACTCCGCAGATATTCAGTCGGGATTTTATTGGCCCATATCTTGATTGTCTGCAGATAAGGTCGAAATATGTGATAGATGCAGATTGGAAATATCGGTAGTGAAAATGAAATGCCCTACGAAGCATATTGGTAGTACAAATTTTGATGTATGGGGATAGATTTTATGGGACCACTTCCCATACATCATTTACAGAAACTTGTATATCGCTAAGCGGTGGATTATGTTTCCAAATAGGTGGGGCTTTAATAGCTTATCGAGGAATGACGCTAACTGCAGTTGTGAGTTTCTTGTAAAAGAACATTTTGACGGTCGGAACACCCAGACTATCATCGATGATGGGGAAGCCACTTTGCAAACCGATATTTGCAAGCTCATGAAGCGGTATAGAATTCGAACAAATAATGAGCCTAGCTTATCACCCCCGAACCAATGGAATGGCGAGAGAAATTTCGATAGGGAGATTAAAGGATCTAGAAAGGAATTTGTAAGTTCGAGTAGGAAAGATTGGTCTTCGAGCTTGATGATGCACTTTGGGCTTACAGGCGGCATTGAAACTCCGTTAGGATGTCCCATCTGAGTGGTCTTTGGCGAATGTATCACCTCCCTCTTGAGCGGAATAAACCATATGGGCCATCGAAGAGTGAACCCGATTTGAAAGTGCGAAAGAAGAGAGATTGCTCGATTGAATGAACTGAAGGCCCGAGCGAAGCACATGATAATGCTAGAATATACGGATAGGAACCAAAGAAATGGCGTAGTCGAGGATTACGAGGAAAGTTAGACGAGGATCGAGTGCAACTATTTAACTGATTAAGATTATTTCGGGGAAGTTGAAATCAAAGAATGGAGTGGACCGTATGTTGAGTGGTGTCAAATCTTGCCTTTGGAGACGATGCTTAACCGGGATCGATCTTTGAGGAAGAATTGAGGTTATTAATTGGCGGAAGCCTTATCTCGTGAGAGAGAAAGAAAAGGAAGAACAAAATTTGGTGAATTGAGAGAGAATGCTTAAAGCAGCTAGTCCGACTAAGGACTCAAACATACTTGTATTTCGTGGGAAGCTGACCATTATAGATTTTTGCTTCTTTATATAGACTTTGAAATTTTTTTTAATTACTCGTTTTGAAATTTTTTCTAGTTTTAGTCATGATTTGTTAGGAATTTCTAGGTTAGTATTTGATCAATTTAATTTTTAAATTATTCTGATATCTTGGAAGTAATGAAGAATCAGATAGCTCGGTGAAGGAACAAACTCGGGGCCAGCTCACAGCACTTCAAGGAAAGAAGCGACTTGAAAAAGGGAATACTCTTCTCTACACATAAATTATATGAAAGTGAATAGAATACATGTTTGAATTCTTTGTGTGGGAATGATTTAATGGATCCCAGAATATGCAAATTAATAAGGAGTGAAAAGGTATGCGATCATCAAGAATTTAGGAAGCGAGTGCGGACTAAGTCGCGACCAAGGGTTATGTATCGCAATGACGAAATTAAGGTCGCTGACTTAGTAAATTACTATAGGAAGAGCAAGGGGGCACGGTCGCGACCAAGAGGTATGTCGCGACGAGAGGGATTGGTCGCGACGAGAGACATGTCGCGGCCAAGAAGTAGAATCGCGACCGACTCTGATATGTCATGAAATTGCTTGTTGACGAGGGGTGAAAAGCTAGATGCTCATAACTTTGATGATAAATTGTCCACCCAGAGCTTACTTGTAATCGCGTGAGCAACATTAAAGTCGGAGACATAAGAAAAAATGTGCAATTGATGACTTTTAAATTTACTAAATTTAATGACATCACACAATTCTGATAAGAATTTAAGTCATGACAAAACCTGATTCAAATGAAGTAATAAAGAGCCTGATAATGATTGAATAGCAAAAGTGAAATTCCCTCCACCACCATCTCCTTACTTGAAACAAATACAACTCTTCATGCTTGCTTCTCTCTGGTTTTCAATTCTTTGCCAAACCCTAGATCGAATTCTTCCCTAAAAATGATACGTTTCTCGAATGGCCAAGACATGCTGACCCTCATCCCAAAATCTAGTAATCATGGAAGAGTATACTCGGCCCGAAGAAGTTCGTCGAGGAACCAACAAGGAGAACTTCTTGTCGGAACAACGGAAGTTCAACCGAGTTTCAAACAGAGAGAAAAGGGGAAAGACAAGCGTGAAGAAGGAGAAGATGGTCGTATGAAGAAGCTTTCTCCATCTGGAGGGGAAAGTACTATCTTTGGTAAGGGATTTTTGGAGAAAGAGTTTCAACGAGCCCATATCACTGAGGAACTAATAAAACAAGGAGGTTAGAGCCGCATGACATCAAAAAGTCTGGATACAGCGGCCTTTATTTGAGGAATTCTACTCAACTTTGGTGGGAGAAAGGATAACTCTGTTTATCGAGGAGGGAGTTTGGGTCTTGCGTGGAATGAAACCGTAAATGAAATGTACGGAATGGAGAGGGCAAGAAGCATGGATCCAAATACAAGAGATAGTAGACAACCCTAACCCAGTGAGGAGGTGAGTTGACCAGGGCGGTAAAAATTGAAATCGAATTCGAGGAGGGGAGAGCAAAAAGACCATAAATGGGAGATTTGTGAAGAGGCGAAGGTATGGTTTATTTCACGGCCTCTCTGGTATGGTTAGACCGAGCATGTATGCTATAAGTGCAGGGACAAGAAGCAATCATTCTCATGCCGTCTTGAAGAGTGAAGCTTATCTTTGGAGCGGTCATTGAAAACTCAATAATGAGATACCATGAGGAAATAAAAGGGTTTGATCTCAAAGCCCAGTATCCACAAAAATTATGACTGAGAAATGCATTGTAGAGGAACTTAGGAAGAAGAAGAAGAGTGCCCCCGAGTTTCACCACTAACCTTTGACAGGGAATGCTTAGAGAGAACTTTAAAAATGAAAAGAAAAGGGGTTATAATAAGAGACGAGATTCAAGAGAAGAAAATGAGAATGTAAAATGAAGAGGGGCATACTTGATTCTGAGATAAAGAAGAAGAAGACCGAAGCACATCAGAGGAACACACCTTTATGTTTGAGAGGACGGAGAACAAGGTGATAGAAGCCACATAAATTTCTCAACCCCCGGCTGGCCAGCTCTCCTCACAGCTGGGAATAGAGATTTCGAGAGGAACTGGTGAGAAGCTCACATGGGGCTCGAGGAGATAATCCAAATAATGGAGATGCTCAGTTCATACAGAAGAGAATGGAAGAAAGAGAATGGGAATGGAACATCAACAAAAATTCGAGAGAGGAAGTGTATGAATTAAATTGAAAAGAAGAGAGAGATTAGCGATAGGAAGAAGAAATGAAGCGAGAAGGGAGAAGCGGATGAAGGAGATCCACGGAGCGTCGAAGAAAATTGAGAAAATGGAGGAAAGAGATCCACGATCGAGAAGAGTTAATCTGAGCCATGGTCATTTGCAGCAATCGGTATGATGCATTGATTCTCAGCTCCCAACACTCATAAAGAAAGGACTCGGATCGAGGAAGCGAAACTAAGGAGTAGATCAAGGGTTCAGATTCCTATACATGTCGATATTCGAGACCCGAGAAAGGATGAAGGGAAAGGGAATCGAGAAATTTGGATGACAAAGATGCCTTTGGAAGAAAAGTCTGGCTTGAAAATTTGGATTTGATCAATGATAATCTTTCAAATTTTAGAAGTCATGGCCCGAAATGGAGAACCTGATAATTTTGTTGGGAAAAACTGAGATGATGCGAGAGCAAAGGTTGATCTCACGATGAATTAATCCTTGAAGAGCGGATAGAGAGGGAGGCGACCAGAAGAAGAAGAGAACTGAAATGAGAGTTCCCCAAATTCAACCCTCATTTGGCTACCCTCGATGCGGATCCTCCAGCATCTTTGCTCCCTCCCTCGAAAAGAAAAAAATAGATCTTCCCCATTGGTTGTCCATCTATTTCTCACTTCATTTCCATTTACATTCTGAGCTTTTGCACAATCTCATGAATAAAATAAGAAAATTTGTTTGATGTTGTTATAAGTTAGATTGTGTTACTTTGCTTTAATTGTTAGAGAATAACGTTAAGTTGCTCGAAATGAAAATTTGACATATGTAATCTGAGCTAAGTTGGAAGTAGTTTGATTAGAAGATAAAAATTTGAAACACAAATAATTCTTGAATAAGAGCGAGGAATGACATATAATTGAATTAAAACACAAATTGCATAATTGACTTGTTAGCTGAAGTGGAGTCGAGATAAAGGAAAGTTATACAATTAGAAGAAGAAAAATATATTTTTGGGTTTGGAGAGTATAAACGGTAAGCCCAGAACACAGTGAACCTTAGATCCATATAACTCCTCATCAGCTAAGAGTGAGTTAAGGACATCCTTAGAGTTGAGATCCAGGTTAATCAAACAAAATTCTAGAACTTGTTAGATTATTGATCAAGGCGAAATCTAGGTGACTAACTATGAGAAATGATGCGAGCCGTGTAGCGGCTTGAGCCAATTCTAGCCACCCTTATTTATATGTACATACCTAGTTCTGAATTTGAGCCAAAACAATCCTTATCTTCAAAACAAGCCATTGGAAATCCCAAACCATCTGAATAATTAATCCTAGTAAAGAACCTCTGATTATCAAAAATTCAAAGAAGGAGGAAGAGATAATGTTTGGGAGTATTTATACTTTTTTAGGAAACTAAGGAGAAATACAAAAGGGGTGAGGAAAGATCTAAAGCGAGGAGGAGGATCTGTGAAGGAAACAAGGGAAAGTTTTGTCTTGTGAGCTCAACTCTCTTGAACAATTAAGTTCTTAGGGTGTTTCAACACCTAGTACCACTATCTTAGACTGAGTATAGGGCTCTTAGCAAAAGTTCGTTAAAGAGTGTTAGAAAGACTAAAGAAACCAGAACATTGCTATTCACGGTGAGGCGAGAGAAAAAAGTTCCAACGGTGAAGTACAAATGAGAAGAGGCAGACAATTTTAAACGGAAAATCAAGAAGATACAGGATGAAGTTTAGAGTCGATTAAAGAAGTTGCAAAGGAAAGAAAGGCAACAATTAAGTAAAAAGGAGAAAGAGGCTGAGTAATCTTAACAAAAGTTCCATCCATCCTACCGCTGACCTAAGCTTTGACATTACAAGCTGAGGACCTGATTGATCTTGAAGGTTGGAATTACCTACATTAGTGGAGATCGATATGAGCAATGACATATGGAATTTGAAAAATCTTGAAAGGATCAGAAAGCGTGGGGACTCGAGAGGGTTTAAGCGACTCACTAAGAAAGAGGAAGACTGACCTACTTGTGGATCAGTGACTATCTTGTTTATAAAAACAAATTCAACGATTTAGTTTTGTGCGCACTGGTGAGTAGTGACTAACCTTAAATACACGGACTTGAAGCTAGAGATACGAGAAAGAAGATGAATTCTAGTCTTTGATTAAAATTGGTTACCAGCGCAAAACAATACGAGAAAAATATCCTTTATTTTGAGAGACAGAAACAAATCTTTATTTTCTTTAGTAGGAGATAATGAGAATTTATTAAGTTGGGGGGAGTTTGATGAGCTTAAAGTCTCATCCATTTCCAGTCCATTTTTACGGGATTGATTTCTATAAAAGGCGATTTGTAATGCGAGAAATGTTGAATAATTCACAATGATGATATACGGCGGAAATTCAAGAAAGAAGATAATGTAGTAAAAGGACGAGCGTGAAAGCGGGGTAGTCTGTGTTGAATGATGTTACGAGGAGAAGTACACGAGGAAGAAAGGACACCATTGTAGCGATGCTGTGATGATGAAGAATCATCAGGTCGCGACCACAAAACTTGTTCGTGACATAAAGTATTTGAAGGCATAACGTGTAGTCATATGAGAAACTCTAGTTTAAGCTGACCATAAATTAATGAAGAAACAGATATGATGTCTTGACACAATTTGAGGTCTGACGGTTGAATCTTAGAAGCGATGAACATCGTCGTGTACCGAATAGAGTCGCGACATAAGATTTTCAAGGGCCGAGACATGAAATTCGCGACCTTCCCCAGAAGAGGTCGCGAACCTTCGGCCGAATCGGAAGATGCTCGGCGTCATTCGGCGATCGCGACATCGAGTTACCAAAGAAATAAGGTCGCGCGACGTCGTTCGGTGATCGACCTTGCTCCGGAGTTACAAGGAAAGAAGGTCGGCGTCGTTCGGTGGTCGGGACATCGATTACAAAGGAAGGTGCGTCATTCGATGATTGGCGACATCGGTTCTAAAGGAAGAAATTCGCGGCGTCATTGATCGACATCGGTCTAGGGAATTAAGATCGCGGCGTCATTTAGTGGTCGCGACATCGGTTACAAAGAACTAAAGGTCGTGGCGTCGTTAGGTGGTCGACATCGATTTACACACTAAGGAAGAAGGTCGACATGTTTGCGCGGTAGCGACATCGGATCGAATGTTTGACACTGCCTAATTGCCACAATGCAGTGGTATAGGGCTACTAACCCAGTTCGTTAGAGTGTTAGAAGATAAAAGAGCCAGAACATTGCACTATTTACGAAGGGGTGGTAGGAAGAAAAAAGTTCCAATTGATGCAAATGAGGAAAGGAGCGACGATTTTAAAGCGGAAGAAATCAAAGAAGATACCCCAGGGATGAAGTTTGGGGAATCAATTAAAGAAGTTAAGAAAGGAAAAAAGGGCAACGATTAAGTAAAAAAGGAGAAAGAGTACAGGTAATCTTAACACCAAAAGTTCCATCAATCTACCGTGACCTAGCGACATTCTGAGCTGAAGGGCTGATTGATCTTGAGAGGTTGGAATTACCTACATTGGTAGGTCGATATGAGCTTGACAAATGGAATTTGAAAAAATCTTGGAAAAGGATCCAAAGGCGCCCAAGGAAGGACCTATCGGAGGTTAGCGACTCACTAAGAAAAGGAAGAAGACCAGCCTACTTTTCAATGGGGATCAGGCGCTATCTTGTTTATAAAACAAATTCAACAGGAATTTAGTTTTAGCCTTTTTGATTAGTAGTGACTAACCTTCATCACGGATTTGGTAGAATCTAGGAAAGAATCTGATTCTAGTCACCGATTAAAAATTAGTTCTTGTTGCAAAGCAATCTGAGAAAAATGTCCTTTTGTTTGAGACAAACGAAAACTTTATTTTCTTTGCTTAGGAGACGAAGCAAATTTAAGATTAGAGGGGTTTGAATGAGCTTGAGAGTCAGTATTCAGTCTGTTTTGGACCAGTTTTATATCTATAAAGGCGATTTATATGCGAAATGTTGAATAATTCACACCAAGCTGATATACGTGAGAAATGAAAGAAGATAATCACGATAAAAGGGACGAGCGGGTGAGCGGGAATGATCGTGTTGAATGATGTTCTGTGGGGAGAAATCACGAGGAAGAAAGGACTGTTGTGATGCTTTGTAGTGATGAAAGAAGAGGAATCACGTAAGACGCAACGCCACAAAACCGATTCGCGACATAAAAGTGTAGCTGAAAGCGAGCGTGTAGGTCGCGCGAAACTCCAGTTTAGGTAACCATAAAATTAATGAAGAACAAGATATGATGTCGTGACCTGATTTCGAGAGTCAGCGGGGTGAATGCGACGATGAACATGGAAGTCGTGCGCCGAATGAAGTCGCGACATAAGATTTTGAGAAATTTGAGCGTAGAGTCGCGACATACAGAAGAGGTCGCGACGCCGACCTTGCAGATCGGAAGATGTCGAACGTCATTCAGCTTGATCGTGGCGTAACAACACCTGATCAGGAGATTAATACGGTATGTGTAGTAAGTATGCTTATTTGGGAGCAGTAATTATTTTAGTGCCATAATGAATTTTTGAAAATTGGTTTAAGGGTGAAGTATAAAGTTTCAAGGGTGTAGCACTTGCAATTAAGGAAAGTGGATAGGTGAAATTCCAATTATGGAATTTTAAAGAAGGATAATAATAATAATAAAATTACCAAAATAGTTCGAAGTGCCGAAGAGTTCTCTAGTCTGGGATAGCGAAGCCAATTCTTGTAGTTAAGTTCGTCTCCACCAATCTAGTACTTAGGGAAAGTTTCGTTAAATTCCGAGATAGTCGGAATCTTTTACGAATTTCTAGGCGACAAGTTTAGAGTGAAACACAGCAGGATTTAGAAAATCCTGAAAAAAAGTAACAAATATTTAAAGAATATTGATTAGGATAAATAAAATTTTCGGGACAAAAATGGACCTGAAGGAAATAATAGAAATTATTTATCTAAATAATAATAATAATAATTAAAGAAAAAGAAAAAAAAAAAAATAAAAGGATAATAAATCAAAAGGGCTGTGGACGTTCAGGGAGAGATCAGAGAGGCGATTTTTTTATTTTTTCTTTCTTTGCTTATAGTACTTTCAATTAAATGTGTTCGGATAGTAAAACTTTCGTCGGACGGAAAGCTGAAATTAGATTTACAGCGAAGAGAGAAATTTCTGCTTTGTAAGTCACAAATATCTTAGCCCAACATCCAAACTTTAAAGGTAGAAAGTTCTTTAATTGTATTTATTTGAAGCCTAAAGGTTATGTAATGAGCAGGGGAGTACTAACTAGAAAACGTGAAGGTTATGGCTTTAGTCAAAATTTTTTAAATGAGTTTAGGAATTTTAAAATTTTGGGATACAATGTTCAGACAGTTGGGGCTGAATTTTAGGACTATTATGGGCAGTTTGATTAAAATTTAAGAGTGTAGTGGATAAGTCGGATGAAATTTTAACTTTGGGTATTTTAAACTCATGGAAAGTCCACAAGGTGAAAGTTCATTCAAAAACGGATAGTTTTTATGGGGCATTTAATGTATGGACATTTGAGTCGATTCCGCATCCATGTCGATGTCCATGTCAGATAGGACTAGCAAATGAGTTTTGTTGGAATCGAGTTAGTTGATATAGTCCTTTGAAAGCCTGTGTGTTTATGGTTAAAGCGTTGAGGCGGGGCATTTTCGTAATTTGAATCAGATTGTGTAGGCCCAGTTTGGGCATCTGACGAGAATCTAGAGTCGCTTTGTGGTTGAAAGAATTAGTGGAGAAAAGGTGAGTACTGAGAATCATTTTCTAAAGCGAAGTGTTTAAATTACAAGTTGTAAAGTGCTTTGAAAATATAGGTTATAAAGCATTTTGACACCTCCCAATTGTTATACTCGTGAGAAAAGTTTGATTTGATCAAGAAATAGTTTGGCACAGTTTATAAAACCCACAAGATGGCACATTTCGGTTCCGGTCGGATGTATTTGGCGGATTGTGCACGCCAGCAAGGTTATGGGATATTATGACTAACTATATTGCACAGTCGGCAATTTAGGGTTAGATCCCAGCATATATTTATATAGTGAGTCGCCCTCTGCACATTAGAGTATATAGTTAAGCGCGACTTAGTACATAGCGATGGTGTTGATTCCAGAGGTTCCATCAGGAGCATTTTAGTCCGAGGGTTCCATTGCTACTATATAGATCCAGCCCAGGTGTTTAGGACCATCTTGGCGGGTAGAAATGTTCGGGGTTCACCCTAGTGCAGATTCAGGAGTTAGAGGCATCATAACCAGGGTATTTGAAATGGCGCGAGTGGTTGGTACTTGTTTTCACAGATATAGCACTTTCGAGATATTAACCTGCTGAAACACTTTTCATCGGAAATGGTTTTGGAAACGGTTGGCCGGCGGAATTAGTTTGAACCTTGAGTTTTTAACGTGACGGTTTCAATAGCGGGAAATAGTTTTCGGACAGAGTTTTCGAAATGGGTTTTCATGGCAAAACTCGATTTTCTATGCATGATTTTACAACCATTTAATAAGTTTTATATTAGAAGTAAAAGCAGACCAGCGGCATTTAGAACTTATAGTACTCGCTGGCGTTTGATTCACATGGGTTTTCTGTTTTTAAAATAATTTTTGAGTCACAGTCTTGACCAAGAAAGATCTTTCAGGGATCCTCGATCCTACAAACCCATTTGTCTTTGTGATTATATATATAAGATAAGGTGTAAAAATTAAAAGCAGTAAAGTTAAATGTGGCATTTTGTATATGTAAATATCTTTTGTAAAATATAAATTGCATGGTTTTGAGAAAAAGCAGTTGCGATAAACTTATATTGGATTGATCCTTATCTTATATTTTGATGAGGACCCGGAAGGTCCTTTGTTGTGTAGTGGACATTTGGAAAGCGTTGGGAGTATGTTTGTTTTATACGGGTGATTTTGTATTTTGAAACCCGACCACCAAAATGCGGTCGTTATCTTTCTGCCGGGTTACCGTTAAATCTAAATGGGTGATTTTGATAGAAAAGTGAAAATTTTAAAACCCACGTTTTCCACGAGAATACAGTTTTAAGCGGTTTTAACGAAACGACCGTGGTAACTTGTCGGTCGGGCGAGCTTGGTGAGAGGGTTCTGTGAAGTCTTAGCGAACCCTCTTTGTCACTAGGAAGGGTCATTAAGAGCATCGAGTTACCAAAGAAATAAGGTGGCAGCGTCTTTCAGCGGTCGGCGACATCAGTTCTAAGGAAAGAAGGTCGCGGCGTCATTCGGTCGACGCCGATTCTGAGGAAGAAGGTCGCGGCGTCGTTCGGTGGTCGCGACATGGAGTTGCGAGAAGAGAATTCGGCGTCATTGGTGATCGACATCGCTGGAATTAAGATGCGTGGCGTCATTTTAGTGAATTATGACATGGTTACGCAAGAACTAAGGTCAGCGGCGTCATTCGATGAATTAGCGACATCGATTAAGGAAAGAAGATTAGCGACATCATTAAAGCGTCCGGCGACATCGGATCGAGATCTTGCAAAAGCCCAGTCGCGACGAATAAAAACCTGCGTGGCGAGACATTGAGGTCGCGGTGAAGAGATGGTCGCGACATTATGACGAATGGGCGATTAATCTGAAATCCTGAGAGATGCATGAAGTTAGGGCCCGACTTGAACCCTATAAATACGCGGTTGCCTCTTTGAAGAAAAGCGGCTCTCGGGTGCTCAAAAAAAGAAGAGATACAGTGTTAAAGGCTCTTGTATTTTAATTTTCTTTTCTTTATTTTGTTTTATTTTAGATTAGTTAGTTATTTTGTTCCAAATTTGGATTTGGACTTTAGGTATTAAAGTAGAGAGTGAATCACGAATTCTATTTCTTTCAAATTCTTTGCTGGAGTGTACGAGATTCGACCAATTTTGGAATCGGATTTCAGGTTTCAGGTTCGGTGGTGTTCTTGATGGCCACGCCATTTGTAGGAGTGTAATCTTGTGATTTAGAAACCCGACTTCCATTGAATAGACTCTGTTGTGAAATTATCTTTCTATGAAATTTATGAGGCTATTGAACTATAAGTTTGTAAATCTACTTCTTGATTTTAATTATTATGTAATTGATCCATTATGGCGTCTTATACCCATGTAGGATTGTCTCATTGCTCACGATTTCGAGTTTCAGTGACACGAGGAGAAGGCAATCTGAGAGTGATGAACAATTTACAAGAAGAATATCTGAATCGATAATGGTGATCCTAATGAGCTACACAATTTAAATCGATAAATCCCTCTTCTCACTTGAAATCGAGAATGAGTTAGACCAAAAACATCCATTTAAACAAGCGGAGAAGGTCACCTCGTGAATAGTAAGTCGATCCAGAGTATTGGCAGGATCTAATCAAGGAAAGGATGAAGCTGTTCGATTTTGAGAAAGAGAAACGGTAAGTGTAAACCCGTACTATACATGTCTTAGGAGCTAAGGTTTGCAGTCCATGTTACGATGTATTATTGAAAAGAAAAATACCCGAGAACAAAATGACCCCAATTAAAAGTGATTCTCCCGATCCTCTGTCTTACTTGAGAAAGCAGGGGAAGATTAGATGATGAACAGTGGCGTATGGAGAGATCGGCGCATCATATTTATGGAGCGGATTTTAAATCTCGTAGTTTGTAAACAAAGTTTCGGTCTGTCTGCGGAATTGATGTTCCTGATAAGCGATATTTTCAATGTTCCCTTTAAAAGATAAGCTGTTTAGTCTGAATTTGTATTTTGAATTTTCAGGTTTTAATTCATTTGTTATTAATTCACATATCTTAGGCTTATTTTATTTCAAGGTTTGCAAGCTGATTCAATTGCCTGTCGAGTCAGATAGTATAGAGTTTGAGTAGTCGGGTAGTTGATTGAGAATTTTCGCGAGATCTACGTAGGATCGATATACGTTCAAATCCAGATTTATTAGAGCACAGTACACTTGCGACATCACAGGATCAAAACCAGGAAATAAAATAATGATTTCTCTTAAGCCGTTTTTAATCATTATAATAGATAAGGAACACAACAAACAAGTTTCATGGCATTATTGCTGGGGATTAGATAATAGTCCTTTGGTGATAACGTCACAAATTTGTATAGGTGTTTTGATCCATCATCATCATCACAGAAAGAGGTGAACATTTGTGAAATGAGTTTTTTCAGTTGTGTTTTATGTATAATATTACAAAGAAATTTGTTAGTGTGGGTGACAGAGTAAAGGTGTTTATAAGGTTTGTTGGAGGAATTTTAGAGGTGCCTTATCTAGAATTCTTATTGATTCGTTGTATCTTGGGAAACCAGACATTTGCAATTAGAGCAAGTCACACAGTATGTATGGAAGCGAATTAAATCTTAAGACATTGTGGAACACATGCCTTGAATATAAAAACATTGTATTTATTTAAAAACATGTTTATTATTATATTCATAATTTTATTCTTTTGTTATTTGTTATATTTATCTATTTAATTATGCTTACTGTTTTTCTAACACCATATTCCTTGTTTGAATTTTGTACTGATTAATTTTGTCAGCTTTCCTTAAGGAAAATGTTGATGTATATATATATATATATATATATATATATATATATAGAGAGAGAGAGGGAATTTACATACTTCAAATCACCATATTTGAAACATTCAACTAATGAACCCTAGATTTCATTTATTCTAAAAAAAAAAAAAAAAAAAAAACTAATTCAACTAGGCGCTTAACTAAGGGTTGGTTGATTTGATAGGTTTTATAGCAAGGCAATGGGGCACCCACGGTACTAAATTTTCATGATTCAAAGTCTACACAACAATTTTTATTTAAATTTTCAAGATTCAAAGTCTAGGTAACAATTTTTATTTTTATTTCCTCCTCAAGTCCTTTATAAGAAGAATAAAAATTAAGGACACTTTGTATAACGGTTTAAAAAATGGTTTTTGATAATTGGTCATCATATTTTGCAAGATAATGGTCCTTTAAATAAACTATGTTCAATGAGTTTGATGTAAATAAGGAAGTTTAATGTAAAATTGAAATTCATCCTTTTAACAAAGAGTTCAATTTAAAATCCAAACTCATATTTTCAAAAGAGAGTTTAGTGTATAATTTATGATTGGGTTTAAAATAATTGGCATGCAGGCCCAGAATACAAATTGAATGTCGGGCTTAAGAGGGAGATTAAGTGACTCATTAGTGGCTTGGCCCTTAATGATATTCCCGAACATAGGTAGCAAGGCCAATTTACTTGCTAGAAGAGGTGACAATATATTCGGTCCAGGACCAGCGTTAAAGAAGTTACCTGACTTCCTTGGTCAAATCTCCACCCGATTAGGGAAGTAAGATATTTTTTAATCATTTGTTCATCAATTATCCCTTATTAATCGAGTTAGCGACAAGGAAGAAAATCCTTCACGATGGGAGAAATATCCAGTATCATCATCAGACTAAGAAGGATCATGATGCTTGGCCCATAAATACTAGGCCACCCGTAGGTTGAAAGTACATGCCCAAAGAATTCATTCACTGCGAGATAATCTTTTCTTGCGGAAGAACTGACTTAGTCATCGGAGAGGCATGACGATCACGAAAATCTTTTTGTTTTCTTTATTTTTTGCGGAGGAAAACACAGAGGTGGTGGACCCGGCCCGACCAATTCAAAGCCAAGCTCGGCCCGATTTCGGTTGAGAAAGCATCATCGGTTTGGCCGTTTGTAGGAGCAGCGGTTCCTTTCCAAAAAGTTGACCTCTCACGGTGGCGATGGTCTCAGCTCGGAACCTGGCGGGGGCCACGTTAATCCACAGGATCTCAAAAGGACGACCACGGTGACATAAGATAGATAACATCCGGGCTACTCAGGAAACCGTACAAAGCCCAGATGCAGTGAGATGGAGACACTCATCCTCACTTATTAGCGTTTGTTGAGAGGAGTGGAGCAACTTACGGACAAATATAACACCCGGGAGGTCACGGCAATTTCGAGAAGGTCGTAACACCATCCTCGAAGCAGTAGCCCCTACGACCTCCTCGGCGATGGAGGAAGAAACCCGGTACATTAGGGGCGTGGTCCGCACATTCCCCACCCCAGGAGAGAGGATACAATGGAAGGAATGAATGATGGAAATAGCGAGACAAGGCAGCCTTATCGTGGAGGCGTGGGGAAGCTTGTCAATGGGAAGCGAGATTCGGGGACATGTAGCGAGCTCAGCCATATGAAGGAAGCCAAGTAAAGTGAGCTCGATCTAAACATTATAGTGCGACAAAGCTGAATCCACATTCCACCAGTAGAAGTCTTGTGCCCTCTTCCGGCCAAATTGAATGTCACGGATGAAATGTTTAGCGAGCGAAAGAGACCCACATGCGATCACACCGATACATATAAGAACCGGATGGATGCACGGATATGGCAGGACTGTCTGATCACGAAAGCCTTCGCTATCCGCATTTAAAGGGCGAGCGAAGCCCAGTTTGCAGGACTTCCGCTATCTTGATCTCATCATTCCACGAGGCTTTCTCCATCACGTGCGTCTCAGCTAAGCCAGGCTAGGACGTCTGAGGAAGCGAGTTATCATCTTCGACCATAGCGGAACTCGCGGGGAGAGCTAAGGTCGTATGTCCAGAGATTCAACACGGAGTCATTAAAGGTAGATATTCCAAACGAGAAGTTCGCCATCACCACTTTCATCGCAAGGCTAGGGGTGTAGTCGAAAGACCTAATGTTCTCTATCTCAAAGAACCCTTAGGCAAGCATGATCGAGGTGCTCGCTAAAATAGAGAAGTATATCAATGGCGAATAAGCCCTTTTATCCAAGCAAAGGAACTCTTCTACTTAAAAGGAGAAGAGCAGGGGCGACAAGAAAGCAAATGAAGCCACGGGGCCAGGGACGGGACGGATCCGCGAAGGGATAAGAAGAAAGCGACGATCAAGAAGAAGGCGAGGCGTCGAGAGGCGCTTGGGACCACCTCGGCTAGAGCTATAGCGGCAATATTCAACGCCGGTAATTCATCCCCTGGCGAAACCGGTGTCTTAGGTCCTCTGCGAAATGCAGCATGAAGAATTTGTAGGATGACCATCTTAGATGAGGTGGACCAATGAGAGCCCGATGCAGATATTGTGAGTTCAGAAGGGATCATGGACAGAAACCGGATAGTGCATCGGTACGAGGAAAGATTGAGATACCTGATCTAAGCGTGGGCATCTTCGGCGGGTTATGTGGCTTAGGAAGGTCGGGGACTGAGTGCGACACCACCACCTCGTTAGCCCGACCCGACTCGGCCTGTTGCCCTTGGGAGAGATCTATGTGATCTCCGAAGGATTTGCAGGAGGCGGAGATCGGCTCGACCCGATGGGCGGCCATGCTCGGCGTCGGATCGGAAACGGTAAATGCAAGTAGGTATCAAACTCCTCATTTGGATACTACCATGACCTTTCGAACTCAGGCGTAGAAATTTGCCGGCATCCCGGCTTGATCCACGTGATAAGGGCCGTCGTAGCTAATAAAACAATCCACAGGGTCCTTGTCGACAATGGAATCTCGGCTGACATCATCTTCGGATCAGCTTTCGACAAAATGGGCATTGGAAGGGAGAAGCTAGAACAGTCGGCCTTTACTTCGGTAGTTCTCTCTTGGAGAAAGAGTCTTTGCCTCTGAGATTAAATCTGTTAGTGCTCACTTTGGGAGACCCCTCATGCCAGTCTAATGATAGTAAGTTTCTCATAGGTAGATGCCCCGTGGGTTCGACATATTCTTAGGCGGGCCTCTCGATACAGAGCTGAGGCCGTCCCTCGGAATATCACATGGTTATCAAATTCTGGCCCAATGGAGTGAATGATTCACAGAGCAGTAGCGTGCCAGGGGTATACTTAGCATCAGTAGAATAAAAAGCGGTCGATGACATCTACATATTGGGCTTTCGACATGCCGAGATGAGGTAAACACGACCTCGCTATCAAAGAACTAGTGCCTGTCTGACTTGACTGACCAGAAGCCAAAACCTCATCTACATAGGATCTAAGCTGGCTAAAGACGTCAGAAGCCTCCTCATCCACTTTTTAAAGCAGAATATAGAGGTGTTCGCTTGGAAGTAGGAAGACATGGGCGGAATCGACCACTACGATAATCACATGGTGAACATCAGTCAAGTAGCTAAAGTGGTCAAAGGGTTTCACCCGGAAAGGCAGAAGGCGATTAATGAAGAGGTTAGCGAGCTCCTCCCGAGTGAATCTGATGGGAGGTAGAATATCACAGTGGTTGTGTTGTTCTCGTAAAGCGAATCGCGAATGGTGACTTTGCATTGATTTCACATATATCAACAGGGCTTGCCCAAAAGATAGCTTTCCTCTACCTCGGATTGACCTCATAGTGGACACCGCAGCCAGTCATGAACTCCTCAGCTTCATGGACACTTTCTCTGGTATAGCAGATCGGTGATGGATCCAATGGCCCGAGAAGACCTCGTTTGTTATGGGGCGAGGGCTCTGCTGTCGGTGTGCCCTCGGTTTGAGATAATGTAAGGCCACCTACGAAAGGTTGTGAATCTGGAAACATATTGGAGCATCATGGAGGTATATATAGGCGACATGTTAATTAAAATCAATTAAAGCCAGAACTCACATAACCTGAAGTGTTTGCAGTCTTTGAAAAGCTATAATATGAGGTTAAACCAGTAAATGCGCCTTGAATTATCGTCGCGGAAGGTTCTTGGGTTTTTACTCAGTCACTTATTGAGGAATAAGTAAACCAGAGACAGAGATAAGGGTTGTGCTCGTATCTTTATACCTTGAACATTAAAGGGTGGTAGCTAGTGGGATAATAGAATTTGCGTTGAGAGTGCCTTTGTATCCAGGAGCCAACGACAAGTCGGCCTTTCTTTGGGTTGAAAAGGCCTTCAATGGGATGCTGCTTCTTTAGGAAGCATTCAGTGCTCAAACCTACTTGAGTCTCCTGCATTCTAGTAAGCCGCCAGGGAGAATCTCCTCCTCTCTGTTGGTTCAGTTTTCAACTAGTGCGCCTCCCGTTAGAGAATGGGATAAAGGTCTGACAGCGATTATCTTATTCTGTAGAGGCTTTTGAGAGGGAGTAGAGGGAAGATATCCAAGTGGAAGGCTGATCTAACGTTGGTAACTACATCTGACTCAGGCCAACACTTGAGCTCATGCATGCGAAGTCCCATTTGAATAATGTCAGGTGAGCAAATCTTTGCGTAAACCATAAAACCTTTCTGGAGGCGATAAAGTGGGTTTATGGAAATTTGAGTGGGTTTGACATCGAATCTGAGCAGGGACAGCGATAAAGGCAGGATCTTAGCATATTTCATGGTGGGAATTCACCGGCGGAAGCTGCAGGCTTCTGTGATGCTAGGCCTCTGAGGCTCGGGTTGTCGCGGAGTGGACGGGGTGCCCGATACTGAGAAGTGGTGCAGTCTGATGAGCCTCTAGATGGGATAGATGTGGAATGCGGCTCTTAGATTGGGTTTTCAGGCCTCGATACTTGAGTAGAGATATAAGGTTGTCATAAGTAGGCTTAACCTCGCCCGCTCCGTGGAAGGTGATCAAGCGGAAGTAGCGGTGACTCCCGATTGGTAGTAAAGACGGATGGGCATCTCAGAGCCCGGGCGAGAAGATGATCTGTACCTCGAGGTACGAGTTGCTTGCAAAAGTTCATGAGTTCGGTCGAACATGTACCCAGAGCGGAGAATTCTCGGGTGAGTGCCTTAGCCCAGCGACGACCTCGAGAAGACCTAGGCCGGTAGTACCGTGGGCATCTCCCGGAACCACCAGTGCAGCATCGACAACGGAGAGTCTCTGTGATGTTCAAGTCGAAGTGGATGGGACCCGTCTGGGATTACTTAGTAGAAGGAACATTTTAGTGACCCGAATGGGGCATCTGGCTCGGACGAGGTGTGAGTTCCTGTTCATGGGGACCTTTATAAACAGGCTTCTCTACTCAGATTTCTTGGTCGTAGGGAAGAGGCGCTGTCCCATACTTAGGGAGGTACCAGAGGCGTGGCGCAGCCACATCAAGACTCGGACCTTAGCGGGAAAAACCTTGAGGTGGGGTGTTATTAGCCACGATGCTCAAAGGCATATGAGCCCAGTGGAAAATCTGAACGTCGAGACATGCGAGATCTCTCATCTCTATCCCAGGCCAGCGTCGATCAAAGCCCTAGCCTTTCCATCAATGGGGGCTAGACATATTGGGACCCTTACCCATTGGAAGGGGTTAATGCAAGTTTATCATTGTGGTAGTGGACTACTTTACCAAGTGGGTCGAGGCCGAACCCTTAGCAACAATTATAGAACAGAAGGTAGGTAAATTCGTCTGGCTTTCTATAATAGGTAGGTTCGGGTTCTCGAGTCCTGATGTCCCGTGATGGGGAAGCAGTTCGACAAATCTAAGTTCAGAGTTTTTCGCGTGGCTTTCCGGGTCGGAACTCGCACTCATCCACGACTCTCATCCACAGTCGATGGCGACGAGAAGTCACTATAAAGGACTCTCGAGGTAGCGATGAAGACTAAATTAGAAGGAAAATGGGTCAGAATACCTCCCAGGGTGTTATAGGCTGGGAGACTCTGTGTAGTCGGCAATTCAAGAGACCTCGTTCGCTCTGGCCTTTGGCGTCAGGCTTGATGGCTCCTGTCGGGGTCGGATTAAAATTCGCGAGGATTGAGTTCACAAGCGCGGAACTTCAGCGAAGGGTTCTTTGCCTAAACTGGGCCTCTAGAAGAAAGCGTGGCCGGGCCTGAAGCGTGTGGGGGTATCATAGAAGGCTGACAAGATCTTTTATGATCAGGTGGACCCGGGAGTTACAAGCCGGCCGACTGGTTAAAAACTTACGGCAGGAAAGACCCAGCACATGGGAAGGTGGGACCCCTGATTAGGAAGGGCACTATATCGTATCTTAACGTGAATCTTTTGTAGCAACTACAAACTCCAAACAGAAGAAGGAAAAACCCTGCCCCACTCATGGAACGCTAAGCACCTCAAATGATTATACCAATAAGACCTCAGAATGTATTAATAAAGTATCCGAAGTTTTGATTTAAAATAACGATCTCTATATTTCATTTTAAGTGTAATATTATTATGAATTAGTAAGTCATAATGATAAAGGAAGAGACTCGACTCGGAAGGAGCTACAGGAAAATTACCATCTTAGAGTCATAGCATATTACAAAGGATTGTTCTTTGTTCAAAGGGATTCACAGGTTATTCTGAAATTCTGATGTGAGAGTGGATTCTCACATCTCGAGAGAAAATTACAATCAATGAGAAAACCTTTCTTCGTCGTTCTTTACATCGCAGAAGGTTATTGTGATGCCCCTAGTTGGGGCTCTGATACCAACTTGTCACGCCAGGATCCGTCAGGCCCGAATGACGGATCTAGCGGAAATAAAGGCGCGAGGCCCATATCTTGGGACTCTGGTGACTGTTCTTTCTCGGGTACAAGACTTTTACTGTGGTATACCAGCGATTTACCTTAATAAATCATTTACATAGTGAAAAGAACTACCCTTGAAGTGGTGTGCATCAAAATCTATACACGTATATTTTTGAGTCCCGTTTACTTATACATGTACATTTGCTATTGAATATATTTTGTAGCAGCGAGAATAAAAAAAATATAATCCTCCTCCTTCGACTGGAGTTCACGACCTCTGAACACTTCTACATATACATATCTATCTGAAACGCCGAGATCAGGCCGGCGCTAGTAGGCACCTATCTCTAAGATGGCGATCTTTGTGGTGTGGGTATCGTCCTCTAGCCTCCTCTTACATTACCTACACCCAGTTGAACACGTCTTAAGCTTTTCGCAGCTTAGTGGGAACCGCAAGCATGGAGCTGACCCTGATGGTGACGTCCACGAGTTATACATATGCATTTTATATATCTATACATATGCATATAGCACACATTACTTATCATCTTTACATTTCCTATTGCATGTCAATCTTTTTAGATTACATATTACAATATATTTGGCATATCTCTTATCTATACTTTTACTATATTCCTGTTTCTATACTTTGCATATTCCATATTCATTTTATAACTTATTGCTTTTCATGTTCTATTACATATTCTTTCATATGCTTTTGTACTTTTATATACTTTCTATACTTTTAATGTGTTCATCTTTCATGCCTGTAAATACCAAAGAAGTGGATACGAGACTATATGTACCTGGAGGTCCTATCATCATTGTACAAGACCATGATATCACATGGTCGGCCAAACCCAGGCCGTAAGCGCCGAATGGGGCCTGAGCTAACGAAGGCAGGGGTTAGAAGGTAGAGGCCCAATGGTAGTGAGTCGGCCTTGAAAGACACGAAGATCATCGACGAAGGAGCACGGTCGGAGGCCATGCAGAAGCACCTCGGCGTCCATGTCGGCTTTAAAAGCAGATTCTTACGCCTCATCGTGAGCTTGGGGTCAGACTCTAGAGTGCAGGGAGAAGCTGCAGGAACTGTCTTTGGGCGAGCCACGAGGTACGTTAGGTGCATGCCTCGTCCACGGGGCTCTGCTATCGGCTCGAGTCCTCTTGTGCTTGAAGCCTCCTTGCCTCTTAGGTCCCACGAAGTTGTTGAGCTCCTCCCAGTCAGGCGCTCACGGAGAACTCCGACCTCCCAAAGCCTCTTAGCGGAGCACAGTCAAGCGTCTTCCACTTTGGCCTTACGGATCACATACATTGCTTTGTAACTCCTCTGCAGCTAGCACTTGGCTCGTCCTCGCTGACCCCTCGAATCCTTCTTGGCCTTCTTTTCTTTATCCTTGGCCTGCGCCCTTGCCATTGAAGTATGCTTTAGGTTAGACTTATGCTTCACAAGCTCCTTAGTCAGGTCTTTTATCTGAGCTTGGAGGCCGGCCTTCTTGGAGGTTAGGAGGCAGCATAGCCTTATAGACTTCACGCCTTGCAGGCCCTGGAAATAGGTTGGCCCTCCTTGCCGAGCTCTTGCTGTGTAAGTAGCCACTACCCCGAAGAGCAGAAAGAATCAATTACTTGACAGCAAATGATAAGGGAAATGGACCCGGTGAAGGCGCTTGGAGCGTACGAAAGTGGCTCTGAAGCAAAGGCGAACTCTTCCAGCGGACGGGGCGTCCACCTTCTTGAGGTCGGAGTGCGAAGGATGGGAGAAGCATTGTGTGACTCCAGAGAAAGCAAAGAGTCCCTCATCCCCATGACACTAAAGTGACCACCCCCACATCATGCGGCATTGGAGGGACTCGACACTCGACGTAGGACTCCGGACCGAGACCTCGAGGGGACTCGGTAGCCCTCCCAGAAGAATCTCCCAGCTCCGTAGTAGGCCGAGACCCACGGCTGGGGCCTTACCTCGGGGTAGCCCTCGGGAAAGCTTGAGTCTTCCGCTTTACGCTCATTCTCTTCTTTGCCAGCACCTCCATGCAGGCTCGAAGCTCTCCCCGAGTGGGCTTTGGGATAAGAGGCTCCAAAGCAGAAGATGAATAAGACTTTAAGACAAGGGGTAGAGAAGGCTTCATGACGGAAGAAGGAGAAGGCCTTAGAAACGAGGAAGTTGTCGCGGGGCTTAGCACGGGCCTTGGGAATATCAACTAATGAGCTCGGGTATGCCAGAGTGGGTGGCACTTAACTTGACCTCAGCTTCACCTCTTCATCCTGAAATTTAAGACCGGTAGTACTGAAACCACCTGACTGAGCCAGTTAGAGACGCGAGGACAGAAGAGTGGGCAGTTAGACGAGAGACTCCGTAGGTTCTTAAGGGTGGTTTAAGTCGAACGCCAAGTGTGTCTTCCAGGTCGGAGGGTTATATTCCCAATTCTCAGACCCTTAACAAAATAGCGTTTCTTCCAGTATTTATGGGAATATGGCATCAGATAATGACTAGCATTGGACCATAGAAATGTCATAGAACCTTATGCGGACTCTTTTACTGCTTTGAAAGGTCCAGTGTCGAGCCTAGGTTTGGAATGTGAGCCTTTATCTACGAAAACAACGAGGGAGGCCAACCAAGATACCCCGAGGAAGTTGGGGAAAGGTACAGATTGCAGGCATCGTTGAAGTGCTGAAGGATGCACTTGAAGGGTGTAAAGGGACGGAGACCATTCTCGAGGCCACCTCGAAAAGCAGGCCATCTTAGGAACATGAGCGACGTAAGAGTGAGAAAGTCAGGCGCGAACATGGATACCAGCGGGCCCTATAATGAGTGGCAAAAATTTCCGCATAAAGGAAGGCTCATTGGGCTAGGGCCTGACATCGAACACCTCCTTGGCAACCCAGATCGTCCAGGTGGGTACACGATCCTCTACAATCCTCATTTACCCTTGCCAAGCAGAGGGGATGACCATATTGGAGCCTAGCAATTTGTGGGAGACCACTAGACCCACCACCTACCTGTTCAGATTCGGATCCCTCAGCAGGCCTGCCTCCTATATGCAGGCCGGTAAATGATTTCTTTGGACCGAAGAAGCATGCATGATTAGACGGTAAAGAAGGGCGAGCAGATATAAGAAAAAAGAGGCTCAGACACATCAACGAGCAACCCCAGAAGGCTAAGGCGGGGAAAGCTAAAAAGAAGAAAGAAGGAAGACTATCTTAGAGTACATGGAAAACAAAGAAAGCAGTCATCGGGAAGCGAGACGACAAGCGATTACGAGTAATAGACAAACATGTTTCGAAAGGGAAAAATGAACCAGCGGAGGAGGACTCGAAACAAAGGAACAGTATGCAGGAGGATGTCTAAAGGCGATAGAGGCGATAGCCCAGGTCGCAAATCGAAGAAGTCGTCATTATCCATGAGACACGGGCATCAAAAGCCCCGATCAAACCATCCCAGGGAGTAGCCACGTGGAAATCATACTAGATCCATGAAGCTGGTACAATAGCCCTTGCCTCAGCTCGCTTTGCTTGAGGGCTGGGGGGGGGGGGATTGGATTGGTTTAAAATAATGGCGCGTGGGCCCCGAACCTGTTTCCAGATATCGGGCTTAAGAGGAGATTGAGGTAAGGCTATACAATGGCTTGGCCTTTAATGATAACCCACCGAATATAGGCGAAAACGAGGAGCCGATTTACTCCTTCAGGAAAGTGGCAATATAATCGGCGAAAGGGCCAAGAGTGTTAAAGGGAAGGTCTACGACTTACTAATTAAATCTCCACGATTAGGAAGTAAGATGTGCAATTATTGCTCTGAATTATCCTATGACTGTCGGTTAACGATAAGGAAGAAAATCATAGATGGGAGAGAATATTAAGTATCATCGTCAGTAGGAAAGTTATCGTGATCTGCGAATTTATAAATGCCGAATACCCGTGATGAAGATCTGGCATGGAATTCATTCGCAAGCGGGTTGATGTTGGCGGGGCGGTTGCGGCATCGAAGAGGCAGCGAGTGGTCACCGCGATCATTTTTGTTTTCTTATTTTGCGGAGGTGTCGACATCAGGAGTGTGGATGGCAGCGGTGCTCAGCTTTAGCAGTTCGATTGAGAAGCGTCGTGATTTACAACTTATTTGTTGTAAAAAGGAGGTTGTTGTAAATAAGTGTAATTTTAACATAAAAATGTTTTATCGCTTTTGAATAAAAAAATCAAATCCTTTTTAAGATTTATATAAAATATTTTTTAATTTCAATTTTATTATGGTAAAAACTTTTTTGCTGATGATATTAATTTATCTATAGTATTAGAAATCATATGAATAGTTTTGTTTAATTTTGAAATATTTTATTCTAAAATATTAAAAAAATGTAAAATTACTTTGATAAGATAAGTTATCCATATATTTTTTAATAATTTTAATTCTTTGAATAAATTATATAATAAATGATAAATCTTAAAAGGATTTCAATTTTTTTAAAACACTTATATATATATACATTTTTTTTTTTTGTTGAAAAAAACCTCAAACCATTGCAACTTATCAAATAATAGCATAGGCAAGATGATATATATATATATATATATATATATATATATATATATATATATATATATATTTTTTTATGAGAAAAACCTCGAACTTCATTACTGCAACTTATCAAACAATAACATAGGCTAGATGAACCTTGGAGGTTCGGTCCACAACATAGGAAAAAAAAAAGCTATAGACTCTCTAGCTAGTTTATGCGCAAGAGAATTAGCTTGACTTCTAACAAATACCAGAGAAAAAGAAGCATTGCGAGACAAGAAAGCCAAACTGTTTGTTGAATGATCAAGCCAAACTGTTTGTTGAATGATCGAACCAAACTCAGTTGTCGTTTCACCTCAAACCTGAATTTCTATAGTGACAATTTGTGAGTATGTTTTAAAAATAACATCATGAAAACCCTTGCCTTTAATCCAAGAGAGTATCTTGCAGTGATAAATTCCAACAAAGCAAAAAGTAGCACATGCAACAAAATCTCCCATGGAGTCTCGAAGAACCATTGCGATACCTATCTTACACTGATATTGGAATATGGTTGCATCGGTATTACAATTCAAAACACATGGAGGGGGCTTAATCCAACATTTTAGAGGGCTGTATATCACGACTCAGAGCTATTTATATCTCGATTTGTATCAAACCAGTCCCGGACATAATTCATGGTTAAACACACCAAATGTGTTGGTGATAAATCTTCATTTCTCCACAATTTGTTATTCCTGTGACTCCACAAATTCCAGAGTTTGATGCATATTTTGCCCACTATAAAACTTGCATGTTTGCGTAGAATAGAAAATAGCCAATCCACAAAACTGTCTGCAAAAGTAGCTAACATTTCTACTTCCTTAATCTACCCAGCATACCTCCAATAGGTTTGAGCATAAGAGCGAGAGGTAAAAATATGCTAGGAGTTTTTCAACCTAGTCTCACAAAACAAGCATCCACAAGGAACATATGAAGTGCCATATGACGACAGCACCGCCATATGAAGTGCTTGATTTTTGGGGGAGCACTTCACCTTCCATATATTATTCCTTTCCCCATGCACGTGATAATGTTCCTCCATTTCAGAAAGCGTCTTAGCCATAACATAACCAGTTTTGACTGATTAACCATTGTTGCTATGACGCCAGATGACTGAGTCATGCTCAGATCCGAAGGCAAGTGGGATACCAGGGATTTCATTATCATCTCTATCATTAAAAATCTCACTAAGGAGTTCAACATTCCATTCAAGGTGACCCGGATTAAAAAGGTCCTTAACTTGAATGTCTTTAGGCCTTGAATTGGAGTGGAACAGATTCGAAAGTTAGTTGGATCATGGTGTCAAAATACTAGATAACAAAAAAATACGAAGAGAGATTTTGGAAAAGTTCCTCCTTGATTCCATCAGTATCTAACATACATATAGTCTCCCAAATTATCTAGTCTTTAGCATCTATACATGGTAACATATTCCTAATCTTTAGCATCTATACATTGTGATTCTAGTCTTGCTTATCTATATAGTAACTAACATATTCAAATCTTTAGCATCTATACATGGTAAGATAATATATCTGACATAATAATAGAGTCTCAAATCACATAAACTCCTAAAATTGTATATGGTAACATCCCCTCAAAATTGATCTTTGGAAGTAAAGTCGATCGACCAACAATTGCCAACAAGAAATTGATGCCGTTGTCGAGTTAGAGCTTTGGTGAAGACATCAGCCACTTGGAGATCATAAGAGATATGAGGAAGAGATATCACCCGACTTTCCAAAGAGTCTTTAATAGAATGACAATCAACTTCAATGTGCTTGGTGCGTTCATGGAAGACGGGATTGGTGGCAATCTGAATAGCACTAGTGTTATCAACATGAAGGAGTAATGGTGCGAAACCCAAGCTCCTCAATGAGACCACATAGCCATACAATTTCAGAATAAGCAGTAGACATGACATGATACTCAACCTTAGTAGAGGATTTAGAAACACGATCTTGTTTCTTACATCTCCAAGAAATTAATGCATCACCTAAAAACATACACCAACCTATAGTAGATCGACGTGTATCCGGACACCCAACCCAATTAGCATCACTATAGGCAACAAGTTGAAGAGAGGTGTCGGTAGGAACAAACAACCCACGAGTAGGTGATCCTCGAAGATAGCGAATGATGCGGCGAATTGCAGCAAGATGGAGATGCCGATGAGAAGACATAAATTGACTGACCTAATGAACAACATAAGAGATATCAGGTCGAGTAGTGGTCAAGTAGATAAGACTCCCAACCAAGCGTCGATAGAGACTAGGTTCATCCAGAAGGTCCCCTTCATCTTTCCTGTATTTGACATTTACCTCCATAGAATATCATGAAGAAGTCCTCCAAACCAACCAAAGTGATAAGATCTTGAATATACTTATCTTGATTACGAAAAGGCCATGGGATGATAATGAACACAATCCCACAAAAAATTATGTGAGATGGCGAATCGTCATATGGAAAGTTGCATGTAACAGCTGTTGAAGCTTAGTAATCAAACCACAGTCAGTTCCAGTAATGATAATATCATCCACATAAACCAAGAGAATAACCATACCCGACGTAGATGTGTGAAGGAAGAGAGAAGAATCATATTAACTTTGTGTAAAACTGAAGGAAAGAAGTGTACTGCGAAACTTCTCAAACTAAGCGCGCGGTGCTTGCTTAGTATCTGAGGCTTTGAGCTTACAAATATCATGAGGAGAAGAAGTAGTCATACCAGAGGGAAGCTTCATGTAAATCTCCTTCTGGAGATCACCTTGAAGAAAGGCATTGTTCACATCCATTTGATGTAGTCGCCATGACTGTGAAGCAGCAATAACTAAGATGGTTCGAACCGTGGTCATTTTGGCAATAGGGGCAAATGTCTTCTCATAATCAACCCCATATTCCTGCTTGTTACCCAGAGCTATAAGGCAAGCTTTGTATCGATCCAAAGAGCCATCAGAACGAAGTTTTATAGAAAAAACCCATTTACTCCCAATAGGTTTGACTGTAGGAGGACAAGGAACAATATCCCAAGTGTGATTCTCATAAGTGTGAAGTTACGCTTGCATTGCAGTTTGCCACTCATGTTCCATGCTTTGTTTGTAACAAGAATGGAAAATAGTGGATAAAGTAGCAACAAGAGACGAGGAGATGAAGCCATACCAATTGGGGGTCGAGAAGAGCAGTGGGCTGGAGCAAAGAGTGGTGGACGGGAATCGGGCGCCAAGTCAAGATCGGAAGGAGGCATAAAGGAAGTGGAACCAGACTTATGTCGATTACGTCTCTCATACACAAAACCAGGTTTGAATCGTTCCACAATTGTTGGAGATTCTAGAAAAAATAGGCAGAAGAGATACAGATGCAGATGACAGTTGAACATGAGATGGAAAGAAATATTGATTTTCAAAGAAGATCACATTCCGGGAAACCTGTATACGAGAAGCATGGGGATCGTAACAAACAAAACTCTTGTGAGGGATAGCATAACCAAGAAAAACACACTTAACAGATTGAGCAGTAAGTTTATGTCGTTCATGAGGAGGGAGATGCACAAAACAAACACAACCAAATGTACGAAGATCATAATATACAGGATAATGACCAAACAACTTACAAAAAGGAGAAACATGATTTGTCGTAGGAAAGGGTAAGCGATGATCAAATGAACTGTAGTAGAAAGAGCTTCACACCAAAAACGAGGAGGAACAGATGATTTAAGTAAAAGAATTCTTACGACATCAAGAAGGTGGCGATTTTTCCTCTCAGCAACACCATTTTGTTGTGGTGTCGAAGGACAAACGGCTGAGAGGATGATCCCTTTGCTGAAGAAAAACCGAACTCATTAGAGATGTGTTCGCGCCAAAATCGGAGCGCAAGACCTTGATGCTGGCATAGAATTGAGTCTAAAGGAGTGCAAAGCGTAGCTTGAGAAAAACTGCCCTTAGCTAGGAAGGAGTAAACCCAAGTAAGCGACTAAAAAGGTCATCAATGAAAGTAACAAAGTACTTGTAATGCACATGAGAAGTAGAGATTAGGAATCCCAAACATCACTATGAATAAGAAACAAAACATTGGGCCACGAGATGCATGATGAGGAAAGGTAGAACTTTACTTTTGCCAAGTTTGCATGATGTACAATCAAAGAAAAGATCAATAGAAGAACATGATTTATTCCCAATAATCCCGAGAATTAAACAAGTACGAGACGTCGAGTTTAAGGTGGCTTAGATGCTCTATGCCACATCTTGTACGGAGACCAACAACATTACATGCAAATGAAGTAAAGGAAAACTAGGAATAAAGTGGAAGGAGGCATGAAGAGGAAAGAGAGTCGTCCACTTTAGGTCCCTTCCATGACTCGTGCATACGACACTTGGCTTGCACAACACAACCAGAATGGGAGAAATGGACATTACAATTGTTATCAACCAATTGACCAACAGAAATAAGATTTATGGAGAGGTCAAGAAACACAAAAACATCAATTAAGGAAGAGGAAAGATCACCAACGGCGCGATGGCGGCGCCATCGGCGGTGTTAATTTTCGAATTTCCATCATAATTTTATATTGGAAGAGGAACAAACGGTATTAGTCATATGGTTAGAGGCTTCGGAGTCAAAATACCATGGCTTAGAAGAAACTTTATAGGTACACGAGGCCTAAGCGATCAAGCGAAAGGATCATCACGATGTACCATTTAAAGTGAGTGTGGTCAGGTTTGCTAAGGCTGTAGGAGTAGGAAGAGGAACAACCAACGAGGCATCATGCAATGCAACAAAACTAGAGGTAGCAGTGGAGGCATGATAAGCAGTACCTTGCTTCCTTTCAGGGCGAATGGGACAAGCAGAGATGATATGACCTTGTTTCTTGCTGTAGTTACAGAACTTCTGGGACAATCTCGAGCAATATGGCTAAAAGCTTTACAACTAAAGCATTGGACAGCATGCATGTCTCTACCCGTATGTCTCCACATCTTTGCATAAGCTCTGGCAGATTTGCGATGCCGATGTTCCATGGCGACGAGAAGCGATGCGTTCTCCTCACAAAGAAGTTCACTTAAACAAGCATCCAGAGATGGGACATGATGACGGTTCATTAGATTAGAACATGTAATTTCAAAGTCGGGTCGTAACTTCATCAAGAATTAATCTCGCTTATTGGTGGCATGCACTTCTCGGATAGCAGAGAGAGCTGCAATGGGAACATTAGCATAAACAATGTCGCAATAGTCAACCCAAAGAGTTTGAAAACCAGAAAAATATTCCTCAATAGAGAGACTGCCTTGTGTGAAATTAGCCATCCCATACTCCAAATGAAATCGTTTAGCAAAGTTGTCTTGATTGTAAATCGTGTTAAGATAAGTCCACATAGCAGCAACAGTTTTATAAGGCCTCAAATTGAGAACAAGGTGAGAGATAATGAGCTGAACAAAGTCATAACCTAAGCATCATGAATTTCCCGCCAGACCATCTCGGCACCTTGAGTGTGAACACCCTCCATCAAATATGAAGCCATAGAATTGCTTTTCCTTTGACAAATAATTTAATTGGAACTCCCAAGCGAATAATTTTACCGATAAACCGAATAGAATGATTCCAACTTATTCGATGACATGATGGACCAAGAGACAAAGAATATCCTGACAAAAGCTTGCGAGTGAGAAAAAACACACAAACAAACCAAGATGCTGAAAATTGTAAATTGTCGAAAGCCACAACCGAAAAAGGCATTGGAAATAAGAGCAAGAACCGAACACCCGCAGACGACACCAAGAACAAGAGAACACCATAGAAATTCACATCAAGTTGAATGGAACCAGTCTGTAGAACAAGAAAAAACCCCTGAAAGCGAAAAATATTATTCGAGCGGACCGGAAATCAAGAACACGGGCTGATACCGTATCCAAAATACTGAATTAACAAAAAATAGGAAGAGAGATTTTGGAAAAGTTCCTCCTTGATTCCATCAGCATCTGCCATACATATAGTCTCCCAATTATCAGATCTTTAGCATCTATACATGGTAACCTAACATATTCTAATCTTTAGCATCTATCACATGGTAGATCCTAGTCTTTAGCATCTATACATGGTAACTAACATATTCTAATCTTTAACATCTATGCATGGTAGATAATATATCTGACTAATAATAGAATCCCCAGGTACTTAATCTAGAGTGTATATGGACCACACATGGAGCCAGGGATTTTTCAGACCTTAATAGTATCACCATCTCCAATCAACCATCTAAAGCCATTTTGGATAATCACTCTAGAGGTAAAAGTGCTCGTCCAAGTATAACTCGGATTATGCCCAAGTTTGGCATTAAGAAAATCCCCTCGTGGATAGTATTTAGCTTTGAAAATATATACAACTAACTAGAGCATTAAGATCGATGATAAGATTCCAACTTGTCTTGCCTAACATTGCCAAATCAAAACCATAGAATTCTCTGAACCCATACCACCAAATTCCTTTCAAACACAAAGCATAGACCAAGATAGCCAGTGAATATGTCGTTTTCCGTCATGTTTTGAACCCCACCAAAAAGAAATAAAAATTCTTTGAAGTTCGTCAAGAAGAGATAGTGGAAGCAAAAACCTACTCATGTGAAAAGTGGGGATTGATTGGATCATAGACTTGATTAGGACCTCCCGACCAGCAATTGAAAGGAACTTACCTTTCTGTTTTCTTAACAAGTGCAGGGGATGCACAAGTAATACAAGGTTTTCAATTACGAACCAAGATTGTTCCCACGAGAACTGTAGGTTTTATGGTGGAATGAGTACCTTGGCTACTAGCTTAATTCACTATGTATCTAAATGGTTTGAGAAAAGTTCTAAAAATAAATAAAACACAAAACTAAACTAAAACAATGGTTTCTTTGTGAAAACTGGAGTAATTGAATAAAACCGAGGGAAAACTACTTATATAGGAACTAGGGTTGGTTATCGTCATTGATGCCTAAGGATTTGTCTAGGTAAGGCTTGGGTTGCATGAATTACGACTTGGGTTGGTCAGGAGCGTGGTGAGATCCACTCTTGTCGATTCCCCCTTTGTGTTTTCTCACACTAACCACCTATTCACAATTACGTCTTTCTAGGTCTTTAATGAGATACTTTTCAAAGACATTTTTCCTCGAGAACTCTATTGGTCACAGTTACGTCCTTGCAATAGAGCTACCCGGACTAAGCTCGGATTAGTCACTGTTACGTACATGTAATCTATACTTAATGGATTTGATGTCCCTTCCTAGTAAAATTGCTAGACTTTTCTAATTCCTAGGTCTTTATTTGGGTTAATTAAACTCAGATTAGTTAATCTCCTTAGGGCTGGAACCCAGTTTAGGGCTTAGTTCAAGCGTCACCAAGGATACCCTAGTAAAAGGATTGAAGATCCGATTCTCAGCATAGATTAATTAACCAAGATCATAATAATCCAAGGATCTAACACTAAACACAACAACATCAAGTATAAATCAATCAACTAACTAAAGATTAAACAACCCTAATCATCAAATCTAATAACCAACCCTATAGAATGATTAGCCTAATATTTCAGCCATTAAAATCCACTAAATCATGTTGTCGACAAACACAAAACTACATACATTAAATGAGAAGGAGTAGAGATACAAAACAGGGTTACATCTACAAATTTCTTCAATCTCGAGCTCCAATTTGAAATTCTCCACTCTATAGAGTTGTAATCTTCAACAATATTCAGTTACAATCCAAAACTTTCATAAAACAAAACCTAATCTAAGCAAAACTACCAAACCTAACCCTAGAAATGGAACAAAACTCAAGAGAGAGGAACCCAGAGAGGCCTCCTTTCTAGAACCCTAAACATATGCACCAAAATGCCCTTAAATAGGCTTAGAAAAATGGGCCAAAATGAGCCCAAAAATGGAAAATAAAATTAGGCTACGTCGCGCGGTCGCGGCTGTGGATGACTTACAATTGCGACCTCACTGAGATATAGGCTCCACAGTCTGCAAAGGGAGCTTCAAGGTCGTGACCTCACTGTGGGCTTGATTCACAGCTGCAGTAGGTCGCGACCTTACCGAGGGATTGATTCAACATAGTATTACGATCACGATCGTAAGTAGTTGAGGTCGCGACCTTACCGAGATATCATATGCATAGGTGGTCTTCTTCTGCTACACGGTCGCGACCTTGATCTTTTGCGGTTGCGATCGTGGTTGTTTAAGGGTGCGACCGTGGGTCTCTTTTCAACACAACTTCTTCATTTCTCACCCGAATTGTTTGCTTTTCGTCTCATTTTCTTTGTTTCTACAAAATACATAGCTATGGACATGAAAATAACTAAAAGGGGTGCTTGGTCAGCATCAAAACCATGATTTATGCTATATTTTGAACTAAATAATGATAACCTAAAGTACTCCTAACAAATACCCCAAACTTAGTATTTTGCTTGTCCTCAAGCAAAGCAATTACATTTTTCCTTATTCAAATCTAAAATAAATGTTGAACATCAAATTGGAATAATATATGATAAGTTGCCTCAAGGATCTAACCTTTATACAACATAAAGAAAACTTCGAGATAGTGTTTTAAAAAAATAATAGAATAACCATAAGTTGAACAATCTAACCCAAATTTCTCAAGTGTGTGTGAAGTCCTCCCCCTCTAGCCAATTGCAGTTCGGATAGAATTACATGAGCATGAGTGGAATGAAGATCTCTCACTCACATGGTGAGTGTGTAAGACTCCATATGCTTGTTGGGCATATCACTCTCCACTAATGTAGATTATACACAACTCTTAGGATCATTTAGGTCTTTAAAACCTTGGAGTGTATGGCTTAGGTAAGGGTAGTTAAATAGGTCATTTAGGCTTTAGTTTACCCAAAACATACACATTTTCCTTTTTTCTTTACTTGTTGATCATCCTTTAGCATATTGCCTTCTTTTCAATTGACCTCTTAAGCTTCCCCCCAAACTTAGCTTATTGCATCTTTTTCATCACATAGCTTCTCCAAACTTGCATGATTTTCACCATCTTCACAAAAACACCAAGAGGTTTATTTTTCTAGATTACAAGGCATGGAGTAGTGTAATGTTCAACCCCTTTAAGCTTTCTACCTACCCCATGTAGCGAGTTTTAAGTTAGTAACTCCTAGACCTGTTGGCCTTAGGGTACTAGGTGTAGAACACTCCTAAGATCTTACTTGCTCAAGGTAGGAAGACTACGAGGCCAAACTTACTCCTCCTTGATTTATTATTTCTTTTCCTTTCTTTTTCCTCATTTTTCTATTTTTTTCTTCCTTTTTCTACCCAAAACCTCCCTTTATTTTCATTCATAGTACACTCACCTCAACCAAACTCTCAATTCACACTACATGTATTCACAAGATATTGACATTGAAATCAACATGTTAGGGTAAACAAGGGTTTTGACTGGAGGGTATTTAACAAAAAGGGACAAGGGGCTCATTCTTGGCTTTTCTTGAAAAAAAATGGTTAATATGATTCAAATTTGGTGACTATGGATATATGCACAAAAAGGTTAGCTAGAAAGGCTCAACCGGTTCAAGGATGACCTATATCATTTCCTAATTGTCCTGTTGCCTATGATTTCGCCTCAAGTGATAATTGAACAAGTTCTAAAGTATTTAGAGATCAAAATATGAAATGATCACCTAATTCTTCTCTAAACCAAGCAAAATTGATGATCAAGGGTACATGACTTGTGCTCAAATTAATAAGAACTTTAGCCTAAATAGTTAATTGCAAGGTCAAAACATTATGCTTTAAGTTCAAATATCTCTCATTTTCTTCATGTAAAAGAATGTTCAATCAATATTCATTATACGCATCATAATTATTCCCAAAACAAGCTCAACCAAAACAAAAACAACCTAAAAATGAAAAGAAATTGACCTAAAAACTGAAAACCTATAAAAGCAACTAAAACATATAAGCATATAAAGGAAAACACAAAAGATAGGATAAATGAAGCTGCTAGAAAAATTTAAAAACAAAGGGAAATTTCCCCAATACCCCCAAACTTAAAATATGCATTGTCCTTAATGTATGAAATATGAAAGATAAGAACAGAGGACTCCTCTAGATGACCAATTGTGATCATTGGGCTCGGGTATGGTGGGTCTTGATGAAACTCTCTCACTAAGAATCAACTTCAATGCCCTGAAAATTAAAAACAAAATAAACACTCAAAACAAGATCAACATGCAACACATACTAAAAATAACTAAAACAAACAACTAAAGTACTGAATGGATGTAACAAATCCTAATTTTTCTTTGTTAGGGTTGCCTCCCAACAACTGCTCCTTTTTTAGAGTTCGGCTAAACTCATTGGGGAAGTTTGAGATCTTTGCTTTGGCCCTTCATCCATCGTGGCCAATGCTCTCTCTTCATCCTCATCGCTCGTGATGATGAGCTCCTCCACCTCCGGAATAGGCAATGCAAGCTCCAATTCCAACTCTTTGGTGGAAAAAGAGTTAGTCTTTAATTCATATCCTTCAAGAGGATCCTTCAAGAGTGTCCTCTTCAAGGATCTTGGGTGATGGCTCCTTAATGGGTGAAAATGAGCTCTCTAATTTCTTGCACGCCCTCATTTCTTTATCCGTTAATGGTTTTCTTTGGCGGAGGTCAAACTTCATTTTTTCCTCACCAACAAGGAGTGTCATTTCCCCATTTTCAGCATCAATCCACATTTGACTTGTGGAAAAGGAGTCTTTTTCTATAAATGATACTTTTCGGTCCTCATCCATGCCAAAAGTCAAAGATTCTATGGGGAAATAGAAGTCTTCAACTCTAACTAAGACATTTTCCATTATAAGCACGGGATGTTGCTTTTCAACTTGCTTCTCTTCCAATAACGACTCTTCATCAATGACAAGCTCATTATCCTTATCCTCCACCAATGATGGGACTTGCAATTCTCCCTTAAGGACCAAAGGCATTTTGTCACATTCTATTATGTTCTTGTCATCATCCAATGTCGGGCTTGAAAGTTCTTCTTCAAGGCTTAAAGATATGCTTTCACTCTCCCGTATGTCATCATTCTTTATGTCTCTCAAGAGTTTCCTTGAAGATTGTTCCTTTAAAAATTTTTCTAATTCCTTTGATTGAATTGATGTTCTTTCCATGATAGCATCAGTTTATCTTATAAGGTTTGTCGACCTAGTGACCATGTTTGCTATCATGTTGGCGTCCATCTTGGTTTCCAGAATTGGAAACCGCATTTGTAGAGCCTCATCATTCCTCTTAATTTATTCCTTCAATGCAAGGAATAGCTCTTCATCAGATGGTTGCCGGAATTGCTCATGATAATAGGAACTTGAACTTTCTTGACTTTGCATAATTGGATGTCTATAGGAAAAATTGTCACGTGTCCCCCAACCCGACTGATTGTAGCTTGGCAAGTCGTTGTGGGGTTGGGAGAAGTAACCCACATTGTTGTTGAAATGATTCCTCCCTTCAAAATTATAGGCTTGTTGGCTCGTGGAGGTTTGTGCTTGCCTTGCGACTATATCTTCCCATGTTGGTGCTATTTGGGCTGCTCGAGAAGCAATTTCTTGTTGGAGGGTGTAGAAGAGTTCATTTATCTTTTCGTTAGACATTATGCTCAACACCTTGCATAAAAATACCAAAAAAAAAAAAAAAAAAAAAAAAGAAGTAAACTAGCTACAAATAAGAAACAAATAAAAATAAGAAATATCCTTAAACAAAACAATAAAAAAAAAAAAAAAAAGTTAGTTCTCAAATTAGCAAACTTCACTTTTGCTAGAATATCAATCCAAACACCAAAAATCGTAGAATCCCTGGTAACAATACCAAAAACTTGTTAAGTACTTGGCATAGCTATAAAAGATTTTTGTTGAGTCCCAAGCAACGGCGCAAAAAACTTGTTAAGTAATTGACACAACAACCAAAGACTTTTGTTAAGTCTCAAGCAATGTGCTAAAAACTTGTTAAGTCATTGGTGTAGCTACCAAAGACTTTTGTTAAATCCCCGACAACAGCTCCAATTACTTGTTTGCTTACCGCAAGTGCATGGGTCACACAAGTAATACAAGGTTTTTAGTTACGAACCGAGATCGTTCCCACGAGGATTGTAGGTTTTATGGTGGACCGAGTACCCCGACTACTAGCTTAGTTCACTATTTGAGTATCTAAATGGTTTGAGAAAAGTTCTAAAAACTAATAAAACAAAAAACTAAACTAAAACAACGGTTGCTTTGTGAAAACTGGAGTAATTGAATAAAACTGGGGGAAAACTACTTATAAAGGAACTAGGCTTGGTTATCGTCATTGATGTCTAACGATTCATCTAGGTAAGGCTCGAGTTGAATGAATTACGACTTGGGTTAGTTCGAGGACGGGGTAGAAGGATCCCACTCTCGTGTTCTCCCTTGTGTTTTCTCACACTAACAACCTATTCACAGTTACGTCCTTCTAGGTCGTTAAAGAGATACTTTTCAATGACATTTTTCCTCGGGAGCTCTATTGGTCACGGTTACATCCTTACAATGTTTCACCGACTAAGCTGGATTAGTCACTTTGTTACGTATAATCCACACTTAAGGTTTGATCTTCTCTAGTGAAATCCACCTAGTACTAGACTTTTCTAATTCCCTAGGTGGTTAATTAGACTCCCGATTAATTAATCTATGCCTTGAGAGACTCGGAATCATATTTTAGGGCTTAGTCCAAGCGTTACCAAGGATACCTTAGTAAAAGGATTGTAGATCCGATTCTCAGCACATTAATTAACCAAGATCATAATAATCCAAGGATCCAACATCAAACATAACAAATCAAGCAACCAACTAAAGATTAGACAACCTTAATCATCAAATCTGATAACCAACCCTATAGAATGATTAACCTAACATTTAAGCCATTAAAAACCACTAAATCATGTTGTACAAATACAAAACTGCAGAAATTAAAGAAGGAGAATGAGTAGAGATACAAAACAGGGTTAAATTTTCAAAATGTCTTCAATCTCGAGCTCCAAACTGAAATTCTCCACTCTATAGAGTTGTAATCTTCAGCAATATTCAATCACAATCCAAAACTTTCACAAAACAAAACCTAATCTAAGAAAAACTATCAAACCTAACCCTAGAAATGGAACAAAACTCAAGAGAGAGGAACCCTAGAGGAGAGCCTCCTCTCTAAAATTTCGAACCCTAAAAATGCCTGCAAAATGCCCTTAAATAGGCTTAGAAAAATGGGCCAAAATGAGCCCAAAAGATGGAAAATAAAATTGGGCTGCGTCGCAGTCGTGACTTTGGATGCTTACGGTCGCGACCTCACCGAGATATAGGCTCCACAATTTGCAGCAGGGGAGCTTCATGGTCGCGACCTCATCGAGGGCTTGATTCATAGCTGCAACAGGAATTCTCTATGGTGGCGACCTTACCGAGGGCTTGATTCAACACAGTCTTACGGTTGCGACCGTAAGTAGTTTTCTGCACAAGTGGTCTTCTTCTGCTACACGGTCAAGACCTTGGTTGTTTGAGGTCGCGATCGTGGTTGAACTTCTTCATTTCTCGCCTGAATTGTTTGCTTTTCGCCTCGTTTTCTTTGTTTCTGTAAAATACACAACTATAGGAGGTTAGACATGAAAATAACTAAAAAGAGTGTTTGGTTAGTATCAAAACCATGATTTATACTATATTTTGAACTAAATAATGCTAACCTAAAGTACTCCTAACACTTTCCATTATTGAATGCTAGAAATGATCTTTAATATGATGAAAAACTGATTTTTTTTTACTGCGTCCAATTAAGAATGGTGTACCCAAATATCAACCAGTGTTTAATGGTGACGAAACCCCCAAAATGTGTGAAATCGTATCCTTCAATCAAGGAGAAACATTAACACTGTAAAAGACTCCAGACTTAGAAAAATTTATGGCTTGTCCTAATGCTGCCTCATAGGTCCCCAATATATTCTTCATGGTTTGACTCTCTAATTCAAAAGCTTGAAAAAACAGAAAATTGTCATCTACAAAAAGTAGGTGTGAAATAGAGGGTGCTGAATGACTAATCTTACAACCATGAAGCTGGCCCAATTGCTTTGCCTTTAAAATCAACGTAGACAAACCACTCAGCACAAAGAATGAAAAGACAAGGGGATAATGGGTCCCCTTGTCAAAGACCACTTTGAGGGATGATAGGACCAACATCATCTCCATTAACCAGCACATTATAAGAAACTGTGGTAACACAAAGCATAATCCACTAGACCCATTTCTCAGAGAAGCCCCTTTTCACCATCATCTGCTTGAGATAACCCTAATCGATACGATCATAAAACTTACTTATGTCTATTTTAAAGAGTAATCGAACCACATGATCCCCTTTTTTTTTCTTCATATACTGAATAAGCTCAAAAGCCACTAGCACATTATCAACAATAGAACGACCTGGAACAAATGCAGATTGAGATTGAGCTATAATTCTTGGCAAAATCACTTTGAGTTGATTGGCCAATACTTTTGCTAGAATTTTGTAAATTACATTACAAAGGACGATTAGCCAAAGATCTCGCATATTGCTAGGGTTGTCACATTTAGGTATTAGAACCACATTAGTAGAATTAGGAGTGGCTGGAAAGGCAAAATTATCTAACCAGGATACACAAGATGCAAACACCTTAGACCCAATCAAGTCCCAAAAAGACTGAAAGAATGTTGGGTTAAAACCATTAGATCCAGGAGACTTATCTGGATGCATCTGCATAATTGCCACTTTATATTCATCTACTGTGAAAGGAGCGAGTAAAAAGGCAGTATCCTCGTTGGTCACCCGTGTGTCTATACACGATAAGACAAGATCATAGTACCCCGTACTCACCGAAAACAATCCAGAAAAATTGTCATGAGCTATTCTTTTTAGACCTGTTGGATCTGTTACCTAGTTATCCGCTCCATCATACAAACCTCGAATTGTGTTAACCCTTTTTCGAGTCGTGGCAATAGCATGGAAAAATCTTGTGTTCAAATCACCCTTCTGGACCCAAAAACTTTTAGACCTCTGTTTCAAAAAGGATTCCTCATGTTCAAGCCATTTATCCAAATTACTCTTCACGATGTACGCATTTACTGATGCTTCATCATCTTTAAAACGAAGTCTCTCCATCTTTGACTGGCATGTAAATTATCCCTTTCCGGAACCGCATAGCCAAGTCTCCACCCCATAAGTATAATGAATGGGCACATGATTGAAGTTTATCTAAAAACAAGCCCGTGGAATGCACCCAACTGCACTGAACTACCTTTTTTAACACTGGTTCAGTCAACCAACCATTTTCGAAACAGAATTTCTTCCTCATTTTTTGTTTTTTAGATAGCTCAATAGGAATAAGCAGTAATGGAGAATGATCAGAAACATGGGCTGTAAGGTTAACCAACCGTGCTTGAGGGAACGCAACCAACCAACTGCTAGACACTAAAGCTTGATATGTCCTTTCTTCAACACTATGATTAATACAACGACCCCTCTCCCATGTAAAAGGGTAACCTTCCAGTGATATGTCAATAAGCTCATAGTACATTACATCTCGAAATCCTTGATACAACCACTCAGGATGTTCATGTCGTCCTTTTTTATCAGAGGAGTATAACATATCATTAAAGTCTCCTATACAAAGCCAAGGAAGATCTGAAGCCTGGTGGAGAGTACGTAGAAGAGCCTAAGATTCCCTTCTCCTGCTACGCTCTGGCATCCCATAAAAACCAGTCAAGCGCCATGGTCCTCTATCTGTATCAACCACTTGCAAATCAATATGGTTTCTAAAAAATTTGGATATAGACATTAACGAAGACAATTTCCATAAAACAGCAACACCACCACTTAATTTAAATAATTTTATGGATATTTCCTATATTCTTTATATATCCGTAAAACCCAATCCCATATTTCCTATATTTTCAATATCTTTGAAAATTCCAATCCCACGTATCCATCCATATGTTTCAATATTTACATCGAAGTGTTTCAAACCACTATAAAGAGTAAAAACTGACTTTGAGGACTTGTTTGATTACTGTTTTTTATTTTTGTTCTCAAAAACAAAGAGAACAAGCATAACAGGTAGAACACTTTTGTTTCATTTTTTTGTTTTAAAAAACACTAAGAATACAAAAAACTCTGAATTTAGAAAACAAGAATACTAAAATAACGTTTGTGTATTCAAAAACTGTTCTTAAGAATAATTTTCAAAAACATATTGAACCAAACATGCCTGAATCTCTCTTTTTTTCTCTTTAATTTGTACTTTTATCTCTTTGATTTGTAAAAAATTTGTGAAAAACCCATCAACTAACCAAAGAACAAATCCACTACCTACCAACCTTTACCATGCACCATTATCAATTATCATCATTATAATACATCCATTGGGAGTATGATTCTTTCAGCTACAAAAGAAGTTTTTTGTTTCTGTTGAATATCCCATGATACAAAAGAAGCGTTTATCCACATCTAGTTGTGAACTCTCTTAAAAATTCACATTTTCATTAAAAGGGTGTTACTCTTGGGGTAGGGCGTTGAAAGCTCAAAGGTATCTCTGATTCGTGGTTCTGAGTGGATGCAGGGTGTGAGTAATAAAAACTAAAAAGCAATCAAGATTCAAGACAGTCTATGATGGTAGCTCATAACTTCTTGTACTACTTTGTTAAGGTTGCAGCATCAAGGTTCTAATTTCCTTTCTCTACATGCAAAAAGTCATACAATAAATTGAGTGTAGTTCAAAAGAATAGAACTGCGAGAATTCTCTGTCGCGACACAACTGGCCATTTACATCAAACATGAGAGTGAAAGATACATTATGGGTTTCATCATAAAGGGATTTAACCAAGAAAGGACACACAAAAATGCTCCAAATATGCAACTCTTTATAAAACCCTTGTCATGGATGGATTGTTTTTGAGATTGGATCTTCCAAAGGGCTTCAATGAATATATCTTTCCTGGACAGTCCATGTGGATGGAGGGTGTTCATACCATGTCAACTACGGTTTGAGGCATTTGACATTTCAAAAAACGCTTATTAGACTCCACTTGAAAATCCAAACTATGTTTAGGAGTAATATATATTTCAAGATGATCCAGGTTCGGATCCAAGGACAGAATACTACAATAATGTAATGTAAAGTGAATAGAAGTAAAAAAAAACTTTATAAACATGATTTCAAACTGCCATTTCAAGTTGATTGATTATTTTATAGAAGTCCAGGAAATGTAGTCATGATAGTAACTAAATCATCCTTACCAATTCCTTGCATGTGAGGCATTAAGTCAGTGTTAGAGAGAGTTTTTAAGCCAAGCAATACAATCTCTAAACTCATATATACTTTCAGCTCAGACCTGTTAAAACTAACTTGAGGTGTCAGAGTTGGCCAAGGTGTTTTCATGTAGATGAATCTATTATATATGTCATGACTTCATTCTGCTGGTCTCCAGTGCCAGATAATCAAGTTAACAGTAGTCTTCAATCTAGGATGTTGAACACAAACAAGTATTGAGACATGTTTTCCTCAAGGCACATTTCCCTGCTCGCATTATGTGCAAAGAAAAATAAATACACATATTTATATACAATTCCCTAGTTTTCTCCACTTCTTCTTTTGGTCACAGCCTACTAGTTTTCTCTTACCTTAATTTTACAATCGAACAGAACCAAACTACAAGCAGCATACCACATAAATTACAATCAAACAGAACCAAACTACAAGCAGCCTACCACATATATTACAATCAAACAGAACCAAACTACAAGCAGCATGACACCTATATTCTAGTGGCAAACCAGTTGGAACATGAACCAAACTTACAAGCTGATTGAATTCAATTCAGTATACAAGACCAGAAACAGGAGGAAAAGGAAGAAGAAAAAAAACAGTGTTCAGTCAGTCCATGCATCTGATAAAGGGCTTTCTTATCCAACATCATTAAAAATCAGTATTTTTGACATCAAGGGTCAGTATTTTTCAAAGCCAATGTCATGATTTCATCTCAAATCTCATATGTCATTCCAACCCTGAGAAGCCTAGCTCTTGGAATTTCCAGTTCTCTCCTTGTCTGAAGTTCTTCCTCAGGAAACTATAAGCATAGTTGACAATTATCTGCTTGAAGAGGGAAGAATTCTCCCCTGCAACCACTTCTCCTTCTCCCAGGAAATAAACCACACCTTTTTCCTTTGCTGTCTGCACAATTTGCACCTCCTCTTCATCTCCTTGAATGGGACCAGTGACCATTCCAGTAGAAGAATTTGTTGACTCACTATCCATATTGACGGGATGGATCCTGAAGAAACATGAGGCATGTTCTGATGCTGTGATTCCACCTCATTAATTGTGGATGAAGGCCCTGATCTGCCTGCTTCTCCATCATTTACTAACTTGGCAGAATGTTCGGGGTTCACTTGTTCAACCATCTTTTCTGACTGTTCTACCTCCCTTGCCTGAGAAATGTAGCTCTCATGCCAGATAAATTCCTTTAGGTGTTCCACTAGCTGCTCCTCAAACTCCATAGGTCCCTCGACTACATCTTTATATCCATATCTTACCACGCAGCGGAACATTCTGTAATCTCTTGGCTCTATACATCGAAACAAAAACCGCTCCTCCAATGCCACTCTACTGATTGGAATATACTTGATAGAGACGAACACTAGAACTGAATGGATGGAAGGAACATTGGCAATGAAGTGGGGGAATATTGGAGGAATGCCCTGAACAAGCTCTGAGCACACAAGTCCTATTCCAGGAACTCTATTTATGTGAGGGTTCACCGCCAGGTCCTCCATGCAATCGTCAGAGACCTTGTTCCTCAGCTCGAAGAGGTATCTGTCTTTGTGCACATAATGCCATACCCCATCACTGCCATCAAGACAAAGGAGAAGGCAACAGGAAGGAAACCACCTTCTTTGAATTTATAGAGGACAGCTGAAAGATAAATAGCTTCAATGCAACTGAATGCAATTGAGAACAGAGCAATCCATCGTATACTTATCCTCCACACAACGAGCATTATAAAGCTGACCATCCAAGTAGTAATCACCATAACAGCAACCGCAGCAATTCCTGCACCAAATCAAACAACTTAACTTACAATTGTCTTAAATTTGGTGAATACATGGGCTCTCAGATTCATAATTCAGTCTTGAAGTTTACCGTAAGCATTGCCAATTTTTTCTGTGGTTTTGAAGCTGAGGCATACGATAACACAATTGATCATTAGCACATAGTTGATCTCAGGTATGTAAACCTGACCCTCATACTTGGCAGAAGTATGAACAACCTTCACTCTTGGAAAGCATCCCAAAGTTAGGGACTGGGAGATGATTGCAAACGCTCCAGATATCATGGCTTGGCTGGCAATAATGGCAGCAGCAACGGCCACCACAAATGTGGGCCAATATAATGGATCTGCACATATATAAAGTGTTGGTGAAAACAAGGAACTAATGAAGGCCTAAATATGATTCCCTGCTGCGGCCTACTAAGAGTTTTACCTGGAATTGAATTATAAAAAGTATGTTCCACCTCACCAGGGAATTCAGTGAGGTATGTAGCTTGCCCACTATATGCAGCTAGCAATGCCGGAAACACGATGCTAGAGAAACTAATCTGCAAAATTTATGATAGAAGTTAAATTTTATCATGACTATCATAACTAGGCCAAGAACATGGTTATAGTGTATGCCTTATTGTTGGAGATGAATATAAAAAAATAAATTTAAAAAGAAAATGATAATAAAGGAGGTGTATTTCAACTTAAATTCTTATCCAAACAGAAATAATACTATGGAGAATAATAATTATAATAAATTGGGATAAAATATTAATTAGAAAGGATAAGGATTAGAAGTAGCCTCATGGCATGCAATGAGTGCTCTTCTAAGAGAAAATACACCCTCTTCTACATAGAGTTGATGAGTGTTTTTCTCCCAAGATACAAATCATTTAATTCCATGTATTATGAAAGAGACTTGATTATTATTGAGAGAGTTGAAATATATATAAATATACTAATATGAGGACAAAAAGGTAAAAACATTGAGACAATAAAAGGAATCCTAAATATACTCTAATACAATAAAAAGAATCCTAAATATACTATAATACGCCCCCTCAAGATGGTGTGCCAGAGACAACACCAATCTTGTTATATAGGGAAAGGAGGCGAGGCCGAGAGAGGGATTTGGTGAGGGCATTAGCAAGCTGGTCACCAGCAGAGACATGAGCAACACACGCTACCGATGACCGGAATCCAAACAACAGCGATAATCAATTGTAAGGTGTTTGCACAATGGAAAACAAGATTAAGAAAGCAGATAAGTAAGACCAAGGTCGTTTCCTCGAGAACAAAGTAGGCGGACCGTGACGGGACAAGCAGCCCGACACAATGGATTTCACCCATTGCGCCGACAACAACAAACGCATAAATGGCACGATACTTGGACTTCACGGAAGATCAAGCAACAATACGCTGCTTTTATAGGAACTCTCCGTGAGATTGGATTAGCACCAAGGAATATATAGCACCGAGGTACAATCATCTCAAGTTACCAAATTTAGTCCACATCAGAGAAATTGTGAAAGGTTTGAGGAGTGTTTGCAAGAAGCCGGATACCAAGGGATCTCGTGCTATTAAACGAAGCAGACATTTGATCGCTCCCCAATGGTGTTTTTCTAGATTTGGCGCGAATGATGAATCAGAGAGTTTGTTCACGAAAAAGAAACATCGATCGAAGTCAATCGAGATGTCGATGCCACCATCACCCGACGGCATAAGGTGCATTGACCGATGTAATACCATCATTAGCAATCAAGGAAGTACCCACGACAAGTAGTGTGGAGACAGGTTTGGAGCCGAGCATGTTATGTTTTCTCAAAAGATCAATGACATACTTTTGCTGAGATAGGATAAGGTCCGAGGAGGTAGCCAGAACCTCAACTCCATAGAAGTAAGACAGTGGCTCGAGATCCTTGGTGGAAAATGTAGAGTCAAGTTGCCGAATAATAGTATCAACAAGTGAGGGGTCACTACTTGTAATAATCAGATCATCAACATAGACTAGGAAGTAGATAAGTGCAGTGTCACGGGAATAGACAAAGAGAGACAAGTCTACACTGGATGTAACAAAGCCGAGAGAGAGCAAGAAAGTGCGTAGCTCATGGTACCAAGCTCGGGGAGCTAGTTTGAGCCCATCAATAGCCTTGTGTAGAGGACAAACATGATGTGGATACTCGGCATTGTGCATACCCTATGGTTGCGCCATATAGACCTCCTCGGTTAGATGCCCATTGAGAAAGACGTTATTAACATCAAGTTGGCGAAGGCCCCACTGGCAATGGAGTGCAATGCTGAGCACAATATGGATGATGATGGGATTGATTACGGGACTGAAATCTCGTGAAAATCAATACTTAGTTATTGGTGAAAGCCTTTAGCAACAAGTCGAGCTTTATACCGAGTAATAGAGCCATCAGGATTTTGTTTGATGCGAAAAACCTATTTGTTGACCACTATGTTCTACCCCGGGCTTGGGGGAATGAGAGACCAAGTATCGTCCTGGATGAGAGAATCATACTCAGACTGCATGGCCTGAACCCACTCAAATCTTGGAGAGCTTGGGCGACAGTGCAGGGTTCAGAGATAGGTGGAAAGCCGGTGTTGAGGCCATATCTCGAGTTGGGTTTGATGATGACACTTTTAGATTGAGTTTGCATGGGATGGTGGTATAATGGGGAAGGAGGGATGGGTAAGGGGTCGGGAGTATGGTTAGGTGAGGAGGGGAGGGTGTCGGACCCAATAGGCCAGTAGAGGGAGACAGCTAATGGAAAGGTGTGGGCGAGGTTGGGCATGTAGGTCGGCGGGAAGTCAGGCGAGGTGATTGGGAGTTACTTGGGAGGTCTGTTGAGCTCGACGGTACAGGTTGGGGGGATGCTGAACAGCGAGAGGTCGGGTTGGGTGATTAGGAAGTACTCAGGAGGTCTATTGAGCTCAGCGGTGCTGGAAGGTCGCCCGAGGTGAACGAGGAAATGGGGAGAGTAGAGTCCGTGTCTATTAGCGGCGATGTTGGGGTGGGGGGAAGAGAACGAGAGAACATTCTCCATAAACTTGACATGACAGGACACAAAGATTTTTTTGAGAGTAGGGTCAAAACAGAGGAAGACACTCTGAGTAAGGGAGTAGCCGAGAAAGACACACGGATTAGATTTGGGGTCGAGTTTGTGGGAAGAGAATGGAAGCAACCAGGGAAAACATAAACAATCGAAGACAAGGATTTTGGATGGATCAAGAACTGTGTGGAATAACTTTTCAAATGAGGAACCAAGAGAGAGACTAACTTTGGGCATTCAATTGATTAAATAAACAGCCGTAGCAAAAGCATAAGACTTGAAGGTTAGAGGAATGGAGGCCTGATGTAGGAGAGTGAGACCTTGTTTCGACAATATGCCGATGCTGCCGTTCAGAATACCCATTATGTTCAGAAGTGTGGGGAGGTGTTGTAAAACCTGGGAAAATTCGAATTTTCTGAAAAAGGGTAAAATGGTAATTTCAGTCAAAACCTGAAATTTTTTTAGATCTCGGATGAAGAAACGGATTTTACCGCACCGCTCAAATCTAGCTACCACGTCGACCCTCGTCAATTCCAAGATAGTCAAATTTCACGCCGAGGCACAAGGTGTTCGTGCCGTGAAACGAAGGTGAAAGACATGTGATCTGAAAAAAGTCACCTATTACATGTACTCATGTGACACATGTTGCATGATTAGTGAGATGATGAGAATGAATGGCTTAGATTAAGCCATGTGTCAAAAATTAAGAAAAGAGGTTCAATATGGGAATTAATGAAAATGTTAAATGAATAAAGACAAAATAGCAATAGTTTTATTCTCCAAAAATTGGAGAAAACGGGCAGTGAGTGGCTGGATAAGATTTTAGAGAGAGAATGAGCTCCTTCTCTCTAGATTTCCTGTCGTTCGAACATTCGATTTGCTTCGGGTAAAGAAGTAAAGTCACTCTACTATAAGTGAGGCTACGTTGCAAGTACGATTGGGTGGAATTCGACAACCCAAAAGGTAGGATCTTTTCCTATTTTGTTTATTCTTTATTAAGGGTCACTTATTGATGAGATTTGTCATACTTTGGCAAGCATTCCGCCCCAAAGTTTTGAACCGGAGCGAAGAAATCCCCCATCAGGCGGTCGTGAACAACATACACCGAGGGCTCTACTGCTCACGTGATTTTTGGTGTGAATTTTTATGATGTTGAGTGATTCAAAATGAATTGCTTGTATTTGTTAATTAGTCCATGTGAGCTAATTTTGGTGTTATTGATGTGAATTTAATATTATGAATTGTGTGAATTAATTATGTTAATATATACATGTTTTATATATTAGCATGAGTTGTCAGATTGGCATAATGCATTCGTATGCACTGGGCACCCTAGAATATTAGGAGGAGGTATAATATGAAAGAAAATAAAATGAAAATGTTTGTGAAAAGGGGAATTTCGACTCAAGATTTTCCTGAGAATCAGGTTGGAGACGTCCAACACCATGCCTGGACAGCCCATAAATCGCTTTAAGGTTATCCAATCAGACTACTGAGGGTAGTATAATATGCTTTTACCGACCCCCGATATATAAGCCGAGACCAAAAAAGCTAGTTTTGAAAACTGTGATTTTACTCGCATTTGGCTTAGGTATGTGTAAGGGAGTCGGTGAGGACTAGAGACATGGGATTGAACATGTAGGCATTCAAGTAGGATCATGTATTTGCTTGGATGTGATTGCTCATTACAAGACGCGCACTTGTATGAAGAACCCACGTAGAAATTATCACCACTGACTTTGCTCATCCTGCCGAGGGATCACTATTTCAGTACGTGGAGGTAATAGGAGGACTGTCACTAGAGGTCATGCTTAGAAGAAAGCTCTAAGCCATGCTTTAGAGACTTTTGTATAACATGTATTAGAAATTGTACATTTTAATATATGTCAATGAAGAGTGATTTATTAACCCTGAAACTATTGTATATATTGATGTATTCTTGTGGTGATCGATGCAAATTCAAGTGGCAATTATTTTACTCGCACGGACCCTGTGGTCATTGTTAATTGTTAGGACAAGTTTTGTACCTGCAGAGCTCCCGTACAAAGGAGACTCTCGCCCGATTCGTGGGAGTGGTGTCAGGGTTGCCCACTTCCACGAGTATTCTCGCGGGTCGACGGTCACAACCCGACCCCGTGTCTGGGGGCCACAGTGTAAAGGAGATGGATTATACCATGGGTCACAAGGAATGACCGAAAAGCAATGAATCCACCCTCATTATTGGTGTAAAGTGTTTTAATGGTGGTGGTGAAATCATTTTCAACAAGTTGCGAGGTTGAATGAACATATGATTTACGAAGTAATGGATAACACCAGATATACTTTGTGAAATGGTCAACAAAAATAACGTAGTAATGAAAACCATCATAAGAGGAAATGGGTGAGGTCCACACATCAGAAAAGATGACATCAAGTGGAGAGGAAGAGGTGATGCTTGATTTAAAAAAAGGTAACTTATGGCTTTTATTAATACTTTAGGAGCTACAAGAGAAGGAACATAAATATTCACTAGGAAAAGAAATATTGAAAACACTAAGAAATTTTTGAAAAATTGGCAAGGACGAATGACTGAAACGACTGTGCCACATAGAGATAGTAGTAAGGGAGGACCAAGATGAGGATGATAGAGCTAAAATAAGACTGAAGGGGGACTGACTTCGACTAGTAATAGATATCGTCTCTATGTTGCCCACGAACCGGGGTGACCCCGGTGTGACGATCCTGCACTTGAAAGAAAGAGTCAAAGAATAGGACATTAACAGGGTTATCGACACAAAGAGACGAGACCAAAATAAGATTCTTAGACATGGTAGGCACATGTAGGACATTAGATAAAAATAAAGATGTAGGAAGAGAGGTAAGAGAGAAGGAGCCAATGTTGGCAATTGATAAACCTAAGCCATCACCAATAATCACATTGTCAGAGGTGGTGTACGGCGCATGAAGGGCCAGGGCAGCAAGATCCGTGGTCACATGGTGAGAGGCGCTCGAATCAACAACCCAATCCAGAGAGGTACCAAGAGTGGAGGGATGGACTACAGTATGGGAATAAGGTGCAGTGAAGGTTAGGCGCGGAACATGGGTAGGAGAGGGTGGAAGAGATCCGAGTTTCGAGGTGGGTAGATTAATGCATTGCCGAGCAGAGTGCCCAATTATACCATAAAGCTGACAGTGCCCAAGGTATTGACTATGCCTGAATTGTGATGGTGGAGCCGAGAGCTATGGAGACACGGGAGGAGCATGCCCAAGATATTGACTATGCCCGAACTAGGTTGGTAGAGAAGGTTAGGCAAATTGCTAGGGGACATTAGGTGATGTCCAGGACTGCAGAGATCGGTTGGGGTTGTGGCCACCACGATTGTTTGACAAACAATGGGACGAGGAACCAGGCAAAGTAACCATGGTAGTTGCCGGAATGGAGGCGGGTGGAGCCAAAGGAACTAAATGTCGGATTTGGGCCTCGTAGTTTAGGAGGTGCTCAAACAATTCCTCAAACATAATTGGATTTTCCCAAACTTGGAGAGCATGAGATAAGTTCGAGTAGGCCGGGCCGAGTCCATTCAAGACACGGACAAAGAGCTCATCAAAGTTAATGGGGGCATTCATGAGAGTAAGAGAGTGAATGTTGTGTTTGACATCTTGCATGTATTTTGTAATGGTCTGAGTACCTTACAGAGGCATATGTCTTCTCGAGGGTGGTCCACGTAGCCCGAGATGTGGTGGAGGTGGAGAGAAACTGCATGAACATGGGAGAGACGGATCCGATAATTGCATTAAGAAGAAATTGATCTTATAGGAGTTAGAGAGTATAATCCGGATTTGGGGAGGGAGAAGCAACATCGGGTAGAGTTATTGTCGCCGGAGGACACGACTTTGAGCCATCGATAAACCCAAGTAAGTCGTACCCAAATAAGAGAGATGTGAATTGTAGACGCCACCCAGGGTAATTCGTGGTTGTGAGTTTGAGCGGTGTGTTAGGTTGTTTGCATGTTATATAAAAATTTGGTAAAAGAAACCTAAACCCGCAAGTGCACGGGTCACAAGTAATATAGTGGTTTTCAAATTAAAAACCCTAAATGTCGAACCCACAGGGAAGAGATGGCTTCAATGGGGATTAAGTACCCCGGCTACTTCATAGTTTTATTATTTGAGCAGAAAGTTGATTGGGATTGATGATTAACTGAAAATAAAACTAAACTAACTCAAAACTAAACTAAGATTGATTTTTAGGAGTTCACAAATAAATTGATTGATTTGTAAGAAACACTCTAGAAAATGATACTATGACTGATTGTCTCCATTGATGCAATTATGATTTATATTCCTTAAGTGTTGATTAGGTGGAAATAATCTTGTACTTGCCTAAGTAGACTGATATGAGGGTTACACTTTCATGTCTCCCCTCACCACACTCATTTCCATTCCCTCGTCTCCAGATCTAGGCCGCGAAGTACACACGTTATACGGCTATGTCATTCCTAGACTCCTATCGTCACCTTCACCCTTATAATAAGATTACCTAGGCTATGCTTGAATCGATCTCCTCTCAGTCCATACGATTCTCACATAACATTTGTTGATCCTCCTCCTAATAAAATCCATCTAGTATTAGGCATTCCTAATTCCCTAAACTTCTTTGATTAGGTAAAATTGATTTAATCAATTGCATAACATCAGAAGGTATGGGTTAAGGCCTAAGAGTATACTTCCAATTGTCACTCTAGAAACCTTTTCAGCTCTAGCACTTAATCTTACTTCCCAACATATACTAATTAGATAAAATCATAGTAATCTGAATAACTACACCAACAAACATCAATACTACATCGAATCCACAAAACCGTTCTAGAAAATGTATAAATCAAACATCAATATTAACAAGCAGCCCTAAAGGAAAGTTTAGCCACTCATAGTAGCCTCAAAACCCAAAAAAATCATGTCTGAACCAAACATAATGCTGAAAGATTAAGATAGAGAAAAGAGTTTAGGGATACAAAACAAATGTAAAGTAGAAGTCCTTAAAAAATCTACTCCACTGCTACAAAAAGTCCTATAGCAGCTGGATCTTCCAACTCAGCTCCAAAAACAAAGCAAAACTCCAAGAAATAAAAAAACCCTAAGTGTCAAAACCTAGAGAGAGAGAAACCCTAGTAGAGGATATTTTGTCTCAAAGTTTGAACCCTAATCATCGATATAATTATAATATTTATAGGCCTTGGAAAATGGGCCAATGTTGGGCTAAAAATTGGAATGTTTATGTTCCAATCCCTAGTTCTTCGCCCCAACAAAGGCTTCTTTGTCGTGGTGAAGCCACGTGTCTTCATTTGATGCTTCCTTCCTTCGCCGCGACGAAGGGTGTCTTCCCCGTGGCGAACCTCTTCAATGCAGTGAAACCGAGGCTACTCTTGTTTTCAGAATTCTTCTTCATTGCAGCGAACCTTTTCCTTTGCAGTTGCGAAGCTCTTCGTAGTGGCGAACCTTTTCCTTCGCAGCGACGAACCCGTAGCTGCAGACCAGTAAATTCCTCTCACTTTGGTTTCTTCCATCTCTTTGCTTGATTTTCCTTCAATTCCTGCAAAACATAAGCAAATGAGGGATTAGAGATTTGGAGATAATGGTGTGAATCTAGCTTTGAAGTTGCATAAAACACATAAAAATCATACTGAAAATGCTACACAATTCACACCTATCAAACACCCCCAAACTTAACGTTTTGCTTGTCCTTAAGCGAAGATAAAAAACACATTTTCCAATTTATTGAAAATAAAGGATAAAAATAGTGAGTTTGAAGAGATATACTTTTCAGAACGCCCCATCCCCGCCAGCGGATGACGGGGCTTGCACGGACTCGAGACTCATTTACTTGATTTTCTGACATTGGTGGACCCATTTCGAAATATAAATCCAAACTTGTACATATTGACATAACTTAAATCCATGAATTTTCCAAAAAATATAACTTGTAATACTACCACCGTAGTGGTGTTTAAATGTTCTGCATATATTATTGAGTCCCATTTACTGTGACTTACAATGTTAAAATTATCTCTAAAATATTACATTTACATTACAAAACATAATCAGAAACCTACATATAGTGGACTCCTAATGCTGTGTTGGCCCTGACGAATGCGGAATGCCTCAGATGTCCTCTTTAGTACCTACACGGATGAAACACCTGTGCTAAGCTTATAGCTTAGTGGGAAAACAGATAATATATATGACCACAACAGTGGTTCTCAATTATAGTATACATATTCAACAGTTCATATATAAGAATTTTCATATCTCCTGCAGGGAGTACTGCATTATGTCTTTGTATAGAGGGTAATCAGAGGGTACACTACATAATAGAACTGATTACTTGTGATTACGTATAATTATTTCCATCTGTCATATTATTTAGATTCTTATCATATAAATGTTTACCTGTATAGACCAGAAATAATGAATGAGAGGGACACAACACAATAGGTACCCGAAGGTACGGTATAGTACTGAATAGAGGTGCCAAAGCACAAATAGAGACGTGCCTGCCCACGTAACAAAAGTACCATAGCATTAGCAGGAGTGCCATAGCACTAAATAAAGAGTTCAGAAGCACTAAACAGAGACGTGCCTACCTACGTAACAGAAGTGTTGTAGCACTAGCAGGAGTGCCGTAGCACTCATTAGAGGTGCTTATTCATTCGCTATTCGGTCTTAGGAAGGGATACAATTATATGTATTACTGAGCTTGTTATATTGTTGTTAATCACATTAGCAAATAAGGGGTAAAAAACAATGTCTGCCAAATAATAGGATCGCTTCGCCTTGACGGCGAGGTTTAGAGCATTTTCCATATCACTTGTATACATGTACGGACCCTTTCATTCACTTGCTAGGATCCTCTTTAATCTAATGGATGGTTTCTAGAATTAACAAAAGACAGGAACAAAAATGGGATTATAGTCTCTTTAGAGAAGAACTTGCGCTTAATGAAAAGATCTGACAATTTCTAGGCTTTGGGGTTCGCTTTAGGTAGCACTCCTTTCGCTTAGCTTAAGAAGCGTCAGCTTGTATAGAATTGGGGCTTTTTGCCATTTTTCACCAGAAAATTTCAACTAAAACAAAACAACCTCAATCAACTTCAAAACAAAACTACAAAACTAGCTTAAATAAACTAAAAACACATTTATAATGAGATTTTAGGGTCTTCCCTAACCCAAACATAGACAAAGAGGGAGTTAGGTTAATTTCCTAACAAGTAATCCATACCAAAGTTCCACACCTTGATCTTCTTGAACACTTCAACTAGTTTCATTTGCTTCACTTCTTCACTTCCTTTCCTTTACTTGATCAAATAGAACTCAAAAGATGGAGAGAGGCAACCCAATTCTGTTCTCCTCCAAATCGTAGCCCTAAGTCTCTCGTAAGGCCAAATGGGAAATGTTTCTTCTATGCGCCATGCTCGCTTGCATCTCAATTTTTTTCCTAAATTCTTAACCCTTGCCATTTGGTCCTTCCACTTCATCCTATTTGAAAATCAACTTATCTAAATTCTTATAATAGCATATCATCTTCTTGAATTATGACTTTTAGGCCTTAATGTGACATTTTACCATGTTAACCTTTTTCCCACTTTACACTTAATTTCCGAAAAATGCAAATTTTACTTATATTATACCCTAAATTGTAATAAACTACTAGGGTATAATTTGGGGTGTTACATTTGCGGTGTTTTGCTTCAAGGATTATGCTTTCCAACAACATAAATAATATTTCGAGATAGAGTTCTACAAAGATAATTGAGTGACCACAAGCTAAATGCACCTAGACCAAGGTCCTAGCGTGAGTGTGTGTAGTCCTACCCTTATTCAACTAATTGCAATTTAGATGAAATTAAGAGAATTTGCATGAAGTGGGAGATCTCTCACTCACATGGAAAGTTCATGAATGAAGAGTGATCAAGACTCTATAGGCTTGCTTGGCATACCATTCTCCTCTAATGTATGCATGTCATACTTTTGGGATCAAATTGGTCTTTTCAAGTTTGTAATGTGTGGCTTGGGTGAAGGGTAGTCAAGTAGGTCATTTAGGTTCAACATTTACCCAAAACACTCAAGTACATTCCCCTTTCATCCAAGTACTTTCATGCTCCAACAATTGACTATGTTTACAATTGAGTCATTCAAACTCATCCCAATTAGCATCATTGTGCTATTCATAATTCTTCACCCTTAAACTTGTTTGTTTCTATCTTTCTCTAAAATCATCAAGAACTTTTTGTATTTTCTGAACATCAAGGCTAGGAGTAGTGCAACATTCAACCCCCTTAAGCTTTCTACCTACCCCATATAGTGAGTTTTAGGTTAGCAACTCTGTAATTAATCAATTTGGTACTAGGTGTTAAACACCCTACAAACTTAGTAGCTCAAGGTAAGAAGGCTACGGTTGAATTTACCCTCCCCTTTGGAGTTTTTCAACCTTTTCACTTTTTCAGTTCTTTTCTTTTCAGTTTTAACACCCATTCCCTTGACATTCTCAGACAAAGATAACTAATGCTATCCAAGCTTCCCATGACATTACATGTTATTCTCGTGATTTTTGCTCTATAAGCAACATGTTAAGGGTAAACATGGGTTCTTGATTGAAAGGTGAAACCAATGGATGTAGGTGTTCATTCTTGACTTTCAAGATAGAAAATGACTAATAAAGGTTCCAGTAGGGTGACTATGGATTGATGCATATAAGGGTGGGCTAGAAAGGCTCAACCACTTCCGAGGATGGCCTAAATCATTTCCCAAAAGATGTGATGCCTAGGATTTCACATCAAACGATAATTAAACAAGTTCTAGAGCCTTAGGAGATCTAAAAGTTATGGTATTCACCTAATTCTTCTCTAAACCAAGCATGCTTGGCCAACAAGGATACATTGACTTCAGGCTCACTTGGTAAGGATTATAGCTAAGTGTATAGCTACATGGTCAACCCATTAGACTTTAAGTTCAACTATCTCTAATATTATTCATATGAATAGAAAACAAAACCAAGTATCATCATCGACATCCCAAGTATCTCAACAACAAATTCAGAAAAACAAAATTTTTGCTATTTTTCAAAATTGCTATGCACTCCGACATTTGGATGAATCACTCAATGGTAAAACAACGAACTTCATCATTTTAGCACTAAGAAAGATATGCAATAAAGATAAATTATTTCAACAAGAAAATATACCATACGTGGATCAACCAATACCACAATGTATAGAAACTAACTAGAATTTAAACAACCAACCAAACATGCTAAAAAAAAAACTAATTAATCAAACCAAAACAAAATATCAAACTAGACTAAACTAAACGATATCAAACCAAACCAAAATATCCAAAACAATATAAAAACCAAACTGAAATATCCAAAACAATATTAAATTGTTCCAGGTGCAATCATGTTGCCCCAATATAGAAAATGGAGTGAAATATCTTAAATACCTCCCCAAACTTAAACCAAGCACTGTCCCTAGTACAAAGCAAAATAGAGGGGTAAAGAGAAACTCCCCTCAAGCATCGGGCAGCTCCTCATCATCAGTGGTCTCATTTGTGGGGTCATCTAGGAGCTCGGGTGTAACGGGTGGCCACGGTGTCCTCGAACGGAGGTGCAGGTCGCTGCAGGGCGTAGGTTAGTCAATGCCGACCATGGGTAGTATTGTATTCACTCTACTACATCGCCTGCATTTGTCGTCACGAGCTGCCTCTTAACGGATCGTGAGTCTTGCATTCTCCACATGCAACGTGTAGTTGCTCTTTCTGTAGTCCTTGAACTCTTTCCACATAGTTGAGGCCATTCCACCAATGAGTTTCCGACCTCGGGATCCATGGTCCCCTCGTGGTTTTCTCGTTTCTATTCCTACTTCACGACTTCTTCAACTTCGCTTCTCCTCGACTCCAGGTCACATCCCAGTCATGGGTGAGCACCCTTTTCTAGGAAGCGTGTATAAGGAGTTTCAGGCGATGATTTTCTCGTAATCGTACATAGGCACTTCTGCAATCCTGCATAACAGTGTGATCAAAGAAGGGTGGATGGGTGCCCATGTACATCGCCCTTGGGTCAACTCGATAATTCCCCTTTATATCACATAGCCCACATCAAACTTTATATCTTTCACAATGGCATACAAGAGAATCGCCTTGTCCTTAGTGACTGTTGAGAGATGAAGGCCTTGCCAGTGGTCACACACACGTAAAATTATACCACGCCTTCGAACCGACCTAAGGGGTGTTTTTAAGTAGGAAAAGTAGTCACCTCAAAGGTTGAAGGGTGTCGCTTCCATTCACATCTCCCTTTCGTAAGGGTTCTCATCATCATTTCGTAGTAAATATTTGGAAACAGGCTCGGAGCATCCTTCATCATCATTATCTTTCAAATTATACGCCTGGGCTCATGGTAGCAAATACAAAGTTCACCCACTTCCTGCACACATACAGTGTTGAGCCTTCCCAAAAACGTAGGTTTGAATGGAACCCTCAGATGACATGAGCTATCCCTGGTGGCGGATGCTCACATAGCTTAGTCCAACCTCTGTTCTTTATCATGAACATGAAATAAAGGTTGGAGGTTAGGACACCACGCTCCGGCACAAACAGTGTGGTTGTAGAGAGATTCGTGGTACAGACGCTCTACTTCGTGGGTGATAAACTTTTACGGATCTTCTGGAAGAGGTGGAGGTGTGTGAGAGCTTGACTCGATCTTTCTCTTCTTCTGAGGAACGGTCTTCTTCGGAGCCATGGGAGAAGTGTAGAGGAGAGTTCTTGGCTTGGGAGCATTAGTTTTGGGAGAGAATGAACCAATTGATGCGTGTTTCAAAAAGTGTGATCTTACGCATCTATTTATAGGACTTCAAAAATTGGGGGCCTTCACTCCTTAAATCTGAAAAGTCACAATGGCTTTGCCGTGGCAAAGAAGCCTTTACCGTGGCGAACCAAAGGGAATGCAAAGGGGTGATGTTAATTGGCCGTGACGAAGGGTTTCTTCATAGTGGCGAACCTGAGAGTTCTGCAATTTGAGACTGAGCTTCGCCGCGACGAACCAGTAAGAATGCCAAATTTTGGGTTTGTTTGCTGTGGCGAAGGAATGCTTCACTGCGGCAAACCAAAAGGATGGTTATTTCATAATATTCAAAACCCAAACTTTTCTACCATCATACTCTTGTTCCTAAAATTGATTCCTATTTCTCTTAAATGAAAATGAGATGATGACTCTTCCCTTTGAAAAACACCCCGTTTTACATCATTTTTCAGTCTACTCCTAAAAACTGGATTTCCTTCAATTCATGCATTGTGATTGTCCTTTTCATTCTTAAGGGCACCTGAACACTTAACACACAAATCAAACAAACCAAGAATCTCGAAATAGTAAAATTGAATAAAAAAGAAATAAAAATAAAACAAAGAAAATGGAAAACTGGATTCTCACAAAACTTGGGTTGCCTCCCACGAAGCGCTATGTTTAATGTCGATAGCTCGACCAAGCCGCATCTTGACGATGGTTCTCCAAAACTAAAGAATTGCTTCACTAAAACCGATGAATGAATGATGGGTTCTTGTTCATGGTTTCCAAAACATGCTGAGATGTGATTCTTCGTAAGAAGAGATGTCTTGTGCTTTTTCTTCTTTTTCTTAACACTAATTGATTTTTCAATCCCCTAAACTGATAAGTACATTACATCCACCTTCCTCACAATTGGTACCATTTCATTTTGGTAAACTTTTGAATTTATGCTTGAATTCAACTTTCTTCCCCATTGTTTTTCACCCGGTGAGGTAATACTTAAGCTTTTCATAGGCATCTCTTTAGGGACCTTTTTCATGTTCTCAACTCTTTGCAAGGGCAAAACTTCAACTTTCATGCATACGTCATTCTCTTTCTCCAAAAGCTTCTCATTTTTGTAGATGCTCAAGCATACCTTGTCATCCCCAACTCTTAGAGTCAATTCTCCACTTTCAACATCAATGAGGGCCCGACTTGTGGCTAGAAAAGGTCTCCCTAGTATAAGAGGCATTTTTTTCATCCTCTTCCATGTCTAGCACCACAAATTCCAAAGGAAAGATGAATTTATCAACCTTTATAAGCACGTCTTCAATAATGCCTTTTGGGGAGGTCATTAACCTATCCGTCATTTGGAGTGAGAGGGATGTAAGAGCCAACTTTCCAAGGTTTAGTCTCTTAAACACCGACAATGACATCGGGTTTATGCTTGCTCCAAGATCGCAGAGTGCCTTGCTAAAGGTGTGTTCCCTAATAATACATGGGATAGTAAAACTACCCAGATCTTTGAGTTTGTTGGGAAGCTTCCTTTGCATGATTGCACTACAATTTTCCGATAAGTTGACTGTCCCTTAGGCACTGAGCTTCTTCCTTTTGCTCATGATCTCCTTCATAAGTTTTACATAATTAGGCATTTGAGCCAAAGCATCAGCAAATTGAATATTGACCTCAAGCTTTTTGAATATATTGAGAAACTTTGCAAATTGTTCATCAAGCTTGGTCTTTCGGAATCTTTGGGGAAAAGGCAAGGGTGGAGTATAAGAGGGAGGGTTGTTGGAAAAAGTAATTCTTCCTAGAACAAAGTCATCATCTTTCAGCTTCTTTTCCTTATTGTTTATCTTAACTCCCTCTTGAGTATTTTCAGATTCACCCTTTTCTTCTTCAACTTATATCTTATTCTTATCAACTTGTTTTTTTTTCATTCTCTTTCTTTTGGGGCTCATCAAGCTCTTTCCCATTTCTTAATGTTGCAGTCATGCATTGCTTCAGATTCTTCTCGGTATCACTTGGGAAATACTTAGGAGGATTCTCTTTTAAAGATATTGCTACTTGTCCCATTTGAGTTTCCACGTTCTTCAAAGATACTCCTAAATTAACCTGATAGGTCTCCATATTCTTCATACATGTGCCTATATTTGCTTGATTGTACTCTAGATTTTTCATGCAAGCCCCCATGATTGCTTGAATATTTTCCAAGCCTTTCATTGACATGCCTAAGGTAATTTGATTGTTCTCTATTTGGGCGATGCTAGTGTCATTACTCCTCTTCATTTCATTAATCAAGCTCATAAAAACCAGAATGTCTTCCTTGATGGTTTGAGAGCAAAGTAGTATAACCTTGGAATACCCCATGACACTATACATTTCACTATTTAGAACACCATATTCCTTAACCAAGTCAAAGGGTCTAAACAACTACTTTTAGGAATTGATCATCTTTTTAAGATATGATTGTTTTTCCTAAACCGTCCTTCTAGCCATTTCTCTTATTTGAAATGCCTTTACAGTCGAGGATAACTTTGACCTCCCTTCAATTTAATTGACATCTCAATTTGCAATTCAATTAGAATACTCTCTATCCTTTATTAGAATCTTTGTTAACACAGGATCAAGATTATTCTACCAAACTGAGATGAAACCTCTAAGTATTAAATGAGCAAATCAGAAAATGGTTCTTATGCCTTGGGAACACACTTCTATTGTCACCCAGAAGGAAACCTTGAAGTCAGAGGTTAGAACATCACCAATGATTCAACAAGTGATACTTATAGTGCATTAGTTCTAAAGATATCAGCCTAGCATACCCCTAAGTTACTGCTCTCTGCTCTCAGGTAGTTCATCTCTGTGTTACTCAGAGGAATCCTGGAAATCAAAGCACATATATAGCTCTTTTTAGGTATGATCTGCTGCTACTTAGAACAATTAACTATTAGAACAATATCAATTAAATCAATCTAATACTCAATCCCACAACATTCATTTAAATACTACAAAGTGATAACAGAAACACGATTCCTTCTCGAGGCGCAGCCTTCCACGTGGATCACAAATAACTGACTAGTTGATCGAAACAAATTCATTGTTGTAATTAAAACTGAATAAAATGAATTCCAGAAATAACTCCAGATTCCACTCAAGTTTAGACAAAAATGAAGCTTGATTTACAATGATCCAACTCGAAATTATAGCTTAGATCCACTACTCTAATCTAAAAAAATGAAAATCTAACTACAAAGAAAAAAAAAGAATATATATATATATATAAAGCTTTAGCTACTCTTTCGCTTTTTAAGAAATTCTGAAGTTTGTTTCCCCAGGAAGATGTCACCTCTACCACACAAGACTGATTTATAAACCTAATGATTAGGCCTTAAAAACTGAGCGAATAATCTGGAATACCTCGAAAAAGCACAAATCGCCTAGTCACGATGTCGCGATTGATGTCGCTACATTGCTACTATGATGTCGCGACATTGCAATTGTGATGTCATGACTCTAATTTTGGTGTCGTGACTCTAAATTTTGCCTATTCGTACAATGTCGCGACCCTAAGTTTCAATGTGACGACTCTACTTCCTTGTCGCTGTTAGAGTCCCGACTCTAGAATTGTATATTCATTGTCACAGCTTTGTTTTGATGTAGCAACTCTACTTTTGGTGTCGCGACTCTGGGTGTCAATGTCGCGACTCTAGACTTGATATGTGATATTTGCGGCCTTGTTGGTGTGCTGGCTGGAATTGGTGCTTGTGACTGCGGAAAGTCATGGTTACCTTATTCTTTGTCGCGACATTGTTATTGTGAATTGCGTTACTCATTGTGTCATTGATTCTAATGCCATGGCGCTCTCTAATGTGGTGTCGCGACTTTGGAGTTGATCCTTTGACATTTTACCCAATGTCGCGATTTTGTCCTTTGACATTCTTTAGTAATCATCAGCGACTACAGACTTTTTAATTTGCTTTCTGCTTTTCTCTTCTTGGTTTTATTATTTTTCATTATATTCATGAAAACACAATTTGGTAGAATTTCATAATTTTACATTAAATTGAACTTTTAAGCCTCAAATATTCATTAAAAATGGAATTCAAAATAGATGAGTTTCACACTCATCAATTAGGGAATTACCTAAAGACATAGAACTTGTCTGTAGGCTAAAGTCATACTCAATTAGATTTATACCCTATTAATCCTTATGATAAAATTATTGGAATATGTTCCTATTCTCAATTCTTGTGGATAGATCAAGAATTATAAACCAAAATTTTATCCTAATGAATTAAAAAAAATCCATCTATATATTTTCCTGAATTAATTACAATTTATTATATAGTGATATTTTCTAATATACAATTTTATTAATCAAGGTGTTGTGGGTAATCTTAATTAATAAAATTATACGAATCACCTAACAAGATAGAAGAAAAAAATTTTTCTTCAAGCACACGGCCTAGGCCCCTAAAAACAGGCCCATGGCCCAGGCCCACATGGAGCTCATGACCCCTTGGAATGCCTAGTGGCAATCCCCTAGACTACTGCCCAATAGCCCACAGGCTACCAGATGATAAAGCACTTGGGCTGCAGCCCGCAGCCCACAAGGCTATAGGTGACGACCCACTTGGGCTGCTACCCACAGTCTATAAGGCTGGAGATAGCAACCCACTTGGGCTGTTGCCCACAACCCACAAGGTTGTAGGTGGTAGCCCACTTGGGCTGCTGCCCATAGCCTACAAGGCTAGAGGTGACAACCCACTTGGGTTGCTGCCCACAGCCCACAAGGTTGCAGGTGGCAGGCCACAGCCCACAAGGCTGTAGGTGGCAAGCCTACTTGGGCCGCTGCTTGTAGGCCCATTTTTTATTTTATTAAATAGATAAAAATGATAAAATGAAAGTCATTTTGTGAGATTATCCTTAAACATAGAAAATTTTGAAAAACCTTAATTCAAACATATTAATCTATGATTATCCATTATCTATAATTAAAACACATGTAATAAATAAGCTAAAATAATGCATTCAAGCAACTCGGATATTATATTCAAATATATGTGTTTCTTATTAATTAGAATAATGCATAATATAATCCACGGAATATGGAAATTAAATCAAGTATATATATATATATATATATCCCAAAATTGGAATATTTAGTTCTCCTACAATATCTCCCATAAATAAACACAATCCTAAAACCAAGCACCATGTTTCCTAATTGAAAAATAACATATCCGAGTTTTACAGAGAATAATATCATGTTATTGAAATTCTATGGATTTTCTCCGTATCACACATAAAAAGGAGAAAATCCCTCAAAACAAGTAAAGGATATAAAGCCTGCAGCTCTGATACCATATATGAGATTTATATTAAATAAATGAACAAATATAAACCTCACATATAAATTAAATTAAATGTGGAAGCTAATTAATTGTACCTCTTGACATGTTCATAATGATTTCTTCGTTTGAGATTCTAAGGGATCTTCTGGTGTCTAATATCTGACTCCTTGTGGTGTTGGAAAAAATTGGATATAGCAATTAGGGACCAACAAATTTGAACCTTATATATAGAGATTCATCATCTCATATAACCATTACAAGAGAGTGACTCTGACTACTCACTCCCACTTTTGAATGTGGAATTGGTGGGCCACAAATATAAGCCTCAATGGAAGACTTATTCCTACCACTTGGTCTTCCGTTTTGCAAGACTCCAATCAACAGTAAAAACAAGTTTGAATCCATCAACTTAAGATCCAAGGTGTTTTGAAACTTATTTCTCTACGTACATAGCTAGTTGAAATCAATAATCAAAATATCAATAAATATAGATATATCGATATTTGAATTTTACAGATATATTAATAAAATATCGATGAATATTTTTATACAAATATCAGAAAAACAAAAATTATATAAAATTGATGAAATTTTTTGAAAAAGTTTAAAATTACTTATAATATGGTTTGTAATACATGATGAAAAATAATCATAATATAAAATTCAAATATATTATTAAACTTAAAATTGACGTTTAATCAAAATAATTGAATGTTAAAATTTAAATATATATATTTGAAATTTATCCATTAAAACTATTGTTTTATTTTTGAGAATATATATATATATATATATATATATATATATATATAAAATAGGGAGAAGATATTTTTAAAAAATTATAATTAGTTTCTGATAAATTAAATATGTTGTATACATTATAATTATGTTTGTTTTTTAGCCATTTTATTAATTTATTATTATTATTTAGATATTTAAATTTGTTAGATCATATTTAGATCCCTTAAAAAAGGTTCCTAGAAAATCTAAATATTTCTTGAAAAACTAACATTCCTTAAAAAAATAGTGACTGAAATCTAGGTTAAAATGAGACGTGTGATGTAATAAAAAGGTCAAAGGTGACTCAGAAGGGGTTTTTAAAACTAAGGTATAATATTGATTTGTCGACAAAGAAAATATTACTGATTTTTTGGCGATATTTTTGGGCTGACATGGGTGTGATAACCAAACGTGATAATATCACGATTTATTGACATATGCTTGATATATAGTCGATTTTCACGATATTTTGACAAATTTTCATCCAGATTTGACCATTAACTTTATGCCATGCATGAAGAACACTCATACTCTATATATTTGAAGCTTTGACATCAAGATTTTCATTAAAAATCCAAATTCATTACGTGTTTCAAAGAATGACCAAACTAAATGACATTTTAATCGTGTCATAATTGTCGTCATAGAACGACCACTGTAGAAGTTGCTGAGCAATGTCGCTCACAACGCCGGCCATCAATTTTATTTATGCTACGTCGCTCACAACGACGCCAACGATAATAATAAATGATATTATGGTAGATGCAGGAAATGCTAATCATATACGCTTTACTCATTATTATTATTCGTAAAAATATTTATTTAGAATAACTAAATATAAATTATAAATTTTGACAACAAGCACATCCAAGGTAGTCTGAAAATTAAAATGAACTTGCAAGTTTAATGGTAATTGAATCTAATTTATTTTTTCACGCGATTACCCGATTTAATTTTATTATCAATTTTTAATACCAAAAACGGAATTTTGTATTGTTCTCACACTACACTCCCATGCATAAACTGAAGTGGTTTTGTTTTCAAAACAAGATAAACACACGTTGCTTGAAACCTGGAATATACAAAATACAAATCTGTATAATACTAAAATCAGCTTTTGTAAGATTCAAAACAACTACAAAGGTAAAAGTTAGAGAGCGCTAAATTGTGGTTGAATCAAGTATTAATAATAGTTTGGAAAATAGAGCTCAAATCTAATTTTGTTGATATTATGATTGCAAAAATGCAGCTCTTATAGATTACAATTTAAAATTATTTCTTTATAAAAGCTATACATGTATAAAATTAAACCTGATGGCGCTGCGTGACCTCTCAAAACATCAGATATACCCAAATCACGATATACCAAAAACATTTAAATATATTAAAACATTTTATACTGTAATTTATAAAAATACGATCAATGTGTCTCACAAAGATGCACGCCTTTATATTTCTCTCTTAGATCTATCGCCTAAAATAAACAAATTGGTCGCACAATGAGGCCTTGTGGAGTCCGAGACGAGCCGTATGAGTCGATGTTCTGAGCAGATTCACTGACGTAAGAATCGACGTATTACACGCCAAGTACGAGGTCGCTCTAATGGAAGCCCACTCAATGGTAGGGTATTATAGATGGCATCATCCACGAATAAATGATTTGGGACAGAGCTACACGACAACGCTGACATTTCCATCATGTTGATTTCACTGGCTTTGGCACTTACGGCTGCGACAGGAGCGTAAGTACGTGAGTATGGAAGGTGATGCGAATGTGGGGGTGGCAGCGACAAGAACTGAGGGGCAAGCAAGCGACGCCAGTCTGCAGATAAACATCTCTAAAGCAGGGTAAGTATAGGAGGCTCACAGCAGCCCCAGCGGCTGGCACCTGTGACCACCGTTCGACCATGACTCCGACCACTAGTTCGAGCACGACTTACGATCAATCCTCCATCTCTCTCCCTATTCCCTACCTCGAACGGGTCAGACACGCTGATGCGACGAGACTGAGGGTCTAATCGATGGTCCATGATGTCGGGGCTTCCTCGAGGGAAAATTCGACGACGCGATATCTCTCCAACATCTGTTGTAACAACCCGGGGATCAAGCAATACGACGATATAAGAGAAATGACTAAAGTGGTAGCAAAACGAGAGCGAATGGCTATGTCATCCATGGCATAATGGATAATCCAAACAAATAATTATAATTTAATTACCATTAAAATTAAAAATATTTTAGGAACACACTTAATTTTAATACAAAAGAATGAAGATCATCATCGTAGGTGAGACGCGAACCTCATATCATCCTTTATGCAAGGTGGGGTTAAAGAAACATGTGGTAATACGACGATACCACTGGTGGATCATGGAAGTCCATTAAACCCAACATGGGGCAGAAGTGATGATCCGTACCGTCACAGATCCCATAAGAAGGCTACCAGCATGACATCGAACGGGCCAAGGCCCCATCGTGGCATCCACTATATGCAACCGCCGCTCGTAGGTGGAGCGTCGAGGGGGATTTAGTAGATTCAACCGCTGAGACTCCGCCGATCGCGCCACCAACAATCTCAAACATATGAGCGCAGATCACCAGATTCCCGACGCCTGCGTATATATGGAAGCTTAAGCAGAACTCTCCCACTTATGGCTACCCCTGAGACCTGCAGAACACTTATGTCATTAAATTTTATACTAGGAATATGAATGAAATTACATTATAGAACCATAGTACTTCTGTTATTAAACCATTACCTGATCAAGAGTCCGGTGGCATCTAGTCGACCTCGACATAGAGGAGTACACCCGGTTGCTATGCACCGTCAAAGGTACTCTCCTCCACCCACCCAAATGGAAGAGCTGGGCTTCTCACCTCGGCTCACCGGGAGGCTGAGTCGGTAATCCATCGTGGACAAATTTGTAGGGCTCCCATCCCCGACACTTCTGCATTGCGATCAGGGCAAAGGAGTGGAAGGGACACTAAGGGTCGCCTGTGACCGGCCATCACGGAAGTCTCCTGGCATCGGCAGCTGGAAGGCAAAGTGTACCAGAAGTTGGTCCAAAAATTGAGGTTTTTATATTGCGTTGTGAAAATAATATAAATCGTGGTTCCTTTCGGACCCATGATTTAATCTTAAAATCTAAGCAGTAGTCTCCTCAGACGGTAGTTTCACCCAAAATACAAATACGGAGAAACCCGCTATAACATGGCTCAATGACCTAGTACGTCTAATTATGAGGTGCATGGGGTTTAACTTTGTGCCACCATCCATACACAACAACAGAAGATTTCCAATTATTCCCATGCACTTGTGATGAGTGTACGAAGAACCCGCTTACATTACCACCACGATCCAAGCCGGCTCCTAAGACAACTGGGAAGAGGGCGTTGAATGTACCACCCCAACTATAAGTAGCAGTGATAGCGCCAAACTTCGCAGAGTGGAGGGAAAAGTATGGCGGGAACATATTCACAACCCTTCGTCTCAAACAAGAAGGATCCGACACAAGATGAACCCACGCCAGACTAATGCTTCAATGTGACCTCATCGCGATTGTGGTGGTGGGGATAATCGGAACATAACCAATCGCAAGGAGATAGTGGCTCCGATAGCATCAAGGGTGGATGACGACCAGAACTTGAGAACGCCGCCAGATCGAACACACAGGGCCAGCATCACAAGCAGCGGATACCGGCGAAGGAGGATGGCAACGTCCTGTAAGGTAATCGTCATCTCCCCTACTGGCACATGAAACGTGTGTATCTCGGGCCGCCATCTCTCGACAAGAGAGGTGATAAGTGGCCAATCGATCGTGATGTGGCCAAAGCGGTAATACCATAAAATCCAGCCCTAATCACGTATGGCCAAATCCGTATATCCATCCTCCACATAGTCATGAAGGCCTCATCCGCCGCTGGTGAGTCAAGCCATGCTGCTAAAACAAATTTAAAATTGGTTATATAAATTACATGTTACAACCGCGATAGTAATTGACAATTAACAAAATACGACATGCTCTATCGCCATTATGTGATCCGTGGTCATTGGTGAAGGTCAAGACGTGATATCTGGGTTGATTTGTAATCATGAATCCCCCGAACGCCCATGTTCATGGGATATAAAACAAATCAGAATAATTGTCAAAATATAGAAGGTCACTATTAATTTCATGTTGATTAAATAGACGTATATATAGTACAATAATAATGTCTCATTGAAAGAATAGTCTGATGCAAAACAACTACAAAGCTCAGGCTTACTTAGTAAAAGAAGTAAAAGTGACTTGTACATGTTCTTATATAAAACAACTATAAAAAGGTGGAGCCTCATTTACAAACAAAACAAATTAACTTACTTCACCATAATCAATGATTTTTATTTTTACAAGACCGCTTATCAGGCTGGGCTTCGTTTTCATACAAACTACATTTATCTTGATTTCTCCCTAACGCCCATCGCCATGCAACCTGGTTGATTTAGAATGCACCACGCGCCGCCATTGACCCAGGAGCCACAATTCGAATGCAGGAGGGGCTACCATCTTCACGAATATGCGTAGATAAAACAGTCAAGGCAGTTATTACAATCAGAACTACGAGTGGTGTAGCCTGAATCGGGTCAACAGAAAATTAACACATCGATGCCGACATGCCGTTATAGGTTGCCACGAAATCCATATATCAGCGTTTTAATGAATACGTGCATTTTTGTCATTGCGAAGAGGGGATGAATGCAATTACTTTGACTTTACGTGAAATCGCCGATGTGACTGTGAAAGAATACCCCATTGATCCAAAATTTCTTAACCATTACGACCTGAATCTGAGCATCAACATATGGAGGAATCGTTGAATGATGTTAACGTTATCAGACCTGTTCCTTTTTTGCAACAAAGAACTGAAAGTAAAGGAAAATGTCAATCGAACTAATGTAGTGAGGGTAAGTTACGAGCCCTTTAAGAACATCATAAATACCAAGATATTGGTCAGTTGCTATTATCCCCAGATTTTCACTCCATCATGAAGGTGCCCATAACTGAAGAGACGCCTAATCATTGTCAGGCTTCAAAATTAATTTTCCAATTGTAGTCATAATTTATTCATCTTGGTACATAAGAATACCTGTCTATACCCAATTTTCAAGAGTTTATCTTCGGTACAATAAAATCGTCAAGATGATTCATTGTAAACTGCTATGGATAGGGTTACGTGGATCCAATCAAGATGAGGATCGTGCCAGAATGCCAGAATACCTGATGTCTACTGAGATATATAAATTTATCATTGAAAGTTACTCATTTTGATATACGCCAAGAAATCGATCCCCAACTATTAATTTTCTCGCCTCTTCTCAGAATAGCTATAAATGCCACTGAATAACGATATTTCGTTATAGCCCATAAGAATTAACAATGTCCCTTGGTACTTCCAATATAAGAACAAATACCATCAATACTCAATATTCTGGATTACAACTTTTAACCCTTCAATAGATGTTTGAAATAACGAACACGTAAGGAATTGTCTCCATTATTGTTTAAGTACACTATGAGAGATGGCTTTCCAAATGACAACACATCCAAGATGAAGCTTGTTCACGCTTGCAAGAACAAACGTGAGACTGAGAGATTGGGAAAAACACCAACAAGTGTCTCAAATGCTCAGAGTTCAACGGCAGATTTTTTATATGAAATTTATCCTATTTCACATCACGATCGCTTAATAGCAAAGAGGAGAGAAAATAATTTGGCTTCTTAATTATCGTCAGATATATGTAAAGAACAACTTGAGTCCAGCTGATTACGGTCCTTGCTCAAACACGGATTTGCCACAAGTATGCGGTCTTATATTTGTTTGACTACAAACAAGCTAGTATATCTTCATTACAACCATGGCACGCAAACAATAGATGAGATGACATTCTTTGGGCTTAAAGATCGAAACGAAAGCACTTTTATGCGTAACTCATAACAAACTTTGTGTCTAAATTGAGTAAATTCATGTTCCTCTTGCAAATCAGGATTTAGAATTAAATACTATTCAACTACAAACCCTCTAGAACAAGATAACCTGGTAGTCTCTGCCCTTCATGAACGAACCACTTTGAATAGAGATTATGGTAGGTTCAAATTGTGCTGTAAAGTGAACTAAATAGTAGCTAATTCACTGTGTCCCCTACTCATCTAAATTCGATACATCACAAGATAATGCACGTGCAGAGACAAATATCCCCTTTGCTCATTCTCCAAAACTTGACGGTAGTCCTGAATACGGAGACGCCGTCCATCTAGCTTGAAGCATGTAAGTCATCATCATAACGATCATCAGCGATTACTGATTTGATTTATGCATTTTTCATAAGTAAGGACGACGACTTTCCATATACTCCAAGATCTAGTACCGGACCGCCATTAGGCCCAATAAACTAAAGTTTACTTTATGCAACATTCTCATTTTCTCGCGAACACAAATGGGGATTGATTCGCTTGTCGGTGTATTCGAACGACCTCAACAAATCCAGTTCATTTCTCACCCAAGTAGCTTAACCATGTTCAAATATCTGTGGTACGTAATCGTCATTCCATAATAAAGAAAGTTGGAACCTATTTACCTTTAGAGATATTGTATCGAGAATAACGCACTTGGAACTGCTTGTCAATGTGTGCTGAAAATATGATATCACCCAATCAAGCTCAAAACACGCACCAACCCGTATAATCCAAAGCGCATTACCGTTTTCGTTCCCATCATATTTCACATCATTATCGCCTCACTATATGTCCATGAAGTAGAGATATGGGAATAGAGGAAACAGACATAATTGACCTGATTAAAAATGAAGTAAAAAAATTAAATAATATGAGTAGATGATTATCTTGCACTTTCTTGGTTAAATTAAATTATCCTAATCGTGCCCTTTCCTAGGACTCATGATTTAACGAAAATCGGGTAGAGTCTCCTTTGTACGGGGAGCTCTACCTAAAATATAACTTCAGGATGAAACATCACAACATGGCTCAATATCATACAATGACCTCAATGGGTCCAAATTTGAGTCAAAGTGGCCTAATCGGGCCCATTCTTCATAATCAACAATAGTTAAATAAATATATAAGTAGTCTTCCTACTTCCCATTCCCTTCCTATACATAGAAAGCTAAATTCTTGGTTTAGAAGCCCTAAAATATAAAATTTGTAATTTTAGTAACAAGGAATATCCAAGGTATCCCAAAATTAAAATGAACTCGCAAGCGAATTTTTAAAATTTTAATCACTCGATTTTTCCTAGAGAATATAAAACTTGGGGAGAATATAAAAATATCAAATTTAGAGAATACTAAATTGTTTTTTTAGGTATCTAAAAGTCATTGTCAAGGGTAAATTTGGAGAGCTTAAAATTGTGTTTTTAAAATCGTTATTAATAATAGTTTGGTGCTTAGAGGCCCAAATCTAATTTTCTTAAGGTTTTATTGCATGCATTGTAAAAAAATGAATTTTTATAATATTTCACAATTTCTAAAATATTTTATAAAGTGAAAAGGAAGAAAATGTGGACCGCTCACTGAACTTAAGAGAAGTATCATAATTTTCAGCCTAGGTAAGAAGACAAGCCTTTATGGAATACTATAAATGATCCTGTTTGCTTTGGTCACTGATGGTCAAAGGCACTATAGACTACCTTCATTTTATAGGTGGGTGTCCTTTGTCCCAGTTTTCCTTTTATCAAGCATTTATAATTACACTTACAAATTAAGAAACTTGTTTTCATGGAAATGCCGACAAATTTCTAAATTGCTTAAGGAGAAAAAATATCTTCGCATGATAACTCTCCCGTTTGTTGATGATCCGATTCACTATGTCAGGACAGCTTCTACAGGAGTAAGTCGAATTGAACCTTCGCGATCCTTCTAAATCTCTTTTGTGTTCTTAGGTCTGCTTGGAACCCGAAAGTAATGGGAAATAAATAAAAAACAGAAAACATCATAACATACAATCTCAGCAATACTTCTAAGAAGCTTTACCTCTTTAGAAAATAAGCATTTTCTTTTCATTTTTTCCAAGTAGTGCTTGTTCTACTTAGGTGAAATTACTATAATCAAACAGGAAAAAATCCACAGAGGGAAGAGATTGATTTTTCTTTCACTGTCGCATTGCGTAATCAATTAGGTCGAACACAAATGCAGAGTTAAGAGTAGAACAAAAAGAAAGAAGCTTATTTATTAAGATTTGATTATGATCGAGGGACCCACTGGCAATTATCTCTTGCACACATTTAGGCTGAAGTTGGAAAAGGAAATCCTGCATTTTAGCATATCAAGAATAACAGCTAAAGGCAGGGAGCATTTGACAAAACATAAATATACCTAAATCAGAATCAGAAAAACACATTGATAACACATGGTGAACTCCTCTTACCTTGTCCCACAAGACTGGGTTTAGTGGGGTCACTTTGCGAGGTTCTGTTGTGAGGAAACGTGGTTAAAGTGCTGGGTTTAATTAGGTTACACGTCGCTAGGATCTAATCACCTTGGTTTAATGAACGGGTCGCTGCTCACAACACGCACACGGCACTTATTTTCAATAGTCTATTTGTGAACGACACCTTTGGTTTAATGAACCGCCGTCACGAACGACGACCAATGCTCCACTCTTTATCCAATATGGGCAAACGCACTAGTTTGGTCATTTTTTTAAAACCTATAATAAATTTTGTATTTTTTATTCAAAAAACACTATTCAGGTCCAAAACTCCGATATATTAACTAATTTTTTCGTCCTTGGTTGAAACTTAATTCTCATTTCATACTTAGGTCTTTATAAAAAATTTAAAAACATTTAATTATGGTAAATGTAAATAAATAAATATTAATTTTCCACAATCTTAATTAATGTAATCATCAAATAATTTTTTTCTCGATTGAATGGTAGAAGATACTTGTAAAATCCGAAAATTTGAATTTAATAAAAAGGCCAAAAACGTAAATTGTAGTTGTACCAAGAAAGTCTAAAATTTTTAGATCTAGGATGCACTAAACTGGATTCACCCATAGATCTGCCTCGAAATCTAGTAACAACAAAAGAGCGTTGAATTTCGAGATAGTCGATTTTTCATGATTTTCGGGGTTAAAAGGAACCCAAATGAATGGGTGACACATGGCATGATGCATGCATGCCATGTGGGTGACACATGGCATGGTGCATGCATGCCATGTGGATGACAAATGACATGGTGCATGCATGCCATGTGGATGACAAATGACATGATGCATGCATGCCATGTGATATGTCCAACCTATAAAAAGGGGATTGACTGGGAGAAAAGAGAAAGAGAAAGAAGAAAGGGAGAAAAGTGATAGCGGAAGACCCGGCCAACTTCTTCCTCTTATTTCCGGCATTCCAACGGTCGGGGTTCGTTGGGCCGAGAGTTAAAGTTCGTCTACTCGACGAGGGCTACGCGCCAAAAAGGTAGGATTTTCTTCCACTTGGTTTATTTTTAGCCTCGGGCCATCGTTTGGGTCATTTGAACTGTCGCGCTGCGTTAATGGAAAGGGGACTGGGTTTGTAGTCGTTGAAGGCGGCTGGAGCATTGGCTGAAAAATTTCATTTACGGAGCTAAAAATGCTTCAGAACTCCTGGGCACGCTAGTATTAAGCTTGATTACGCAGGTGGGCTTTGAAATTCCTGGAACTTCGAACTACCATATCTTCGCTTGAACCCGATTCGCACGCTCTTGGACTCTATGAAAATATACTGAGTCGAATTGAGCAGAAAGAAATATTTGAATTTTGCTCTGCATCATTATGGTAGCAAAATTTGATCATAACACCAAGTGTACTAATGCATGGCATGACACGCTTGTTCGATGAAATGTCGACATTATTGTTTATTGACATGTGATGAATTGTATGTAGACATGAAGAACATGGCATGTTGTAGGCTATTTGTGGACATGCTAGTGACGTAATTGAAATAGAGGATAAAGTGCTCATTTGACAGGAAGCACGATTTGTAAGTGATGCTGAGAGAGACAAAGTACATTATACGTGAATGAGTTAATGTACGAAAATTCATAGCATGTTTGATATAATTTGCCTATGATGCACAGGAGGTGCATGTTTGATAAAAATTGTCCATATAGCATTCATCAGAGAAGAATTTATTGCGAATAAATAGGCAAATGCCCATCGCCACTGCATATGCACGACACGCATTGAATGGGTGTGGTGTAGGTTGCCATCACACACCACATCTGGTCGGTGAGAGCTTAGTATGTTGAACGGGGTTCAACGGAGTTCCGTTCATGAATATGAAATAGTGTCATCGCCACACCATCCTGTGGTTGATGAGTGGGTTGTGTACCGTTGAACGGTTCGCCATAGCCCACTATTCCTGTAGCATGAAAACTCGTATCTGTATAAAGAACCATGATAGATACTGGGTGCTTCTCCATTTTTGGTTATATATATGTGTTTAACCCAGTCTGAAAGTGTAGAAGGCATGCAAAGCCATGGTGAGACCCTAAAATCTGGCCACCCGTATGGTGTGGCGGTTTTGTTAATAAAAGATCATTAGAGGTACAACATCCAATGAGTTTTGGCTTACTATAAAACAAAATAATTGTTGGAAATGATCATTTAGTCAGGAACATCAATGATGGTTTATCACACATTGGCCTATGAATTATGTGGAGGGAGTCGGTGAGACTTAGGTATGGTACATATCAGTCAAACTTACTCATGGTATGGGTGGATTCCATGACAGTTTATATTTTTACATGGAATGATTGTAGGTGAGTGTGCGACTATTACAGTATTTGGGCTTTATATTTTGAAAGATCTCATTGGCGGAAGTCACTCCTTTATGGGATAAACATTTGTGCCAAGGCATTATCGGTGGACTGCCATCCGAGCCGTACTGCGGGGAAAATGTATGGGCCTCGATATTATTTTGCAAAATATAATAGAACAAAAGAGTTTTAACATAGACTGAGTAAGAGTGCTGCACAAACTCTTACACCATTATGTGACATAGTCTTGGGTAATATTTTGAGTATGGTTGAAAGGGCCTAGTGGAGTTATTGTTACTTGTAAATGAGTCTACTAATAAAGACACCTATAGTTTAGTATCGAGGATAAGCGAGCACCACAGTATTCTATGTTAACTTATTGTCAACTGGACTTCCTAAATTGGGGCAAGAAGCCAAAGACAAGCCTAGGCTCATAGATAATTTAGGGTGTGAATGGATTTGATACCAATAAAGATAACTTGGTATCAAGAAATAGGCATGTGATTACTAAAAATTGGAAGGGCATGGCTAATGGTTGGCGATGCTACTGGATTTGTATATATAATACAAGGAATTATATGCTACTAGTAGAATGGCATAGTGAGAGAACACTGTAAAGAGAAATATAATCCGAAGTTTGAAAATGAATGAACGAAATAGTTCGTGGATTTGATTGTCTATTAGTAGGCCGCCCAGGTACCGCGAAGTTAGACAAAGGGAAACATGATCCATTCGGATGTTGGCAGACTTATTATCTCGATCATGATGGATGGTGAGGGAGAGGCATGGGGCTTTTGTGGATAATAAAATACCACCGGCCTTTGACCAACAAGCTTCATGGAAGTTATCGGGTGTGGCGCTTCTACACTTGCAATGTGCTGGGTAACCGGGAGCCGTGAGGCCAAGAACTTGATTTATACACACCATCCTCCGGAACCAGTGAGTGGGGACCATGGTTGTTGATCATTGGTCACTGCTGGGAAAAATTATGAGGCGAGAGATACTTTGATGCCAATGAAGCAAGACTAGCGATGACTTAATGAGGGTGAGTCCTAAGCATGGTGGATCAAGCTTAGGAGCCCTAGGACTGGAGGCAATGACAAGGGAAGAGTTTCTTGGGCTCTTCATGGAAAAGTATTTTCCGCATCCGCTTCATTACGGCACGAGAGTTCCCGGAGGAGACAAGGGACGATGACAAGATTTGAGCATGCGGCGAGTTTCACGGAAGTGAGCCCGCTTTATCGGCGATTATGCAAAGTGCAACAAGGCTAAGGTAAATTTCTGATGGTCTGAAATTGTTCGTCCGAGGTAAAATTGTGGGACTTCTCCTGTAAGACCTAGACTCGATGATCAGGACTGCTATGGCCATTGAGAGAGGTGTGGATGTTGCACGGAACATTTAGGATGTGGATGTTGTTAATGTTAAGAGGAGGGAGAGTCAACCTTCTTCTTCAGCTCCCATTGAAAGAATTTAGGATCTCATTTCATATGGTTTCAGTGGACAAGGCCGCAATGTATTATTGCATTTTGAGTGCCAGTCGCTCTGAACCAACCAGGGCCATGACATGTTTCACTACCATCAACGTGAGAAAGATGAAATGCAATATTTTGGAGGACCAAGGTTATGGGACATCGCATTCCTTAATCATCATGGGATGTGTACTGTGACATTGGTTCTCTTTATCTTGGGAGATGGGTCAGGAACGTATCGCCTCTGTAGGCGACAGGACCTACTACTTCACAGACAGCGTATAGCCAAAGCATCGTCGAGGTCTAGTACAGGCTTACAGTCGGACTTCATGACCCAGGCATGCTCCACGGCATACACCCAGTTGATAAGATCAACAAATGATCCAGTGTACTTTTTCAATATATCGAATAAAGTGACAAGGAGTATTGTTTAATCAGCATCTCATTCTTCTATGACAGATCCCAGAGACGGCTAGAGGCGAAACCCTGAAAAGCCACTTAGAGTCTCCCAGAGCCAGGGATACTGGGTCGATAAGGAGGCTGCTGGCAGAGTGATTCAGTGATTTCACTCTCAGAATTCGACCACGATTTATGGACATGTCGAGTTTGATGTCATACTCTTATAGATTGGCTGAAGGCCATTATGTCACAGGATTGTAGAGAGTTGTTCTTCTATGAAGACAATGGTATTCGTGTTATACTGGTGGGATAAGCATGATGTTTTATCAGCCGTGTACAACTCTAGTGGCACTCTGCACTCTGTGTCAGTCGAGCTGTGCCCACTCGAGGATACAAGGTGAGACAGATCGAGCCAATTTTTGGGTTTGTGAGTATGAGAGCGTTTTTCTAGATTAATCATCGATCACTCTCGTATGATTACGAGATCACACGATTGAGTTATACTCCCTGATGATACGCTTCATTTCTATGACTCGCAGAATGGCGCTAATGAGTCAGTAGAACTTAAGGTCCAGAATTACAAGACCTCATTGGGATGTATGGGATTTATTGGATTATACTTCACCTGAGGTCTTGCTGTTTGAAAAGCAAAAAGACAAGATTCTTGTTGCGCGATAGATTATCAAACGGTCGAACGGGTTACTATCAAGAATAAAATTTTTGGTCGATGATTAACTACGAGTAATTAAATAGAGGGCGCGAGTGTATTCAAACATGTATCTCTGCACCGTTACTACCACCAAGGGTTGTATGCGCATATCCCAAGATGCCATGGATGAGGTGGCGGGCATTTCGAGTTCATAGTGATGCCGGATTGATGAATGTCGCAACATTCACGGATTCTGCTATTAGGGCATTTTAACCATTTTGATCAGCAGGGTAGTCTTTGCTAGCATATCTCTGTTTACTCCAAGTTTGAGGAGGGGGATGAGGATCATTTGAGGATTGTTCTCCAGCCCGAGAGAACACTATTGTATGCCAAGTTCTGGGTGAGTATGAGTTTGGTTATCAAGTAAGGCTCTAGGCACGTGATACTCCGCCAGCGATCGGGCCGAATTCAAGAAGGTGAGGTAATTATGAGTCGGAGAGGCCATAGTCTTCAAGATAATGCCAGTTGTCTTGGGATTGGCTGATACAGATTATTCAGACTTCACCCTAGTCACACTCCATGACGAGGTCGCCAGAAGGAGGTCAAGCTCGAGGGAATGACTCAGGAGTAATACATTCTGCACCTGTTATGCTACGGCCCCATTTCGATGAACCCGGATAGGATGTGGAGGCAGAAATGGATGCAAGGACTAGACCGGTGATGTGTTTAGCACTAAGGTCAGCTTTACGGTTCTCATGCCAACAATCACGAGCAAATTACCTTGCTTATTGATATGAAGTTATGTTCATTTTTCCCTTTCAAAATATGGTGTCACTACCGATGGTGAGAAGTCTGAGGTGTTTCAAACCGCAAACTGAAAGACATCTTACCTGGCACCTTAATATGAGGCAACATGGTGATGGAGTATTTGGAGTGACGACTACTTAAGACATCCTAAAGCAAATAGATAGTTGATGAGTCACTAAGTCACTGGGAGTATTGGCTAGTATAGCTTCAGGATGAAAGGGAGGCTGAAGCATAGGACTATGGGGTCGCACTTACAAGGATCAAAGCTCAGGTGTTCGTGGAGTTTAGCGGCTACACTTCCTTACTTTACAGAATGGATCGAGTCCCAAGGGCGGACATGTAGATAGTGGTCTAATTGGTGGACCAGTACGATCGGGTTCAAGGACAGGCTCGCGCCATTAAAACAAATGGTGGTCTTCTGGGATAAAGGTGGATTGTGGTTCCCGTCATGTGATTTCCGAGATGATGATCCTCGTGGTTCCATCGCTTCTCGTTCGTCAGATCCAGTGGTACGCAAGATGCTCATGATCTTCTGCTTTGCCGTGACACCGGGAGTGAATGGAAGCAAGAAGTCGAGATTTATCGATGCAGGTCTCAAGGTCAGGTGTTAGCACGGAGGTCATGGTCAGATCTCACAGAGGTAGCAGAGTGGAAGTGGAGCACGCCACGATGGACGGTGACCACTGATAATTTTATTATCGCGAGGTAAGATGGGATGGTGGATCAGATCACTTACAAAAGCCGACACTCAGCTGATAATGACTACAAGTTAGGAATCACAAAGATATGAAGAGATTGTTCGCCATAGCGATGTCGATCTCATAGCATCGACCGGATCCTAGGCTTACAACCCATTTTCGGGAGACCTTCCAAATGAACCATGGGGACACACTGATGATGGAGTAATCGCTTTATTCTGCATCTGATGGTCAAAACGTGAGAGGACCATCTTAAACGCTAGAGGATTATGCCTCGCAAGTCACTTCTGATCTTATGGGGTAGCCGGGAAGAGATAATACACAAACTACACTCACAACAATAGTTATCGCGAGTATATAGGATGGGCACCCTTTGAAATTATAGAGGCGACAATCTCTACCAAGATGGAGGTGAGAGAGAGATTCGTTATAGGTCCGGATTGGTAAAAGGACACTTTAAAAGGTGGACTGACACGAAGTCAGCTCTTCAAGGCCTCGTAGTCTAAGGTATATTACGCCGACAGGGTGACACCTCAGAATTCCGAGGACTGCGGCTCTTAAAGGTGATGCTAAAGAGGAGTGGCTCGACTTGTGGAAGGGAAGACGCCGCAAGGAGACAACCCTTCAGAGCTACCAAGAGGTAGTACGCTTGCTTATTGGTTGGTATTACCAGCTGAGTTTGATGAGGGTCGTGTGATTCCATTCCATTTCTTCAAAAGTACACCTGTGATTTGACTCCATGTAGTGATCAAAAGGGAGGTTGTCAGAGATGCAAATGACCTTTAAGGAGGGACCCGTGTGTATCATGGATAACCGAGACTGTGTTTTGCAAACGCAAGACCATGAGCTTAATAAAGGTGTTAAGTGGCAGCAATCGAGGAGTGGGAAGAGACAACATGGGAAGCATTGAGATATGGGATATAAAATACTAACTATCCTTTCTTGTTTAAGGACTAAGGTATGTTTTTATTATTCAGCTCCATATGAAAATGACTGTCAGATATGCATAAGGATGAATATGGTATATGTGTGAATTCAGACTAAATTCTTTTAAAGGGGAAGAACGTAAAACCTAGGAAAATATGAACTTTATCGAAAAATAGGCAAAAAAGGGTAAATTGCCTCTACAAGACAAAAAGGAAAGTTTAAATTTTTTGAATCTCGATGATGAAACATACCTTACCATTAGATTCGTCTCACAAATTCATACCAAAACGACTTTGGTCAATTATTATTTAAATTTTTCATGATTATTGGGCAAAAGGGAACCCAATTGTAGGACATGGCATGGTGGCATGCCATGATGACATGGCCTCGACATGCATGCATGCCATGTGGATATGTCCAGCCTTTAAAAAGGGGATCGATGGAGGAAAAGAGAGGGAGAAAGAGAAGAAATTGAGAGAAAAAGAGGGAGAGGAAGGAAGATCTCGACAAATTTTCTTTCCTTTGATTTCTGGGCTGCTTGAAGGGTCGGAGTTCGTCCACCGAGAGTTAAAGTCCGGACGACTAACGAGAGCGATGCTCTCGTATGAGATTCTTCCTCACTTATTATTTCACTTCAGCTATTTTGAACTATTAAAAGCTGTATAAAGAATGGTAGGATCGGTTGAAACGAATTTTAAGGGGCCCAGAGCTAATTTGGGTTGAAAAATATAATTTACTGAGCCATAAGACCTGCAACTCTCGAAAGCACGCTTATTGTCAGATTGGTGCAATAGTGTCTCTTCGTGTAATCGAATTGGACTAATTATGTCTTTCTCGCACGAACCCACCCGCGTAATTTTTAGACTCTTTGAAAAGTCCTTTTTTTGAGTCTAGAATATAGTCATATTCCAAGGATCGCATTTAAAAGTCAAATAGTTGTCGAAATTTTGATCATAACACTATGTGTACTTAATTGCATGGCATGACATGCCTGTTGATGAAATGTTTGATATGGACATTAATGGTATTGAAGGTGAGAATTGAGAGAGGCGCTAATACATGACATGCTTGTAGGCTATTTTATGGACATGTTATGTCGATTTAATCCCAGAGATAGGTGCCTGGACTAAGTAATGATGTACAAGATGTTGATATATGCTTAGTGATATATCGGTATGAAGGAGTGAAGAATAAAATTATATGGCTGCCTAGAATTGCCAGAAGATACGTATATGAGGTTTATAAAACGGTCTATATAAAGATTCATCATACATGTGACATGGTACAAATAGGCAATGACTATTACCATTGCATATGCACGGGGACATCGATTAATGGGGCCAGAAGTGCATAAGGCTACTACACACCATCCTTCAGGGTTGACTAGGGCTTGACACGCTGAACGGTTCATGAGCTCATTGCTCGGGCAGAATATGAAAATAGTGGTCATCACACACCATCCTTCAGTGGCCGATGAGCCGGCTATGTTCCATCAACGGTTCAATCGTCTCCTGGGAGCATGAAAATTTGTGTCGGGCAAGAAGCAGCGTGATAGATACTTACCACACCCAACCTCCCGCCTAAAGGAGCGAAGGGGGCAGGAAACTATATCGGACCCTCTTTATTTGCTTTTTCGCATAATGCAAAGCCTAAGTTTTATAACTTAATCACAATATCATGGCACAAAGATACAAAATAAAACTACTAACTGAGGGTGTTTACGTTGTACTACTTACAATTCAGTCCCATTTGCGGTGTAAGTGTTTAGCACAAAAACCCATTTACTACTTTCACATAATCGAAAGAAAACCTACCGGTGATGAACTTCTACCAGTTTGTCGGCCCAAGAAGAGGTGAAGATTGCGGACGTCCCTCCCTCCGCACTCACACGGATTAAACCTGCTGCTTCTAACGCTAGTGGGAAACAGGTGATCATAATGCATACACATGCCTACTACCTATTATTGTAAGGTTATAGCGTGAGGTCGTATATACAAAGGGGCGTATATCACTTTATGAATTCATATAACAAACTTATACACATACTTGTACTTATGCAAGAACGAGGCTCGCTCAAAATCTCCTCGTAGGAGCTTGTAAAGCGAGAAGCCTTGCACGAAGTCTGTAGGTACTGGCTGCAGTTTATACTTGTACAAAGGTACCCGAGGTGCCATCTCAGCTGAATCGATACATTCTTTTTACTCTTATTAGTTATTCAGACTCTTATCATGTAACTATTTGACTACCTACACTAGTAATAAGAAATGAGTAAGACACAACACAATAGTACCGCAGTACTGGGAGAAAATTGGTAGCAGACACAGCAGAGGCCTGAGCATTGAGAGAGGTTGCAATGAATGCAGAGCAAGGTAAGATTTAAATAAAATCGGCACGATCGAGTGTTGTTACACTAATCGAGATTACCAAATACTATAATGGTCAACAGCTGCAATGCAGGTGTGTCGTGGTCATTCAACATCCAACAATATCCCACGATTTCAACTGCTCATCCTCACAGCAAGAACGAGCTCAACCGCGATTACAGATCTCATCGTCCAGATTAAGTCCTCATGAACGGAAAAATAAAAGAAAAAACATGTGCTTTATGGCGGCCTCGGCGGTAAATTCAGGCTGACAGTTTCTTTGGCCACGCCGCTAGGACATGCCACCGCGTGACTTACGTCGTCAGATCCACGCAATGGCGTGCAGGGAATCTCTAAATTACCCAAATTTGCTGATTTCATCCATTTTTCCAAAAATCCAACCCAAAACTGCAAAGAAAACTCAGATACCTCCCAGAAAAACATCTCCTAAGTGTGCCCCAACTCCAACCAAAACCGAAACATAGAGATTAATTAGGTTTCAAACCAAACCCAATACTTGTAAGCTAGGTTAACTTCCAACACCAATGTGTATCCATACATCATAAACCAATAATCCATACTCAAAGTGGGAGGGTTCCTTACTTATCTTTTATACAAACTGTGGTTTTACCAACCCAATCCTTTGAAGTTAAACTTGTGGGTTAGAATGAATTCTAATCAAACCCTAGAAACAAAAGCAAATGAAGATTCACATACAAAAGTCCAAAAACTAAATCGTATAGACGAGGTAAACCAAGAATCATACTTCTAAGGGATTCTCATCATCTTAGTACAAACTAGGGTTTACCAACCCAATTAACAACCCAAGAAGAGGAATTTCCTAACTAAACCCTAGAAATGAAACAAACTAATATCCATACAAAAGTCCAAAAATCCATACAAATCCATACCTTTGGTTTTTTCTTTTCTTTTTTTCTTTTCTTTTCTTCTTTTCCCCTCCTCCTCTCTAATGCTTTTGCTCCAAAATCTTTAAAATGAGAGACCCTAATCATCTTAACCCAATTTGGTCAAATTTTCATTTGTTTAGATTTTCATTCAAACTCCCTTCCTTATTTGCACTACAACTTATGCTGGCTTATAATAGCATATCATCTTCTATATTATGACTTTTGTGTCCTGTTTTTGATTACCGGTAATTACCCTTACTTATTTCCTGTTTTTAGTTTTCACGCTTGAATTCTAAATTACGAAATTAAATTTATTCCAAAATACCATAAACACGCTGAAACATTTAGGCATATTTGGGATGTTATACCCTTCCCTCCACTCTTTAAAATAAATTCGCCTCAAATTACTTTGAACTCCAAGAGTCAGGGTATTTATCCCTTGGCTGAGGATTTTGGTCTCTATGCCTTCTTCCATACCTTGATGTCACAAAGTATAGCACCTTCATCACAGACTCGCTTTGTTCCGAGAATTGCCTTATTTAATGATCTAGAACAGCTTCACTCTCTACCGAAAGAATTTTCTGTACTTGTATATCTGAATTGGTAATATGTGTGATGTGTCATAATGGTACCTCCAAAGCATAGACACATGAATATCATGTAATTTAATAACCCAGAGGGAGTGCCTAATTTATTCACATCGGCTAACGAACTTTTTTTTAAATTCCTTGAGGTCATAATCTACCAGTTTTTCTCTATTTTAAAAAGTGCAGAGATTTTTTCTTTTCCACGAGATACTTTTAAAAACACTGTCTCCGACTTCATACTCTATATCCTTTCTCTTCAAATTAGCATAAGACCTTTGTCAGCCATCGTAACTTTTAACCTCTCACGAATAATCGAACTTTTTCCAGGTTTTTACTAAATCAAAGACCTAATAATCTATGTTTGTCCAAACATTCAACATGTAGAGTTCATATCTTCCGTAGTCAAGGCGGGGGTCACAACTAATATTTGGCTGAATAATTATCGCAGAATTTAATAGAGTGGAATATACCCATCCCAACTTCCCGGAAATCTAATACATAGCCCTAAGCATTACCTCTCCAATACCAATCACTCTTGGACTGCCCATCTGTTTGTGGATGGAAAGTGGTGCCAAAATCTCGCCCTGCACTGGAGCCATCATAATTCCTCTTCCAAACTTTATAAAAAACTAGATCATAGTTTATATTACTCGATAAGAATCCATGTGGTTATGAGTACTTTACCCACATAAAGTTCTTTGATTACTATGGAGTAGCTCAAGTCAGACCTGAGGGTATAAATCACAATCTCATTCACAATTACCCAAACCCGCATAATGTTTCCTTTCGGTGAGCAGAAAATAGATTTAAAATCCATAGTAATGTTATCCTACCTATCGTAGTGAAGGGGATTCAATAAAACTCCGGAGGAAAATTGGGTTTAACTTACTACACACATCAAACACTATATGACGGAAGGTCTTTTCATCCTCGCCACAGAGTACTTATTTATTCCTGTATGACGGCGCATTTGTGGTACGGTGAAAACAAAGATTGCGGGCTTTCATATAATATCTCTTTCTCAAATCCATACATTCGTACACATAATTCTAATCTTAAAATTAAACCTCCACTGAATGGCGACATAACTGGCCTTGTCTCCACATCAATTAACTTATAATATTTGTGTAACTTGGCATCATCTTCTAAGCATTTACTATCATTTGCTTCAATTCTGCATAACTCTCAATTAAGCTTTAACAAGGTCATCAAGCAGCTGAATCATAACCTTCGTAGTCAGTATAATGATGCCATTTAAGGCATCCACAGCATTTGCTTCTTCTCCCCGTGGTAGTCGATTATGCAAATATAATCCTTAAAAATTTAACCACGTTTTGCCTCAAGTTCAAATCTGCTGAAGCAAGAGATTTCATTTTATGATCACAAAATTTACATTTTTTCTCCATATAAATAGTGTTGCTAAATTTCAAAGCTAACACTACATCCTAACCCAAATCGTGAGTGGATAGTTTTTCTGCGGCTCTGTCCGGGCTTCGGAAGCATGGGCCACCACTCTTCACTCCTGCATCAACATGTGCATCCCAAACTCATCCTCTAAGCACTGCATAGTATACTCCCTAATTGGCGGTGGCTAAATCAACACTAGTGCTTCAACTTATTGTTTTTAACCTTTCAAAGCCGGATCGCACTTATCATCCCATTCTCAAACTTACTCCTTTCCTTGGTAATTTGGGGTAGATGCTATAACCAAAGTAACTGGTAAATCTTCTTCGATAATAACTCAAGTAAGCCTAAGAAACTTCACCATTATTACTTCCTCAAGAGGTTTCCAATTCATGACTACTTCAATTTTCACTGGTCCACCTGAAGTACTCTTTCTATTGTGATACAATACGACTAGGAATGACACTTCCCAAGCCAAAATCGCGATTTACTTAATCCTAAATAATCGATTCTCTCTCAAATTTTTGCAAATACTATCCTCAAATGGTGTCTATGTCTTATGCATCTTTAGACACACCAAGATGTCAATAATAAATACCTATAATAAATTGATCCAAATAGGGTGGAAACCTTATCTATATCAAGTCCATAAATGCAGCCGAGACCGGTAAACCTAAATGGTATTATTAAAAACTCATAATGGCTATAAAGAGCTCTAAGTTTGCTGAGCCATCAACCTCTTTTACCTGGAGTTGATAATATCCCGATCACAAGTCTATCTTCAAAAAGACACTTGCTCCTTTCAACTGATCAAATAAATCCTCTACTCTTGGCAATGGATACTTATTCTTAACTATCACTTTGTTTATTTGCTGAAATAATGCAATATCCTGTAAGAGCCATCTTTCTTCTTAACAAATAAAACTGTCACCCAAGGTGAGATAATGGCTTACAAACCCTTATCCAATAGCTCCTGAAGGAGTCTCTCAACACTTTGGGCTCATTCTGATTTCAGCATTATAGGTGCCCTCTAAATGTGAGTCGCCTCGTACTACCTAATAGAGAGATCCACTTCTCTTCAGGCACCTGCAACTCTTCAAAGAGACTTGGGAAACCCCCAATCAAGGTGAATATTTTCAAATTCACTTGCTCTTTGAGTCAAGAATCAAAGCTGCAAGGCTTCACGAAACTTTTTCTTAGAAAACGCCCGCTTCCATAGCTGAAATAACTTTGCATTGACAAGATCGATAATCATAATCGATACTCCGATAGGTCTCGAACATTTGCTGTGATCATTTTCTTATCATGAATTAGTCTGCGGTCTGGATGTTCGATAACCAACTAGTCTTAAACAATACACAAACAAGGATGATCCTGATGGACCATGTAAAACATATTACTGCGAGACCGAATCTACGATTTCAAACGCCTAAACCTGCGCTCGACATTCATCTTTGTCACACTCTAACCCCGCTTGCGCTGGATGCATGCGTGAAACTATACTAGGACCTCTTACTTGCCTTTTTCAAACATCGTCGGCCTAAGTCTTATAACTAAATCAAAATATCATATACAGATATACAAATAAACACAAATCGAGCGGTTATGGTCACAGAGTAGAATCTAAGTCCCATTTATATATACATATACAAAAACTGTGATATTTGAGATTTACATAATCGAGCGTAAAAACCTACTGTGATGAACTCATGAAGCTGGCAAATGAAGGATGCGGGTGGCTGTGTGGACGTCTCCTGGTACTACACTGATGAATTAAGGAAGTGAGCGTTAGGGGAAGCAGAGAGACTAGCATGTGAGGCACATTACGCCCACACTTATTTATGTGCTGAGAGGCAAGAATGTGATATACAAGGGTTATATCGAATTTTTATGAATCATATAACAAACTTACAGTAGAATAGAATGAGAGGTACTTATACTTGTCTCAGATCTCCTAGAGTTGGCTAAAGTTTATAATTGTACGAGGTGCCCGTAGATACCAAAGCTGAGATTTGAAAATGTGAGGCAAACTTTAGAGGTGCCATTAAGAGCTTAACTGATAAGATGATTTTACTCTTATCTAAGTATTCGTACTTTATCAGAACTGCTTTGACACCAGACCAAGAATAAAAATGAGCATGAGACACATAATGGCACCCGGGCAGTACGGTACAAAGACTAAGGTGTCAGAAGACAAAGTAGAGTGTCGGGTTAATCGACAAAAGGAAGAGGCTTTGCAGACTAATTAGAGAGTACCAAGGAATAAAGCCATACGGTCAAAGAGTGCCATCTCAATTAATCGAGTATTGAAGTAGCTATGATTCTGCACCACTGGAAGAAGATGGCTGGGTGGCTGAAAGATCCAAATGAAGGGCCTTACAATGAGGTGGGGTTTAGAACTCACTATCTTATCATAGGGGGTAAGGAGTTTGCCAACTTCATATATTTATAGTGGGTCTACATTAACCAATGTACAAGTCCTGAGAACAAAAAACAAAGCAAAACAAAAAACACAAAATTTCCATGTCAGAATAGCAGGCGCCACGCCACGGCATAGCAATACCACGCCACGGCGTAGAACCTTCACCGCACACTTGAGGCTGGTCTCGCCCTCCCGCCGCCGTATGCGGATATGCCACGCCGCGTGGACTTATTTACGGTCGCGCCGATTCACGCGTAGACCCCGAATTACCCAAATTTGCTATTTCGGCCTGGCGCCGTAAATCGAATCGAAATCAGAAAACTCAGAGATGCGTAAAAACATTTCTGGCGTGCCTCAACCCACCAAAACCAAACATAGATTAATTTTGAAGTTTTTCAAACCCAAACTCCAATATTTGTAAGTTAGGTTAACTTCCTAACACCAATAGGTATCCATATATGTAAACGGAATCCATACTCAAGGAGGATTCCTTACTCATCTTATACAAACTAGGGTTTACCAGCCCCTGACTTTCAACAAATCTAGGGTTATAGTGAATTCTTAACTAAGCTCTAGAAATGAAACAAACTAATATCCATACAAAAGTCAATCGTACAAATCCCATACATCATAAACAAAATTCATACTCGAGTGATTCATATCCATCTTATACAAACTGGTTTTACTGACTCAACTTTCAACAAATCTAGGGTTATGATGATTCTAACTAAACCCTAAGTAAAAACAAACTAATATCCATACAAAGTAAAAAATCCATACAAATCCATCTTATTTCTTGCTATGCCTGTCTTCTTCTTCTTCTTCTTCTCTCTCATCTACGTTTTTTGCTCTCGAAATTAAAATAGAGACCACTGGTGGTCTTATCCCAATTTGGTCAAAATTTCATTTTATTACACTTTGGTCCTCAAACTCCCTTCTATTTGCACCACAACTTATGTTATTTCTATAATAACATATCATCTTCTTATATTATGACTTTTGTGTCCCGTTTTGACAAGTTACAAATTTACCCTTGCTTATTTCCGGGTTTCTCAGTTTTCGCGTTTTGAATTTAAATTACGAAAAATTCAAATTATACATACAAAATACCCTTAACACATTGAAACGACTAGGGTATATTTCGAGGTGTTACAAATACCCCATCAGGTGAAAGCCCTGGTATTTTGGTTATAAATATGTGTCTAATGGTGAAAGTCTGTTGATTAATTGCCCACGATGGTGGTATGAATCAACAAAATTTATATCTAAATCCCTGCTGTAGTAGCAAAAACTCTTTGGTATAGTAACTCAGGAATTAGAACACGGGATGGGTTTCTAGCCACATTATAAACGATTTGCAGTGAAGTCAAAAATGGTGAATTTAGTTTTGGATTTCAGGATTTGGTAAAACCAGGGGATTTTGGTGGTGAGCAGATTGAAATTAAAATGAAGAAAAATAAGAAAAGAACTCCTTGAAGTGTCGAGCCACTGGTTTAGGGTTTTAAGGCAACCAACATGTCCTTGGGTCTTTTTCCTCGCATTGGGGAGGATGACATATAGTCATTTCCCGAACCGGATCTTCATTTAGCTTTAAAACCTAAACCCTAAAATTGAAACATAGCATTTAATTGGGCATAAATGTCCCTAACGGTGAGAAGATATCTCAAAAACTTACCCTACAGTAACTAACCAAGGAACAACTAAGCGGATAACGGTGGATGCAATGATAAGCATCCGCGCTGTAACCAAAAACTTTCAAATACCGTTAGTGAGGCGTGCTTAAGAGATTTAAACTTTAGATTGAGAGAAATAGAAACGCCATCTCATATCGTGCATGAAAAATAGTAGAACTTTGCGACACACCAGAAAGCTAGTGCAGGTGGCGCTACTCTTGAGGAGGAAGAGGTGCGCTCGTAAAAATCGACCATCCTCACGAGTTGTCGTCCCTCAGAAAGGGTGTTTGGTGGCAGAAAGGGAGAAAAGGAAAGAAAATGGGAGAAAGAGAGCGGCGAAACTCTGGCCCGAGTCTCTCTATTCTTAGAAGTGATTGATCGATTACGAGGAGGCTTGGCGGGAAGCTTATATACGCTCGAGCCCCGAGGAAGTTACAAAAACCAAAGCCAGCTCTTGCAAGGGATAAAATGGGAAGAAAACCAAAAAGGGATCAAAACGTCAAAAAGCGAGAGCGGCATAAATGGTGCCTGGAGCCAGCAGATAAGGTAGGCGGGGCGGGAGCAATTTCGCGGGGTTGGCCAAGAATTTGTTGTGCTTCATTTTCTTACATTTTCACGCTCTTTCCTCTTGGTCTCTTATCTACGATGTTGAGTTTGACTCAAATTCTTCATGCTTGGGTCGACTCAACAATTTTGGCACGATTAGCTCGCAAAAACTACAAAATTGCCACAAAATGCGATCAGTAGAATAGTAGGGACCTTAATGTGCAAATCGGGTTAATTACGCTGATTAGTACATAAAAAGTGCTCAAAACACGAAATAAACGAGGGTTGAAATAGTACTTTTGAGTACTAATCACTGTGAGATGTAGGAAGGCGTCTAAGCTGCGGTGGAGAAGTACACGAAAGTCGACTTTTCTGAAAGGCAGCATGTTTTGTTAATAAAATTATCAATTAAGTCTGATGTCGAATTTAGGTTTCTTTGCTCACAAAAAAAATTTTGTTTTGGAAAATGATCATTGAATAAGAACATCAATGATGGGTTTATCACACATTGTCATATGCATTGTGTGGAGGGAGTTGGTGAGGACTCGGGACATGGTAAATGATTGAGTCACATCTTATTTCATGACATGTAGGATTCCATGGTAGAAATTACATTTTACATAGAATGATTGTGAGGAAAAAAAAAAAAGAAAGTGTGGGGCGAATTCTGTATCTTGACTTAGGTGGGGAGTAGCATAGCCCAGGAGTTATCTCTGCGGGGCGTGGCTCGCCTTATGGGAAAAACATTTGGAGTCGCAAACCAGACAGCGTGTGAATGATGCTCATCCGGCGTAATTATGAAGAAGGTCGACATGTGGTCTTGATATTCATTTTGTAAAATATATTATAACAAAATAGTTTTAATATATGATTTTGTATAAGAGTGTTGTAATAAACGCTTAAGGATTATTGTGACATAGTCTTGGGTAATATTTTTAGTATGGTTGAGGAACCGGTGGAGCCTCACTTCGTAAATGATGCCCAGTGAATGAGACGTGATAGAGTGATGTCGAGATATCGCGTCTGTGGTGTCAGCGGGTTGACCAGAGTTGGTCGGCTGGCGCGGGGTTTGGGGCGTCCTTGTCTGCATAAATCGCAAAAATATATATCAAATATATTTGGGATATTCAAATAATGGATAAGGACTACTAGTACCATAATACCCAATATTCTGCAATTTATTTATTTAAATAAAGAATAAATGCATAAATACCAAAATATAATACACAAATTCAAGGAAAAGAAGAGGCCAAAATGAGAATAGAATGTGAAAAGGAGTAAAATACAAAAGTGGGAAAGAGATTTTGCAACGAGAATGGTGGTTTGTTTGTCCTTTTCCCATTAAGCCATATGATTGCTTCGATAGGGATGACTTATATCACAATTGTGAGATCTCTTATGTCTCCCCACATTTGAACATTTTTTAGGCTGGCTTTCTATGAGCCCAAAACTAGAAGTAGGCTGTGGGTCGAAGATGAAAGGAACATCACAGCTGTAAATATAAATCGGACTTTTAATTGCATAAAATTTTAACCTCTTATTAGAAGAATAGACTAATCGATTAATCAATACAAAGGGATTGTACATAGTAAAATCTCATTCAATTTAATAACCCAAGTACAAAATTAAGATTTGATTAATATAAAATTGATGATATATTATAATTAAATATATGTTAATGTTATATACTATCATTCACTCCAAATTTAGTAATATATCATAATGAAAATATAAAAATAATGTTTAAAAATGAAAATGGCATGTTGTGGCAAAATGACCATAAGTGACTATCAAATTTTGTTTCAAATTTCTATAACAGTTTTTAGAAAAAAAATAATAATAAAATATTTCATCACCTAAACATATGCCTTGAGAACCGAAAAAGAAAAAACAATCATCCCGAAATATCAACTTTGTCACAAAATATTTGAATAACTTACTTTTGTGAATGTCATCATCTCAATGCTTTTGGTGACAAAAGAAACTACATTTTCATCACTAAATTTCTATAACATTTTTTAGTAATAAAAATTAAATGAGATATTTGCCAAAATTATTTTGCAACAAAAAAATAACCTTGAAATGTATTTTCGTCCCAAAATGTTTTATGAATAACTTATTTTTGAAAATGTTTTTATATCAATATATTTAACAATAAAAATATACATTTTCGTCTCTAATACTATAAACTTAATATATACAAAGACAAATTTTAAATTTAGTTACTAATTGATAGATTTGGAGACACTTTTTCCCCATCCTAAAATATTGTCGGTAATGCTTTTATTTCTTGTAATGACTAAAAGTTAGAAGATTAAGGGCATGTTTGATTCTCGAAATATATTAGGAAAAATGTAGGGAAAGAAAAACAGAAAAAAAAAAGTATAAAGAAAGAATAAAAGATAAAAAAATGAGTTAAATCCTACATATCGTTTTTATTTGCTATTTGAAACTCATTTTGTTTATTTTGACTCATCAAGATAAAAATTAAATAATTTAAGAACATATGAATTTATGAATAATTTTATTATATTTCATTTTCTTTAAGATTCTTTGCTAGAGAACTAAATATAAGAAAATCATTTTTCTCAATTTTTTCTTTTCTTAATATTTTCCAAGAAAAAAAAGACAACCTAACGAATATCAAATAACACCCTAGCCACTTGCTTTACTGTAATCAAATGGAAGTGTAACCTCAAATCCATTTTCAAGAACACTGCATTTCATTTTCTAATGTCAATTTTAAGCCAAACCACAACCAAGAGGTATAACAAAAGGGTAGTTTGTGATGGGATAAACACAAACAATGCACAACCACAATTTTATCCCCTCTTGTGAGAACCTAATAGGAACCAATCAAATGGGCAACGACAATTTACCCAAATCAACAAGTATATGAACACCAATAGTTTTAGCGTGGAAAACCTTCTCAATGTGAGAAGTAAAAACCACGAGACCCTTAGGTCACTTAACACCTCCACTAATATAATTAATGGATTACACAATCCTCTTTAGATAAAACTAGAGGCATACATCAATCATATCTCTAGACAATTAATTTTGGCAAATGCAACAAACCTTCATAAAACAAATGGCGAGATCTCACCAATCGGAATCATTATTCCTAGACATAAAAACGCTATTGTTCCGAACTCCAATCCCAATCTCTACCGTTCAGAATGAAGATCAATGAGTTAAGAACGTGCTCACCCAAAACAACTCAATCAGACCACGGAATGACCTCAATCGGAGTTGATGATAAAAAACTGTTTTGGTGGAAAAAAACTCACCAAAATAGAGGTTGTTCTCTGACTGAAGGACTACCGTTCGGAACTCTAAATCCGATCAACATCTCCTCCAAATTTTAGGTCAATCGGACCACAGATGAAGCAAGATTGGACCTTTGATGAAATTTAGGCAGTGAAGAGAAAAACACAGATTTTCTCTCTTCTTCTCTTTCTCTCTCAAAATCTGGTGGCTCTCTTCCCTTCTCCCATTCTCTTGGTGGCTGCACTCTACAAAAAAAATAAAGGTTTTCTTCTTCCCTTTTATATAATGGCCTAAGAAGCCTTAAACTTTAGGCTCTTAAGTTAGGCCTTCCACATGAGGAAAAGCCCAACAAATCTCCCCCTTTTTGATTATGTGGAGGGACTTACCATCCCGACGATCGAGCAAAGCGAGCTCAGAGCTTCTCCCTTAGCGGTGACCGTTAACATATTGGTAGTGTGGTCGATATGTATTTTAATTTCAAGCAGGTTGTCATTGAGGGCATGCAATCCATGATACCTTATCAATGTGCTTTGATCTTGCATGAAAGTGGGAATTCTTCTCCCAAGGTGAATGGCGCTTTGGTTATCATAATATATCACACAAGTGTTCTTTGTAATAGGGTTCAGCCATGAAGCGCTTCGGCCCATGACATAGCTCTTTATCTTGTTGTTGCAATGCACTCTGCCTTTGTTATAGAAAGTGCAACACATTTCTGTAGTCTTGATTGCGAGAACCTGACACACCAGTGAGAATCTCATCGAATAATGGCACAGTAGACTTTTCTATTGTCCACATCCCTTGCCATGTTTGAATCAATGTAGTGACAAGTCTTTTGGTTTCCCACTTCCCGAGTGAGTTTCAAATTGGAAGTACCTCGCAAATATCTCATAATCCACTTGACTGTCTCCCAATGTTGTCTTCTTGGATTAGATAGAAAACGAATAACAACACTAACTGCATAAGTTATGTCTAGTCTAGTACATACCATGACATACATCAAACTTCCTACTGCTGAGGCATACGAAACTTTGCTCATGTCTTCCTTCTCCTTATCTGTAGAAGGGTTGTGTCTACTACTTAGCTTAAAGTGATTAGCTAGAGGAGAACTAACTACCTTATCTTGGCTCATGTTAAATCTTTCTAGCACCTTTTCAATATATTGCTCATGTGACCATCTGGCTTCTTCAGTGCTCTATCGCTTAATTCTAATGCGAGAATTTTCTTTCTTTGGCTGAATCCTTCATGGCAAAAGATTTTCTTAACTGCTTCTTCACTATAAATTCTTGAAAGATTTCTACCAATAATCAAGATATCATCAACATGGAGCAACAATATACAAAATCATCATCAAAGAATTTAGGCACAAATACACAATGGTTAGAAGTAATTTTTCGGTAGCCTTGCTCCCCCATAACTGACTAAAACTTCTTATACCACTACCTCAGTGCCTGTTTCAAGCCATAAAGACTTTTCTTCAGCTTACGCACATAACCCTCTTTTCCTTTTACTATGAAACCCTATGGTTATTCCATATAAATTTCTTTGTCTAAATCACCATGGAGAAATGCAGTCTTAACATCCATTTGCTCAATCTCCAAATCAAGACTTACTGCCAAGCCCAAAACTACACAAATAGACGACATCTTAACAACAGCAAAAAAATATCATCAAAGTCAATACCTTTCTTTTGACTAAACCCTTTGACAACCAATCTAGCTTTGTAACATGGCTATGAAGTGTGTTTTTCTTGTTTTACTCTATAAACCTACCTGTTCTTCAAAGCTCTTTTTCCCTTTCGCAACTTGACAAATTCAAAAGAATGATTCTCATGCAATGACTTCATCTTATTTTCATTTTCCATGGCTTCCTCATAACTTTCAAGTTCTCCCCCGTCAGCTAGTAATACATAATTACCAACAGAATACCGTGTGGAAGGATGTCGGTCTCACAGTAAACCTCCGAGTGGAATACATTAAGACATACGCTCGCGGTGATCTGAACATCATCATTCATCTCGACCTGTGTGGGAGTTTCAACATCACCCATGTCATGTTGGTCATTATGTGCTTCATCTGTAACCTGTGTAAGAAGATATGTCAAAGGAATTGGATCCAAGTCAATCAGATCATCACTATACTAAGACTATGTTGCATCGGTCTTCTCAATGTCCTGTATGGTATGATCTTCCATAAACACAATTTTATCTGACCGTCTGAGTTTTACGCACGAATCATAAAACTTGTAACCAAGCTCATCTTGACCATAGCCAATAAATACACAAGGTCTTGTCTTAGCATTAAGCTAGACCTCTCATCTTTGGGAATATACACAAAAGCCTTACATCCAAAGGCACGCAAGTGATCATACGAGATTTCATTATCTAACCAAATTCTAAAGGAACACATGGTGTAAAATTGAGAACATGTAAAACAGTATTCAAAGCCTCACCCCAAAAGGATCTTGGAAATTGTGACTGAGAAAGTAAACATATTACCCTTTCTACCAGTGTCATGTTCATTCTCTCAGCCAACCCATTCAATTGAGGAGTCTTGGGAGGTGTCTTTTGATGTCAAATACCATGTTGTCTACAATACTCATCAAAAGGACTAGAATACTCACCCCCATTATCAGTCCGAATGAATTTCAATTTTTCACCAAATTGTCTCTCAATAGGAGCATGAAATTGTTTAAACACATCTAACACTTGGTCTTTTGTTTACAAGGTATAAACCCAAATCTTTCTTGAATGATCATCTATAAAAGTCACAAAATATAGAGATCCACCAAGTGTTTTTGTTTTCATATGACCACACACATCATAATACACTAAATCAAGCATACCTGGCTTCCTTGTATGGTGATGTGTCTTAAATGTAACTCTGTATGCTTTCCTACTAAACAATGAGCACACCTCTTCAAAGATCTCTTCTTCATACCAGAAAGAAGATTCTTCTTAGCCAAAATCATCAAACCCTTCTCACTTATGTGATCGAGTCTGTTGTGCTAGAGCTCAACTGTGCTATCATCATCCACTGCATTGATACTGGAATCAATTACCCTTGCCTGCATTAAATACAACAAGGAACACTTCTTTCCTTTTGCTACCACCATAGAACCTCTAGTGAGCTTCCACTGACTATCATGAAAGGTGATGCAGAACCCTTCATCATCAAGCTTCCCTATGCAGATTAAATTCATGTGAATATCTGGAATGTGTTTAACATTCTTCAAAAACAACACAGTACCATTGCTAGTGTAAACCTTGGGTAAATTTGAACTTTAAGACGATGAAACGAACCTCATCATTAGGCTCATCTCGTGAAGTCTAATTTCCTGGGCAAATTTCGTCAAATTCCAAGTAGGTGGATTTTCGTGCTTTTCAAGGCAACAGGTAACGAGTGACCCCCAGAAATAGAATTTTTAAGAAAATTCCATAAGTTGGAAAATAACTTGATGAGTTCATATAAAAAAAAATTGTTTGAATTTAAATAGGTACGAAATAAAGCATTTAGGGGCAAAAAATGACCCAAATGAGTGGGTGACATATGGCATGACACATGTCATGTGACACATGGCATGATAAGAGCCATGTGTCAAGTCTATGCAAAGAGAGGTTTGGTGGATAGAGATGAGTGGGAGAGGAGTCGGTGGAGGAAAAAAATATGGGTGGAGGAAATATCTTGTTGAGTGGAAGGGATAAGAGTGAGTGGAGGTTAAGTAGAAAGGAGAAATCTCCTGCGGGTCTTGGTGGTAGAGAGAAACAAAGAGAAGAAAGAAAAGAAAGAGAGAAACAAAGAGAAGAAAGAAAAAGAGAAAGAGGGAGAGGAAGGAAAAAATCGATTATTCTTCCTCTGATCTCCGGCTCTCCAACGGTCGGAACTCGTCGAACCAAGAAGTAAAGTTCGTCTACTCGACAAGGGCTACGCTCCAAGAGGTAGGGATTATTCCTACTTGCTTTATTTCTACCCTAAGGGTTGTTTGGTTGTGTTTTGGGATTGTTGGGAATGCTACCCTGTTTTGACCCTACACATTGTCTCGATTTTGGGCCTGGTTTTTGGTTCGAAAATTGAGGGATTTTCGACTCATGTTCTTCATAGAAATTGTAGCTGCATTTGTGAACTTGATGTTAGGCTTTTTAATCACCTAAATTGGACCTCTGTAGCTCAAGTTATGGTCCATTTTCAGGGACTACCACAACTTAGGTTGTTTAACAGTTTGTGTCCAGATTTTGGGCCTGGTTTTTGGTTGGGAAACGGAGGGAGTTTGGACTCGTGTTCTTCATAGAAGTTGTAGCTGCATATGTGAACTTAACGTTAGGCTTTTGAATCACCTAAATTGGACCTCTACAGTTCAAGTTATGGTCCCTTTCCGCCCCGGCCCCGCCATAACTGGTGTTTAACGGTTGTAGGACATAATTATAGCATGGTTTGTGGTTTTTATTGGGGCTATTTATAGCATATATTAGGCCCCTTCTGTGGTGGTTTTCATGACTGGTGTTGGGGTTGTTTAGGGAATTTGTTTGGGACGATTTGGGCTTCAGATAAATTGTCCTACGACTTGTGTATGGCTAGTTTATGGCCGGTTATGGCTGGTGGTGTGGTCTATTCCAACTTGTTTATGGCTTGCCTTGAGGCCATGGTGTAGACTATTTTTTGGGCATGTCTATGCCACAGTTGGTCTTGTGGATCAAGGTTGTCATTGCTTGAGTTTTGGATTACATGCTTGGGGGTGATTGAATGTTAATATATATGTGTTTGAATATATTGACATTGAGATGATTGTTGGTTTGGAAATTATATGCTCATAGCGCAATTGTCTATAATACATGGTGAATTGTATGGTTTGAATTGTCCATGTAGCATTTATTATACATGTGACATGATATAACATGCAATGATACATTATGCATATGCATGGGGATATTGCATTGAATGGTGTGAGTGCATAATTATGATCAATCACCATACTTTGTGATTAATGGGTAGGCTCGGTACAATTGGACGATGTCCAACAGAGTCTCTCGGTTGCATAACATGAAAAAACGTATGGTGGGTAATAGTAAGAAGGGTTAGACATCCCCTCGGGTGAAAGGCTCGAACTGGTTGATACACTTCAACGGTAAAAGTCCAAAAAGTGTAGGAAGGCATGCAGAGTCCTACGGTGAGACCCCGGAAATCCGCTACCCACAAAACACACAGTTTTGATTATAAAAAGATCATTTGAAATGATGATATCTATAAAAGTTTTGGTTTATAAACAAACGACTTTTATTTCAAAGTGTTCATTGGATGTGATTCATCAGTTGCAGTTTATCACACATTGGCATTCGCATTGTGTGGTGGGAGTCGGTGAGGACTCGGGGCATGGTACATGATTGAGTCTCACCTCATTTCATGACATGACATGTAAGATTCCATAGTGGAAATTGCATGTTTTACTTGGAATGTGAATGTGGAACATGACCATTGCATGTGCACTTAGGTGGGGAGTGGCCTCTGTAGGAAGTTTTTCTACTGGGCGTGGCTCACCCAATAAGGGAAAATATTTCAGGTACGGAACAAACACTGGTTAACGACACTCATTTGATGCTGCAATTGTGAAGAAAGTCGATATGTGGCTTTTAATAACCTTTTTGTAAAATGTTTCTGAACAATCTAGTTCTAACTTGTAATTTTATTATGCACAAGAATTGTAATTAAACCCTTATAGGCCGTTTTAAATTATGACCTTGCATGTTTCAAATGAATATGGATAAATGGAACCGGAGTGATCATCCAATTGTTAACTCTATAGGTTCCGGTAAATGGGATGTGGTAGTGTGGTATCGGGTTACCTGATATCCACGAGTTTCCGTAGGTTAATGATTGATCAATGGACCCTTGGGTTTTGGGGTGTCACAAGCATAGTAGTGTGGTATCGGGTTACCCGATATCCAAGAGTTTCCGCAGGTTAACGATTTGTCAACGGACCCCTAGGTTTTGGGGTGTCACAGCTGGTCTCCAAACGCACATCTCTCATACCAATGGATTTAGCTGAGCCATCATTATCCATCCTAACACTTCCAAATTCATCGGATGTGTAGGATGTAAAGAAATCTTTTCGAGGTGTAGTATGGATTGAGGCACCGTTGTTAATCACCAAACTAGTTTCCTAACAAGCAAAGTTAACAACATCACTATCATAAACAATAAGGAAATCTGAAGTGGTAGTGGCAACTCGATCATCTTCACCTCCATTGTCATTCTTATTTTCCTTCACTTTCCCTTGTTTCATATCTCTCTTCAATTGGCGACAATACTTCCCTGTAATCTCATTCAGTAGCGTGTGACACTCGACATTGTAAACTTATTAGTCTTGCCTTTTGCTTCTATCTCTGATTCTTCGGACCTCTACTCCTCCTCCCCTCCTTTCAGTAACTACGACATTTGACCGTGAAGAAGAACCTTGTGACTCTTCTCGTTCTTCGTAAGACATGCTTCTTATAGAATCGCAATGCGCATAGAATCATCACAGAATTTGGGTTAGGCGAAAAGAAGTTCTAAGCGTTTCCCATGAGTCCGACAATGTACCAAGAAGACACAACCCTTGCACCTCGTCCTCAAACTTGATTATAATTCCAACCAACTGATTAATAATACCTCGGAATGTATTCAAGTGATCTATCATAGGAGTTTCATCTTGATACTTCAAACTAATCATCTTCTTGATCAGAAACAATTTATTGTTACCAGTTTTTCGAGCATATAACCGTTCGAGCTTGTTCCATAGACTCCTTGCATTTTTCTCTTCACTAACATGATTGAGAATATCATCATCTATCCACTGTCTAATATAGCCAAAAACTTGTCGATGCAGCAATTTTCATTATGCATCAATTGTATTCGGCACGAAGCAAACACAGGCAATAATGAATCTGCCACATACAATAAGTCTTCCATCTTTCCTTTCCCAACACAGATAAGTGGAACAGGACTCAAAGTGATCATTCTACTTGTATTGATTTCCATTGTTCTACACAGAGCCTGTATCTCAAACTAATGCTTTCGAATACCACGTTTGGATGGGATAAACACTAACAATGCATAACCAGAATTTTATCCTCTTGTGAACCTAATAGGAACCAATCAAATGGGCGACAATTTGCAAATCAACAAGTATATAGACACCAATAGTTTGTAGGCATTAGAAGAGCCTTCTCAATGTGAGAAGTAAAACCACGGGATCGTTAAGCCACTTAACACCTCTACTAATATAATTAATGGGTTACACAATTCTTTCTAGATAAAACTAAAGGCATACATCAATCATATCTCAAGACCATCAATCTTTGTGAAATGTAACAACTTTTTCCTTAAAACAAATGGAGAAGTCTCACCAATCGGAATCAATTTAGGACACAAAAAATACTCTTGTTTCGAACTCCAACCCCAATTTCCACTGTTCATAATGAAGATCAATGAGTTAAGGACGTGCTCACCCAAAAACAACTCAATCAGGCCACGAAATGACCTCGATCGGAACTGATGATCAAAAACTGACCGGGTAGAAAAAACATTGAGGTGATCGAATCCCCTTGGAGTTACTGAGATTTATTTGGGCTCATGGAATTAGTTTGGATGCCCAAAACCTGACCTGAACAAAAAAAATGAAAAAAGTAATACGTTAAACAATTATCAAAAACTACTTTTTAGAACCGTTGTAAAAAATACCCTCATTTTGTATTATTCTTATAAAAAACTCGGGAAGGCAAAGAAATTGCTTTCTAGACTTTCAATCATGAAAATTTAAATAAAATTGCTTTCTAGACTTTTTCATTTAGTTGGAAGGTCTCAATGATGGTGATCCGCAGCATGTGGAATTTTCTAAAGGTGAAATTAAACTTTAGGGTGAGATGGACCCTTATTTAATAAAAAGTTCATCTAATACTTAATTTAAACCTAATGATATATGTTTTGATGAGATAAAAATATCATCTATTTCTCACAAACCCCAACCCTTGTTCTTTGGCCATACACACCCCCAGCCACCACCTAGCCTTTTTGTATTGCCGCCACATATTCAGTCTTTTTTTTTTCTTTTTTTCTTTTGTCATTTCTTAAATAAATTAAGTTTTATGATTTTAATATTATTCATTATTTTATATTTTCTTCATACCAGTGCATTTAACTACCCATGTAATAATAAATTTTATTATAAATAATATTGATTCTCATCATATATATTCCGATTCATAATCATTTTTATTTGCTAACTGTTTCATTATTTTAATATTAAATCTTATTTTACTCTTTAATATTATAAATTTTTATAGACCTAAAATTTTAAAAAATAAATAAATAAATACAATCCACAAGTTAATTTTTTTAAATAAAGATAAAAAATAATATAAAAATAATAACAATTTAACAAAAAATTAGTAACAATCTTTTTAGTATTTAATTTTAAAATTAATATTTGAAACTGGATAAAATTTAAAGTAATAGTGATAATATCTTCTATTAACCTTTTTTTTTTAAATTAGGTTTATAAAAATTAAAAAATATACAAAAATAAAATTACAATATTAAATTAGAAATATTATAAATAAAAATTGTACAATAAGAATAACATAAATCGAAACATTATTTATAAGACATGTCCTCCGATTTTGGGTTATGGAAATAATCATTTGAGTTTTTAAAAATCAATTCAAATCCTTGAAGAGGGCTCATACCCCCTCCTTATATAATTAGTGTAAATACATTATACATTTAACAAATCTCATAAGTTTCGGTACTAAATGTGAGCATAGTCGACTTGTTTTCATTATTATCGTTTACCTGACGAAAATGAGCCAAAAATACATTTTTCGTAAATTATTATTCAAGAGTAGTTTATAAAATGAATATGTACAAGGTTAAAAAAAAATGATGAAGATGAGTGTGAGGACCAAACAATATTTAAAATGAATGTCTTCCATCCATAAGTTAAGGAAATAATTATTTGTGTTTTTAAAAATCAATTAAAATCTTTAAAAAATAGTAGGCATGTACACCTAGGGATGGCAACGAAATAGGTTTGGGACGGGTCATCCCTGTCTTGACCCGTCCCAGAATATTTAGACATTTCCCATCTTCATCCCACTGAGACGGGTTGGATCTCCCTTTCCCATCCCCGCCCCTGAATGATGTTCGAAATCCCATTTCCGATTTGTCCCTTACCAAATACAATTCAGTAAGTATGAAATGCATAACACAAAATTGTTTTATTTTATTAAAAAAAAAAGACCAAATCACAAGAGGTAGTACGGTCATGGCAAAAATATCAATAAAGAGAGCCCTAATCCAACCTTTTAAAACATCCAAAGAAAAAAATAAAAGAGAAAAAGAAAGAAAGAAAGGGAGAAGAGGGAATGGTGTAGAAGATAGAGGAGGAGAACGAGAACGAGAACGAGAGAGGGAAAAAAATTGTTTGAAGAGGGAGACGAAGAGAAAGAGTAGGAGAAGCCAAAGGAGAGAATAAAAGTAGTATATTAGCTCATATCCTAATCCTTTGCTACCCCTTTTCAAAACCCCACCAAGGATGGATTCATCAAAATCTCCAAAAACTGATAGCAAATCCAAAATCAAATTTTCCCTATTACTGAGTCTCAGTAGGAACAAAGAAGAAGAGATAAACCAAAAAAGACATGAAAGCAGAAGAAAAAAACATCTCACAAAACAAAAACAACAAAGCCAACATTTGGGTTGGAGATTGACGATCAATGGGATGGAGATTGAATGGGGTCTTAGAGATGACAGGGTTGGAGGCTGGAGCCGCTTGAGAGAGAAATGAAGCCCTATAAAAAAAAAAGTTATATTTACATATGAAGGGTAAGTTAGTAATTTGACTATTGAGGCGAGGCGTGACTATTTATCATAAACCTGATACATAACCGATAGCGATTCGAGACGTAAAACTCAATCCCAAACCCATCTCATATTTAATACTACCCCATACCCGTCCCAATAGGGGTGAATCGGGTTGGGTTAATCGGGTATGGGAAATTTTGTCATTCCTATGTACATCCCTTATATATTTAATTCATTTACTTTATACAATTAGTTTAGATATATTGTACATTGTAACAATTCTCATAGGCCTCGATATTAAATATGAGTACAGACATTTTTTCATTTTTATAGTTCAGACAAAAAAGGAAAATAAATTGAAATCTTTTTTTTTTAAATTATAATTAAAGTAGTTTATATATGAATATGTATAAGATTAAGAAATGCATAGGATGAGTTTGAGATCAAACAATATTTATAAGGAATGTTCTTCATCCTCAGTTAAAGAAATAATCATTATTTGAGTTTTAAAAATCAATTGAATTCGTTGAAGAAGAGTAGACTTGTACACAGTTGATACACTTAATTCATATATCTTATACAATTAGTAGAAATACCAGTCTAACAAATTTAGTAACCCCATAAATGTGAGTATATGCATGTGTTTTATTGTTATGATTTACTCAAATATATTTTCTTTCCATTATCCATTATACGTGTGTTTATGTTATTATTAACTTTATTATATATTTATATATATTTTGCTTATTAATTGTTTCATGTGAATATGTCTATATTTAATATGTTAATTACATAAAATAAAAATATAATTAAAATATAAAAATATTGAATAAATTAAAACTTTTAAAATAAATCATTTTTATTGACTAAATTTTCAAAATTATAATTTATTTAATAAAATTAATCTTTTAAATGCAAAATTTTGAATTATTAAATCTAATTCATAAAAAAATAAAATAAATAAATAAATAATTTTTTTTGAATAAATAATTTTGACAAATCAATAATTAAAATTCAAAATATTGTTAAGTATATTTTTAAAATAAGTGAAAATAAGATATTAATCTTATAACATTAATTAAAAATTATAAAATTAAATTTATTTAAAAGATGGAAAAATGAAAGGTGATTTCTATGAAAAAATACAACTAAAAAAGAAAAAAAAAACCTTGGAGACTGATTGTAAATTATAAAAATTAAAAAAAAATCAAAAGAAAAAAAAACAAGAGGTTGGGTTTGTGGCCGGGATGTGAGATGTGTGGCTTGAGGAGTTGGAGGGAAGGGCCACAGGTAGGCTAGCTTGGTTAGGGCGGGTGCGGGTAGGACATCTTGGTGGTGGAGCAAAAATAAAAAATAGATCTTTCGAATAAAAATTCGTCTCGATGGTCGACGATCAGCGTTTCAGCGGATCTAATGAGCAGTTGTCAGAACAATATTTGAGCCAAATATTCTTCAAGGCTATTCATGCGATATTCTGGATATATTATGGAATTTTCATTTGGGTATGGAGTATCTGAATGAATAGAAGAGTATATGATGTTATTAAGAAAGAAAAAGAATTAAAATTGTAATATATTTAGAGTAGCTAAAGTTTTTAGATGCTGTTTGTTAGAAACTCCACATCCTTTTAATTTTAAAATTAATCTCAAGTGTTTTTGAGTAAAATATAACTGATCTTGGTCTTTTGCCTAGCTATTGGAGATCTCTAAGGGTAGCTTTGACATTTTTTAGTCTTAATTTTACTAGGTGTTTTGGGTTTTGGACTTAATTTGAATGTTTTTGTTAGCCTTTTGCTAAATAAGAGGGTCCATGGGAGTACTTGCAATAATGCTTCTTATAATATATAGTTTCACTTCCGTGATTCGTACATGCATATATTATATATGAGAATAATTGCAATAATGCTTCATATAATATATAGTATATGTATACATAAATTCAATTGGAATTGACTTTTAAGCAGGGTTTACCAATTGTACTATGATTTGGCATCTTCGCCAAGGAAAGTGATCTAAAAAAGTTGGTTAGGCGTAGAAATTTGAAACAAAGAATGTCGACTATTAAGGAATAAAATTGTCATAGGTGAAGGAATAAAATTGGATTATTTATAGCTAACTCAATTGATTTAAGATCTTAAAATTTAACTCAATAATCATTAGTTTCAATCATCTTATAATTATTGAAGGTTTATCCGATCATTAATTTCAAATTTCTATAAGATTTATTAAGATGTACGTAAACTAGTCGGACACCCTAGGTTATTAAAAGATTGCATTTTTCATTTCAAATGCCAATGGGATGAAATTAATTAATTTGTTTTTATGTCATGACTATGTATCATATTATTAAATCAAGGAAGTGTTAGTTAGCATGCTTCTTTCACTCAACTACAATTATAACGAGGGTATAGTTTTCACATGCGTGCTACCCTTGTCATTTGTGGGGTTTTTTTTTCAGTTGATTACACTTTTTTTATCTTCAATCCAATCAAATCGTTGATTACCTTGTCAAAAGTTTATTAAATATTTTAATCACCTATTTGACTTGAATTAATATAAAACTTCGATATTGTAACATTTTGGGGTGTAATAATGAATCTCAAGTCAAGAGATGCACCGTATAAATCAGTTAAAGAATGGACTATCTAGATGATAGTGAAATCAAATTTCAGTGAAGATTTTACTTATTCTCGTATTTTTTTAAAATAGATAAATTTATTAATTTAGATTAGTAATATAATTGATAGAAGCACATAATCAAAAACGTTAAAAATTTTAGAGGATGATATAGCATTTAGGTTGATAGCAAAAATGATCAGCTTAAGGCCTACATATTTCATAATTCAAAAATACAGAATATCTAAGATTCCAGATTTGCACCATATGACAAATAGGATTTGAATAGATTACTTTGTCAAATCAAACTTTATCATCTGAACAGCTAATGCAAAAACCCATGAAGAATCTAACCGTGGACAACTCAACTACCCCTCGTAATAGGTCGACGATAAAAATATAAAAAGGAAAAATAAAGACAAACTCAAATAAATGTGAAAGAAACAATTTTATTGGAAAATAAAACTCATATTTTAGAAAGAAAACGATGAACGAGGTGATTTTAGGCTAAAAATGACTAAAATCACTTGTCCTCTCTGACAAACATAGGCTTAAAAGAGATAACGGAGAGAGAAGCAGCTAGGTGTCCAAAGAAAAGTCTCTACGTGTACCTTAGAAAACATTTTTATCGTTTATAACTTATTCTTGTTAAAGCAATAATTAATTTTAGAAAAAATAAGCAAAAGTTCATTGTCTAAATCTAATATAAAAATTGGTCTTAGAAGCAAAATCATGAGTTAGAGTCTTGAGATTATAATATTAATGGAGAGACTACCTGTGTAATAATGCTGCTTGAATTTTCAAATAATTAAAGATTATCTATGAAAATCCGGGTAAAGTGAAATGAAGATAATGGTCTGATGCAATTTGTAGTAGCTGTGAATTCTCGTCTTTGGATGATGACACGAACCACACTGTTGAGTTTATCTCGTGAAATCTAGTTGCTTACCCAGTTCAGATTAAGTCAGTCTGGAGCGGTCAATTTCACGTATTTTGAAGGGCAAAATATAGTGATAATATGGCGACCATAACACAAAGGACACATCTCGTAACAAACAAGTGGACACTTGGCACGTGGAAATCCAAGTTTCATATTCTTATCGTGCATGAATTAAGTGAGGGGAAAAGTGGCATGAGAAACACATGGCATGGTGATTGCCATGTGTCAAGATGAATTAAGAAAGGTGTTCTACACCTAGACCAAAATGAGTTCGGTGAGAAATGAAAGGAGCATAAAAGATAGAAAGAAGAAAGAAAAGGGAAGAAAGAGAAAGAAAGAAAAAGAAAGGAAAATGGGAGGAAATGAGGTCCGGCTTTTCTTGGTCTCCGGGTGTTCAAGCAATGAGGTTCGGCGAGTCGAGTGGAAAGCGTCTGCGCTCGAGAGGTAGGGGTTCTCTGTTCTTATAGTTATTCTATGTCTAACGGTCATTCAATGGACATGAGGTATAGCCCCAACGGTGGGGCTAGTTTAAAACGATTTTGTTAAATGGCCTTGATAATTTGAGACCGGTTTCTAGGTCCTTCTGTTCTGAGACCGGATCAAGAGTGAGTTGTGTTCTTTGAAAATATGGGATTTGAGTGATGATTTTATGGCATGTCATTGCTAGATATGGACTGACATGCTGAATTGTATATGTTGTTTCTGGGTCTGAACATGAAGATCTAGTTTGTGTAATAATTTTTATTATATTCAGGTATAAATTGGATCAAACTGGTTTTACGGAGGAAAAGCGTGCAAATACTTAAATAGTGAAAAGTGAAATGAAAGAAATGTGAGCATATGATTAAGTATAATTATACTAAAATGAGAAATGGGGTTTTGTGTACCAGCCAAACAAGGCTCTAAGGAAAATGAGAAATAAGACCCACGTTTAGATCTTGGACCTTGATTTGTGAAAAACGTTTTGGAGAGCTTGAGAGAAAAGCTGGGTTTGTGTGAAGATCAAAGATTAGTGTGATTCTTCCGTTTTTGCTCAAGATCTTGCAAGAAGGAAGAAGGAAGAAGCTAGGGAAAAGAGTTCCAAGTAATTTGAGGTATGTAACTAAGCCCTAGAAAGTTGTAAATGATATTTGGATTAGAAAAACCCTAATTCATCCATGGTATTAGGATGGTATTAAAATGCCTTTGGGAGATTTTTCCATAATTTGTTTTGAGTTTTGAGTGATTTTTAGAGAAAATCGCAAAATGAGTAAGGAGGAAAAACTGGGCAAATCGAGCCTTCGTGCACCGATAGTTTGGGGACCCTAATAAATTATCAATGGGGGTTCAAATAAGGATAAAACTAAATGAAAAACATATCGTACCTCGTCGCCTCGGCGAGTTCGTCTTCGGACTGACTTAGTGTCTTAACCCAGGGCCGTTAACGAAGTGTCGACATTCCAATAAAGAGATGTTTAATAATTGTTTATCTATTAAGGTGGCGTAATTGTTATTGGCTAGGAGACGGTGAGGATCACTAACCTGGGCCAGAGATCAAGGGGACTTGTTTGCGATGACTTGGTATGTTCACTGACTCTATCCTTATTTCAAGTGTTTTTGTAGTATACCAAATAAATCTGAAATGATTATATGGAATGAGTATATCTTTGAAATGATATTACGAAAGTGCATATGGATTTAAAAATGTGATAATTGAAATTATTGACGATTAATTGAATGTGAAAGATTAATCGAATTGTAAGCAATTAATTCGATTCTTGACATCTTGAATTGAATTGATATACCGAATGAACAGCCTGGAGGGATGCCCCAATCGGCATCCGTCATGAAGACCTTAAAGGGTGTCGATGTCATTGGCGGGATGCGCCACGTCTGCGCTCTGTCATGGCGTGATATGGCATTGAAGAAATGTTACTTGGCGTCACGGCCTCCTTGTGATGGTGTATGACATTTAAATACCACATGCCGAGTGCGCCAGCCGTCGGCATGATGAGGGCCGAAGTAGTGAAATGTATATAGCATTAAGATGATAAAAAGGGCGGGACTTCGCTGACGGAATCAGTCATGAATGTAAGTGCATAGACAAAGTGAAATCCGCGAACTTGATGAGTGTAAATGGGATTTGTAAACTAAACACATCTTTAAGGGTGTATGTTTGAATCTCATGAATTGAATTGTGGTATGATTTGTTGCATGTGAAAATGCATATTTGATATGATCAATGATTTGTAAAGTGAAAGCATGCAAAAATGAATAAGCATGAGTATTGTTGATATAAAGGCATGATTTAATGATAAATGCATGTCATGTTAAAGCGAAAAGTGGAATAGAAATTGTATAGAACCACTAAGCATGAAAATGCTTAGCGTAATTTTATCTATATGCGGGTTATGAGGAAAGCGGAAAGGAGGCGGGAAGGGCAAAGCCTGAGTCATAGAGGCAAGTTAAGCGTGTATAAGTATATACCGCCATATGCATATCATTTCTTTTGAACATGCTTGATATTTGGTGAACAAAGAGTTGAACTACGAACATTGTTTTATTATCATTTTGTAAAAGCGAATAAGCCATTTTGTAAGCGAATTATATGAAGTAATGTTTGTGGGCGTACCATTTGAAAATGCTTCCACGTAATTAAAGCCAACAAATGAAATGACATAAATAAATGTTTGAATCAGATAAATGGCTTGTCGGAGTAAACCAGGTTCGATTCGGATCGCCATTCGGTCAGTCGGGGATTCGGGTGCGACAGCACTAAAAAACTGACAAGGTAAATAAAAAAATTAGCCAGGCGTCCGGTTTGGTTGAATCATCGCCGGTCGGATGGGCTCAGTCGCTACATAGTGGCTTTTGAATAAAGCAGTTTATCGGAGGTTGTCCAATGAGTTGAATTATAAAACAAAAATCTTTTGTTTTGCATTGACAATTTTTGTGATACCCCAGAAAATCCAAGATTTTGGATAAAGGGTAAAATAGAAATTTCGGTTGAAAATCGAATTTTCTAGATTCGGATAATGAAAGCGGACTTCTGTTGAAATCGTCGTAAAATTTAACTACGTCGATTTTAAATTTGGATTCGAGGTGGTCGGGATTTCCACGTTTTTCGAGGGCGTGGGGTCTAATGCCGGATAACACACATGGCAAGGTTAGGGATCTGGCACCATAGAATGTGAGCACTTGGCATAAAGGAGTGGCTCTGAATTAAGCCATGTGTGGAAATCGTTCCATGGCTCACAGTAGACCATGTGGTGATGTCATAATGAAGGGTTATGATACAGAAAATTATGGGAAAATGAGGGCCACCAATTTGGTTTAGGAAGGAGAGGAGGAGAATTTCCCTCCCATTTGGCCGGATGATACGATTTCTCCAAAAAGCGGCGGTAAATGACCAATAAGGAGAAGAGAAAATGGAGAGAAATGAGGAGAAAATGAAAGGAAAATGAGAAGAGAAAAGAGAAAAAGGAAAAGAAAAGCAAAAAGGAAGGAAAAGAAAGGAAAGAGGGAAACGGTTCTTAGAGAGAAAAGGGAGGAAAAGGACAAAGGAGGAAAGGGAAAAGGAGGATTTTCCCTTGTTTCTGGCGGTCGACGCTCGAAAAGTTCGAGGACTAAAAGCCTATGGCACGTTAGTGATTCACGTATGATCACTCAAAAAGTCGGGAGAGTTTCGACAAACTCCAAAGGCGTAGGATATTTTCCTACTTGATTTTACTTTTTAGCCTAAAAGGTTTCTATACTATAGGGTTGCTTGGCAGAGGCCACGGTATTTACGCTAATTGGGCCTGTTCTCGGACTAAGTGGATGGATTTCATGACCGGTTTTCGACTATGGAAGCTGGAGCCTGACTAGAAACCGAAAGTTTCAGCGTTGTGGTTTACTGATGTGTGTGGAAGTTTGGAACCAAATCGGGGTTCATGTTTGCGATGGGCCGTGAGGTACCTCGCTGGAATGGTCTTAATTTCAGACCTCGTTGTGTGTTATGGCTTGCTTGAATAACATCATGCTAAGTGTGGAATTGTGATATTGATGCATGCTTTTGATGTATTAATATGTTTTGCATGGAGGTAGATTATATGTATAAATTATAATTAATCATGGTGTGTAAATGTTTCATGTAAGGCTCATTCATGCACGTATGAGAAATGCATGGGCATCATGCATTTCATATGCACCTGGCCACATCGTGTCGTCGGGTGTGGGAAGTGCAGGTAAGGTTTATTCATCAAGTGTTGGTGAGCCGGTCGTGAACTCAGGGAAAATACAAAGTCCAAGGTAGAGATTCACGAAAGTGTGTAAATGATCAAAATGATAAATTACATGTTTTGCGGAGCAAGTTGGGGTAGATCCCCCCTGTAGGTGAAAGTCTCATAGGTTATTCACTTAGACATGAATCCCTTCGAATGATAAGTTCGTGAAAATGTTGAAAAGGCGTGCGGCGTCTCTACTTCTGCAGTAAAACCCGGAAATCCGTGGCCCACAAAATAAAGGAAAAGAATCAAAATCAGTTTGATAAATAAATTGGAGGGTTTTCCAATGGTTTAGTTAGAGTGTGTGACTAGTTTTATTTCACATTTGGCATTCCAGGTGTGAGGGAGTCGGTTGGGACTCAGGTGGTGAGCATGAGGGGTTGCATCTCATGCATGATATAAACATTTCATATAGAAAATAATTGTATGGAACGTGATTGCCGTTTATATACGCCATTGCATATGCATTTTAGCGGAGTAATCCCTTAGGGAAAACTTTCTACCTGGCTTTGCTCACCCCGGGTCGTAACCCCCTTTCGTACGTAGACTATCCAGTGGAGACGGCACTCAGTAGAGGTAGTTTTTGGAGAAGAAAGCCAAATGTGGCTTAAGTAAAGATTTTGTAACATGTATAATCTTTTTGTAGAACAAACATGAACTATGAAAATATAGCTGAGATATGTGTTTTATGAGTATGGATGTATGGGCCCATGTATTATTTTACTTCATGTGTAGGTCTCAGAACACTTACAGACATATAGATTTTCCTCAAGTCGATCAGAAGGTCAATCTGACCCCCGTGAATCAAGGCTACGCTTTCTCATATTATGCATATGTAATGCGTGAAGGAGTCAATGAGGGCTCTGATATTACTACGGGACATTCATGTTAAAATGTATATGTTTTTACTCAATGTGTTTATGAATGTTGAATCATGGCATTGCATGTGCACTTAGGTGGAGAGTAGCCCTTGTAGGAGAATTCCTCTACTGGGCATTGCTCACCCCGTCGTGGGAAAATATTTCAAGTACTAGAGGTACACTAGGAGATGGAACTCATATGAGATCCTAGTGGTGAAGAAGGCTGGATTATGGCTTTATTATGTATTTTGTAAAATTCTGGACAGTTTATCCAGTTTCTATTTATGTAAAAGAAAAGAGTTCTAATGAAACTCATTTTGATTGGTTCAACACAATTTGGCAAGTTTTTCCCAGATTTTATGTAGCCTTTATTATACAGAGGCTACTGTATTGAATTTATTGTGTTTTGGAAAAGAGTTGGAGGTGCAAGAAATGCCAGAAAGACTACTGCATGGTTGAAGGTGAAGTTTCAGGTCGCGATTAGCGGGGTTCCTAGTCAAGACAGAAGCTTTTCAAAGTTCTATGTCGCGACAGTTCCGTCGCGACATAGTGCCTGTGCTTTGTTGAGCTGCTAAGTGTCGCGACATAGTCTTTCCATGTCGCAACAGTGCTTTTGTTTCTCTGTCGTGACAATGTCGCGACAGAGGTTTCCGTGTCACGACAAGAGGTCAAGTGTTGTAACTTTCATGTTGCAACGGGGTTGGTCTTAGCAAGGATTTCTAGGTCGCGACAAAACTTTCTTTGTCGTGATAGAGAATCGTCAAGACCGAGGGCTCTTATGTCACGACATAAGTTTTTATGTCACAACAGAGATTGGTCAAGACCAAGGGATCATATGTCGCGATAGAGTTTTCTGGATTTGTGTCGCGACAAGGTATTTTTATGTAGCGACAGAGGTTGGTCAAGACCAAGGGATCTTATGTCGCGGCAGAGCATTCGATGTCGCGACATAGTGTTTTATGTCGTGATAGTAAGGCACTAATACAGAGCCACGACAAGGTTAGGCATTTATTGACGTAGATGCTCCTGGTCACCTACGTGCACTTCACACAAAGGGTAAAGAAAAAAAAAAAAAAAAAGGCCCACTCGATTTGGGATCGCCACATCATGTACGTAGCCTAGGCTTATAAATACGCAGCTTGATGTCGATAATTAACGGTGTAGCTCAAGATCAAGAAATCGAGTATACAATTACCAGACTCATAAGTACGGGTTTAGATCATGCATTCATCAGGCATCCGATGAATTATTATGTGCTATATACTTACGTGATATTGTGTTATATAATCGTAGTAAATTATACACTGTAAACATAAGATATAGAAATGTCGGACAATGGTGAGAAAATAACCTTAGGGGTTCGATAAATAAATGAACATGTTAGTTCAGATTGTGATGTATATTAGTAGTGGCATATACACTACTAATTGAACAAGGAAAAAGAAATCTCAATTTTCTATTTGACATATGTAGATAGCAAGTCGAAAGTGTGGTCGCACGAGGCAATAGCCGACCACCTCACTGCTTTTTTTTACCAATGTGCCTGTAGGGGCTACGGGTGTCAGAGCCACGGCCATATTGCATGTGCTAGTACAGTTGGGGGTCATGGAGGATCAAGTAACCTCCAAAGGTTTATGGCACATCATCCTCTGACATTCATAGGGGGAGGGGATCCAATGGTAACTAACCATTGGTTCCAACAAGTCGAAAGGGTTTTGAAGCCTATGGAGATTACCTCCGATGCCACAAGGATCGCCAGAAGCACAAGCTCAAACTGTAGGCGAACCCATGGTGATCGATTGAAAGTCTCAAGGGATCCGGAGACGATGACATGGAGAGAGTTCCGAGAGCTCTTCATGAGTAAGTTTCCGACATCTACCAGTACGCAAAGCTCCCTGGAGTTCTAGAGTTGAAATAAGGAAGTATGACCGTACTCGAATACATAGCTAAGTTCACCGAATTAGCATGTTTCGGGGATGATTATATGGCCACATACAATGGCCAAGGTGAGAAAGTTTGAGATGGTCTAAAGCTGTCCATCCAGGGCAAGATTATGGGATTTCTCTTGCAAGACATGGAATCTATGGTCAGAACGGCTATGGCCATAGAGAGAGAGATAGATGATGCACGGAGCATTTGAAATACAGGTGCTAGTGACAAGAGGAATGAGCGTTAGCCTTCTTCTAGTTCAGGAAAGAAGCAGAAGATTTCTATTCCACGATGATTTCAGGGACAGGGCCGCGATTATCAGGGCCAAGGCTAAATTAGAGCTCCTAGCCATTTAGGACCGATGACATGTTTCCATTGCAATCAGCCTGGGCACATGAGACGGCAAAGGCAGAGGTCCTAGAGTTATGAAACACCACAGTCCTAGTCATCAGTGAGACACACTCAGACATAGTTTGTTTCTTTTTACCCCAGCATGGGCCAGAGAAACTAGTATTAGTCCAAGAGTACGGCACAGGCACCTACCATGTCACAGGCAAGCCAGAGAGGCCAGAGTATGGGTAGAGGTCGAGGATAAGACTCACAGGCCGGGACTTCAGGGACCTAGGGGCGTGTCTACTGCTACAATCGCGTAATCGAGATTGCAGACGCCTACATATTGCATGTTTCTACTCGCACCTATAGGCAAAATATTGTCTGATTCCTGTGCATCTCATTCATTTATCACAGACCAGAATGTTTTAGCTTAAAGGTTGAATCCTTGGGGAAAGTCGTTACATGAGTTCTCCCTAGGGATTGGGTGATTGATCAGATAACAGATTTGCGGAGTTAGAGATCTCGTGGATTCTACTCACTCGTGGACCTTCAGCGAAATGACATATCAAACTTTGCTGTCATTCTTGACATGGATTGGTTGATGGCACATTGAGTCATCATTGATTGTGATCGTAAGAGGATTATTGCCTACACACGAGATGGTGTTTGTGTTACTTTTTAGGGGGATAAGCATGATGCTTTACCCTAGGCCGTGTACGACTCTAGGTGGCACGACAAATTGATAGTTGGCCAGCGCCTACCTCGGGAGGATCTATACAAGGATGTGGCTCAGCTCACCTCGGTAGTTTATGAGTTTAAGGACGTTTTTCCAAACAAACTACCGAGATTACCTCCTAGAGGGATGTAGACTTTGTCATTAAGTTATACCCTAGTACGTCTCCCATTTATATAACTCAGCATAAGATGGCGCCAATTGAGTTGCAGGAACTCAAGGCCCAGATACAAGAATTGTTGGACAAGGGTTTTATTAGACCTAACACTTCACCATGGGGCGCTTCGGTTCTGTTTGCTAAGAAGAAGGACAAGACCCTTTGACTATGCATTGACTTCTGAAAATTGAACAGGGTTACAATCAAGAATCGGTATCCTTTGCCAAGGATTGATGATTTATATGATCAACTGAGAGGGGCATAGGTGTACTATAAGATAGATCACCACACTAGGTACCATCAGTTGAGAGTTAGGGAGGCTAATATCCCTAAGACAATGTTTAGGACACGGTATGGGCATTTCAAGTTCACAATGATGCCTTTCGAATTGACAAATGCACTAGCAACATTCATAGATCTCATGCATAGTGTATTCCAACCCTATTTGGATCAGTTTGTTGTAGTCTTTGTTGACAACATTTTGATCTTCTGACGCCCCAAATCTCAAGAGACATTTTGATTTCGAAAAGTAACACAAATACCATCCCGTGTGTAGGCAGTAATCCTCCTACGATCATAATCAATGATGACTCGATGTGCCGTCAACCAATCCATGCTAAGAATGATATCAAAGTCTGATATGTCCATCACCTGAAGGTCCACCATGAGCAAAATCCCTAAGATCTCTAACTCACAATCCCGACATATCTTATCAATCCTTATCCTAATCCCTAGGGGAGAACTCACATGCAACGGCTTTCCCAAGGATTCAACCTTTAAGCCTAAAACATTCACACAAGATGCATCAATAAATGAATGAGATGCACCATAATCAAACAATACTCTTACCCATAGGCGCGAGAGTAGAAACATACCCTATATAATCGACTGATCTCGCACTGGTCATGTGTAACATGTATCGCCCGAGTCCCCTCGAAGTCCTAGCTTAGAGCTCGCCCGACCTCGACCCATACTATGGCCTCAATGGCCCGCCTGTGACATGGTAGGTGCCTGTGTCGTACTCTGAGACTCTATACTCAGTTCCTCCGCTCTATCGGGGGTGTTAAGAACGAACAAACCGTGGTCTCGAGTGTGTCTCACTCGATGATTAGGACTCTGCGGGTGTCTCATAACATTGGGACTCCGCCCTGCGGGCAATCTCGCTCTCATAAAAGCGCAGTCGGTGGCAATGGAAACATGTCATCAGTCTTAACTAGCTAGGAGCCTTGATCTGGCCTTAGCCTTGATGGCCGCGGCCTTGTCCCTGAAATCCTTGTGGAATAGAAGTCTTCTGCTTCTTTCCCGAACTAGAAGAAGGTTGACCCTTCGTCCTCTTGTCACTAGCACCCGTATCTCGGATGCTCCATGCATCATCTATCTCTCTCTCTCTATGGCCATAGTCGTCCTGACCATAGAGTCCATGTCTTGTAGGAGGAATCCCATAATCTTGCCCCGGATGAACAACTTTAGACCATCCTCAAACTTTCTCATCTTTGGCCATGTCTGTGGCCACATAATCATCCCCGAAACGTGCTAATGCGGTGAACTTAGCTACGTATTAGAGTATAGTCATACTTCCTTGTTTCAACTCTAGGAACTCCTAAAATTTTACATGCCTAGCAAATGCCAGAAAAAACTTACTCATGAAGAGATCTCGAAACTCTCTCTGTCATCGTCTCCAGATCCCTTGAGACTTTAATCCAATCCCACCATATCTGGGATTCACCCTCTAGCTGAAATGTAGCTAGCCCAATCCTCGTGGCATCGGAGGTAATTCCAGTATAGCTCCAAAACCCTTTTCAACCTATTGAACCAATGGTCGCCACATCGGATCCCTCCCCAATGAATGCTCTGGAGGATGATGTTCCATAAACCTTGAGTTATCTTGGCCCCTCCCCGACTTCAACTCCGCACTAAATACCAGGAAGGCCAAGAATGCAAAGAACTATAGCCTCTTACAAAGGCTCGTCGTCAAAACAGTGGTGGTCGGCTATCGCCTCATGGGCGACCCGTCCCTCTCCCCCGACTCACATCTACATATGTCAAAGAGAAAATTGAAATTTATTTTTCCTTGTTCAATTAGTAGTGTATATGCCACTACTAATATACATCACAATCTAAACTAACATGTTCTTTTATTTATCAAATCCCTAAGGTTATTTTCTCACCCTAGTGTCCAACATTTCCTATATACTATATTTACCAAGTATATAATTTACACAGTATATAACACAATACCATGTAGTATATAGCACATAATAATTCATCAGAATGCACAATGAATGCATGATCTAAACCCGTGCCCATCAAGTCCTAAGTAATCGTATACCTAATTTCTTGATACTGAGCTATACCGTTAGTATCCAACATCAAGCTCTAGGTATTTATAAACCTAGGCTCTGATACCATGATGTAACACCCCAAATCCCAGAGGCCCTTTTTTTTTTTTTTTTTTTTTACACTCCGTATGAAGTCTCACAGAACAGAAAGCATCTCTCGTCAGGCGCCGCCTAGCCTCGTTTCATAACATAACGCACGCACCAATCGCCACGACATAGAACACTATGTCGCGACATGGAAAACTTCTTATCCTGTAAATCTCTATTGCAACATAAAAATACCTTGTCGTGACACAACTCCAAAAAACTCTATTGCGACATCGAATGCTTTGTCGCAACATAAGATCCCTTGGTCTTAACAAACCTCTGTCGTGACATAAAAATACCCTATCGCGACACAACTCCAGAAAACTCTGTCGTGACATTGAATGCTCTGTTGCGACATAAGATCCCTTGGTCTTTACCAACCTTTGTTATGACACCCCTATCTCGGGCTTCTATGAATAACATGTTGTGTGAAGAGTACCATGTTAGTATATACTATTTGATGTATTAACATGGATGACATGGATGTAAATTATATGTAAAAAACTATAATTTTCCATGGTGTATTAATGTTTCATGTAGCACTCATATATACATGTAACATGAAGGAAAATGCATTAGCATCATGCATTTCATATGCACTACACATCGTGGTCAGCCTGCCAGGGTGTGCATGGTATTGAGTATTCACCTGTCATGAATGGGTCGCGAAGCCGGATAATGGGACAAAGTCCAAGGTTGAGACTCACCTGATAAATTGGGATCAACATGTTAAATACACAGCCATGAGCAAGTTGGGTAGATCCCCCTGTGGTGAAAGACCCAAATGTTATTCACCTGATAGACATGAATCCCTACGATGTAAGTTCTAAAATGTTGAAAGGTGTACAAGTACTGGCACGGTGAAAACCCGGAAATCCGTGGCCCACAAAAGAAAAAAAGAAAATCATGAAATTATAAATTAAACTTGGAGGGTTGTCCAATGGTTTAAGTCATTGGGTTAAATACCAATGGCTGGATTCCACACTTGGAAATTGCAGGTGTAGGGAAGTCGGTTGGGACTCAGGTTGTGAGCATGAGGAGTCGCATCTTATGCATGACAAAAACAAATAAACAAAGCCGCATCCGCTCATCCTTTCTTTCAATTGTCCCATGGTCGATCGCAATGGACCTATACCCGAAAGGTCCACGATGGGATGAAAATGCCTGCAAGAGAAAATTTTCCTACAAGGATTACTCCCCACCTAAAATGCACTTGCAATGGTGTACATAAACATCAATCACATTTCATACAATTTATACAACATTATATGAAATGTTCCGTGTCATGCATGAGATGCACGCTTTCGCGACTAAGAACCATGTCGTGACATAAGGAACCCCTGTCACGACACAGAACCAGAAAAGCTCTTTCGCGACTAGAACCCTTGTCGCAACCTTAAACCTACTCAACCATGCAGTAGTCTTTCTGTAATTTCCTGTACCTCCAACTCTTTTCCAAAACACAATAAATTCAATACAATAGCCTTGATAATAAAGGCAACATAAAATCTGGGAAAAACTTGCCAAACTGTGTTGAACCAATCAAAATGAATTTCATTACAACTTTTTTCTCTTATATAAATAGAATCTGGATAAACTGTCCAAAATTTACAAAATACATAATAAAGCCATAATCTGGCTTTCTTCACCATTAAGATCTCAGATGAGTTGTGACACCCCAAAACCCAGGGGTCCCGTTGACAACCCATCAATGCATGGAATACCTAGGTATCGCATATCGCGATATCACCATATCGCGTCTCATTCACTGAGATCCATTCATTCCTATATATTTTAGAAAAATATACAAATTTATCAAAACAGTTCATAAGAGTTCGAGTTACAACTCTCTTATATTACATGTAAAATCTAGTTTTTTTACACAAAAAGGTTTCAGCCACACCCGGCTTTCTTCACACCCGGGTCCCCGATGAGGGCCACCTCCCATACATACATACATAACCTACACACGAAGGGTCCCACGATGGGATGAGTAATGCCCGATGGGATAACTCCTACAAAGGCTACTCCACGGCACAAGTGCGCACATGCAATGCCATGTTCACATAATAATACACACATCAACATTCCACTGAAGAATATGCTAATTCTACATGGAATCCTACATGCCATGAAATGAGATGAGACTCGTCATGCCCCATGTCCCGAAGCCTCACCGACTCCCTCACACATGCTTATGCCAAGTGTGAAAAACCGTCATTTTGGATGACATCTAATGATTATTTTCAAAACCAATTTCATTTGTTTATAATCCAAAATATTTTTGGACGATACATCACAATGATCATTTTATATTCAAAATCCATACGCCTTTTTGTGGGTAGCGAATTTTTGGTGTCTCACTACGGACTCTACAAACCCAAACACTTTTACGGCCTTTCACCGCTGGGGACTATGTCTGACCATAATTGGCGAGCTTTTCACCCAAGGGGGATCTATCCCTTCTTGCTGATACCCGGCACATATTTTCATTCTCATGTATAAAACTGTGCGACTCTATTGGACGTTGTCCCATTTAACCGAGCCCACCCAATCAAACACCAATGCAGTGTTGATTCATGCGATGTCCCCGTGCATATGCAATGCAATATGCCATTGCCTATTTGTACCATGTCCCATTGATGAATGCGATATGGACAATTTTATCAAACATGCATATCACCAATGCATCTTGGGCAATTGTATCAAACATGCATATAATTTCCCTACATTAACTCATTCATGTCAATGTATCACACAAGCATATATCAACATCACATACAAATCATTACTTAGTCAAGTAATGAAGCACTTTATCCTCTAGGCTAAATTACGGCGCCAACATGTCCACAAATAACCTACAACATGCCATGTAATAATGTGTCTACACATACATTCATCGCATCTCGATATATTATTACACACATAAGCATTTCATCAAACAAGCATGTCATGCCATGCAATTAGTACACTTGGTGTTATGATCAAAATTTAGGCAATGATGTGAGCACCAAATGCTAATCACTGGCATATGGCTGGATTCGAGACTCAAAGAGCTTTTCATAGAGTCTAAAAACGCACGAATCGGAGTTTGAACGATAAAGATATGGCCGTCCGAAGTTGAAGTACACTAAGAGCCACACTATTGCACCAATCCACGCAATAGCGTGCCCGAGGGTTGCAGGAGAATTTTGGAAACTCCCGTAAATGCAAATTTTCAACCCAAATTCGCTCCAGAAGCATCCCTTTAAACCGACTACAAACCCATCCTATACCATTAATGTAGTGCCCCTTCTCGTCCAGGCCAGTTAGGCGGGTTGAGGCCAAAATCAGGGGTGCTCTGATACCAACAACTTTGTGATACCCCCGACCAGGCATCCCGGGTGTCGAAGAAGGTGTCATATTATTATTATTTTTTTCTATAAACTTATAAACATAGCCTTTAAAAACATTATTTATATAATGTAAAAATTTAACTTGTGTACTACATTTATAACGTGGATTACAAAATATATGGAGCAATATAAGGAAGTGTTCAACATTTACAATATTTACATTGTTTACAAAGAAACAAAAATACATATACGATGGGCTAAGGTCTTCCGGTGGGCATCCCAGTGATGTGTGGCCTTTGGCGGATTGATGCGGATGGTCTATCCTCACGGTTTCCTCATACGTACCTACGAATGAAAACGTACTAAGCTTTAGGCTTAGTAGAACTTCGTGGGCGACCACTAATAAGAGTCGTCTCACTTTACCACATTTACATATACATATAACATATCCTTATACTTATAATGTATTCTATACTTGTCATATACACATGCTTATATATGTTTCATACATATAATTTACACATGCTTATGCAATCTTACACCTTCTTATCATATCATGTTTCATTTTAGATCATTTACATTTTTCTTCTTGTTCTTATCAACATGTGCTTGTCGCTATTTACATATCATCACATAGCAATGCTATGCTTCTCATATCATGTCATGTCATGTACTTTATCATTTTTGAACCATTTGCATATACTTATTATTTGTTTTATGTTTCATGCTTACATAAACCTTAAAAGTAGATAAAGGAAACTATAAGGGCATTTATTTATTACTCACTACGTGTAACGATTGTCTATAAGGAGCCCGGCGTGTACTCCTTTGGCGCGAAAGCGTGGTCTATAAGGGCGGCGCTGTTATCATTGTATTAGACATGACCATCTATAAGAACTGATCTTGGCGTAATGACCCCAAACGGGGCGATTATGCGTATCTGCGGGAATTTTTCCTAATAGGCATGTCTATTTATCCCTCTCCTAGGTTCTAAGCGGACAATCCATGTGTATTTTATATTCAATACATATCTCATATTCCCGAATAATTATGGTCATCCGGTAATCATATGTGATATGTACAATCATTTATTCGAATGTTTGCATTTTTCATATTTCACATATAACAACTTATAAACATATTTGTGCTTATAGCAAACTTATACTTGTTCCGATCTCCCGTAAGAGTTACAAAGCTTATACCTATACGGAGGTACTTATACACGTACTTGTACTTCTATCTATCTTATACTTGTTCAGATCTCCTATAGGAGTTACAGAGCTTATACCTATACGGAGGTACTTATACACGTACTTGTACTTCTATCTATCTTATACTTGTTCAGATCTCCGTGGAGTTATAAGGTATACTTGTACTCTTCGGGCTTATACTTGTACGAGAGGGTACGTAGGTACTACGAATCCTATACTTACAGAGGAATTTTTGTAGATGTTTCGGAGCTTATACTTATACGGAGGTACGTAGGTATGTGGAACTTATACTTATCTGAGAGGTACCGTGGAGTGCTACGAACTTATACTTATCTGATTGCCGTAGGTACTTTGAGCGAGCGATGTACATTGCTTTATTCTTATTCTTATTCAATCCCTTATCATATATTGTTTGACTTCTTTAGACCGGTAATAATAAATGAGTAGGACACGGCGCAATGGGGTACACGGAAGTGCAGTGCCGTGCGGAGTGTCGACCAACACAAAGGCGGGAGTGTCGAAGCCTTGACGAGTGTCGTCGCACTAATCGAGGAAATGCCAGGAAGTAGTAAAGTATCGCAGAAGCATCGAGTGTGATCGCATTAATCAAAGAGTACTAAAGTACTATACGTGTCTTCCCACGTAACAGAGGTGCCATGTCATTCAATATCTGGTCTTAGGCAGTCCTACGATTATATGTTTCAGGAACTTACTATATTACCAGTAAAGCCTACTATTTTTCATGATTTCTGAATCTAATATGGGTTCCATTTTTATCAAACTATATATGGATGGATTCTTGACTCAATGAGCTTTCCATAGAGTCCAAGAAAACCCAAAACGGAGTTCGAACAAAGAAGTTATGGTCGTCCGAAGTTGGAGGTCACACATGACTAGCCAATCCTAGCCGAGCTGACCTGGAAAAACCTATATTTCAGCAGAGTTATGTTCACCTACTGTCCTCCATAGGAATATGGCTGGAATCTTGACTCAATGGGCTTTCCATAGAGTCCAAAAACACCCGAAACGGAGTTCGGATGAAGAAGTTATGACCTTCCGGGGTTGGGGATTTTCTGAGGTGTGGCGAGCTGGCTTTGACCGAAACTAACACATCTGGCGGAAAACACATCATAGCCCAGTGACTGACTTAGTGAGTGCATTGGCTAAGGTGGCAGGGCATTAGCCCGAGCATTCGAGTAAAGGATATAACTTGGTCTACAGAGGTTCGAATTGAGAAATTCAAAAGCCTAACATTAAGTTCATTGATGTGGCTACAATTTACCAGAAGGACTCACTACCAAATTCCCTTTATTTCTTACCCAAAAACCACTTCTAAGGTCCAGATAATGCATATGACCAAAAATAGGGAAATTTTCTTGGTTCAAATTGCGACCAGACCTTTCCCAAAACACATATATAGAAGTCTTAGAGCTCTTTTCAACTCAACCCTAACAAGAAATGAGTTTGGGGTTTCAAACCAATATACAATAGGGTTCCAAACCATGTATTTATACTTTCTATACAAATATTCATACTATAATCGACAAAAACACTGACTTCCATACTTTCAATTTCATACATAATTGTTAGCATTCATACACACGTGATCTTCTTTTCCTTTCCTTCTTTCTTAACTTTTCTTTCTCTTCTTCTTCTTCTTATTCCTTTCTCTTCTATTTCTCTTATCCGTTTTCTCTTTCTCGAGACCAAAAATGAGATATTTATTTTGGTTTATCGCCTGTTGATCTTATCATTTTTATTTCACTTTCTCTCTTTGGGCGTCCTTGACCATCAGGTCGGGGAGGAGGAAACCTCCTCCCTCTTTCCTTCAAGCCACTTGTCTCTTCCACAATTTTCTTCTTTATTTCATTCTAATATCTTTCTTTTATTACTCTTTGGTCCTCCAACTCTCTATTACTCTTAATTTAACTTATCGTATTCTCTTTGGCATATGAACTTATTAAATTATGACCATTGGGTCTTGAATTGGTAAATTATTAATTTACCCTTAACTTTTGTATTAATTTGGGGTTCTTGTTTATTTTATTCCGGAAAAATATACTTTTACTTTTATTATACCCTAAATATGTTATAAAACTGTTATGGCATAATTTGGGGTGTTACAATTAACATGACACAACACGGTTCCAAAATCAGCCCAAACACAATAGACCAAAGGCTAGAAGTAAACCAAAGTAGGAAGAATCCCTACCTCTTGAAGCGTAGCCCCTCGTCGAATCTCCTGACTTTACTCCTTGGTTCAACGAGTTTCGACCGTTGGAACGCTAATGCACTGAGAAAGAAACCGTCGGCCTCCTTCCTATTTCTTTCTTTCTTTTCCTTTTCCTTTCTTTTCTTTCTTTTCTCTCTTTCTTTTCTCTTTCCACTCTTTCCCCTTTCTCAGTTCTCTTCTATAGCTAGTTTGTGAACCCCTGTTATACACAATTCAAAACCCTTGCATGTTGACACATGGCTTGCCATGTGTCTTAGAAGGACATGCATTTTGACACATGGCTTGCCATGTGTCACTCACATAAGTTGCCATGTGTCACTCATAGGGCTTGCCATGTGTCACCCGACACCCGATGCCTCAAAAAACGTAAAATTCCTACTATCTTGGAATCCAACGAAATTCGATTGGATAGCTAGATTTCACGAGATGATTCCAACAATGTAGTCCGTTTCGTCATCCGATATCTAGAAAATTTCAGGTTTTCAACCTGTACTACAATGGTAAATTACTGTTTTGTCCTTTTCAGAAAAATTGCATTTTTAACTGGGTTTCAATGAGTTAATCTCGCAGGTGTACCTCTAGTCTTGAAATATTTTCGACGAGTTGACGTGCTGAGTGGAGAATTCTCCTACAAGGGCTACTCTCCACCTAAGTGCACATGCAATGTCATGATTCAACATTCATAAACACATTGAGTAAAACACATATACATTTCAACATGAATGTCTACATGTCATGCCAATATCCCGAGCCCTCACACATGCATATGTCATGTATGAAAACTATCATTGCAAAACAAAAGGTTTTTGTTTTATAATTCAACTCATTGGACAACCCTTGATAAACTGCTTTATTTAAAAGCCATGTGTCTTTAGTGGTAATGAACTTTCCAGGGTCTCACCGCAAGCGTCGTGCGCCTTCTGACACTTTCGCGGGCTTTCACCGTTGGATACATATGTCTAACCAAGGATGTAGGCCTTCCACTTGAGGGGGTGTTGATATCTTCTTGTTACTACCCGACACATAATTAAACCGTACGACTCTAGGACGTTGTCCCTTAGACAGAGCCCACCATTAAACACCAAACACAGTGTTAATTCATGACATGCACTCACACCTATTTCGCGCGATGTCCTCGTGCATATACAATGCAGAAATGCCACTGCATGTTATTTCATGTTATATGTATAATGAGAGCTACATTCAACATTTACAAATCATGGATAATTATATCAACTGCATATAATTCACATCCATCATATAGCCCATGTTAATACATCAAGTAAGCATATATCAACATGATTTTCACACAACTTACATGTCATTCAATCAAGCAACTGACACCTATTTGGATCTTCATGTTCGAGACCCCGAAAGCAACATATACGGTTCAACATGTCAGTCCATATCCAGCAATGACATGCCACAAAATCATCACACTCAAATCCCATATTTTCCAGCAAACACAACTTTGTTCAGGCTGTGATTACGGGAGCAAAGACAGACGGCCTTAAATTATCAACAGTTTGATAAAAAATGTTCTTGAACCAACCCCACCGTTAGGGCTATACCTCATGACCATTGAATGACCCTTAGATAAAGAATAACTAGAGTAGGAGAGAACCCCTACCTCTTAGAGCACAGACTAGCTCACTTCTTGACCGTGGGAACCTCCTACATTTGTTCGAACATTGGATGTAAGACCTTTCTCGGCCCGACCCATTTGTGGATCGAGCCAAGTTAGGATGCCCTTTTATCCACTCAATCACTCAAAATCATATCGTTCACCAGGAATGATTTCAAAGTGGGAAAGCCCATAAACATTTACATTTAACAAAATACATTTACAATGAGGCATTCAGCCTTTTCAAAATGATTTACAAAAATAGATGTTCGAGTTCAAATTGTTTTACAAAATTCCAGTATCAAAAGAAAACATGGAATGAATGCACGTGAACGCCTCGAAATTTCCTTCTTTATGACTCGACGCTCCTCGATCTTCGGTCCGCTTTCGATCACCATCTATCACTTGGTACCTGCGCATTGGTAAAACAATATGTTAAGCATTTTCATGCTTAGTGGTTCTATATAAATCCATTCCTCAGTTTCAGTTTAAATCAAATCATGCAATTTAACAATTCAAAACCTTCAAACCATTGTGGATGATCAATGTAAATACAATACATATATTTGTTATATATACAATCAGTTATAGTTCATTGATCATCCCAAAAATACACTTTCATATTCAATATTTCACAATCTCAAATCAATTCAAATATGCTCACAAGAATTCGATTCAATTAATTCAATTCGGTTTGCAATTCAATTGATTTTGCAATTCAATTCGAGTTACGCAATCAATTCGAGTTATGCCCTTAGCGAATTTAACCTATGTCTTCGATATACATGATGCTCGGAGTCGCCGGCCGCGGTCCCAGCGGGGCTGGCGGCGGTTATAAACAATCAATTAGTGAACACTACGATACGGTCTTTGGGCTGCTGATCGGGTATTTTATCAATACAATAGTTCGCGTCTTGCTATTTGACCCTATTGGTATACGATATATCATATCTGAACTAAGCAGTTAACATTACATTAAAGGGCGTTCGAATCACTTTATATGAGAAATCTGGTACAATATGTACATTTGTATAAATAGTTCACTTTCAATAGTGTCACAATTTTCATATGCAATCATTTTACAATCAGTTTCTTCAAATCATTTAAAACAATTCAATATGCTTTTCTTATGCATTTCGAATAAGCATTTCAAATATTGAAACGAGAATAGGAAATATAGAACAAACATGCAAAACTTGAAACGAGGAATAGGAGTAGGTAGAACAAACCCAAAAGATTTGCACTTTGGTTCAAGTCCTTGGAGTCTCAATCTCAGTTTGGGTTTACCTCCTCGTTAACCCCTATTCCAAAACCATTAAAGAACAATATTATTTATGCGTGCTAGTGGTTTTGGTTATTATTGATTTTAGGAGTTTAATATGAGTTCCACTTCACAAGCTATATATAGATGGATTCTGACTAATGGGCTTTCCATAGAGTCCAAGAACACCAAACGGAGTTCGGACGAAGGAGTTACATTCCGGCTGGAGGTCAATGAATACACCAAATGAGCTGACCTGAACTGACCGAAGGACTGACCCGGTCCTCGGCAACTTGGTCTGACAATCACATCTCCTCAGGCATAAGGAATGGGACTTTGACTCATCGCTTTCCATAGAGTCCAAGAACACCCGAAACGGAGTTCGACGAAGGAGTTATGACCTTCCTAAGTTTGAGGTCATACGTAGTCACACCCGCCCCGAGCCGGTTCTCGAACTCCACTAAGCTGAATCCGACCTGGTAAACTCGGTCTGACACCCTCAGTCTGACACTTTCATCCTCCTAAGGGCATATGAATGATTCGACTCAAATACTTTCCATAGAGTCCAAGAAGAACACCCAACGAGGTCGACGGTAAAGCTGCACCGTTGGAGGTCACATCGTAGCCAAACCTGTACTCGAGTCGACCAACCGACAGCCCGGAAATACCTTCCGCTGAGTCACCGCTGAGCTAACCTCAGCAACTGACCTCTCACGGACTTCACAGGTCAGACCTCGTTGACCTCATAGGCTTACCTCTTACCGGCTGACCTCCACACCTCTATAGGCCGATTCTCGCAAGACCATAACTTGGTCTACAGAGGTTCAAATTCGAGAATTAAAAGTCTAACATCACGCTCATCGATGCTACTACACTTACCAGAAGGACTCACTACCAAATTCCCTTTATTTCTTACCCAAAATCAGTTCTAAGGTCCGGATGCACTACCAATAAATGCATGTTTTCCATGGTTTAAAAATATAACCAAATATTTCCCTAAGGCAAGATAACCACCACACAACCCTTAGGTAAAATAACCAAATTGGGGAGAATACCTACCTCTGAGTCGGGTCGAAACTCCCGATCCCGGCCTCTACCAGAGCCTTGGTCACTGAGATTTAAAAAGGAGAAAGCTCTCCCTTCTCACACAATGCCACATGCCCCTCTCCCCGATTTTTTTCTTTATTTCTTTTGTATTTAAGTCCCTCAATTTCTCTATTATTCTTCATTTGGGTCTCCTATTTTCACTTGTGATATCTAAACTTATTTAATTAACTGGGTCCCCATTTTACAATTTCATATTTTCTTCACTTGGTTTATTTCCGATCAAATAATTTCACATTTTTAGCATATAATCATTTAATCATTCATCTAACAAATTTAAAAATACCCAAAATGGCCAATTATACCCTGAATATATATAATTTTATTATAAAAATTTAGGTATTAACGTATAACTCTCTTCTACCAAAAATTCCCCATCCTCAAATTACTCAGTCAAACAATATGGATACCACACATCTGCTTTCACTCTTCCAAGTGGCTTTGGTCTTGTGGTTTCTCCATAGCACTCGACCAGCGTAACTTTCTCTGTTCCAATTCTTCTACTCATTTATTTGCAAAATCTCAAATTGGCTCTTCTTCATATGTCTTCCATCTCGGTCTAGCTCAATTGTTCCTAAGAGACTGCATGATGGTCCTGATCAAGACTGAGCATACACATGAAACATATTGTGATCCTTCTTCTTTCCAGTCCTGAGGTAATGCTAATCTATATGCCACTGACCCCACTTTTTCAATCATCAGGGCCAACAAATCTAGTATCAATCGCCATTTTCCCGACTTCATCATCTTCTTCCCAATGTGATACTTTAAAAACACTTTTTCTACTTAATTTTATCAAACATTTTTTCTTTTCATGTCAGATATGATTTGTCACTGTAGCCACCAATCTTCTAATCATTTACTTTTCTTCATTTCCTCAGATTTTGCTTCATTAAATCACTTTATTTTCACCAGTTCCATTCCAACAATAACGTGTTCTCTACATTTTCTCCCATAAAGCCTCATAAAGCCGCCATTCCAATACTTGATTGGAAATCATTGGTTGTACAATAAATTCAACTAAAGCAATGTGTCGATCCCACCACCATACGATCACACAACCCTTAACATATCTTCAAGAATCTCGGATCACTTCATATCATTCATTCGCTTGTGGGTAGAACTTGTAATCAAATTCACCGAGTGCCCAAGGTTTCAATTTTCCCCAAAATCCCGGCGAAACTGAGATCCTCGGTCCGAAATAATGGATACAGAATCCCATGTAACCGAACTATTTCCTTGATATACAGCTCGTTTGTCGGCGAATAGCCTGCTCTCATTAGTAGGAAGCGAAATGATTTCGTCAATCGGTCTACTACGACCTAAACTGAAATATGCCTTCTCCTTGCCAATGGTAACTCCAACCACAAAATCCATGGTGATTCGTCCCATTTCCACTCCTAGATTCCTCGATAGGCCAGAATTAATCCCGAAGGAACTTCGATGTTTCATTTTTACTCTTTTCACACACCAAACACTTGGTTACAAATTCGACATCTCTTCATTCGAACCACCTGTAATGACATTTTTAAATCTCGATACATCTTTGTGCTACCGGGATGGATAGCAAAAGGTCCACTATGTGCCTCTTCAAGTATGATTTCCTCAAATCATTACAGTCGGGTACACAAACCCGATCCTTATAATACAAAACTCTATTTTCGTTCACTATGAACTCAGTTTCTTTACCATTTCCAATTTGATTTATTACGGCAGTAATTTTCTCATCTTTCTTTTATGCCTCTAGCACTCGATTCAACAAACTCGATCTCGCTATCAATTCTGCCACTACAGTACCATCGTTTGATAATGAAAAATGGGCATTCAATGCCCGGCCAATAGACGACTTTCTACTAAAGTTGCCACACTACATTTACCTTTCCGGTGATAACCAATCACGCACTATAATCTTTTATCAGCCCATCCATCTCCGTTGTTCAAGTTGCTTCCTCACTGTGTAAAATACTTAAGACTCTATGATCGTTGCAGATGAAACACTTTTCTCCATACAAATAATGCTCCAATTTTCAGCAGAATATACAATCGCGATTTCACCCCAAATCATGCGTGGGTAGTTCTTTCATGCGCTTCAACTGGGTCTTGAAGCATGTGGCTACCACTTACCCTCTCGCATTAGGACACATCCAAATCCATTTAGCGAACGATCACTAAAAATCACATATTCTACGGCGCATCTGAGTAAGAACCTATTCTGCTAAGAATGCTTTCAACTTATCAAAACTTCTTTGACATTTTTTCACTCCATTCATACTTCTTACATTTTTCCGGGAGTAATCTCGCCATCGGGTCAAAGTACCATAGAAACCCCTTAACAAATCTTCTCTGTAGTGCATCCTCGCCAAATTCCCAGAAACTACGATTTTGTAACATTTCGTGGCTTCCATTCAATAAACTAATTTCTATTTTCTTTCGATCTACTCGGATTCCTTCTTTCAATACAATGTGCCCAAGAAAGGACACTTCATTCATCCAAAACTCACACTTGCCGGCCATAAATCGCTTCTTTCTCAATGTCTCTAACACTACTAAGCGCGTGTCATGACTTTCCGCATCTGAATACACAAAATGCCGCTCTATGAACACTCACACAAACTGATCCACATACGGTCGAAAACACGATTCATTAGGTCCATGAACGTCGCTGGAGCATTTGTCAATCCAAACGCACATAAAGGAACTCAAGCAATGTCCATATCAAGGCCCTAAACGCCTGCCTTATGCACATCTAAGATCTTTAATTTCAATCGATGGTACTCTAGATCGCAAGTCAATCTTCGAAAAGACATTTGCATCTTTTTTTTAATCGGGTCAAACAAATCATCAATTTCGGGTAACGGATACTTATTCTACCGCTAACTTCTGTTCAATTGTCCTGTAATCAATACATGTCGTATGTACCATCTTTCTTTTAACAAAAAGCACCTGAGCTCCCATGGTGATACACTTGGTCTAATAAACCCTTTTTCTAGTAGTTCTTGTAATTGCAATTTCAATTCCTTTAACTCTAGTGGAGCCATTCTGTACGGTGTAATGAATGCCGGTGTGGCACCTGGTACAATGTCAATAGCAAACTCAATCTCCCTATGTGGGGGTAATCTTGGTAACTCTTCCGAAACATCCGAAAGTCAAGCAACAAGAGGGATATCTACACTGTAGCCTACCTTTACCGTAGATCAATCACATAAGCCAAGTAGGCTTCACATCCTTCTCGCACCATCGTTTCTAAAGAAGTACGCGATATCACATTAGATAAGTGGATTTGACCTTCAATCGATAAAAGTTACTTCATCTTCATTCTGTTTTTAAGGTTACTCTTTTCATTCTACAATCGACTATTGCTTGATGTCGGGACAAACTACCCATCCCCACATCATCAAACTCCCCAAAGATAACTCAATCACCTCCCAAAAATTCATACTCTCGTTTTCTTTTGATGGGACAATCTCTATACACTATGTTCACAACATTCATGGCCAAGCCGGGTTCATCAACAAGATGTCATACTGCTCACTCCTGCACTTACCCAAGTTGGGTATGTCTGCAATATATGGAGCTGGCTGAATCAGTCAATCAATGCACAAAATAAATAGGTATCGTAAAGACTGGAAACACCCCGCCATCAAGACCGAGCCTGTGATTCTCCAACGCTTTCTCATTGCATATACCAGTCGAGCACCCACCATCTTGCCACCCAAAGTTTGTGTCCCTCGTCTCTAACACCCTGATGCAACACTCATGCCTTTTTGTACCACTAAATGTAATTTCAGCCTGGGGTATCAGAATGAACGAGCTCTAGAACAATCTTCCTTTATGCTCTTTGGATCCACAAATCAAACAAGCACTTGTAAGTCTCCAACATTCTCCTTTATGATTTCTCCCACAATGGGAGCAATGGGGAGCAGTCTGTCCTCTAGAAGCACCTCCTGGTGTACTCGCAACTGACGGTGCTGGTAGAGTAGTATTTCTACCTTGTAGTCTGAAATAGGGTCAATAAACTGTGGTCCCTGAATTTCTTCCTTTGCTGTTGTTGCGAATTGAACTGACCGGGATTTTTCTTTCCCTGTCTTTTATCTTTTCTCTTCTTTACTCTTTCCACATTCAATGCATATGTCGCCACTTTTGGGAAATCCTCATGGGCAAAATGTCAGACATGGGCTCGGAATGTATCACAAGGGCTGTTTTCCAACCTTACACTTTTCTTTCCTCACTCATTAAGTATCTCGGGAGCATACTTGCTCAACCGTGTGAATTCTCTTTGATATTCAGTCACAATCATCTGTCTTTGCTTCAGATTATGAAACTCCCTTCTCATGTTGCTCAGATAAATGCGACCCACATAGTGCTTCTTGAACTCATCCAAGAAGAACTCCCATGTAACTCTCTCTGATGGTGCGGTCCTGGTCACGGAAACCCACCACTGATAAGCCTCATCCTGTAGTAATGAGGTCGCACATTCCAACTTCTCTTCAGCTGTGCAATGCATTTGCACAAGCATTCGCTCGGTTCTCTCGAGCCAATTTTCTGCCATAGAAGGCTCATCCTCTTTCTTTCCCATAAAATCTAAGTCTAAGACTCGTCATTCTCTCAATGGCTAATCGCTCTGGGAGCAATTGCACTGGGTTGTCTCTAGCTTTGCAATGCCGTGAGCTAGCTATTGGAGGATACCACGCACTCCTCCCGCCACTTGTTCCGGTTCATTCATTGGTGGGGCATGTGGATGCTGCCCCACCTTCCACACTAGCAGACCTGTTTAGGCGTAGTCCCCGGTCATCCTCTCGCCTAAGGGAAGTCGAACCGGCCCATGCTTATCCTATTAAGACCAAATAAGATCCGCTGCAGCTACGCTATCCTTATATGCAAATGAAATAAATAATGTTATATACTTCAAAATCATTTACAAACAATTTAAATCATTTCAGAACCGCCTAAACCTAGCTCGATACCACTAAAGACGCTGAACCCCTTTCCCGCCCGACCCATTTTGGCGAACCAACCGAGTCCGGATACCTTTATCACTCAATCACTCAAAATCATATCACAGGGAAGTTGACAAATTGGGAAAGTTCTATAACATTTACATTTAACAAAATACATTTAAGCAACGGGGCGCATTCAAGCCTTTTCAAAATGATTTACAAAAAATAGATGTTCGTGAGTTCAAATTGTTTTTACAAATGCCAATAATATCCAAAAGAAAAACATGAATGAATGCACATGTCGAGCATACCCGAAATTTCCTTCTTTATGACCGACGCTCCTCGATCTCGGGGCCGCTTTCGATCACCATCTATCACTTGCACCGCGCATCGTAAAACAATACGCTAAGCATTTTCATGCTTAGTGGTTCTATACAAACCATTCTCGCTCGCTTAAATCAAAATCATGCACTTAACAATTCAAACCTTCAAACCATTACAAGTGATGATCAATGCAAATACAATACATATATTTGTTATATATACAATCGTTATAGTTCATTGATCATCCCAAAATACACTTTCATATTCACACATTTCACAATTCAAATCAATTCAAATATGTCACACCAATTCCATCATAATTCAATTCATTTTTGCAATTCAATCGCCTGGTCTTGACTAATTTAACCTATGTCTTTGGAGCATATGTGATATCGTAGAGTCACTCGCGCACGATCCCGCTCGCTCGGTACAGACAAACGGGTTTTATAACACAGCATTCGCCCACCGGGCCTGACTGCTTATAAACAATCACTAGTGAACACTACCGACAGAGTCTCACGGCTGTCACCTGGAGGACACATCAATACACATTTAGTATCGCTTATTCAATTTCTATCGGTGATACCAATATATCCTTAATACAAACTAAACGGTTAACATTCTATTAAGGGAGTTCAAATCCTTTATATCAAAGTACAATACAATATGTACATTTTTATAAATAGTTCACTTTCAATAGTTATGCAATTTTCATATGCAAACATTTTACAATCAATTTCTTCAAATCATTTAAAACAATTCAATATGCTTTCTTACGCATTTAATAAAGATTTCAAATATTTAAACGGTAATAGAAATATAGAACAAACATGCAAAACTTGAAACGAGGAATAGGAGTAGGTAGAACAAACCCAAAAGATTTGCACTTTGGTTCAAGTCCTCGGAGTCTCAATCTCAGTTTGGGTTTACCTCCTCGTCAACCCCTATTCCAAAACCATTAAAGAACATTATTATTTGTGCGTGCTAGTGGTTTTGGTTATTATTGATTTTCGGAGTTTAATATGAGTTCCAATTTCAATAAGCTATATATAAATGGATTCTTGACTCAATGGGCTTTCCATAGAGTCCAAGAACACCCGAAACGGAGTTCGGACGAAGGAGTTATGACTCTCCGTGAGGTCATACGTAGTCACACCCAAATGAGCCGACCGAACTGACTGAGTTGACTTGACCTCGTAAACTCGGTCTGACACCTGCCATCCCTCCCATGCATATGAATGGGATTCTGACTAAATGGGTTTTCCATGAGTCCAAGAACACCAAACGGAGTTCGACGAAGAAGCATGACCTTCCGAAGTTTGAGGTCATATCACACCCTACCGAAATGAACCGACTGAATGACTCGACTGGTAAACTCGGGCCGGACCTTGGTCTGACACTTTCTATCCTCCTCAGGCATATGAATGGATTCTTGACTCAATGGGCTTTCCATAGAGTCCAAGAAATATGGCGACCCCCGAGCCCGACCCGACCCGATTGGTGAGTCCGAACCGAAACCCCGGGGACGCTCGTTTAAATCCATTTAAAATCATTAATCAAATCCCTTTTTTATCGTTTTATTTAATTTTAGTTTTCAAAAGTGTCGCGACCCGAATCCCCGACTCGACCCGGCTATTATCCGTTTCGGAGTCTTGCCACTCCGACATCAATTATCTTATCAAACATTTTGTTTCGCTTTTATTAAATTTTCAATTTTGTAATTTCACAGATAATCTATTTTGGCAAGCCTATAAACATTTACAATTAACAAAAGATTCATAACGTTTACATTTAATAAAATGCTCTACAAAAATAAACATCCGTGAGTTCAAACTGCTTTACGTAAATATCAATGTTCGAAAAGAAATGGAGTAATGCATATGACTGAGCATACCCGCGCTTCTTCTACGACCGATGCTCTCGATCTTGGGTCTTGCTTAATGTCTATCACTGTACCGCGCATTGATAAAAACACGCTAAGCATTTTCATGCTTGTTGTTCTATACAAATCGTATTCCATTTTCGCTCATTTAAATCATGCATTTATCAAAATAACGCCTTTATACAATATCAGTGTAATGTAAAGATACTTATACAAATACACTTTTCAATTTCCATCATTTCTCTTTTCGGTTTGTGATTCCACATACGGCTATAGAATCCAACATCCACGCCTACGCGCATTCGCTTGCCGAACTCGCCTGCTGCCATTCAAGAGTGCGAGATTTCACATTCTATATTACCGCTCACATATGACTATAGGAATGACATTCACAAATGTGATTCAATTGGTCGAACTCGTCCTCGTCATCTCAAGAGCAATGATTTCAAGATTCAATATTAACGCCTCACATGACCATAGAAGTCGACATTCACCATGCATTCAATGGGTGAATCCTCACCCGTTTCACTATTCATTCGATATGATGTGATTTCGCATTAGACCATCTGATTACCTTCATGGCGAATTCGGTTGGTGAATTCCGTCATGTTGGTCATTCAATATCGTTTCAAATCAATTTACTTTTATGCAATGGGTCGCTTGTAGCTCAAATACACGCATACATGCGAGATATTTGTCAAACATTTCAAATACTATTCATTCGAATCGATATATATATATATATATATATATATATATATATATATATATATATATATGCATATTTACATAAATAGAGAGCAATATGAGAATAAAGAGCGTGTAGTGAACAAACTAGAATAAAGAACAAGTATAGAACAAACCAATTGCTCGATTCCGTTCTTTCACCGATGTCAATCCTAGGTCCAGGTTATCGTCTTCACCCGCACCTAGTCGAATCTGATTTATTCGCTCTTAGTGATTAAGCAATTAATCATACTAGCGAATATCGTCGAGCAAAGCGAAACTGCGGAGCGAGTCTGATACGTTTTGACTTAGTCTCATTCTTATTCCTCTAAGAGTCTACTTTACTCATAAATTGGAATCATTCCAATCGGATTATCCGAACTAAAGTTATGGCATTTTCATGCCAACTAATAAATTTACCGATTACACTGGGGACAGTTTGTATTGCTCATTTTTCCGGGGTCTTAACTTCATGTTTGACTCTAGGTCATTGTACTCATTTAAATCTAAGGTGCTAAGGGTTCTATTCCAACTGGAATCACCCAATTCGAACACGAAACTGAGATACGTCAAAGCAGCCCGGACCTCTATGTTCAAAGCTGGAACCAGAATTTGGCTTGCACATGGCCCCACTTTGAGTGAATTTTTAGGCCACTTAGGATCAGGGTGGCGATTCCTATTCTTTAAGTTTGGTTCTCCTTGAAGTCTATTTCGTAGCCACTTGAATCACTCAAATCGGATAAGAAATAGGCAAGTTATGGCTTAAAATCTGGCTGGTCGGCAGGAAGCGAACGGGGTGTACTGGTACACCCCCCAGTGTCTTCGGTACACTTTGGCTTACAGTGGGGTGTGCCGGTACACATTCAAGGTATCTTAGGTACCACATGGCCAGAATAAGAATGTGTATTTTCTCCCATTTTTCCATATTTTTCATTGCAATTCAACTCTATACCTCGAGCACACATCAAAACCATTCCATATGTCTTTTGTAACCTCTTTTCTACTCAATTTAATATCATTCCAATCCATATCCTTCATCAAAACCTTTCATGATTTTCTCCTCAAAACCACTCTAATATGAGTTATGACCCATACACAAACTAAATCTGAGGAATTTGTTAGGGTTTGGTTTAATCCGACCCCCCTTTGCTGCAATTAAGCAGTAAATCCAACCTCGAGGAGGATTCCATGTTTCTACCATTTGAGGTTTTACCTCTTATCCAATAATTTAAGGTTTTGTGTGATCTTTCCACAAACCCTAGACAAGAAGAACAATTCTCTAAACGAGGCCCAGGAAATCAAAACACACTTGATCCGAGTTAAAACATACCTTGGCTTTGATCTTCCTCTCATGCTCCTTCTTCTTCCCTCTTCCTCTTGTTTTTCTCCTTTCTTTTTTTTCTCTCACACATTTTGCTAGGAACTTAAAATGAGACAGCTCACATTTTGTTGTCCCAACACTCCCTTTTTATACTTTTTGATTCTCCATAATTCTCTTAATTTCAAAAGGTCCTTCGCTCTTAATTTTGCAATTCAACTTGTTTTATTTCTATTATGGCCCATCTCTACTCCCTTTTTGATTTTTATATCCCTTATGGAATTTCAATTTTATCCTTGTTCTAGTGCTCAAATTTCCGGGTTCACTGAATTTATTATTTCATAATTTGTCAATTTATCAATTTTTTCGGAAAAACCCAAGTGTGGTTCAATTCATACCCGAATATATAATAAAATTATTATAAAAATTCTAAGTCTTTAGAGCCGTTACAATTCTCCCCCCTTAAGAAATTTCGTCCTCGAAATTTACCTTAGTTAAACAGTTGCGGATACTGCTGCCGCATCATTTCTTCACTTTCCCAAGTGGTTTCTTCGGTCTTGTGGTTTCTCCAGTACTTTGACCTAACCGAGAATCTTCTTGTTAAAGTAGTTCATTCACTTCGAGGCCAAAATCTCTCTTGGTTCTTCTTCATATGTCAAATCAGGTCCTAAGCTCGATTGTCTCCAGAGACTACATGTGATGGAGTCCGATCGGTACCTCATTAGCATGGACACATGGAACACATTATGGATCTTTTAAGTGGATCAAAAAACCCAAACGTATGCCCTTTGGACCCTTTTTCGATTACCTCATATGGGCCAATAAATCTGGGGCTCAACTTGCCCCTTTTTCCGGATCTCATCACACCTTCTTCTAGGCGTACTTTTAAAGCTGCTTTCACCCACTTCATATCGAATATCCTTTCTCTTCATGTCGGTATATGACTTAAATACATCGGTGGCCACTTTTTAATCTCTCTACTAATCATTTTGCTTTTTCTTCGAGTTTCTTGTATCATCAGGGCCCGATCACTTTTCTTTCCTCAATTAGTCCAACCTGTGGTGTTCTACATTTTCTTCCATATAGAGCCTCGTAAGGCGCCATTCCAATACTTGATTGGAAACTATTGTTGTACACAAATTCAACTAAAGGAACGTGTCGATCCTAACTACCCTCATAGTCAATCGCACAACTCCTTAACATATCTTCCAAAATCTGGATCACTCTCTCTGAATTTGTCATCGTCTGTGGGTGGAGCAATTTGTCTTTTAAAAATTCGAGTCGAGTGCGAGGCCTCTTGCAATTTCCCACGAAATCTCGAAGTAAACCTCGGATCTCGGTATGAAATAATGGATATAGAGATCGGGTATGCTTAGGACTATTTCCTTGATATACAGCTCTGCTAGCTTGTCAAGCGATAGTCGGTTCTCACTATGAAATAGGAAGTGAGTTGACGAGATTGATCGGTCCCTTCACGACCCTGGCCCGGAGTCATGGTTCACTCCACAATCGATGGTAACCCGACCACAAAGTCCATGGTTATTCGGTCCCATTTCCACTCGTGTGATAGAACAGTAATCGAAGGAACTGATGCTCTGCCTTTACTCTTTGACACGCCAGACACTTGGTTACAAATTCTGATACATCTCTTTTCATTCCGGACCACCAGAATGACATTTTCAAATCTTGATACATCTTTGTGCTACCGGGATGGATAGCAAAAGATCCACTATGTGCCTCTTCAAGTATGGCTTTTCTCAATTCATCATCATCGGTTACACAAACCCGATCCTTATAATACAACCCTCCATTTTCATTCAACGTGGAACTCGGTTTTCTTTACCATCTCAATCGATCTATTATAGGCGAAATTTTCTCATCTTTCTTTTGTGCCTCTTTCAGATTCAACAAATTCACGGTCGCTATCAATTATGCCCTCTTGCACCATCGTCGATAATGACAAATTGGCATTTTCTTGGCTCGAAGCGTTGCACTTGTCTTCCTACTCAAGGCATCGGCCACTAAATTGGCCTTTCTGGTGATAATCAATCCATGAGTCATAATCTTTATCAATTCCATCCCACCTCAGTTGTCTCAAGTTAAGCTCGTTGTGAGGCAAATACTTAAGACTCTTATGATCGGTGTAAATGAAACACTTTTCTCCATACAAATAATGTCTCAAATTTTCCAGCATAAATACAATTGCGGCTGATTCGAATCATCATTAGGGTAGTTCTTTCATGTAGCCCAGATTGTCTTGACATAGGCTATCACTTTACCCTCTTGCATTAGGACACATCAGAGTCCATTTAGTGAAGCATGCCTATAGATCACATATTCTTTTTCAGCGGTCGGCTAAATAGCTTACTTTGGAGCCTCGGTTAGAATGCTTTTAGCTTTGAGCTTCCTTGACATTTTCACTCCATTGAGCTTTACATTCTTCTGCAGAGCTGATCTCGTCATCGAGTACGCAATCTTAGAAAACCTTAACAAACCTTACATGTGTACAGCAGTCGAGGAAACTACGTACTTCTGTAACATTTCTTGGTGGCTTCCATTCGACAACCACTTCTATTTTCTTTGGATCCACTTTCAGATTCCTTCTTTCGATACAATGTGCACAGAAAGGACGCCGATCGACCAAAATTCCACCGCCTAGCTGAGGTTTCGCATCACAAGCGCAGCTCTTTTCCTCCGAAATCTCAACACTACCGAGGTGTGTGTCATGACTTTCGATCTTCGTGATACACAAGAATGTCGTCTATGAACACTAATTGGCTGATCCCATACGATTGAAACCTGATTCCTTAAGTCCTGAAAGCCGCTGGAGCGTGGTCAAACCAAGCGGCATTACAAGGAACTCATAATGTCCATGTCGTGTTCCTCGCGCGATCTTATGCACATCGGCATCTTTAATTTTCAGCTGATGATACGGATCTCAGTCGATCTTCGAAAGATACTTGCACCTTTGATTGGTGACGAATCATCGATTACGGGTGCGGATACTTATTCTTTTCACGGTCCAACTTGTTGATTGTCTATAATCAACACATAAGCCAGAGTGTACCATCTTTCTTCTTGACAAAAAGTACGGGGGCTCCCCATGGTGATACACTTGGTCAAATAAATCCTTTCAATTATTTAGCTCAAGTGGAGCCATTACATACGGTGTAATGGATGGGTGTGGCACACAGTACAGCGTCGATGTAAATTCAATCTCCCTGCTGTGGAGCAATCCTGGCAACTCTTAGAATACGTCAGAAAAGTCACTAGCGATAGGAATATCGGATACACTAGGTCTTTGCCTTTCTCAGTATAGATCCACATAAGCCAAATAGGCTTCACATCCTTTGCACCATTTTTCATAGGCTGTGCGGATATTACATTAGAAGTGATTCGGCCTCGCCGATGAAAATAACCTCAGCGTCATTCGGTGTCCTTAAGGTCACTCATTTTCATTTTACTGTCGACTATCGCTCGGTGTCGGGATAACTTGATCCATCGATATCACATCAAACTCCTTTGAAGGATACTTCAGTCAAATCTCCCGAAAAAATCATACTCTCGTATTTTGATGGGACAATCTCTATACACTTTGTTCACAATAACACTATGCCCGAGCGGGTTCGTCACCAAGATATCATACTCGGTTTCACTCCTCGGTAAATTATCCTATTAAGACCCACAAGATCCGCATCAGAGTCATATTATCCTTTATATACCGTCGATATGTCATAAACAATTTCGAAATCATTTTCAAACAATTTTAAAATCACTTTGCAGGCAGCCCTAAACTGGGCTGATACCAATATTTGTGCGACCAGGCAAACTGAGCAGGCGGAATTGGTGGTCAGCGAAACCGGGGCCTTTCGTTTAAATCCATTTAAAATCATTAATCAAATCCGCTTTAGATTATCGTTTTATTTAATTTTAGTTTTCAAAGTGTACGTGACCGAATCCCATTTCGACCGGTTAGCGGGATCAAGCGTTTCCATTTACTCAGAGCATTTCAGGTATCTTATCAAAACATTTTGTTCGTTTTATTAAATTTTCGATTTTGTAATTTCGAGCTTAATTCATTTTGTAAGCCTATAAAACATTTACAATTAACAAAAGATTCATAACGTTTACATTTAACAAAATGCATTTACAAAAATAATGATCCAGAGTTCAAACTGTTTTACAAAATATCAATGTTCGAAAGAAATGGAGTAATGCATATGACGGAGCATACTCACTTGATTCTTTCTATGACTACGATGCTCCTCGATCTTAGGTCTTGCTTTAATGTCTATCCTCGAATTTTGCTGAGTGATAAAAAACAATCTAGCTAAAGCATTTTCATGCTTAGTGGTTCTATACAGTTCTGTATTCCATTTTCGTTTCATATAAATCATGCATTTATCAAAATAATGCCTTTACTCTGATATCGATTGTAATGTAAAGATACTTATACAAATACACTTTTCAATTTCCATCATTTCTCTTTTCGGTTTGTGATTTCACATACGGCTATAGAATCCAACATCCACAGCGGTCGGTTGCGAATCCTGTCTGTTGTCGACCGATGCGCGGTGTGATTTCACATTCTATACCGTCTCACATATGACTATAGAAATTCGACATTCCTGTGATTCGATTCTTTGAATCACATCCTCTTTGTCATTCAGTAGCAATGTGATTTCGCATTCAATATTACCGTCTCACATATGACTATAGAAGTCGGCATTCTAGCAGTTCGAGTTGGTGAATCACGTACGATTGTCATTCGATGCTTGATAATGATTCGCATTAGACAAATCACGGTTACCTTCATAGAATTCGATTTGGTGAATTAGTCATATTAGTCATTCAATATCGCAAATCAATTTACTTTTATGCAATGAATTCGCTTGTAGCTCAAATACACGCATACATGCAGATATTTGTCAAACATTTCAAATACTATTCATTCGAATCGATATATATATATATATGCATATTTCGCAAATAGAGAGCAATATGAGAATAAAGAACATGTGGTGAACAAACTAGAATAAAGAACAAGTATAGAACAAACCAATTATCGATTCCGTTTCTTTCTCGATGTCAATCCTAGGTCAGGTTATCGTCTTCACCGCACCTAGTCAAATACAATTTATTCACTCTTAGTGATTAAGCAATTAATCATACTAACCGAATATCGCCCGAGGAGCAAGCGAAACTTTGCGGGCGGCGAATACAGTACGTTTTTTGACTTAATCTCATTCTTATTCCTCTAGAGTCTACTTTACTCATAATTGGAATCATTCCAATCGGATTATCGAACTAAAGTTATAGCATTTTCATGCCAACTAATAGAACTACGGAATTGCAGGGACAGTTTGTATTGCTCATTTTTCCGGGGTCTTAACTTCATGTTTGACTCTAAGTCATTGTACTCATTTAAATCTAAGGTGCTAAGGGTTCTATTCCAACTGGAATCACCCAATTCGGAGCACCGAAACTCAAGTTACGTCCGAAACAACCCGGACTACTCTATGTTCAAAGCTGGAACTAGAATTTGGCTTGCACATAGCCCTACTTCGAGTGAATTTTTAGGCCACTTAGGATCAGAATTTGGCGATTCCTATTCTTTGAGTTTGGTTCTCCTTGAAGTCTATTTTACGTAGCCACTTGAATCACTCAAATCGGATAAGAAATGAGCAAGTTATGGCCAAAATAAAACTGGTCAGGCGGGAAGCGGAACGGGGTGTGTGGTACACCTGAGAGTCTTGAGTGCTTTGGCCTGGTGGGGTTGACCAGTACATTCAAGGTGTACCGGTACACACTTCAAACCGAAAATGTCGAGTCTTATTTTCTCCCATTTTCCATATTTTTGATACCCAATTCAACTCTATACCTCAAACACACATCAAAACCATTCCATATGTCTTTTGTAACCTCTTTTCTACTCAATTTATCATTCAATCCATATCCTTCATCAAAACCTTTCATGATTTTCTCTCAAAACCACTCTAATATGGGTTATGACCCATACACAAACTAAATACAAGAATTTGTTAGGGTTTGGTTTAACCCAACCCCTTTACTTTGCAATTAAACCGAAAATCCAACCTCAAAAGGAGGATTCCATGTTTTTTTTCTACCATTTGAGGTTTTACCCTCTTAACCTCAATAATTTTAGGGTTTGTGTGATCTTTCCACAAACCCTAGACAAGGAGGAACAATTCTCTAAACCAAGGCCTTGGAATCAAAGCACACTTGATCCCAAGTTAAAAACATACCTTGGCTTTGATCTTCCTCCTTCTCCTTCTTCTTCCTCACCTCTTGTTTTCTCCTTTCTTTTTTTCTCTCACACGTTTTGCTGGGCAAAAAATGAGACAATACATTTTGTTTGTCCCAACCTCCCTTTTATACTTTTAATTCCATAATTCTCTTAATTTCAAAAGGTCCTTCACTCTTTTAATTTTGCAATTCAACTTGTTTTATTTCTATTATGGCCCATCTACTCCCTTTTTGATTTTTATATCCCTTATGGAATTTCAATTTTATCCTTGTTCTAGTGCTCAAATTTCCGGGTTCACTAAATTTATTATTTCATAATTTGTCAATTTATCAATTTTCCCGGAAAAACCCAAGTTTGGCTCAATTCATACCCAGAATATATAATAAAATTATTATAAAAATTTTAGGGTATTTTTGGGGCGTTACAAGAACACCCAAAACGGAGGTCGGACGAAGAAGTTATGACCTTAGAGTTGGAGGTCACGTAGTCAAACCAGTAGGCGGCTGGTATTGAGCTCAGTACGACCTGCAGGCACGAGAGTGACCTCGGCGGTGACCTCTAGCGGTGACCTCTACGAAATTTGAAATCTTGGTGACCTCTTGGCCTCTGGGGTGACACGAGTAAAGGACCTGCATGGCAGTGCAACAGTCTGAAGATTGAAAAATTCAAAAGTCTAACATCAAGTTAATTGATGTGGCTACAATTTACCAGAAGGACTCACTACCAAATTCCCTTTATTTATTACCCAAAAATCAGTTCTAAGGTCCGGATAATGCGCACTACCACAATGTGGCAGCTTCCCATGGTTTAAAATCTGACGAACATTCCTAAGGCAAGATAACCACCACACAACCCTTAGGGTAGAAAATAACCAAATTAGGAGAATACCTACCTCTTGGAGTTGGTCGAAACTCGATTCAGTCTATGCGGCTCTTGTCACGAGGAGAGGACTTTCCCTCTTATAGCCGGAAACCTATGGTCAGTGTGGAAAATCAGAGAGAGTGGAGCCTCTCTCTAACTCTCCTTTTCTCTTGTTTTCCTTTTCTTATATGGATCACCCTTAATCGTATTTTAAAAAGGAAGAGTTTCCTCCTCTTTCCCTACATGCCACGTGCCCTCTCACGATTTTTTTCTTTATTTCTTTTGTATTTAGGTCCTCCATTTCTCTATTATTCTTTCATTTAAGTCTCTATTTTCACTTAGACATCTAAACTATTTACAATTGACCCTTGGGTCCCCATTTTACAATTTCCATATTTTTTCTTTTTCACTTGGGTTTATTTCCGGATTCAATAAATTTCACATTTTAGCATATAATCATTTAATCAATATTCATCTAATAATTTCCAGAAAAATACCCAAGTTGGCTCAATTATACCCAGAATATATAATAATTTTTATTATAAAAATTCTAGGGTATTTTTGGGGCGTTACATTGGAGACCAGTAGAAGCTGGACCTCCTTTCCTCCCCTTTTCCTTTCTTTTTCTTTATCTTTTCTTCCTCTTTTCTTTCTCTTCTTTCTATCTTTTCTGTTCTTTTTCTCATTCTCCCCCACCGAACTCATTTTAGTCTAGGTGTAGAACACCTTTCTTAATTCATCTTGACACATGGCAATCACCATGCCATGTGTTTCTCATGCCACTTTTCCCTCCACTTAATTCATGCATGATAAGAATATGACACTTGGATTTCCATGTGCCAAGTGTCCACTTGTTTGGTGCCACATGGCACGTGTCCTCGTGCCATGTGTAGCCATGTCGTTTGTTCATTTCACCTCGAAATACGTGAAATTCTGACTATCCCGGAATTTGACGTAATTCGACTGTGCAACTAGATTTCATGAGACAAACTCAACGGTGCGGTCCGTGTCGTCATCCGAGATTTAGAGAAATTCCTAGGTTTACAACCTGTACTGTAACGGTAATTTATCATTTCACTTTACCCGGGTTTTGACATTTTTCCCCCCTTAAAAGAATTTCGTCCCGAAATTCACACACACATATACATATAATCACATGCATATGCAACAATCATTTAACATTCAATGACAAATAGAATACTCTAGAGTAATAGGCAGTCTGATGTACCTAATGAGTTGTAAAAGACCAGACATAGCCTATTTGGTTAGTAAATTGAGTAGTTATACAGTAATCCTAGAGCCAAACATTGGCAAAGAATCATGAGAGTACTTACGTTTTACTTGTGATTATAGGCTACACTATAAGATATCCTGTTGTACTTGAAGTTTACAATGATGTAAACTGGATAACAAATGTTTAAGACTCAAAATCCTATAGTGCTTATGTGTTTACACTATGGGGAGCAGTAGTCTCCTGGAAATCCTCAATACAAATGGTTATTACTAGATCCATGATGGAATTGAGTTTATAGGATTAGATAAATGTGGGGAAGAGGCTGAATGGCTACGCTACTTCCTAGAGGATATTCCAAGGTGGCCAAAACCTATGTCTCTAATATGCATACATTATGATAGTCAATCTGCTATTGGTAGAGCACAAAACAATATGTACAATGATAAGTCTAAATATATTCGTTACAGACACAACACCATTAGACAACTACTCTCAACTGGGGTTATCTCTCTAGATTATGTAAAATATAAGAATAACATCACAGATCCGCTAACCAAAAAGTTAAATGGAGAGTTAGTTGAAAAGTCATCGAGGAGAATGAGACTGAAGCCCATAAAGGAATAAATTAATACAATGGATACCCAATCTAGTTTACTGGAGATCCTAAGATCTAGGTTCAAAATGGACAACTAAATTGTAAAGACTTTGATTTTATCACTATGGGAATCTTCCATTGTCCATTCCTATGATGAAACAGTGATGCTCATACGAAATAGGTTAAGTTATGCTTTTAATTATCTATATGCATTGAACATAATAACATGAGCTACTCCTAATTTAAGAGATCACTTATGTAAGAGTGAATTGAGGTCGCTTTAAAGGGAATTGAATAGGGCATAATTCCTATCTATCACTTATGAGGAATCTTTTGTCTAGTAGTTGGGTGTCAATTTCATTCATGTGAGGAATTGTTAGATTTTTCATCTGTTTGAATGAAATTAAAGTCGTGAAACGGTTGGTTTGAATTTGAAACATTCATTTAATGGATTTAATTTCCCTTTTTAATTTCTTTTATCAATATTCATTCATTTGTCCGTTTGGACACGTAACCGACAAAGTATTCTGTTTTATCCCCATTGGTGGTCTATATATATACGTCAAATCATCAAAGAAAGTACTTGAGTTTTCTTTCTTCTCCCTCATAAGTGATAGTGTTAAACTATCTACAATTCATCAAGTTGGTTGCAAAGTGCTACTACAGACCATCGTTCAGTTGTTTTATCCTAGGAAACAAATGTCTGTGACTCTCTAGCACCAGTGGAGAAGGGCGATTTTGTTTTATGAAAATTGTGGACTCGCCTCTATCATCTCTTTCAATTTATATATATATATATGTTGTTTTTACATGTATATAACCTTTTTGTATAATCAAGTTTATTGCAGGTCTTGGTTCTTGGTTCTCAACCTTGTACTTACATAATCTTCCTCACATCGAGGAAATACTTGGAACCTAAAAATCTTATAATAATAATATCCTTGTACCATGAATTAAACTTAACTTTATTTTAACGTTGATAAAGTCAACGCATCTATAAGTCTAATAATATCAATAAATCGAGATAAGCTCGATAAAACTAAGAATTAATCTCATACCTAGATTTCAAACGATTCTTAAAAGTTGACAACCTCGATAATTCGTATAATATTTCTAGGATTTCCATTTTAAGGTAGTGTCTAGAACTCGTAGATAAAATTTTGGGTTTGTAACAACGAATGGGATGAAATTCATTTGCCGAAAATAGATGGAAAATGAATGAAAAATGGAAAGGTGTTGTCCTTTATCAGTTGGAATAGCCAGGACTCAACATGTCCTTTCTCAGTTGGAATAGCCATTTCACGATGTTGATTCCTTCCCTTGATGGTAACGAGGTTTCACAATCTTCCATCTTCCATCTTCCATCTTCCACCACTGGTGATTTCATTTTATTTCTTTTGGTTGACTTACCTTTGAGGAATTTCGGCATGATTTAAATTTAAGAACAAATATTTGAAAAGAAAATAGAAAAAAAAAAACTTAAAAGTAAATAAAAGTTAGTTAAATATTTTTATTTAATAAAATGATTTTTAAATATTGAAATATTTTAAATGTAGTATATAGTAAACTTAGGACTTGTTGGATAATTATTTTCTGATAATAGTTTTCTATTTTTCAGGAAAAAAAAAAGGAAATTAGTTGGGTAATTAATAAAAATTATTTTTATTTTATGATTTTAGGAAAAGACGACATGACATTTTTAAAAAAACATCTTCAATGTGTCTTTTACTCTCTTTTTTTCATTTATTTCATAACAATCGTTTTAAAAAATAATAAGATAAATATGTAAAATAATTAAAAATGAAATATGTAAAAAAATTATTTGAAAACATATTTTTTAGAAATAAATTTAAAACATATTTAAAATATTTTTTTTCGATAAGAATAATTTTATTAATTCATACATTCCATAGAAATACATAATGACGTAGCATCTAAGTCAATAATATAATAAATAGACTTAAAGCTTACACATTTAATAATTCTATGATGATTAGAATACATATGACTCAAGCTCTGCATTTTATTGATGACTTGACATCTCTCCTTGATCGAATCTGCTTTATCGTTCATGATGATGCCTTTATTCAACCGGACTGGGCTGGAGCGTGTAGGGGTCGTTGGGCCGGACTTGAATTTCTTCTTGAGGGTGAAGTGCAAGCGAACCTTTGGCGTTGCTCTCCTCTACAAAAACAAGAAGAAGAAGAGCGCGTGGGGCCTTGATGGGCACGCTCAAATCACCTAAGTCGGTTCTTTTCTGAGAAAAAATCAGCTAGAGAGCGAATGTGTTGCGTACCTTTCACCGATGGGGTGACCTGGCATTTATAGTATATGTTTTGATTGGATGGTGATTAGGATTCTTTCCCATTGGGCCAGGATATTTCTTGCTTTATCGGTATCGGATTTGATTAGGGATATTGGAAAAAGTAGTTTATTTAGAATTATCTGCCTCATTGGTGGGATCGAAGCGATCCCAGCGAGATGGTGTATATCGTGAATTATCCTATTTTCCTTGTTGGTGAGATGTAATTGGATTTGCAGGATAATAGGTTATTGGGGGATTATTCTATTTCCTTTATCGATGGGATTTAGTTTGATTTGCAGAAGGTGGGCTTTCTCAATTACCATAGCAGGCCTTTGGTCGATGATTTGGAGCCTTAAATTCTTGGGTGCGTCAGGCTGAGTGTTTCGATGGGGCGCGCCTCTTCTTTGGGTTTAGGCGAGTGGGCTGCAGAAGCCCCGAATTTCAAGCTTTGCTCGGTTCTTCTCCTGGCCTTGTGTCTGCGGTTGTGTGGGCGAGGCATCAAATATTCTTGTATCTAATGCAATTTCCGTGTATGCTCGGAAATTTGGGTTAGTTAAAACGAGTCGCCGTCATCGTCTTGCGATAATGATGACTCTTTGGTTTCGGCTCATCTCTCCCACTTCTTTCGGTTTTCCTTGTTTCTTCATGGAGCGTCCTCTGTCTTGTACTTTGATCTTGAAACTTTATCTTCTCTTTTAACGAGTTCGGACTTCCCTCTTCCTTAGTTTAAATCGAGACCTTTTTATGCGAAAGTCCTTTTAAAGCGTCTTTCACGAGATAGATTTTTAGTTTATTCACAGGACGGCTGCGTCTTTCTCTCTTTGGTGTCTTTTCGGGTGATACGTCGGGCGTTAGGTTGATTGACTGAGTTCGTTCTCATTACATAACATCACCATGGGTGGGAGTCGCTCTCTTCTTCTCTGCGTGTTAAGGTGACTCTTGGCGGCTAGGTTCTGGGCGACGCGGCACCTCAGATTTGGCCAGGAGTCGATCTTGAATGCTCGGGGTGCCCCCTTTTCCCTTAGACAGGGTAGGGGAGAGTAGACCGATTAAGTATCCTAGGGGTCATATTACCTACAATCCTTAGATTCGACATGCTTTGGTTGTGGGGCTGAAATAGGTTGGTCCCTTGGGGCCACTTTAAGCTAATTCACAGGCCTCCTTTTGGCGTGCAGATGCGGTCCCTGATGTTTTGACCTCCTATGTGGTTTCGTACCTAAGATGGTATGCTTCTTTGAAGTAGCTTTCGATAATGGTCTTAGCTTCCCTCTGCATCCCTTCATAAAAGAACTGCGGCACTAATGTCTATCAACCTCAACTTTAGCCCGATGGTGGGGTATTTTAGTTGGTCTGTGGTTTTCTTTAGGGACGGGGCTCGGTGTTCCCGGTATAAACTGCTCCTTTATCTTTTTAGTGCGAAGGCGCTAGGAGCTTCCTTTATTTTAATGTCTTGGCTCCTCACAGTGATTCCAGATCTTCCCTCTTCCACAGACTGGAAGGAACGCTACTTCTTTGTTAGTGACCGCAATTGGGAATATAACCCTCTTGACAAGGACGACACCCTAGGCGTTCCGGTTGCTTGGACCACCCCCGAGAATCTGCGTAAGTGTCGCTTTGTTTTTGGTATAACTTGTATGAGGTTGTTGGATATCTCTAATTGTGCATTGTCTATGTGCCTCTCAGGTGCTCGATGATCATGCAGAATGCGTCATGCTTGCGGCATTGGGTGCGGAGTGTCCTCCGTCCCACTGCGCGGATTTGATCGAGTCGATATTCCCGGCCCGCCCGAGGCTTGAGGTCAGCCCGCTCTGCTGTGTTGAGGCCTTCGCCTCCTTCCACCATGAAAGTCTCTCCCATCGGGCCGCCGTTTGCCAGGCCCACGAGGAGAGCTTACGAAGCACCGGTTGGAGGCGTTGTCTCGGCCGGGAGAGTGAAGCGAAAACCTGACTCCGTTGAAAGATCGGTCGGCTTTGGTCGAGTTCGAAATTGGGGCATCTTCCTCTTCTCAGGTCTACTGCCCATGTCCGCGGGACGAGGCGTCGCCTCCGTGGTGAGTTCGAATCTTGAGTTGTGACCGGATTAAGGTGCTGCGAGAGACAAAGGTCCCTCGGGTAGGGTCGTTGGTCATGCCGTCATTGTCTGGAATCCGCTGCGAGTGTTAGGCCCGCCTTCTCCGGCGGAAGAATTGAAGAGGAAGGACTCCGAAACTGGTGGAGATGGCGACTCCTTGCTTCTCAATGCCGAACTTGCGGTTGGCGCGGTCTCGTCCATTCTTAAGGATTCTGACCTCAGAACGGCGTCTTTGCCGGATTGATGAGGCCCCAGTATTCCTCAGAAATTCGCCTCACATGGAGATTCCCCATATCTTGTCGTGTCTGATTTTATTATGAGTTGAGTGTTGATCTTGTGTTGGATACTATTTTACGTTGGGTGTGGCAGGTGGCTACTCATTTGAAGAGTCTGGCCAAAAAGGCCAAACTAAGCGAAGAATCATGCCAAAACTGCCCAGTTACAAGGCGGGAGTGGCTTCCTTATCTGAGCGGGTAGTGTGGTCGGGTCTGGCCGATATATTAGGGAGCGTCAAGCAAATCGATTAAAAGCGTACCACGTCGGCACGTGCTGGTAGGGGTAGAAGATGAGGCAGAAGCGGCGAGGGCGAGCCGGCGAGCTTCAGGAGGTTCGAATGAAATTGGTGCCGCGAAAATGACTTGGGACGGGGGTGCCGCGGTCTGCAGGAGTATGAGGCTTCATATGGTTGGGGATGGGCTTCTTACATCCCGAGACGGCTGCGGGAGTCTAAGGAAGAACCGTGGTGAAGATGAACTATGGTATAAGACAGCGCTCTTTGGGCGGGGCTCGTCGTGGGGGCCTCCGAGGGATGCAAACTCGTGGCTTTGGCGAGGAGTGTCGTGGGGCGTGGGGACCTTCATCGACAAATAACTGCGGTTTATCGCGGGATGAAGGTTATAGGAAGATTGAGGATGAGGCTGTATCAATGGGCTCTTGGGTGGCTTGCCTTTCGAGGGCGCTGTGACTACCTCGGCTGGACGGCTGACATCACATGACGAGGAGGCAGAATCCCTCTCTGTTGACTGTGGAGGCGGGACACCCATTTGAGGCTACTCCCCCTTTTCACCCTCTGCTCCTCCTTCTGATGCCTGATCGCCGGCGCATATCGACGTCGGTTTTTGTTTTATTTATTTTTTGCTAGGCCTAGGACCTAGGACGTATGTAGCCTTTTCCTTAATAAATGTTCTTTTTTACCACTTTTGTCTCTACTTATGCATTTCGCGTTGTTCTGCATGAACTGAATTAATTTCTTGGCTACATTGCCTGAGTTGAGTGTCTGAGTTGAGCAGCTCCTGGGCTATATGGCTAGAGTTGAGCAGTTGAGCTCTCAAAATTGGTATAGTCCCTGTAGTGAGGCCTTATAGGTTGAATGATCTGGTGATCTAACTCTTAATTGCGTAGTCCCGGCCCAGTGGTCAGGCCTCATGTCAATGGTCTGCGGCTCAGGCGTGAGAGACTTGCCTGGTAGATGCTGAGCTGATCGACTTTAGGAATTTTATGACTGTGCGGAGTGGTCGGGCTCGTCAAAGCCCATTTCTTGGGCTCAGGGCGAGACCTTGATTTGAATCTTTGGTGAGTCGACTCTTAGGTGCGGCTAAATGCGAAGTAGTTGGGCCTCGTAAAGCGAGTTCTGGGCTCAGGGCGAGGGCTGCAATGGTTTGAATGCTTTGGTGATCGACTCTTGGAGCTTCATGGCGCAGGCGAGTGGTCGAACTACGTCAAAGCCCAATTGCTAAGGCTCACGGCGTGGCCTTAATGGGTTCAGATAACTGGGCGTCTGACTCTTAAATGCGCTGGCACAGTGCGAGTGGTCGAGCTCGTCAGTAATTTCTTGGGCTCAGAGCGGCGCGAGGCCTTGTCAGTTTGAATAACTGGTTGATCGACTCTTAAATTGCATGGCGTGCGGAAGTGGTGGGCTCGTCAAGGCGAGCGCTAGGCTCCGGCGGCGAGGCCTTGTGGAATTTGAATCTTTGGTGATGCGACTCTTAAGCTGCATGGCTTTTGTGCGGAGTGAGTCGGAGCTCGTCAAGGCCCGAATTTCTTGGGCTTAAGACACTTTGAGGCCTTGTGGGATTTGAATAACTGGTGATCGACTCTTAAGCTGCGTGGCTGTGCGAGTAGTCAGGCTCGTCAAGCCCAATTTGCCTAAGCTCAGGCGAGCCTTGTATGGGGTGCTCTTTGGTGATCGACTCTTAGGGCTGCATGCTTTGTGCAAAGTAGTAAATGATCAAGCTACGACTACTAGGCTCTGGCGAGGCCTTGTGAGGTGAATCTTTGGTAATCCCGACTCTTAGGCTGCATGGCACGTGCGGAGTGGTCGAGCTCGTCAGCGAGTTCTTTGGGTTTCGGGGCGAGGCCTTGTGGGGCAGATCTTTGGTGATCGACTCTTAGTGCATAGCACAGTGCGAGTGGTCAGGCTCTCGTCAAAGCGGCTGCCCGGGCTCCAGGGCTACGAGGCCTTGTGGTGAATAACTGGCGATCACGCTCTCTTAAATTTGCATGGCTGTGCGGAGTGGTCAGGCTAGTGTTGAGCTCTTGGGCTCCGGCGGCGAGGCCTTATGGAATTGAATAGCTGGCGATCGACTCTTAAGTGCATGGCTGTCTGCAGTGTAGGCTCGTCAAATTGGTTGCGCGCTGGGCTCAGGCAGGAGCCTTGTGGGATTTGGGCCTTTGGTGATCGACTCTTAAGAATTTGCATGGCTGTCTGCGGTAGTCGAGCTCGTCGAATTAATTTCTTGGGCTCCGACGCGAGGCCTTTGATTGAATAACTGGCGATCGACTCTTAGTTTGCGTAGCTGTCACCGAACTCGTCGAGCTCGTCAATGAGGCCCTGCAGACTCGAGACGCGAACCTTAATGGGGTGAATAGCTGGCGATCTGACTCTTAAGTGCATAGCTGTCTCGAGTGGTCGAGCTCATCACGTGAATTCTTGGGCTCCGGTGGCCCAGGCACTATGGGATTTGAATAGCTGGCGTCGACTCTTAGAGCTGCGTAGCTGTGCGAATGTCGAGCTCGTCAGTAATTTCTGCTTGGGCTCGGACTCACGGACCTTGTCAATTTGAATAACTGGTGATCTGACTCTTAAATTTGCATGGTGCATCGCAGTAGTCGAGTTCGATCAAAGCGAATTTCGGAGCTCCGGTGGCCCCGAGGCCTTGTGGGAATTTGAATAACTGGCGATCGACTCTTAGGTTGCATGGCTGTGCGAGTAGTCGAGCTCGTGTGGTGATGGGCTCAGGGCGTTGAGACCTTGTGGGTAACTCTTTGGTGATCAGCTCCCAGGAATTTGCAGTAGTGCGTGCGAATTGGTCGGGCTCGTTAAAGGCGGAGTTTACGGGCTCCGGCGTTGAGGCCTTGTCTTGTTAAATAGCTGGTGATCGACTCTTAGGGTTGCATGGTGCAGTGCAAAGTAGTCAAGCTCGTGGCCCCGAAATTTCTTGGAGCTCAGGGGCGAGGGCTTTGTGGGATTTGAATAACTGGTGATCGACTCTTAAATTTGCATGGTGCTGTGCGAGTGGTCAGTTCGTCAGCCCGAAATTTCTTGGAGCTCGGTATTTGAGGCCTTGTGGGATTTGAATAACTGGTGATCGACTCTTAGGTTGCATGGCTGTGCGGAGTAGTCGATCTCGTCAAAGCGGTACGATGGAGCTCAGGCGTTGAGGCCTTGTGGGCTTAATAGCTGGTGATCGACTCTTAGGAATTTGCATGGTGCAGTGCGAGTAGTCAAACTCGTTAAAGCGAGTTCACGGGCTCGGCGTTGAGGCCTTGTCTTGACTAAATAGCTGGTGATCGACTCTTAAGGAGCATAGTGCGTGCGAGTGAGTCAAGCTCGTCAAAGTATTCTTGGAGCTCAAGGCGGCGAGGCTTTGTAAATTTGAATAACTGGTGATCGACTCTTAGGCTGCGTAAGCTGTCTCTTAGTCGTCGAGCTCGTGTGAGTCGTTGCATCTGACCGTGGGCTTACGATTTTGGAAGATCACGAGTGTCTTTAATGTTGGTTCATGGAGAATTGGAAGCGATTCTTGTAATTCCAGGTGCTTTGGCCTTCTTATAGGCTTCATTGCTATGGAGTTTATACTTCGGATATTCTGCCCCTTCTTGTGCGTAACTGAGATCTGCGCGACATGAAGCGTCGAGGCTTGATCGTCTTCGCCGGGGATCCATGAGATCGGGTTTGGATTTGTTGGACCTGCATGGGGTTGTGTTTTTCCCTAGTCCTTTATGGGGTGTGTATTCCTTAGCTTCGTGCTAGGGAATGCGTCCAGAGAGGGCGGTACATTTCTTGTGCCGCTTTCTCTATTTTCTATTCTTCTTTCTCTTCCTCTCCTTTCTTCTCTTTCTCCCTCTCCTTCATTCTCTCTTCCTTCCTTTCTTCTTTTTTTCCACATCTCATTCTCCCTTTTTCCTTTCCTTTCGCACAAACTCTTTCCATCCCTTTTTTTCTTCTTCTCCTCTTTTCCACCTCCCTGTTCTTTTTCTCCTCTTTTCCACCTCTCACCTTTCTTCTTCTCTTTATTTTCATCTCGTTTCCTTTTCTCTTTCCTTCTTAAGAACTTTTTTTTTTTTTTTTTTTTGAGGCAAGCATGCGTAGCCGAAGTGTCTTGGATGACACTCACGATTTTAATTGAATGTAATTTGATTGGAATAAAGAGACTTTCCTTTTTGATCATGAACTTTGCGTTACATTTGTATGTAATTTTTCGAGCATTCTATGTATGCAGTTGTTTGGGCGATCTAATAAAATAACTAGAACACGATTCGAATCGTCATCCCGAAAATTGATAATGCTTCATTTAAGATACAAACCGAGGTCTCTTTGGTAAAGCGCTTAGGTGTTCGCATTTCAAGCATGATCTTTCGTTTTTCCCTCATAAATGCGGGCTCGTAATTTACTTTGAGTCGATGGCGTGGGATATGATGTAGGGGCCTTCCTAGTTGGGGCCTAGTTTTCCATGCGCTGGATTCTTCCTTGCTGGTAGGAGCTTCTTCAAGACTAGGTCACCTGGCATGTAGCTCCTGGGTTTGACCTTTTGGTTATAATACCTCGCCGTCTTCCTCTGATAATCTTTCGTGCGCCTTAAGACCTGTTCACGCTTTTCATCTAAGAGGTCTAAATTTAGGCGGAGAGCCTTGTCATTGTGTTCCACTGTTGCCAACTCGATCCTTGGGGACTTTAACCCGACCTCGACAGGGGCTACTACTTCAGTGCCAAAGGCTAGGGCAAATGGGGTTTCCTGGGTTGCTGACTTGCGAGTAGTCCTGTAAGCACATAACACATCGGGGAGGTATTCTACCCATTTGCCTTTAAGATCTTCCAATTTGGTCTTCAATGCGGCCTTAAGGGTTACGATGGTGATACGCCCTACCATTAGGCTGCGGATGTCTTGGGGAGCCAGTAATAATTCTTAATTCGAGCTCGCTTTAAAAATCTACGAACTTAGCGTTGTCAATTACTTTCCATTTATGCGATACCGGGGCTCTTGGGAAACCAAACACGCATATTATGGCTCGCCACACAAAATTGTGTATCTTTTGTTACGTGATTGGCCAAGGTTCGGCCTCGACCCACTTGAGTGCCAAGTAATCACGCAGCGATGATGAATCTGCATTGGCCCTTCCCGATGGGCGAGAGGTCGAGAATGTCGAGCAAACATTGGAAGGCGGGGCTTATGATTGATGTCAAGGGCTCAGATGGGAGGCGAGAGATCTTGACATGCTCCTGGCAGAGATCTTGCATCTCTGACTAGGTTGGTCGGCGTCTCTGAAGTATTGTGGGCGATGGTATCCACCGCCTTAAGACCTTCCTACTAATGCCAGAGCTCACGATATGATTTCGCATACCTTCATGTACTTCCCTTAGCACATAGTCAGTGTCTTTTCCCGTGATGCACTTAAGGATGGGTGTGAAGAAACCTCGCTTGTAAAGGCTTCCCTTATGATTAGTGAATCTGGCCGACCTTGTCCTAATTTTAGATGCCTCTTTTGGGTGCGCCGGTAGGCGATATCGATATAATCCCGAATGGGGTCCATCGGCTCGGCTCGGACAGGTGGGGGCCAACTTCACGCCACGAGATCATATAAAAGGCTGCGCAAGGTATTGACAGTGTTGACTTCTTGAGGGTCTTCTGTGAGGCTATCGCTAGTTTTGCCAAGGCATCATTTCAAGGGAGTTCTACAGTAAAGGGATATGTCTGACATGGACCAGCACGAACTTTTTCAATAAATCCCATACCCTTTTAAGGTATAGGATCATTCTTTCACTTTTGGCCTCGTAGGTATCTTCTATTTGTCTTACTACCGGTGGGAATTATTTGTAAGACCTCAAATTGGTCAATTTCGATGAATGGGCGAGGTTGAGGCCTGCTATGACGGCCTCATATTCGGCCTCGTTGTTGGAGGCTTGGAATTTGAATCTGAGCACGTACTCAATATCTATTCCTTCTGGGGAGGTCAGGATTAGACCGGCTCCGCTTCCTTGTGCGTTTGTGGCCCCATCTACAGAGAGTTTCCAGATGGGGAGGTCGGTCGGCGTTTGAGAGTTCTTGGCAGGCTCTGCCCAGATGGGCCATGAGCGAAGTCACCCAAGACCTGCCCTTTTATTGCGGAGTTTAGGTTATATCGATGTCGAACTCGCTTAGCTCGATGGCCCACTTCATCGACCGCTTCTTGAGTTTACGGCTTATGTAACACTTGCTTCATCGGATGATACATTTGGAACTTCTATGGTATGAGCACGAAAGTAAGGCGAGCTTCCGAGCTGCGATTTACTAATGCGAGGTGGATTTTTCCATCCTTGGATACCTCTCTCAGCTCCTCTCGGAGGCTTGGGCGCAGTAATGGCTGATGTGCACTCGGTCTTTGTCCTGACGAGGGCGTGGATGAGAAGTCTAAAAGCGACTAAGTATAGAGTGAGGGCTCCTCCAATGGGGCACGAAATGGGGGGGGCTGAATATGTCTTCAATGCCGAGAATGCTTCTTCGCACTTCGTATCCCATTGAAAGGCCTTCTTTAAAACTTGGAAGAAAGGCTGACACTTATCACTAGCCCTGGATACGAATCGACTTAAAGTCGCAATCCTTCCTGTCAAACGTTGGACCTCCTTTATGCCTGAGGGCGATGGCATGTCGAGCACGACCTTTATTTTGTCTGGATTTGCCTCAATTCCTCGATTGTTGACTATGAAACCTAGGAATTTTCCGGCTGATACTCCGAAGGTGCACTTGGCTGGATTCAGCTTCATGTTGTACTCTCTTAGGATCTGGAACGGCTCGGACATATGAGCTATGTGGAGCTTGGCAGTAGGGGATTTTACCAGCATGTCATCTATGTACAACTCCATGGTTGTTCCTATGCATACGGAACATCCTGTTCCCACGACCTTTGATGGTAGCTCTGCATTCTTGAGCCCCGAATGGCATCACCGCGATGTAATGGGTTCCTGTGTAATGACGAGGTCTTTTCTTGGTTGTCTGGGTCTATGCTGATCTGGTTGTAGCTGGAGAAGGCATCCATAAAACTGAGGAGTTCATGGCTGCGGTGGCATCCATGATAAGGTCGGTCGGCAAAGGAAGCTGTCTTTAGCATCTTTGTTGACGTCGATTGAAGTCGATCTGGTAGCCGCCCTATAGTTTGCTTTTGACAAGTATGACGTTGGCTAACCATTCAAGATATTCCACCTCTCTAATTGCTCCTTCTTGGAGGAGTTTGCCGACCTCCTCGTTGATCGCTTTTGCCTTTCTGGTGCGAAGCTCCTCCTATTTTGTTTGGTAGCTTCTCGATGGGTGAGAGGAGGGCTTTGAGGTCCTGCGCTGGCTTCGGAGGCCGTGTAGCGGAGTGTTCGAGTCGTCATCCAGCGATCACGGGTTCGGCTCTTCTAAGGGCTCGGGTGGAATTGAGCACCTCGTCGCGCATGTCGAGCTGCGTCAAGTATATGTTATCGGCAAGCTTTTTGCTTCATGGATCAGTGGCATTCCACTGGCCCACTCGTTGGTCTCCTCGAACCATTCCTCACTAAACTACGGTAGGAAATTTGATCATCATGTGGTAAGCGGAGGGAATGGATTTTATTGCATTGAGAGAGGGTCTGCCTAACAACATATTATAAGCAGATGGGGCGTCTACAATGAGGAATCTTGCTATCGTCGTTGCCTGGCATGGGGGATCTCCCAAGGTGAGTACTAATTGTATTAAGCCCAAGGGTAATACTTTTTCTCCAGAGAATTCTCGCAAATGGGTGTTGACGGGTTCCATTCTCTCCCTTCCGATGCCCATCTTATCAAAGGTCGAGGCGAAGATGATGTCGGTGAACACGGGTTGTCAGCCCAGGATTCGATGGACGTTTTACCATTGACCATATTTTCGAATTACCAAAGGGTCGTCATGAAGTCTTATCATCCTTCGGATCTAGTCGGAAGACGTTATGGATGTGTTGGTAGAAGGCAGTTGGACGCTTGTACTTCCACTACCTCTGCGACACGATCTTTGGAATGAGCCTTAGAGTGGTTGGATTCTCCTCCTCCTGCTGAATCCTCACAGAGATCACGTGGATTTCCCCAAAAGAAATTTGTTGGTGCTGAGTTGTTGTCTTTGTCGAGGTGGGGTAATTGGTGGTGGGCTGTGGGCAGGCACAGTTACGAGCGATTATGAGGTGATTTTCGGGGGCTATGAAGCGTCAGATGCCACGCATTATTAAGTACTCATTTCCTTCTTGAAATTGCTATGCAATCATCGTCTTTCAGTGCCATGAATCCTTTATGGAACTCATGATACAGTGTTGTCTCTTGTTGCGGGGTCTGACTTCATTTGGGTTGGCCACCTCAGGAACTGTTCGTTTCGCGCCGGCGCGGGACTGTGATGCGAAATTTGTCGAGGGGTGAAGCCGTCGAGGTGATCGCGTTGTCATCTCGAGTTGAGGTGGGTTCAGGGCCAGGTCTACGAGGTTTCCAAGCAGCACCGAGGGCCGTTCTCCATCCTTTCTTTGGAGACCTCTCTCGGTCGCTTTGTCTTTGGGGCTCGAGTCCGCAAATCGGCTTATGCGTCACTACTTTTCTTTATGGGTGGGAGGAGCTCCCTTTCTTAGATATGAGGGCTTCTGTAGCCCATTAATGGCTCACTTCTTTGCTTTTACAGCACCCCTCGGCCATGCTTGCTTGAGGATTTTTTTAAGAGATGGAAACATGAAGTCTTTGTGCACTATTGACAATGAATGCGGTGATCGCAAACTTTTCGTCAGGTATATCTACCTTCAAGGACTCTGCGTTGAACCTCTGTACATAAGACCTCAGGCTCTCTACTGACTACCTTGATGGTCGATAAATGGTAACTTGGCTCTATCGTTGGCTCCAATGAAGTGAGGCGAGCCTTGATGGACCTCAACTCTGAGATATGAGGAGATTGATGAAGGCGGAAGCATTAGACAGACGAAATTTGGGCCTTTTAATCTGATAGCAGCTACGCATCCGCGGGGTCTTGAAATCTACATTGCAATTCCATTGGTTTTGTAAGTGTTGAGATGATCATTTGGATCTCGGCCTTGTCCGAATGCTTAAAGCCCAGAATGCTGAATTTTCTTTGGAAGAGGAAGTGAAGCACCTCGAGTGAAGGGTGACTCGTCTGATTGTGCCAAGGTGTCCATAGTGTCGGAGGCGCGTCCTCTTACCACCTCCTTCACGTGCATTTGAGCTCTTCTTTAGGCTCTTGAACCTCTGCTCCCATGGTGCTCTCTGCTCCTTCTTGAGGGTGACGTAGTTCTTCGTTCAGGCATGCCCTCAGTGTTGCTTCATTGCCCTCCTCTCGGGGGCCAGTGCAGTCCATGCCCCACTGGCTCGGGTGGACTGCATACATTTCAGCACCTCGGGAATGTCGAGATTGTATTTGCCCTTCATAGGAGGAAAGTTGTGACATTCACGGGCTTGTCGTGCCTCGTGGGCGTTGTGCTGGTGGGTTGCTCTAACTCTCACATCGGGCGTTGGTTGGTGAGGCGGAGGCCTCGTGCCGTTCGTGGCTTGCATCGCCCCAACGCGCCCGGGAGTGGCATGCAGCGTCGCTGGCGGATCCTGCATCCTTAGTGGTTGGCGGTGCTCACCTTGTGTTAGGGTTGATACCGCCCGATGCTAAGAGATCGGTCTTTGTTGTAAAGGCTGTCGTTCCCATGAGCGTGGCCTTATTGATGATGCCTTTTCCATGGGGTAGGCTGGCGTGTGGGGGGTCGGGTGGTGGACCTGGATTGCTCTTGGGTTGGTGCGAGGCCTTGCGTTGCTCTCCTCTGCAAAGACAAGAAAGAAGAAGGGCCGGCGGGGGCCGCCGTGACCGCTCAATGCACAGAGTCGGTTTCTTTACGAGAGAAAGATGGGCGCTGGCAGAGGGGCGAGATGTGTTGCGTGCGCTTCGCGAGTGGAGTTCGCCTGGAAGTATTTATAGTATATGTTTCCAGTTGGATGGTGATTAGGATTAACTAGATTTGACGGGATTATTTCTTACTTTTATCCATATGGATTTGATTAGGGATATTGAAAGAAGCCGGTTGTTAGAATTATCTTTTCTTCCTCATTGGTGGAATCAAACGATCCATGAATGAGTTGTTATATCGTAAATTATCTTATTATTTTACGTTGTTGGTGAGATTTGGTTAGTTCTGAGGATAATATGTTATTGGATTATCTATTTTATATCGATGGTTGGTGATTTATAGAATGTGGGCTTTAAGATTACCATCATGACCTTTATTTAGAAGCGAACAAGTCTTAGGTATGGGGTTTGGCGTCAGCAGAGTGTTTGGTGGGCGCCTCTTCTTTGGGTTTGGCGAGTGGGCACAATAGGCCCATTTTCAAACCCTATCGGTTCGAATAACTCAGCATCTTGTAAGAAAGCGTTGTAGAAGATACTTAATCAGGTATTATCTTAGATAATACCGATCACACCACACAAAACGATGATAAAAGACAAAAAACCAAATAAAAAATCTAGATTTTTGTGAAATAATAAAAAAAAATGGTAGAAAAATATATAGAGATGTGATTTTATATCAAGAATGATGAAGAAATTACTCTTTATTACTTAAGAAAAATAGACTATAAAAAACAAGTTAAGAGGAAGGAAAATGAAACATATTTAAAATATTAAAATCGAACAAATGGTTTTAAATTTTAACCAAACTTTTAAGTCAAAGAGTACATTGAAAAATAATCATAAGGGACAGCTCATTTGATGTAACATATTGATGTAACATATATATATATATATATATATATATATATATATATATATATATATATATATGAAGGAATATCAAAAACTACTTTTTAGAACCGATGTAAAAAAATATCATATCAAAAACTACTTTTTAGAACCGATGTAAAAAAATATCCTCATTTTGTATTCTTCTCATAAAGCATTTGAGGAGGAAAAGAAATTTCTATCTAGACTTTCGATCATGAAAATTTAAATAAAATTGTTCTATAAACTTTGAATCCTGAAAATTTAGTACTGGGGTTGCCCGGTTGCCGTACTATAAAAGCTATCCAATCAACCAACCCTGAGCTAAGCGCCCAGGCTTCATTTAGTTGAAGGTTTCAATGATGTTGGTGGACAGCACTTGTGAAATTTTCCAAAAGATTTTACTCCGAAATCCTATAATATTGGGAATGATTGTAATAATGCTTCGTATAATATATAGTTTCACTTTAGAGATTCGTGTATATATATTATATATGGGAATAATTGCAATAATGCTTCATATAATATTAAGTTATGTATAGAAATATGCAATTGGAATTGACTTTTAAGCAGGGTTTACCAACTGTACTCTGATTTGGCATCTTCCTTAAGGAAAGCGATTTAAAAAGGTTAATTGGGCGTGGAAAATTAAAACAAAGAATGTCCTCTATTAAGGAATCATTTGATACCACTATTCTTAATAGCAGGAATGTAAGATCTAAGACTTGCAAATTCTTGGTACCATGCCGCGTCTAATGCGTGTATTGAAACTAATAAGATTGGATTATTCTTCTTCTCAAAAAATAATCCATCTTCTCAAAATAATAATAATAATAATAATAATAATAATTAGATTATTCATTTTAAATGCCAATAATGTGGATTTATTAATTTGTTTTCACTGTCATGACTATATATCATATCGTTAAATCGAGGAAGTGTTAGTTAGCATGTTTTTTTCATTCAACATTATTCATTACAATTATTACGAGGGTATCGTTTTCACATGCGTGCTATCCCTTACCATTTTGGGTTCTTTTCAATCAATTACATTTTTTAGATCTTGGTTCAATCAAATTAATATTGTTGATTACCTTCGTCAAAGGTTTATAGTATGTTTTTTATCATATATTTTTAATCAACTATTTGGGTGCTTGGATAAATATAAAACTTCAATATTATAATCTTTTGGGCTGTAATAATGTATCTTAAGTCAAGGGATGCATTGCATATATCTTAAGTTGAAGAATGGACCATCTAGATGATAGTGAAATCAAATGTCATAGAAAATTTAACTTCTCCTTCTTAAAGCGCTAATTAATTTTAGAGAAATAATTTAAAGTAGATTGTACAAATCTAATATGAAAATTGGTCTAAGAAGCAAAATCATGAGTTGGAGTCTTAATAGTATAATATTAATGGAGAGATTACCTGCCGACTTGAATTTTCAAATTATTAAAGATGATCAATTTATATATCTAAAAATAATTCAAAAAATTATGGATGATCCCTAAATACAAATATTTGCATATTAAATTTGTAATATTTTATGGTTTAATCTAGTTATTTAAATATAAATATTCTCAAAAAATAAAAAACATAATGAACTAAATTACTATCATCAATCTAAATAGACATTTATTTTCATGGATGAAAGAAAATAAAATCGAACGCTAATACATTTTTTTTTTTCATATCGAGTCTCTATCCTCTACCTCATCAAAACTGAAACACTATTTGAAGTTAGTGTGAAATATCACAATACACTACTAGAACAAAACATGAAGTCAACAATAGCCTACGAATAGAGAAAGAATGGACAAAAATAAAAATAAAAACTAAAACAAAGAGGAAATTGTTTTCAGAGGGATAGTGAAGAATGCTTCCCTTAAGCAAGGAAATCTTTTTCTTTTTTTTTTTGACAAACAAGGAGGTCTTATTTATTTTATATTTTATAAGGTATAAGACTACAATAAATATGCATTTATGATTGGGGATCAAATATGGCATAAATATAGTGTATAGTAATTTTTCCCTGTCCTCTATCTCTTATTTTCATCATTGATTTTTAAGAAAAATAGTAGGGGGAAAATTACAATATTTTTTTTAGCATTTTTCTTTATATTTTATTTCCTTTAATTTTTCATGTCATAAACTTATGAAATTTGATTTTCCATGGTCTTATTTTTTTTATCTTTTGATAGCATTTTCCAAAAACCAAACATAACCTTAAAGTTAAATTTTTTGACTTTTATTACCACCACCAATTGATGTTGGATAATAAACCCTTTTTTATCATCATGCATGGACTGACTGAATACTTTTTTAATTTATTAACTAATGGATAGAGCTAGTAATATGGGTTGAATTCGATGGATTAACCCATTTTAACCTAAATTTTTTGAGTATTGAGTTATAAAATTTAAGGTTTGAATAAAACTGGATCAATTTGGTTATATTCGTTTTGAGCTGTGACCCATATGAATTTGACCCGAATTAGCCCGATTGGTCTGAAATTTTTATTTATTTATTTTTAAGTAATTATCTTAGTAATTGAGATTTTCAAGGATTCATCTATAAAATTTGATATTTTGTCTATCTTTTTTATAGCATAAGAATTTTAAAAATTATTATTATTATAATATATGATTAATATATTAAAATTTTTGTTTTAACTATTTTATTTTCAATTTCTAAATGTATATTTGTAAAATAATTTGTATGATAATTTAATATTTAAAAAATCTTGTATGAAAATTTATGGAATGCATTTGAATTAAATAAATTACAATTTTAATATTGAATATATTTTTATTTATCTCATTAATCATTTTTTAAATATTTACAATTTCAATTTTTATTTTTCCTTTAAATTTTATTGAATCATATATGTTTTTTGGATAAAAAAGAAGTTGTACTAGTTTATAAATTAAATTAAATTTAATAACTAAATTATCAGTATATTTTAAATAATTTTAATAACAAAATAATTTTATTTTCACCATCAAGGATGTACATCTTTATAATGTTAAATCATTTCTAATGTGAAATCATATGTTATTATTGGATATAATGAGGATGTGGGTAAAGATTAGAGGGATATGAGACTTTGATTAGTTTTAGCGTTATTTATTTATTTAACTTTGTTTACTATTATTATATTGTTTAGACTCAATCATTTTATATATTAATTATTATTATATATTTTTATATTATTTATTTTTATTTGATGAATGATGAATTTGTAAAATTAATTTTTTTAAGGTTTTGGCCTTCAACCTGCATGGATTGAGTTGGGCTGGTCGAAAACTTATTTGAATAGAAATGAGTTAAATTAACCCAATCAATTTTGACTGATCTAAAATAAATTGGATTGACCCATTTACCATCTTCACAAATGAGCAAATTGCTTTTTCCGATAGGGTTTACAACTATGTTCAAGACAACATACTCGTGGTTAGAAAAAGAGGTTCCTGTCTCAGCCACTTCAAGTCAAATCAGCTAAGGGAAAATTCCACCATTTGGGCTTTTACTTCGGGTTTAAATATTTTTTAATCTTTCGTTGAAACTTGAATCCCATGAATAGGCAAGGCAATGTGGGAAGAAGATGAAGGCCTGGATTTGGGTATGGGTTTCATGGAGTTTTGAATGAAGGGCCTGCCGTGATCAGAAATATCGATAAATACGGATATATCGGTAGTGGATTTACGAAAATCGGAAATATTCGGAGATATCGGTAAAATATCGGTGGATATTTTTACAAAAATATCGGTTATTAAAATTTTAAATTATTTTAATTATATAGATTATGAGAAATGATTAACTATACGGGTGGGATAAATTAAAATCAAATGGATTAGTAATTATTAAATTAAATATTTTATATTTAATATATTATTCATATATTATTATGTTAAAGAGATATTATTTATTTGTTTTTGTTATTATTATAAATATTATGTAAATAATGAGGAAGTTGAAATATTATATATTATAATTTTAAATTTTTAAATGATATTATTTTATTTCTTTTCCTTTTTAAATTAATATTTGATTTAAAAATATTATAAGTTATAATGTAAAATAAAAATAAAATAAAATATTATAAAGGGATTATGAACAAATAAATAATAAGAGAATATAAAAAAGTTTGCATTATATATAATAAGTGTAATCGATAGGCGTGGTGGTTGGAGGTGTCGCCCAGGCGTTTGGGTGGGTTCGAAGCGGGTCGAAGCAATTTTTCGTATTTTTTGGAAGTAGAAAAAAATCATGAATTTTTTCGGGAAAAATCGGGTTTTTCGAAAATATCGGTATTTTTATCGGGAAAAAATGGGGTATTTATCGGAAAAATCGCGATTTTCTCCCGATTTACTTTAGATTTTTCTTTGAGAAAATGTTTTGAAAGCACCACCGAAAACCGATTTTTCGTCAAAAAATCGACAAAAAAAAAACGATTTTTGTCCATGGCCCTACCTAAACTCAACCCCTCAAAAATCATTGTGGAATATCCGAGGAATCTTCCTCAAATCTTATAATATCCGCAAACCATGAATCAAACTTAACTTTCTTTAATGGTTTACAAAGTCAACGCATCATATGTGCCTAATAAAACAAATACTGATTCGAAAATTCAAATCATGAGATAAAGCCCAATAAAACAAAGCATTAATCTCATACCAGATTTCAAACGATTCTTAGAAGTTGACAACCTCCATAATTCGTATAATATTTCTAGGATTTCCATTTTAAGCTCGTAGATAAAATTTTGGGTTTGTAACAACGAATGAGATGGAATCCATTTGCCGAAAATAGATGGAAAATGAATGAAAAATTCGACAGGTGTTGTCCTTTTATCAGTTGGAATAGCCAAGACTTAACATGTCCTTTCTCAGTGGGAATAGCCATTTCACAATGTTGATTCCTTCCCTTGATGGTGGGGTTTCACAATCTTCCATCTTCCACCTTGTGATTTCTGTATGATTTTCTACCTCTACTTTCTAATAAAATTTTAGAACAAATATTTGAAAAGAAAATAGAAAAAATAAAATAAAATTGAAGCTAATAAAAGTTAGTTAAATAAAGCACAAGAAAGGAGCCCTCTTTTTCTCATATTTGTTCTCTTTTCTAGCCCCCTTTGAGGGGTGGTATTCTAGTTATTCTTGGTCATGAAATCACGCATTCATATTTTTTCTTATTATTTCTTTTTTCAATAAAGTGATTCTATCACAAATATATGAGTTTCTAGTTTGTTTTCATCGTGATTTTATCGTTGATTTGTTGTGACGTGTGGTTGTGTCATTTATGTACGACGATTGCTTTTTTGTCATCTTGTTCCGAAGTTTTTTAGTGTGTGAATGATTCTATCGGTAAATCATAGGTATTCTAATCATTATATAATTATTAAAAATATATTTAGTTTTGAGCTAATTTATTATGTTATTAATTTAGATATTTGTCATTATTTAAAGTTTGTAGTGAAATTGATTATGTATTTTTATAAAATATATTGTTAATTTAAAACTTTGAATCAATAAAATTATCTCTTATCAAAAAATAAAAATTAAAATTAAAATTAAAATTAACTAAATTATTTTTAATTAATAAAATGATTTTCTTTAATATTTAAATATTTAAAATGTAGTTTATGGTAAACTTAGGACTTGTTATTTTCGATAACAGTTTTCTATTTTTCAGCAAAAAATTATTTTATGCTTTTAGGGAAAGGAAACATAATTTTTTTTTTTTCAAAAAATATCTTTTAGCTGTCTTTTACATCTTCTCTTTTTCATTTATTTCATAACAATCGTTTTAATATATATATATATATATATATATATATATATATATATATACTCTATATATATATATATATATATATATAAATATGAAAATTAATTAAAAATGAAACATTAGGTATAAGATTTATTTAAAACATATTTAAAATATTAAAAGAAGACAAAAGTGTTTTAAATTTTGAACCAGACTTTTATCTGAAAGAATACGATGAACAATTATCAAAAACTACCTTTTAGAGCCGTTGTTAAAAATATGCTGATTTTGTATCCTTCTTATATAGAAATAGAACTTGAGGAGGAAAAGAAATTGCTGTCTAATTCTAGACTTTGAATCATTAAAGTTTAAAATAAAATTGCTTCCTGGACTTTTGAATCATTAAACTTTGGTAATAGGGTTTGCCCGGTTACCGTACTATAAAGCCATAAAATCAACTAACCCCGAGCTAAGCGCCCAAGTTTCATTTTGTTGAAGTTTTCAATGATGGTGATGGGCAGCACGTGGAATTTTCTAAAAGTTTCTACTCCCAAATGTCATAATATTGGGAATAATTACAATAATGCTTAGTATAATATAAAATTTCACTTTCAAGATTCTTTTATTTATTTATATATATATATATATATATTATATGGGAATAATTGTAATAGTGCTTCATTTAATATTAAGTTACGTATAGAAATTTGCAATTGGAATTGACTTTGAAAGAGGGTTTACCTACTGTACTATGATTTAGCATCTTCCTCAAGAAAAGCGATTTAAAAAGGATAGTTATTTATTTTTTTTGGAAAGAATATCGATCAGGGAATAATTTGATATCATTATTCGTTAATAGTAGCATGTAAGACTTGCAAAGTCTTAGTACCATCTACCACGCCGCGTCTAATACGTGTATTGAAATTTGAAACTGATATTGTCATAGGTGAAGGAATAAGATTGGATTATTCATTTCAAATGCCAATGCCATTGAGTTTATTAATTTGTTTTTACCTCATGACTATGTATCATATTCTTTCACTCAACATTATTCACTATAATTATTACCAGGGTATTCTTTAGAGCTTCGATCCAATCAAACATTGTTAAATACCCTTGTCAAAGTTAATAAGTGTTTTTATCATATATTTTCAAGGGAAAAATTATGTTATGATTTAATAGGATTATATTTAAAATTATGTTATGATTTATAGATAGAATTCTATTTTTTTTTTTTTAAGTTTATATGAGGAATGAGAAACAATAACAAGTTAACTTATTTAAAAATAATTCATAGATGTTTTGTTTTGAGAAAGATTAAAAATAATTCATATTAAATGTTTTATTTTGAGGAAGAAAATTCTTGTTCTAAAAATGCCCTTTTTGATGAAACGATCTTTTTTAACCCTTTTTCAATTTACTCAATATTTTTATTACCCAATTCTTTATTCTTCAATTTATCTAGATTTTTCTTATATTTGCTCAAAACATTTCCATATAGATTTTTTAAAATCTATATTTTCATATATGGGTTCTTGACTTCGTTCAAATTATTGAAAATTTGAAGTTTTGGAAGTTTATCCTGAATGATACTAAAAACAATTGTATGAGTTTATTGCATTAAAGTATTAAATTCTATTTGGGTTTTTCAAATTTTGAATTATCATTAAAATCTAAGAGAATTTTGTGGATTTTGATGAATTCTTGTTCACTATTTATACTAGAATAGTTATAGAATACTTATGAGTTATTGGTCATGGTTTTATAACCAAAAAAAAAAAGCAAAGTTGGATTCAGAAAGTAATCCATATAATCTTTCAAAATATGTTACTTAAAATATATTTGTTTAACAAAGCACCTAATAAAAATTATTTTTAAATGAGTTAACTTGTACTTAATTCCCATTTCTCGCAAACTTTTTTTTTAAATAGAATCGAATTGATAAACAATAACATAATTTTCCATATTTTCAATCACCTATTTGACTTTGAATAATCATGTATTTTTATCATAAATTGTTTGATCTCTTTAGTAATTCCTTAGGGATTAAGGTTTTCTTTAATTATTAGAATTATTTTTTTTTACATCAAGAATTTTTAAAATTTATCCAAAATTACTGTTTAAGTTGCCAATTAGATAATAGTTTTGGATAATTTCAATTTAATAATGAATATCAACAATTGAGACATCATTGCAATAATTGATGGGTTTGTTTCTTGTTTCTGACTTCGGAGTATTCCACAAAAACCCAAGTGTGGATTCGTTTATCATAGAAACAAGAAGAAAGCTTGTAAACTGGTTTTGACAAAGATGAGCCAGGAAGTAGTGGATGGAAAGGAGGCAGCCACAGAAGAAGGAATAGACAGTGCAATAGAAGCAAATGAAAACAAGTTGAAAGAGCGAAAGATCTCATGGGCAAAGCTCCGCCGTGTAGACTCTCTCAATTTGGAGGCTGGACGAGTTTCTACCGGTGAAGGCCACTCCGACAAGGTTTGTCCTGATCTCTCCTTATATATGTAAATGGAAAAGTATCTTTCTTTTAACATGGCTTCTGAAGTAAAATTATTTGTGTTTGTGGAACAGGTAGATTGGAGGAGAACGCTGAGTTTAGCATTTCAGAGCATAGGTGTGGTATATGGAGATATAGGGACCTCTCCACTCTACGTATTTTCCAGCACTTTCACCGATCATAAAATTGAGAATAAAGATGATATTATCGGGGTGTTGTCCCTCATCATCTACACCATAGTGCTTGTACCTATGCTTAAGTACGTTTTTATCGTTCTGCAAGCCAACGACAACGGAGATGGTGAGTTAACCCGTATTGGGTTAATTATTTAGGCTATAATATTCAATATTGGTCATAATTAATATGGTATTAATAAATCATATGATGTAGGCGGAACATTTGCACTCTATTCCTTGATATGCCGATCCGCAAGGGTGGGCTTAATTCCAAATGATCAGCCAGAGGACAGACAACTATCCAACTACAGCCTCGATACTCCATCCAACCAGTTGAGACGTGCCCAAAAGATTAGAGAGAAGCTTGAAAACAGTAAAACTTCCAAGATTGTGCTTTTCCTTGTTACCATCCTTGGAACTTCCATGGTAATTGGAGACGGGGTTCTGACTCCATGCATATCAGGTTTGCAGATGCGGTTCTTGGTTCTTTGAATTTGTTCAATGAGAATATTAAGTGGAAATGACATGCAATGTTTCTGTTTTGCAGTCCTTTCTGCTGTGAGTGGGATAAGTTCTCTAGGCAAAGGTAATAACCAATTTTGCACTACTTTAGGCTATTTAATTAATAGATTTCATGATTACCTTTTTTTTTTTTGAGCGTCAGTCGTCATTAATTGACATAATGGATGGATTTCCAGATGCTATTGTGGGGATTTCAGTTGCCATCCTGATTGTGCTATTCTCCGTTCAGCGCTTTGGCACTGATAAAGTAGGTTTATCCTTTGCCCCCATCATTCTGTTGTGGTTTACCTTCATAGGTGGTATCGGTCTTTACAACCTATTCAAATACAATCCGGGAGTATTGCGTGCTTTCAATCCAGGGTATGCCGTAGATTACTTCAGAAGAAACGGTAAGAAAGGGTGGATATCACTTGGTGGGATTGTTCTATGCATTACAGGTGATGATTATCTGCCTCAATGCCTTCTATTTTCCTCAATTTTAGCCCCCTTTTTGTTATCTGAAACTACATGACTGCATGAAACAGGAACTGAAGCAATGTTTGCTGACCTGGGTCACTTCAACATCCTAGCCATCCAAGTAAGGGCATACACTATATCCATGTTTCTGGCCTAGTTATGACAATCATGATGAAAGTTAAACTTCCATCATAATATTAATATTGCAGATTAGTTTCTCTGGCACCGTGTTTCCGGCATTACTAGCTGCATATAGTGGGCAAGCTGCATACCTCACTGAATTCCCTGGCGAGGTGGACAATACTTTTTATAACTCTATTCCAGGTAAAAGGTGTTAAAGAAATCCATAATATTGCACTATCGGGTATAATAGAATTCGGCTTACCCAATACTAACAAAACTCTTAGTAGACAATAGAAGAGAATCATGTTTAGGCCTCAGGCCCTCAAAGAGTTCCTTGTTTTCACTAATACTTTTATATGTGTAGATCCATTGTATTGGCCGACATTTGTGGTTGCTGTTGCTGCTGCCATTATTGCCAGCCAAGCTATGATATCTGGAGCATTTGCAATTATCTCTCAATCCTTAAGTTTGGGTTGCTTTCCAAGGGTTAAAGTTGTCCATACTTCTGCTAAGTATGAGGGTCAGGTTTACATACCTGAGATTAATTATTTGCTTATGATAGCTTGTGTTATAGTCTGTGTCGGCTTCAAAACTACAGAAAAGATAGGCAATGCATACGGTAATCTTACGCGACTATGTATTCTGAATTTTGAGTGTATGTTCACAAACTTTAAGACAATTACAAGTTAACTTGTTTTGGCGCAGGGATTGCTGTGGTTGCTGTTATGGTGATCACTACATGTATGGTTACCCTTATAATGCTTGTTATATGGAAGACAAGTATATGGTGGATTGCTCTCTTCTTAGTGGTGTTCAGTTCTATAGAAGCTGTGTATTTTTCATCTGTCCTGTATAAATTCAAACAAGGTGGTTTCCTTCCACTTGCCTTCTCCTTTGTCCTAATGGTAGTGATGGAGGCACAAAAAGTGCGCATATAAGGGCATTATGTGCAATAAAAGAAAGATACATGCTTTTTGAGCTTAGGAACAAGGTCTCTAGCGATTACATGTTATCTGACTGCCAATAACCCACATATAAACGAGTTCCGGAATGGGGGACTTCTGTAAAATTAGAGCTTGTACAAGGCATTCCTCCAATATTCCCCCACTTCATTGCCAATGTTCCTTCCATCCATTCAATCTTAGTGTTTGTCTCCATTAAGAATATACCAATCAGTAGAGTGGCATTGGAAGAGCGATTTTTGTTTCGACATGTAGAGCCAAGAGACTATAGAATGTTTCGTTGTGTGGTAAGATACGGATATAAAGATGTAATCGAGAGACATGGAGTTTGAATAAAAGGAAATGCTAGTTGAAAACCCAGCTGAAATTCATCCTATACTGAAAGGGAGCATTTTTGAAGCACAATGAACAGTCAAAACAGATGATCATCAGAACCTGCGAACCTCCAAATATTCTACCGGCCACTAGTAAACGATGGAAACAGGTAGGCGTGCCCAGGGCGTGCCTGTCTACAATTCATGTGGTGGAATCACAGCAGCAGAACTTATCCTTAAAATGTTTCTTCAGGATCCAATTGAGTCAATCCAGGTGGGATGGTAAGTCAACAAATTCTTTAGCAAATGGGTCACTAGTCCTTTTTCATTCAGGGAGCTGAAGAAGAGAGATGCAAATTGTACAGACAGCAAAGGAAAAGGTGTGGTTTATCTGCTTATTGGTGAAGCAGAAGTGGTCGCAGAGAAGAGAATTCCCTCCCGTTCACAGATAGTTTAGTCGTAACCATGCCTAGGCGTTTCTGAGGAAGAACTCAGCGCAGAGAGAAAGTACTAGAAATTCCTAGAACTAGGCTTCTCAGAGTTGGAATGACATATGAGATATGAGATCATGAATTTGGCCTAAAAAACTGTAAAAAAATGTTTGAAATAAGACATTTGGAGGCGGTTGGATGTATTTTGTGTGACTGATAATAAGCAGAAATTTGTAAAGCTCCAAACTACCCTTTTAGAATAGCTTTTGGTTGTGATTTGACTTAAACTTGATCTCAGAATGTAATGTATTGTTCTTGAAAAAGGATTTGAGGCTGCACTTCTTTTTATTACAACAAAACTAATGTTTAGGAGGCTGTTTGATATCCCATAATCTTCACCTTCTTTTAGTGAAACATAAGGGATGGAAGTTATGATATTGTTGTAAGGTGGTAAGCAAAAGAACCAAAAACCCCGACCTTGTGAATGCAGGATGCTTTCTGGTAACTTATTCAAAGGTATCTCCTGTCCTTCATGAAATGAGATGGGTATGTATTAACATATGTTCGGTTCTGGGAAAATATGACGTAATATGCAAGGTAAAAGAAACAGAGAGAAAAAGTAACAGGAAAGAAAATAAAAATAAAGTTAAATCCAATATATTATATTTATTGGTTATTTTAAACTTATTCATTTATTTTAATTCGTTAATATAAAGATTAAATGCTCTAAGAATATGTAAATTTCTGAATAAATTTATATATATTTGATTTTCTGATATTTTTCATTAAATAATTAAATACTGGAAAATGATTTTCTTGAACATTTTTTTTCTTTGATTAGTTCTTTTGAGAGGATATGCCAGACAAATGTCCCCTCGACTTTTATTCAGATGTCTAACTTGAGCCTAACTTTTCATCCACCGATACCCCTAAAGTTTGTTCTTGTGACATTCAAGTCCTTATCATTAACATAATCAATAGATGGACAAACTAATTTATAAGAACATTGATGTGACGGCCTCACATGTGATTTTTAGCTAACGTTTCCCTTGCACACATACATTTCTTAAACCTAAAACCATTTTGGGCCCAAATGCCCCTAATATGATTCCCGTTAGTTCCCCTTGAATTCCCTTAACCCTAGCCCTAATGCCCAAATTGAAATTTGGCCCCAATTCATCTTCATCATGAAATCCTAAGGATTTTGTACCTTTGATGAAAAAGAAAGAATTTGTAAAAGTTTCCACAAAGTAAAAATGATTATCATCTAATGGTAGATTCATTTTATAAATTTAAAAAGTTTTTAAATTTTGTTTGTATTAGTTTAGAAGAAGTTTCATTGAAGCAAGAATTATTTTGTTTTGGTTTTATGTTTCTTTGAAGCACCAAATATTTTATTTTGGATTTATTTGTTGGAATATCCCCTCCTAATGACAACTGCATCTATACACATTCTCCCTGGAGAAACTGTCAACCAAGTGTAATTTATTAACTAAATTTTTGTGACAATTAAAAAAAAAACTTGTATTATAATGCTAATTATGATATCACATATCATAATTGGAGAAAGTGCTCCTAACGACAATTGGAATGGGATAAGTTGTATCTCACGTGACAATCACGTGGACGGTTCAAACTCAGTAGAAGTAATTACGTGGACGACTTGAACTCAATGGAGACTCGCTTGACATACGACCCACCAAGATTGGGCATCGAACCCATCTCAGTCGCCTCAGGCACCAAAGCAGATGGGGTGGGGCGCTCGATTAGTCAAATCGCCTCGGACATCTGGGAAGAACACGTTTTCTTATCCACCTCGACAAGCGTTATACCACAATTAATATGTAACGTAGGCGTTATGCCACGAATTTAAAACCACTCATAATTGTATACCTCATAACCGCCAACCTCATAAGTTCCTATAAAGCCCATGGGCTTAGATCAGGGAGGGATCTGTTTTGAACTCATGACCTAGCATTCAAGGGGAAATGCTCTACCATTAGGCTACATGCTTAGTTGTAGAGCATTTCCCTTTGAATGCGAGGTCATGGGTTCAAAACTTGGCGCGCCAACACTATAAGAAAAAAGACCTATATTGACATATTTTTTGTTGACATTAAGTAATATATGTTATTGTATATTGTTTTAATAGGGAACCATGACTTATATAATTTATATATAAGTAACCATGACATATGTGTAAATTTGAAACGGTGAAAATTACTATATTATGCTAGCTTGACATAAAATGATAAGTCAAGGTATGTGTACACCCTAACGTTTTGCCATGTGGAAATGTTAGATTCTTGGGACCATTGGATTTAGGGTATTGTTTTTTAAAACCTATTTAAAGGGAAGTAAGAGAAAGGGAGGGCTATTTTGGGGGCCATCTATAGAGAGAGAACAGGGGAGACCCACAGTGCGAAAGAGGGAGGGGGAATCGGTTGAGGGAGAGGAGCTACGGTGGTTGTGGTGGAGTAGAAGAAAAAAAAACTAAAACAAAAGTTAAAGAGGGCTCCAAGAGAGGAGTGAGAGTGATTTGGCAGCCACTTAGAGAAGAAAGCAAAAGATATAGAACATTTTTCAAGTCTGATCACTAAATGCTCTGTATCATCTCATTTTTATTTTATTTTATTTTTATTTTTTATATTGTTATATATAATGCTTGTTGTCTTGATATTCCTGGTTCATCCCTATACATGTCGTAGTGAGTGTCTTTTATTGTTCCTTGAGGTTGATTTGAAATTACTAAAACTTGCTTTGTATGCTTGTTATGGGGTTATCTAGGAGGCGATTGTTTCCATTCTTATTTGGATTCATTTATAGCTTTTCTATCCATTTGAACCCATAGATGAAGTACCATGATCTTATTACATTTGTTATCCAAGCCTCCGGTTCCTTTTCTTTGCTTTGTATTCTGGCTTTGTCTATACTGGCGATTTATCGTGAATGGTCGAGCTCAAGAAGTAGCTTTTCTTCTAGGAATATGTGTCTAAAGGGGCTAATTTTTTGTATTTAGAATGGCCCATTGGGTTGCTAAAGGTGTGCTTTAGATCTATATAGTTGGGTAGTGGTTCATAAGATTAGGAAGTATTTGAAATTGCAAGACAAATTCTAGAAAATCACACACAAATCCATTTAAAAACCACTGAAGCTAAACCTGCAAGCCTATAGGCTCTTTTAATCTTTGAACTCATTTAAATTTGTTGGAGACTTCTAGAGGCCTAATTTGTAAGCCTTGGCGCACTGAGATTGCTGTGATCTAAGTTGGAACCATGGATATCCGTAGCTTAATCAAAATATTTGGACTTTGAACCCATCACACCGATTTAATGATTTAATTTATGTTATTAAACGCACTTCCAAAGAACTCCATTTCAAAGATTATATTCTACTTTAGTTTAATAACTCCACTTCAACATTTCAACATCAACATGGATCATGCAGCCGCTAGCTTCCACTCTTGGCAACATTCTAATATTTCTTCACATGCAAATCTCCTAATATTTCAGTAACATATGGACGAAGAAAGCAATCAAACAAAATTGGAAGGCTATAGCAATCGACCTATGAGAAGAAAACTTCAGTTTTTCTCCTTCGGATTATAAGAATATGGGTAGGTTAGGATTTTTGAGTTCTTACACTTATTTTTCATAATGACCGCTTGTCAGCTCTTATAAATGGTTTCCTTCCCCTATGCACATTTTCAGAATGACTTGCTCATTGGGTTTATCAAATGGGTTCTTCTTCCTAGTCTTGTTGTAGAAGAAGCAGAACAAGAATGAGGGTGAGAAAATGCGACACAAAGAAAGGAAGGGCAAGAAAGAAGGAAGACAACAACCTCAAATTACTTGCCCAAAGTTGTTAAATATGTGAAGGGCCTATCCATATCGTATCACTCTATCCATGTATGCTCTGTTATGCTCTAGACTCTTTGTATTCTCTTATTAGACTCATAAATGAACTAGATGGTCTCAGAAACAAGAAACAAAACAGTAGGTGTGGTGGGGGTAAAAGAAAACTAGCTCACCGTGGCCTGCCCACCAACAATAACAACACTTTCAAATTTCAGCAAGGTTGTGAACCCCACTTGTCCTCCACAGGCATAAATCTAGATTCTTGACTCAATGAGCTTCCATATAGAGTCCAAGAACACCCTAAATGGAGTCTGACGGCAAGGCTATGGCCCCCCCCTCGCCGCCTCTGCGCCTGCCCCGCCAAGAAATATATTTAATTTCTCTTCCATCCCAAAATCATCATCGTAGTAGGTAAGAGATATAGACACACACACACACACATACATACACACACACACATCTCCCATACATATATATAGTTTTAAAATGTGGTCAGTGTGTAATAATAACACATCAACACTTTTTTTTCTTTTTTTTCTTTTTCTTTTCTTTTCTTCTTTTTTTTCACATACCCAAAAGTTAACAACACCGCACTCCACGAACAAAGGGTGCGGTACCTCGCACCCGAGAAATTTCGCACTACAAAACGCACGTCACAATAACGCAGGCTCGCCGTGCGTGTGTGTGGGTGCGGGTGGGTAAAAGAACTGATTCTATGATTTTAAGATTAAAGTTTATAGTTACTATGATTTTATTACTGGGATTTCATCTTCAACTAATAATTAATTAAATAATATTTGTTTATTTATTTTTTTCGCTATAGGTCGTTAGTGAAAGACTAAGGTGGTTTTTTGCATAGAGATATTTAAAGATGTATATACATACATGGCTATTAATATTTTGGTTGTATAATTTATCTATTGGTTCTATGAGTTTTTATTTTTGATTTATGTATTATAAATAGAACTTGATTTACATTATCTTTTGGTATCTTTTATTCTAAGTAAAGTCATGGCTTCTTTTGAATATATTATTTTGTTTGTATATTTAAAGGGAGGACAACTTAATTCAAATTAACACAATATATGTACACGTGTTTTTAATAGCTACATGCATATTTATATGGTGCATTGTCGTTAACAAGATAAAGTCTTAGTTATGAAAACAAGGTATATTTTGTAATAAGTGTTTAAATTAAGCAGTAATTTTCAATATGCCAACAAGTTATTTTGCATCATACTTCTTCATTGCAACATTAAAAGCTTATTTTAAAATTTTTCAAAGGCTATCATGGCATATGCTTCTAATTCCAATTTATAATCTATGGTGGAAGATCCTTACCTTGACATATTTTTAAAAAAACCATGATTTATTTGAACACAAACCTTGACATATTATGAGTGGTAGAAAGAAGTTATATTGATTAATAGAAAAGCACATTCATTAACATTTTATATATGTCAAGTTGGCCGGGATACACCTACCTGATATCAAGAATAGATGACATATAAGACTAGGAAGTTATGATGACATATAACACATATGATGACAGTTAGTAACCGTTAAGATAGGTCTTTTTTCTTATAGTGCAAGTAGGGGCCGAACCCATCTCAGTCGCCTCGGGCACCAAAGAAAATTAGGGTCGGGCACTTAATTAGTCAAATCATCTCAGGCATCTGATAAGAACACGTTTCTTCATCCACCTCGACAAGTGTTATACCACAATTAATATGTAATGTAGGCGTTACGCCATGAATTTAAAACCACTCATAATTGTATACCTCATAATCGCCCACCTCATAAGTTCCTATAAAGCCCATGGGATTAGATCATGGAGGGCACCAATTCTTTGTTTTTAAGCAGTATTCATTAGAGAAATATATAAATTATTTTTGGGAAAGAACCTTGAGCCCTTTCCATTGGCGCCATCTGTCCCATTTGAGGAAGGGGGCCCTAGAAATGTATAGTAAGGTGCAGGCGGATTCTCAGGTTCCGTAGCTAGAGAAGGACTTAGAGGAAGCTCGGCTAAAGTGGGTCGATCTTGCCAAAGAGCTGGCCAACTTGGCCACCGAGGTGAAGAAGGTGCCAAAGCTGGAGGCCAAGGTGTAGGAACTAAAGTAGAACATATCAAAGTTACGTAACATTCACCAGGCCGAGTTAGAGGGACACTGTACTTGTAACACCCCAAAATATACCCTAGCATTTTTCGACATGTTTAGGGTATTTTGTAAGCGTAATTTGAATGTTTCGTGGAGTTAAACAAGTAACATGGAATGAGACCCTAAATTTACAAGATTTAAGGATAAAATTGTAATTTGTCCAAAAGGCGAAAGTCATAGTGCTGATGAGAATAGAGCCCAAATAAAATAATGGGAAGCGAAATTAAATAGTCAAGAGTCGAGGACCAAAATAAATAAACTTAACCCAAAATGGGTTTTTGAGAGCCACCATACCTAAGAGATATTTTGATTTAAAGACCAAAATTAGTCTCATTTTTGGAAGAAGAACAAACCGTAGAGGGAGAGAAGAGAAGGGGAGAAGAAGAAGAAGAGGAAGAGGAAGAGGAGAAGAAGAGAAGCCAAGCAAATTAAGGTATGGAAACTAACCTTGATTATGGATTCTATGAGATTTGGTATGGATCTTTGGTTTTGTATGGTTAATAGCTTGTCTCCAAAGCTAGGGTTTTGATAGAATTGCATCCTAACCTTGGATTTCTTGAAAATAGGGTTGGTAAAACCCCATATGGTACAAGATGGGCTTATAGAATCCTCTCTTTAATTTGGATTCACGGGCTAATCGAGTAATTGAGTTGTGTGGTTTAGAACAACCCTATCTAATCATCATATTTAAGAAGGTATGGTCTTAAACTCATATTAGAATGGTTTTGGGACAAATTCATGGGAAAATTTTGGAAGAAAGATACAGAAATATAATTTGAGTGCAGGAAAAGAGATTTCAAGAGATGAATATGAAATGGTTTTGAAGTGTATAGAGAGTATAGAGTTGATCGGGGTAGCAAAATATGGAAAATGGGGTGAAAAACACACATTCTGGCATTTTTCTATGACATGTACCAAGATACCTTGAACATGTACCGGTACATGTTAGGTTCTCGCTATTTAATAACATGTACCTATGACAGTCGTGGTAACGGTAGTGACATGTGGATGCTATGTTTATTTCTGACCACTTGTATTTTAGCCATAACTTCTGCTCATTTCTATCCGATTTGAGTGATTCAAGGGCTAATTAAAATAGACTTCGGGAGAACCAAACATATAGAAATATCTACCTTTCTAATTCTGGAATCTAAGTGGCCCAAAATTCACTCAAAAACGGCCATGCAAGCCAATTTTTGATCGCTGATCATAGAGTACCGGTGTTGTTTTGACGTATCTTGAGTTTTGCATTCGACTGGGTGATTCCAATAGTAGAACCTGAGCACTTAGATTTAAATGAGTACAAGATCTAGTGTCAAATATGAGGTTAAAACCCAGAAAAATAAGTAATACAAACTGTCCCTAGTGTAATTCCAGAATTGAATAGTCGACATGAAAATGCCATAACTTTATTTTGATGATCCGATCGATTGATTCCACCTAAGAAAATAGATTCATTTCAGATAAGAATATGAATGATGTGTGAATACATAAGCATCATACTGTACAAGTATATGGAATGTCATATATTAAATAGGCATGAAACAAGAAAAGTATAGGAAATGCAAAATGTAGAGATGTGTTCATGAAACATGAATATGATATGAAACATAAAATGAACTAACCAATAACACGAACATGCGAATGTCATGAACACGTAATGCGATAAAGACGGGTTATGTTCAAAGATATATGATCATATGACCACCAGGACCAAAGAATGAATCGAGCCGGACGCCCCGTTGGTGCTTCGCACTCCCGTTGGTGCTCGCACTCGCCGCGCTCGACACTCCTGATGGTGCTTCGGCACTCCTATTGGTGCTACGACACTCCTGTTGCATGGGTAGCCACGTTTTGATCGCTAAGCTTTCGCACTCCCGGCCGGGTGCTACGCATTCCCGCCGGGTGCTACGCAAGACCTCGCCATATGGGCAGCACGCCCGCACGGCAGGCTACGCACCGCATCGTGATCGCACTCGGGTACTTACTGCATCACAGCCCTACTCATTTATGATCGGGTCTAGGTAGTCGTGATAGACATATGATAAGACACCTAATAAAGAATAAGAATAAAGATCTCAACGCACTCAGATCAAAGTTTCTAGAAGACTCACGTACTCCCAGATCCGAGTAATCCTATAGTACCCACGGTACTCCCGTATTAGTAAAATAAGTGATAAGTTCGTAAAAATCACCCGTACTCGTGACTCCAAAATAAGTCGTAGTTCAAGAATACAAGTATAAGTTCCAAGACCGTGTGGATATACTTCAGTACGTTTAAAATACTAAGTACCAAAGATAAGCCCTCGTAGTACCCTAAGAGTACTTCGTATAAGAATAAGTTCCGCAATACCAAGATATCGCTCGGCCATAATCAGTACCTAACAGCAATTCTCAGATCCGTAATATAAGTATAAGTCCAGTGGTACCTACGGGTACCTCCGTATAAGGAATCTGTGTAGTACCCATGGGTACTTTTGTACCAGAATAAGCTTTGTATAAGATCCGAAGTACACGAATATGCTCTGTAAAACAAGTATAAGATCCGTAAGACAAGTACATGTTCCGTAATGCAAGTACAAGATCCGTAAGATAAGTGTATGCTCTGTAAGACAAGTATAAGATCCGAAATACAAGAATAAGTATAAGTCCCGTATATCACGCAATTCTCTCGTATAATGAACTGCTCAGAAAATTCCACGGCACTTTGTACCAAGAAATGTTCCGTGAATACCCACAGTACTCCGTGATCCGAAATACAAGAATTCAAATTTCACGCAAGTATAAGCTCTGGGTAAGACAAGTATAAGTTCCAGAATGCATGTATAAGATCCGAAAATACAAGAATAACCCGCAAAGTATACGTCTCGCAATATCTCCGGTGAACCCTACAGAGATCCGAGATGTATATAGCATTCAAGACGCGCATAAGACCGGGCTCAGAATTCCTACTGAGTCCCGAATGAACATAAGTCCGTTATAAGTATAAGTTCCGATAAGAATAAGTCCAGACCTCTACGGAGTCCTCGAATGAACATAAGTCTCAGAGGCATAAGTTCTCAGATAAGAATAAGCTCAGAATCTCCCTACTGAGTCTCTGAATAACAAGCCTCGCAGGCATAAGTACTTATATAAGTCCATGATATGAATGCATGAAATTTCTTATATCTGTTATTGTTATACATTTATTATAATTGTGTATATGCATGTGTATCAGTATAAGTTATAGATATGTTTCCCACTAAGCGTAAAGCTTAGCACGGGTTTTTAATCCGTGTAGGTACAGGAGAAGACGTTTGAAGACATCCGCATACAACTAGGCCAACACACTTGTGAAGGTTCACTACATGTAGGTTCCGTGCTCTGATTTGTAAATGTAAAAGGCGCCTGTATTTGGTAAAACGGGACTCAAAGATATGTGTAAGGATATTTTGAGTCTCAAGCATAAGATGTGGGCCATACCCACAGTACACGCCTGGCTTAAAAAAAAAAAAAAAAGTCCCAAAGATATGGTCTCGCACTCGAACTCGCGGATCTCGCTAATCGGTCGAACCGAATCGGGTGTGACAGTACTAATCACCAAGTCGAGGTTGAAAGACTGCGTGGCCTTCACTCAACGGAGATAGAACGTAAAAACTCTTTCTATGAAGCTGAGAAGGTGCGGGTGTTATTAGAACTGCAGGCCTCATACAACAAGAAACTGTCTAGTCTCTACCGAGATCGGTACAAGTTGGACTATTGGGCTGGCTATGCAGAAGGTGAGCGGATTGCTCATGGCGGCCTAGAGTTGCCCACCGAGGAATCTCATAAGCCCACTCATATTACAGAGTTTATTAAGCCGAGCGTAAGGGAAGAAGCTCAAGTCCTGCCTATACCAACAGGGGAGGGGACTTCTAAAGGTGTGGCGGAGGCGTAGAGCATGTCGTTATCATTTTAAGGAGTTTTTGACTGTTGTAACTGAACCTTTTAAACCTCCCGCTTCTTAGAACGTACCTTTACCAAACAATGCGATTTGTTCCCGACATTCCTTTCGCTTGAATGAAGATATCTTTTGACAAGAAACTTGACTATCACATCTGCTTTCCTTACGTCATACCATGTTACCTCTAGGAACTTACGTTGCCCGAGGTCTAGGACAATCGATGCTTTGCAGCCTAGGGCTTTAAAGTAATCATTTTATTAAAAAGGAGAAATATTGCCTCTATTATGCCCGAGGTTTAGGGACAATTTGTAATGCTCGAGGCCTAGGATAGCATGTAGGAGCTTATATTGCCGAGGTCTAGGACAATCATCTCAACAACAGAGAAACAATCATCTCAAGCAAATGATGGAGAAATAATCATCTCATAAAAATGGAGGAAGAATCATCTCAAGGAGTGGAATGGGATAAGTTGTACCTCACGTGGCAATCACATGGAAGGCTTGAACTTAGTGGAGACCCGCTTGGCACGCTGCCCATTAAGATCGGGCATCGAACCCATCTCAATTGCCTCGGGCACCAAAGTGGATGGGGTCGGGTGCTCGATTAGTCAAAGAGCCTCGAGCATCTAAGAAAAACACGTTTCCTCATCCACCTCGACAAGCATTATACCACAATTAATATGTAACGTAGGCGTTACGCCACAAATTTAAATCCACTCATAATTGTGTACCTCATAACCAACCACCTCATAAGTTCCTATAAAGCCCATGGGCTTGGATCAGGGAGGGATCCGATTCTTTGTTTTTGAGCAGTATTCATTAGAGAAATATAGAAATTATTTTTAGGAAGGAACCTTGAGCCCTTTCCAATGGCACCATCTATGGGAAACGAAAAATCCCACACTTCTCTAAGCTGCTGCAAAGACGACTGGAAGTTCACTTTCGACCTATTCAATGGGAGAAATTGCCCATTCCAGTTTTGAGCCTACGTTAGAACAACGGCCATTGTCGATGGAGCGAATGCTAAAAGATCAACATGAGTCTCACTAGCAACAGTTGGCCACTTTCTTAGCAGCCAATGTCGTCTTATGCGAGGAAAATGCCACTTTGTGTAACGTGGCCACCGCTCCTCTCCCTGCCAACCTGACTTTGCCCCATAATGCTGCATGGTCTGAATCCACGAATAACTTTTCTCTCTCCCTCGTCGAGATCATCCCCCGATCCATAACCCTGAGCGTTCTGATCTCCTTCACTCGGAGAAATCTGGATCCCGCGTTACGCACATTGGACGACATGTCATCGTCCCTATTTGTCCCCACCATCCTAAACCAAAATGCCCCGCCACACTTTGCCTTACCAAAATTTCAAATGTATAATGGTCTTCAGGACCCCTTTAACTATCTTATGCACTTCCGCTAGATAATGACGTTGTAGACAGGTAATGATGCTCTTTTATGTAAAGTCTGTCTATTCAGCTTGGCAGGCCCAGCCTTATCATGGTTCCACCACTTAGCTCTAAATATGGTAACCTCCTTCTACTGCCTATCTGAAAAGTTCGTCACTAAGTACATGTGCTCGGTCAGGAGAAAGTTGAGCATTACCAGTCTTTTCCACGTTCGAATGGGGAGATCTGAGTCCATCAGGGACTTTATGAAACGTTTTAGCGTCGCAATCCTCCAACTCGATGTCATAAGCCCTAACACTATCCTACAAGCAGTGAAACAAGCTATTCGCTATAACACCCAGTTCTTTGACTCGCTGTCACTGTATCCCCTCTCGACTATTGATGAATTGTTCTAGAAGGGAAACCAATACTCCATGCTCAAGGGTGATATAGTCACGGAGACCAAACAAACGGTCGCTACTACGTCAGATTCACAACAATATGGCAGGAATAAAGGGAAGATAGGTCGAGATGATTGGGATAGAAGGGGTAAACGCAACTCCAGATATCCAAGGCTAACCGGACATCGCAATGAGGTTGAGGATTTGGGCGATCGAGAAATCGAGAATCTGAGGCAGGATGATAGCACCAAGCAAATGAGGTTCAGGTTGCCACCTTCTCAACTCCTCCCACTTATTCAATCACTTTAGGGGTTCGAGTGGCTTAGGCCTCAGAGGGGAGATCCAAAAGGGAGATACAAGTCTCGATTTTTCGAGTATCACAAGGACGTCGGGCATCAGACCAACGATTGTTATCAGCTCCGGCGACTGCTGAATTACTTAATCAAAAGGGGACATATCTAAGAATACGTTAAGGAGGCAACCTTGAACAGTTTGCAACCCTTTCCACTCACAAGCTCCTGCCTTGTAACGCCTATTGCGCTACTAGTACTTTTACTTTTAAGATATATTCAAACACCTATACAAATACAAATATGTTTTCAATACCGTAGCTCTATGCTACTTATGCTTTGATACCATTCAAATCCAATTGCAATTTCTCATTTAAGACACATTTCAAATGCTCATTTTGTAAAGAATAATTAACCTTATGAACATATATACATAAACATTATTTTAACTTAAAGGGGACCCATCATCTATTCACAAATGCATTTTTGTTTTTTTGTTTTTTCTGTTTTTTTTTTCTTTCATTCGATATGGCATTGTATGCCAATTTGATCCATTTCCCACCTTAATACAATACGACATTATTAGCCATTTTCAATATAAAAAACATTTAAAACAAAATCAGAGTTCACTTTTCGATTTATAGTTTCAATACAAAAATAGTCAAATCAAATTCATGTATGCATATGATGGAGCTTTACTTATCCTTCGTGTGGTTTTGACGATAACTCGAATCTCGCCGCCTGCCTTGTACATGTTCTCGGTACCTACGTTGATGAAAATTAACGCGCTAAGCATTCATGCCAGTGGTTCTATACAGTTCTCTTCCATCAAATTAATACAAATAATGTAATTTTTCTAAACAATGATTTTAACTTTGAATGATCACGCAGCATAATACATATATTCATTTCATATACATTCATTTACAGTTTATTGATCATTCCAAATATGCACTTTCATATGCAATAAATCATTCAAAACACGAATCATGCATTTCACAATTTTATTATCATTTCAATTTTCCTTTAAACGAATTTAACATATGCTGAGGTATAAAATAATCTAATTACCTAAGACAAATTCGGCTTGGGCTATAGGTCGTATAAAAACATTTTGTTTTATAACACAAGACGGTCCCACTCATGGGCCGGGACGGTTATTAAAATCAATTTAGAACATTATCGATACTATCTACTGGCTACTGGACGAGGACATCATTATGTTCGTTCAATATCGCACTAATCTCTTATTGGTATATCAATCTATCCTCAACTCGAATTTAATGGTTAACATTTTATTAAGGGCATTCAAATCATTCATAGAAAAATACAGTATAGTATTTACATTTATACAAACAATTCATTTTCAATACTCATGCAATTTTTCTTATGCAAATCATTTCACAATCAATTACTTCAAATCAATTAAAACAAATCAATATGCTTGGCAAATCATTTCAATTCAAATCATTCAGAATTATTCAAACACTTTGGAATTAGAGAGAGAGAAGTGGAGAGCAAAAAACAATACCAATCAAATAAATTCAAGAATTCTAATTAAAGCTTTCTTCCTCCCTATGCAGAAAATTGATTATCATCAAATACCCATTTCCAGTTAGCTCAACTTTTCAAAACCGATTTACTCATATCAGTGACTAACTGATCAGGAAAATTAACTTAAATTATAAACAAACTGAAATAAATGAACTCCAGAAACATTCCAGCATCCATTTAATTCAAACAGTATATGAAAAGAAGGATTTATAAAGAAATACCAACTCAAAGTTGCACTTCAGTACAATACCCAAATCTAAAAAATTAAAGAAAAACTAACAAAATTAAACTATATTGAGCTAAATGTACTAAAATGAAAAAAAAAAAAGTAAAAATAAAAATGTACAAGAGTCTTCAACCACCTAAAAATCCTGGAGCCGCCGAAAAAGCTCCATACATTGCCCTACCACATGTCTTATTTCCCCATTTTTCTTTATTTTTATGAATTTGTTCTTTTCCCATAATTTCCTCATTTGACACTTGGCTCCATGTGAGCCATTTACACCACATGGCTCTTGCCATGTGTCACTCCCTTATGGTTCCATGTGGCATTCACATGATCATGCCATGTGTCACCCAACACCCAATGCGTCGAAAAACGTGAAATTCCAACTGTTTCGGAATCAGACGAAATTCGACTAGGTAACTAGATTTCGCAAGACGAATTCAACGACGAAGTCCGTTTCATCATCCGAGATCTAGAAAATTTATGGTTTCCAACCAAAATTACCGTTTTACCATTTTTCAGAAAAATTGAATTTTTTCCAGGTTTTACAACAATGGTGTTCTACATTTTCTTTCGTATAGAGCCTCATAAGTCATCATTCCAATACTCGACTGGAACCTATTATTATACACAAATTCAACTAGAGGAATGTGTCTATCCCAACTACCCTCATAGTCGATCACACAACTTCTTAGCATATCTTCCAACACTTGGATCACTATCTCTAATTGTCCATCCGACTACAGTGGAACGTTGTGCTGAAATTCAGTCGAGTGCCCAAAGCCTCTTGCAATTTTCCCCAAAATCTTGAGGTAAACCTCGAATCTCTATTTGAAATTATCGATATTGGAATCCCATGTAATCAAACTATTTCCTTTATGTAAAGCTCTGCTAGCTTGTCAAGTGAATAGTCAGTTCTCACTGGTAAGAAGTGAGTTGTCTTCGTCAATCGGTCTACTACGACCCAAACTGAATCATGCTTCTTCCCGTCAACTATGAACCCGACCACAAATCCATCATGATTCTGGCCCCATTTCCATTCGGGTATTTTAATAGGATGTAATAATCCCAAAGGAACTTGATGTTCTGCCTTCACCTTTTGACACACCATACACTTGGTCACAAATTCTGATACATCTCTTTTCATTTCGAACCACCAGTATGAAGTCTTTAAATCTTGATACATCTTTGTGCTATCGGGATGCATAGCACAATATCAACTGTATGCCTCTTCAAGAATGGATTTCTTCAACTCATCATCATTGGGTACACAAACCCGATCTCTATAATACACAAATCCATCCTCGTTCACTGTAAATTCGGTTTCTTTCCCCATTCTATTCTGATTTACAATTGTAGTAATTTTCTATCATCTCAGGCCTCGAGCACTCGACGAACAACCGTTTTGCTATCAATTTTGCCACCATTGCACCGTCGTCTGATAATGACAAATGAGCATTCAACACTCAAAGCGTTTGTATTGACTTTCTACTCATAGCATCTGCTACTACATTGGCCTTCCCGGGATGATAATAGATCACACAATCATAATTCTTTATCAATTTCATCCATCTACGTTGTCTCAAGTTAAGCTCTCTTTGAGAGGGCAAATACTTAAGACATTTGTGATCGGTGTAGATGAAACACTTTTCTCCATAAAGATAGTGTCTCCAAATTTTCAATGCAAACACAATGGCGACCAATTCCAAATCATGCATAGGGTGCTTCCTACGCTATCAACTCGCCTCACATAAGCTACCACTTTACCCTCTTGCATAAGGACACATCTAAGTCCATTTAATGAAGCATTACTAAAAATCACGTATTCTTTACCGTAGGTCGGTTGAGTAAGAACAGGTGCCTCGTTTAAGAATGCTTTCAACTTTTCAAAACTAGCTTGACACTTTTCACTCCACTCAAATCTCGCATTCTTCTAGAGCAATCTTGTCATCGAGGCCGTAGTCATCGAAAACCCCTTAACGAACCTTCTGTAGTAACGTGCCAATCCCAGGAAACTATGCACTTCCGTGACATTTCTCGGTGGTTTCCATTCAATAATCACCTCTATCTTCCTTGGATCCACTCAAACTCCTTCTTCCGATATAATATGTCCAAGAAAAGACACTTCTCCCAACCAAAATTCACATTTTCTTAGTTTTGCATATAACTGTTCCTTTCTCAAGGTTTCTAGCACTACCCGAAGGTGTGTATCATGATCTTCCCGATCCTTTGAATATACAAGGATGTCATCTATAAACACCACTACAAACTGATCCACATATGGTCGAAAAACACGATTCATTAAGTCCATGAAAGTCGTCGATGCATTTGTCAACCAAAACGGAATTACAAGGAACTCATAATGTCCATACCGCGTTCTGAACGTCGTCTTATGCACATCCACATCCTTAATCCTTAATTGATGATACCCATATCGTAGGTCAATATTCGAAAAGACACTTGCACCTTTCAATTGGTCAAACAAGTCATCAATCCTAGGTAACGAATACTTGTTTTTCACTGTCATTTTGTTTAGTTGCCTATAATCAACACACAACCGAAGCATACCATATTTCTTCTTAACAAAGAGCACTGACGCTCCCCATGGTGATACACTCGGACGAATAAATCCTTTCTCTAACAACTCTTGCAACTTTAGCTTCAATTCTTTTAACTCCACTAGAGTCATTCTATATGGTGTAATGGATGCCAGAGTGGTACCTGAAACAACGTCAATTGCAAACTCAATCTCTCTCTGTGGAGGCAATCCCAAAGAATTCCTAAACACATCCGCATAATCACAAACTCGGTAGGATGTTCAATAAACTAGGCCCCGCCTTTTTCGTATCAATCACATATGCCAAGTAGGCTTCACACCCTTTCTCGAATCCATCGCTCTAAAGAAGAACGGCATATATCACATTGTGAGAGGTGGTTCGACCTCTCATCGATAAAAGTCACTTCTCGCACCGTCCTTCGTGTCACTCTCTCTTCATTCTACAATCAACTACCACATGGTGTCGGGACAACCAATCCATCCTTAATATCACATCAAACTCTCTAAATGACAACTCGATCAAATCTCCTAAAAACTCATACTCTCATATTCTAATGGGACAATCTCTATAGACTTTATTCACAACGACACTATTGGCCTAAACTTTCTAGACCGACAAGATCCGCATTAGAGTCACGTCATCCTTTATATGCACATGCAATGCATGTCATAAACAATTTCAAAATCGTTTACAAAAAAAAAATTCAAAATCATTTTATAGAACCACCTAAACCTAGGCTCTTACACCAAAAATAAATGTAACGCTTGTTGCGCTACCAGTAATTTTACTTTTAAGATATATTCAAACACCAATACAAATACAAATACATTTTCAATACCGTATATCTATGCTACTTGTGCTTTGATACCATTCAAATCCAATTGCAATTTCTCATTTAAGACACATTTCAAATGCTCATTTTGTAAAGGATAATTAACCTTATGAACATCTATACGTAAACATCATTTTAACTTAAAGGGGACCCATCATTTGTTCACAAATGCATTTTTTTTTCTTTTTCTTTCATTCGATATGGCATTATATGCCAATTTGGTCCATTTCCCACCTTGATACAATACGACATTATTAGTCATTTTCAATATAAAAAACATTTACAAAAACAACATCAAAGTTCACTTTTCGAATTATAGTTTCAATACAAAAATAGTCAAATCAAATTCATGTATGACGGAGCTTTACTTATCCTCCGTGTGGCTTTGACGATGACTTTGAATCTCAAGATTCTTGCCTTTGTACTGTTTCCTATGACTACACTTATGATAAAACAACATGCTAAGCATTTTCATGCTTAGTGGTTCTATATAGTTCTCCCTTCCATTTCAGTTTAGCACAAATCATGCAATTTTTCTAAACAATGCTTTTTTAACCTTTTGAATGATCAATGCAATACAATACATATATTCATTTCATATACATTCATTTACAATTTATTGATCATTCCAAATATGCACTTTCATATGCAATAAATCATTCAAAACATGAATCATGCATTTCACAATTTTCTTATCATTTCAATTTGCCCTTAAACGAATTTAACTTATGCCAAGGCACGTGATGACCAATCACCTAAGACGGTCCCACCGGGTTGTAGGGCCTATAAAAAACATTTTGTTTTATAACACAGTACGGTCCCGTCGGGTCATTGATCGACATAAAAATCAATTCAGAACACTATCGTGATATCGGCCCCGCCGTTATAATCTGAGTGACACATCATACGCTTCGTCGCAATACCGCTTAATTTGACCCTTTATCGTATACCACATATCCTCAACTAGGAATTTAATCTAACATTCTACTAAGGGCGTTTCAAATCATTCATAGCAAATACAATATAGTATGTACATTTATACAAACACCATTTCACACTACAATTTTTCTTATGCAAATCATTTCATTTTTCTTATAAATCATTTCGGCAATTCAAATCATTTTGTAATCATTCAAACACTTTGGAATTAAAGAGAGAGAAGTGGAGAACAAACCAAAAAGCTTGTTGCACTTGGATTCCAACTTCTGAATTCGATCAATTCGGGCTTTCCCTCCTCACAACCCCTATTCCAATACAATTAACAATCATATTATTAGTCTGGGATATTCTAGAGTTCTATTTAGATTTACTTTCACAGAATTTACTTCCATACATTCTTTCTTTCTTTTTCTCTAATTCCTCCTCCTTAGAAAATCCTTAACATTTTTTTTAGGCATTGTTATGCCTCATTTTTAATCCTATTTGTGGGCTATGAGACGCCCACATGGTTCACTTATACTTAGGGGGATTCTGGAAAGGAAAACTCAACTTAAACACCAACACAACCAAGCAATTAGGACACTTGGTGCTACAATCAAATTTTTAGCAAAGATGTGAGAACCAATTGCTATTTAATAGCATATAGTTAGATTATAGACTCAAATAGATTTTCATAGAGTCCAAGAACGCACGAATTGAAGTTCGGACGAAAAATTTATGGCTGATTGAAGTTTGGTAACAATTTTAGATGCAGGGCTCTGCGAAATTTTGCAGGCTCTGCAAAAAAATTTTCGCAAAGGTTGCAAAATTTTTTACAGGTTTGCGAAAATTTCCTACATTCTCTATTTGTGTTTTCTTTCCTCTTTTTCATGTTTAATCCTCTTGAAAACAGTTAGCCAACACTAAATCGGTCCATTTGCGATTCTTAATATAACACACATGCAATTTTCTGGATGATGCATTCGAAATCACTTTACACCACTCAAAACATCTCATTTTTGGTTCCAATATAGAACAATGCAAATTTGTTTTTGGAACAACATAAAACTTGAAATGAGGAGAGAAGTAAGAAGAACAAACCAAAATGAGTCGGTTCTGGTCTCTTTTCCTTTCAATCTTGATCTTAACTCAAGCTTTATCTTCTCCGACTCTTATTCCCGCACAAACACGGCACAAACAAGGAACATCACTACCATTCTAGTGGTTTCCATCAGCAGGTTGATTTCACCCCAATACTTTAGTTTTCATGATCTACTGGGAGTTACACTTACCTTGCAAGAAGGGATGAAAACCCTAGTTTTTGCTTGACCTAGTCGAAACGCTTCACCATAGATCGGCCTACGTTTTGTCGGTTTAGGTGCGAATTGGTTAGGGCTTAGACAAGATATGAATGGCTGGAAGAATGAGACGATTTCCACTGATTTTCGATTCTCAAAATGGAATGTATGGGAGATGAGGGTTTGAGAAAGGAGTTCGTGCGTGAGAGAGAGTTGAGATGAGTGAATGAGAGGAATAAGAGAAATGTCTCTCAAAGACCACATTCGGGTCTTTTAACTTAAATCCTTCACTAAGCCTTATTGCCACACACTAATTCTCATTTTTCTCATTTTTCTCACTTAAAGCTTCATTTCACTTTCTATTTTCACTTCATTTCATTTCATTTATACTTTGGCACTTGCAGATCTATTTACGACCCTTGTGCTCATTTGACATTTTTAACAAATTTATTTTGGCTCCCAAATTTTCTGCTCAGATTATTTTTCGTTTTTAGCCATTTAAACGCCGAAAAAATATAATTTAATTTATTTTACACCCTGAACATGTTATAAAATTGTTAGGGTATTTTCAGGGCATTACATGCCCTATGATAGATGCAATTCTTGGTTGCTCAACGTTGCCCAAGACCTAAGGTCAACCACGCTCAAGTATCTTTGTGGCCAAAGTTAACTACAGTTTCACCCCGAGTAGCATTCGGCCCATTGACAGCCTCATTACCTTCTACGAGTCTCCCCTAAGACAACTATCTTTGCCCCACTATGACGCCCTAGTTCTAACCTTGGAAGTCGGGCAGCACCTAATGAAACAAATTTTTGTCAACCCCAGCAGTGATGCCGACCTACTCTACCTACCTGCCTTGCTCTACCTAGGCTATAAGCCCGATATTCTTCGTAATCCCGAAAGGGCATTGGTTGGCTTCAATGGATCGCAAACCAATTCAATGGGAGAAACCGTGTTGCCGGTTTCGGTTGGACCTGTCACCGCCCTAGTCCCACTCATGGTGATTGATGAGCCTTCGTCCTTTAAAGCCATTTTGGGACACACCTAGATCCATGCTATGAAGGCATTGCCATCCTCGTACCACCAAATGCTAAGTTTCTTGACTCCATACGGCCATATTGACATAAGGGGAGACCAAAAAGCTGCAAAGTCCTGCTATGAGGTCAAATAACATAAGGATGACACGCCAACCAAATAGCAACAACAACTCAGGGCTCGTCTCGCCGAGCATGATGATCCCAAAATCGCGGAGCCTCTACAGCTACATCCGTTATTCAGCCCACACGGGCCAAAGTAGGTTAGCTTGGGAAATTCCCTTTCGCAAGAAGAGGTTAACTCCTTCTTATCACTGCTATAGGAGTTCTGTGATATTTTTGCATGGTCCCACGCTGACATGCCTTTCATTTCTCCTACTATGGTTTAACACTACCTGAACCTTCAGAAAGAATGCAAGCCAATATGTCAGAAACTGAGACAATTTCATCCAGTATGCCGAGAAGTCATAAAATAGGAAGTTGACAAACTCCTCAAGACCGATTTTATTAGAGAGATTCAACACCCCGAATGGCTATCCAACGTTGTGGTCGTCCCTAAGAAGAATGGCAAATGGCACGTCTACGTCGATTATTCTAATCTAAATGATGCTTGCCCAAAGACACATTCCCCCTCCCCTGTATCGATCAAATAGTAGATGCAACAGATGGCCATCAACTCATGTCCTTCCTGGTGCATGCTCCTTCTGATCGGATCTCGATGCATCCATTAGAAGACACATTTATAACTCAGCGGATGTTGTATTCTGAGTGATGCCTTTTGGTGAAGAATGTCGGGCCACACCCGGTATGATGTCAGTGTCTTTGAGCCTCGTAGGTAGAAATAGCGGAGCGTGTGTAGGCAAACATCTTTGGTCAGTCAGAAAGTCGAGAAGACCATATAGCTCACTTGTGAGAAGCGTTTCAATTAATGAGGTTGCACCTCTTGCGCTTGAATCCAGACAAGTGCTCATTTGGGGTCAAGTCTGGGATTTTCCTTGGGTTCCTGGAAGCCAAAGGGGGATTGAAATGGCCCTCGGACAAGTCGTGGCCATTGAACAAATGTCCTTGTCACGGCGATCTGAGCTCTCATGGGAAGAGTTAGTGGCACTAAGCAGTTCATCTCTGGATGCTCGGATCCTCTTGCGCCCGTTCTTCCTGACACTTGAAAGAGCTTCACGAGAGGAGTTGAGGTGAATAATGAGAGCCTTTCACGCTATCAAGGAGTACATCGCCTCCCTTTTATCTTTGTCTCAACAGGTTAAAGGTGAGGAGCTCTACCTATATCAGGCCACCTCGGCTACGGCCGTGAGTGCAGCTTTAATAAGGTCGGATGTGGACAAAAGGCAAAAGCCGGTTTACTTTGTGAGTAAATGTTGACGGATGCTAAAATTAGATACATAGACTTTGAGCGAATCGTGTTGGCTCTTAGAATGGCAACGAAGAAGTTGCGCCCATACTTCCAAGCTCACATTATAGTCGTACTCACCAACTATCAGATAAGATCCATACTCCATAAATCATATGCTTAGGGTAACTCCCAGAAGCAGGTTGTTGGTAGAGTAGGTTTGTGTGAAATTATCGCACGAGATCAACTATAAAGGTCAAGTCTCGTGACTTTATAATTGGGATATCGAATGTGCAATCCCGAGACCTCGGTGAAACGTTATGAATCCTTGAGACCAATGGCTTATCTTGAGCAGTGGGAAGGGGAGCCGGTATGGTCTTTAATCCTCAGGTTTATCGTTCGGGCGATGAAGTTTGCATTCGCTACCTGCAACCATGGCGAATGCAGTTATGCTACTCGAACTCGGCTAAAGAATACGATTGCGAACTTGGAGCTCCGGTGTGATCACGGTTGGTATCCCGATTACGAGGGAGTATGGCTAAATGGGAGGGAATGACGATATTTGAAGTTGACGATTACAATGGTTGGGTTCTTGGATTCATAGTGGCCAGCCAATAAGAAGTAGAAAACGAATTGATGACACCTAGCCCGATTTAGCATCCGGCCTGTACCCGCTTTGCCGCGTGGGTTGAGTGAGAATGGACCATCCATCATTTGGAATGTGAAGTGATCCTGACGGATCGAGTTAGAGCTCCTGAATGTCCACATCTTGGACTACTTAAGAAAGCGGGACCTTGCGGACAAAAGCAAAGGTACGGCCAGTAAGGGTTTCGAGTGGCAGTGCACCTTGATGATGACATTTTGTCTGACGATCGTTTTACGAGGTCCATTACCATTTGAGTGTGTCCTTTAAACAATGACCAAACATTAAAACTAAGTCCATGGAGCGTTTGTGAGGTACCCCATATTGGCGACGATCACTCGTCATAATTATGACGCAGTTCTGGTGGCCTGATGAAAAAGTCAGAACTGTTCGTGAAAAATTTGATGTGCCCGCCATTTGGCAATGGCATTCATGTCTGACCACTCGCTCCACCGGAGTGTCAAGTGCGGCCTTTCTACAAGTGAGGTATTGATATTGTGGGGTTGTTACCCTTAGTTATGGGTAAGCAAAAATTTATCTTGGTAGTCACTATTATTTCACAAAGTGGGCAAAAGTCGAGGCCTATGCGCATATCAAGGCAACCTAGCTCATGCAGTTTGTGCAGAGGAACATTATATGTCGGTTTGGGGTGCCCCATTCCATCCTTTCGGACAATGGCCCACAATTCATTAGCAAGCCTTTTCAGCAATCCTGCACTAAGTATAGGATAAAAAATGTCTACTCTACGCCTCGGTATCCCTAGTCTTGTAATGCCCTAAAAATAACCTAGCAATTTTATAACATGTTTAAGGTATAAAATAAGTTAAATTGTATTTTTCTGAAATTCATATTGTTAAAGAACAAAAAAATGATAAAACTCATAAATTATAAAAGAATTAAGGTTAAATTGGTAAAATGTTTAAATGAGGACCCAATGGTCATAAATGAGAAGTGTATGTGCCAAAATGGAAAAAGGGTAATAAGTTGAATAGCAAATGAAAGAGAAAAGAATGATTAAAATGCAAAAATGAGAAATGAGGAAATAATGCGCTAGCCAAACAAGGCCTAGTGAAGCTTTTGAGTTAAGACCAAAGTGGTCTACGACATTCTCATTTGGGCATATCTTCACGTGAGGCGCAGGGCACGATTGAGGAGAATGAGAGAGGAGACCGAGTTTGAGCCCTCAAGGATTTGGGCCAAACAAGAAAGGAAGAAAGTGAAAAGAGATTAAAGGTATGAAACAAACCTAACCCCCTTTTTATATTTGTGTTAGGTTTGATGAAAACTAGAAATCGAATAAGTGTTTTAAATGGTTGTGATCCAGCTTTTTGGGTTAAGTTTAAAAGTGCTTTTAGGTTAGGATTGGTTTTGAGGAATTTTTGTATAAAGGAAATGTTGGGGTTTTAGGGGAGATGCAGTCAAAATTTTCTAAAACCTATGTTTTTGTTTTACCTATAACTTGGTCATCACTCATCCAAATTGAGTGATTCAAATTTTTGGATAAACTAAACTTCTAGGAAAACAAATCTCCTTGAAATAAGTATATTCAAATTTGGACCCCATTGGACCCAGAAATTCGTCAAAGTGAGGCTTTGTTTTCGGGCAAATTCTTTTTCAGTTTGGTACAGTTTTGGTGTTTTGGAACCGTTTTGGTATTTAGGCCATAAGTTGAGTTTTACTCATCCAAATTGAGTGATTCAAATTTTTGGATAAACTAAACTTCTAGGAAAAAAAATATCTTTGAAATAAGTGTATTCAAATTTGGACCCCATTGGACCCATAAATTAGTCAAAGTGAGGCTCTATTTTTTGGCAAACTCTGGTTCAGTTTGGTATAGTTTTGGTGTCTTGGAATAGTTTTAATATTTAGGTCATAGGCTGAGTTTCACTAATCCAAATTGAGTGATTCAAATTTTTGGGTAAACTAGACTTCTAGGATAATAAATCTCCTTGAAATAAGTATATTCAAATTTGGACCCTATTGAACCTAAAAATTCGTCAAAGTGAAGCTATTTTGGTAATTAGTTTACTGTTTTGAAAATAGATTAGTCTCGATTGTTTGAACATATCACCCGAGCTTGAGTGCTCCAGGTGTATGATTCAATTTAGAATAAAATAGATTTATAGGGAACAATGGACTTGAAGGAAGTTGGGTAAATGAAACTCATTTGTTCCTAGAAAACTTTACTTGAAGGAAGTTAGGTAGAAAACAACCCTAACTAGAAACCTAAATAAGCCAACTAATATTGTTCTCTAATTATGATGGATTAGGGGTTGGTGATTAGGAAGCCTGACCCAAGAATGGGATTCTGAGGATAGGAATCGAGGAGTGACAACCTTTTTGGGTTTGTTCTCCATACCTCTCTTCTTATTTCAAGTTTTGTGATGTTGGTTGAAATGATTTTCAAGAAAATTGCATATGTGATTTGTTTTAAGAGATTTGGGAAAATTAATTTCAAATGCATTGCTATAAAAATTGGATAAGCATCAAAATGTATTATTTGGGTATAAATGTATATACAATATTGTAAATTACTATGAATGAGTTTTAATGCCTTTAATAGAATGTTATCCGTCATATTCGAGTTAAGGATAGATTGACCTCTAAATAAAATTAGTAAGCGATAATGTGGCAGAAATGAAATATAGTGGCATAGATCATTGTGAGTGGATAGTATTGTGCTGACAGTATCATAATGATTTTTAAATAATCGAGTCCAATAGCGGTAAGGCGGAAATGCTTTGTGTTATAAAATGTTTTTCTGGAGTATCTGTTGGCGGAGACGGTCTTAGGTGATTTCGTTATCCTGGGCATCGAAAATGATTAGTCGTTTAAGGAAAAATTATAAGTAAACGTGTGAAATGCATCATTTTAGATTTCCCGAATGAAATATTGCATATAATTATATACTGAAGTAGTAAATGATTTGCAAATGAAAGTATGTGAAATAAACACATATATATAATGTATATTGCATGGACTATTGATGTGCAAAACATGTTTCAAAAGCTATATTTGTGTTTAATTAAATGAAAGAAATTGCATAGAACCACTAGTAATGCTTAGCACATTGTTTATCATCGCTTGGTCACCAAGTGACTAAGGACAAGGCGAGCCGCATAGTTCGAGTCATCGTCGAGATCATGCGGAGTATAAATAAGCAGCTCAGTCTCATACATACATTTCATCCCATGACATTATTTGATCCTTTTTATAATGAAACCAAAAATGTATAAGTGTTCATGGGAAGAACATATTGATTTATTTGTGGAGATGAACTTTGATAATGTTTTGTAAATGATAATGTTGAAAGGGCATACATGTCATATTGAATGAAAGTGTTAATTGACAAAATGGTGGGCGCTCTTTAACCAAAATGATTATGCAACATTTATTTCTACAATATTCAAAAATGCATATATGGTAAAACTGGTCCCCGTCTCTGGATCCGATTCGGCTTCTAGGCAAGGTTGAGTACGTGGGCGTGACATATGAAGTGGTATCAGAGCCTAGGTTTAGGCGGTTCTATAAAATGATTTTTGAAATTGTTTGTGACATGCATTGCATTTGCATATAAGGATGTGGCTCGTCTGAATGCTTTATCCGGTCTTAATAGGTTAAGCGTGGGATAGTTCGGGCGTGTAGGTCAAAGGTGACTCAGGAAATTAAGCGATAGCTGGATTAGTGTGGATGGTGGGCAAGCATCCCATGCTTCATCGATACATGAGCAAGACCAGTGGCGAGTGTATCGATATCCTTGACCAAATAGCTCAAGCCTTTGCAAGGTAAGCGCCAATCGGCTCTGATTTAAGCCCATAACGGTCAACCATAGAGAGGCGTAAATCACAGGCCATAGATTTTTGGGAAAGAAGGATGGTGAGCCTTCCGTGGAAAAAATCGACTCGCGGCGAGAGAATGCCTGATACCTTTGCACACCAGGAAAATTTAAGAGTGTGCGATCTCAGCACGCTTTAGGATGGCACGGTGGTGGGTGTCCGTGACTAGGACCACACCATCGGAAAGTATTACATGGGTTTCATGAGTGGGGAAGCAATGCGTGAGTCGTATACTGCCTTAGCAATATGAGAAGAGTTCCATAATTTAGGCAAGCGGGATGAGTGTGATGAGTATCAAAGGGAATTCACGGTTGAGCAGTATGCTCAGGATGCTAGTTGCGAGGAGAAGTGCCATAAGTTTGAGGATATTTCAGTGGCTATATTAGGGCCTATGTCACGGGATTGACCATGATGAAGCTTCTCGATTGTAGCGTATTGCAACAGATGTTGAGAGTAAATGTAAAGAATGAGTATGATGAAAAGGAACAAAGATGAGAAAAAAGCTGAGTCCGGTCGAGTTCTTATCAACAGGGAATAAGAAATTTAGACATGGGGTTAATCAGCCTACGCTCGGGGACTAGCTCGGGGACTAACGATGGCAGGCTGCTCCCTACAGTCACCATCAGTTGCTAGTGCACCAGGAGGTTCATCGAGAGGACCAGCTCCTCCTTATTGCACACATTGTGGGAGGAAACATAAAGGAGAGTGTTGGAGATTAACGGGTGCTTGTTTGGTTTGTGGATCCAATGAGCAGAAAGTGAAAGATTGTCCTAGAGCTCGTTCTTTCATAGCACCTGTTGGGTACGATTTGTGTCTGACAGCCAAGAGACTGATAAAGTATTGCATCCTTGGTCTTGGCCCGAAACTAATGTGAGACCGTAGGCGGGGGCAGGTGGGTGCTCGACCCGAGGCATATGCAATGAAGGTAGTTGAAGATAAAGATGCCCCATATGTGATAGTTGGTCATTTCCATATCTTTGAGACTATTGTACATGCATTGATAGATCAGGATCATTGATTCTGATTTGTGCTTCCATTATGAGTTTGGGTAGTTCTGAAGAGTGAGAAATGGTATAATATCTTGGTGACAAATCCGCTGGGCATAATGTCATTGTGAATAGAGGTCTACAGAGATTGTCCCATTAGAGATAAGTGTGGTTTCGGGAGATTTGTCGAGTTATCATTCGAGAGAGTTGATGATGTGATGTAGGATGGATTGATTTATCCGACACGAGTGGTAGTTGATTATAGGTGATGGTGACCTTAGATGAGTGGTGAAGAAGTGACTCATCGGTGGGGGCTGACCTCTCTGTGTGATATCAGTCGCCCATTGCTGAAACGATGGTTCCGGAAAGGGTGTGAAACTACTTGGCATATGTGATTGTCTACGAAAGGTGGAGCTGGTTGTCGACATCCCTAGTTTGTGAATTATGGGCAGTAACAGATTGAATTGCCTCCACATAGAGATTGAGTTCGATCGATGTTTTTAGTGCCACTCAGGCATCCATTTACTGCTGTATAGAATGGCTCAGGTGGAGTTAAGAGTTGAAGCTCAGTTCTGATGGTATTAGAAGGGGTTTGTCGGTCAGGGTGTATCGCATGGGGGCTCAGTATCTTTGTTAAGAAAGATGGTACACTTCGGTTTTGTGTTAATTATAACCATTCGACAAGATGTTGTTAAAGAAGAACAAGTATCAGGTGCCAATTGGTGAAACATTTGTTCAATTGAAAACGAAGTCTTTTGAGAGGAATCGACCTACGATCTGGATATCATCAATAAATGATTAAGGATGCGGATGTGCATAAGACGGCGTTTAGAACGCGGTATGGACATTATGAGTTTCTTGTAATGCCTTTTGGGTTGACAAATGCACCAGCGGCTTTAATGGACTTAATGAATCGTGTTTTCACTTAGGTATGTAGATGCATTTTTCGTGGTGTTTATGGAGCTGACATCACCAAGTATTATTCAAAGGATCGAGAAGATCATGATACACACCTTCGGATAGTCTTGAAACCTTGAAATGAGCAGGTTGTATGCAAAAAATGGTGATGAATTTTGGTTGAGGGAAGTGTACCTTCTTGGACACATTGTATGGAGAAAGGTGGGTGGATCAGTAAGGTGATGATTCTTGAATGAAACCAGTATCACTGCGGAAGTGCTTAGTTTCCTAGGCTTGGTAGGTTATTATAGAAGGTTCGTTAAGGGGTTTTCGATGACTACGGCCTGATGTGAAGATTACTCGAATGAGATTTGAGTGGAGTGAAAAGTGTCAAGCTAGTTTTGAAAAGTTGAAAGCATTCTTGACCGAGGCTCAGGTCCTTACTCAACCAACCTACGATAAAGAATATGTGATCTTTAGTAATGCTTCGTTAAATGGACTCGAATGTGTCCTTATGCAAGAGGAAAAAGTGGTAGCTTATGCTTCAAGGCAGTTGAATCCGCATGAAAAGAATTGCCCTACGCATGATTTCGAATTGGCCGCCATTATGTTTGCATTGAAAATATGGAGACACTATCTTTAGGGAGAAAAGTGTTCATCTACTGCGAATCACAAAAGTCTTAAGTCTTTGCCGATAGGAAGCAACTTGAGACAAACGTAGATGTATGGAATTCAGTGGTTTATGATTGTGTGATCGACTACCATCCCGGGAAAGCTAATGTTGTGGCAGACGCTTTGAGTAGAAAGTTAGTACAAACACTACGAGCATTGAATGCTCATTTGTCATTATCAGACGACAATACAATAGTAGCGGAATTGATAGCAAAACCGAATTTGTTAAATGTCGAATCTTAGAGCCTGAAAAGTGATGAAAATTTGCGGTGTAAGTCATGATAGGGGAAAGAAAGCGGGTTTCATTGGAATGAGGATGGATTCTTATATTATAGAGACTGAGTTTGTGTACCCAATGATGATTAGTTGAAGAAATCCATTCTTGAAGAGACACACAGTGGATCCTTTACTATGCATCCTGGTAGCACGAAAATGTATCGGGTTTAAAACTTCATCTGGAGTGATGGGAATGAAGAGAGATGTTCGAAATTTGTGGCGAATGTATGGGGTGTCGGAGAAAGTGAAGCGGAACATCGAGTTCGCCGGGGACATTAGAAACATTAGAATGGGTGATGGGACGGAATCGCAATTGATTTTGTGGTTGGGTTACCATTGGCGGAGAAAGCATGATTAGGTTGGTCGTGGTAGGCCAGATTGGCGAGATTAGCTCACTTCCTGCCGGTAAGAGCCAGGCTATTATCTTGATGATTGGCGGAGCTTCACATAAGGGAAATGAGTTTGATTTGCAGCCCAGGTTCCGGTGTCTATCATTTTAGATAGAAGTCAGGGGTTTACCAGTTTTGAAGAATGCAAGAGGCTTTAGGCACTCGACTGAATTTCAGCACAGCTTTCTATCCGCAGAAGGATGGACAATGAGAGAGAGTTATTCAAGTTTTAGAATATATGATGAGAAGTTGTGTGATCGACTATGAGGGTAGTTAGGATAGACATATTCTTTTAGTTGAATTTGTGTATAATGTGGCCTGGGTGAGTATTGGAACACATACAGACTCTCTATGGAAGGGAAATGTAGAACATATTGTGATTGAATGAGTTAAGTGAGGAAGAAAGTAATCAGTACTATTTGGAGTGAGACCAGAAAAGTTAAAATGATGGAGAAAGATTAAGTTGATGTGGATGAGTGAAGATCTTGTGAAGACTTGAGCATTCATCTATGAGATCGGTGAGAAAGGAGTGTTCTTAAAAGTTTCTCTTTGGAAGATCATGGATGGGAGAAAAGTAGAGTTGGCCCCAGGTATTGGACCGTGTATGAAGTGATCGAGAAGAGGAGTCGGTCCCATGGCATATAGACTAGTATGCCTCCATAGTTTAGAAAGATCCATAATGTTTTTCATGTTTCAATCATGGGGTATATGTCGGACCATATGGTATCTTAGAGTTCATTTAACAGATGTATTTATACAAGAAAGGCATGAGATCTTGGCAGAGAAAGTGAAAGATTGCAGATGGCAGATCAAGTTGAATCCAAGAAAGTATTAGAAGGCAGAGGAAGCACGTGGGAAAGTGAAGAAACCCTTCAGCTGTTATCTATTAATTCAATGAAGGTAATTTCAATGACAAAATTCTTTTAGCGAGGGGAGGTAGCAACGCCTAAAAACCATTTATTAGTTTTATAACATATTGTGGTATAAAATAAGTTAAGTGTATTTTTCTGGAATTTATATTGTTAAAAAAGTGAAAAAAATGATAAAACCGAAAATTATAAAAGAATTAAGATTAAATTTATTAAAATGTCAAATGAGGATGGTCATATTAAATTATGTATTGCAAATAGAAGAAGGGTAATAAATTGAATAGTAAATGAAAGAGAAAAGAATGATTAAAATCTGAATGAAATAAGAAATAATGTGCTATGACGGGCTAGTGAAGGTTTTGATTTAAGACCAAAAAATGATCTTTGAATAGCATTTCTAGTTGACATCTTCTCATTATGGAGGCCCAGGAGCACGATTGAGAAAGTGAGGCTAAATTGGCTTTGTGCTCTTCCAAAGGATTTAGGCGACAAAGAGGAAGAAGGAAGTGAAAGAAAATATTAAGGTAGCAAACTAACCCTAACATTTATATTATGTTTGGGTTTGATGAAAACTACAAATCTCCCTTGGGGATCGTTGTTCAAATTTGGACTCTCTGGAGCCAAATTCATCAAAGTGAAAACCTATTTTCAGGAAAATTCTGAGTTATGTTTTAAAATAGAGAAGTAGTCTCGGTTGTTTGAACATATCTTGAGTTTCGATTGCTCGAATATGATTCCAATTTCTGAATAAAATAGGTGATTTATAGGAAACAATGGACTTGAAGGGAAGTTGGATAAAATATGGTCTATTTGTCTTTAAAATTCTTGTTTTGAAGGAAGTTAGGTAGAAAACAACCCTAACTAGAAACCTAAATAAGCCAACTAATATTGTTCTCTAATTGTGATGGATTAGGGGTTGGTGACGAGGAAGCCTGACCCAAGAACGAGATTATGAGGATAAGAATCGAGAAGCGACAACCTTTTTGGGTTTGTTCTCCATACCTCTCTTCTTATTTCAAGTTTTGTGATGTTGGTTGAAATGATTTTCAAGAAAACTGCATATGTGATTTGTTTTAAGCGATTTGGGAAAATTAATTTCAAATGCATTGCCATAAAAATTGTATGAGCATCAAAATGTATTATTTGGGTATAAATGTATATACAATATTGTAAATTACTATGACTGAGTTTTAATGCCCTTAATAGAATGTTATCCGTCATATTCGAGTTAAGGATAAATTAGTATACCAATAAGGGTCAAACTAGCAATACTGTGAACGAAATGAAATATAGTGGCATACCAATCCGTAGCCTAGCAAGACAATGTCGGTAGTGTACACACAATGATTTTTAAATAACCAATCAGCAGCCCAACGGGACCGTACTATATTATAAAATGTTTTTTTTTTACTGGTCTGCAGCCCAATGGGACCATGCCAGTGATTCCGTTATCCTAGGCACCAAAAGAATGGCTAAATTCTTTTAAGGGAAAAATTATAAGTAAATGTGTGAAATGCATGATTTGAGTTCGAATGAAATATTGCATATGAAATTGTATACTGTGAAGTGATCAAATGATTTGCAAATAAAAGTATGCGAAATAAGCACATATATATAATGTATATTACATGGACTATTGAAACTATGTCAAAACATTGTTTCAGAAAAGCTACATATTTATGTTTAATTGAAATGAAGAGAGCACTGCAGAGAGATAACAGATATAACCATTTAAGTGAAAATGTTTAGTGCATTGTTTTTTTTCATCGCAAGCAGTATCGAAAGTGACTAGGGACAAGAGCAAAGACCGCAGAGTTCGTGAGTCACCGCCAAATCGTATAAGTATAAGTAAACACTCCGTCTCATGCATACATTTCATCATATGACATTATTTGATCATTTTTGTACTGAAACCAAAAATGTATAAGTTTTCATAGGAAGAACATATTTGATTTATTTGTGGAGATGAACTCTAATAATGTTTTGTAAATGATAAAGTTGAAAGGGCATACATGTCATATTGAATGAAAGTGTTAATTGACAAAATGGTGGGCCCTCTTTAACCAAAATGATTATGTGACATTTATTTCTACAAGATTCGAAATGTATATATGGTAAAACCGGTCCATGTCCTCGATCCCGTTCGACCTCCGTGCCGCCGCGAGTACCTGGCTCGATAAACTAATGGCTGCTTTCGAAGTCACGAACAAACATCAAGCCATCTATTCAAGAAGAGGGTCGACAATGGAAACGAAGTGAGTTGATGAGCTACCTATTGCACTTTGGGCCTATAGCACCACTCTAAAACAGCCCATCAGGGAAACCTGGACGCCCTTGCGTTTGGAGCCGAAGCATTGATTCCCTTTGAGTCTGGACTCGAATAATGACACCATCGAGCTCTCTCAAGCCTTGGAAGAGCTCGAAAAGAAACGAGATCGAGCAGTCATCATAATGGCTAAGTACCATCGTCGAGCCTGTCGCCAAAGGGAGACTCATCGAGCCAAGGACTTTCAGTAAAGGGGATCTTTTCCTTCGACAAAATTTCGAAGAGGGAAAACTGAAACCAAATGCGGAAGGTCCCTTCGTCATTGTTGATGATGGATCCAAAGGTGCACACAGAATATGATCCCCGTGCGAAAAGATGGAGGCTTGCCCCTGGAACTTGGCCTACTTGAAGAAGTATTTTCATTAATTCTCCTCTGTCATGAGATGTATGTTCTAGTGAACCAATAAAAGCTATAAGGTTTCTCCATTTTTATGAGATGCTTGAGATGATTATTACTTCGTTCTTATGAGATGTTTATTTCTCCATCTTTTACTTGAGATGCGTGAGAGGATTATTTCTCCATTGTTATGAGATGCATGAGACAATTATTACTACATTTTTATGAGATGCTTGAGATGATTCTTTCTCCGTTTTTTTTAGATGATTATTTCTCCATCCTTTGCTTGAGATGATTGTTTCTCCTTTGTTAAGATGATTATCCTAGACCTCGGCAGCATAAGCTCTCACAGGCTATCCTAAGCCTCGAGCATTACAAATTGTCCCTAGACCTCGGGTATAATATAGGCAATATTTCTCCTTTTTGATAAAATGATTTTTTTTTAAAGCCCTAGGCTGCTAACCATCGATTGTCCTAGACCTCGGGCAATGTAAGTACCTGCAAGTAACATGGTGTGAAGGAAGGAGAGCAGATGAGATAGTCAAGTTTCTTATCAAAAGATATCTTCATTCAAACGAAAGGAATGCCATGAACAAACCACCTTGGTTGGTTAAAGTGCATTTGAAGAAGCAGGAGGTCCAAAAGGTTCAGTTACAATGGTCAGAAACTCCTGCAAAATAATAATGACGATCTCTACTCTAGCCGCCACTACACCTTCAAAAGTCCCCTCCCTTGTTGGTACAGGCAGGACCCGAGCTTCTTCCCTTACACTGTTCGGCTCAACAGACTCCGACGAGGAGGCTTAGGAGATTCCTCGGTGGACAACTTTATGCCGCCACGAGCAATCCGCTCAGCTTCGGCATAGCCAGCCTAGTAGCTCAGCTCATACTAGTCCCGATAGAGACCAAGCAGTTTCTTATTGTACGAGGCATGTAGTTCTAATATCACCCGCACCTTCTCAGCTTCGCATAAAGAGTTTTTACAGTGGGGAGGGGGGGCTCGCCACCCTCCACAATTCTTATCCCTCCTCGAGGTTGGGAGGGAGGACAACGCTTCTCAGCCAGTGCAATTTAAAATCGAGCGACCTCCCTTGGTCAGGCAATCGCAATTCTCTCCCTTACCTGTTGGGGTCCCTTAGCAACCGCCCGTTGTCGCAACTCGAACATGGTGTCTGGCTTTAGATACCTTGGCTTTTTCACCCAGGTTGGCAAGGATTCTCGAGACAGTGGAGGGATGAACGAAAGATCATCGCTAACGTCACCCCCTGTCTCCTCGAACGCCTCTTAAGTTCGAGCCTTGGATGCCGCCTAAATGCGGGAAAGAAGGCGACTCTAAACCCGCTCCTTTGCTCGAGCACCCCTTGGACCCTCAAAGTTCATATGTGGGACCTTCGAGAGTATGAACCCCTTGAGATGATCAAATACCTCCTTGAGATTTGCTGGCGTCAAGAGATGTCTAAAGTCCCTCGCGGGGCTTGGGAGGCTCAGTACCTTCACCAACGAGTCAAATTGGGACAGATCTAGGTCATCCATAAGTTTCCCCCTGCCCAAGGTACCTACACACACAAACCGTAACGAACGAAATTAAGGTAAGTTCATTCCATTTAACCAAGTGGCTAAGGCATGGATAGAATAAGGTCGAGATCCCTATGCCAGACTTGCATCGGGGTCTCTGTTCATTGGAAACTCTTGGAGCATGGGATCCCTTGCACATCCCCAAGCTCCAAATAGGAACACGTTATCCTGTGTCTTGTTCTTACTGGTTGTAGGCTTCGTTACCAAGTGCAACAATTTTGCATTGGCAACAAGGTAATACCTCCCGAGGTTATGCAGCTTGAAGGTATAAGCGTAGATAACCTCCTTCAAACCCAGTCGCAACTCATATTTTCTATTTAACACACACCCCCTTAGCAGTACACGGATAATGTTCACATGAACGTGGACAGGGTGGAGTAGGGTTAAGTGTAGAAACTGGTATATCAGGGGAGGAAAGGGGAATCTCAATCCCTCATCAATATGAATCTCCGACTAGTAGATGGAGTTCATTCCACCTCGATCCCCGTCCTTACAGTTCCCATAATGAGGCCCCGAGGGAGGAAAGGAAACTCGAACATTGGGAGGAAAGAAAATTTTCTTCCAAAAAGTATCTGCCCTAAACTCCCCAATCGGTCTAAGCCATGTTATGACCCTAGTAGCATTCGCACATGAAAGAACCTCCTCAGACGTAAAAGGCAGATCCTTTTCCACAAGGCATCCTACATTATCTCCCCCTCTTGCCATCCTCTTAGTGCCTCCATCACCGATACGAAGCCTGGAAAATCCACTAGGGTAACTCGTCCGACCTTAAGGAAGAAGACCTAAAAAAAAAAAAAAACAAAGAAAGAGCAAGTGACAAAGGTACAGAGAAAGCCAATGGGGAAACTCTAAACACAAAAGGGTAACAGTTCTTTGATTTTCCAAGTCAACGTTCATCTTTACCTGCAAATAGATGAAGAGCAGGGAGTCACATCCGCGTAGACAGTTCCAATTGTAGAAGAGCAACCCAAAAAAATTCACAACAGAGCGGGAATACGCTTCAAACAGAAAACCTCTTCGATAACTTGAGTAGAAAATCCCCTCAAATGAACTTGGGGGATATTTAAATCCAAAAGGAGACATCGGAGCTGTGGCGGGATATTCAAAATCAACATTAAATGTACTGGTCGTATGGAGAAGCACGCCAACACAAGGCCAAATCAGGGATTGCCACTTGTGTAAAATAAGATCATGGAGTTATCAGTGCAATGATGGCTTTGGCGGCATACGAAGACCAAAGGTTCTACCGTCGTTCCAACCCTAATGGCTTGAAATGACACTAGGGGGGCTAGTGAAATGGGATAAGTTGTACCTCACGTGGCAATCACATGAACAACTTGAACTTAGTAGAGGTAATCACGTGAACGACCCGAACTCAATGGAAACCCGCTTGCATGTGGCCCACCAAGATCAGGCATCGAACCTATCTCAATCGCCTTGGGCATCGAAGCGAATGGGGTCGGGCACTCGATTAGTCAAATCGCCTCGGGCATCTGATAAGAACACACTTCCTCATCCACCTCGACAAGCGTTATACCATAATAAATATGTAACGTAGGCGTTTTGCCACGAATTTAAAACCACTCATAATTGTATTCCTCATAACCAGCTATAAGTTCCTATAAAGCCCATGGGCTTGGATAAGGGAGGGATCCGATTCTTTGTTTTTGAGCAGTGCTCATTAGAGAAATATAGAAATTATTTTTGGGAAGGAACCTTGAGCCATTTCCAACAACTAAATGTATATATTTTGTCCCTAGAGAAATTATCAACCAAGTATAATTTATTAGCTAAATAATTTATGTGGCAATTAAAAAAACTTGTATTATATGCTAATTATGATATCACTTATCATAATCGGAGAAAGTGAAGTGCCATCATCTAATACTTATGAATAAATTTATCGTCAAAATTATTCAAATAATAGCAAATATTCATAACCAGTTAACATGATGATGATAATGGAATCAAAATTCTTTAATATTTGTTACACCTTACCCTGAATAAAATAAATTTGAGTATTGTCTTATCTAGTTCCATTACAATTTTAATTGTTATTTTTAACTTATATAAGTAAAAGAAATTCATTTACTTTAAAACTATGGAAGTTTATAATATTTCTTTATTAATGAAATATATTTATTTTTTAATATAATTAAAACTTAAAAAAAAAAAAACTCGGTATGGGCATGGGAAATTTCTTTAATTAGCTTTTATTTTATTTTTTAAATATTCTTTAGTTTTTATTTATTTATGTATTTTTTTTACTCGAAAGGGTGGAGGTGTTCCCACATCCTACTGCTCTTACCTTAATGATACTACCATATGCTAACCTTAGAAAAGCCTACCCACTTAGGTTGATAATGCTTGGACTGGTACACCAACTCTTTCTTCTTTTCACATTATAACCTCAACAATTTGAACCAGACCCTTTAAAAATACTGATTTTTATTGCCTTTAATAAATGGTGCTGATAAGAATCGCCTTTGTCAGATGCATGAACAGACTGAATATGGTCCGAATTTATTATCGATAAATGGACAAGTTCCTTTTTCCGGTTGAGTTAAGAGTTTAAGACTGGTAGTTTAAGTTACAAATAGCCCCCATTAGCCAAACATATGTGGGTTATAGTTAGGGGTGGAAAAAAAACATAAAAAACCAAATTGAACTGGAAATCAAACCAAAATTGAACTAAAAAATAAACTAATTGGCTCAATTTTGGTTTTTATTTTATATAAATCTTGGTTTAAGTTTACAAAATATAAAAACTATGATTATGATTAACCAATTGAAAAAAAAATTAAAAAAAATACTAAAAGTAACTTATTGAAACCGAAATAATCTTCATTCCTAACTACAACACTAACCGAAAAAAAATAATATCAAACTTATAATATGATTTTAGATAATCTTCACTCTTAGTAGGAAATACTATGATATATCTCCCACGATGAATAGCAAATAAAATAGATTTTTGTTTTGATTTGAAGCCTAAAAAAGGGAAGAATACATATAATATGATTGTGGCCAAATGATTAAGATTCAAAAAAATTTGTTGCTTAGATAAAGTCGGAAAAAGCGGCAAAAAAAATATTATATGATCGGATGTGATATACTAAAACCTTACTTATAGAGAAAGATTTATAAACAATATTGTCTAGAAGTGGAGGGAGATGATAAGAGAGGTATCTTTTGAGACCACTTTTTCTTATCTTATGAAGGATCAGTCAAGACCCAAGATATCTCTAGGCACAGTTTAGTTAATCGAACCATATTCATCCTTAGTTATAGTCTTTTTTGTTATCTTTCATAAGAAATACTAAAATAGCGACAGTTTAGAATTCTGTAACTAAAGCATTTTATATATATATATACATATATATATATATATATATATATATATATATATACGGGTGTGCAGGTGGACGGAGATCGAAGAAATTCCGTTAATGCCGATTTATTTATTTATTTATTGTAAGAGGAAAAAGAGGAAAGAAAAAGAAGGGCTACTTTCCGTTTGAAAACAAGGTGAACGCTGATTTTTATTTAGGTCAAAGGTCACCTTGACAGGAAACTCTAAGGCTTAGAGATCAATTTCTGTTCAAGAATTAAGGGAAACATCGCCAAGACAGCATTTGAAAAAAATATATATAGAAAAGGGGATTGAAACATAAAATGTTGTAAATAAAGGATAAAAAAAAACATTAACAAGGAAACATTATTTTTAATTATTATTTGTTCATCATGCTCGGTCATATGATAAAAAATTCAATATTTTAAAACGTAGGACATAAAAAGGGTGAGAGTCCCCGCTTTGAGTCTCAAGGGACAATTTATTAACTGTAAATAAATATTTTCTTTTATTCATTTCAGAAAAATAGAATGGCGCAAAAACAGATAGAAAAAACTGAAAAAGACGAAACATTATTAAATTATGAAATAAATAGGTAAGCACAATAGGAAAAGACAAAGCGTGTAATTAATAAGTAAACAAAGAGAGGTTCTATATACACCCCTTAAATATCTCTTCACACCCCATTTACTAAGTAAACCCCAAAATATACTCTTTGCACCCTATTCCAATACTTTACTTTCTCAGCGTACCCTCCTTACACCCCATATACAAAGCCTCCTTACACCCCATTCCCCCAAAACCCATCCTCCGCAAATCCGAGAACCCCCAAATAATAACAAATCAGGAGATTCAACCCAGGACCAGAAATATCAAGTAAGTTTGCTTCTTTTTAATATTTGATTTGTTGTGTTTTATTCTTGCATTTCATCGTTAAATATGGGCTATAGTTGATTTTTTTTGAAATTTCGTCCTGGTTTCTATGTTTCGATTCTATGTTTCGATTCTCAAATCCTAATTTGAGCTTCCGCCCGGATTTCATTGAATCCGCTTGAATCTTCATTTTTCGATTTTATGATGTCCTGAATATTGATCAAGCTTTCTCGATTTATGATGTCCGAAAATTGATTTCTTCCTGATTTCATGATGTCAGTAATGATTCTTTCCTCTATTTCAATACACGGTCTCCAAGACCAATCTTTCCTGATTTTACGTGACGTCCAGAACGTGTTGCTTTTCCGATTCCATGATCTCCGAAATTCTCCTCTTCAACCGGATACAATGGAATCCGGAAATGTATTAAGAATCCGGATTCCATGAAATCCGGTGATATTATTTGTGACTCTGAATGCTTTAATTTATTTTTATTTAATGATTATATTATTTATTTTATCAATCTTTATGACTATGAATATGATTATTTATGATTAATTATGATTTCAATAAAATTTTTGGCGATTATATAATTTAAGATTATGAATATGATTATTTTAAAATAATGATTATGAGTATGATTATATTAATTTAATTCATCAATCTTTATTTTCTTTGAAATAGATATGTCACCACGTACTCGAGGAGGAGATATATTTAGTGCACCTCGTAGACGACCCACTGGACCCGAGAGAGCGTGACTCCACCTAGAGCAATTAAGAGGTCAGCCAGCGCAGATCGAGATCCACTGGCTAATCCCCGTGATAGTGGGATGAGATCTATGGGAGGTATTCGAGGGTGTTCCCCGGAGGAATTCCACGTATAGATTCATATTATGGAGTTTTCACAACCATGTTATAAATAAGATATGGTTGGGAGAGGTAAACAATCATTGTCCAAAAAGTTGTATATATATATATATATATATATATATATATATATATATATATATATATATATATATATATATATATTTTTTTTTTTTTTTTTTTTTTATGTTAATTTTAGTTACGAACTTGAATTGTAATTTATTTGGCATTATATTGGTGATCGAGCACCATTGAAATTGGTAAATCATGGTGCAAAGTTGGGAGCTTGATGCAGAGAGGTCTCGTATTTCTGAGACTGTGCATCGATCTGGGTTGGCACCGTTAATTAGTTGCAGTCATCGAGTTGCGAGTAGACCGATGTTGTCAGCATTTTGTGAGCGGTGGCAGCCAGAGACCACGACTTTTCATCTTCCGCTTGCGAGATGTGACCATCACGCTAGACGACGCCAGATCCATTTTACATACCTATTATCGATCGATGATATCATTCTCACAAATTTCGCAGCGGATCGGCGCCAATGTTTATTAGTCGAAGTTGTCGGGCACCACCGACGCCGAGGCATCTCGAGACGGAGCAACATCGCTCTCCTTCGCCCGACTACTCGTGGTCGAGGGATAATTTTTCTACTTTGCCACGGACATGTCTCATCCGATGATGATATCAGTTTGCTACTAGAGCCTCGCTTCCATCCGTCAAGTTGCACTCTATTTGTCGATAAGAGCAAACTGTCGTGAGAGCGGTACTGAGCTATTCTCGATCTCAAGATGGTTGGTAGCTATGCTTCTCGGGTGCACCTTTGTCCGGCATATCCAGTAACCGAATTAATGCGACCGTGTTTGAGGTGCAACAGCTTAGGTGGCTACCTCCGACCTCATAGTACGATTGATGACACTTTTTCGATAATTTTTAGATAATTTTCACTATCGATTATATTGATATTAATTGTCCGGATTTATTGCGTAGCCGGATTTATGAGCATTTCCTCGAGATGTTTTCTTCTCCGGATTTGTCGTATTATCGAAGTCACGACCACGCACTACTCGAGGCCGACGCGATTCCCGGAGGCTCGCCGGGCTCGCGACTAGATTGATTGCGTGAGTTCGACAGTTCGGCTGAGCCATACGTGATCATCGAGAATGAGCACCCTTTCCCCGATATTGCATGGTTTTCCGGATGCATAAAGTGCGGATCAAGGTTGAGCCAGGGTCATCCGAAATGGTCTTACGCCAGCCAGGGTATATTCAAACCATTCCTCCGCGCCCGCACTTCCACGACCGACCAGTATCTTTATCGGATCGGCAGATGGGAGAGATGGACGTATCACGCATCACCCGACGTAGAGTCGAGGGTCGACGATGCCGTGACTCGTGCTCGTGAGAGTGTAGCGGTATATGGCTCGGTGGCGATCGCAGATATCGCATCGCATCATTCAACCTCCACAGTTGAGATCAGGTTTTACGATAGATGCACAATCTTCTCTGCCCTCATATGCTGCATCTACCAATGATACTGTAAGTTAAATATGGACTTCGTTTGACCTAGTAATCTAAATTGTACATAATATTTACTTAACTTTTTTATTATATTACTAATATTAAGTTCACATATTATTTATGGGAAGGTGAATGCGAAAGCATTGATTTTATTGAGGCATGTGATATTCGGTGGAAGACAAGAGAGTCTCGATTATTTCGCGGTGCATCGACGAGGCGCATAGCATACTGGCTGGTCGATGAGACTTCGCGATCCCTCACACAACACCCATCACCTCTCTCCAAAGATCTCACAAAGACACCATCACCCGCTCCAAGATCTCACAAAGACTCCATCACCCGCTACGCGCCCATTTTTAGCCCTCCCACTTTTGGCCTTCATCCTCCACCAAAGACCGCTTGATCCTCCACCAATCGAGCGGCCATCCCTCCTCCACGACGCTTGCTCCTCCAAAGACTCGCAAATGATCCTCTCAAGACTCGCACCTGATTCTACCAACCTACCAAAGGTATATGTTCGTCGAAGAGGAAAAAGAAGACTTAGTTCTTATGTTTATGTATTAGTTGTTAGACTTAATGTTTAAAAATATAATTTTGATTAATTTATCAGACAGTATTAGTTGTTAGATTAATTTATGTAAATTATATTTAAATTTTCTGGCATAAAATAATTTATATATTATAGTTTAAATTTTAAAGTATTAAAATAATTTATAAAATATATTTAAATTTTCAAAGTATTAAAAATAATTTATATAATATAGTTAAATTTTATAAGTATTAAAATAATTTATATAATATAGTTAAATTTTAAATTTTATAATTATGTACATTTTATATAATATACTTAAATTTTATAATTAATAAAATAATTTATATAATATACTTAAATTAATTTTAGAAAATTTTTAAAAAAAATTAAAATTAAAAATGAATTCTGATTTGTAAATCCAGAATAAGTTTGGTTATATCCGGATATTAAAACTAAAATGTACCCATGATCCGGAAATTAAACTAAGGAAAGTTTGCTTTACCGGGAATGTGCAAATCCGAAAATGTTAAATAATCCCAGATTTCAAAATCCGAAAACTTTCATACGTCCTGACATTTCAAAATCGAAACTTGCTACGTCCGGATTTCAAAATCCTAAGTACTTTTACATTAATTCTTTTATTTAATTTAAATTATATATAAATAAATGATGTTGTTATGAAAAATTAAATTACATCATTAAAAGTAATTAATTTAAATTAAATTAAATATAATACATATCAATTACAATATAAATCATTTAAAGTTGTAGATACATCATGTTTCATCTAAATCAATTGTCTCTTGTGTCGCTACATTAGAGTTCGTCCCTAATAAAGATCTAAAAGCCTCAATCCGAGGTACATAAGGAATCTCCCATCCTCGAGCACACTAGTATCGGTAATTACGCCAGTTGCATGCAATTGGAGGTATTGGTGATGTCGAATCCATGAAGACCAAATAAAGATCGCCCTTGTCAAAAACAAAATATAAAAACATTAAACTTAATGACTAAATATAATATAATTTAACAAACCTTATCGAAATGAGAATCCTCAACAAATCCAAGTGCAATCGGGCCAGGGTGAAGTGGTGCGTGTGATACGCATCTGGCTTTGCAGATATGTTAGGCAATATCACTTATTAAAATGGGACTAACACAATATTGTTCCGTGAGTGCTATCAAACACCCATGTCGTAAAGTCATCCATCTATCATATGGAGCAAAAGAGTCAAACATGATAATGAATAAACCAACTCAGCAACACGGTCAATTGATCCATACAATTGAACATACTCATCATGAAAAGTTTGAAGCTCATGAACCAAATCTGTTCGAACCGTTCCCCATCCGTCTTCCCCATTCTGCGAACTCCAAAGAATCGATCGATATCCACAATGACCATCTCATTATAACATCCACGATGTTCTTCACTTATATGTTTACTTTATTTGATGTGGAAAACATTTAATTTTTTGTTTCAATTTTTTTCCTTTGGTACTTTCAATTTTAACATGCAAGGTCGGTGAAGTACTATCGTGGCGCACTCAACAATTTCAACAAAGAAGGAGCTTGTTTGCAGATAAATTGATTTTCACGACTTGACCCACCCTTTGCCTTAACCTTTCTCAAGTATTAAACATAATGTCATGCGCGATAGTTTTGAATCCCTCTCAACTTCCTTTTTAATTAGTTTTTAATTCTACTTCATCACAATCGAAGAAATTGTCTCAAAATACTATCAATCTCAAGAGTACTATCGACCTCCACTTCAAGTCATCCGCTCCATAAAACCACCTCCAACAGTAAACGCATACTATCAAGGGAATCAGGCGACCTTCTTTGATAAGCTCTGCAAGTTCGTGTGCACAAGGCAACCCATATGAGGTTCTATTCACGCAACCACATATTCCCTTCTCAATTTCAACTTGAGTTGCTCTTTCAAACTCCATCAATATCATATCGGAAAGGAAGCCCCTAGATATCATACCTACTCCTTTAAACATAGCATTATTGAATTGATACAACAACATAAATACTTCTCTCAAATGAAGCTTTTGATTTCCGTATGTTGCAACTCAATAAGAGCATTTATTACATTCCAAGAACTCTCGAAATCCCCTTGAGACGAACCAAGATGTCTCTCTTCAACTTGCATGTGCACTCCCTCGCCCCTATAAAAATATAAAACATATATTAAAAATCATTTTTATGTATGGATATTTCAAGAAAAACTATTACTAATTAACGTACCTATTCGTTGTGACATTGCCTAAATGCATTACTTTATCTGTCCAAGCTGCTACAAATCTTTCCTTATAAGGAGTCAACCATGACTCTGTCACATATTTTACTGCTCCGAGGTAAGTATAGTAATCAGTTGTCAATGATCTTAAATTCCTCTCGTACTCGTCCTCATTCGAAGAAAACACAAGGACACTCCAAGCTGACATGAATGCCTCCCACTTCTCTTTTCGCTCAAACAACTTCTTATAGTTTGCAAGTACATTTTTTGATATATGTCATCTGGCACGTGTGATTTTGTTTGTAGGGAAATTACTAACCGCACAATAAGGCCAACTCCCTATCAAGCAATGACATTAGGTAATCAAGCAAAGAAACATTAAACTTTGTAACTTCCATTGCCCAAGTGTAGTTACCTGCACGTCTCGCCTCCAAGTATATGAAATGCCACGTAAAAGTCAAATTTGTAGATGTCACACCTACAATCTCGAGAAGTGGGAAGGCGATATCCGCTTGGTTTTATAAGTGCAATCCATAATTAACACCGCAAAAATGCATTCTAACAACTGAATAAAGTAGGATGTGCCCAAAAAGTCTCACACAATCGCTCGACTCATCCTTCCTATGCCATTCAACATATTTACATTCATTCAGCTTGTTTCATTGCTTGTTGCATTTGGCGCATCTACCAAATTGTAGTAGTGAGTCGACGCTTATGACGTGCATCGTATCGTCTTCATAAGCACTAACATTATACTCATCAGGCGATTTTTATAAATACAAATATTCCTTTGGTTTCACCAAGTTCTTCACATATCGGAGAACATAGCTTCTCCCCATCCGATAATCGACCAAAGATATGAGTGACCCTCCAATTGTTTAGCTACTTGATGATTATGAAATCCACAAACAAGTTTAACACTCCAATCATCATTACTAGTTAACTTCACACCGATTATCTTAAATGGACAACTGGCATTTTTTTTCTGCTCCAAAGGCCTTTTCGATTCAAGGCTTCCACATTCGACTTATTCTTTGCATGCCTATATGTTCCACCACGCCACATGCAAGTGCTAACTCTAGCTTTTCTTACTCATCTCCTTTATCCGCTCTTTTATCAATAAATAAATCCGCTCTTTTTCCCACATTCCGAGCCCATTCAATCAAAGCATCCCGACTACAAAATATCTCGATAATAACAATTTATTAATTTCGACATATCTTAAAACAAATTACTTAACTTTAAAGTATTAAAATTACCTCTATTGCATTACCAAATGCATCACTGCAATCAACTAATTGTTGTAAAGGGGCTGCATTATGATCGAAATTCATCTGCAAAAATAAAAATTACAGATTAAATACAACAAATAATGTCCGCTAAAAACCGGATAAATGTTTGGCCGGGATTTGTAAATCCGGAAAATCATAGCATCCGGATTTTCTAAACTGCTTCGCGGAAATTACTTCCAAATCCGTGATATATTCTATTTATCGATATCACAAACTGCTTATAACAATCCAATCCGATTTTGATATCCGGATATCATTCGTGATCCCATTTGTTAAGTTGTGGAGTATATTCGGATTTCAATATCCGGAGAATGTTATGATATCCGGATTTTCAACCGATTAAGTACATCTCGCGAAAAACGAACCCGAATAAGTTATCAACTTCCTGCCTCTCCTTCCAATCGCTTTAAAGCTAATTTCAACGTCATTCTCACTATTTTTCAACGCTATTCTCACTCATTCTCACTATTTTTTCAAACGAAACCACTTCGGAGGAAGAAGGAAGTTGGGGTGCGCAGAGAGATGATGAAGAAGAAGAAGAAAGAAATAGAAAAAATAGGTTTAAGGGTAAATTTGTATTTTCCTCTATGGGTATTTTTAATGGGGTGTATAGAGAAATAAATGGGGTGTAAATAGAATTTCTCGTAAACAAATTAAACGGGTGGAAAATTTAACACTAAAAAAAATAGAAAATAGAAAATAGAAAAATAGAAAAAGCGAATACAAAGTGTCCAAAAGACAGGTAGGCATATCAGCACTGCCTTACACCCAACCAAGCCTCCGATTATCAGAGAATTTTTAGCTCCTTATTAAATGATTAACTCTTGTTATGGTAATTTTTGAATCTCGTACAAACCATACCAAATATAAGTATGCTGACATGCCAGAAAATTAAAGAATTTTCAAATTTGAATGACTCATAGATCAAACTTCTAATCAAATTATGTAGGCTCCCTGGTTCCCTTGACAATTCTCCATAATCAAAGTGGAAAGTGTATAGATTCAAATATTGTAGGAATTAATTGCTAAAAAAAAGTGTTAGATTTTCTTGATAATGAATGAAATAACATGGTGCTGAAAATTGATAGATTTGAATGACACTTGCAATCAGAATACTGAAATTGCTGAAGTAAACATTAGATTTGACTATAAAAACGGTATTGTGCTTGAAAACTTGATAAAAACTTGAATAGAACTGCAAACTGCACGTTAAATTTGCGGTATAAAAATACTCGATTTCACTACGAATGAATGAAATAACACTACTGAAAATTTGCCAGAAACTTGGCTAAAGCCAGGAAATAAAGTGCTGAAATTGCTAAAAGCTTGAATTTGTTGAAAGCTTATTGAAATACTAGGATTTGCTGAAGATTGACATTGAGTCTGAGTTGTTGATTGATTGATTTGTTGATTGATTAGTTGTTTTGGTCGTCCTTCTCTGCTCCTTTAATAGACGTAGAAGACTTGTTGCCCAAATATGAATTTCTCCACTCTCTCCACTTCTGAAGTAATTGTCCATGTCTCCCATTAAGGGAACTTGTTCCTCAAGCACTTCTCCACATCTCCATTGTGGAGTCTTGATCCTCCAGGATTTTTCCACTTCTCCATCGAAGACTTGCTCCCCAAGAAAATTTCACATCGGCACATAACTGCCCATATCTCTGCCACCTTTGATATTCTTCGTTTGACTTCCAAAAATTTTAAAAAATTCATAACTACCCCTTGACTTCTTCTATGGGCTTGTACAAATAGATCTAGGCCTCTTTCTTTTGGGCTTTTATTCATGGGTTTGGGCTTAGGCCTAACCCATTACTAGATCAGGCCAAATTTTCAATTTTGGTGCAAACAATTGCCCTTTGCATACATTGTGGCCCAGGGGCCATATTGTATGTATTAAACCCCAAAAAAATATCATTCTAGGCTTATTTCCTACCATGAAACCCAAAAGCCAGCTTTCAACCCATGATGTGGAGTTAGTCGAATCGAATAAAGAAGCAATTATTAATTCCCCAAGAAAAAGTTCCTGCAATCATCAAGTTTAAACCTCCAACTTTTGTTATTCCTACACTAAAGGCTATTGTTCTTCCAAAGAAAAACCATCCGACTTCTCCTCTAAGAAACTTAGGATTTTATTCTTTCCTTACCAAAAAGAATTTATTTTATGTTTCTAAAACAACCCCCACTTATTTAGATAAAGGAAACCCTTTTACTTTATCTTTTTTATCTTCTTTTTCCTTCATCTCCACTATCATCATCTCTTTCGCCGCCATCATTGCTCCTATCGCTGGCAACGTTACAGTCACAGACAGTGTTGAAGTCACTGCAACTACAGCTAGAGGAGTCGACGATCTAACCACCGCTACAATTGCCGAAGGTCGATGTTTTTTCAATCAAACTGTTGTCTCCATCGTTGCTCCTTTACCATTCATCGTCGTCGCTGCACCTTTACCGTTCATCGTTGTCGTTGCGCATCCAGTCGACGATGTTGTTGTTGAAGCCTCAGTCGTTGACAGAGCTACCGTGAACGTCGTCTTCTGTGTCACTGCGAAGATCCAAGCTACTGTTGCAACTCGTTTGTCTTTCATCGGAGCCTATGGTGACGATGTTACCGGAGTCGGGTCCTTCACTGATTGTCGCATCGGCGACTATCGGACGATAAGGATCGCACCAAAGGGGATCCTCATTCTGTTTGTGCTTCTTTGATCTCCGACAATCGCTCGCTGTCGGCGGCCTCTATTGCTCCTCTCCAAGCCAACGACATTACCCGTATGTCTTTCCATTGATGAAAAGTTTCAAATTTTATCATTCTCTTGACAATGTAGATCTTGATTAGGAATTTTCTTGAAGAAACCTATTTTGGATGAAACTTTCAAACTTTCTTTGCTTTCTTTGATGCCCAAAATTGAAAGTTTTCCTTAATGCGGTTAGAAACTCTTCCTTAACATTGTTAGAAACTCTTCCTGAATGCAGATTTTTCAAAGAATCATCTTAAATGCATTATTAAAAAATTATTTGAAGCTTTCGGCTTGTTTCAAACGTTTCTTGTGGTGTATAATTTGAATATAATCATGAGTACACCCTTAGAAAAAATTCCTTGAAGTTTTCCGGCTTATTATGAAAGTTTTCTTAGGTGTAGACTCTAAAAAAAGTCGATAATACACCTTCAAAAAATTTTCTAAAGTCGTTTGGCTGTTTCGAACCTTTCCCATGGTGCATATTTTGAAAATTAATCATGGATAGACCTTCGAAAAAATTCCTTGAAGCTTTTCGGTTTATTACGAAAGTTTTCTTAAGTACAAACTCTGAAAAGAGTCAAGATTACATCTTCGAAAAAATTCTTTGAAGTCGTTTGGTTGTTTCGAACCTTTCCCAGGGTATATATTTTGAAAATAGTAATGAGTACACCCTTCGAAAAAAAATTCCTTGAAGCTTTTGGCTTATTACGAAAGTTTTCTTAGGTGCAAACTCTGAAAGTAGTCTAGAATACACATTCGAAAAAATTCTTTGAAGTCGTTTGGCTGTTTCGAACCTTTCTCGTGGTGTATATTTTGAAAATAGTCATGAGTACACCCTTCGAAAAATTCTTTGAAGCTTTTCGGCTTATTACAAAAGTTTTCTTAGGTGCAGACTTTGAAAAGAGTCAAGAATACACCTTCGAAAAATTTTCTAAAGCCATTTGGCTGTTTTGAACCTTCCCCGGGATGTATATTTTGAAAATATTCATGAATACAGCCTTAGAAAAAATTCATTGAAATTGTTTGGCTTATTGCGAAATTTTTCTTAGGTGCAGACCCTAACGTAGTCGAGAATACATCTTCAAAAAAATTCTCTGAAATCGTTTGGCTATTCCGAACCTTTTCAGGGATGTATATTTTGAAAATAATCATGAGTACACCCTTAGAAAAAAAAATCATTGAAGCCTTTCGGCTTATTACAAAATTTTTCTTAGGGGCAGAATCTAAAAAGAGTCTATAATACACCTTCGAAAAAATTCTTGAAAGTCGTTTAGCTATTCCAAACCTTTCCAGGGTGTATAGTTTGAAAATAATCCTGATTACACCCTTCGAAAAAATTCATTGAAGCTTTTTGGCTTATTACGAAAGTTTTCTTGGGTGCAGACTCTGAAAAGAGTCGAAAATACACCTTTGAAAAAGTTCTTTATAGCCATTTCGTTGTTTCGAACACTTCCTGGGGTGTATGTTTTGAAAATAATCATGCGTATCCCTTAGAAAAAATTCTTTGAAGTTTTTCGGCTTATTACGAAAAGTTTTGAGGCACAAACTCTAAAAAGAGTCTAAAATACCCATTCGAAAAAATTCTTTGAAGCCGTTTAGCTATTCTGAACCTTTTTTGAGGTATCAATTTTGAAAATAATCATGAGTACACCCTTCGAAAAAACTTATTGAAGCTTTTCGGCTTATTACGAAAGTTTTCTTTGGTGTAAACTCTAAAAAGAGTTTAAAATACACCTTCGAAAAAATTCTTAGAAGTCGTTTGGCTATTCTGAACTTTTCTTAAGTACCTATTGAATGATTTTCAACAACCTCGAGTTGAATAACCTAAAAACTGAGCATTTTTCTTTAGCAGATTATAGGTCGTACCTTGCCAAAAAAATTCTTTTTGTCTATTGGTATAAACGACTTAAAGTTGGCTTTCTGCCATATAGATTTCTACCCTGTTGAAAATTTCTTGACTTTACAACCTAAGATTTCACCCTTGTTATGATTTTAACTTTCTTGTGTTTGTTTCTTTAGGAGCTTTTTATGTTGGTGATAGGGGTGAATCGTATTAGCATTTATAACATGTTTATCATGTGTTTATGTAACCTAAATGCTATATTCACTCCCTTATTTGTAAATATTACACTAATCTCTCATCTGTGCGAGTTTTGCAGGCATTTGAAGTAAATCAAGCAAAGAAAGAGCTAAAAGACAATAGGGCATAACCTGGCTCTGAGGCACTGCTTCACCGAGGCAAAGGAACACCTTCGCAGCAGCGAAGCAGTTCGCCAAGGCGAAGGGGAAGCTTCGCTGCTGTGAAGCCGAAGTTTGCAAGAAGGAAGCCTCGGCTCACATCTGCGAAGGAGATCCCTCGCTACAGAAAAGAAGAAAGTTATGACATACATGAACCCTCGGGTTCGCCAAGGTGAAGCTACCCTTGCCGCATCGAAGACCTTTGCTAAGACGAAGGATGTCTTCGCCGAGGCAAAGGACAATTTGAGCAAAATGTTGACACATGTCTTCACCAAGGTGAAGAAAGTCGGGCTTGGACAAAAATGCCCCCATTCTCAACCCCATTTTTGGTCCATCTTCCATATGATATAAATACCATACTTGTAACATTTCTAGGGCAACTTGGAGAGGATTTGGATGCTTCAACATTGTTCATTTCTAGGGTTTCTCTATAAGCTCATATTTTTAGGGTTTGTAGATTTTCTTAGATTTTTAGCTTGTTTTTTGAGCTAAGTTACAAGATCCAACTGCTAGAGGACTTCTTGTAGTGGTGGAGCAAGGTTTTGGAGGAATTCTACTTCATATTTGTTTTGTATCCTTAAACTCTTCTCTCTTTCTTAATCTTTCAACATAATGTTTAGCGTAAACATGATTTTGTTGGGTTTTGAGGCTGCTATGAGCGGCTAGATCATCCTCTAAGGCTGGTTGTTGACATTAGGGCTTGGCTTTTATATTATCTTGAATGATTTTTTTAATATAATCTTGTATTGAGATTTTATGGATGTGGTTTTATGAATTCTAAGGTTTTTATGCAATTGTTGTATGCTAAGTAGTGAGGTTGAGACCTAGAGCTCAAAGGGTTTCCAAAGTAACAGCTGGAAGTATACCCTTGGGACTTGATTTTCATTCCCTAATGTCTTCTAATTGATAAATCAATTTAACTTAATCAAATAAGTCTAGGAAATTAAGAATGTCTAATACTAGATGGATTTTATTAGAAAGGACATCCTTCAATCTTATGTGATGATCGTATGTCGATTTGAGCATAACCCGATAAATTCTATTGCATGGACCGAGAGGTGACCAATAGAGATTCCTAAGGACTGATTTACCTTAGAACAAGTATCACATTGTTTGACCTAGATGGATCGAAAGGAGAATAGGGATTAGGTGTGAGAAATTATGGAGAGACTAGAAAGATTGAACCTCATACAGAGTTCCTTGGGTAAGCACAAGAATATCTTCACTTAATTAACACTTAATGAATATAAGTCATAAATGCACCAATAGAGACAACCGGCCCTAGTGTCATTCCTTAAAGTTTTTCTTACAACTTAATTCAATCATTTGCTAATTTCTTAGAGTAGATTTTTAGTTTAACTTAGTTTCATTTTTAGTTAACAATGAATCCCAATCGTTTAGTTCGCTTAAATAGTAAAATTCTCGAGTAACCAGGGTATTTAATCCCCACTTTAGCCTTCTCTTCCCTGTGGGTTAGATATTTAAGGTTTTTAATTTGAAAGTCATTATATTACTTGTGACACATGCACTTGTGCATTTTGGTTGATTTTTTCCAAACTTTTATACAATACAAAATCAATCGAACAAGTTTTTAGCACCATTGCCGGGGAAGCAACGTTTTAAGTGGAATAGATTAATATTCCAGCAAAAGGGACATTTGCTACTTTGAGCAAAAATCTTTTTGTGCAGGAAATTTTTTTTTTTTTTCATTTTTTTCATTTTTTGTTTTATTTTTGTTTTTATTCTCTATTTAGTTTGCTTACTCTGATTTCCAATGTTGTTCTATGATTTCAGGTACCCAATTTTATGCATAGAAGGGTTGCATCTGAGTTATTACCGTTTGATCTAGAAATTGAAAAACTTTATTCAGAAATAGAAAGATTGAGTCCGGTAATATCATAATGGAGGAACATAATAGCGATCGATATAGTGAAGGCCATTCAGACAGGAATGAGATACATGAAAGGCGAGAACCAACTTTGGGAGACTGTTGAAGACCATTGCTAAATGAAAAAATTTCAAGGATTAGGCACCAAACCTATTGATGCAAATAATTTTGAGCTGAAACTGGCATTGATTTCAATGGTCCAGCAACAACAATTTGGAGGAAATCCGTTTGAGGATCCTAATGGTCATCTTTTGAATTTTCTAGAAGTATGTGGCACCATCAAGATGAACGGGGTAGATCATGATGTGATAAAGTTGAAACTGTTTCCATTCTCTTTAAGGGACAAAGCAAGGAGTTGGTACCATAATTTGATACCAGGTTCCATAAATAGAGGGGGAGAGATAGTGGAGGTCTTTTTGACAAAAAATTTTCCACCCCAACTCCGAGCTGAAATCACACAGTTTATACAAGGTGACCAAGAGACTTTATATGATGCTTGGGACATAGTTCGAGAATTATTGAGAAAATGTCCACAACATGGGTATGAGCTAAGTGCTCAGGCATAGACTTTCTACAATGGTCTGAATTATTCAACGAGAGCATTGGTTGACGCGGCGTGTGGAGGTTCGATTATAACTAAAACAGGGAGAGGAGTTGACAAAGAAGAACTACCAAGCTCCTTCAGAAATAAATACTGCAAAAAGACAAGGTGGAGTAATCGAAGTCAATAGAATGTCTTCTTTAGACGCAAAATTTGATGCCTTGATGGCTAGACTGAACCAACAAGCTCCAAGGAAGCCCAGGCTATTTAAATTGCATATATCGCAGCCTGAGTGCTCTTATAGCTAATCCTAAAAACTACCAGGTGAGGATCACGAATTATGTGAATAATAGAAGTTACACATTTCGACCCAACAACAACTAACCATCTCATTATCATCCATGGTTGAGAAATCAAGAGAACTTCTATTATAACAATCAAGCCATAGATCCCTATGAGCCTCATCAATTAAGCAATACCATGGCACCCCTAGGTTTTCAGAACCAAGGAGCTTCGAGCTCTAATTATCAAGGCAATACAAGGCAGTCAGGATTCAATGAGCTCTTACTAGTGATTAATGATATGAGGAAGTCTACTGACACAAGAATCACTCAGTTGGAAAATAGTCAATATGAGATGGGAAATGTAATGAAGAACATGGAAAGTATTCAAAATACCATGGGTACTTGCATGAAAATTCTGGAGCATAATCAATCTAATATTGGAACATGCATGAAAAAACATGGAAACAAATCAGGTTGGTTTGGGAGCATCTATGAAAAATCTGGAAACTGAGATGGGACAGTTGGCATAATCTTTAAAGGAAAACCTTCCAAAATCCTTTCTGAGTGACATAGAGAAAAACCCAAAGTAATGCATGGTTGTAACACTAAGAAGTGGGAAAGCGCTGTATGAGCCCAAGAAGATAGAAAAATATGAAAAGCTAGTGGAGCAGAAAAATCTAGAAATTGAGGAAAAGACAGAAGTTGAGAAGGATAAAGCTAGAGTTGAGCTGAATAACAAGGGAAAGAAGCAAAAATCGGAGGAAGTTGTACCGGGAAGAATGACTTTTCCCGACAACCCTCCCTTGTATATGCCACCCTTACCGTTTCCCTAAAGATTTTGAAAAACTAAGCTAGATGAGTAATTTGCCTAGTTTCTAAACATGTTCAAGAAACTTGAGATCAACATTCCGTTTGCTAATGCGTTGGCTCAAATGCCTAACTATGTAAATTTCATGAAAGAGATAATGAGCAACAAGAAAAAATTAGAGGCATATGGGATAGTAAATTTGTCTGAAAATTGCAGCGCAATCATTCAACGGAAGCTCCTAGAAAAACTCAAAGATCAGGGTAGTTTTACTATTCCTTGCATCATTGGGGAGCACACATGCAGCAAGGCACTAAGTGATCTTAGGGCAAGCATAAATCTAATGTCATTCTCAATGGCCAAAAAGTTGAATCAGTGGGATATTACACCTACAGTTTTATCCCTTCAAATGGGCGATAAATCTTTGACTTTTCCGAAGGACATTATCGAAGATGTTTTGGTTAAAGTCAATAAATTAATTTTTCTGGTGGATTTTCGTGGTGTTAGACATGGAGGAAAATAGGGAAGCACCGATAATTCTAGGGAGACCATATCTTGCCACTGGTGTAACACCCCGAAATATACCCTAGCTGTTTTTAAACATAATTAGGGTATATTATAAGTGCATTTTGAAATTTTTTTCGCAATTATTATTTTGCTAAAGGTGAAAACTGAGAAACCCGGAATTTGTACAAGATACAAGGGTAAAAGTGGAATTTGTCAATACATGATATAAAAGTCATAAGATAAGAAGATGAGAAGCTATTATAGAAATGGCATAAGTTATGGTGCAAATAGAAGGGAGTTTGAGGACCAAAGTGTAATAAAGAAAATTAGGCAAATTGGGATAAAGCGCCGTGCCCCTTACTGAGCCGACTGTTTGGGCGGATCGAACCGAGTCGGGGATGCCACTAAAATCACTCAAAATCATATCTTTCTTGAGCGATTTCAAATTTGGGCAAGCCCGTAGAAACATTTATATTTCACAAAATACATTTACAATGAAGGCATTGAAACCTTTCAAAATGATTACAAAAATATAGATGTTCGAGTTCAAATTATTTACATAATATCAATATCAAAAGAAAACATGAAATGAATGCACATGTCGAGCATACTCAGAAATTTCCTTCTTATGACGCTCGCTCCTCGATCTTAGGTCCGCTTTCGATCACTATCTATCACTGGTACACAACGCATTGGTAAAACAATACGCTAAGCATTTTCATGCTTAGTGGTTCTATACAAATCCATTCCTCAGTTTAGGTTTAAATCACATTATGCAATTTAACAATTCAAAACTTTCAAATCATTATGGATGATCAATATAAATACGATACATATACTTGTTTTATATACAATTAGTCATGGTTCATTGATCATCTTGACACTTTCATATTCAATATTTGCAATCCTGAAATCAATTCAATTATGCTCACAAAAATTCGAGTTCGAGTTACGCAAATCAATTGATTCACGAGGGAATTCAATTCAGTTATTGTGAATCAATTCGATTATGCGGATATCGTTTATCAGATATTGCATCTGGATTTATTCTGATTGTGGGCATCCGTTCGATTACCCTTAGCAATTTAACATGTCTTTGATATCGGGATATGAGTCGTGGCGAAGCGCGATCCGTGAGCACGCAAGCGGTATCACATAGTTTTATAACCGCAGTCGTCTGATCCATTGGAGCTCTTGACTGGTTATAAACAATCAAATAGTGAACACTACCGATCACGGTCAATAAAAATTTGCTGGTCGGAGTGACCGTCAATAGTTCGCGATCTTCTTTGTTTATTTTTATTGGTATACCAATCTATCCTTAATCACGAAATAAGCGGTTAACATTCTATTAAGAGTTCCAAATCCTTTATAGAAAAATATAGTACAATATATGCGCTTGTATAAACAGTTTATCTTCAATAACCATGCAATTTTTATATCACGAAACATTTCACGATCACTTTTCTCGAATCAATTAAATCAATTCAATATGCTTTTAGAACAAACATGCAAAAGCGAAGCGAGAATAGGAGTTGGTAGAACAAACTAAAAATCCTTGCACTTTGATTCCAATCCTTGGAATCTCTCAATCTCAGTTGGCTTTCCTCCTCGTCAGTCCCTATTCAAAAACCATTAAAGAACAATATTATTTGTGTACTAGTAGTTTTGGATTTAGAGTTGATTTTGGAGATTAATACTGATTTCAAATTCGACAAGATATATATATATATATATATATATATATATATATATATAACTCATATATATATATATATATATATATATATATATATATATGGATTCTTGACTCAATGACCTCTATAGAGTCCCAAGAACACCCGAAGCGGAGTTAGGACAAAGGAGTTATGACCTTCAGAAAGTTGGAGGTCATCACGAGATGAAATCTGAGCCGAAAGAATTGACCTGGCTGGACAGGCTCGATCTGTCGCTCGGTCAAACATCTTCCTATCCTCCTCAGGTATATGAATGAATTCTTGACTCAATGGGCTCCACATGGGAGTCGAGAACACACCGAAACAGGTTCGGACGAAGAAGATATGTAGAGTTGGAGGTCATGCGTAGTCAACCACGACGAGTTGACGGTACGACGAGCTGACCTCATCCTGGAACGGAAACCAGTCTAACACCTCGGTCCTGACATCTAATATCCTCCTTGAGCATATGGGAGATGTATTCTTGACTCAATGGGCTTTCCATGAGTCAAGAACACCTAAATCTGAGTTCAATGAAGGGAGTGTGACCTTAAGTTGCTGGAGGTCATCGCGTGATCAACCTAACTGGTTGACACAGTGACGGGGATTGAGATGACCTCAGTAAACTTGGTCCTATCACCTCGGTCGACATCTAATATCTCCTCAGGCATATTAATGTGTTCTTGACTCAATGGGCTTTCTATAGGTTCAAGAACACCCTAAATCGAATTCAAGCGAAGGATATGACCTTAGAAGTTGGAGTCAATGCGTAGTCAATATACGACGAGTTATTTGAGCGACAGTTGAGATGACCTCGGTAAACTTGTTCTATCACCTCGGTCTGACATCTACTAGCCTACTCAGGCATATGAATGTATTCTTGACTCAATGGGCTTTCCATAGAGTCAAGAACACCTCGAATCAAAGTTCAAGCGGAGATATGACCTTTTGAGTTGGAGGTAAATCGTAAGTCAATCTGACAGAGTTGACTGGTATGAGGTGAGATGACTTTTGAAGTAAGCTTGGTGACCTCCAGTCGACATCTAATAGCTACTCCAGGCATATGAATGTATTATTGACTCAATGGGCTTTCCATAAAGTCCAAGAACACTTGAATCGGAGTTCAAACGAAGGAGATATGACCTTCCGAAGTTGGAGGTCATGCGTAGTCAACCTTGACGAGTTGACTGTGGCCAGCGGTGACATGCTGGGCGAGCTGTCCTCTGAGGACGAGCTGACTCTACGGGGCGAGATGCTGACCTCACTTTTGCATGAGATGCGCGAGCCTCTCTTGCATGAGATGGGTATGCAGCCTGGCGACCTCTAGTGACCTCTCAGCGAAATTTGTTCGAGGGTAAAAGAGCCAGCTAACTTGGTCGCATGGGTCCAGTGAGAAATTCGCTGTATGAGGATTAACAGTGTGTTCTGATTTGAGAAGGACCCACTACCAAGTTGCTATTTCTTACCACCAGGAAATCAGCTCTAAGGTCCAGCTATTACTCAACACCACAATGTGAAGCTTCACTTGGTTTAAAATGCAACCAATTCCCACCCAGGAAGGTATGGCTCCGATAACCCTTAGGGAGTACTAGAAAATGACCAAGTAGGAGAAGACCTGCCTGTCTCTTGGATTTTGTCGAAACTCTCTGTTCAGTCTCTACTTGTAGCTACTTTATCCTTGGGAAGGACTTTTCCTCTTGCTTCACTGAGACCTATGGTCCGATCGTCGAAAATCTATAGAGAGAAGGTAGGCTATCTCTCCTCTAACTCTCCTTTTCTGTTTTCCTTTCTTATGGATCACTCTAATCGTACTTTAAACGAGGGAGGAAGAACATATAACTCTACGTCTTGCATGTCCTTTCCTTGATTTTTCTTCTTTCTTTTATTTTATTATTTTTTTTTTTATATTTAGGTCCTCCATTTCTCTGGTATTCCTTCATTTAAGTCTATTTTCTCTTAGACATATAAACTTGGCCCCACAATTGACCACTTAGGTCCCATTTTACAATTTATATTTTCTCTTTTTCCTTGGGTTTATTTAAGGAATCGATAATCATTTAATCGATATTCATCTAAAATTTCTGAAAAATACGAGTTAGCTCGATTATACGAATACTCATAATAATTTTTATTATAAAATTCTAGAATATTTTTGAGGCGTTCTGGCTCAAGTAAGGTCTCTCATTTTGAGGATTTTTGGAGGGGGCATTCCAGTGAGAAGAAAAGGAAGGGAGAAGGAAGAAGAAGAAGAAGAAGAGAAGGAAAGCGAGAAGGTATGGATCCCCTGTGAACTTTTGTGTGGATTACTATGGATCGAGTGTATAGTTTTTGAACTTTTGTATGGAAATTAGTTTGTTCCATTTCTAGGGTTTAGTTAGGAATTCATCCTAACCCTAGATTTGTTGAAAGTTAGGTTGGTAAAACCCTAGTTTGTATAAGATGAGTATGGAATCCTCTTAACTTCCCCTCTCGTGTTTAAGTTTGGGTTATGAACCATTTTGGAGTAGTTTTCGATGGCGCTTTTGGATTATTTGTGGTTTTTGGTTGGATTTTTGGAAAAGTGAATGGAAATCCAACAAATCACGAGGACAATTCGAGGTTCTCACATGCAGTGGTACAGGGGATCCACGTAGTGACGTAAGTCCACACACCAAGGTGTGGCAATAATCCTGTTGTGGAGGCTGTAGAGATAGGAGGGGACTAAGACTATGTGTGTGAGGCCCAGATGCAGCCAGGGCGGGCTGCGCGGCGTAGCATATTCACGGGACATGTGTTTTTGTCATGTTTTCTATTAGTTATTCAGGGACTTGTCCGTTGGACTAATGGGGACCACATAAATTGTATGAAATTGTCCATTCATGTTTATAAGGTAAAGGAAGTTGATAGTATACCATGTACCCGTAGAAGCTATAGTTCGATGTTGGCGAACTTTATGCCCTACTTTTACTGATAGAATGTGCCAGACACACATATAATTGTAGGGTACTAAGACCCGAGATATTGCAGATGACACGGCACCTCTATTACGTGGGCGGATCTGTATATAGTACCCGGTCACTCTCGATTGAGATGCGACGGCACTCTCATTGTGCCGGCACATTTAGTACGCCGATACTCGATTAGTGCGATGACATCGAGCCGTGCTTTGGCCATTTAGTACTTGATTACTCTCTAATTAGTGCGACGACCTCTGTCCCGGTGCTTGGCCTCCACAGCACTGTGCTCTCTGACTTGCCTCGATCTTACATCTTAGGTACCTTTAGGTACTTGTTGTGCTATAATCTGCACTCATTTTCTTATTACTAGTCTAGGTAGTTAACGATTTATATAATAAGGTTTGAATACTTACGAATAAGAGTAAAAGTAATGTACATCGTTCACAACTCTGAGATATGTATCTCACAGTACCTACATTGCAAGTATAAGCTCTATAGTACCTCTGGTACCTGCATGCAGTATAAACTCTATAACTACGGAGGTCCCGGAATAAGTATAAAGTTTGCTATAAGAAGTGAAGTATGTGTGTATAAGTTTGTTAATTCATGAAAATTCTTATATATCTGCTCTGTATCTATTCTTGTTATATGTCTATTGTAGTGAGACTCAATGCATGTGTACATGTATAAGTCATAAGTTTCCCATAGAGTATAAACTTAGCGGGTTTGTCAGGTGAATCTGAGGAGGCATGTTGAATCTTCGCGTGCGCTCGACACACTTGTAGAGGGTCCATCACTGTAGGTTTGCACTCGATTATGTAAATGTAAATGTAAATCATACGGTTTTTGTATATGTATATGTATAATTGGGACCGGAATTTGTATGTATTGACAATGTAAACACCACTACGGTGGTAGTTTTATTTTGTATCTTTGTATATGATATTTTGATTCAGTTATAAGACTTAGGACCACGATGTAGAAAAAGCAAGTATTAAAGAGTCCTGAAGCAGTTTCGCGCCTTCATCAGCCTAGGCGGGGTTGGGGGGGTGCGACAGTCAGCGCACTAATCGATGTACAAGTAGAGTGTAACACATTAAAGGTAGGTGAGAACCAAGTGAAGTTCAATTTGTATAAAAGAATGGAATTCCCGAGTGATATAAATGCAAGTTGCATGAGAATTGACACCTTGATACCTTCACAAGATGAATTGTTGTATGATTTTGGAAAAAAAAAAAAAGTCCACTTGAGCAATGCTTGACAAAGTCGCTCACCATAGCTAAATTATATTGTGAGGACCTATCAGCCACTCCAGAATTGATCGAAACAACACTTGTTCTTGAAGTAACTAAGGAAGAATCTATTTTGGAAGAAGTGAAAAAGACTCCGGATGGATTAGTGCTGAAAGAATTACCAAAGGGTCTAGTACGCATGTTGGGGCTGGAATGAGTTTCAGCCGGTGATTATCTTCAATTGGAAAATGATATGAAAGTGAAACTGTTGGGCGTGCTGGAAAAGAATTCGGAAGCATTTGCTTGGTCCATTGATGACATTAAGGGAATCAGTCCCTCCATATGCATGCACAAAATTTTAATGGAAGAAGATCATGTTTCATCCATTGAGCATCAAAGGCGGTTAAACCTCGCAATGAAAGAAGTCATGAAAAAGGAAGTGCTAAAGTGGCTGCAAACTGGATTTATTTGTTTAGGGTATAATATAAGTAAATTTGTATTTTTCAAAAATTGAAGTGCTAAGGATATAACCGGAATTATTAAAGAAGAAAAGGTGATAGACTTAAGAGACATTAAGTTAAAAGGTTATATGATAAAGTAGGATATTGATAAGATGATTTGCAAAAGAAATAATGAAGAAGGACCAAAATGCAAAGAGATAAAATTAGGACCAAATTCCCTTAAAATCCAAACATGGCCTTCTAAGATAGGGAAAAATATCATTTGGTGTTTGAGCGACTAAATTTCATAATCGAGGAAAGTGAAGAATGAGAGTTTGGTTCAAGTCTTTGAAGATCAAGGTAGCTCATATTTGTTATATGGAACTTTGGTATGGAACTCTGGTATGGAACTTTTGTATGGAATTCTCCCATATGTTGGTTAGGAAACTATCCTAACTTCCTCTTTATCTAGGGTTGTGATATGAAAAGTTCTCTCTCTTCCATAAATATGGTTTTGGTTGGTTTAAGTCTAGTTTTGTGGTTTGTTCTGGTTTGGTTTTGTTTTGGTTGGAAATCACCCGGTGAAAATGGCCAAAAATGTCCATTTCTATACAAGCTCGACGCCTCCCAACCTAGGGGAAGGAAGTTTCGCATAGGCGAAGATCTTCACCTGGGCGAACCCGAGACCCCTCCTGAGCAATTTCTGTTTTGCCTAGGCATGGCATTGCTTCTCCTAGGCTAACCTCTCCGCCTAGGCGTAGCACTTATTGGCCTAGGCGAACCAGCAATTATGTTATTGTTTCCATCCTTCTGTTAATTCTAGAAATCGCCACTCCTTTGTTAGGACTCCGATTAAGGTGAACCATAGGCCTGAAATTGGATTAATTGACAATCCTAAAAAGTGAATGAAAGGGTTCGTACATGTATATAAGCCATATGTTATAAAGTATTAAACAAAATGTACGTAACATGGACAAGTGAATATGAATAAGGAAAGTACATTCTTAAGAAGTGACAAAGTCTGGGCAGACGTTGTTTTCTTACCCTTATTTTCTTGTGTTATCCAAATAAGAATGTGATTAAGAACAAGTAACAAGCTCAAGTAATACATATAATTGTATGCCTACCTAAGACCGAATAGAGAATGAATAGGCACCTCTCACCTGCTAATAAGACTCTACTGCTATGACACTCGTTACATGGGTAGGCACGCTCTATTTAATGCTTCGGACTCTATTCAAGGCTACGGCACTCCCGCATAGTGCTACTAAGACTCGTTACGTAGGGCGCACGCATCGCGCTTGCAAGACTCTATTCAAAAGATCAGACCTTACCTTCTCGGCATCTATTATGCTATGTCCCTCTCATTCATTGTTACCGGTCGATGCAGGAAAATACTTATATGTTGTGTACATGAATAATATGGGATTTGAAATTAATTAAAAGTAATTCAATTATGTTCTATAGTGTACCTACGGGTACCTCCTGTCTTGAAACTTTTGTTAAGTAACTTAGCCGAGATTTGGAAAACTCCGATATATGAATTAAGCGTATGTATACTAGAGAATTATAATCACTCATGTGGTCATTTATGTAATCTGTTTTCCCACTAAGCTATAAGCTTAGCACGGGTGCTTCATCCGTGTAGGTATTGAAGAGCACCGCCGTGAGACATCCTCATCTCGTCAAGGCCAACACAAAGATTAGAGTCTTTTCTCGATGTATGTCCATGAATTTGTTTTTGAAATGTAAATGTAAAATTTTGTAATAGTGGAACTTGTGTAAGTACAAGTAAATGGGACTCCAATATCTGTAAAGGACAATTTAAACACTACAACGGTGGTAGTTTTACAGATTTACTGTTATTATGAATTTATGATATCATGTTTTTGAAATGGGTCCACCAATGTCGAAAAATCAGCTTAAGAAGTCCCAATCCCGTGTGGCGTTCCCTCTCCTGCCTCGGCTAAGGGGAAGGGGTGTTTCATATGCAATTTCCGACATCCCTTGAGTGAGCCCTATGCAAGTTGTGTCGAAAAAATGAGGGATGACTGTGGTTCGGAATGAGAAAGACGAGCTTCTATCCACTCATACAATTACAAGGTGGAGAGTATACATTGATTATCGAAAGCTTAACAAGGCAACAAGGAAGGATCACTATCCTCTCCCTTTCCTGGATCAAATGCTATACTAACTTAGTGGACATTCTCACTATTGCTTCCTAGATGGCTATTCGGGATACAACCAAATTATGGTGAATCCGAAAGACCAAGAGAACACAACTTTCACATGTCCATATGGGACGTTCGCTTTCAAAAGAATGCCATTTGATTTGTGCAATGCTCCAACTACCTTTCAACGATGTATGACTTCCATTTTTTCAAATTTGATAGAAAATATCATGGAAGTCTTCATGGATGATTTTTAAGTGTATGGATGTTCATTTGATGATAGCCTGAGTAATCTTGAAGTAATTCTGCAAAGATGCAGAGAAAAAAATCTAGTTTTGAACTGGGAGAAATGTCATTTCATGGTGTAAGAGGGTATTGTACTTGGACACCTCATTTCCTCAAAAGGGTTGGAAGTGGACAAAGCAAAAATAGCAACAATCCAAACCCTTACCCCACCAACTACAGTAAGAGGTGTTCGTAGTTTCTTAGGACATGCAAGTTTCTATCAAAGATTCATCAAAGACTTTTCAAAAATCGCAAAACTGCTATGTAAATTGTTGGAGAAAGATGATGTTGGATACATAAAAGTGCATCATTTATATAGGGTTTCAAGCCCCTCAGCTCATGTTTTGCTTTCATTTTGTGTAGAATAGGTGCTTTTGACCTTTCTACTGTTTTTATACGTGTGCAGGTTAACATGTCCCAAAAAGTAACATTTTCGTAGCGGTTTGGTTCTAGAGGACAACTGCATATCATCGCTTGCCGATTCCAGCGCCTGCCTGAAGCCCCGAAAGCAGCTTATGAAGTGAAGCCAAGTAACTGTGGAGATATCGGGTACCAAGATCAAATCCATCGGGTACCCGTACTCCACATGCGTGAGATACACGGACGTGGGTACCGGGGCATTTCAAATCGGGAGTGGTACCGGCAACGCGTCGTTGAGAACTAGTGGAGCGGCACCGATACCACAACCGGTATCGTACCAACATGCGATCTTCTGCACTTAAGAGGAATTTCGATCTGGTACAAGGGGCACGTTCATCTTTTGATTCCCACTTCAAGATCACTAATGTGATTGTATTTAGTCACTGAGGCGTAATTAGGGAGTCTGATGTTCTAGGTTTGGCTCTCACTTTTGGTGCCATTTTCTAGGGTTTTCTAGAGTGGAGTAGCTAGTTTCTTCTGATTCCTAGTTTTAAAACAATTGTAATCTTTCAGTCGGTTTTATAACTTGGTACTCGTTAAGGGAACTTTGCTTTTTTTATATTTGAACCTTGCAATTGAAGTGTTATTTCTCAATTCACAATTACTATTGTTGTTCCAGCAACTATGAATCAATTCTCAGTTTTAATGGAGTTCTAAACCTCCATGATAGGGCTCTAACGGTAGAAACTCAACCCCTTCAAGGTAACAGCACTCAGTCCCTTTCTTGTGCTTCAATGGGATTTGTATGATATTAAACACTTAAGTAAAAAATTCTTATAAACCTTAGTTTTGGTATCTTCTTTAATAACGTGTGAATGAGAGATCCTCTTGGTACACGTTGTGCTTGATCTCTCAAATGCAATCTAAGAGTCTAATCATATCAGTTCGAGCAAGCGCTTGATATCTTTCTCATTTATTCTTTGTCTTACAAACTATTAAAGTTATATCCCCATCGGGGCTAATTCATTCATCAATGGCTCCTAGATGAGAATGTAAGTGAGAGGTGGGTGTTACCTAGTTGGTGGAGAGCGAAAACCTTAGGATCATATCATTCACCCTTCTCGTTTTAAAATAGTTTAAGTCAATCGGTTAACAAATCAATCAACCAAAACCCCCCAGATTTTACTTTATTTGCACATTCATTGATAAGCAACTCCAAGGATCATCTAGAAACCACTCCCTGTGGAAATGACATGTGGACTCCCACAAGATATAATGCTTGATGACACTGGCCTACGCTGGGGTCAACTTCAAGACATGAAATAGACGAACATTTTGCCGCTGCTGCCAGGAGTGGCGAGCACGCTTAGCCGATCCTGTGGGGAGAGAGGCTAGTGGTAATTTGCAATTGCATTGCAATTCTAGTACATTCTCTACCTTTTTCCTTTAATTCTTTGCAGATAATATAAGTGGATACCTATCCAGTTAGGGTAATATTGGTGTATGTCGATTTGGGCTCGTGACGAGCAACGTCGACTTGTAAGAGTTATACCTCAAAGACATCTTGAAGATTCCACAGAAAGACGTTTGTTTCAAGAGAACCCTGACCTTCAAATGGAACATCCTGGAAATCAACAAACTCATTTTAATCCTAATGACCAAGGGTTACCTGGTAACCCGCAAAGACCCTATGAGCCTCCACGACAAGGAGATGGAAGCTGCATCACGGCAACCCCTGGTGGCGGGAGGGAAATATTAATTTTCATCAAAATCAATATCGAAATTCCCCTAACCCTTTACTCTTAATGTGGAAAGGACCCTTGAGAGATTCTCTGAACTCAAAGAACCAAATCATGTATTCGCCTACTAAGAGGCTAACTAATTCTTTATTACGGTTTAAGATGATCTCGCCTTTCTCCCTCGTATTGGCTGTAATGATTCTGAGAACCCTTACTCATTCATGAGAGATTTGAGGATGTTTGCAGTGCTTTCCTTTCTACAGGATCGCCCCTCCATATAATTTGTATGGTTTTATTCCCATTCTCTCTAAAGGAAAAGACCAAAATATGGTTTCACTCTCTTGCTCCCAATTCAATTTTCACTTGGGAAGACATGCAAAATGAATTTCTGAACAAATTCTTCCCTTCGGGACGCACTAATGCACTCATGCGAGCAATCCAAAACTTTTTTGAAAAATCGAGTGAACCTTTTTCTATTGTATGGGAAAGATATGAGGACCTCCTCCATGCTCTCCCTCATCATGGTTTGATGTTGACAAATCGCTTATTATTTTCACCAAGGACTTTCCCTTAAATAACAAACATACATCCAAATGATGTAAAAGTGGAGAGTTCGGCGAGAAAAGCGCTAGGGAGGCCGGGCAATTTTTGATACAATAGCGTAAAATGCCTGAACCGGAGACTACCTCCTTAGACACCGAAGTAAAGTGCATAGTAAACCTACAGGAGGAGGAATGCATCATTTAAGAGATAATGATGACCTGCAAGCGAAAATAGCCAATTTAACTAGGAAGTTAGAGGCCATCGAATGGAAAAAAATGAATGAGGTGACTATTGTACCCAAGGTACCTTCGATGCCTATGGGATCTGGAGTGGAGGAGTCATGCATCATTTGCGATGACCCCACTCATTCAACCATTAACTACCCTAACCTTCCTCAAGTCAAGGGAGCAATCCAAATAGAGCAAGCTAATGCTCTTAATTACCAAAGGAAGCCCTTCAACTCTCCATACTCTGAAACTTATAATCCGAGGTGGGGTAAGCACCCGAATTTTAGTTGGAAGAATGAGGGAGGCCAAAACCAGTTTCCAAAATACCAAGGCCATAACTTCCAAAACCAAGGCTTTTCAAATCAAGCCCCTCAATTCCAAAATCAAGGTCCTCAAGGATTCCCTACGAATCCTAACTAAGTGGGCTCTACCCCGCTCTCAAGGAATCAAAATCAAACTTTACCTGCCAACCTCCACATAAGAGAATTTTGGAGGACATTGTGACACAATTTGTCCAGGCTCAACAATCCACTAACACTGAATTTCAAACCGCCTTCAATGATGTGAGATCCCAAATCACTAAGTTGACCTCTTCTATGGGCAATTTTCAACAAGAAAAACGGAAACTTCCTTCTCAGACCATCCAAAACCCTCAAGGTCAAAATAGTTTTGGAATCTCAAGTCCAAACAATGTAACTTTTGAACATTGCAAGGTTGTCACCACTCTTCGAAGTGGAAAAACAATTGATAAAACCAGTCAACCCAAAGAATTTTCCAAAGAAACAACAAAAGAATTTCAAAATGAACCACTAAGGGATGATGATGTGTCTAACAAGCCTCATGTTCCTAGGACAGATGTTGTTGATGTTGAGCCAGAAAAAGATAAAGCTACCCATGTCCCTCATAGGTTGAGAGCCCCTAAGAAATTGAACAATCATTCTGAAATATATGATTTGTTCAAACAGGTTAAGGTAAACATTCCCTTGTTGGATGTCATAAAGCAAATTCCGTCATATGCCAAGTTCTTTAAAGACTTGTGTACTGTGAAAAGAAAGTTAGGTGTCAACAAGGATGCATTCATGACTGAACAATCCACCTCTTTGATTAGGAACAACTTGCCACCAAAATACAAAGACCCAGGAAGCCCTACTATTTGTTAGTGGCGGAAACTCGAAATTGGGACATGTTCTAGTGACTCGGGAGCAAGTGTTAATTTGTTGCTATACTCGCAGATATGTTGCTTTTAGGGGTTAGAGAGTTGGAGCCTACTAATATCACCCTTCAACTAGCTGACCATAGTGTGAAAATTCTTAGAGGTATAGTGAAAGACATATTGGTGCAACTAGACAAGTTCTACTTTCCTATGGATTTTGTTGTTCTTGACACTCAACCTGTGTCAAATCAAGGGACTCAGTTTCCAGTGATTCTTAGTGGGCCCTTCTTGGCCATTGCTAATGCCATCATACACTGTAGGGGAGGACTAATGACGTTATCTTTTGGTAACATGACTGTTAATCTGAATATCTTCAATGTTATCAAGGAGATAAGGTGTAACACCTTAAATATACCCTAGTCGTTTTAAGCAGGTTTAGGGTATATCGTAGGTATAATTTGAAATTTTTCGTAATTTAAATTCAAAACGTGAAAAATGAAAAAAAAATCGAAAACCCTGAATTTGTATAAAATAACACAAGGGTAAATATGTAATTTGTCCAAAAGGGGCATAAAAGTCATAAGTTAAAAAGATTATAGGCCAAAGTGGAATAATGGGAAGTCAGGGTAACACAACATGGAGAACAAAAGGCAAATAAAAGGAAAATTAACTATTAAAAGGAAATTAGACCAAAAATATCTCATTTTTGGTCTCTAAAAGAGAGCTCATACGGGTTGGGACAGAAAAAGGGAGAAAGGAAGAAGAGAAAAGAAGAAGAAGAAGAAGAAGGAGAAGAAGAAGAGGCCAAGAAAGGTATGGATTCTAGTAAGGAACTTTGTATGGAACTCTATGGAACTATGATTTTGTATGGAATCATGTGTATTTTCACTGTAGATTTATGGTTTCCAAACCTAGGGTTTAGTTAGAATCATCCTAACCCTAGATTTTGTTGGAAGTTGGTTGCAAAACCCTAGTTTGTATCAAATAGATATGAAACTTTCCATTTCTATGGTTTTGTAAAGATTTGTGAACTGGGTATGAATCCTTGGATTCTATGGCTAGGGTTTGGTTAAGAAATTCTAAACCACCATTATAAGTGTCAGGAGTTGCTTGGAGGGATTCCGGTGGCCTGATAGGATGCAATCGAGGAGATGTATTGAAGAAAGCGAGGTAAAAATGGCAAAATCCATTTTTAGGGCATCTCAAGGATCGCACTGTACTAAACAGGTGGTGTACTTGATACCACTTATGAACCAAAATGGTACCGGTACCATGATAAAGTGGAACCGGTACCACTCACCAGAACATGATTGGTACCGTACTCAACTGGCGGCACCGCACCACTACCCCATGCCCGATTATCGCGTATTCTTATATCATAAGCCCAAATTTGGAACATTCGAGGTAGAACTCAATAAATGATTAATGAGGATCCCAAAATAAAAATGAAACTAAGTGAAAAATGCAACGACAGGAATGCCTAAGACTGTATTAAATGACACTAAGACTTCGATTACGCGGGCAAAGTACATTCTCGATCAATGCTTCAAGACTTACTTCAGGCTACTAAGACTTCAAGATTGCACAATACCTTCGAGTACTTATTGTGTTGTGTCCTACTCATTTCTTATTACTGGTCTAGGTATTCCAATAGTTATATGATAAGAGTCTGAATAACGAATAAGATTAAAGTAATGGACATCATTCTGCTCTGAATGTACCTACGGGTACCTCTGTATAAGTATAAGTTCTGATGTACCTATGGGTACCTTTATACAAGTATAAGTCTGCTAAAAGTATAAGTATAAGTATAAGCTTTGTAACTCCTACGGGAGATCTGAATAAGCATAAGTCTGTTATAAGTACAAGTATGTGTATTAGTTTGTTATATGAATTCATGAAAATTCTGATATCTGTTACTGTTATCTGCTTACTATAAATGTTAATATGCATAAGACATATGTTTTCCACTAAGCGTAAAACTTAGCATGGGTTTTCAATCTGTGTAGGTACAGAGGAGGACGTCCACGATCTTCCACATACAGCTGGGCCAGCACACTAGTAGGGGTTCATCACAGTAGGTTCCGTGCTCTAATGTGTAAATGTAAATGTACATTTTTTGTATATGTAAATGGGACTCAGGACTAGATGTATATGACATTGTAAACACCACTACGATGGTAGTTTTATTTTGTATTTTAGTATCTTTGGATATGTTATTTTGATTTAGTTATAAGACTTGGGTACACTAATGTCTGAAAAAGTAGGTAAAGAGTCCCAGTCCAGTACAATTTCACGCCTTCCCCAGGCTCCGCCTAGGTGGGACGGGGGTAGGGGCGTGACATAAGGGATGATGAGGACGTCTGTGAGGTAAATATGATAGAATCTATTGTGCTGAACTATGTCGATCATGTTTCATATGATGACCCTCTCAAATCTTGTCTAGTAAGCCCAAGTTGTGTTGAGGAGGTAAATCCACTCCGAATTAGGAGTTTCAGACCCATAATCGAGCACAGCGAGGTATGAGCAAAATGGGTGGGCACCCAGATTTGAAAAATTGCTACCAATTAAGGACAGAGTATTACCTTCGGAAGAGAAACCACCTAAGCTTGAATTGAAACCCTTACCATTTCATCTCAAGTATGCATTCCTAGGGGTAGAAGATACTTTCCCGGTAATCATATCCTCCTCTTTAGAGTCAGATCAAGAGAATAAACTTCTTGAGATATTGAGAACCCACAAAATTTCCATAGGATGGACCATTGCAGATATTAAGGGAATTAGCCCCTTGATTTGCACACACATGATTCACTTAGAAGAGGATGTCAAACCTTCAAGATAACCACGAAGGTCGAACCCAAATACAAAGAAGCTGTCAAGAAAGAGGTTTTAAACCGCCGGATGTGGGGTGCATTGACCCTATTGCAAGAGCAGCGGGTCACCCAACCTAAGTAGTTCCTAAGAAATCTAGGGTCATTGTGGTAGCAAATGAACACAATGAGCTCATTCCCACTCGGGTCACCACAGGTTGGAGGGTGTGCATAGACTATAGGAAACTTAAAGCTAGCACTAGAAAAGATCATTTCCCTCTACCTTTTGTAGACCAAATATTGGAGAGAGTTGCAGGGCATGAATTCTATTATTTTCTAGACGAGTACTCTGGGTATAATCAAATTGAGATAACCCTAGAAGATCAAGAGAAAACCACGTTCACTTGCCCTTTTGGTACATTTGCCTTTACGAAAATGCCCTTCAGATTATGTAATGCACCAGGGACCTTCCAACGGTGCATGATGGGGATTTTTAGTGATATGATCGAACATATCTTGGAGATTTTCATGGACGATTTCTCCGTTTTTGGAGATTCATATGAGGGATGTCTGGAGAATTTAAGGAGAGTACTGGAAAGATGTCAGGAGAAGAATTTAGTGCTGAACTGGGAGAAGTGTCATTTCATGGTGACACAAGGGATTGTGCTGGGACACATAGTGTCGAGAGAAGTTGAGTTGATCTCCAACTTACCCACTCCTAAGTGTGTCAAGGATATACGGTCATTCTTAGGTCATGCAGGATTTTATATACGGTCATTCTTAGGTCATGCAGGATTTTATAGGAGGTTCATAAGAGATTTTAAAGGTCATAAAGACGCCCTTTACGCAATTTGCTCGCTGAAGGATGTCACTTTAATGGTCCTGCATGTGAGGTACTTTTGTTAAACTCGAAACTATGTTAGTGTCACCTCCTATCATGCAATCCCTAATTGGGACCTCCTTTTGAGATCATAAAGTGACGCCCAAGTGATTATGCCAGGGGTCAGGATAGTAAGGTGCGGAAGATAAAAGAATTTGAGATCTATTATGCCAAGAAGATTCTAGACTGGCCACCCAATTATACAACTATGGAAAAACAGTTCTTGGTTGTAGTCTTTGCCCTAGAAAAGTTCAGGTCTTACATTATAGGGTCTCCCATAACCATTTTCATTGATCATGCAAATAAGTAATTCGCTCTAAGTGTGAGATACCAAGCCTCGTCCGACTAGGTGGATCTTATCACAAGAATTTAATCACCATTGTGTGGATAAGAAGGAGTTGAGAATGTCGTAGCTGACCACCTGTCTCGTTTAGTTTCAGAGACAACTTCTAAAGGTTTGCCCATAGGCGACACTTTCCCTGATGAGCAACTTTTCGCTTCATTCACCGCCTTCCATGGTATGCGAACATAGTAAATTATCTAGTGACAGGACAAATTCCATCCCAATGGACCTGTCAACAAAAGAGGAATTTTTTGGTGGACATAAAAAAATACTATTTCGATGACCCATACTTGTTTAAATATCGGTCTCAGATCACTGATGAGAAAGTGTATCCAATAACGATCAAATTGGGGTACTACCGCTTAAAGCTTGCGGTGGCATTTTCTCCACAAGAAAACAATGATAAAACCATGCCGGTTTTTATTGGCCCACTCTTTTTAAAGACTGCTTTGACTTTAGCAAAACCTGGGCTCGATGCCAACAACTAGGAGGGATCACAAAAAGGAACATGATGCCTCTCACCCCTATTTTAATTATTGAGATTTTCGATTGTTGGGGTTTAGACTTCATGGGTCCTTTTCCCCTACATGTGGGTACCCTTACATTTTATTAGCAATTGATTATGTTTCTAAGTGGGTGGAGGCCATTCCAACAAGAACTAATGACCACAACGTTGTTTTGAAATTTTTGAAAGAACATATTTTTTTCTCGCTTTAGAATGCCTCGTGCAATCATTGGTGATGGTGGGCTCCATTTTTGTAATCAACCTTTTGAAAATCTGTTAAAAAAGTATGGAGTCACACACAAAGTTTCCACGGCTTACCACCCACGCACTTCAATGGTCAGTTTAACTAAATTAATAGGATCTATTTTGAAAAGACGCTACCCTAATCGCAAGGATCGGGTCGTCTAACTAACCGATGCTCTTTGGGCCTACCGTACCGCTTTTAAAAATATTCTTGGTATGTCTCCTTATAGGTTAGTCTATGGCAAGGCATGTCACCTCCCAGTGGAAATGGAGCATAGAGCATATTGGGCCATTAAAACCTTTAATTTTACCATAAGGCGTAAACAAATGGATGCTTGCATGGAACGAGCTTGATGAATTGAGGCATGAATCGTATAAGAGCTCGAGAATTTACAAAGAGAAGGTCAAGCTCTTCCATGACAAGAACATCGTAAGGAAGACCTTTGAACCTCACCAAAAGGTACCGCATGCTCTAGATCGCACATCTTCCGTGCAAACTTTGGTTCTAGATGGACTGGGCCTTTCATCGACAAGGTAGCTCACCCATATGGCGCAGTGGAGATTGAGAATCCAGAAAATGGGAAACTCTTTAAAGTTAATGATCAGCGCTTAAATCCATTTCTAGAGAACTTCGACCTCTAGGAGAGTAGCGAGGAACTGGTAGATCCACTCTATCGGGATGTTCCTTCAGCGTAATCTCTGTCTTACCCTTTGTATATAGCTTTTCTTTTCCTTTTCATGCATTTCTTTACGCTTTCTTCATTAAGTTCTTTTTTTGTGTTTTTCATAAAGGAGAGTCTGACCCTTATGTAGCCAGTATTTTTGGCCCTCTCTTATAGTCTGTGATGTGTATCCTTCAATGCAGGCACAGCGATTGCATAAGTATACACTAAGAAGCTTAGAGCCATTTAAGTGCATGCTATTTGGTTTAATTCAGTGTTCTTAGGGGGTTAAGTGCATGCAATTTTTTTCGATTTTCGACTTTCTTGAGAATGGTACTTGACCCTTGATGTATGCAGCCGCATGACCTTATGTATGCACTCTATATAGTTTCACTGCACATACACAATACCAAGCATGCACAAAACTTTTTTTCATATTTGGGACCATATTCACCCAATTCTTTTCTATTCTCTAGAGTCAATCTTGACTTGTATCATTCTCGTTCATACTTTACATAAGTCACCGATTTCTTTCCTAAGCCTATTTCCAGGTTTGACATATCACTTATGCATTTTTTCATTCCCATGTCAACTACATGCATCTTATCCTTGAGGAACATCCATATGTAGTTGAAAGATGATTTTTGGCCATATTTTCTCTTTTAAACTTCTAAATCATGTTGAGTCATCTTTTGAACCCTTGTTGAGCCTTGAGTTGCCAATTATGTTCAAACCTTAGGATTCTTGATCACTTTGAGTAAGGATGACTCCAAAGTAAGTGTGAAGGTGCCAAGGGAGTTTAGTATACAATTGAGCAAGCACAAGTCAGTTTGGGGGGGATTTGAAGCAATGCAAGAAGTGAGTGTACATTGAAATCCAAAAAGTAGTGAATTTTGGAATTTTTGCAAAGTGGTACAGGTACCACTCTAATTAGTACCGGTATCGAGGCTGGAAATTGATGCAATACCATATTGGTATCGATACCACACTAATTGGTACCAAAGACTCCATAATGAAAAAAAGTGGCAAGATGGCACGCACTAATAATTAATCGCACCTAAGATCGCAGGCATAATGGGCCATTTGAAAAGCCCTCTTCCTCTCATTTTTTTGAACCCATTCATCTTCCCCTCCAACTCCTATATAAGAAAAACCCTAACCCTAACTTCTCTTCTCACCAAATCAAACCTTAAGTCAAACGGTTTCCTCAAGTTTCACCATCAATCTGACCCAAGGCATCAATAGTTCTTCGCACGCAGAGCTTGAAAGTGTTGGAACCATGTGGGTAAGTGATTCTCGTCCTAAAGCTAGAGCAACCTAACCCGGCCTCACCCATGGCTGAAAGCATGGGATTGTTTTGCTGGCTTTAGGTTGTGGTTTTATGCTCTGCTGTTGTATGCCTCGTTATGAACTAGATGGGGAGGAAAGTTTTGAATGATTTGGAAAGGGTGGGTCCAATAATGCTGGAGATGGGTTAGTGGGAGATTTTTGTGGGTGTGTGGGCCATTCTTGCAATATTCTCTATCTTGGCCATATCTATGGTGAGATCAAAGAACACAGGGAAAGGAAAGGCCACCAACTCTTCTATGGAGCCAGCTATTAAAAAAAAAAGGTCGATACATCATAAACTGTGAAAAAGGGTAAAGGAAAGCGAAAATGCCATTCATCGGAAAGCGAGGAAGAAAGTGAGAGCGAAGATGAAGAAATTGAGGCTATGTTTACAACTTCTAATCCGAGCGAAAAGTGGGTCCAATCGGCCAAAGACTGGTTTCCACTGCGGAGCGAGGAAAATTGAAACATTTCTTTTTACTCATCCCATTCGTGCAGTTATTCAGGATCAGAATTTTTTCAATTTGTTGGTGAGGAAGTAAAAGGCTATCTACCGTCCATTGTCAGGGAATTTTACTCCAACTTGAGAGAGAATCTAAATGCGGATTCCCTTTTGAAGACTACAATCTTGGGGAAGAAACTAATGGTTAGCCCTGATTCGATCGCTAGATCGCTGCATTATGCTCGCCCTGCCACACATGACAAGCCTTACCCACTCAAGGCTATTACAGGTTTTGATGCAGATCTGTTCACAACACTATGTGCAATTCAACCCTGCATCTATGGGGGTGGGCTGATGTGCAAAGAGTTTACCCGGAAATTAAAACCTATATGCATTGATGAATAAGGTCATTCACACATGATCTACAAAGTGAAAGAGAAACTACTAAGCAAGGAAGAAATTCAATTTTTGGATGAGGTAATGAATGGGAAAGTTATTGATTACGCTCTGGTAATATGGTGTATAATGAAGGATTTTTTGAGGTCCCCAACTGAGAACAAGCACATCCCCTTCTTGACCTTAGTTACAAACTTGGTGGAAGCTACTAGGATAAGGGGTTCTAGTAGAGAAAAAAGAATTCTTCCTAGGCTAGGGCCCATCACAAGCAAAACAGAAGCAAAAAGTTGAGCCGCTTCCACAAGGACTCACAAGACATCCTCCCATTATTTCAGCTATCATCATCGCTGACTTCGTCCGATGAGTACATCTCCTTTAAAGAGGATGGAGCTGTGAGAATAAAAAGGATGGTTTAATGCATCCCGGGTGCAGCGTTTGGACCATAGGCTTTCCAAGCTTGACAGTCACATCCTACGAGGAGAGCCCATTGCTGTAGACGCCCTCCCCTCTCCCCGATTTTGGGAAGGGGTTCGACTGAGTTGGATGACTGTGGTAGATGAAGATGCATTTTCCTGATGGAGAGGAAGGACGAAGAGTAGTGGTATCTTGGAAGAAGAAGTGTGTTGGAAATTGGGTAGAGACCTCAGCCATGTCATGCCAACACCCATTTTGTTTCTGTAAACCCTATTTGTGTAACCCGTGGTCATTACAAGATTAAAAGACCTTTTTTATTTTAGTTATGTAGGGTGTTCCTCATTGAATTCGCTATGCATGTTAGATTGTCATTGTGGTGAAATGTTTACGCTTTTGAATGGAGTTCATTCCAACAGGATTTCATGGCATTCCAATTTCAGTATCCGTGATCCCTTATATGAAAATCTCTGTTTTGTAAAAGTTTGTTATTTTGTCCACTACACTTGGGACTGTTGGTGCTCATTTAAGTTTAGGTGGTTGCATATTTTGTTAAGTTATAGTACTATGTTCATGTTTGCTCTTTTTGGGAATCTTGCAATGCTTGACTGTTCCTTAGTGCACTTTGTTGAGCTTCATAGCCGCAGAGTATTACTTACTAAATCTTGTTAGGGACTAGTTGATAATGGTGGTCAGTGGTTGATACATAAAAGCAGCGCCATTTATATAGGGCTTCAAGCCCCCGGCTCATGTTTTGTTTTCATTTTGCGTGTATTGCGGTGCTTTTGACCTTTCTAACAAGCAGTTATGCATGTGTGCTGCTCTCGTCCCACATTTTCGTAGCGGTCTTGGCTCCAAAGGACAACCGGGCAGATCATCGTCGCCACCTGTGCGCCTGCTTCGAGGTCCCGGGCAATGGTGAAGTGAAGTGAGGCACTGTGGAGACATCGCACCGGTACCAAATTAATCGGCATCGCACCACATGCGCGGAGAGATACAAAGGAGTTTGCGGGTACCTGCACGCAACAAGAGTGGCATCGGTGACCAAGGTTGTCGAGAACCAAAGGAGTTTTGGTACCGCACCAACATGTGATATTTCATGATTTGTATGAATTTCTATCTCGCAAGAAGCAAGACGCCTCGTCTTTCATCCCACTTCGAGATCACTACAATGTGGATTGCATTTAAGCCCACTCGAGGCAGAATTAGGGAGTTCTGAGATGTTCCAGGTTTGGTTTCACTTTGGAGTTTTTCATATTTTCTAGGTTTTCTAGAGCAGAGTAGCTAGTTTCTTCTCGATTCCTAGTTTTAAAACAAATATAACTTTCACTTATTTTATAACTTGGTACTTGTTAAGGGAACTTTGCGTTTTTTATATTTCAACCTTGCAATTGAAGTGTTATTTCTCAATTCACAATTACTATTGTTGTTCCAGCAATTATGAATCAATTCTCAGTTTTAATGGAGTTCTAAACCTCCATGATATGGTCCTAACGGTGGAAACTCAACCCCTTCAAGGTAACAGCACCCAGTCCCTCTCTTGTGCTTCAATGGGATTTGTATGATATTAAACACTTGCTAAAATTCTTATAAAACATTAGTTTGGCATTGACAATGTGTGAACGAGAGATCCTTGGTACACGTTGTGCTTGATCTCAAATGCAATCTAAGAGTCTAATCATATCGTCTGACCAAGCGTTTGATATCTTTCATTTATTCTTTGTCTTACAAAACTATTAAAGAGACCCATCGCATCTTATCACTGTTCTGCTCCTAGATGAGAATGTAAGTTAGAGGTGGTGTTACCTAGTCAGGAGAGCGGAAAAACCTAGGGATCTCTATCATTCACCCTTCTCATTTTAAAATAGTTTAAGTCAATCGGTTAACAAATCAATCAACCAAAACCCCCTAGATTTTACTTTATTTGCACATTCATTGGATAGCAATCCCTAAGGATCATCTAGGAAACCACTCCCTGTGGAAATGACATGTGGACTCCCACAATATTATAATGTTTGACGACATCAGTTCCTATGCTTGGGAATAATTTCAGAACACGAAATAGACGAAGCATATGCGATATTCATCCTTAATGAAACTTGCATGACAACATTTGAGGAGATAAAAATAAAAACTTATTGAAGCACCCATTGTTGTTGCACCAAATTGGAGTGAACCTTTTGAGATAATGTGCAATGCCAGCGACTTTGCAGTTGGATCTGTTTTGGGACAAAGGCAAGAAAACATATTCAGGCTCATATATTATGCAAGTAAAACACTAAACAAAGCTCAAGAAAACTATACGACTACAGAGAAAGAGATGCTAGCAATGGTACATTCTTGTGACAATTTCAGACGTACATACTGGGCTCTAAGGTGACTCTCTATACAAACTATGCAGCAATCAGATATCTTATGATAAAAAAGGAGGCCAAACCGAGATTAATTCGTTGGGTTTTATTGCTTCAAGAATTTGATATGGAAATTAAAGACAAGAGAGGCAGTGAAAATGTGGTAGCATACCACTTATCTCATTTGGAAGCCGACAAGGGAATTGAAGACCGCATAGAGATTAAGGAATCTTTCCCAGATGAACAATTGCTAGTGATGGAAGCCCATTTTCCATGGTATGCAGATTTTGTAAACTACTAAGCGTGCAATGTGTTAACTCCTGGGCTTAGTTCTCAACATAAGAAGAAATTCCTACTTGATGTCATATCAATGGGACCACCCATTGCTTTTTAAAAGATGCCCAAATCAAGTGATAAGAAGATGTGTACCCTAAAAGGAACAACTGGAAATCCTAACCAAGTGCCATTTTTCCCCATATGGAGGACACTTTGGAAGCCAGAAGACATCTCATAAAGTGCTTAAGTCTGGATTTTTCTGGCCCAGCTTATTCAAGGACTCTCATAAACACCTTCAAAACTGTGATAGATGTCAAAGAGTAGATACTATTTCCAGAAGAAATGAAATGTGTCTAAACAACATTCAAGAAGTGGAATTTTTTTACGTATGGGGTATTGATTTCATGGGACTATTTCCCCCTTTGTTTGGGAAATTGTATATCCTTCTTGGGACATGCAGTTTAGTCCTAAATAATGGCTATGTTTTGGATTTAGAGAGGACCTTCTATATTCCTAGTTTTTCTTAAAATTTGATTTAAGTTTCCAGACTTTTACTTTTTGGATATTCCTTCAAGTTTTCAAATTGTACCTTCAATTTATTTTATAAATCTAAACTTATAAGAAATGATATTTTGTCTGATGGTATTTTCTCTATTAATCTGCAACATAATATGCTTTTACATACTCATAATGGCATTAAACGATGTATTATGAATGAAAATTCCTCTATTCTGTGGCATCGAAAACTTGGGCATATCTTCATTGATAGGATTAAGAGATTGGTGAATGACGGAGTACTAAATACTCTAGATTTTACTAATTTTGACCCTTGTGTAGACTGCATAAAGGGAAAGCAGACTAACAAGTTCAAAAAGGGTGCCAAGAGGAGTACTAACATCTTAGAGATCATACATTCAAATATATGTTATCCTGATATGGACGCTTATGGTCCAAAGTACTTCATCTCTTTCATAAATGATTATCCTAGATATATGTGCCTTTAGATGCTTCATAATAAAGACAAAGTCTTAGACGCCTTTAAGGTTTTTAAGGCTGAAGTAGAGAAGCAATGCGGTAAACAAATAAAGGTTATTAGAACATATAGAGGTGGAGAATATTATGGAAGATACATTGAAGATGGACAAGCACCTAGTCCATTTGCTAAGTTCCTTCAAGAACATAGGATTATTGCCCAATACATTATGTCTGGTTCTCCATACACAAAATAGTGTAGTAGAAAGAAGAAACGGGACCTTATTAGACATGGTGTGTAGCATGTTACGTAGCTCTAAGCTACCTAATTCTTGTGGACTGAAGCTCTTAAAAAGACTGTGTATATATTGAACCAGGTTTCGACTAAGGCTATCACAAAGACGCCATTTGAGTAATTTAAAGGTTGGAAACTGAATTTGTGACATTTGCTTGTTTGGGGATGCATGTCTGAAGTAAGAGTTTATAATCCACAAGATAAGAAACTAAACCCAAGGACTATTAGTGGGTATTTGGTCGAATATGTTGAGAAGTCTAAGGGGTACAGGTTATACTGTCTATCTCATAGTCTCAAGTTTGTGGAATCAAGGAATGTTAAGTTTCTTGAGAATGACTTAGCTAGTAGGAGTGATCTCTTTTCTAAAAGAGAAAAACCTTACACATCAAGTGAAATATTAGTTATCATTCGAAACATCCCTCATGTTTGAATGGGTGTTGCACAACCAATCATTGATGATTCACAAAACTACTGGCAATTCTACAAATCAAGTTGTTCATGAAATACCATACATGATTGAACAACCAGTCGGACAGCATGACCCGCATGGAAATGTTGAACCAACATTAAGAAGATCTACAAGGATAAGAAGATCGGTAATTCTAGATGACTATATTGTGTTTCGCAAGAATTGGACAATGATCTTGGAGCTGAAAATAATCCACTAACATTTTCACAAGCCATGAACTAAAAAGAATTTGATTTATGGTTCAATGCAATGAAGGATGAGATGAACTCTATGGCATCTAATGGATTTTGGGATCTTGTTAAGTTACCTGATAGGGTAAAGACCATTAGGTGTAAATGGATTTATAAGACAAAGAAATAGTCATTAGGAAACATTGAGATATATAAAGCAAGACTCGTAGCCAAGGGATTCACTCAAAAGGAAGGAATCGATTACAAGGAGACTTTTTCTCCTGTATCTAAGAAAGATTCTCTTCGTATTATTTTCGCATTAGTTGTACATTTTGACTTTGAGTTGCAACAAATGGATGTGAAAATAGCTTTCCTCAATGGGGAACTTGTAACGCCTTGAAAATACTCTAATAGTTTTTATAACATGTTCAGGGTGTAAAATAAATTAAATTATATTTTTCTAGCGTTTAAATGGCTAAAAACGAAAAATGATAAAAACCCGTAAATATTATAGGAGCCAAATAAATTTGGTAATTTGTAAAATGAGGACTTAAAGGTCATAACACAAGAAGATTATATGCTAAGTTAGAAATTGAATAAGTTGATTTGCAAATAAAATGAAAATGAAGGACCAAATAGCAAAAATGTAAATTGGACTCAAATTTGGATAAGACCAAACATGGTCTTAGAAAGGAAGGGAGATTTTTCTCTCATTTGGCTACGGTTCACGGTGGAGAAAGAGAGAAAGGAAGAAGAGAAGAAGAAGAAGGAAGAAGAGAAGAAGAAAATCTGTACGAACTTTGTCAGTCATGAATGCAAATACCATAAATCTTTTTGTTTAAGTCGTAGGAAAATTCTATTAGGAAATGCAAGTTACTGTTAGTTTAAGATGAGTTTTATGATTTATTTTGAGTTTTGGTTGGATTGGTTTTGGTTTGGAAGGAAAATTTCCGGTGATAAGGACCAAATTTGGCCAATTCAGCATTTTGCTCGACACCCCTACGCCTAGGCGTAGGAGTGCACTCCTAGGCAAAGATCACTACGCCTAAGCGCCTAGGCATACCTGCAAGTCATGTTTTGGTTCCTTTCTTCCGTTAATCCTAACAATCATCCATTGGATTAATGAGGATCACAATAAGTGAATGAAAGGGTCCGTACAAGTATAAAAATTATATGAAAAATGCTCTATACCTCGCCGCCTCGGTGAAGCTTCACTTCGCCACGGCGATCCAGTCGTTGGGCAAACATTGTTTCTTACCCTCAATTGCTAATGGGATTAAGAATGATATAACAAGTTCTGAAATGCATATAACAGTATGCCTGCTTAAGACCAAATAGTGAATGAATGAGGAAAAAGAAAGAAATAATGTATGGAAAAGGGGAGTCGGTTAGAAAGTAAACCTAAATAGAACTCCTAGAATACCCGACTAACAATATGATTGTAAATTGTATTGGAATAGGGGCTGAAGAGGAGAAAAGGCCGAATTGATAGAGATTCCGAGGATTGGAATCAAGTGCAACAAGCTTTTTGGTTTGTTCTTCGACTCTCTCTTTGTTTCCATTTTGGAGTTTATTCTCCATTCAATCTCTTCTTATTTCAAATTTTACGATCATTGTTCTATTATTGAAATGATTTTCAATAAACTACATATTGAAGTATTTTAATTAATTTGAGGCAATTAATTGTGAAATGATTTATATACAAAAAATTGCATAAGTATTGAAAAATAAATTATTTGTATATAGATGTATATACTATATTGTATTTTGCTAGGAATGATTTGAACGCCCTTAATAAAATGTTAATCGTTAAATTCAAGTTAAGGATAGATTGGTATACCAATAAGGGTCAAATTAGCAATACTGCAAACGAACGTAATGATGTGTCATCTAACTGCAAATGGCCCAAAGGGGACAAGATTCGTATGTTCACTTAATTTATTTTTAATAACTGGGCCAAGAGCCTAATGGGACCGTATCAGGTTATAAAAAATGTTTTTATACTCAAATTTCTCGCAGCCCCACGGACTGCGTTTGATTCCATTATCCTATGCACCGAAAGCATAGGTTAAATTCATTTAAGGGCAAATTAAAATGATAAGAAAATTGTGAATTGCTTGATTTGTGTTTTGAATGATGTATTGCATATGAAATTGCATATTTGAAATGATCAATAAACTGTAAATGAATGTATATGAAATGAATATATGTATTGTATTGCATTGATCATTCAAAAAGGTTAAAAAGCATTGTTTAGAAAAATTGCATGAATTGTATTAAACTAAAATGGAAGAGATAACTATATAGAACCACTAAGCATGAAAATGTTTAGCACGTTGTTTTATCCTCGTGCAAGTACCGAGAGAACAAGTACAAAGGCAAGGGCCGCTGAGATTTAGAGTGATCGTCAAAGCCACACGAAGGATAAGTAAAGCTCCGTCATATGCACACATGAATTTGATTTGACCATTTTTGTATTGAAACTATAATTCTAAAAGTGAACTCTGATTTTGTTTTGGTAAAAGTTTTTTATATTGAAAACGACTAATAATATCGTATTGTATCAAGGTGGGGAAATGGGCCAAATTGGCATATAATGTCATATCAAATGAAAAAAAAATGCATTAATGATGGGCCCCTTGCTAAATGATGTTTACGCATATATGTCTATAAGGTTAATTATCCTTTACAAAATGAGCATTTGAAATGTGTCTTAAATGAGAAATTGCAATTTGATTTGAATGGTATCAAAGCACAAGTAGCATAGAGCTACAGTATTGAAAACGTATTTGTATTTGTATTTGTATTGGTGTTTGAATATATCGTAAAAGTTCCGTCATATGCACACATATCGTATAAGTAAAGCTCCGTCATATGCACACATGAATTTGATTTGACCATTTTTGTATTGAAACTATAATTCTAAAAGTGAACTCTGATTTTGTTTTGGTAAAAGTTTTTTATATTGAAAACGACTAATAATGTCGTATTGTATCAAGGTGGGGAAATGGGCCAAATTGGCATATAATGTCATATCAAATGAAAAAAAAATGCATTAATGATGGGCCCCCTTTAAGTTAAAATGATGTTTACGTACATATGTTCATAAGGTTAATTATCCTTTACAAAATGAGCATTTGAAATGTGTCTTAAATGAGAAATTGCAATTTGATTTGAATGGTATCAGCCACGCAGCATAGAGCTACAGACAAAACGATTGTATTTGTATTTGTATCGTGTTTGAATATATCGTAAAGTAAAAGTAATCGGTAGCGCAAGAGACGCATGTAACTAGAGGAAGAGGTACATGAAGTTACTCTAAAGGATTCTTCTAGTTAAGTGCTTTTAAAAGATTGCTCATAAAGCTTAAGGAATCCATCCATGAATTGAAACAAGCTTCCTGTCAGTGGTATTTGAAATTTCATGATGTGATATCTTCCTTTGGATTTGAAGAGAATATCATGGACCAATGCATATACCAAAAGGTTAGTGGGAGCAAGATTTTTTTTTCTTAATCCTGTATGTGGATGCTATTCTACTTGCAACCAATGATAGGGGTTTGATGCATGAGGTGAAACAATATCTCTCTAAACATTTTGACATGAAAGATATGGATGATGCCTCTTATGTTATAGGCCTAAAGATTTTTAAAGACAGGCATAATGGTATTCTAGGTCTATCACAAGAAACCTATATCAATAGAATTCTATATAGATTAAGGATGAAGGATTGTACATCAAGTGTTGCTCCCATCGTGAAAGGGGATAGGTTTAATTTGAACCAATGTCCCAATAATGATTTTGAAAGTGAACAAATGAAGAAAATTCCATATGCTTTAGTTGTTAGCAGTATAGTCTATCTTCAAGTTTGAACCAGACCATTTGATGTCAGTATGTTGGGAAGATATCAAAGTAACCCAAGTATGAACCACTAGAGAGCTGCAAAGAAAGTTTTGAGATACCTTCTAGGAACGAAGGAATACATGCTTATATATAGACGAATAGACAACCTAGAGTCGATTGTTTATTCTGATTCAGACTTTGTTGGCTATGTTGATTCAGGTAAATCAATATCAGGGTACATTTTCATGTTTGTCGATGGAGTTGTATCATGGAGAAGTGCGAAGCAGACTTTGATAGCTACTTCCATTATGGAGGCTGAGTTCGACTCTTATTTTAAGGCTACAATGCATGATGTATGGATAAAGAGTTTCATTTATGGGCTTAGAATCATTGATTCTATATCTAGGCCACTTAAGACATTTTGTGACAATTCAGCTACAATCTTTTTTGGCTAAAAATAACAAAAGCGGAAGTCGAAGCAAACACATCGACATCAAGTATTTAGCCATAAGAGAGCATGTTAAGGATAAGACAATCATTGAACATGTTAACAATGAATTGATGATTGATAATCCTTTGACTAAAGGCATGCCACCATTAAAATTCAAAGATGTAAACTGTATGGGCTTTGGTCTTCTAATTTGATTTCACTGGATGAATGAAATTCTATTTCAGTTGTAATTTCTCTCTTTTGTCTTGTGCACATATTTTTCATTTGAGATATATCATTAAAGGTATGGACCAAGAAACATAGGGTTTGCTCATTAAGATATGTGGTTGATTATTATAAAACACAATACATTGTAATATATGGAAGATAATACTCTCTTTAGAGGACCTATCGCCATGATTCATGTATCTCATTTTGTTGTGGGGTATATGAACCAAGTAGGAGAATGTTGGTGTGTTTTTTTTTTTTGTTTTTTTTTTGCCGCTGATTTCACAAAAATGCGGTCTATATACAACCACACTTAGAACACGTTGATCCAATTGAAGTCAGCATTTTGTTGTCGCCACCTTCACCAAAAGTGTGGTCCATACACAACCACGCATGGAACACACTGATGGTCATATATGAAGCAATGTCTTGGCCATGTTGATGCTACGATCATCCACCGCCATTCTCAACCGCCTCTATGATGGGCAAAGGTCTATATATATCAAGCATTGTGTTTGTCCCCAAGTTCATTCTTGCTCCAGTACACCATCAAAAAGGTGAGAAGAAGATCTTGGAAAGGCAACTCAATTTCATTTGGTTCTCAAATTCGACTTAAGTTGCAATGGTTAGAGGTAAGCATCCTTATTCATTCCGCTACATCTTGTATGCTTGTTCAAAATCCGGAGCATGAGCAGATCGTGTTCTAACATGCTGGTCCCATTTAAGGAACTGAGGAGGAGATACAAGTTGTGCATATAACAAGGGAGAAAGGTGTGGTTTATCTCTTGGGTGCAGTAGAAGTGGTTGCAGAAAAGAGTTCTTCCCTGTTCAAGCATATAGCTGTCAACTATGTCTAAAGTTTCTTGAGGAAGAACTTCAAGCAAGGAGAGAAAGTACTAGAAATTCCAAGAGCTAGGCTTCTCAGGGTTGGAATGACATACGAGATATAAGATGAAATCATGAATTTGGCTAAAAAATGTTTGAAATAAGACATTGGAGGTTGTCGAATATATATCGTGCCACTGACAATAAGCAGAAATTTGTAAAGCTCCAAACCACCCTTTTGGAATATCTTTTGGTTGTGATTTGACTTTAAATTGATATCAAAATATAATGTAGTGTTCTTGAAAATGGAATTGAGGCTACACCTCCGTTTGATTACAATAAAACTAGTGTTAAAGGGGTTGTTTGATATCCCATAGTCTTCTGCCTTTTGGTGGTATAAGGAAAGGAAGCTACGTATACATCTCTCATTATTCATGAAATGAGTGAGTGTGTATTGACATATATTTGGTTGACAAAAAATTTGAGGTAATATGCAAGATAAAGAAAATAAAGTGGAAAAGTGGCATGAAAGCAAAAAAAAAAAAAATAAAGGAAAATAAAAAGAGAGTTAAAATCCAATATATTATTCTTATTTACTTCAAACTTATTTATTTATTTAATTCATCAATACAAAAATTAAATGGTTTAAGAATATATAAATTTCTAAATCATCTTATGTATATTTGATTTTCTTTTAGATTTTATATTAAACAACCACACATAAAAAAAAAACACACAATCTTATACAATCCGTAAAGGTTAGAAAAGTAAACCAACATACTTTAAAAAAAAAAAAAGTAAACCAACATTATCTTCTAAGTTGTGTTTAGTTCCCGCGAAGAACTAATAAAAAAATGTTAAAAGGAAAATTATTTTCCTATATTTTGTTATGTAATAAAAAATATGAAGAAAATCAAATACAAATAAAAGTATTTAGAAACTTGTATATCTTTATATTATTTAATCTTTATACTAATGAGTTAAAATAAATAAAATGAGTTTGATGTAACAAATAGAAATAAGATTTAACTCTATTGTTAATTTCCTTCCTTTTTTTTTTTTTTCTTTCTTTCCTTCTACTTTTACACTCTAATTTCTTTCTCTTGCATTTTCCTTCAATTATTCTGGGAACCAAACATGGCCTTAGGGTTTAAGTTTGGCTAATCTCATGAAAGTTGAAACCCCCAGCCAAGACTAAGAGGATCAGAATCCTCTCTTTTCTGTGTTAAATTTACAAATGAGTAGTTCTATTCACACCCCATTGATATCTCTACGCACCCCATTACTAAATACACCCCATTATTATCTCTTTACACCCCATTCCATAAAAAAAATTTCTCATCCTAACCCTATCGACACCCCTCAAATTTGTTCCCCCAAAACCCCAAACCCATCCTCCCCATTTCTTACCAAAACAACCCCCAACCGAGAACCGACCATCCTCCGCACCCAGAGAACCCACGATCCTCCGCACCGAAACCACAGAACCTCCCAAATCCGGAGATCAAGTAAGTTTGTTTTCATCACCCAAACGCTTTTCTTTGTTTTCCGATTTTTTTGCAAATAATCGTGGTTCCTCGGATTCGAAACATGAACTGAAGGTCCGATTTCATTGAATCCTAGAGATCTAAACATTTCGGATTCCCGGCGTCCTGATTATCGTTCTCTCCGGATGTGCAAGATGTCCGGAATTCATTTAATAATTCGGATTTCACAATGTCCGGATTTTTATCTTCACCGGATTTGATTATGTCCGGAATTAATGCATTTGACCGGATTTAATGATGTCCGGATTTAATGCAATTCTTCCTGATGAATGATGTCCGACGCTTAATTACATTTTACGGATGGATGTCCGGATGCACGCGATGCACGGATTTGATGATGTCCGGATTGATTGCACTTAACCGGATTTGATGATGTCCGGATTTGATTTCTCACAAAGACTATTGTAATTTAGATGGTATTAGATAATGTAGAGTGCACTATGAATCTCTTACTCTTAATGTGCTCCGAAGATTTTAAGTGATCCGAGTCCACATGATTATTAGTCATATAATTCTTCGCTAATGCAGAAATTTATAAACTTATATGAGAAAATAGGTGAACAATAACTAGTAACTTATATGAGAAAATAGGTGAACAATAACTAGTTAAGGTTGGGTCAGGAAATGGGAAGTTGAGTAGGTCATTTTAAGATTGTATTTACCCAACACATACATAATATCATTTTCTTCAATCTCATTCTTTCTATTAATTAACTAACTCTATTTTTATATAATTTAATCTCTCTAAGCCAACCCCAAAATATGGTTCTTTGCTCTAGTTGTCTTTTTTATCATTCACAGGAGGTGCCTCTAGAAAACATATGGAGTGTGATTGTTTTGATGTGAAGTGCCTCATCCCACTTGAATTTTTATTGAATGATGAGATAACCATCATATCAAAATTTTAACTCTCCACCCAAAATAAAAATAAAGTGCACATTATTCCAACTATATTTTTCCAAGAGACATTGTAATGAAAGTGATCATCCTCACGATATTTTTATTTAATGATGATACGGTTATCAATGTTTATTTTCTTTGAAATAGATATGCCACCACGTACTCGAGGAGGATATACATCTAGTGCACCTCGCAGACGACCTACTGGATCGGAGGGTAGACGACCTACTAGACGACGTCGCATCCATCTTACATATACCTGTTACTGGATCGATGATATCATTCTCACAGCCGCTTCATGTGGACGATGCCAATGCTTTATTGGTGGAGTTTGCCACTACCAACGCACGCATCTGTAGAGATTCGAGCGCAAGTCGCCTTCCTTCGGGCCCGACCACCGTAATGGTGGATCATTTAATTATTACAGATGCGCCATCCGATGATGATGTAGTGTTTGCTACTCGGTTTTCTTGTCTATCCGCTGGTTGCACTCTATTTGCCGATAAGAGTGCAAATCCGCACGCAGCAGTGTACTGAGCTATTCCGACCTCAAAGATGGTTGGTAGCTATGTCAGGGTGCATTGCTTCGCATAATTCCGCATGTGCAACCGATCATCGTACTGTGTTTGAGGTGTGTGACAATAGTGGCTACGTGGACTTTTACAGTAATGATTGATGATTAAATTTTTCAACCGCTTGTAGATAATTTCAATGTTTATCGATGATATTGATATTAATTATCTTATCGATTATGTAGGTTCGATTTACACGTAGCACTCTCCGAGATGTTTTCTCCCCCGGATATGTCGCGAGCACCGAGTCACGCCCACGCGTAATCGCGTTGGAGGCCGACGTGATTCCGCATAGCTTAAGGCCGGTCGAGAGACTCGATCGATTGCGCATTTCGAGGTCCGCTGGTGCCATATGAGGATCATCGAAACGGAAGCACCCTTTCCGACATTGTATGGTATTCTCGATGATAGCGCGGACAAGTTGTACCTATATCCGGAACGGTCTTACGCCGCGCATTTATTCATCCATTCCCTCCGCGGCCTTTCACACCTCCACGACCTGACCGTAGTAGCTTATTGGTTCAGTATTGGGAGAGATGGACGGATCACCTAACGACCGATCGTGAGTCGAGTCGCATTTATGCCCATACCAGCCCAGGAGAGTACCAAAGTATATGGCCTGGTATTATCGCATCGCATCGCATCGTTTCAACCCCATAGCTTAGATCGTGCTCTACGATTGCATGCACGATCCTCTCCGCCTCACATACCAGATCTACCGCGATACCGTAAGTTAAATATGGACTTCGCTTTGACCTAGTAATCTAAATTGTACATAATTTTGATATTTTAACTTTTTATTATATTACTAATATTAAGTTTACATATTATTTATGTAGCGCATTGCCGCAGCATTGACTTCATTGAGGCATGTGATATCCGGGGAAGAGACCAGTGCCGACATTTTGGGTGCACTGAACGAGGCGCATGACATACTTTCTGGGCCAGATGAGACGACAGCATCTCACAGCACTCCATCACCAGCTCCAGCATGTCATAGCACACCATCACCTGCTACGCATCCCTTTTTTAGCCCTCCCACTTTTGTCTATCCTCCACCAGCATCAGTTGATCCTCCACCATCATCAGATGATCCTCCACCACTGGTAGTTCCTCCTCCACCGGCCGATTGCTTCCTCCGAAGACTCTACATCTGATCCTTCAAAGACTCACCCGCATTCTACTCGCATCTACTACTGCTTATGTTCGTCAAGAGGAAAAAAAGACTTAGTTTTATGTTTATGTATTACTTGTTAGACTTTAATGTTAAATAGGTAATGTGGATTAATTGTATTGTATTTTATTAGTTGTTACATTACATTACCTCCTTCAAAGAACCTTAATAATGATTTAGATTTATTCATGTCTTCATAAAATGGATTAAATAACCATGACCACAAGATTAATGCACAAATTTAAAAACGAAAAGGGACACTATAAGTATGGAATAAAATAAGGTTGAAGGACCTCACTCTTCTATCAACAATAAATCAATAATTAAGAAAACTTCACAAAAAAACAGGCCAAATGGGAATATAAAACAAGGGCACGTGATTTTAAAAAGAGGAAACACTACAATTAGATATCATCCGTCTGTTGTAATTACATCATGTTTCATCTACATCAATTGTCTCTTGTGTCGCTACATTCGAGTTCGTCCCTAGTGATGATCTAAAAGCCTCAATCCGAGGTACATAAGGGATCTCCCATCCGAGCACACCTGGGTATAGGTAATTACGCCTGCTTGCATGCAATTGGAGGTATCGTGATACGAATCCAGAATACCCTACAAATAAAGATCGTAAGGCGTCAAAAAACAAAAATATGAAAACATTGAACTTAATGACGTATTGAATAAAATTTAACATACCCGTATCGAAATGACAACTCAACAAATCCAAGTGCAATCGCTTAGGTGAAGTGGTGCAGGTGATACAGATCTCAATGGTAGATATGTTAGGCATTGTCTAATTGATAAATGGACTAACACAATATTGTACCGGTGAGGTTATCAAACGACCCATGTCGTAAAGTCATCCATCTATCATATGGAGCAAAAGAGTCAAAACCATGATAATGAATAAACTAACTCAAAGAACACTGGGCCAATCGATCCATAAAGTCAACATTACTCATCATGAAAAGTGTGAAGCTCACGAACCAAATCGCGGTCGAACTGCCTCATCCGTCTTCCCTCATCTTAGTAACCCAAAAGAATAGAGCGAGCATCCACAATGACCATCCGCCTTTAACATCCACGATGTTCACTATATGTTCAATGATTTGATGGGAAACATTTAATGTAATCAATTTTTTTCCTCGGCATTTCACCCGAACATGCAAGGGTCGGAGAAGTACCATCGTGGGCTGACTCAACAATTTCAAATAAAGAAGGAGCCTGCTTGCAGATAAATTGATTTTTCAACGACGGACGACTTTTACCCTTAACCTCTCTGGGCGGTGGACACATAGATGTCAAGCAGCAGGCGTTACACCTCTCAACTTCCTTTTTAATGCTATTTTACCTGCCTCATCGCACTCAGCAAATTGTCTCAAAATACTCATCAATCTCGCGATTTAATCGGTCAACTGTGACGAGACATTATTCCGCTCGCATCCAACTTCCTCCAATGCGACGCACACTATCAAGGGAATCAGGCGGCCTTCTTTGATTGAAGGCTCAAGAAGTTCGTGGCGCATTAAGGCAACCCATATGAGGTTCCTTATAACGCAAACTACATATACCCTGTCAATTTCAACTGAAGTCGCCTTTTAAACTCCATCAATATCATATTGAGTGAAGCCCTAGATACCATACCCCGCAATTCTTTAAACATAGCATTGTTGAATTGATGTTCAACAACAGAAATACTTCTCTCAAATGAAGCTTTGATTTCCGTATGTTGCAACTCAATAAGAGCATTTATTACATTCCAAGAACTCGAAACTCTGGAGATGAACCAAGATGTCTCTTCAACTTTCGTATGTGCACTCGGCCCTTTTAAAATATAGAAATATATATTAAAAATCATTTTATGTATGGATATGTAAAGAAAATCATACTAATTAACGACTATTCGTTGAGACATTGCCTAAATGCATTACTTTATCTGTCCAAGCTGCGACAAATCTTTCCTTATAAGGAGTCAACCATGACTCTGTCACATATTTTACTGCTCCGGGGTAAGTATAGTAATCAGTTGTCAATGATCTTAAATTTCTCTCGTAGTCTGTCCTCTTTCGCAAAACACAAGGACACTCCAAGCCGATACGAATGCCTCCTATTGGCCAAACAACTTCTTACGCCTGGGCACATTTTTCGATATATGCCATCCGCATTAAGATTTGCTGCGGGTAGGAAATACAACTCGCGACAACGCTCATTAAGGCCAACTCCCTATCAAAAGAATAATGACATTATAGAATCGGACAAGAACATTAACCAGGAATCTCTCCATCGCCCAAGTGTGGCCGTCTACACGCCGCTCCAAGTATACAAATGCCACGTAAAAGTCAAATTTGTCGATGTCACACCTAAGCAATCTCGTATGGAAGCCGATATCTATTGGTTTTATAAGTGCAATCCATAATTAGAACATCGGTGAAATGCATTCAACAACCGAATAAGTAGACGTGCCCAAAACAAGTCTCTCACACAATCGTCACTCATCCTTCCTATGCCATTCAACATATTTACATTCATTCATTGCTTCATTATTGTTGCATTTATGATCTACCTAAGACTATTAAGTAGTCGATGTTTACGACGTGCATTGTATATTGTCTTCATAAAGTAACATTATACTGTCATGATTTTTATAGACAGAGAATATTCCTTGGTTTCACCAAGTTCTTCATGCCTGACAATATAGTTTTCCATCCGATAATCGACCAAAGATACGAAATGACCCTCCAATTATTTAGCCGTCGACGATTACGAATCCACAAACAACTTTAACACTCCAATCATCACTACTAGCTTAACTTCACACCGATTATCTTCTTAAATGGACAATCACATTTTTCGTTCCAGTGCCCTTTTGATTCAAGTCTTCCACATTCGACTTATTCTTTGCATGCAATATGTTCCGCGCTCGCGTCTGAGGGTAACTGCAAACTTTCTACTATCTCCTTTATCAGATCTTTTTATCACAATAACAAATCAGATTCCGTTTTCCAGCATTAGAGCCCATTGATAAGCATCCGGGCTACAAAATATCTGGATAATAACAATTTATTAATTCGATATGTCTCTTAAAACAAATTCTCTAGCTTTAGAAGTATTAAAATTACCTCATTACTATAAATGCATCAACGATATCAACTAATTCTTGTAAAGGGGTGCATTATGATCCAAATTAAATACTGCCAATAAATGCAGTTAAATACATCGAATAATGTCAGGTTAAAGCGCAAAAAAAACGAGAGAATCTTTTGCGCCTTCTTTTTGCATGTTTTTGTGAGGAAGAAAGATTCGAGGAAGCGTACATGTTTTTTATGAAATTGTTATTTAGTTCTTATTAGTGTTGATTATTAATTGGATTATTAAGAAAACCCTCTCTGCGGATATGGGATTTTAATTTAAGCTTACATAGTGCGCCGATTTGGATCTCAGCGATGTGCTCTTGCAGTTTGTGTAAATCAGAAAATCGATAAATCAGGATTATCCGTCAGGAACAATCAATTTATCCGGTTTGATTTCCATATAGAGGTGTCTGTCAATTTCTGGGATATAACCGTCCAGGAATATCTTTGAATCATGGATATCGCGAATCACTGAATCAGGATATCACAAATCGGTTATTAGCTAAAATCTGGGATATCACAAATCGAATTCATCTCTGTGGATATCATGAAATCGGATAAGCTCAAAATCTGGGATCTCCTTGAATCCAGATTAAATCATTATCTGGGACATCCCACAAATCCGGTCGGGACAAGAGCTGTTATCTTCGGATATCACAAACACAGGCTTCGTCTTCTTCCTTCTCTCCACCGTTTAAGAAAGGCGATTTGTGTGAATTCTGTTTATTTTTAATGTCATTCTCGCGCAATACATTGTTGTTTAAAGCAGACCTTGGCCGGACGAAGAAATATTGGGTCTTGTGAGAGAAAGAAGAAATGAGGAAGAAAGAGACGAAGATGGGGTGTATAGAGAAGGTTTAAGGGTAAATTGGTATTTTCATCTATAGTTGTTTTTAATGGGGTGTATAGAGATGAACATGGGGTGTAAATAGAATTACTCTTTACAAATAAACCATAAGGCCATAAGGGTTGGAGTCTGCTTGGTGTTGGGCTTGGACTCCGTCTGTCGAAGGCTTAAGAAGATGGTCTACATTACTCCGCTTATAGAATTGTCCAAGGCCTAGCCCATTAGTCTACGTGTCATTTGTGGAGAGTATCAGACTATCAGTTCTCAATCTGCCTGGGCCGTTTACCTCCACAAAAAATACCTAAAATAACTGCCATTTAAAAAACAAAAACACCACAAGTATCTTATAATAAAACACACAAAGCCAACTGTTTCAAAAGGGCGTGTGGTCTCGAATTAGCAGGCCATGGCAACCATTGCAACAATGGTAGTGGAGGGACTAGGGCTTGGCCACTCGAAGCTCCATGCTTTGAGCCCCAAACACCAGTCTCCATTTCTGGGCAAAAAGCTCAGGCCTCAATCACTGTCACTGCCCGGTAAAAGAGCCATCTCAATTTGGTATGTGCGGCGGAAGGGGGATTTTTCAATCTTGTTCAAGATGTGTTTTTGGGAGTTGGAGTGGGGCTTCCGTGTACAGTCATGGAGTGCGGCGATATCATTTACCGGAGTACTCTTCCGCGATCAAACGGTCTGACACTCACGGCTCCCGGCGCAGTTTTGGCTCTGGGTGTTTTGTCTTACTTGTGGGCTACACCTGGTGTGGCTCCTGGGTTTTTTGACATGTTTGTTCTCGCTTTTGTTGAGAGACTTTTTAGGCCGACTTTCAAGAAGGTTTGTGGATTGTGGGTGATTTTGGGCCTCTTCTTTTTAATTGATTGTTCTTGGGTTTTGATGCAGTTCGTGTTGTTTGGTTTGTTCTGGCAGGAGGATATTGTGCTGGGGAAGAAGTTGGGGGAGGGAGCTTTTGGTGTGGTTTACAGGGTTTCGTTAGCAAAGAAATCACGGGCCAAGGTATAACATGTTCGACGAAAGTCCACTGTGGCCTCTTCCTTTTTGTGTGTTCTGTATTTCGTGCCAGAAACGTTGGAAGTAAGAACTATGCGTGGAAGAGTTTTCTAGTGGTATTTTAATTATTTATTCTAATTTATCTTTTATTTGAAGTTGTATTATTTGATAAATTGACATTTTGAAAAAAGTTAGGTATTAATATAATTTTTAGGAATTGTAGTTATCTAAATAAATTAATGTCAATAGTTACATATTTTTGATAAAATTTTAAAAATAAAATTTCATATTAGATATTTTATATCGATCTAAAAAATTATTTAATTTTTATTTAAATTATAACAAAATGTGTCTTAATAAAAGTATTTTTTAATTTTTAAAAATGAATAAATATGATTATATTAAAGGAATTTAAGATAATTTTTTAAAATAATAAATATTATTATTGGCCGTAGCTATGTCAATTATGCCTACAAACGTATGTTCATGCGTATTATATGTCAATTATACTTACAAATGTATATTCTTGCTTATCAGTCATTCTGTTTTTTGTTTTTAAATTTTTTCTAAACATTTTCATAAATTTTAAACAATTTACACTATTCTATGGGTATTTTTGTCAAAATGTTCATCTCTATATCTGCAAAATCCAACCAAAAATCAAAATAAAAAAGTAAAAACAAAAACAAATAACAAAAGAGAAAAAAAACTTGTTAGAAACACGTACAAACTTTAAATACCAAAAAAAAATATCAACTAAAATTAAATGCAAAAACCCTCTACAAAAAGCTATAGCAAAAATGGAGAATGATGATCTTCAAGAAGAAAGAAGGATGAAAGAATTTTAATTTGCAGCTAGTTTTATCCCTTGATGGAAGAATTCTTGCAATGGATCTTTATCCCTTGAGGAGCAAACTATGTCAGCTCTTTTAACCAGATTTCTCTATTATTAAAACATCAATAATGATTTATTTCCTAATCGGATATGTAGCTAATTACTTTGATGGTTTGAACATTGGTTAAATGAAATGCTGAAGTCTTCATTCAATAAGACTGCATGTAATCTATCGACAAGTAGAAAAAGTAACATTTCTTGATGCAACACTCAACTAAACTTGAACAATTCATGCAGAAGAACAATTGTCACTGATGAAACATGCCATTAGTGGTTCTCATAGTGACAGTTGATTGGGCAGTATGATCTCTTCTCGCCCAAGGAGAGTTATGTTCTTGCTCCATTAATATGAGGTTAACCAAGAAACTGCACTCGGTGATAAAATGTATGAAATTTGAGTCTCACCTATTAAGACATTTCTACAAGCTAGAACACTTGAATCAAAGAGTACTAGGTCCCCTAATTTTAATGTCTCTTAATAACAAGTTTGATTGGTTGGGCCTCTTTTTCTCCCTAGGAAAGTTATATTCTTCATCCACTAAGTTGAAACAAAGGTACAGAAATTGATGGTATCCTTGCAACGCTTCAATTTATGGTAAAAATAAATATACTTCAAGTGTACCTTTATACATTTGTATGGTCAACAGATTCTTTAGGCACTCTGAACCTCATTTATATATCTGTGATCCAACTGATTGAGCAATGCTTTATGGTCATGGCCGTTCAGGTTAAGTAATATGACATGAAAGTTGACATAGGCCATGTGCCCATAGCATGCTCTGCCGAACGAGCATGTCTACACATTCTATTCAGCACCATCCAAATAGTATCATTCTAATTATTTCAATTGGTTAAATACATGATCAAGAAACTAATTTCTTTTTAATATGAATAATTATTGCTCTTTTCTTTTTTTCCTGGATGGATGATAATCTGGCAGATTCCATCTTCAACCTCTAAAAATTTTTTTTTTGGAATAATGTTTTGCTTTTTGGTGATTGTTAAAAGGAAGGTGACTTAGTCTTGAAAAAGGCTACTGAATATGGTGCTGTGGAGATTTGGATGAATGAGCGAGCACGAAGGGCTTGTGCAAATAGCTGTGCCTATTTTGTCTATGGCTTCCTTGAGGTGTTGTTCTATAATGACTACTAGTACCATATGAATTAAGGGTATTATTATGTCAGTAAATTAAGAAACTTTGGCAACTTGAATCATTTTGGGCCTCTCTTTTTTCTCTTGTTAATAATACTGCTGCCTCAAAACTTGTAACAGAATTCTTCCAAGAAAGAAAGTGAATATTGGCTTCTATGGCGGTATGAAGGGGAGTCCACACTTACAGATTTTATGCTGAGTAAAGACTTCCCGTACAATGTGAGTATTTCTCCTAGCCTTTAAATCATGTAAGTTCTCAGAATTGTTCTTCTCTACTGAGAAATTATAATGAGAAATAGAGCCATAAGAATTTCATTTTGGTGGGGCATTAGCCAATTCAGTTTAAATAATGAAGAGTAAAAATCCTAAATCCTCTATACAAAGCCAGCACAATAGGAATAGCATATGGCATGCTTGGGATGGGGATGACCTTTACAGAAACCTATACTTCAAGGCGAACTTGGTTTGTGTAATGCATTTGATATCTGATATATACATCCAATCACATTAATTGGTGATCATGGGCGATTTTACCCTGCTTAAATTGGTGTACTTAAAAAAGAAAAAAATTATGTATCTATTAATATGTAGGAGGTATAAACAATAATAAATACTCATAAAAATCTTAACCACTGTGATGTGCAAAAGACTCAACAAAAAAATCCAAACCTGGCTTGAATCTAATAGTTATTACTTTTATTCTGAGGATTTTCCTAGCATGACACAGATCAAAACTTGTTCTCACTTGATCTGCCAACTCTTATCACTTCGTTGTCCAATGGAAGGGGAAAAAAATTACAATTGTCTATCCTTAACTGCTTTTCAGTTATATTACTTTCATCATAATGGATCTTTTATTGGTTAAGCTGCAAGTGCCAAATCCCCTGATTGTTTTATATATGGTTAGGTGGAAAATATGATTCTTGGAGAGGTTCCAGACTTGCCTAAGGGGTTGGAAAGGGAAAACAAAATCATTCAGACAATCATGAGGCAAATTTTATTTGCATTGGATAGTCTTCACTCAACTGGAATTGTTCATAGAGATATTAAGCCACAAAATATTATTTTTTCTGAAGGTAATAGTAACATAATTTCCCCTGTTATATTGTCACTGATCTCATGTTAAATAATATCCCCTTCCTAATTAAAACTTGAACAGGGTCGCGCACATTCAAGATTATTGATCTTGGAGCTGCAGCAGATTTAAGAGTAGGGATCAATTATATTCCAAAGGAGTTTCTCTTGGACCCCAGGTATGCTCTCTTTGATCATGTAGGATGGAAGCCAATTAATATCTGGCCTACAAAGTTAGAACTGACCAATTGCATGTCCATTCTTTTCCCCCAAAACCCTAAATTAGCTGCTGTAAGAAATTTCAAAATCTCTATCCTCTGGAGGTCAAGAAACTAATCACTTTCAAAATCTTACTCTAAACCTTAAAATTTGGCTTCAATATGTACAAAGAAAAAACTACTTAGGCTTCCTCCATCAGGAGAGAAATTTCAAACAGCATTGTTCTAGGTCTAAGTGCTGCTATGCATTGAGATATATCCCATTGTTCATTAAAAATTCCTAGCAGTTCGTCTCATGCACTCATAGATTTTAAATGTTTTTGCATAACAAAAATTTTATGAGTGTGAAAACTGAAAAGCCAGTAATCATGTTTGGGAAGTTTGTGAAGGTTTTGAGACAGTGGTAGCAATGCTTTGGCTGTTTCATGCAAAAGCTGCCAATTTAAAATTGCAACTTAAACCCACCCATGGGCTCAGAATACTAATCTAACTGACATCCTTAGGTCCATCCAGGATTCAGAAGATAAATTTCCAATTTCGTGAGCTGCCCCTTGAGTTGTAGCTGCAGTTCGTTTTGACTAGTAATAAATTAACCTGGTTTCATGTCATCCCTCTTTCTTTACCATGTCACATTGCCCCTTTTTATTCCTCATGCTTCAGATATGCTGCACCAGAGCAATACATCATGAGCACACAAACTCCATCTGCTCCCTCAGCTCCAGTTGCAACTGCACTGTCCCCTGTCCTATGGCAGGTGCAGTATTGTTTCTTGATGTCCCTACTTTATTATTTATCTGGCCTCAATTCTTTAGAAAAATTAAAGTTGTGAATAATGGTGATATTTTCGTTAAACAGATGAATTTGCCAGATAGATTTGACATCTACAGTGCTGGTCTCATTTTCCTTCAAATGGTAAGAAAAAAAACTGGCATGAGTTTATTGCTACTATTGTTTGTTTATTTTTGAAAAGGGAACACAACCCTTAAATATGGTAGTTGGACTTTTGCAAAGGCCTGTCTCAAGTTGAAACTAGGTTAAATCCTCTGACTTTGGGCGGTTAGCCTAAGCTTATCCATCTTTGGGACCAGGGGGTGCTTTAAAATATCACATAGATTAGAATAGCAGTACCTTAGCTGAACTGGGCTTATTAAACTGAGTAGATTTCAACCCTTTGATACACATTTACCTTAAGGTTAAATTTCAGTTTAATTTGAAATGAAATTATTTTGTGCAAATCTAAATGAGAAACTAAAACAACAAGAAAAGGACAGTTAACGGCAAGCAAAGCATTATGCTTATAAGAGGATCACAATTGTAATTTTGAGGAAAAAATTCAACCACTCTCCAGGTGGACTAAATTCAAGGAAGCTATTCAAAACCATATTAATAGACCTTGTAGAAACCAAGAGGAGAAGAGTTGGAGGAAAGAATTTCTTATATTTTCCATTGAGTCATCATACATATATATACAAGAAGGTTAGGCTATACATTAGGTAAGATAATCTACTCTTATAAATGGTTTTACAACCACATAAGTAAAGTATTCTAATAAGATACAACCCGATATGTTAACGTATGATATATCTTGCTCTTATTTCTCGCCGAGTTGGAGGCGTAGATGCCAGTAAATGGAAACATTCTGTAAATGTACCCATAAACAGGAGCTTTGTGAAGATATCGCTCTGGTGTTCTCCGGTCTTCACGTGTCACAGTAGAAATCAAAGCCCAGGTTGTATTTTCTCGTGCTTGAAATGGCAATCTATCTACATTGTTTGGTTTGTTAAGCGAAGAAACGAGTTATAGGCAATATGAAGCCGGCACGGTTGTCACACCAAAGCTTTCTTTATGGATATGAGGTTTATTACGGAGCTTCCACCAAGGCGATGGAGTATAATCAAATGCAAACTATGTCGTTTTACATGCTCGGATTACTAGATCGAGACAACGTTGTGTTTCTTACTCTTTCATGAGACTAGATTCTCTCTATGAACACACATTAACCACAAAGTGGACTTCTGTCTTCAGCAGATCTGCTCAATCTGCGTAGTGAAACACTTTCCAGTGCATTATGCCCGTGATTCTTATGTAAAATGCCATGTCTAGGGGTTATTTCAAGTAACATGGGAATGCATTCTGTTGCTTGATGATCGACTATTGAGAAGACATGTATTGGCTTACATTACTAACAGAGTATACAATATCAGGGCATGTTACTGTAAGGTAGTTCAGCTTCCTAACCAGCCTTCTATACCTCTCAGGGTTTTTAAACAATTCGTCTTCTCTAGTAAGATGTAGCCTTTGTGCCATAGGGGACTGTCATGGCTTTGCTGTCAATTTTCCTATTTCAAATAATAGATCCAAAACATATTTCCTTTGAGATAAGAAGATTCCACATTTGCTCCTCATCGACAGCGCTTTAAGAAGTATTTTTAAGCGTCATAAGTCGCTGTGTGGTGCCATGAAGAAAAGATTTGAGTGAAGATATACATGCCTTATCATCCTCAATAATGATAATATCATCAACATACACAACTAATAAGATGATATACGCGAGTTTTTATAAAGGAAGCCGAGAATGATTGGATTGCGCTACGCTGTGCCAAATTTCTCGATCACTTCTTGATTGTCAAACCATGCACGAGGACTTTGTTTTAAGCCATCTGATGATTTTGAGGCGACAGACTATACGATCCCCACGAGACAGCAAACCCCGAGAGGTTGCTCCATATAAACCCACTAACCACAGATCACATTGAAGACATTTTTAATGCTCCGAGAGTTGATGGAGGTCGACCGCGAGTGGCTGCAGATATAAATAGCTGAAATATGGTGGGAAACAGCAGCGGGAAAAGTTTGAGAATAATCCACCCACATGGAGTGCAGGCATACCCTTTAGCAACAAGACGGGCCTTCAGCCTAGCAATCGATCCATCGGGATTAACCTTCACTGTAAACACCCATCGAAAACTTATGGCTTTATTCCCAGAAGGTAAACGCACCAAGTACCATTATCAATCAAGGCATCCATCTCCTCTTTCATAACCTTCATGACGGGGATGAGGCTGGAAGCAACGCTTGTTAGAGCGTGAAATAAGTCGAGGATCTGATAAGCGAACAAGAATGGGATGACAAATGGTTATAAGAGCAAAAGGAGGAGATTAGATGAGTACACTGACGTTTACCTTTACAGAGAACAATAGGAAAGTCATCACTACGAACTGGATCCGATGTCGAAGCAGCCGGTGGAGGGCTTGAGATTGGGGGGTGTAGGCGCCGAGCATAGACCTGAGTGATAAGAGGCTTTGTTAGATGTGGAACATAAGCGAGACCCCAGCGGGCAAAGGTATAAGCAATGATCATCATCCTCCCCACGACTAGTGTGGATCGGGTTTGGAGAAAAGAATTATTCTCGATAAATGTGACATCGATAGAAACGAGTACCTACAGAGACTGGAATGACCGCCTTTTATCTGCCCGAACTTGAGAGTAACCAAGGAAAATACATTTCAATGACTCAGGATCGAGTTTAAACACATGCGGACGAACATCCCAAACAAAACAAGTACACCAGCAATGCACGAAGGGCTCGATGAAACAAGATTTATGGGAAAGGGTTTGAAGCGGGTGGCCCGATTCAAGACAAGGAAGGCATCAGATTAATCAAAATAGTGCTAAACCCGAGAACAGACTATGACTCATGCGCGAAGTAATGATGAAAGATGAAGGTTGTGACTGAAAGGTAGAAAATAGACTGGAATTACCTGTCATGTGATCTGTGGCTCTAGGATCAATGACCCATTCGGAGGATGAAGAAGAGACAAGGCATGTGTTTGGGTTACTTGATTCAGCGATGGTTGTAACCGAAGTAGATGGAGACTTTAATGATTCCTGGTACAAGTGGAACCTGATGAGTTCGTCTACGGAGAATTGAACTGACTGATCAGATGCCTCATTAGAGGAGGCTATATGGGCAGACATAAATCTCTAATTCCGGTTCTGCAGTTTCTTATAGTCTCGTATCACATGTCCAAGCTTACGGCAGTAATAACACATAACCCCTCCAGAATTAGGCCCTCTAGTGTTACTTCTGGGCCCACTTGACCCCCATCTTGTGGCTTTCTGCGACTCACCCTTTGTTTCGACCCAGCAAGGCACTTATCATGCAGGCGGATGGAAGAAACGACGAGATATTTTGTGCGAGTATTCGAATTGAAACGTTTCTTGGAAAGAATAAACTTCAAGGCTGGATAGAATCTGCGCCTTAACATAATCATACTCAAAAGAGAGGGCGGCTAGGAAGCCCATCACTACCATCTTTTCCGCTGAACTTCCTGAACCTTAACATCTGGACTAAAGGGTAAGAGCACACATTCAATTCCTCATATGTCTTTTTATAGTCCATGAAAAATTCCTTAAGCGATCGATCTTGTTTATTAGAGCGGTAAAAGGCTCGACACACATAGAAGATGCAAATAATATTTCCCTTTCCAAAATACACAAATTCCAAATAATCCATTAGCTCCTTAAGAAACTCACAGTGATTAATGAGAGGAAGTACTTTACAATCAATGGAATTACGAATTTGGAGAAAGAGACGGGCATCATCCTCCAACCATTGTTCCTTCGAATCATCAGTAGGAGGGTCCTCGTCAAGGTGATTGGCCATACGAATATTCCTCAAATGGAGGCGGATTGTTTCACTCCAATCTAAGTAATTGGGACCAGTCAGTTTGTCCTCCATGATTTTGGACATCAATGAGACCACTTCGGGCATCGAAACAAGCTTCTTACCTGCTTACTCACTCATTGGGAAGTCAAGAAAAGTAAATCAGGGCCAGAAAGTACCTTCTGAAGGCAAAGACTCGAAAAATCTCGCATAAACCTTAGGTAAAGAGGGTTGTCGGAAGCAAAAGCCACCAAAAGCAATAGATCCAGGTACCAAACAAGGAAACCAAGTACACAGAAGGTCTTGTCAGCGCCAGACGATATCGAAGGAGGAGGTCGGAGCCGGAACAGTCTCCCATGAGCCCACATGCGCGGCGCATGTGGATCTGGCCTAAAACTGTGGGGCTGCGCATGAGCTCCACGCGCATGGTTTCCGGCCATCCGAATTTTTTGGCAAGCTCATCAGCAGTCGGCGAAGCTCCTCGGGTAGGCGGTGAGACCCCGCTCTCCCTCGAAATAGGTGTTTCAAAGAACACCCCTCACAGCTCTCTTGAGCACTCTGAAAAAACCGCCTAAAAGCAATCAAAAACTCTCCCAATCTGAGCCCTAGGCTCTAATACCATGTAGAAACCAAGAGGAGAATAATTGGAGGAAAGAATTCCTTATATTTTTCATCGAGTCATCATACGTATATATACAAGAAGGTTAGGCTATACATTAGGTAAGATAATCTACTATTCTTAAATGATTACAACCCTATAAGTAAAGTATCTTAATAAGATACAACCCAATATGTTAACATATGATATATACTATAACATACCCCAAGCATTTGATTGTGTAATTATTATATCACTTTTGAAGATGGTCAACATGGAAATGAATTCCATTAAAATTTGGACAGTTCGCAGGTTCAAACTTTTTGTTTGTCTAACTAAGTGATGTTGGAACATCTACCATGCGGAAGAAATTTTAAACCCTGATACAATTTTATGATGTTGCATTCGTCCTTTTTTATTCTTATTATTATCCTCCACATGAGAGAATAGTCTTGCTATATTTGGCTAAAACATGTTTCCTGATTTGGCATCCATAACAAAATTATACAGCTGCTAAGATATACTTCCACATGCGATATCTACGGTAGTAATATTCGGGTGCTAAATACTAATCCCATCTGCTACATTCACTCTGCTATATTTGACAGAGTGAACTTTTATTCAACTTGGTGACAGATTTTCTTTCTTAATAGGCATTCCCAGCATTGAGGACTGATAGTAGCCTCATACAATTCAACCGTCAGCTCAAGAGGTGCGAATATGATTTGAATGCATGGAGGAAGACTGTAGAGCCTCGTGCCAGCCCCGACCTGCGGAGGGGCTTTGAGTTGTTGGATTTAGATGGTGGAATAGGATGGGAACTTCTAACATCAATGGTTCGTTTCAAAGCACGACAAAGAATCAGCGCAAAAACAGCTTTAGCTCATCTCTACTTTGATAGGGAAGGCCTAGCAGTGTTGTCCTTCACACAGAAGCTAAGGCTGCAACTCTTTCGAACAACACAACAGGATTATGGGGAAGCTGCCAAATGGATAATTCAGCTAATGGCAAAATCAGGAACAGAACAGGATGGTGGCTTTACTGAAGCTCAGCTTCAGGAACTCAGAGTATGTAAAATGATTCTATCATCAGAATTCACATTCTCTTGAAAAACTTTTATATTTATCATCATTTTTTCCCCTTAGCAGGAAATACAGCCTAAGAAGAAGGCAAATCCACAGAGGAATGCTCTTGCTTCTGCTCTTCGCCTGCAGAGGAAGATAGTTAAAACACTGAACGAGAGCATGGATGAGCTTAACCGACGCAGGAAGAGCATTTGGTGGAGCAGGTGGATCCCCAGAGAAGAATGAAGATTGTGAATATAGATATTTGTCTTTCTGTAAATTTTGTGCAGCTATATTAACCAACTATTTTGGTAGAAGGAAATGATGGTTAAATGTATAAGAAATTAACCTGGCGTAAGTGCCAGTTCATAGACAACAATTGATTACCAATTTGTCGGAAGAACATAAACTTCAGAAAAGGATTTAAAACTTCTCTATATTGATCCAAAATAATGCCAAATCCAAAGTTCATCACTGCCATACTTGTTATCTCAGCAACTGTGTAGATAAAATTACTAAAAACCATTGAATATGATTAGCTTTTGGCATCCCTACCCCTTTCTCCTGTTCATCATGCATCAGCATAGCCTACCCATGACGATGTTCATTCACCTACTCAGCATGCTCTCATAATGACCAGCTCATGCTGTCAAAAACAGAAGGCTTTGTTCTTTGATAATTGACATGTTGTGTTCTTTTTTCTCTTTGAGCATTGGAGTCCCTTTCTTTTAGTGATGCACCAGCAGCTTTCATTGAGTGCTCTGTCAAGTGTTTGTTACATACATAGTAGGCGTTAACCATCTCATCTGAAAATTAAATGTCCTCTAACAAGTAACAGGGGAGATTAAACCTTATACGACATTCGACATTCGACATCGCCCCCACCCCACCCCTGTCTGAGGATAACATTCTTGCCTCACCATAAGAGAAGACTAATCAGTGACCAGTGACAGAAATCAAACCTATTAGTAGCCTAATTCCAAAGCCATTAAATTGGCATCCATCCAGATTGCTCCCCCAACTTTAATCCTACTAAACTCTCTGTTTTCCTATTTATTCTTTTTTCCATATATTCCCAAACAACAAAGAGATGGATTCAATTCTATTGCATTTAGCACGACAATTGATGAAACATAATCTTTCAATCTTTCTTCCCTTTACTAACAAATAAACTACTATATTTTCTGAAATCATGCCTGATTAATGGCTCCTCAAAGTCTGACCAAATCTTGTCACTTTCATTTCCTCTTTCCCAGTTTATTCCCTGGCAGGAATAATTTCCAAATCCCACGTTTTGTCATTGCCTAGACATCTAAAGTACATTAGCTGGCTAATAACTAGCTAGCTAGCATGCATGCAGATACTACTGTATACTTTAATTTGTTTTTATGAAATATTCTTATCTCATAACCAGCAATGACCTTGCTGGATATAGGGTCAATGCCATGAAACTTGCTATAACGTGCTTACAAAGAGAAGCTGTAATTATACCCCATAATTCAATAAGGTGTTTCATAAGAGCTTCCTCTTAATTAAGCAAACTGTATCAGAAATCGATACGAATACCATGGGACAACTGTACTTGTAATACCATGGAGTATCGTACATTTCACTGATATTTCCACATGGAAATTATGTTAAAACCAGCTCTCCATGCTCAATAATAGCCCATGCATGGCCATTCAGTGATTGAAGTGGTTAATTGTTAAGTGGGGAGGAATTAATTCATTAAAATTAATCATAGAAGCTAGCAAGCACAACATGTGGGGAGGTAGCTCCTTATTAAAGAAGCATGAAGGGAAACTTGTGTTTCGGTCTATTGATTTTGGAATAATAGTAAATAAGATATAAAGAATGGAAAATACATGATTCAGTACGATTTTATAGAAAATAATTATATTTCGGGTATGGTAGTACCTAGGTACTATATTAGCACTGTTCATTATGATAGCACTTAAGACAATAAGATAGTATCTACAGTTTATTAAGATAGTATCTCGATATTACTATACCTAAAGGATAATTATTTTCTATGATACGGTACTAAAACATGTATTTTGTATTCTTTATGCTTTTTTTACAATTATTCTAAAATCAATAGGTTAAAACACAATGTACATTTAGAACAAGTATATTTGAATACATAAGGTGATGGAGTGACCAATAAAGAAATAATATTGTTGAGTGTATCAGAGGCCATGGGCGTGGCAATCACGAGATCTTCACGTGTGCAAGCCTGACCTCCTTGAACACTACAACCAGGCTTTCCATTTGAATACTATTATTGTATCTTACAAAACCCAGCATGGGACACTTCAAACTTCAAACACTTGGGAGATGGTGAAATATTGCAGATATATATATATATATATACATGTTATATATATATATATATATATATATATATATATATATATATATATATATATATATATATATATAACTTTTTATGTATATATATATATAGGATTCTTAATCTCCACTGTCTCCTTTAGTATCTCGTGTTAGTTCACAAAGCTTTGGTTGTCTCCGGCATGATTATTTGTGTATTAATATGCTCAAAACTCTTATGCTACGTAATTATATTATTTTCTTGTCCAGACTTTAAACTGTTGAAAGCTCCTGAATCGATACCGACAGCTAAAAATTGTTCGGGAGAAAGAGGGGGAAGATGATTGTTTATTAGAATGAAGGTAAAAATGGGAGGAACACGAGACCAAGTAAGTGGTGCTTTGCTTTGCTTTTCATTAACCAATGGATTAAATTAATCCCATCACTTAATCGGGGTTTGAGCTCTTGTACTTGATTTGTATATACTATGACTGTTATTGCAATATAATTATGGCATCTTGGTCATGACTCATGACCTTGAAATATATCTCATTTCCATGGAGTTTTTTAAAATTCCCAACTTGCTTGGGAATCACTGTGATTGGTCCTTCACTCTCTGTATATATTCCTCCTATGATCTCACCACTACTGTGATCAAGATAGCTAGCTAGCTGTCACATATTCCGGCAGCCTGATCAAAATTTTTGATACCAAAATCCAAATTTCATGTTCAATTTTTTTAAGAATCTTTAGAAGAGAATCACAGCAACATTGGAATCTTAATCTTACAAATCTTATCTCGTATATACTCCTAGTCTGCTGCTAACTTTACAATGCAACATCAGCATGATTGGGTGAGATTTCAACTAATCCCTTCAAGAACCAAGAACCAGCCATCCAGCCAAGACCCAGTCAAATTAATGACTCGAATCTGAAACTCCTCTGAAAAAGTTAAAAGATCATTTTCTCATATTTTTTTTCATTAACATGAAAAAATATGGAGAATTAGGCTGGCTTTGGCAATTATTTTCATGGGGTGTGTCATCACCTACAAGCTACATGCAAAGAATTTGGTCACATATCTTTACAAAAAATACAAAAATAAAACAAATAACAATCTCCATCTGTTGTGTCCTTAATTGAAAAAGCATGGGGATGAACTTTTGGACCACTTAGTCTTCACCCAATGAGTCATGACACTCAACCTACTGCTACACCAAGATTAGGTCGATATATGCCAGTGACCCCACATGCATATATGGTTTTTATATTAGAGTCAAAAAACATGATAAGATGAGCTCATTATATGCCAATAAACTGAGTAAAGGTAGTTAATATGCATTGTTAAGTAGGATTCAACTGAGCCCTCTATGCCTGTTTAGGTGGATCCAACCGAAAAAATTAATTACAAAAAGGAAGCTACAAGAAATTGATGTATCATATATCATAATTAAAATTATCAATTCAATCATCTACTAATTGAAGGGCAGGTCACCATCTATTGAAATATGCTACCTAAATGAAGTAATGGCCGACCCATTGTGTTGGTGGGTGATACCCCCTATTCAAATTATGATATAGGAGATGAGAATGACCTAGGCTAGGCTAGGCTAGGCTAGTATGTAATATGTATGTATATTGTATATATGTGTGATCAATTCATTATTTTTATCTTGTTGTTGGGGTATGGATTCCGAAGTGGAGGTGGGTCCCAATTGGTATTTGTCTGGTGAGTTTGGGGGCACTGCACGCTCTTTGATGCCCTATCGTTGGCTCTTTACTAGACCAGTGCTAGCCAGGACCACTTCTCTTACCCTCTATAAGAACCCCCGCCCCCCAACTCTACCCTCCTTCAATCATCATCTCTCTCACTCTACACTCTCCTTACCTTACAGAGAAATATTCTAAGAGAAGATCATGAAGATGAACAGTGCCACCATGGGAGGATCTAAGAGAAGGTTGCCTAGCAAAGGGCTTGGAGGAGTCCTCAGAGAGCAGAGGGCTAGGCTTTATATCATAAGAAGATGTGTTGTTATGCTCCTTTGCTGGCATGACTGAATGGTGCAACTCCTGCCAAAGAATTTTCCCCTTCCTTCCTCTGTTTCTTTTTTTTGCTCTCTTTTTCTTTTCATGGAGTGTAAATAGCGGCGGCTGAAATTATTAGAGAGAGTTTAACAAATTTTTGTATCGGTTGGCCTCATGGCTAAGATGTACATCGGATAGCTTCAATCAAAACTACATATTATTTCACATACTATGTCTCTTGTTCTTGTTTCTTTTTCATTGATGTGAGTTTTCATTATTATTTTTTTCAAAATTAATTGATGGGTCTGACTGCTAGCATGGGCATATGGAGATTTGATCACTGGATTCCTTTTAAGTTTCCAGCAGAAGTTCAAACTTCAAAGTAACTCATGCATCCTCCTATAATTCCTTACCGTTAACTTTTCCATGTAGATCTCCTGAAAAGACCCCAGATCCAGAACAGGAGAGGAATAAATGGGTTTCCTCAACAACATTTCAACATAGAAACAAGTTGAATCATCAAGAGAGAGAGAGAGAGAGAGAGATGAGGGTCTAGAAAAAGAAGGAATTGAAGAAAGAGTCGGCCATCCTTGTTATTCTACAGATTTTTTTTTGTGCCTTTCTTTTTGATCCTTAAACTATGTCCATCCCTTTAATCATTGTATAGACTTTGACAATACTTTTGAATAATTTAACATTTTCAAATTGTTGTTTAAGACCCTAAGGGTAATAGAATAGACTATATGTGAGCAGGAAAATGGTGGTCTAATAAAATAGGGAGATAACTGATAAGCAAGCTAAAGAGGCCAAAGTTTAGGTGAAGTGCGTGCTATGGTCATTCACATATCTAAGGCCATTGGGGTAGGCCCATTAATCATTAGAACTCATGATCCAGGGATGACGATGATTCAATTCTTCAACCCTCAAAATTATTTTTCTCCCCCACCACCTTTTGGTACTGTTTGGAAAGCCACATTCAAAAAGATATTAAAACGCAAAAAAAAAAAAAAAAAAAAGGTCATGAACTTATGATTAATCCTGTTTGTTTCGCTAGAAAATGCGTCTGCTAAATAAAACAATAATATCTATTTTCATTTGGTTTTATTTTGTTCGTTTTTGACAATTAGAAGGCAATGAGGAACAGCATTAAAATTAATGGGGAATAGGGATTGGGTATCTCTCCCTGTCCATCATATATGCCTGTTTTGATTTCCTTGTCGTTAACCAAACAGCATTAACACATTTTAAATTATTTGAAGTCTATAGATAAACGCATTATATGTAAGTGTGTGCGCATCCAAACAGGGAGTTGGGGTTGGATGGGAAGCGTTGAACTTTTGGCTTTTGTGGTCAAAACTGTGAAGCGTCTGAAAGGAATGATGATTGGGGTTCTTTGGTTTCCAAGTTCCAAGTTCCAACCCATATTCACGTGTGCCACGTGTACGGCTAAAGATTGGCCTGCACAGAAACCCAACAGTATACGCTTTTGTTTTCTCTGATCCTTTTTGGTCCCCGAAAGAAAACAGATGAACAATGTGGCAGATTCTTCTTTCATTCTCCTCACTCCTCTCCGTCATCCGTGTGTGGGGAAAAGCACCCCAAATTAGAATCACCGGGGAATGAAATGGACCGGCGGTCACTGACACCCACGTGGCGTTCAAGGGGCATACATGTAATTGAACCCAGAAAATGAAACTTCTGGTGGACAAGTGTCAGCATATGATTGGGGAGGAAGCAGAGTAGAGAGTAGAAAAGAGTAGAGAGTAGAGAGTAGAGAGAGGGAACAGAAGCTGAATCAGAAATCTAAAATTCTAGTGTCGGCCACATAGAAGATGACACCTCAAAGGGGGAGAGCCCCGACAGAACGTGATTGGTCAAATGGCAGCCTTATCTTGCCCACGTGCACGCCCTCATCTTCAACCCCACCACTTGTCTCTGATTCCTTTTCAATCAGTTTCTGGTCCCCACGCTTTTGTCGTTATAAACCCCATCTCAAGCTCTAAAAGTAAAAACTATTCATATATATATTTTGAAAACACTTTTGCTTTTACAGTCTCACTTTTCGAATCAGTGGAGGAGGAGTCTTAAGTGTCGCAGTCTGATCAAAATTTTCATGAATGGAACTGGTTTTGAATTGGAAAATTTAAACTTTCGAGTAAGGTTGGTTGATGGGCTCAAATCCTTAGCCAGGCAGAGGCAGATAGATACTGACTGCCAAAATAATTTGGACCCCGTAAGTTTGATCCAGGCTTCTTTGGAGTTCTGGAATCTGGAGTTTCCAATCAATCATAAGCCACGCCTGCCCCCCTCATGTCTTTCTTTATTCACAAGAATCGATATTATTATGAGACCTCACATCATGAACAATATTATTAAGGAGAGTGTTAAAAAAGGCAAAATTGGCGTGCATTTTATGGAGAACATAGCAGGGCCCATTTTCAGAAACAACAGTTTTGGAAGGAACATGCCGCCAAGCTGCCAGCCGAGGGATCTACTGAGAGATGGGTTTTTCACTCAACTTCTCCACTGACAATTATGAATTATGTATGCTGCCTATTCACAAGCATTTGGGCCCTCTGCCTCATAATAAGGCTTGCCCCCCCACCCCCACCCCAATGGTCGGTCTCTCTAGCCATTTTCAAACCAACCGGGATGACCAGTAAGGCGCAATCACGTTCATGAATGTGCACTGTTGTAGTTGGTTCTCGTTCGGTAGATCCATTAATGTTGTGTTGGCGTTGACTGAACATGACCTTTTCCATTACCCCACCTCCAATTCAGCAAACCTATTAATCAGTGGCACAACTAGGTCGCACTAAAAGCAATGTTGGGCATCTTACAACCACCGGCCAATTAGTCACTGTCAATTCTACGGGCAAATTTTCAGAAACCCAGAAGCCTCACTCATAAAACCATGTGAAACCAATTGCCCTAATAGCCCTTGCTAGCGAACCAGACACTTCGATTTTGTCTAGGACAGAAGCATGTTCTGAGACCTGAAACTGTAGGACCAAAAGGTTATTTACTGACCTGAACCCAGAACAAGCATCAGGTTTTATATGCATGAGATGGTCTTCGCGGTACACCAACTGCTAATGGTGGTGTACAAAATCTGCATAGGGCCTGAAAACACAAGTTTATCCTTGATATTACAAAATCTGCTAATAGTTTATCTAGAATGAAATCAACAAGAAAATTTTCAAAATGTATACAATATACTTCATCCTTAATTTAACCAAAGTCTCTCAAATCCACCAGATGGCTTTATACTCGATGTTTTTAGGAAGAGCATATGAACCATACATTCGAGCTATTCTCAAAAGCAAATATATTACACCATAGGTTTTATAAACAGTAATTGGGGAAATACATGTTTGGAGTTCACCCACGGCTAACTTAGCAAGCCACCAAGTTTACAAAAACTACAAAAAAAAGTTGAGCATTTGTTCTGTAACTGAGGTTGAGAAATGCTCAAACCAAGTTTAGTCAACCACCTTCCCACCACCCCAGGCAAGAAAGCTGTCCTGAGATCCAAATTCCTGCATAACATTTGGTAAACTAATTTCAACCAAAAGAAACATTTACATGCAACACTGGAACCCAAAAAAAATTTAGGGAAACAAAATAGCGTAAAGAAAGAATGACCATACAAGCTGACTCAACCGGAAATCAGGAGGCGTATCGAGTTCTATGTTGGCTGGATCAAGGACCAGATTTTGGCAATCCTCCAGATCCTTCTTCAAGTCCTCTGCTCCTAAGTCAGCATAATCAAAGAGACGAGATTTGCTTGCCAACTGCCCATCGTTCCCATTCACATGTCCTTCCCTATTGGGAGACTGGCTCTGAAGAAACTCATCACAGATGGACAAACCTTCCACAAGTTGCTGTGAATCTAATAGAAACTGCGACTCATTGTCCCACCATTTTGCTTCTTCCTCAGCATGATTATCATTATGATCTAAGACCTCCTCAACACAATCTCCTGCCTTAAGGATATTTTGGCAACCAACCTGTTCACTTTCAGCTTGCACCTCATCTTCCAAATGCCCCGTGTCAGGTTGCTTAAGGAAAAAGTAAAAAACAGACATGGACAAAAGGAGCAGTTATCGGTATTTTTCTGCCCTTCATGCTTGTTTGAAAATGTAAAGAGGGCATATGCTTAGGAACTACCTTATTATATGAAAATTAATGCAGCTATCTCACTAAAATCTATCAATGATCACCTATAGTACAATGGCATCTGAGGCCTTTCAAACTGACCTCACTGTAGTCAGTAGTGCAAGCCGGTTAAGTTGCGTTGAAAATAGAATTATGTCCAATGTACGAGAAAGAAAAAATCAATGACAGGATATCACATCTTTGTTATATCGATCAGGACTCCATAGGGATAATGAGAAGTACAATGAGATAAATAAAAAAAATAACAAAAAAAAAAGGATCGCAAATAATTTCTCTTGACTTACCATGAAAAATATAAAGGAAAATAGAATACAATAAAAAAATATTCTAAAATTTGTAAACTCTTTCATTCTCTGACAAATATAGGAACAACTGAAGATATAGGAACAACTGAAGGTACAAAAGAAACAAGAACAATCAGGAGCGTTGACGGAAAAAACATCCCAACTACGAACCCCCCACTGATGAAACTCCCGCAGCTACGGAAGTCAAAGAAATAGCTAAAACGACCATACTAAGACAGACTACTGCGTTATGAGGCGGCTGACTTTCAATGCAAGAATATTTTATTGAAGTAAGTAAGCTAATAATAAAAAAGTGATTTCCTAAGTATACTGTTACATAAGAGGAATCAAATTTGAAGAGCGTGGTAGAAAAGAAAATTATTTAGTTAATCTAATTTCCATTTTCTCTCTCTTTTCCTCCCTTCCCCTTTTCCTCTTTGTTTTCTTCCTTCTCACTGTTCGACTTTCCATGATAGAAGATAGTTTTAAAAGGCGCATAGGCGCACCAAGGCCTCTTAGAGCCTGGAGGCGCAAGGTGAACCTAAGGTGCGAGCTTTTGTAAAGTGAAATATGACCTTTAATGCACATCAATTTTATAAAATATGATTCAAAGTATGATTATATTTATAAAAAATTAAGGATTCCTAATATTTAAAGAAAATTTCAATGAAAAAAGTAGTGAAATTATATAAGTTTCAATATATAATTAGGAATTTCAAGAATAAAAGTGTTTTAACAAGAAATTAAAGTCTATAAGGTGCACCTTTTTAGTAAGGCGCACCTTTTTAGTAAGGCGCACCTTTTTAGTAAGGCGCACCTTTTGGAAGGCGAAGCGCTTTACCCAGGGAGTGGTTGTGCCTTGAGCCTTAAGCGCGCCTTTTAAAACTATGTATACACCTTTTCCTCTTTGTTTCTTCCTTCCAACTGTTCCTCAACTTTCTATTATCCAAATAAAACCAAGTCTTTGTACATGATTTGAAAGGTTGAATCTCTAATCGATCCAAAAATTTTGGTTATGATCTAGAAAGCTAGCCATTGATCCAACCTAGACCTTTCTGTTAGGCTAAAGCCATCCAACATGATTGCCCAACCTTCTAGCTGCCCAGCTAGGGATGTCAACAAGACAAGTCACCCTCATCACAAACCCATTCCCTCTTGTGAAATGAGAGATGAAAAGAATACTTTTCTTTTATTGAATAAGTGAGTTAAAATATGGCATGGGATTCTACTATTTATATCACATCGGGAAAACGCGAAAACAAATAAAGAGCCACAAAATGAAGGAAAAATAAACCAAAGAATATCACTATGATTACCAGCGCTCCTATAAAACGGCGTATAAGTCGTATCTTGTAGAGCATTCTGAAATAATATCTTGAATCCTCGGTTGTAAGAGACTTAGTGAAAATGTACGCTGGATTGGTCACTCGAGTTAACGAAATTAGTAATTAAATGCGTCGCAGAGCGTCTTACTCTCGAATGAAGTGACGGTTCGAAACTTTTAATATGTTTAGTCGCCGTGAAAACTGGATTGGAAGCAATATGTAAGACTACTTGGTTATCTTACCTGACATCATTTGTTCATCCTTACGAATCTTAGCTCTTGAAGAAGTTGTTTGAGAAGTATATAGAGTTCGCGAAGTTATACGAGTCGCGAAAACAAATCACTAAGTTTATTGTAAAACGGCGCGTATATTCTTGTTGCTGCTGGCAGGGATATTAAGTTACCTTGAATAAATACCGCGTCTTAGAAAGTGGGCGTGCGTCTCACTGGCGAGTGCGATGCGCATCACGATATCAATGATTTAGGTGTGACCTCAATTTTCATATAACACCCCTTGACCCGATGTTCCTTTTGATATAATGGAGATACGAATCCAAACGATCAGTGGCTATCACATGGTGAATGCGAGAATTGAGCTAACGAGCTCACACGGGAAAGAAATGTCGGTCAGGTGATGGTGAGAGTAGTTGATCTCCCAGTTGTCGATATCTACTTGGATCTCATAGAGGCTCCCTCTATCCAGGTACAAGCTTGACATTCAAATCCATAGGAGTGTCTACAGGTTTACAGTCTAACATACCAGTTTCCTCCAATATATCCAAGACATACTTTCTCTGAGACATAATCACACCAAATTTAGACTGAGCTATCTCAATCTGAAAGTACTTGGTTACAAGAGTCCTTTAATGCGAAAGTGGTGAAGAGATACTCTTTAAGTTTGAATATAGTCATGATATTGCACTATTATTATAGCAATGTTTGTCGGCATAAGCAAATTAGATAGATGCAGCATCTAGGATGTATGATGATAGAAAGACCAGAGTGGTATGATGTACTAGAGTCACACCCGAACTCCTGTACCAGCAGGCTAAGCGGCGAGCCGAGGCTCGAGGGCCGCTGTATGCAAGAGCCAGTAGCTGCATACCCAAACCCCGAGGCTGCGCGAGCGATGAAATGTCCAGGGTGGTTGCTCATATGCCCCCCTCCTCAGTGAGGTCGCCATGGAGAAATGCATTCTTGATGTCTAGTTGATGTAGAGACCAAGATCTCATAGCAACCATAAATAAGAGAAGACAGACGAGCCAAATGCGTGATAGGAGAAAAGTCTCATGTATTATTAGAGCCATTTATTTAAGTATACCCCTTGGCGGCTAAACGAGCCTTAAGCGGTCACTTGACCATCCGGACCAATCAATAGTATGACGGCCGACTGACAAAAGACTTGCCCGAGGTAAGGTGACTAGGTCCCATGTGCGAGTAGAATGCGGAAGCGGTCATTTACTGACCATTGCATGTTTCGACCCGGACAAAGGGTCTCATGCACGATTTAGGAAGAGAAACAGAAGACAATGTGGAAATAAAAGCATAATATGGTGAAGATAAGCAGTGATAAGTCAAGAAATTATAAATAGGATGGGGGTTACGGGAGGAACGAGTACCTTTCCGAATGGCAAGGGAAGTTCAGCAGGAGACGGCAAGACCGACGTCGTGGAGGAGGGCACCATAGAAGATGAATCAGCTGGAGGCCTAGTGTCAATATGCCGACGACAAGTATAAACCTACAATGGTCGAGGTGGAGTAGCCGAAGGTACAGAGGAGGTATCCGAGACGGGATAAAGGAAGTGTAGAGATATGACATCAAAACGGGGAGAGTGGGTGGTAGGAACATAGAAGAGTTCTCAAAAATAGTGACATCGAAGCAAAACGAAATATTGATGTGTGTAGGAAAGTAGCATGATAATATAAGTGGAAGTCGAAGAGGAATAGCAGAGGAAGGCAGTGGCACTGTAGGCTTTGGGTGAGGCTTATCTTGTCGAAGTAGAATATGGACCAGCGAGTGGCCAAAGGACACGAGGGGGAAGGCAAAAGAGGGGTTGGTTTGGAAAAATAATGAAATAAGGGATTTGATCATGTAAGACAGATGATGGCATACGATTAATCAAATAACAAGCAGCTAAGGTAGCATCCACCCAAAAACGTTGAGGAGCCTTATGATGGAGTAGAGTGTGGCCCGGCCCGACTAAATCACGGTTCTTAATGAGCTCGACCACTCCATTACGTTGAGGAATGTAAGCGAAGAGCGATGAAGAATCTAAATGCGAGGACATAAAGAGGAGAATATTCTTTGACATTATCATGGTAGAATCACGAATTGAAGTATTAAATTGAGTTCGAACTGACATGAATTTATGGAAAATGAAGAATAACTTCGATGAGTTTTTATTAAAAATAGTCAAGTCCAGCGAGAATAATCATCCATTAAAGTGTGAGTACCAAAACCCAGGAGTAGACTCTTGTCCAGGAAAGGACCCAAAAACGTCGGTGTGAAGAGGCCAAGCTCGAAAAGGAGATTTTGTCACTAGTTGATCTAGGCACCTAGGAGGTGGACACGGTATGTTTCCCCAGCTAACATGATTCACCTTAGTGAAGACAAGCCCAGCAAGAAACCATCATCAAACTTGGAAATATTCTGGATGACGAAGAAGCGGCAATGGAATAAAGAGGGTATCCATGGAAGTGCAAGTAGTGGAAGATGAAGGCGGCTGAAGAAAAGAGGCCATGTGACTCATCTGGGCCAAATCATACTCTAGGTACTCAGGTCTACTTGATGGGGACATCGGAAAGGTAATCGAACAAGTGGAGTCTGAGTCCATGCTTGATAAAATCATATTAAGGGAGATAGGAATATACAGGACAAAAGTAAGGGGTAAGGAAGGAAAAGGGCATGTTGAACCGATTCCTTTAGCTATGGTTTGAGATCCATTAGCTAAAGTAACCGTGGGTAGAGGAGAAGGTAAGGGAAGAAAAAATGTCCTTATTACCAAAAAGATTATCAGAGGCTCCAGAATGAAGAATCCAGGGTCCATATTAATGTGAAAGGCAAGCAGAGGCATTACCGGTCTAGCTAACATACGAAATGGATTCTGATTTGGCTGCTTGAGTGAGGTAGATGTACTCCTTATATTGGTTGGGCGTAAGAATAACTCCCAAAGATGTGGATGAGCTCCCTTTGCCGGCCATAGAAATGAGAAAGGCAACAAAGTCAACAAAGTCAACTGCATCAACAAAATACAATGGGGGGCCACAAGGTCTCTTCGAAGTCCCGAATTGTAAGAAGAGTCTCCGGATGTGTCGAAGTTGGAAGAAAAAGAAAGGAATAGGGCCTGTTTGCCGGTGTCGAAGAGAAAAGAGGTCAAAAGTCAGTGATGCAAGTGTCGAATGGGACATAAAGGGGCGTAGAAGTGTAGATGACAAATGGCTTGACCTTGAGTAAAATCGCGTCGCCCAGAAAAGTGGGCCGAACGCAGAAGCGTGTGGGGATAATTGGTGGAGCTTGTGGGTTGTTGCAGAGATTCTTCCCGCGATGGGGAGATCGGGCTGGAATGCGGGAACCTCTCTTGGAGTTGAGGTTGCTAGAAGATCAGGAAGAATTTGGACGGTGGCGAAGTCATAATCTGACTGACATCATGAGCCTCTAGATGGAAACCACAACCACTTTAATCTTCCATGGCTCTAATACCATGTGAGATGAGAGAAAGAAAGAATCTTGCTTATTGGATAAGTGAGTTAAAAAAATCTGGCCCATGGGTCCTGCATATTTATATCGTCGGGAAGGCATAGCGAGTAAATAAGTACAAAAATAAAGGAAATAAACCGAAAGATATCACATGATTCTCAACACATCTATATAATACCTCATTACATCCCCGAAACCTCGATTGTAATTAGGACATTAAGGAAAGCAGCAAACATACACATCATTTATTTTATTTAAATATATAAATTTTAAATAAATAACCATATTTCATATTTTTTTAAATTTTTAATTTTTTTGATAAGATAAATTTTTATATTTTATTTCTTAGAGAAGTAAACTTACATATTTACTTTAATATTATTGTAAAAAGGACATTTTGGGGGTGAAAGGGAAAAATGCTAAATTATTTTTTATTAAATGTATAAATAATGTGTAGGCATGAAGCAATCTCTAGACCACCCTGAGATTAACCCATGTTAAAAAGAATAAAAATTAAAAATTAAAAATCACCTAGACCTACTCCTAACCCATCTCGACTCTTCCAAAACCACCTTATCAAGGGTTGGACAAGACCCTAAAAAAACATGCTCCATAGCCATAACTAGACCCAAGTTGTCAAACCCCTATTCCACTACTTTCTTTCACTCTCAAAATCAAGATAACTACAGAGCCACTCACTCTCTGAAAAGGTCTCTATTGTTATCGAAAGTAAACCTCTATCTCTTCCATCTAGCAAGATGACCCACCTTTCCAACTAGCTGAAGTATAGGCCGGAACACTATACTTGTAACACCCGGAATTATTACAATAGCTAAATATTATTTTTCCAAAAATAAAACGATAGAACCGGGTTTAATACTAGAGCGGGTAAATTGGTAAATTTACCACTTGAGGACCACAGATTAGGTAATGAGAAAGTCACAGTGATCGATATATAAGATTGGGAATGTGATATCTTGATTAGAAAGAGTTAATGGCTTAAGTCTTTATTAGTGAAGCTTAGAGAGTCGAAAAAGTTGGTATAAGACAAAAATGAATGCAGCAAAAGGGTTAGTTACTCATTTTTTAAACAAATAGGAGTTAAGGAAAAGCGTGAAGAAGAGAGAGGAGAAGAGGAGAAGAAGAGAAGAAGAAGAAGAGGAGAAGGAAGAGAAGGAAAAGAGATTGAGCCAAAAGGTAAGGGTTTTGGTTTGATTATATGAATGAGTTCTTTTTCACAGGGGTTTGGTTGGGGAACTATCACAACCACTGCAGATTTGAAAAGGATATGGGGTGGTAAAACCCTAATCCGGTTATTTGTGTAAGGATTTGAGGGGATTTTGTATAGAGGGGTATGATTCATGAACTTCTCTTTTTTTGAAAGTTAGGGTTTCATCCTAACCTTAGATTGGTTGAGTGATGGGTTGGCAAAAACTCTAGATTCTTGTTTAAGATGTGTTTTGGAAGATGTGTTGGGTTGAATAGAGTGGTTTTGATGTGTGTTTAGTGTTGGAGTTGATTGAGTTGGAAACTTATGGGAAAAAAAATGCAGGAAAATCCTTAAATTCTGGGCATTTTCAAGGGCTGGAATTTTCTGTTTTTTGACCAGTGTTAGTATTTAGCCATAACATGCTCATTTCTTATCAATTTGGTGATTCCGAGTTGGAGAAGAAGCTGAAGACCTAGCCCTTGAATGTCTAGAAGCAAGCCGAGAACTAAATCCTACCATAAGACCCTTGGGGGGTTGAAAGTCAGATACAGATTCTGTCCCCTGTTCTGGAGCAGTTCTGTTTTGAGTCATAAGTTGGGTTAGATTGATCCAAATGGAGTGATTCAAAATCCTTCTCCAAAGTAGCCACATAGGGGTACTTCGAAAAAAGTATGGCCAAATTATGGCTCATTTGTTCCCATAATTTCATCAAAGTAAGGGTGAAGGGCACATATTACGTCCCTAGGAAATAGTCTCGGGAGGTCGAGTGTAAACCATAACTCTTGATTTTGAGGTCGAATGACCTGATTTAGAGGCTGTGGAGAGCTAAAGAGATAGGGAACTTTTGGTCGAAGACCACAATGGTTCAAAAGCATATTATGTGATTCAAAATTTGTAGTTGAGAAAAAAAAAAGAGGGTCTTGAGATAGGTTAAAAAAGAGGTACAAGTGTTGAGTGTGTTGTTTGTGTAACCGACAAGGGGTGTTAAATGTTGATCCTAGTAAGTGTAAGAGAGTGCGCAGGGATCGAGGTTTATGTTGGAAGGTATAAGAATATATGTGAGTCAGTGGTGATAAAGTAATAAACCACTTAAGTAATTTTTATTGACCGCAGTTGTGAAATTTGCAGGAATCTTTATGAGCTTTGTTATTTCTGAATCCTTTGGAGTAGCCTCGGGTTTTGAGTTCCTTAGAGGAGACAAGCGGATTTTTGAATCCAAGGAAGGTAGGGGATCTTATAACGCCTATGGCATCTCGCTGTGGTTGATGTTGTGGGATTTTGTACCATTCGTCTTTGGTATGTGATTTTACAAGTGATATATAAATGTACTCTTTTTATATATGTGTAAATCTTTGAATTAGCGGTACATGATGTTTTTAAATGTCGAAGTGGTTGAATCTTTGTGAAGTGATTTCGCATGACATGGGTATGGGGCGTGAGAGTTCGGATTGATGTAGTGGACACGGAATGATGACTAGTCCTGGGTTGTAGTCCCGAGGAAAGGTCACGAGATATACGGGATGTTGGGCATATCCACTGGGTGGTAAGTCGACAATTTGTCGTTGATTACGGGATGTTCGGCTAGTCCACGGTGGAAGCCCGAAGGAACCGATGATGAGGGTTGAGATGTTGATGAAGTCGTATTGCATTAGTGTTTCCATCACGATGTATTTTATCAGTACGCTCTGTTTAGATATTTTGATTCATCATCAATTAATCATTTTATGTTTGTAATGGATTATACTCTTTGCAGGTTGTGAACTCTTTAAAAATATTTCATTCTTTTTTGATGAATCCTGGGACAATTGTGGTAGTGGAGATTGGTTTGTGGGTTTTAGAGATTGGAAGGATTTGTATGTTTCAACATTTGTTTAGTTGATATATATGATAAACTATTGATATTATCAATAGATATTCACTATATTTTGTGAATAGTTGGTATCTTTATGACGGATCATTGTATATTTAACTTACAGTGTGACCTTGATTTTGGGCTTTGTAAATGTTGTTTTTTGATCTGAGGTGCAGTGGTTTTGGGCATTAGAGAATTAACTTCTGTAGATACTGTGTATGTTTGGAGACTTGGAGTAGTGTTTTATTTACATTTCAGTGATTACTGAAGTGGAGTTTAGACTCAAGTTGTGAAAAAAAAAAAATCAGGTGGTAAAATAGTAACATAAATCACACCGGTGGAATTCGGGGTGTGACAATACTCAATCTCAAACCCCAGATGCCCTAGGCCTTCCATTCTCTTAGCAAAGATCTCTCTTGGACTTTAGATGGTCATGTAGCCTCTCACTCCCTCTAAAAATTCTACTAATCCCTCACCTTCCCCCCTCTTTGCTATAGTCACAATGAGACTCCCAATCTCTCATCTCTCTTCCTCCATCCATATTTCCTCTTCTTTTGAAATTGATTTCCTTTCTCTCTAATTCTCCCTCAATTAAAGTATCTATGATCACTCCTATCCAACAATCATTGTATCTTCATTTTGCTCTTCTATGGAACAAAGAGACATGTTTTGAGTTAATCAATCTCGTATTTTCTCTTGATTTCACTCTATAATCCCTCTTTTTCTATTTGTATAACACTATCAATGTTGAGCATCATTGTCTCCAATGAATTTCTCTTTCAATTTGAGTTTATAATATCATTACAAAGAGCATTTAAGGATTGGAGTCCCCCACTCTTTTTTCTCCATCATAATCAACCCTCTCATCTTGCTCTATCTTCAACCTACATGTTGAAATCAATCACTTTTCTCTCTCCCAAGAGTAGTAGTTCTTGACCTAATTCCTTCCGACCCAAGATCAAACCCAAGCACCTGGGCCTCCCATCTCAATTCCAGCCTAACCCAATTCAAGCTCCTACAATATCCCTAGAAAACAACAACAAAATATTGCCAAATAAGGTAATGTCATCATTTAATTGGTAACTGAGGTAACTGCAAGAAAAAATACTAGTGAAGAAAATATATTCACAACACTTAGATCCTCTTATCAAAAACGGGTGGAAAAAGCAAAGGAAAAAGATGCATGAGCCATCTAGACATAAATTTTTTACTTTTACCTGAACCGATGAATCCATGCAAGCAATAGGTGACTCTTGTCCTGGGTAAAAGTTAGAATTTCTCCTTTCAGTGAGAGGGTGTTCAGGAGTTGCAGATTTGGGAGTAACTGGATCTACTTTCGCAATTAAGGAACCACAACTTTCAGGAAAATCTTGTTCAACTTTGTCACTCTGCTTGACTTGTTGCTGCTGATAAAAGACTTTAGAAATAACATATTCCCCATCTTTCTCCTCCTCTCCTGTACCCAGGTGATACTGGTGCATAACCCAATTAGTTTTCTCTGGTTTTGCACCCCTGACTATGCTTGTGTAGAGAACCATAATCTTCTTACACCCTCTGTGAACCCCATCCAAAATCACAGGTTTGGTCTTGCCAGACATCACCCAAATCATCATCATGTATCTTTCGACGCTTCCGAGTTCCAGTATTATAAGCCTTGATTGCTTGATGGAAAAAGTGAGCAGCACTTCCATCTTGCTTGACTCCTTTATTTTTAAGGAAAAAAAAGAACAAAAAAGTAAAGCTCAAGTGTTAAAAGGGGCAATTAATTGAGAATAGTTGACCAAACCAAATAACCACATTGGATTCTTATTTCAACCTGGTAGATTCTGAGGATGGGTATAACAGATTCCATCATCTTCCTCAACAGTTGGGATGAACTCATCAATGAAAGGATGTGGTTTCAAATCCCCAACTCCAACTTTTGCAAGTAAATGCCATATGATCTCCTGATCAGATGGATCAAATTTCACACCTCTAGGTAATCCCGGCCACTCTTGAGTAACCTGAAAAAGGGCAGTTTCCAAACATTCTAAATATTAATCGGCACCCGAGGAAGATCAGGTAAGATAATATAAATATATAACTATGATAATTGTACAAGTATTAGATTTTCAAACAAATTACAATATCCTGATTACTTTTTCAAATCTCTACAAAGCCCTAATAATATCTAATTAAAATGTTGATGAGAACTAGGTATAGGACACCAAGTACTCTAAGCCCATCAAAATGAAATTTTAATGTGGCCCTGCCACTTCCATAACCTTTTCAAACTAAATGGAAACATTAAACATATAGTGGTCCTGGTCGTCTATGATTTTGCGATAATCAGGCATGGTGAAACCTAGCTCAGCTTTGGAGGGTTTTAACAACAAACCCCAAATGTCAGTTCATGAAATGACTAGCCCAAATATGAACCCAAGAAAAACAATATAAACCAGTTCAAAAGGTACATCTACATCTTGGCATGTAGATGAGGAAAAAATAATACAATGTATATAAACATCAAAATTAGAATCAAAGTGGAGCCACATTCGACCAATTAAGAACAAAAACTAGGCTCCAAATGGGAACAGATGAGATATCGTATCAGAAAATATAAAAGTAGGGCTGCAACGAAATTTTCCAAAATATAATTTACTCTTGCATTTATTCATCATACAATCTGTAATGATAAACTTTATATAATCTAAGCTTCAAGTGGTATCAACTGCAAATGAACTGAAAGTTCCAACTAGTGCCTGACCAATATAATGCCGAGCATGTACAACTGTACAAGAATACATAAATGCGATGAAAAGTCAATGACAAAAAATAAATAAATAATCAAGCAGTTTCATGTGTTCCTTGAGATACAATTGGTTAACAATGTTATCATCCAAATAAAAGGGTGCTGCTTTGACTAGATGTAAGTATTTGCTATCATCGAAAAAGAAAAAAAAAAGAATTTAAAACTTTTCAACCCTCAAGTATGTGAAGTTCAAAATGAAGCCACGGGTACTGTATTTGGACAGATACTTTCTACATAATGCCATAAATAGAAACATTGTTCTCAACTCCAAAAAATGGTAAAATTGCTCAATGACAGATCTGTATCATTTGGTATCCATGGCTTATGTCTAACAACCAAATACAAAAATTAAAAAAGAAAACCAAGAAACTGGGAGGGGAAGATGAGAAGGGTGAAAATATAGAGAAATAAAGCATCAAAGCACAAACATGTGAGGATGGGGTGTAATATCGACAAGAAGTTTATAACAAAACTAAAAAATGTGTAAGCAAGTTCAGAAACCATAACTAAAACATGAAAACCAATGAAGATGTAGTTACTTTGACAAAATTTGTAGAAAGAAAATGGAAGGAATCTAACATTTATTTCAACAAAGAAATAGATCTGCTCTAAGTAGTCTCTTCAACTTGATCAAGGGTCAAAAGTATAAGGGAGTTGGGGGTATACATCACTATTATCAATTATATGCTGGCAATTGGGGCAAGCTCTGCTAGGATTGCTTTTCCACGTGACACTTTCAGTCTCTTGAATGCCAGATGCATTCTTGATTTTTGTTGCAAATCTATTACTGTCAACCAACCATGACATTCTGCATGATCACATAATATTTAGTCATGGACAGGAATTACTCAGAATCATGGATTATGATATACCAAATTCGAATTCACAGGAAAAAGAAAAATACAAAACATTCAACAGAGTACATGAAAAAATAACAAAATTCGAACCACGATCAAATTATGAAAATCAAAGAACTTGAACCCCCATGACAAAAGTTGGATTCAAGAGGGTGCCAGAAAACTAATATTAGGGAATCCAATTAAAGAGTTATCCTTCAGTACAAAACCCCATGCCCCATAACATATCCATTAAACATGCAAACAGTGACTGCCTACCCTGTTAGAAATCAAGCACTGTCATCATAATCATCTTTTGCTGACTTTAATGTCCTACCCGCTCAAATCTTGCGGAAAAGTCTTAAGACCTTGCGAAAATTGAATCTTTATCCAGTAGTGATTGGAATAACGATCAATAGAGATCCTTGAGTAAGTATTAACCATTATAACCCATATTTAACAACAAATATGTTTCCCTAAAAAAAACATGGTTCTTTACGATCAGGTACAAATAACCAAATATGACTAATGTAATTTACAGATCATCTGTCAATTACAAGTGTGTCGGCTCTTCACATGATCTTCAAAAATAAATAAATAAATGACACCGGGGACGGAAGCGCAAAAACTCAAATGTAAGTTCTGAGTCATAGACCGACCCACGAGCTATTTCCATTATACCCTTATATCGTCTATCAACCCCACGAAAAGTGACCAGATGAGTATTCGGAAACACAATCAGTGAACTGAAAAATTAAAAAAAATTTAAAAATGTCGCTTTGAAATGAAACCTGATCCCCCATGAAGCCTTTGATCCTTACGCCAATTTTGGATACAGAAACTGCGAAAAACAGTTGATTTAGGGTACCAACACCCATCCAGAAAACCCCCCAAAAAGAATGTTCCTTTCTCATTTTTTTATGGTATTTCGAGGCAACCCGAGTGATACGAGCTAGGATTTTAAATAGATTCAAATCTCTGTGACTATTATACCGGTATCCATGATGAAGTTTCATTAGCATTGCTTTCAGAGATAGATATAGCATACCCAGCCATGGGAGATTGACGATCCAGCCGTCAAAACCGTCTGCCTTTCTCCTCTCCCCCTTCTTCTGCCCCTGTTGGGAATCTTCAAACTACAAACCCAGCAAAAAGAAAATCTGAAAATGTCCTCCTGTCAAACCCAAATTCTTCTCTTTTTTATATCACCGAATCGTACTAAAGTTGAACTGGCAAAATCAATAAATAATATATTTCAAAACTTAAAAGTATAAGATTAGGAAAGTGAAAGGGAATTAGAGCGTAGTGTTAAAGGCACACGACCCTACTCGTTCCAGTCTATCAGATCACACTTGTCTTTATAATGATTGGTTCAACCCTAACTCGAGCTCATCAGAAAAATTACTCTAATTCCCGGCCAATTTATGCTACGCCAACACCTTTCTTCAGTTTCCATATCAACGAAAAGCTCCCAAATTTGCTTGGATCGACATGCCTGAACTGCCAAGAAGTTCAAGCATCAGTAAGCTTCCCCGGCATCAGTACGTTTGATCTTCGTTAAACTCTTTAACTATAGTCGTAGACGCACAGTGAAATGATTACAAGAATCCCTGGTATTTTCAACTTTATTGAGAAAGGAATATTGGAATCGTCCCTTCCCCGGCGCTCGCGTTTGACTTGCGGGAGCATTTGGTCTACCTTCACTTTTCATAGTTACTAGGCATAAGGGTGATAATTCGTATTAATGGTTAGTGTTTGTGTCGTATATAAATAATAAACGTGTCAATATTCGTTTACTCAATAAATCAATATTGATCTATTTAATTTGATTATTTAAAATAATAAAAATTATAATTAATCATTCATTCATGTTTAACACAAATAACCGAGCTTTTGACGTGAATAGTGTTTTTAGAATAAAAAATACTTAATTTATTATAGGTTTAAAATTCAGTGAAGTAGTGTGTTCTAGTGTGTAGGAAGCTAGGTTGGCATTGGACGACGGCCAATGAAAATTGGTTATTTTTGTTACAAAGGTCGTCGTTGTAATTAATTATTTTTGGTTAATTGAACTTAATTAAATTTATTTTTAATGTTATTTTTGTGATTATTATAAAAGTTGTTGTCGTGCTTATATATTGACATGTATGAACTCATATATTGTAGCGTCTACGATATTCGTATAATAGAATTATTTTATTCAGCAAAAATATTTATTTAATAAACTTTAAATATAAAATTATAAATTTTGACAATAATGCGTCAATTAGTACGAAAATTGAATGAGCTATACTTGAGTTTAATTTTTAAAAATTTGAATGATTTATTTTCCTAAGGATTACAGATTTAATTATTATCGTTTTAATCTTGAGCTTGTGGAATTTTGGTAACCTCAATTCTGACCTTCATGCATAAACTAAATGTTTTTGTTTTGAAAAACAAGAGGAACATGTTTTTGTTTTGAAAAACCTACAGAATATAAAAAATATTAAATTTAGAGAATACTAAAATTGAGTTTTTTTATGTATTCAAAAACAGATGTCAAAGGGTAAATTTAGAGAGCGCTAAAATTGTGTTTTTTGTGTTTTTTTAAAATGGGTTATTAATAGTTTGAAAAATAGAGGCTAAATCTAATTTTCTTATTTTTATTGTATGGATTGTAAAAAAATGAAAAAATTTATATTACCTAATTTAAAATTGTTTTATAAAAAAGCGGTACATGTATAAAACTAAAAACCTTTAGATGGCGCCTCATACATAATCTTCAAAAAACATTGTATATACCAAATCATTGCATATCTCAAAACATTTAAATATATTAAAACATTTTATAATTTTCATATATAAAAATAATATGTATCGTGTAATCATGAAGATGGGGCCTTTATATTTCTCTTAGGACGGCGCCTAGAATAAACAGCCTGCTGGCTAATAAGGTCCTGTGGAGTCTGAGACGGAGCCGAGGGAGCTGATGGAGTCGAGGTATTTGATGGATGAAGTAGTCGTGTCTGGCATTAGTGCAAATTGCCCTAGGTTTGGAAGTCTACCCGCTCGGGTAAGGTCGAGGATGGTGTAAATCTATGGGAAGCGTGTATGGGATGGTAAAGGGTGTGGCAAATGATATGATATCGCTGCTTATGGATATTTGGAGCTACGTGTCGACCGGGATAAAGGTGCGGGACATGTAGTGTGTGTGGAAGGTGATGTGTAAGTGTGGGGAATGGGAAGGTGATGTGTTAATGTGAGTGGGTGTGGAAGGTGATGTGCGAGTTAATGCGGGGGTATAAACATCACCGGGTTGGGGGTAAGTATAGAGAGTATCGAGTAGGCAAAGAGTCGGCTCAGTGTTTCACAGACCGCATCCTTTATCTGGACCATGACACGACCATGCATCTCGAGCACGATTTCGTGATCAACTCCCTCTCTCTCTCCCTCCTCCCTCTACCTCAGATAGGCGCATACGTCTTTAGTGTGGATGACAGGAGGTCCTAATCGATGGTCATGTGATGTCGAAGCCTCTTGAGCATACCCGGCGATGCAATGGTGTACCTCGATACGGTGTAACAGATGAGGGCAATATGATGTAATAATACTTCTTATGTGGCGATAGCAAAACGAGAGTATTTGGTATGTCGACCATGGCGACGATGCGAGTGAACCAAAGAAAGAATTATAATCATAATCTATTGATTAAAATTATGTAAAAATATTTTAGAAACACATATTCTAGCTTCTATAAAAGCTTGTGTGAATACTAAGTTGTATGGAACCTCATATCATCTATGCAGTGGTGATGTCATAAACGCCATGTGTCTGTGATACCCTTTGCGTATGGATCATGGAAGTCAATAAAACCACCATAGGGAATTTGATGATGATCTAGCGCTTCGTGTATCCTTAATGCTATGTACGGAGCATGATCGTCGCCCGTTAGCGTTAGTGTGCGTCCGCATTGCATCCACTCTATCACGATTGTTGCTCGTAGAACAGAGTGGTATCTCACGATGCATCCTAAACTCATATGAACTCGCTACGGGCGATGCCACTCAACGATCTCGAAACATATGGCGGTGACATCATCGCCAGGATCTCGATTAGCTAGCAAATATATGGAAGGTACAATTAGTAACGCCATATCACGGTGCCATGAGACCTACATGTGAACACTTGATGTCGATAAATTTTGTAGAATATGAATGAAATTAATATGAACCATATACTTTACATAAACATTACTTGTCGAAGTGCATTGCATCAGCTGATCTCGATATAGGAGTACATCGGATGGGTTATGCACCCGTGTCAAGGTACTCTCCACTGCGCCCCGAATGGAAGAGCTGGCTCTACCTCTGGCTGCCAGCGAGTCGGTGGTAATCCATCATGGACAACATCGGTGGGTCTCCATCACAGGCAGCCGACATCGGCATCGTGTAAGGCATGAGCGGGTGGTGGTGCTGGATCTGCGTGTGGTCGCCCAAAATCGGGTCGATCGACGTGAAGTCTTTCCCAAGACCATAGCTGAATACAAAATAAACAGAAAGTTGGTCCCAAAAATTGAGGTTTTACATTTGCTTTAGAAAAATAATATAAATGGTGTCACAGCTAAGATTTCGTGATTCATAATCGAGTGATCTCGGCTGTACGAGGAGTTCTGCAGAAAAATCCGCAGCTGTGCAAGAAGCACGCCAACATGGCTCAATGACCTCAGTAGGTCCAATTATGAGTAATAGTGGCCTAATCGAGCGATTCATCCATACCTGACAACATACATTCAAGTTATTACATACATATGAGTGTAATACAGCCAGATTAATACCGCGATACGATCGAGGCGGCTCGGCATAACTACGCGATATGTGCTGAAATCTTGCACCACCCAATTATAAGTGTGATTATCTGTCGAATCTCGCGATAGTGGGAGAAAGCACATGGAACATTCACACCCCTTCTTGCCCATGAAGCAAAAAAGGAAGGATCCGTCGGTAGCTAAGATGAACTCACGCGCCTTCTTTGACTCTAATGTGACCTCATCGCATCGGTGGCGGGGGTAGATAGCTGGGAACATAACCACTGAGGAGATAGTGGCTCCTCACATTAGCATCGGCGGGTGGGATGACCGCCGACGACTCCTCGCGCCGCCACCATCGGACACCACGAGGTGCGATGGCTGGCTGGGCCGTGGATCACGACGAGGATGATGGCGAGCATCACGTAAGGTTGTGCGTCATCTCCTATAACGGCACATGAGCGTGTGTGTGTCACCAGTCGCCATCTCGACGGAGAGGTGATAAGTGGTCGATGATGTCGTGATGTGGCCCTGACGGTATATCTTTAAGTAAATCCAGTACGATCACATATGGGTAGAATCCCAGGTATATCCATCCTCCACATAGTCATGAAGGCTCTCATCTGCTGTCGAGGGCGGAGTATTTCCTGAAGTTGTAAGCAACGAAACAACCAATTTTAAAATTGGTTATATATAAATTACATGTTACAACTGTTAATAGTAATTGATAATTAACAAAATACATACTTGCTCTGTATCTACTAAGTGTGATCTGTGTCTTTCTTGATACCAGACGGATGTCAGGAAGGATCTGCATCATGAATCCCTTGAGCGCCATGTCTACCAAGATATATGATCCAAAATAATTATCAAATATGGTTGTCAATATTAATTCTGTGACAATGATTTACAATACACACGTCTGATAATAATGTCTCATTTACTAGAATAAGTCCCATAAAACAACTATAAAAATCGAGCCTCATTCTGAAATACACACTTGTGCGTAAGTCTTATCTAAACAACTATAAAAAAGGTGAGGCCCCATTTACAAAAAAAAAAAAAAATTGTCTTACTTCACATCTATAACTAAACTTGATTTCTATTCTTACCAAAGGCCGTAGATCGTGACTAGTTTGTTTGCACGACCCACATTTTATCGTGGTTTCCCCTCCCACTAACGTCATTTCATTGTATGGCCAGAGGTTGAGTTTAGGATGGCCCTTGACTTCTTAGTTTCATTGACTCAGGAGCTACAATCGTAGGACCATCATAAAGAGGTCACTCATCTTCATTGAATATGAGATAAAACAAGCTTGCCCAAGTGTTATAGTACGACTGCGTAGTGTAGTAGCCTTGAACAAACAACCGAAAAATCAACACATCGATCTTTGACATCGCTGTATGATATGGCTACGTGGAAATCATATATCGGTGTCTTACCACATGTGCATTTCTTGTCATTTAAGTTGGTGATGAATTAAACCCTCCTTAACTTTATTGAAATCTACCACATATGTCGTGAAACAATTTCCATTGATCTAGCCTTAACCACACGACCCTGAATCTGAGCATCAACATATGGAGTGAACTGCTCATCGGATGTCAATCTATCAGCATCTTGTTCCCTTCTTGCAACAAAGTAACTGTTAAGGAGGGAAAATGTCAACTGAACTAATGCAGTGAGTGGTAAGGTACGAGCTCCTTTAAGAACACTGTTAAATACCTCCGACATGTTGGTAGTCATTATCCCATTTTCTGACCTCCATCATGTGAAAGTGCCCACAATAGCGAAGAGGTCTTCTCCCAACCGTGTTGTGCTTTAGAATTAATTATCGATTGTAGCCATATGCCTATTCATCTTAGTGGTGTTGTCTAATTCTTCACATTATCACCAAAGTGCCCAGTTTATCTTTGAAGCGGATCATAAAATTGCTTGCAAGATAGCCTTGCAAATCTTGTGATAGGCATATGGTGCGCATCGACCAAGGCGGATCGCTCATCATTTTGCCATAATACGGATGTCTGTCCGGATATAACCTGAATCTCAGATCCGTTGAATCACTCATTTCGATACATGCGAGAACCATCTGACTATCAATATTCTAGCCTTACGTAATAGCAAATGCCAATGGAAGCAGGCGATTATTTAGTCACAGCCATGCGATCATGATGTCCCTTTATACTTCCCATACAAATGTGCACCCTCAATCTCGATTACCAGGGCGACCATTCTGAACCCTTCAATAGATGTGAATGGCGAACGCAGCGTTGGAATGTCTCATTGTTTGGCACACTATTGTGGAGTGGTTTCAATGTGACATATCGAGGATTTGTTTGTTCACATGGCTAAGAACAAACGTGAGCTTGTATATGATTAGGGAAAAATGCTTGAATAAGTGTCACAAATGCCTTATGCTTTCCCGTCGAGGCTTTTATATGAAATTTCATATCCCATTTCTCCATCACAATTGCTTGAATAGCGGCCGGAGGCAATGTGGTGTGCCTTAATTATTACTGTATATGAGCAACCAACTTTGAGTCAATTGATGATGAAGATCTCGGTTCAAACAAGCATTTACGAGTATGCGGCCCTTTATATTTGTTGATCACAAATAAGTTGGTATCTTTCATAACCATGGCACGAGCAGTTTGGCATTTGACATTCTTGACAATACTTATCTTAAAGCGAGCAATTTTTTTGAGGAGGCCTTCTATTGAGCTCTTGGTGTGCTACAATTGAGTAAATCTTTGACCTCTTGCAAATCAGTTTAAATTAAAAACTTCCCAGCTACAAATTCTCCACTCGAATAACTGGTAGTCTCTTGCCCCTATGGAGTCCAACCGCTTGAAATAGCAATATCTATGTTTTCAATATGTTCAAAACAAGGTGTTGGTGGTAGGTGAAAATGAATAGGGGCTAACTCATCTGGTCCCTCATCATCTGGGATATTTGATGCATCCGCAGATGTGCATGCCTTGAACAAATATCCACTTGCTCATTCTCGAAAACATGATTTGTAATGTAAATGATGATATGTCCATCGACTTGAACATGTAAGTCTTCATCATATTCATCATCAACATCTTCATCAGATTCATGTTACAGCTATTTATAGCACAAGCATCATCATCTCCATATACTCCGGTATCTGAATGGACGCTACTAGGCCTGACCATAGTCAATCTCTGAAACATTCTCATTTTACACCATACCCATAGATTGATTTGCTTGGTTTTTATTGACGACCTTAACAAAACAATTCAATTTCTCGATGGCGGTTGTGTTAACCATATTCAACTTATTCGGTCTGTGATACTGTCATTCCATCGTGGAAAAGTTGGAACCTTCTTCCACTTTTTAGAGGATACTTACTTGAGGACTAATTTGAACTTGTTTGTCAATAGTTGTGCTTAGAAATATGATATCACCAATTATTCATGTCACGGTCAGCGGTATATCAAGGTACAATCAGACTGTTCCCCGACATATTTAACATCTTTTCAGTCCTCAATATGTCTCCATTGTAATAACATATTACGAGGAATAGGCAAATGAACATACATAATTGACTGTTAAAGTAATTAATGCGATCGTGTCCTTTAGAGACTCATGAGTTTAATGAAAATCGAGGCGAGTCTCAGCCTGTACGAGGAGGCTCTATCCAAGAAATACAACTTGTCTTTTAAGCATTCTGGCGTGAACCGATATGTTCTAATGCCTCGGGTGAGTTGGAGTTATCCAAGTGGCCTAATCGGACTTTATTCTTCTATAATCAACAACCATGACAACATACACTGACTTCCTGCTTCCCGTTCTCTTTTCTATATGATGAAAGCTAAATTCTTGGTTTAGGAGTTTTCCACAAACTAGGGCCATTGATCTTTCAAGCTTAGGACTTATTTCTTGTATGAACTTGGTTTAGTCTAATTTCTATTCTAGCGAGCTGGATTGCCCATATTTTCGGTTTTATGGAACAATGCTTTTGCATGGCGATCTTCCATATTCCTTGGCATTAAAGCTACACTTGGAATTATAGTAAAGTTTGACACGAGTCAGAATTTTTTTTTTTTTAGATTTGGGTTGAGGTCTAATTTGTACTCACCCATATACCCCGTTTAATAAATAACTTATATTCATATCAGTTTCGCATAACACAAAATTCATTCGTTTAACTGTTATGTGAGTTAATTTTTAACTTGAATTTTCATCTAATAAAGTTATTTGTGTTAGATAATGATGGGTTAATAAAAGGAATCTGTAAACGATATAAATATCCAAATGGAAACTACACTCGGGTGTGTTAGTAGTGATTCTATGAAGTGTTTATATTTTCCATAATATTTAAAAGAATATTGTTTTAAACATTAGATACACATTAAAACACGTCTAAAATCATTGTCAAACACATTTTCACTGTAACATGCTTAGTGTATGAATACGGTAAAATAATGAAAGCGAATTCAAAATTTCCATGATTTCCCACTGATTAAGTTGTTGCACGATGTGGATGGAAGCGATTTTACACGCTTCGGTGGGAAAGTAGTGAAGCATATGAAAATTATAAGCATATTATTTCATAGTGAGGATTTAGATTGCGTGAGAAAGTTGTGTGCATATACAGAGTTGTTTGAGTTTGTGAACAAGGATGTGATGGTGATGTAGTTGAAATATGTCCCCGAAGTTGTCCCGAGGTAGCCAACAATCTTCACCTTGACTTCTTTTCAGCTCCTCCCGATCAATGTTGTTCCTTTTAGTCTTTAAATTTATGCAGTTTGGTTATTTATTTAATTAAAATTGAAAGCTCTTTTGAGATTCAAAGCCAAATTCCTAATAGCCAATTTAAGGTCACAGGGAAAGCAGAAGCAGGAGGAGGGTTATCGACAGCGGCTTGATAAGAAAAATGGGCTACCTTGTTTGTTAATCCCCATGAATCTATCGCTATACCCTAACCTTGCTTTAAAAGTACGTAAGCCTAAATCAATGAGCAACCAAATCACCTGACCCCTTTTCAGTTGGGTTAGACCGTCCTTGAGTAAGGTGGAACAAACCTCGGAAGGAAATCGATCGTCGGATCGGTTTGTCGATCGGTGAGTGTGAGTGCACCCTTAGCCGTCGCGAGAGCGGCTAGGAAGAGAGAAGCGAGCGGAGGAAGGAAGAAGAAATGGGGGGAAGGGGAAGGAAGGCCGTCGTTTATGTATGTTTCAATGGCCGTCGTTGTGGATGACGACCTCTGGTTTAATGAGATCAATGGTCGTCATCTGCTTGTAGACCATTGGCAGTTTAAATTCAATGGCCGTGTTGTGATCGACTGGCCCGTTGACCAAAGGTCGTCGTCTGACTGACGAGAATCTTTGGAAACTTAGCGTCAACGTGAATTGGCTTGTACTTTGTCATTTTGAAACCTGAATTAAATTCTGTATTTTTTATTCAAAACACACTATTCACGTCAAAAACTCCAAATAACCTATTAAATTTAACATGTTTATTTATTTTATTAGTTAAATTAATAGGAATTATAATTAATAATCTATATTTAATATAAATAACTTATTAAATAGGCTAATTAATTAACATAATAATTAAACATGTCAAAATTCAGGTCAAATTCGTGTTAGAATGATCGTGAATATGACTGCATTTGTCGCGTGTTAGATGAGTCAGCGGATATATGGCCAAGAAAACAGCGGTTATCTTTCAGGCTGGCCGTAAAAGCTGTATTGGATTAGGTGTGGGTGTTGTGACTATGTATCGAATTTCTGGAGTGCCCAGCTAGACCTGACCTTTATTGAACCGACAATTATGGAATTTCAGATAATTTAAAAAATTTAGGCTACCAATCCATAATTTGGATCAAGCCCATTTCAACATAGTATATACAGGCTGCATAGGAAATTGCTAATGGATTTGGGAACATTTCGACAATAAAAACACATACACTTTGATAAGGTTATTCTCTTTCTAATCTTTCTTTTTTCCTTTTTTGGGAAAGGAAATGACAATTGATTGGCTACCAAATAAGTGACCTCAAAACCTTCATCGCGCATCCATTCTTTTGTGAGCAATTCTTGCACAGCAATAATGTAAGGTAATATAACATTTAGAGAGCTTTTTTTTTTTGTCTTTTTGTTCAAGTAAAATGTTTTCAGACTATTTGTTTTCTTATTTTTACATAACTTATTTTCTAATTTTTAAAAAAAGTTTCAAAATATTTAAATTTTTTATTAAAAAAACCATATTTTAAAATCTATAAAGTCTTTTAAAATCTACATAAAAAACACAAAATATTTTAAATTTTGGTTTCATCAATCTATTATTTTTTAAATTATTAATTTTATATGTTTTATTTTTTAAAAAATAATTACTTTTTTGTAATAATAATAATAATAATAATAATAATAATAAATTATTTATACTAATAATTTTATCATTTTTGATAGTATCTTTTATTCAATTTGAAATTTGGAGCGTGTTGGAGTCGTTGGGCGGAGCTGGGGCATTCTTGGGGCAATCTGCGCGGGCTCACAGTGTGGGACTCCTTTGTAGCAAAGAAAGAAGGAGGGTCGACGAGAGGCCAGCCGTGGCGGCTTGTTTGCGTCTAAGTCGATTCCTCCAGCTGAGAGAAAAGATAGGCTGGCAGAGGCGAATGTTTTGCGTGCACCTTCCCATAGATGGGGTGGATGCAGTATTTATAGCGTATGTTTTCCCGATTTGATGGTGGTAGGATTCTTTCCGAGTGGATGGGGTATTTTGCGCTTATCATTGTCGGATTAATAAGAGATAATGAGGAGTCATTGAGGATTATCTACTTCCTCGTGGTGAGATTCGATTTGATTTATCGGATAAAATGTTATTGAGAATTATCTTATTTACTTCTTGGTGTGATTTAAGTTGATTCTGAGGGACATGGAGCACCGGATCGTCCATGTTATTGGCCATGGGGCGAGCAGGCTAGGCTTCATTTCGGGTCGGTGCCAGGGACTCGGGCGTCTCACTGGGCTTACCTTTTCCTTGGACTTGGCGAGTTGGCCTATGCGCCTATTTTTTAAACCCTATCAGTTGCCCCCCAGCCCTTGTGTACGGTGAGTGTGTGCAAGGGTTGTATCTTTTCTTGAATCGGACGCGACTTCCATGTGTTTACTCGAAATTGGATTCGAGTTAAGCTGTGTCCGTCGTATGTCTTGTGATAATAATGAAACTTCGGTTTTGCGCGTTCTTGAACTCTTTGAGTTTCTTAGAATATGCTCGGCCAGTTCGCCTTGTGTTCCCACAGTCTTGGCCTTTGTTTCTCTGCGGTTGGGTTTCCCTTTCCTTAACATTCGTTCGATCATACGTGCGAAAGTTCCTTTTTGGCGTTTTGTGATGACGCTACGAGTAGCCTTACTACGTTATGTTCCCGAGATTAGCGCGTCTTTTTTTCCTTTTGTGTCTTTCGAAGCGTATAAGCGACGTGGGCGGCGATTAGGTCTTGTTCTTATGCACGGTACTCTCATGGGTCCGGGTCGTTCCTCTTCTTTGCGCATAGGGGGTGACCCCTCTGCTGTTTCCGGTTCAGGGCGGACGGGTGGCGCCTCAGGCCCAGTTATTTGGGGTTGTTCTTCGAGGCGCTCAGGAGACCCTTTTCCCTTAGACGAGTAGGGGAAAATTGACAAGATTAAACTTGGGGGATCGAATATCTGAAGTCAGCCGTCTGAAATGCTTTAGCGGTGGACCTAGCGATCAGCTGATGTGATGTTTGATTCTCGATCTCTACCTAGTAGTCAGTGACTCTAACATTTGACTCTCGTGGATCAGGTGGGTGTAATGTTCTGTTACCGGCAGCTCTCGTTCTCGCTCATAAAGTTGCAACCTTCGATCATCATCTCCTTCGTTTACGTGCCGTTGTGTTAGTTTATTGAGATGGGACGTTCTGTTGGGCGTTCGGTTGAATTGAGGACGGGTTTGCGTCGCTTCTGGGTGGGTCTCTGTTTATACCGGATATTCTCTCCCATAGACTTTGGAAGGCGTTACTTCGTCGATGGCCTGGAGTTGGGAATACGATCCTTGATAGGATGATACTCTGGCGTTCCATTGCTGGACCCTCCCCGAGAATCTTCGTGAGCATCGCTTAGTTTAGTTTGGTCTATCTTTCTTAAGTTATAGGGTATCTCCCCAGTGCACGTGGCTGTATGTCTTCGGTGTTAGCCATGATCTCAGCTCCGAAGACAAAGTCATAAAGCGGGAGTTGGCTAAGTGCCTTCCGCGCACTTACTCGGAGCTTATGAAGTCGGATATTCCGGATCTTCAGGTTCGAGGTCCTCCAGTCCTGCTACCTTGAGGCCTTCACCTCCCTCCGTTATGAAGCTTTCTCACGATGAGCCTCCCGGTATCGAAGCAGCTAAAGGGAGAGCTTTTGGCTCGAGTAGAGCATTTGTCCCAGTCGGGGAGTGTGAAGCGAAAAACTCTGGACTCTCCTGTGAAGGGCCGCCCGTCTTGGGGTAAAGTCCCGAAGTTGGGATCGTCTTCTTCTTCGCATACGCCCACGTCGAGTGTTGGGGCGAGTGATGCCGTGTCGTCAGGGTTCTGGGGCCCGAGTTTGCGGCCTCGCTGCGGCTGCTGTGCGAGACGGGCTCCTTGGGAAGAATTTCTTGAGCCTCGTTGGAGGTCATGCCTATTGCACATTTGGAGTCCTCACACTGAGCCCCCCTCCTTCGTCGGCGGAAGAGGCGAGAGAAATGCCAGAGAAGGCGACGGAGATGGCGATTCCTTGCTCTTGATCTTAGGAAGGCTTCGCGAATTTGTGTGAGTCGATCCATCCTCAGAATCGACTGAAGAATTCGGATTGCCTACTGATGAGAAGCCTTGGCTCTGTCCATGAGGGTGCCTCGTAAGTTCTTATTGTCTCGTTGTAATGCTTTTATCTTGGGTTCGAGTTGAGTGTAGACTTTAAGTTGGGTATCGGTAGGTGGCTACTCATTTGAAGAGTTTTGCAGAGGGGCGGATTGAACGAGGGTACGCCCAGCGCGAAGTCTAAGCGAGGGTGGCTTGCTCTTGTTTAATGGGTGAGTTGCGAATCAAGTGCGAGAATATGTTGAGGGGCTAGAGTGAAGCATAAGTCCGATCCCCGAGGGCATACCACGTCGCCTTGGCCTTGGTGAGAGTAGGAAGAAAGGCTCAGGATAGCCTAAGAGTGTAGGAGTTGAGCTTCGGGGAGTCATGGGCGGGCTGCGGCGCAGATGACTGTTTGGAGGCCGGGGGCAGACTGCAGGCTGCGGTGAGCTTTAGGTGAGTCGGGATGGCTGATCGATCGAGGAATGAGCTCACAGACCTTGGGAAGAACTGCGTGTTATTAGAGACAAGCTGCGTTGTGGCATGAGCCGGGGTGTCAGTTATTTAGATCAGCAGCGAAATCTACATGTCATGTCCTTGAGACCCGTACATGCAAAAATGGCCACTTGGGCCTACATTCTCAAAATGTATATTTTATACAAAATAGTTTAATTACAATTTATCTGGCTTGGGTCTTCAACAGAATTTTACAAAATACAAGATAAGGCCCGTCTTAGCGTTCTTAGCTTCTGGGCTAGAATCGTCCCTCCCAGTCGTCTTGATTTTGAAAGGGTCCCATGACGGGGTGAGCAATGCTGGAGTAGTGGAATTTCCCTACTGGGTTACTCCGCTAAGTGCGATCAATGACCATGAAACGTTGACCTTGTCTTAATATATCTCTCATGCATATATTAACAAAATTAATTCATATTATTAAATTTCCAACAATAACATAAGATTAGCTCCGCATGGGCTAAAACCTGTAATCCGGCCCGATTCGTCTTGGAGCGATACATGAAATCACACTTAGCATGTTATTCACTCATGGTAATAACCTGACATCACGCCTGGAAAATCACCCCGAACGGTCGTGGACCGTCAAACCTCTCGGGATTTCCTTACTCGGTCGAATCTTTTGGAGCGAAACCCACGGCCATCAGGCTCAGCAAATTCCATCCATTACATAACCCTTAAACAAAAAGTAAAGCAAGTAGGAAAGAAAAACCCTACATTTAAGGTTTGTCGAAACTCCACAATACGTATTAATGTGGCGCTCTCCCTTTATGGTCAGCTGCCCACTCTTTTCAGCTTCACGACATATGTCCGTCGTCGGGAAACTTAGAGAGAAGGTGGAGCCTCTCTCTCTAAAAACCCTCTCTTTCTCATCTCCTTTCTCGGTTGGTCTCTCCTCTCTCTTTCCGCTCCCCAGCCGGTTGGGTCGAGGTTGGTCGAGAAAAGTCTTTCTCGATGCCACATGTCAAATTCACATTGGTTGAGGATTACACATATCCTCTTATCCAACCACTTGAGATTTCCACCCGATGGCTGATGCCATGTGTCTCAGTGAAGTCCCACTTGAGCTCGAGTTTATTTGCATCTGCCTTGGACACGTGTCGCCTCTTGGCCTGAAACGTGTCAGATGTCACCATCCCTCTTGGTGTTGCCTCGAAATAAAGCGGTCGAATATCCGAGATTGACGGTCAGCGTGGTAGCTAGATGTCGAGGCGATTCAAACGGTGAAGTCAGTTTCATCATCAGAGATCTGAAAAATTCGGTTTTGACCAAAATTACCATTTTATCATTCCTTAGGAAATCTGGATTTTTAGGGGGTCTACGCATCAATGTCCTTGTGTTGCTAGACGGAGCTTGTCATGGCTTCGGTACGCAATCTCTGTTGAGCAGCGACCAGGAGTGCCATGGGTTCTTGTGAAGTGACAGCCGAGAGGCAAGAAACTCTGGTTGTTCAAAGGGACGGGGCTACTCGCGAGTTTGAGGTTGAGACACGCACTTTCAGTGGGCTTGGATGGTTTGCCTTTCAAAGGAAGGCTGCTAGTGCCTACCCGGGCTTGGTTCTTAACTTTGACATCCCTAGTGATGAGGAGTGAAGGTCCCTTTTACGCGACATTCTAGGAAGCAAACCTCTAGAAGGCCGCTCACTTAACTGACCTTTGAACTCCTTTATGACTTTGCTTATTTTATTTTTTTTTTTGTGGGCTTGAACCGGGGATATATGTAATGTCGCTCTCAATGAATACCCCATTTCTATCTCATTGTTTTTACCACTTCTCCACTTTTTTTTTTTAAATTGTCTCTTGTTTTGCTCTTGCTGAGCTATCTTTGGATCGGAGGCTATGGGCCTTGCTGGCGAGTTGAGTAGTTGAGCTCCTCAGCCCGGAGTTCTTTGAGGTTTGTATTAACTAAAATGCAGTGGAAGCGGCTCTTAGGCTAATCTGCTGAGTTGAGTAGTTGAATACTCGTGAAGTAGTTGGGCTTTATGGGCCTAAGCATGCATTTGAGAGCGCTCGTGCTAATCGAGTGCGAGTTGAGCAATTGAGCTCTTAAATTGGGTCGCTAAGGCTTTATGGGGGTTGAGGCTTGCTGAGGTTGAATAGTTGAGCTCTTCAAAGCGGCTGCTAAGCTCAGGAGACATAAGGCCTTACTAAATTGTCGGGCTCTGCAGGCGGCTGCTAGGCTCTGGGGCGTTGAGGCCTTCTGGTGTTAAGCTCTGGTAATTCTTTGGGCTCTTGGGGCGCCCCGAGGCCTTCTGGTTGTCAGGCTACGCAAGCCCCAATTTCTTGGGGCTCTTAGGCGTTGAGGCTACGAGAAATTTGTTAAACTCTGCAAGTGTTGATGGACTCTTGGCGTGAGGCCTTCACGGTGTCGAGCTGCGCATTGCGGCTCTTGGGGCGAGAGCCTTCCCTAAGATGTCAAGCTCTGTGGCCCGAGTTGTTGGGCTCTTGGGCGCGAGGCACTGCTTGAGATGTTAAGCTTGCAAAGCGGCTCTTGGGCTCTGGTAGTGAGGCCTTCTGAGGCCTGTCGAGCTCTGGCCCAATTTCTTTGGGCTCACTGGGCGCTAAGGCCTTTACGGCTGTCGAGCTCTGTGGCCCAATTTCTTGGGCTCTTGGCGGCGAGGCCTTCTTGAAATTGTTAAGCTCTGAGCGATTCTTTGAGCTCCCTTGGCAGCTAAGGCCTTCTACATTTGTCAATTTGTAGTAGCTCTTGAGCTCTTGAGGCGTTGAGGCCTTACTAGGCTGTTAGCTCTATGGCTGAGTTCTTTAGGCTCTGAGCGTTGAGGCCCCTTCTGGTACATCGGCTTCTGTAGTGGCTGATGGGCTCTTGGCGAGGCCTTCACGAGGTGTTAAGCTCTGCAAACTAAGGTAGCTGGGCTCTGCAGGCGAGCCTTCTGAGATGTCAGCTCTGGCGATTGTTGGGCTCTTAGGCGTTGAGGCGCCCTGCGGGTTGTTAAGCTTTGGCCGGTACATTAGGCTCTGGGGCGGAGCCTTCTGGTGTCAGCTCACCTGTAGGCTAACCCCAGGCTTTTGGTGTGAGGCCTTCTGGCAGTGGCTCTGGCTGAGGCTGTTAGGCTCAGGGCATTTGAGGCCTTCTTGGGTTGTCGAAGCTACGCAGGCGAGCTCTTTGGGCTCTTGGGCGTTGAGGCCTTCTGAGCCCCATTCAGCTCTGGCCAGCCTACCCAGGCTCGTGGCTCATGGCTGTCGAGGCGAGACGGCGGGCTCTGAGCAGCAATGCAGTGGCTACATGGCTGTTAATTTGTTGCTTGGCTCAGGTGGTATCTACTTTGGTAGTTGGCTCTGGCTATATGGCCTTTCTGAGCATTTGGGCTCTTCGAGCTAAGTTCTTGAAGGCTCAGGTAGGCTAATATGCTGGTAGACGCTCTGCTTGACTATATGGCCCCTTTCTGAGCTTACAGTGAGGCCGTTTGACTTCCATTTCTTGGAAAGATGCGAGCGTCATTAATGCTGGTTTACGGAGAATCAGAAACGATTGCGCGATTTTCCGAGTGCTTTGGCCTCCTTATAAATGGTGACTTCTTTGCTATGGAGCTCATACTTCGAACCTTCTTCCCTTTTTTGGGCGCAACTGGAATGAGGAAGCGTCAAGGCTTGGCCGTCTTCGCAGGGGGTTCGCCTAAGGATTCTGGCTCGGCTCCGATGGACTTCTGCATGTGGGAGTAGTGTTTTTCCCTAGTCTCCCCTCTATGGGAGTTATGTTATTCCCTAGCTTCGTGCTAGGGAATGCGTTTGGAGAGAGCGGTGCACTCTTAGTACCGTTTTTTCCATTTTCTCCTCTTTTTCCTCTTTCTTTTCTTTCTTCTCCTTCTCCTTCTTTTTCTCATTCTCTCTTCCTCTTTTTCCTTCTCATTTTCCTTCTCTTTCCCATCTTGTTCTCCTTTCCTTTCACACTCTCTCTTCCTCTCTTTCCCTCTCTTTTTCTCTCTCTTAAGATTTTTTCTTTTTTGAGGAGCTGCATCTTGTTTCGGATCTTGGGTGACAACGCTAATTGTAATTAATTATACCTTTATTGTAATAAAAAACAATATACTTTTTTCGCGCATGAATTTGTGTACTCTGATGTGTGTAACTTTCTCTTTACATTCCCTGTCTGAGCTGTTCTTCTTTTACCGAGATGTCTGGCTTTTTTATATATGAGGATACTAAACAGAATAATCCATAAACAAACAGATCGTCATCTGAAAGTTGATGATACTTTATTTATAATTACAATCCGAGGTCTACTAATAAAAACGCTTAAGGTGCTCAGCGTTCCAAGAGTGAGATAGAATTTTTCCTTCTTCCGTCTGGAGCTCGTAATTACCCGGTCTGACGACGCGAGATACTATATAGGGGCCTTCCCATTTGGGCCCTAGTTTTCCATGTGTCGGATTTTTCCTTACAGGCAGAAGCTTTTTTAAGATTAGGTCGCTAGGCTTGTAACTCCTGGGTTTGACCTTTTGGTCATAGTACCTTGTCGTCTTCCTTTGGTAGTCTTCTGTACGTTGTAGGACTTGTTCACGCTTTTCATCTAAGAGGTTGAGGCTTAGGCGGAGAGCCTCTTCGTTTTGTTACATGCTTGATTGATCCTTGAGGACTTTGTCCAGGGTCTCGGTAGGGGCCAGCCTCGGTGCAAAGCTAGAGCGAATGGGGTTTCCTGAGTTGCAGATTTGCACGTGGTTCTGTATGCCCACAACACCTCGGGTAGGTACTCTGCCCACTTGCCTTTTAGGTAACTCAAAGGAAATAAAAAAACAAAGATAGTTGTAAAAAATGAAATGAAAAAATTAATTATTACAATTAATTTTATTTATCATAAAATGAAAATTTAACAAACTATGCTTAATGGTATGATTATTAATCTATGACATTATAATAAATAAATAAAAGATCTTTGATTATTTAAAAATAATAATTTGTTCATATGAGATTCAAGTTTTTATTGTACTATATTTTTTATTAGTATTTTGGTTTGATGAAAATATAAGGGGAATCGAATCAAACAAAAGGTGAACAAATTATGGGGTTATGGTCTTATAGACAGGAAAAGAAAGATTGTACTCTAGTTTTTATAGTTGTATCATTGCTTTTTTCCTAGATGATACTAAAGATATTAAAAAATTTCACATAGTTATGAAGACACCAACAGAAGATAGTAACGATGGAAAGGTTAAGTAGACTGAGGAGCATTCCAATATATTTATGGACATATGCATAAAAGGCACTCATAATGGTTACCAAAGTGGGAATGGTTGGGGCCTGAAAGGATGGGAATGTCTGAATAACAAAATGAAACTTGTAGGATTGGATTTTACTACTGAGCAAATGAAGAATATGTGGGATTGGATGAAAGTGATGTGGAAGCTTTGGAGATATCTAAAAGGTCCAAAGTCTAAAGGTTTGGGTTAGGATTATAATATAGGAACCATTGACATGACAAATGAATTATGGAAAGCTAAGATCAAGGTGAGTAATTTTTGGAAAAATATTAAGCTAATTTAAGTTATATTCAATTAGAGACTATTTAATATCTAGAGCTTGTATGAAATCTTACTTATTTCATTATTTTGTGATCAATATTTTTGTAAGAAAATCCCAAATTTGCAAAGTTTCTTGAGAAAGATACTTGCTCAGAATTAGAAAACAAGTATATGATCTTATTTCACAATTTGTCGACTAGAGAGGATTCATGGGCACCTTCTTCTGGTAATTTACCAATTGAGATGTCAATTTTCTATCGTCCAAAATTACCAGAATCTTAAGAGGGAGAAGGAAATGATGGAGAAAGAATCAGTACTCAAGAGGAAAATGATTATGAAGATAGCTTGGATAAGCTAATGAACATGGGTTCTTTGCGGATACTGCCTCCACTGAAAAGTATAATAATGATCATGTTGAATTTCAAGGAACTAAAGATAATGAAGAAAATAAGAGGAAGGAAAAAATAGTTGAAAGTGTCAATTATCATTCTGAAAAGCAAAGAAAAAGTTATAAAAGAAATAAGAGAATGTATAGAGTTGAGCATCTATATGAGAGCATAGAAAATTGGAAAAATAGTTTGAAATAGAGCATGGATGGTAGAAGTTTATCTTTACAAAGTATATTTGGCGATAAACCAGGTTGTAGTATACATGATGTGATGAATGATCTATGGAAGTTACCTGGTATAGAACGCGAAAGTAATATGTATCTCTTGGCAACAAGTTTACTTGAAAAGCGAGTAAAAAGATAAATGTATCTCTTTAATTTGGAATTTACTTTTGTGTTGGCCGATTGGGTGGCTACCACTCATGATGTTTGTGTATTTCAACATGCATTAGTAAAAATGGAACTTAATTCTCCAAAACCTCCTCTAGGTATGCACAACTATCAAAGTTAATATATATATATATATATATATATATATATATATATATATATATATATATATATATATATATATATATATATATATATATATATATATATATAATGTTTGTATTGCTACGGTTCTAATGATTTATGTTTGTATGTTTGTATTGATATTTTCTAAAAAAAATTGCAGCCAAGTATTATTTAGATTTAGTGGATTCAGGATATCTACAACGTGAAGGATTTCTTGGACCTTATAGAGGAACTAGATACCATTTATCAGATTTTAGAAATCAAGGACGACCAAAAGGATATAAAGAAGTGTTCAATAGATGACACTTATCTTTAAGGAGTTGCATTGAACGGAGCTTTGGAGTTTGGAAAGCACGGTGGAAGATTTTAAGGATAATGTCTCCTTTTAGATTTGATACACAAAGAAATATTATAGTTGCTACCATGACCCTCCATAATTACATTCGAAGAAATGCGTATACAGATCTAGCGTTTCAGAAGTTTGATTCCAATCTAGAATTTGTGCCAGAAGATGAGTATGATAATGCAGATTTTCAAGATTCTAAACGACTTCAAAATGTCACAAATAAAATAAATTTGTTGCGATATGTGATAGCAAATTCATTATTGGCATAAGGAATTGATTTTTATGGAAAATAAATTGAATTTTAGGAATTCAGTTATTACTCAAAGGTACATTTTAAAATAACTTTTTTTCTTTATTTATGGTTATTTAATATTATATATATATATATATATATATATATATATATATATATATATATATATATATATATATATATATATATATATATATATATATATATATATATATATATATATATATATATATTGCAAGCAGAAATTTGATTTTAATCAATCTACAAGGCAATCACTCTATTTTACTAAACATTAATTTATAATACACACGCAAAGAATATCGCCTACCGTGATATCAATTGAACCAAATAGGGCCTAAGTTACAATTCTTAATTTTTTTTTCCTTCAAGAGTTGTTTACCTAATCAATTATTAAATTACGAGTTTTTACCAAGCAATTTAGACTTGTGTGTTTTTATATGTATTGTTGTCTCTTGGATTCTCAGAGTCACCGGATCGTCGGGACATTAACCTAGCGGCAAGGACCTGCAAAACAAAACAAGGCACCGACGGTGTTGTGCCGATCGCCTCTCCGATGCTTAAGGCAGATAGAGAAATAAGGAGAGTAAATATGTCTGTTTTTCAGTAGAGTATCCCCACCCCCGGTCTGTTGCGATTCCTTCCTTATTTATGAAGGAGGAGGATGGTCAACTTTTTATGGAAAATGGGTGATTGGTTTGCGAAATGGAAAGAGTGGGTGGGGGCACTTTGTATTGCACGGTCAAGGCCTCGTTTTCCTCGATAGCTGCTTAATCAATCTTCTACCTCGCACCGCTTTGATCATCCTAAGGGCGGTTACGTACGTGATTCGTGGGAGGATGTGTTTTCGAGTTGCGAGGGATTAGCCGAGAAATTATTGGCAGGCCATCTTCTTAGAGACGGCAACCGGCTAGGAGAGGATGTTCGGGCACAACTCAGGCCTTCACAGGTGATCTGATAGTCCATGAGCCGGATTCGGCCGTGGTCTGATCCATGTTCATGAGGATACTTGAGTCCGGGGCTCGTAGGCGGGGTGGTACTGGGCTTGAAGCTTGGGCCTGCATGTGGGTTTTACATGTCTCGCCTCTAAATGTGGAGTGTTGGGTTGGGTGTCATGGTACCTATAATGCCCCCTTTTTCCGCATTGGGAGACTGCCCCTACCGGAAAATACCGACTTTCGACTCGCTTGCCGTCGGGAACAAGGGACTCATCGCTTCAGAGTTCCAATGCACGCATTGTGGGTTTTCTATTTTGGTAAATACATTTAATGCGGCTTTTAGGTTTCCACGTTCAAACCCTCATAACAGCTGCGTGGTAATGGATTCTTTTTTTCTACTGGTTGGTTTTGTGTTTCTAAGTGTACGGCTAGATGCTACTAGGCGCCGCCTACGCTGTTCGATCGCTCCTAGGTTGAATGTGATGTTGACAGGGGTCGGCCGAGGCTACAAGGAACTTGCTGGAGCGTGCTAATTTGCTTTTGGAGGGATATTTTCGAGCCTTGTATGCCCCCTTATATGTCCCTTCGATTTGGCATCGTTGAAAGGCGTTGTAATCATATTGCCATAAAAAGGGTTATCTGTGGCCAGGGCTTTTTCTTTTTTCATATGTTCTTTAAGATCTCCTTTTTCTTTTTCTTCGAATTTTTCTTCCATTTTTTCTTCTTTCTTAGGCTTTGTTTTCCAAGTCTCTTTTGGCCCTGTGGTTATGTAATTGTTGAAGTATGATTACTTGGTTGTAAGTGTTGTTGTGTAAACATGAACGCCTTTTGGTTTAATTAATGAAATTATGTTTCTTTGAATTTTTTTGTTTTTGCTCACCTTATTTTTCTCGTGCTTGGCTAACCGGTCAGCAACGTGGACTAACTCCCTAGGACAAGGGTTGTGGCGTTTGATGAATTATAGAATGGATCGACCCTTATGATTCCCCGACGACTTAGCTTGGTCACTTCACTTAAGCCCATCCATTGGGAGGCACAAAGTGGTCTTAGCATAGGGACCATGAACCCGCCCACACTCATTTACTGCGGCCCCAGTAGCCACTCGCCGGATTCAAATCTTTTGGAGGGGCGATGAGTCAGCGGCGCATTTAATGCACCTGCAGACGCTAGACGCTTGATATCTTGTTTCCCTTCCGCTTAAGGGCCTTTGATGATACTTTGGTGTAGTGTTGCATGTTTTGCGAATTGCCTTTCCAGGCGTTTGTTTTCCTCTATCTTCTAGGTAAGCCTTGTTTTTGTTCTGGGTACGTTAGATTCTAGTTGTCGGCATGTTTTCGATGACAGGATCGTAGGAGGGTGTTTTTAGGGCACGCTAGAACTGGGGGTTTTTCGGTCTGGTAGGTTCATGTGCGTTCTCGCCTCTTACTAAGTTTCCAGATACGGCATGGAATCCACTCTTCCTCTCCCCTTTGTTTGGCTTGCCTACTCAGGCAAGATGGCGAGAGGTCAAGAAGAGACTTCCACTAGCCGTTTCGGGCGCTACAGGGCCTAGCTGGATAAGCCTTGCAAATGTACCTCATCTCCTCTCTGTCCATGGAGGAGTTGAGGTCTTACTCTCAAATTCCTAACAATATCGATTTTGAGTCGTCGGACAGTCCGGCCAAATCCACTATTGACGAGGAAGACAGTGTAGTGTATTTCACCTGGGAACAGCTCGCAACTGGGCTTTGCTTCCCCATTTCGTCTCCGGTAAAGCAGTTCCTATACTTCTCTAGAGTGCCTCCTGCTCTTATCCATCCGAATGTCATTTAGATCCTAACCGGGTGTAGCGTGCTGAACCTCCTTTACCAACTGGACATTTCGTTGGTAGAGGTCTGCTTTATTTATACCTTAAAGCTGAGACACGGAGGCTGGCTATCCATGTCGGCCCAGAGCCCCCGGCTGCAATTTGTTACAGGACTCCTTGACTCGCCTAAGACCGAGGCAAAGGGCATGATCTTGGTTAGAGGACCTTGGTATGAGACCCCGGGCTCCCCTGACCTGCCTGTTTGTTTTGAACCAATCAATTTCATTCCCAGGTGTGTTCAAGTTGTGGGATCTGTATGTCGGTGCATTTCTACATGTCTATCCTTTACGTTCATGTATTTTATTAATATATATATATATATATATATATATATATATATATATATATATATATAATTTTTTTTTTTGTAAGGTGGAAAAGCTTAGAGGGGTAAATCGTAAATCAAGGAGAAAGCTATTTAAGAAAATTTGTAGGTTGCTAGGAGATTTGAAAGTGAACAACATCATGAAATTCTCTTAATCAGGAAGAATCTTGTGGAGTTGTGTTTCGCAATCCATCTCCCTACATCATTCCAGTTATTCCACGCCCTCTTCCCGTAGAAATAATGGAGGGAGAGCATTACGTTATTACTGATCTCTTAAATTTAGCCTCCCTCGGTAGCCTGCCTCCCGGCCAAGAATTCGAGACTACGTATCGTCGAGAACTCGGTGATTAGTACCCAACCGGCAACCTCTTTGGCTGGGGTGGAGGATTCCTGACTCGGTCTCAAGCATCTAAGAAGACTCCATAGTAGTCGTCTCAAGCGTCTCCCTTTTGCGAAAAAGGGTTCTCTTCTTGCCCCCCAAGCATCTAAGAAGGGAAGGCGGGTGCCTGAACGACTAAAAACGCCTGGAGCGAGCGTGGAAGAATTTGTCCCTTGGGGTTTCCCTAATATCTAACCGCCCTCCTCTAGGGAAGAGGAAGAAAATGAGGAAGAGATGACTGATCTTGTTCACAACTTCGGTGCACGGAAGCGCAAATGAGGTTCCAACTTTGCTGGCAACCTAAGCAATTCCCGAGGTGGTCATGAGGCAACCAACAACCATCCGAAGAAGAGTTCGATGTGCAGCTAATAAAGAGTTCTGACTACCGAGACGGGCTTTCACGCCCACGGCTCGAAATCGCCATCTTGTGGATTTAGAGAGGTCTCCCAACTCATGGAGGTTCAGGAGGACATTCCTCGAAGCACATTGTCGGGGATAAATCGCATAAGGCTAAATCTACCCGGTCAAGGCAGAGGGTCGCCAAGCTTTCGACCAGTCGTTGTCGACTCTTATATTCCTCCACAGGTCGCCCCCAATGGAGAAAGTGATCGCTCCTCGGGCCGTATGTGCCCAGAGATTATCAATCACTGGAGGCCGTTTAACCGAGGTGAATCCCTAGTTGCCCATATGCGCCAATCGCATCTCGCTACACTCACATGCCCGTGAGTCAAGGTCGAGGAGGGGCGAAGAATATGTTGTCTCAGTCCCTACCTACGCTTGTAAGGATCGAACTCTGTGTGGTTGAAGACACGCTAATACATAACCGCAACTTTGTCCAACCGATGTAGCTAGTATGTTTACAAATCGCTTATGCAATCGTTTCTAAGATATTTCGAGTTATTGCCTTATTCTAATGCATTCTTTTGCAGGCCATTACTGCTATCCGGAATATGACTTACCAGCATCAAGAATTCTAGTCTCGGCTGAGGGATGTGGAGAGGCTGCGGCTCTACCATCAATCGGTCGTTTCTGACCATAGGGTGCTGAGTGCTTCTTTAGCTGAAGCGGAGTCGAGATCTCGACGCTAGGAGAAGGAGGCCAAAGAAGGCGTTGAGAAGGTGGCAAGAGCAGAGGCAGAGAGAGATGCTACTCGCCACGAAGCCTCGATGGCTTGCATAGATGCCAATGCGGCGGGGAGTGCCAGGGCGAAAGTGGAGTCCGAGTTGACTAGGATCCAAAATGCCTTAGCGGTTTCAAAGGAGGCTAGGCGGAAGGCGAAAGGCGGAAGACGAGGCTAGCCATCTGGCGTAGAGCAAGTCTCTCTGCTTCTAGAGCTCGAGACTATTAAAGATGAAATGTCCGCTCTCCAGGCACAAGCCTTTAAAGAGAAAAAGGCCATGGATGAGGCTTATGAGGAGGGCTTTGACGTGATTTTCAACTATGGTTATGGTTGTTGTGCTTTTGCACATAATATTTATGGAAGTCAACCCGTGGTTCCAAACGGGATGTCGGACACGTCTAAGCCGTTATCCCCAGAGTTCTTTATAAACCCTCGATGCCCCCTAAGTGTTGTCCCTGCTGAAGCCGCGACCATTGATGTTCACTCGAGTGAAGCGATGATTGCGTCAGAGAGGGAGGTTCCCGCTACAGTCATTGAGGTGAATATTAGCAAGGCGGGCGAGCATCTCGGTGCCCCCGAGGTTGGGCTAGGTAATGAGCTTGATTCTTCCGCTAGAGTAACCGGTGAGAGTGAGGAACCTGATGTCTCTTGTAGGAGCTAGGGGTTGTATTTTGCCATTGCTCGTTGAGCCTTGTTCCTACACCCATGTTTTGTATCCTCGGTTTTTGTTATTCTGTAACCAAGCTCCATAATAAAGCATGTGTTATTTGCGAGTCTGGTGTTATTGCTTTCTCTTTGTCGAATCACGTAATTCAGTTCATTTAGTTGGGTAAGCAAAGATGTACCTTGAGTAGGACATAGATCAGGTCCGGATGAACACTCCATTAGACAAGGCTCATTTTCCCCCCTTCTAGCGCCTCCTTACCCGGGCTTCGTAATGAACCATGACACACCCCCACCCCCTTCCAAATGGGCAGCGTGTCTGCCACCTACGTAAAATCCTCAGTCATACTCCTAATGACTAGAAACTCCCGTAGCTTTAAGCCATATTGCTTGCTAAAACCTCCTATATAAAAATTTTCTTTTATTTATAACTTAGATTTTGTAAAATCTTATAAATGAAAAAACTCCTGAGTACTGACTCGGCCGCTCTATAGTATAATTCCAAATCCTGTATACATCCAATTTACACTATATCCAAATATGGCAACCAGCATCCCAACACATTTTCACAATACTAAACTATGTACATACATATGTTCCATTATACATATTCAAAGTCTTTTCCTTACATAATATTCTTAATTACAACACTTGTAATAAATGTCAGACAACTTCTACTGCGGGCTCCAAACAGACACAGACATATACCGAAAATAGTTTTAAACACAAAAATAATGAGCTAAACGAGCTCGTTGAGTGTATGCTTTATAAAATGCTTAAACATCTCAAAATGTAAAACTCTTTTACAAATATTTTCCGTGTTTTTACTTTGCTTTGTTTGCTTTAAAGTTTCTAAACTTTTCTCAGAAAGTCAGCTTTTAAAAGTTTATAAACTTTTCAGATTGCTTGCTTTTAAAAGCTTATAAAACTTTTAATACTCCGGGCTTGCTTGGTTTTGCTTTGCTTCTTCTTTAAAAAGCTTATAAAACCTTATTGCTTGTTTGCTTAGAAGTTTATAAAACTTCTCAAAATTTCGTCATTGTTTTGAACTGCTTGAAAAGTTCTTAAAACCTTCACAAACCTGCTTTAAAAGTTTCTCAAAATCCTTTTATAAATACTGAGCCTGGCTCAACCGCGATGCTTTGAAAAATTAGCAACGGAGCCCGGGCTCAACCGCTTGCTATAAAATCCCACGGAGTTTGTTCAACCGACGTTTGAAATCTAAATGAGCCCGGGCTCAACCGCTTGCTTTAAAACTCTACGAAGCCATGCATCGTGGACCAATGGTTGATTTTTCAAACTCGTAGAGCATCATGCTTATAAAACATCAACATCTGGAGGCCTATACTTGCTTGTCGCACTCAGTGAACACAGAGACTGGCATTGACTGTACGTAGCCGACCTCAGGTCCGCATCACCTTTTCTCCTAGAAATATGGTGGAATTGGACTTGGCCGCCATCACCATAATTTAGTTAGAGCCTCATAACCTTTCTATACTCAGACAAGTGCCACGGTCTCCTTTAAATGCATGATATATGACCCAAGTTTGCCGACACCGTGCAAAACTACAATGCATGTATGAGATCCTAACACCACCGCACGCATTTTAATACCTCCGACCTATTGCTTGCTTAGAACTAGGGAAGGCCTGTTTTCGCAAATGTTCTTTTGCTTGCTTGCTTGCTCGCTTCTTTGAAAATGCATTTTACAAATTTAAACCATTTGCTTGCTTGTTTCGTTGAAAATGGTTTAATTATTCAAAACCATTTGCTTATTGTTGCTTGCTTTGAAAATGTGGTTTTTACCATTTAAAACCAATGTCGCTTTTCAAAAATGGTTTAAATTCCAAACCATTTGTCGCTTCCCTAATTGCTTGTTTCAAATGGTTTGAAATCAAAACCATGAAATAACAAAGGTAAAACAAATTTATAATAATAATAATACACTAGTATTTGGAAAATGAGTTTAGAACACTCACCTCTTTGCTTGCCAAACTCGAGCACGCTTCCACACTTTTCCGCCTTGCTTTTTGAACCCACATACACTCAACCGAATGACGACAAGTTAACGCCATGTATCATGTGTGATAAACTTAACGTACTTCCCAGGATCAGTTTTCCACACTTAATCTAATATCGCTCGAGGCTACAGGTACGCTATGTTGGCCAAGTTCAAATCTTATTTGAACATCTTTAATCCATTTACTATGTTCCTTAACCATCTAAGTACGAATCTGGCTTAATTATACAAAACATTAAAGATTCTCAGTATTTTGGCACATATTTCACGAGACACCCTAGACTCAGACCAAGATAATTCCTAGGACTCCTCAGACAGTACATGTTGTCTTCATGTGTACCCAGACATGCCTGACTCAGACCGGTACATGTTGGTTTCTCGTGGGTGTACCAGACACCGAAATTTTGCCCAGATTTGCTTCTTTTGCCACTTTTGACACCATTTCACTTCATACAACTTCTATAATTCCTAACACCTCAAGAATTATCATGGAATTCATTTCAAAACAACTTCACAACTCTTGAATTGGTGGTTTGGAACCTCATACCACAAAACCCTAGATGAAAATCCAAGAACTCAACCTAGGTCCACCAATTCTTTTTAAACATCATATAATTTGATGATTCCATGTTTATTTTCCACCAATTGGGGTTTTACTCTCATAACCCCAACAATTCAAAGGTTTATGTGATCTTTCCATAAAACCCTAGACCAAAGGAGCAACTAATCTCCATACCAAACCTTAAGAATCCAAATACCCATGGTTACAAGGCAAAAACATACCTGATTTTGGATTTCTTCTCCTTCTCCTTCTTCTTCCTCTTCTTTTCTCTTCTCCTCACCTTACCAACGTGAACCCTAGCCTTTGGAGACCAAATTAATTTTTGGCTTTTGTTTTTCCCATTTTTATATTCTAATATTTCCTTTAATTGCCATCAAGTCCTCCACACTTTAATATTGCAAATCAATTCTTGTTATTTATATAATGGCCCATCTCTACTTTGATTTTGATTTTCACATCCTATTTGTTAAATGACAATTTTTTCCCTTATTTTCATACACAATCCCGGTTTCCATAATTTATCATTTCCTACATTAGTCTCCAAAATACTACAATGTGACACTTGGTACTCTTATACACCCCTACAGTATCATGTAATGTACACTCTCTTGGGACGGGGTGTTACAAACCAGCTAGGTATCAACCATACTAGGCCGGTAGGACATCAACCTTACTCGAGCTTTGTAATGAACCAACTGGGCATCAACCATACTGGGCCGGTAGGACATCAACCTTACCTGGGCTTTGTAATGAACCACCGGATAATCAACCATACTAAATGGGTAGACATCAACCTTACCCGGACTTTGTAATGAACCAGCTAGGCATCAACCATACTAGGCCGGTAGGACATCAACCTTACCCAGGCTTTGTAATGAACCAGTTGGACATCAACCATATTAGGCCTGTAGGACATCAACCTTACCCGAGCTTTGTAATGAACCAGCTGGACATCAATCATACTAAGCCAGTAGGACATCAACCTTACCCCTAGCTTGTAATGAACTAACTCGCATCAACCATACCGGGCTGGGTGAGGACATTAACCTTACCCGGCAATGAACTAGCCGACATCAACCATACCGGGCTGGTAGGACATCAACTCCACCCGGCTTTGTACTAAACTAGCTGGGCATTGAATCCATACCGGGCCCAACTGAAAGCATCAACCATAACACCGGGCTTCAGAGGGACATAAACCTAATTCGGCTTTGTAATGAAAAATTGAGACGGGAACATGGTTAGAGATTGAATCATTGTTTATTGATAGTACCTTTTAAGGTGCATAATATTCCACATTCTAGGTACAGGTGTCCCGTCTAGTTTGTCTAATGCATAAGATTCAGATTCGTCGGCTCATGTTACGATATACAGTCCCTCCTAGTTTGGCTAGAACTTTTCGATTAACGGATCGGTTGTGCTCTAGAAAACTTTTCTCATGACCAAGTCCCTTAGCCGGAACATTTGAGGTTTCACACGTCTATTGTATAGGTTCGCTAGCCTGCGGTGGTACGATGCTATTCGCACAGCCGCTGCTTCGCACAATTCGTTTACCATGTCTAGGTCTTTAATCATAGATTCAGTATTCGACTTCTTGGGTATATTAGTTCGGAGCGTGGGCATACCGATTTTTGTTGGGACTATAGCTTCCATCCCATATGAGCGAAGGATATACCGGCTGGTCCGGGCCGCCGCTCAGAGGCCCAAAGTACTCGGGAGTTCGTCCAACCACTTGCCTTTAATAATGAGTCTAATCGCTTTTAAGGCTACTAATGTGGTTTTATTAGAAGCTTCACTGCTAAGCAAAGTGGATATCATAAAGCGGAGGCAATTCTTTATTTTCAACTCCTGGCAGAAGTTCCTGTATGCCCGACTATCAAATTGTGGTTCGTTGTCTAATACAATTGATCATAGTATACCGAATTGGCAGACAATATTCTTTCAGATGAACTGAGTGACATTCTTATCTTTAATTGATGCGAAAGCCTCGGTCTCTATCCACTTGCTGAAATAATCATGTACTACCATCAATAGTTTTTTCGTGGTGGTAGGAGGGTCTGACTATGTCAATTTCCCATCGTTTAAGGGTCAAGGGCTCGTGGATGGAAATTAAGTCCCGAATGGGTGATCTTAAGACAGGGTCATCGTTGGCATCGGCCACACTTTGAGACGTAATCTACAGATCGATCTCATGGTTAGCCAATAATTTCGAAAGTGTGGGCTCTATGTGCGTTGTTCGTCAGTTGATGATTACCACATATCCCTTCATGTAATTCGGCTAATACATATTGTCCATGTTCGGTAGTTAAGCACTTTAGGTATGACCCGTTTAAGGATCGTTTAAACAGCTGCCCATTAACCAAAGAGAATCTGGTCGACTGGATTTGGATCTTGTGAGCTTGGCCTTTCGTCGAGTCTCAACAAGAGGTCATAAGAAGTCCATCCCGAGATCCCTGCCCATCTCACTCACCTGCAGTGACACTAAGAATCACCCATGATGGCGCAAACGCTACTACGAAGAGAAGGCTACAATGCACAAGGAGTCCGCTTCTCATTGCGCCCCCGATGTGTTCGAGCCTGCCGCAGCCGCCTGCCGCCGCTAATCTGGGGGGATACATACTTTGCCATTCGGGGCAACACTCACTAAGACATCTGAAACTGCCAAGTATACGAAGAGTGTTTCGCCGACTTCAAGGCTAGCAAGGACTAGAGGTTCTGTAAGATACTATTTTATCGGTGCTGTGATGCCCCATTTCACAAGGGTCAGTTGACAACCCGTCAACCTGGGCGGGAATAGCTCGTGGGATGTTCTGCAACCCGACACCACCCATCGAGTCCCATTTTTCAAGACTCAGACTTAACGGTGGACCTGCAGAGTCTCCTCAGACGGGAGCTCTTACTCAAAAAAACAATCTGTCCCAACATTGTACAATGACCACACCGGGTCCACGTGCGAGTAAAAATGGCCACTTGGGCCCATGCATCAATACTCACAAAATACATCAACTATATTACCATGGTTCAAGAGTTAATACATTGCTCTTTACCAAAACATATATCAAAATTTAGAGTTCTAATACATGTTTTAAAAAATAAAATATCAAAGCCACAATCCCAAGATTCTTCCTCAAATCTACTTAGTGAGCGCCTTCGAACACTCCAGACCGAAATAATGATCCCTCGACAGGGTTGGCAATGCCCAGTAGTGATAGTCTCCTACATGGGTTACTCCCCACCTAAGCACACATGTAATGGCAACCAAACACACTCAAGCAAATACATGATCCTACTTTATTGTCTACATGTCCAATCTCATGTCTCGAGTCCTCACCGACTCCCTCACACATGCCTAAACCAAATGTGAGAAAAACATTGTTTTCAAAACAAAATGTATTTGTTCTCGAAAACGTACTACCGAGTTTAGGTAAAATCTGTTGGACAACCCTCCGAAGTGAATTGCTGGGTAATTCTCGAATCGGGCCACGGGTCCGCCTCGAGATGAACTGCTGACAACTCTCCATGAAATTCTTCGAAAATCTTCCCTTGAAATTCCTTTCACAACCATTTTCATTTTCTTTCATTTTCACACACTCACACCTACCATTCTAGGGTGCCCCTAAGACATAATGCATTATGCCATTTCCAAACACCATGCTAATAAATTTTACATGCATATATTAACAAAATTAATTCATACATCATGTTATTTAATTCATAGCAATAACATCCAAATTAGCCTACATGGCTAATTACAATTCAAAGAATTCATTTTCGAATCACCCAAACAACACAAAAATCACACACAAATCACGTGAACAGTAAAACCCTAGGCTCGGCACTGTTCACGGCTAGACTAGGGATTTTCTTCACTCGGTTCAAATATTTTGAGACAAAAAATATGGCCATCCAGGCCTGAACAAATCCCCATCCATTAAAATGACTCTTAGCCAAAGAATAAACCAAGTAGGAGAAGACCCTACCTCTTGGAGTTGTCAGAACTCCACAAAATCGTGTTCACGCCAGTAGCTCCTCGTAGCGTAGATCAACTTTGCTTCGTCTCGACGAACCGACTTGGCCCAAAAGCCGAAACCTTAGAAAGAAGTCACATTTTCTCTCTAAAACCTGCTTCAATTCCTCACCGCTCTGCTTTTTACCAAAATGGAGAAGAAGAAGACTTATTTTGTCTTTATTTTTAATCTTTTCACTTAATTCCCATTGTGTTCTTTAGTTTGATTTTAAAAGCTTTTTGACACATGGCTTAATTTAAGCCATTCATCTCCATCCTCTCACTAATTATGCAACATGTGTCACATGGGTACATGTAGTAGGTGACTTTTGTCACATCACATGTCTTCTACAAGCCAATATATCAAGACCCGACACCCTGTCTCGAAAAACATGAAAATTCGACTGCTTCCAGAAATTCGATGAAATTCGAATGCAGCTAAATTTCACAAGACGATTCCAATGGCAAGCTTCGTCATCATCCGAGATCTTAAAAATTTTATTTTAACCAGTACCAATACATTTTACCCTTTTTTAGAAAATTAGAATTTTCTCGAGTTTTATAGGTGTGAGGGCTTTATCACATTCCTCATTCCATCCGGCCTGGTTGGCCCCCTTAAGGGTGACAAAGAACGGTTTTAGGCAGTTGTAAATCGAGAGATGAACTCCGCCCCTAAGGCAAATAACCAAATCTAATCACCGTTGTACTCCATTTTCTAAGCCGAGAGCCGAAGATCTAAAAATAGCTTTAAACTGAGCGGGGTTGGCTTCTATCCCCCTCCGAGTCACCATGAAACCCAAGAATCGACCAAGACCGACCGAAGGTGCACTTCGAGGATTAAGCTCATACCGTGACGCCCTGGGAGCCTGCGCCCCTGTGTTCAAAGATGGTCCGGCGCTCCTTGACTTTACTAACATATCATCAATGTAAACCTCTATGGTTTTTGCTAGTAGCGGCCTAAACATCTTGGTCACTAACCTTTGATACGTTGCCCCGACATTCTTTAAGCCAAACGACATCACATTGTAGCAGAACAACCTGTGCGGGGTGATGAATGATGTTTTTTCCACGTCTGGCGGATGCATGGGTATTTGATGATATCCCGAGAAGGCATCCAGAAACTACAACATCCCATGCCCGACCAACACGTCGACAATCTAGTCTATTCGAGGTAGAGGGAAGTTGTCTTTCAGGCATGCCTCATTGAGAGATGTGTAGTCCACGTGACAATTTCATTTACCGCCTGGGACCATCACACATCAAGCAACTTCACTCCGTACTTTATCTCCTTAATGAATCCTGCTTTTAAAAGATTATCCACTTCTACCTGAATAACTTGATGACGGTCTAGGTGGAAACGCCTCACTTTATGTCTAACCTGCCTGGCTGAAGGGATGACATTCATTTGTTCCTTCTCTCCACCGGATAGGAGGGAACTAATATATGTGGATTTATCTGGCCTGTCTATGAATATTGATTTTAGTGGATCTACTACTAATCGCTTCTCTCTGGTCCCCTCCGTCCTTGCTTCACAGCCGCTTGTACTTGCTATTATGAGGCTCAGTCCTCGAGGGATTGTAGGAGCTTTTGTTTTTCTCATGCTCTTGTATTAATAGTCAAAAGACTGCCGAGCCGCTTAGTCGGGTCGTCAGAGGTCAATTTTCCAGACTGGGTTAGGGTAGCTGATCATTTGATGGTAGATCGAGGGCATGGCTTTCATCGCATGTAGCCAGGCTCGGCCAACAATGGCATTGTACGGGCTCAGGTCCTCGACAATCGAAAATAAGACCTACTGAACTATCGGCCCTGCCTTGACCGGGAGAGCAATGTCGCCCCATTGTTACTGCGGGTCACTGTGTTAAACCCGACAGATTTCGCCACTCGAACACGCACTTATCAAAAGAGATGTTCATTTGCCCGAAGGCGCATCAATAGTGTCAATCACGCTGGGGTCACCAAGATTTGTGCACATCGTAAAATCTAATACATAAAGTAAGTACGAAAGTGCATCGTGGTGCGAGGAACACCCTAGACTGCACAGTGGGGAAAGGATAGTACGTCACTACCGGATTGCTCAGCCGTTATCTCGGGGATGTGGGATGGTATTCACTTAGGCTCGGCCGCGGGCCAGAACAACCTCCTCTTTGGTGTGCTTAAACTGACATCAAGGTCAACCGGGCCGCCCAAGATGTAGTCTTACAGGTTGGCCGAGGTCTGTGTAAGAGCTCTACGCGCTACTATTCTTTCCAATCGCGTGGCCTCACCCGCAGATCGTCTCCCGAATGTATCTCCTGAGGTGGCCCTAATTAACCTTTCCACCAAAAATTTCAGGCTTCGACATCGGTTGGTCTCATGCCCATGGTCTCTATGGTAATCACATCTCGTAGACCAAGGTAATGCTGGATCCGATTGAATCAGGGCCATTTGAAGTCGGAGTGATCCCGGATGAGAGGAAGGAGTCTGTCATAAGAGATGTTCAAAGCGGTAAACTGTGGGGGTTCCCTATTTTTCTCTGACCGATCCCGAGAGCGTTTCTGGTTCTTACTTTGACTTTGTCTACCTCCGTCCTCGCTGGCCGACTTGCCGCTTTGAGTCGTGATCATCACGGCCGAGGTCATCTGGGATATTGTCCCTCCACAAGTTAGAATATTTATCCGCCCGTTTGTACAATTCCTCCATTGTCGTAGGCGGATCTAAAGACAATGAGCTGAAGAACAACGGAGTGGTCGACCAAAGCTCTTCTTCGGAAATTCTCGATGTAATCGCATCCATACCGCACGATCAACTGCTGACCTGCCTCGGGTCCAAATCTTCTAGTGAAATCGCGGATGGATTCGTCCTCCCGCTTGAAGATGGTTTGCAGAGAACTGATATTTCCCTTCTATTGAACTGAGCACAGGTACTTGGAAACAAATGCAACCCACAACTCACTAAACAAGTTGATAGATCTTCGCTGGAGTTTGTGGAACTGCCGTATGTGCCCCTTCGTTTCGTCGAACACTTTGTATAGTAAGCGATCGCTTCCGCGATTAAGTATCATTACTCCGATTGAAATGAAATGCAAATATGTGATCATAATGGATCGGAGGAGCCATCATACATGGAAAAAGATCTAAGATGACAAAGCCACTGAGCGATTCAGAATTTCAAGATGGCCGGGCCCACTGGGAGGATAAAGATGTCTTAGTCTCCTGGACAGCTGGTAGATGTAAGATAAAGGAGGCGAGAGTAACCCAGATAGGATACATGAACGGCAAGAGTGGAAGCACCCGTGCCACGTGGGCACATTTTCGGGCCTGTCCGACCACGCCGCTCTCATCGATTCAGACTGATTTGATGCCATCACTGAATCTACTGAACGGCGAAGGGGCCTCTTTCTTAATTCAGCCTCCACATTGTTCTTTGGGGGTGAAAGATCAGGTAGCAGAGAGCTACTAGAGGATAACTCATCGTCCGCTATTGCATCACTATCGCCTGGCAAGATGGGCTCCTTGCCTCTATTTTGTTTGACCGGAGGTGCAGGATGGCTGCTCCCTCGTGCATTTTCACCCCAATCCTCTTCCAAACGAGCCCGTAGGTGATCGTTCTCTTGCTACAGACGGTCAACACAGTTCCGCAATTCAGCCATCTGTTTAGCTCGCCTTCGTTCGCTCAGATCCTAACGCCAAGAAACCGTCCTCAAGGGATTGATTTGTCGGGTTACCGCCATAAATGATAGGATTCGACGAACCGGATGAGTGTTTCGAACTATCGGCTGGTGTGGGGGATGTTTTGCTTGGTTGTTCCCACAGACGGCGCCAATTGTTGTCTCTTGGATTCTCAGAGTCACCGGATCGTCGGGGCATTAACCTAGCGGCAAGGACCTGCAAAACAAACAAAGCACCGACGGTGGTGTGTCGGCCACCTCTTCGATGCTTAAGTCAGACAGAGAAATAGGGAGAGTAAATACGTCCGTTTTTCAGTAGAATATCCCCACCCCCTTTTTGTTGCGATTCCTTCCTTATTTATGATGGAAGAAGATAGTCCACTTTTTATGGAAAGTGGGTGATTGGCTCATAACAGAAAAATAGGAGGGGGCGTCATTTGTATACAGTAGCCGTTCTTTCTTTTGGATAACCAAGTTATCTGAATATTTCGCCTCAATAATCCTTTGATCATCTTAAGGGTGGTTACGTACGTTATTCGTGTGAGGATGTGTTTTCGAGCTGTGAGGGATCAGCCGGGAAATTATTGGCTGACCATCTTCTTAAAGACGACAACCGGCTAGGAAAGGATGTGTTCGGGCAATAAATCTCGCAGGCTTTCGCTGTGATCGGATAGTTCACGAGCTAGGATTCGGGTCGTGGTTCGGATCCGTGTTTATGTAAGAATACTTGGGTCTGACCTATAGGTAAGGGTACTTGGGCCTGAAGCTTAGGCCTAGCCTGTGGGTTTTGATCTGTATGAGCCTTCTGAATAGGGATGTTGGGCCAAAAACTATGATACCCACATATATTATTTTTTTTTCATAGAATTATACATAGTTTTCCATATATTAAAATAATTATTATTTGGCGATAAAAGTTCGATTTTGACCTCATATGGATACTATTGGTTCTTTTTTTTATGCATGAATCAAATCATTATTGTTATATTCTAGGCACTTACACTCAGTTGAGGAGTCTTATTATTAACAAAGACTAATTTATTATGAAAGTCTTAAAGGGGTTTACCATGTACAATTTTTTTTTAACCATGTACACTTTACATATTTTTATTATAAGTTTGATTTTATTATTATAGATTGATTTTCATACTAATTACTGAATATTTCATTTGTGAAAAAAGTTATTTATGATTATTATTTTTATTTAACATAAAAAAAATTGTTGTAAACGCGAAATAGGGAACTTTAGATCGGTACCGCAACAAAGTGAATTTTATTTATAATTTATATTTTCACAATCTTAATTTACACAATTGCACCAAATGGGAGCATCCAGGAATAATTCACGCAATATTGATTGAATTAATCATCATTGTTGGAAAACTTCAACAAAATTATTTTTTAAGATGCAAAACGAACTATTTAAAATATTGAATTAGGTTGAAGATAGTTGATTTAATTTCCATTTATTATCATTCCAATTCGATTAGGTTAATTGAGTGAAGTAGGGTTTGGATTGGTTTTGAACCGGTGGAACCTGTTGATCAAACTAGTGAATCAATGGTTTCCACGGAATCATCCAACAATTCAAAAGGGTTTTTTTTTTGTTTTCTTTTAAATGTTACTTTTTATAATTGTTTTTTAATATTTATGTTTGATTTTGATTATTATTTTTTAAATATTTATAATTTAATGTTAAATTTATGATCTTAGAATAGTTTACAATTCTAAAAATGTTTAACATTATAAATTTAATCCAAATTTAGGCTACAACAAATTTTCAAAAAAATTGTTAAACAAAAAGATATGGGCATCAGGAAACGGAAGGCATCATTGAACCTAGTGGAAAATTACATATTCTTCAACTCTTCCATGGTGTATGGTGGGAGATTTTAATGACTAACTTAATATAGAGGACAATGTGGGTAGAGTAGAACAACCAAATTGGTTATTCAGAGGTTTAGGGAGGTGAGGTGCAAAGGGACGAACCAAGAGGTGGAGGAAAGTTAGATCGGGCCTTGGTATAGGGAAAGTGGCTTGAGTGTTTCCTGCGAGCTCAGTTGCATAACCTTATTGCTTTAATTTCGGATCATTCACCCTTGTTAATTAAAACTAAAGTTGATAGGGATACAGAAATGGGCCAGGCATTTCATTCACCTTAGAAAGGAATGGTGGACTATACCGACCCGTGTCATACATAGCGACCAAACGAGAGGGCGGCTCATTCAGGCCCAACATGGATTGAAATCAGGAGGCCATGCTCGGTCGGATCCAAGGCCATATCACACAAATAACCAGGAGATAAGAATGTTCCACTAAGACGTCTGATGATTCAGTCAGATCTCATTATCAAGGGAAAAAAAGCAGCGAGGAAGATTGATTAAGTGGATCTTTGATAAGGAAGAGTTACTCGAATAAGCTCTTTGACTAATCCATTGCTAAATCTAAGTGACTACATAGGAAATCTAATACTCCCGAGGAAGAACCTAATCATCTTCAGGTGGATGAATATTATTATAAATACAAAGGTGGGTTCTAACACTAAAAGTATTAATTCTAAGCAATCAGGCATCCTCTATTCTCAGACAAAAATCGACTTAGGCATCGAGAAGCCACAGGCGGCAGCCTCATGACCCTCTTCGTCGGTTCTTATTGCGGGGAAGTGTCATCCAGGCACATTGATGGACATTGTAAATCTGCCATGTTGGCTTGATCCCCTCGGTCTGGGTCAGCCAACTGACCCGGCAAAATCATTGGTTGGGTTGAAAAAGGCATCATCGGTTAGGCGCGTAATGGGAGCAACCAAATTCCTTCATAAACATCTTTGGATTCTGATTCTTGATGGTATCAGCAAGGAACACAAGCGAGTAACACTAATCCACAAGGGACCCCAGAATCCGCGGGTGTCCTGGCCGATGTGGACGCCAGGACGGTGGAAGCGATCTGGCCAATACAAGCAGGGGTAAGGCGGCCGCCTCGTCAGCCGGCGTTTGGTCGGGGTAGACGACACCGAGGGCGAGATACAACATCGAAACGGGAGACGGCAAACCGGGAAGGCCGCCGCCTCCCCTCACGCGAAGAACCACTTGGGACTGTTTCCCGAGCATCGAGCGAAGCGAAGCGAGTCTGGAGTCAAGCAGGGCATAGATACAATGGCCCCATTGCGGGGAAACGGCTATGCCCGGGGAGGCGGCTCGTGGCAAGCGCCGAAATCCACCTCAAGCTAAAAACAAGGGAACGATCGTGGATGAAGTTTAAAACCTTAAACGAGAAACAAACTAGTGGAAGGAGTGGTAAAGGGGCGAGCCGGGATCTTATGGACACCTTGGTGCGATAAGCGGAATCTCCATACAGTGAAGTCACACGCCACGCTTCCGACCCAGAGTTCGGAATGCCTCGGTGAAACATTCGATGAATTAGTCGTCCGTCAGCATATCATAATCGGATGGATGCATGGTGCTCAGGGACCACTGTCTGCGATGAGGCTTCATACCTACGGCTCGAAAAGGGCCGGCTTGGCTGGTTCAATAAATTCCCCCTTCATCTATCGTCATTCAGGAGACTATTTGTTTGCGTTCGTCTCCCACTTCATCAGACTAGGACGTCTGGAAAGCTGAGACTACCGTCTAGCCGACCATGACGAGGATCGGAAAGTTTGAAATCATATGCAGATTGCGCCTAGTCCGAAGATAAGGCGTACGAGCGAAAAATTCAGCATCGACACTGTAGCAGGGTTGGTGTCTGATGAGCTGATATTTCTCTATCTCGAAGAACCCTCGAAGCTAGCATGGCTAGGAGTCCTCGCGAAAGCGAAAAGTCCTGCTTGGCTGAGAGGCTCGCCTCTTCAGAGAAGCTCCTCAGCGCATGAAAGAAAGGCAGCCAGACGAGACGACGGCGGAGCCCAGCGGCAAGACGACCAAGGAAATCCACGAATCTGGGGCGGGGCTTGATCCCTAAAGGAAGAGGGAGTCTAGAACCATATGGGCCACCGCATGGCGAGGCGATGACATTACGGCTGCGCTACCCCCTGCGGCCTCGTATCACAAGTCTACATGGTAAAGAAACAAGCAACGTCAAAAGTAAGGCGGGATGGGAAATCAGATCCGAAATGAGGATAACACTAAATATTATAGGTTTCATAGGAGGGCCCATGGACATCATGGATAGCCCATACAACCAGAAGAAATGAATCATTAAATCCTGGTGTGGAATTAATCTTGATTGTTTCATATCCGGGGAACAGGCTGGAATCAAACCCAGTCGGGCCTGGAATATAATCGGCCCCGACTTGGTAGCCATCTCGGCTGGAGCATTTGTTGGTACCATGACTGGGGAGAAATCCATGTGATCTCGGGAGGATTTGTTTGGAGGAGAATCTAGTTCGGCTCAAGGAAGCCCCTACGAGACATAAGATCGTGACAACAGGTGAAGCCGCGGTATCAAAATTGCGTGAATCGACACACCATCTGCGTTCTCAGACTCCCAGTCTGGAAGGTGCGACACCCCCCCATGTTTGTTGCATTGTGGTCAGCGCTAATTGTGGCCAACACGCGAGTTCATAGGGTTTAATCGATAATGGGTTGGTGACATCGTCTTGGCGTCGGCCTTGACAGATGGAGTATTGGAAGAAGCTAAATCGATGGCTTGCTCTGCGGGGATTTCGAGGGAGAAAATTACTCTTGTTGGGCTCAGTTCAGCTGGTGATGACCTTGGGAGAACCTTTGCCGGTGCAGCAGCGGCCAAAGGTTCCTTATGAGTGGATGCCTCGTCGGCTATAATATGCCAGCCCGAGACCCTCCCTCAACATGTCAGCCATCTGGCTATATCATGATAATCAAAATTCACGATGAATGTCGGGGCGGTCAGAAATCGTAGTGCATGAAGTGTTACCACGGCCTCCCATGAAACAAGGCGGTCGACTACGTGAGCGTAGACGAGCTTGATATGCGCGACGGGTGCTCACGCGTTGAGCCCTCAGAAGACGCTAAGGCACATCTTGGTTGGATGACAACCCGGAACATCTAGCCTACATTGGCTCAGACACGAAAGGATCTCAAAGGCCTCCTCGCTCCGAGTTTTGGGACGGAATAGAGGCGTTTTAGCATGGGTGTGACGGAACATGGGAGGAATCGACCACTGCACTAATCACCCACATAAGCGGGCACAACTTGAGTCAGCAGAAGCTAAGGTTAAAACAAAAGCATGCAAGGAGTTTCGCAGGAAGCGAATTTATCAGTGGGAGGTGAGAGCGATAAGAGAGGTGGAATAATTCCGAAAGTAATTAGCTAACGTCAGACTCGCCAAGAAAGCTAATGGCAAATGGCGACTCAAGATCGACTTCACCGACATAAACAAAGCATGCCCGGCTGACAGCCCCCTCCGCCTGCATCGACCTCATCGCGGACGCCACTACAGCCACCGAACTACCCGCTTTATGGATGCATTTTTCTAGCCACAATCGTGACGCGATGGACCTCGGACCAAGAGAAAACTTCATTCGTCACAGCACAAGGAACCTACTGTTATCGGGTAATGCCGTTTGGACTCAAGAATGCAGAGCGACTCTACCGTGAGACTAGTGAACCCAGATGTTCCAAAGGCGATAGGTACAACAATGGAGGTATACATAGACTCATTACGTCGGGTAAAATCCACAACCGACTCCATATCACCCATCTCTCTGAGGCATTCCAGATCCTAAGGAATTATAAATATTGAAGTCGAATCTAAGAAACAAAGTTTTCATTGTCGACAAAATTTCGGTTTTATAAGCAACTGATCAAGCCGAATCCGCATAAAATAAAAGCATCGCTTCGACATGTCGCCGCCAGAACAAAGGAGGTCCAACTGACGTAGCTGATCGCGCCTAAGCCGCCAGATCTCAGAGCTTAGTGATAAATGCCACTTTCTTCCAAGTTCAAGAGCATTTCAAATGGGACGAAATGTGAAGTTACATTCATGGCATTAAAACATACCTAAGCTCTCTCCCATTCTAGTAAGTCCTGGCAAGGAGAACTCTCACTTTGTACTTAGTCAAGATCGTACTTTCAACCAAAGGTAAGACTGGGCCGAGACAAAGTTGTGTCCAAGACCCGCTTTAATACGGCAAATGAAAGACCGGGAGAGGAGCTGAGAGGTACTCAAGAATGGAATAGTCGACACAAGATCGATGATCGCAGTCCCCCGAAGCTTCGCCCCTATTTCCAGGCTCACACCGTAGAAGTCCCAACCAAGTACCCAATGAAGCGTATTGCACAAACCGTAAGTCTCCTGGTTGTCGATGAAGTAGCCATAGAGCTGCTGAAGTTCGACATCGTGCACAAGCCGAAAATCGCTATAAAGTGACAGTCCTAGCCGACTGGCCATGGAATTGGCCCCGATAGAGCTTGCCGAGCCCACACAATGAGGATCTAATTCTCCTATATGGAAACTCTCTCAGATGGAGCCTCAAACGACAGGGGAGCTGAGCAGTTTAATCCTCACCTCACCGTAAGGGGATGATATTGAATACGCACTCAAAGTTCGGGTTCCATGCTTCCAACAACGGCCGAGTATGAGGTCAAGGCCATAGCGGGCCTCAACCTCGCCCACTATTGAGGCCGACCAGCCCAGAGGTCCACAAAGACCCCAACCGGTGGTCGCGCATCGAAGATACATACGAGGCCGTGCGAGACGATGGTTCTATATTCCAAAAGGTCCGCGATTCGTTAAAAGTTTGTATTGGTTCCGGGCCGGCACGTCCCGTAACAGAGAATACCCGAGCCGACGCCTAGCAAAACTAGCCACGGCCTTGCAAGAAGACCCCGGGTCAACACCGCCGAATACCCAGCGCAACCCTCCGTCGAACCTTACAAGATGGTGGTCGCCCAAAGATCCGTGTGACGAATCGATGGACCCTATTCGGGGATTATATTAATGACTAACCCTACCGCACGCACCAAAGAAGCTGCCAAGATAAGAGTAAGGTCTTCTAGGTTTACCAATCACAAGGGTAGCCTTACGTTTATGATTCTTCACACCTTTCCCTCGAAATGCATAGCGGGAGAAGAGACCGAGTATGTACTAAGGGAAGTAACGAAGGCATATGCGAATCATATCGAGCTCGAACGCGGCAGAAAAGTTTTCGAGGCAGATACTATTGGCCTACGATACGCAAAGACAACAATTGGGTCAAAGATGCCAACCGCCGCGAACATCGAAACACGCACGCCCCGCCGAGTCCCTAACATCAATCACCGTACCGCCCTTTCAAAGAAGGGGTCAGACATATCGGGGTTTCGCTCATCGGGCAAGGGCCACAAATTTATAATCGCCGCATTGATTATTTAACCGTTCGCCGCTCAGCCCTTAGCCACAATTACGTACTAAGATACGCAACTGCGGTGGCGAACCATCATATGCGTGTTCTAATCCCAAGAGCCCTAGTATCGATACTGAAAATCAGTCGACAACACCAAATTCATGGATTTTTGCGTGCGAAGCTCTAATTAAAAATTATTACTGGCCACCAAAGACACCCGCAATCAAACTGACAGTTGAAGTCACCATCGAACCCTTAAAGCTTCTTAAGACTAAGCTAAGATCTTAAAGGAAGTCAAGTAATACCTCCCGAGGTACCTACAGCCTATTGTGATCTATACGTAAGTCAAGAACTCCGAGACCCCATTTGCCCTGTACTTTCGCACGGCTAAAGAGTCTCCCGTGGAGGTTGGAATAAAATCTCCTAGAGTCGAAAGTTAGCACGAGGAACAATGACGAGGCCCCACCCCGAACTTGGAACTCCCCGGATGAAAACGGAGCAAAGTTCAACGCACAAAAGAGTATCAAAGGAAGACAACAGTACTCATAAACTGCAGGGTCAAGCCTTAAGTTACATGCGGGGGATTTGATTCAAAAAGCTCCCCGCCGCCAAGGAAGAATCCAACGTATGGGAAACTAGGCCCCCTAACTGAGCAATCAGACACAATAACCGAAATCAGACTGTGCACTATGAGCTCCAACGCAGGAGGAAAATCTATAACATACATGGAACGCAGAGCACTGCCGTTCTTCCAAAGAGGCACCGGTTTGTAATAAAACCCCATCAATTTATGTGACGAGTCGCACACGCTGGTAATTTAGTATCTCAAACAACCGAGAAACATACATATAATGAGAAATTCATAAAAAATAAAAGTCTCTCTTATTCCAAATGAATCATATTCGGTTACAACTGGTGTCCTTGATTACATCTCGAAACACTCGCATAAGCAATTGTAAAAAAAAAAAAAAGAGGAGACAAAGGAGAAAGACAGAATAAAGAAAAAGAGGGGTGTGATAGGGAAAAAAATGGAGACAAAGGAAAAAGACAGAAAAGAAGGGAGAAAAGAAAAGAGGGAAGAAGAGGTAGAAAGGAGGAGGAAGAAGATAAAAAGAAAAACAGAGGCGGGCAAAAGGATGCACCGCCCTTCCACCGCATTCCCTAGCAAAAGCTAGAATAACACGACTCCCATAAAGGGGAGACTAGGGAAAAACACAACTCCCACACATGAAGACCTAGAAAGGTTGATCCAAAGGCAGAGGAACTCTAGCGAAGGCAGCCGAACGTCGAGCATCCATCCCAGACGAACTTCATCCACCCACCGCAAAAGCAGACCTCCAAAAACATAAGATACAGAGGCAACAGAGCCACCATTTATAAGGAGGTCAAAGCGCCCGAAAATTCACGCAAGCGTTCCAGATTCTCCATAAATCAGCATTAATGATGGTTCGCCCCCTTTTCGAGGACATGCGAGGCGTTTCAGTTCACCAAAGCTCTTCACATACCAAAATCAAGAGGCGGTTCACCACCAAAGTCCTTCGGCAGACACCGAAGTCACTGCCAGAATCTGGCCTGGCCACTTACGAAGGCCTTTACTCGCATGTGCCACGCCGCCAAGAGTCGACCGTACCAAAGTTACATCGCCTCTTCACTGGCGCCACCATACATGGGCCGGGCCAGTGAGCCTAGTTGTTCACTTTGACGAGCTTCTACTCACAGCCACGCCGCCCAAGAGTCGACTGTACCAGTTACATCTACCACTCTACACATCGCCACTCTACTAACGCCACCAAGGCCACGCCAGAGCCCGCCAAGCCACATCGACGAGCCTTCACGCACCGCATGTACCGCCTATCTTAATATTCATAATGACGAGGCTCATCCTTCCACTCAAATGGACGAGCCACTACTATTCACATTGACGAGCCCTTCGCTGCACTCCAGACAGACGGGCTCATTCTTACAATTCATAATGACGAGGCTCATCCTTCCACTCAAATGGACGAGCAACTACTATTCACTTTGATGAGTCCTTCGCTACACCCGCACGGATCGGCTCCTTCGTATTACCCACATTGATTCAGCCCTTCACACAGACTCAAAATGCATTCTTCCTGCCCATTTCTTACACCATAATGACGAGGCTCATCCTTCCACTCAAATGGACGAGCCACTACTATTCACTTTCACGAGCCCTTCGCACTCCGGCACCTGACTGCCCTTCAGACATTAATTACATTGACGAGCTCCTTCGCTGCACTCCGCACGCACGGCTCATTCTACTAACTATAATGACAAGGCTCATTCTCTAACTCATAATGACGAGCCACTAATTATTCACTGGACGAGCCCTTCACGTAATTCTGCATGTGACGGGCTCCTTCCACAAAGCATACTTACAAAGGCCTCGGCCCCCCCAACTCGCACGACGAGCTCCAACTATTCACGCTGGACGCAGCCCTTCGCTGCACTCCGCATGCATTCGCCCTTCCTACAAAGCATACTCAAGGCCTGGCCCCCAACTCGCATCGACGAGCTCCAACTATTCACGCTGACGAGCCCTTCGCCGCACCCGCACGCATCGCCCTCTTACAAAGCACTCACAAGGCTCCGCCCTCAACTCAACGCACGAGCCTCTACTATTCACGCGACGTTCTGATGCCTGCACCGACGGGTTCCATCGCGGCACCATATCGACGAGGCTCGCCCCTCAACCTCGCACGACGAAGCCCAACCATTCACGCCGATTCCAGCCCTTCACGCACCCGCATACCTGCCTATCGTACACCATGTTGGAGCGAGGCTCCGCCCTCAACTCCGCATGGACTGAGCCCTCTCACCTGACTCCTTACTGGCCTTCCTACTATTTACATCGACAAGCTCTTCCTGCCAGCCCCACGAACTACACCCGACGAGCCTCCATCAAAAGCCCCAAAGATTTAGATCGCTCCAAGCATCGATCGACCTCACCACAAACCAGCCAACACCGGGCCAACAAACGACGTATGCCACAGTCCGATCCGACGAGCTCCACCAACTCCAACCATATAAGGGGGGAACCAAGCCAGCCTAAAACAGATAGTATGCAAAATTTCAAATGATACAATTAAAATCACGAGACCTTCAAATCAAGTTACACAGCCTCAAAGAAAAAGAATAAAGATATTTCACTTAGAATACAAGTTTTCAAAAATGGGTATTTATTGAAAAGAAGGCTACATGGTGGCTAGGCCCCGTGCCCAACTTAAGGGGAGAGGTCGACACGTAAAGAGCGTAGCATTCCTCCAACGCTAGAGCTTCACAACGAAGATCTTCGCCGGGCCGAGGCCAAGACGAGCATCCGGGAAGCATAAGGTGCTTTTACATCGGGGCGATTCGATCGCCTTTAGATAAATCAAACCAAAAGTAATGCAAACACTCCTCACGAAGGTTATCGTGGGCGCTCCACGCCCTAAGTAATACCCAAGGTATCACCGTTACAAGAGTCATAATTCCCAGCTTGGAACCGCTTAACGAAGAAATATCAGCCCTTTCCATGACCGGTGGAGTAAGGAAGGTCCGAGATCACTGCAGGAGACCCGTAACGCTCCGGTGAAATAAATAAAACCTCGTAGTAGCCATCGAACCGAAAAGATGAAGGAACAGCCACATCGGGGACACCAAACCCCCATCCTTAAAAAGACCAACAAACCGAATTAAAATACCCCAACCATCGGGGGAGCCACCGGAAGGGAAGACAGTTATGCCAAGAACCCTTTATGAAGGGACGCAAAGGTCAAGACCGCATTAAAAGCAACTTCAAAAGTGCATCTGTACCGTGCACGAGGCTGGTAAAAGGTCAAACATTCAGGACCATATTCTGACACCGTGTGAGAGGCCGACAACGTCAAAGAAAAGTAGATCTATATGAAGGACCAACCCTACCAGGCCTACTCATGGGCATGTCTGACAAAGAAATCGAGGAAGTCCGAATTTTAGGATATTCGATCGTTTATTCTCTTTACCTACCTAAGGGAAGGAGGCGCCTCGTGAGTGTGTCGAGGCCAAACGACCTGGCCAAACAAGCGGAACGCCTACCGCCAGTGGACCGGGCGTCAACGGAAGAGTCATCGCTGATACGCAAAGAGGAAGAACGATTTGGACCCATGACGTAGCAACAAGATAAACGAAATCCGCACGACCAACCCTAGAGCTCGTCAGACAATCGAAAGAACATGACAGATTCGACGCCGCTGGCCCAAGAATGAGAGGAAAACGCTTAAAAGGACCCAACACTAAAATGCATGTAGAAAAATCCAGAACGAAATACGGAACGCTAAAAATATAGCAAAGGGAATTATGAGGCTAGCGGAAATGAATCGAAAGGTCACAAGAAACAAGGAAACGTAAGGAGTATGAAAACAAAGTCACAAATCGAAGAGCCATCATTAACGCATTCACGCATGACTCCGCCACAAGTTAATTAATCCACATCCAAGGCATTACGGAAATAACAACCGTCGCAGATTGTTCACAAATTTCGCCCACGCAGTCCGCACACGCGCGGTCGGGGCAACTGATGATACGTAAATGGGCCGCATTTCACTCGGGCACCCAAAGGGAGCGTGAGGGACCATACCCCGCCTGCAGTCCTTACATAGCAGCCCAACACAGAGGCCCGACTAATGTGTGCCCAAAATATGGATTCGAAAATGTGAGGCCCATACTTCTACTACTAAACCATATCTTTACAAATAATAAGATAATATTCCCTAAAAGACGCCCTACGTCCAATCAAGCTCTATTATAAAGGGAAGGAAAAGCAATGTATGTCGCATCTGATAATTTCAATAAGGAAGGAGGATTACTCCAAATAAACTCCTTTGACTAATCCATTGCTAAATCTAAGGCTGATTACATGAGGAAATCTATCCTCCCAAGGGAAGAACCCCTAATCATCGTCCAAATTGGATGAATGTCCATTATAAATACAAGGCCGTTCCAACACTAAAAGAGACGCTAATTCTAAGCAATCGAGGCATCCTCTCTTCTCTCAGACTGACCTGATCTTTAGACATCGGAGCGGCCCTCTGGCGACGCCGGTCCCTCCCTTCATTCCGGTTCTTATCAAGTAGGAAAGCAAATCGCATCCGCAGCCCGTTGATCGACATTGCGCAATCCTACCTCCCGTACCAAACGATCCTCGCTAGCCTGGGTCTGTCCAACGAATCTAACACGCCCAGCCTGGCCTCCGCTGAAAAGACATCATCAAAAATTATAGTGAATCACAGGGTAGGGTGCCTAAGAATTTCTGCTTTGAGAACAAATGGTGAGTGGAACTAGACTTGGATGATGTTATTACTAGCAGTTGGAGGATTTCTGTTGGTATGGATTTGTTGTCTCGGTTAAAAAGGTGCTTGAATGATTTACGTAATTGAGATAATAATAAAGCCCGAAGGATGCGAGAATATATTAAAGAATGCAATAAGTTGCTTTACTCATTACGAGATAGAACTGACGCGATCTCTATTGAGAAAATGAGGGACATGAAGAGAAACTTGTGTAAGCTTTTATTTTAGGATGAATTACATTGGAAACAGAGGGTGAAGTGCCATTGGTTAAAATCAGGTGACACCAATACTAAATTTTTTTCGTGCGAAAGCAAATGCTAGGCACAAGACTAATCATATCGGACATCTGAGGGACAAAGACGAGGTATGGCATGAGGACCCGTATGATATGGTTGTTCTAGCTAAAAGTTATTTTAAGAGCCTATTCAAGGCTAATGAGGGAAGTTATGAGGGAGTGATAAATGTAGTCTACCCCAAAGTCATAGTTGTTGATAATGCTACTCTTCTTATGGATTTTTCCAAGGATGAATTCATGAAAGCTATTTTTCAGATGGCATCCGATAAAGCACCAAGTCCTGATGGTTACCCAAAATTCTTTCAGAGATTTTGGAACTTTTTGGGTGATGACATAGTTGCTGCTCGCATGAAGTGGATGACTACTTTGCAGTTCCTGAATTCTTTGAATAAAACCAATGTTGTCTTGCTTCCTAAATGCGAGAATACTGAGTTGATGAAGGATTTTAGACCAATTTCTTTATGCAATGTTGTCTATAAGATCTTGTCTAAAGTCTTAACAAATAGACTGAAGGGGATTTTATCGAGCTTAATTTCCAAGCTGCATTCATAGCAAGACGATCAATTATGGACAATGTTATCGTTGTGTTTGAAATCATCCATTTTATGAAACGGAAAACTATCGGTAAAGTTGGTAATGTTGCTATGAAAATCCACATCTTGAAAGCCTATGATAGGGTGGATTAGGGTTATTTGCAGAACTTATTATTGAGGTTGGGTTTTGATGAATGTTGGGTTTGGCTTGGTATGTTATGTGTGGAGTCGGTTTCCTATGATGTGGTGGTGAATGATGTTCTGATAGGACAAGTTATTCCTCATAGGGGTTTGTGGCAGGGCGACCCATTATCACCATATTTGTTCATACTTTGTGCTATTATCACCACTAATTGAGAAAGCTAAGTTCCGAGGTGCTCTTTACGATATTAAAATTTGTAATGGGGCTCCAACTATATCCCATTCGCTATTCGTTGATGATAGTTTTTTCTTCTTTAGGGCTTCAGAGGAGGAGTGTGTTACTATGAAAAATATTCGAATCAACTTTGAGCAAGCGTCGAGGCAAGTAGTTAACTTTTAAAAGTCAGGCATTTTCTATAGTTGTAGTGTGACGAGTGATGTACAGAGTTCGTTATCTACTCTACCTGGGGTTTCACAACCTTTGAATAATGGGAAGTACCTTGGCCTTCCATCTCTTATATGAAGGAGTAAAAGAGTTGTGTTCAGATACTTAAAAGGTTGTAGGTGGAAATGAGTCCAGGGATTGTGAGGTAGATTACTATCCAAGGCGGGTAAGGAAGTCTTTACCAAGTCTATGGCTCAAGCTTTGCCTTCATATGCTATGAGTGCTTTTCATGATCCCGTTTCATTGGGCGACGAGCTTGAATGGATCCTAAATTCTTTCTGGTGGGGTTCTCAGAATACTAATGGAAGGTGTTTAAATTGGTTGAAATGGGATAAGATTTGTGCTAGGAAGGAGGATGAAGGTATGGGATTTCGGGCTTTTCACCTTTTTAATTTAGCTTTGCTTGCTAAACATGGTTGGAAGTTTTTTACCCATCCAGATGCTATTGTTTATAAGATTTTCAAAGCCAGATATTTTCCGAATAGGGGTTTTTTAAAAGCGAAATTAGGAAATAATCCTAGTTTCTAGTTAATGGGGTGAGATGGAAGATTAAGGATGGAAAATTTGTGAGGGTGTGGTTAGATTCTTGGTTGCATGATCCCAATGATATGCACATTCAAACTTCTTTAGATCTAGAGTTAACTGATTTGGTGGTTCAAGACTTGATGATTCCGGGGGTAAGGGAGTGGGATGTGGAGTTGATACAAGGTCTTTTTGATGACCATAATGTGGAAGAAATAGTTAAGATTGCACTTCATAGATCTGATGTTGTAGACACCAGAATTTGGAATTATACTGCTAATGGACAATATTCGGTGAAGTCAGGATATCGAGTAGTTGTGGACATACTTTGTGGAGGAGGGTATAAAGTTCATGGAGATTGGAAGCGAATTCGGGCTCTCACGGTTCCTCCTAAAATCAAGCACTTTTTATGGAGAGCAGCACGAGATTGCATTCCAACTAGGTTCAATTTGAGTCGTCGAGGTATTTCAGCGCCCATTACCTATATTCTTTATGACAAGGAATATGAAAATGGTTGGCATATCTTTGTCAATTGTCCTTATGTTAATAACTGTTGGTCCGAAGTCAGTTTAGGCTTGTTTATAGATAGGAAAGCTTTCAATGTAGAGTTTTTTTTCCCATTGGATATTTCTAATGCTTAAGGAGTTTGACACTTTCATGGCTGCGAAATTTGTTGCAATTTTTTGGAATATTTGGAGGCATAGAAATGCCAAACTGTGGTCCAATAACTTTATGAATGCTCGCTCGACGGTGTTTACTGCTATGAAATTGGCGACTAGCTCCAACTGAACCAATTAGGGGAAGAAATTTGTAACAATGACATTCCTTCAGTGAGTTTGATGAGTATATTTTATACTCATTTTATCCCCATATTTTGAATAGTATTTCGTAGTTTTTATGATATTAATAAGTGTTTTAACACAGTTTTCATTCCTATTTGCAATTAGGACCAAATTCGAGGCATTGAGACAATATGAAGTGAAAAAGTAAAAAAAAACTCAGCAAATTCCACATGTAGTAGCAGCTATTGTATTTCAATCTTTTTAGTTGTATAATAACCTCTCATGGTTCCAATCTTTATATGGATGGATAGTAGACTTCTCAAGCTTTCCAACGAGTTCAAGATCACCCAATTTAGAGTTCGAACGAAAAAATATATGGCCTCGTGAATTCAAATGGAGGATTTTCCAAGACACCATATGCAACACCCCTCAAATTTTGTGAATTTTTAGTCTATCTAATGGGATCCAACGGCTCCAAGCTTGATATGGGTAGATTCTAATCTCTTACTTTCCATAAATGTAATTTCAAAATCATCGTGATTCGGCGCTTCCGGACGGAAAAGCTTACGATAAATAGTCGCGGCGTTAACAAGATTCGACGTCGCTGACATAATCCGATGTCGCGACATCAAAGAAAAAATGTAGAAAATACACATTCAATGATTTCGCGACATCATGCCTTGTGATGTTGCGGCATCCACTATCTGACCTTGCAAGAAGTAGCCATTTTTGACCCTTTTTAGGGCCCATTTCCCCAAGACATTATAAATACTTGTGTTTTAGACTTTTTTTTGGGTTCGGCATTGGTGGGTGGGAGAACACTCATTATAGGGTTTCTCTCATCTTAAGCTTGAATCACTTAGAGATTATAATTTTTGTTCCTTTTACTTCGGATTTGGAGCTAATAGTGAAGATCAAGGGTGCTAGAAGTCCCTTTGGGTGGAAACACCCTTGGGCAAAGTTCTTTTGGGGGAAAAACAAGATTTTGGCTTGGAGAAGAAGATTGAAGAGAAGAAGGGGTCTTTATTTCCATCTAGTTTATCTTTATCTCCTATTTTCTTACTTTTCCTTATCTCTATGGTTGTATTTCCTCTTCTTTAGATGTTTTAGTTTGTTTTCTTATGGTTTAGATGTATGCCAAAGATATAAATGTATGAATTTATCCTAATTTATACTGGACAATGTGGTTATTTGCTGCTTTGGAGTATTTTACTTACTTAACGCTTGTAGCATTCTGCAATAATATTCGCATGATTCGCTGCCTTAATTTGAGACCTATATGATGATCAATAGACCATGGATGAAAGGTCATTTAATTATCATGAGATAAAGATATATATGAGATTAAGTGTGGTATTGAGGTTTCTTATGAGTGCATTTCTAGGATTTTGAGATTAAGTAGAGAAACAAAATACTTAAATCCTAGGGCAGTGTAGCGACGTTCAGAGATATTCACATAAGATGTTAAATGAATTGACATCGATCTTCATATTTAAAATAAACATCGATCGACGCAAGGAGCAATGACATACGATCGCTTATGCGCAGATCTATCCCCTAAGGCTTTTTTAGTCTTTATTGAGTCGTAGTAGTTTAGGAATTTGCATCCTAGTTTAGTGTAATTTGAGTATTTCACATATTTTCCATCATTCAAATAGAGCCTAAACTACGTTAGAATCGGTAGTTAATTACCAATCCTTGTGGGAACAATACTCTACTTTCACTCTATTACTTGCACAGAACGTAGAGATTTTACACATGCATCGCGCTTAACAGAGTTGTTCCTTGTGGCATAGACCTCCTTCCTCTTTCCATAAACGTAATGTGAATGTGGCTTTGTTCCAACTGGAGCGTTTGACTGGTTTTGGAATGGTAGTACACAATGACCATGGTGACTTTGTTGCATGTCGTTCCTTATTATTCCAGTGATGTGTCAAAGCGTGAGACGGTGAAGCTATGGGATTAGCAAAGGCCTTATCTTGGATTCGCGAGTTGGGGATGCTGAAAATGATCTTTGAGGTGGATTCTAAGGACGTTGTTGATGCTATAAATTCTTCGATTTTGGATATTTCAGAGTTTTGGTCCATTATCAGGGATTGCAAAAACATAGTTGTTGAGAGTGCTAGTTTTTCTGTTCGTTTTGCTCAGAGATAAGCAAATGAGATTGTCCATGTTTTAGCTAGGGCATCACGTTTTTATGTTGGTCCATCCATGTGGTTTTTCACCAAATGTGTTGATTTCTTCTATGTTGAGTAAAATGTGTACCGAGCTTGATCATTTATAATATTTGCCATGTTTTCCTCAAAAAGAAAATAAAAGAATAGAAACATTAATTAGAATGTGATTCATATGATTTTTCAAAATTTGAAAGAATCTCGTAATATATAATTTAATTTAAATTTTTTTATTTTTAACTATATTTTCATTAGAATGTGATTTAATAATTAATGAAAAATACATTTGAATTGAATTTAAACTAATAAAAGACATCATAGTATGAGTTTAAAATATATTATATTAAAATAAGTTCATAATTGCTAATGACGTCCGACTCAATAGTTAAGAGTTGGGCAGCATATAGAAAAGGGACCAGATTTGAGTATCCTTAAAAATATAATGTTATAATGTTGTATTGCAAAATGGTTAAAGGGTCGAATGAGGCATAGGGTAGAAATCAGGTTTGAGTCTTCAAAGAAATATATCACTACAACTTTGTAATGTAATGAATAGATATAGAAATAAATTAAAATTATGATTTTATTAATTTAATTCATAATTTTAAAGTAATTGTATTTTTAAAATTTTTTTATAATTATAATATATAAAATATATTATATATCTATGATATCTCTTACATGATGGAACCAATGAACCACAAACTAGTAAAATTATTGGTTTAATCTCCATTATGAAAATATTGGTCAAAATTTTAAATTGCAAAGAGTTGTGTCTATTAGGCCTATTCAACAAACTCGTAAACTCGAAAAATCGGACTAACCTTACCCAATCCAACCCAAAAATGGGAAAAACCAATACAAGTGGGCGGATTGCGAGTTGGATTTTTCAACCCAAATCCATTGGGTCGGGTTTCGAGTTATAAATTTAAAACTCGTTAAGACCCAATCCAACACGTGCAAAACCCAAATTCATGTAGATAATTTTGAATTGATTGAAATAAAAAAGTATTTTTCAAAAGTTGTAATGGGCTGGAAAAAAAAAAAAGTTTAAATGGATATTTGATATGGCTTAAAAAAAAGTTTTTTTTTTTTTTTAAACAATCACGTGTTTCAAGTTGAAAATTTCAACCACTTTTATATACCCTAAATTGATGTTGCTTCTCTCTCAAGTCTCAACCTCTATCGAGTCTTTTCTTCTATCAAGTCTCTTCCACTTCCAATCACCCTTATCTTCTTCCCCTATTGTAGATCAATACTTTAAGATTTCTACCATTTTCTTCATTGACCATTTCTTCATGAAAACAAGATCTCTTTAGTCTTTTCTTCTGGTAAGTTCCAATAATTTTCAAAAGTTTGTTATTTTGTCTATTTGCTAATTTCCAAAAATGTATTATTTTGCCTATTTACTCTTGTCAAGTTATCATTTTATTTACCCTTCTTAATATGATTGGATTCTTATAATTGTAATTTTAATTTTTAGATTGATGAAATTCAATCTAGTGTTTTTAAAACTCCAACAACAACAACAACAATATCTTCTATACCAAGTGAAACATGTATTACACCTATGGCTTGTGATATATTAGTGCCACCGTCTTCTTCTTCTCAAATACCTCCACCATCCACTTTGAGCAAGAGGAAACCGGTAAGAACTTCATAAGTTTGGGCTCATTTTAGTAAAATCGAAGGAAGTGATAAGCGAATGAACTACTCTGGAGATGACATGCATGTAATACTAAAATGTAAGATCAAGTACTTTGTGGAATCATTTGAGTCGATGTAAAAAGAATCCACATAGAAAAGAGGATACGAGTAAGAAGATACTCTCTTTTAGAAGTAAAAAATAAGGTATATGTGATAGTACTAATCTTATTGCCGTGAGATTGAATAAAGAGGCTTGTCGGGCTGCATGTGCTATAATGATTATTAGAGATGATTTACCATTTACATTTGTAGAATGAGAGGGATTTAGAGATTTTTGTAGTGTAGCTTGTCTAAAGTTTGATCCACCATCTTGAGTTACAATTGCTTAGAGGAAAAGAAAAAGTTGAGAAGTTTATTTTTGAATAACTCATCAATGGTTAGCTTAATCACAGTCACATGGATGTCTATACAAAATATTAATTATATGGTTGTCACAGCTCACTTTATTGATAGTGAATGTAAATTACATAAGAGGATATTGATTTTTTGTCAAATAGCTAATCATAAAGGTGAGACGATTGATAAACTAATTGAAAGTTGTTTGATTGAGTGGCCCATAGAAAAGGTCTTTACTATCATTATTGATAATGCATCGGCAAATGATGTTGTCATTGCATACATTAAAAGGAGGATTAAAAATTGAAATGGTCGTGTCTTAGATGGCGAATTCCTCCACACGCGTTGTTGTGCTCACATCACTAACTTGATTGTGAGTGATGGATTGAAGGATCACATTACCTCAATTGATCTCATTCGTCGTGCTATGAGGTATGTTAGATCCTCACTATCAAGGTTAGTCAAGTTTAAAGCATGTGTTGAGAAATAAAATATAAAGTCTAAAAAACTCTTATCTTTTGATGTGCCAACTAGGTGGAATTCCACATATTTAATGTTAGAAAGTGTAATTAAGTTTCAAAAAGCTTTTGAGGGGATGGAGGAAGAGGATGGGTACTACCTTGGTTATTTTAATAATGAACATCCAATAGAAAAGGATTTGAATGATGCTCAATTATTTCTGAAATTTTTGAAGAGTTTTTATGATATTACTTCGAAATTCAATTGCTCTTTGTATGTGACATCTAATTTGTTTGTGATAGAGTTTTGAAAAATTCGGCAACAATTGAGTATGTGTATTTTGGAAAAAATGGAGCTTTAAGTACCATGGCTAAAAATATGAAGCTGAAATGTGATAAGTATAATTGACAATTGATAAGATTACTAATTTGTTGTTTGTTGTTGTTGTTGTTCTTGATCCTTGATACAAGCTAGATTATATGATTTTTAACTTTTGTAAACTTTATTTAAGTGATGTGTGTAAAGCAACGATTAAAAGAGTGAAAAAAACTTTGGGTCAATTGTTTGAATTTTATGTTTCAAATGATACATCAACACTTGATGGTCAATATTTCAAGAATGTCAAAGAAACCCATTTTGAGGTTTATGAGAGAGACAATGACGATGAAGATGATTTATTATTTGAGTATAAGAAAAGAATAGTGGATAATACCTTAAAAATAAAAAATGAAGTTGATAGATATTTAATGGAACCTACGAAGGATAGCAACAACTAGCTATTTGATTTGTTAGATTGGTGGAAATTGAATTCCATAAAATTTAAGATTCTATCATTTATGGCTTGAGATATATTTGCAGTCCTATTGTCTACAGTAGCTTTCGAATCAATTTTTTACACTGGAGGAGACATTTTAGATCCATATCGAAGCCCACTTACTCTAAAAATGGTGAAAGCTTTGATTCCCTCTCAAAATTGGCTTAGTGCAATCCCACTCCCATTAGATATCCATGACCGTGCTTATGATGAATGTTTTGCTATTTGTTAACATCTTGATTTAGGTAATTTCTTAACTTGTTAATTTAACATTCTATTATATATATATATATATATATATATATATATATATATATATATATATATATATATATATATATATTGGAGGATTGAATTGGAAGAATTCAATGAATTTATTATTTGTAATTTGATTAAACAAGTTTGGATTTAATTTGCGTTATTTTTTTTAAGTAATTTGAATTTTTAAGGGAGTTTAAAATTAATAATCAGGCTTGGTATGAATTTTTGTACAAAAGGATGAAATTAACATTTGGGCTTAGAACCAACTTGAGACTCAATTTTTGAATTTAATATTTAAATTTAGGCCTAATTTAAAACCCAACTCAACTATCCAATCCAATCCATTTATTATTGGATTGGGTTGTTACGGGCTACGAGTTGGATCGGATGGAAACCCGATCAAGATCGGCTTAGTCGGGTCGGTTTTTATCCCACCGATTCCATCGTCGATTATGAGCAGCAGCCCCAGAAGTTTCGAAACTTCCGTCGCCATGCAATGGCGATGAGAACGACGACACCAACGGCGACGCCCCTCCTATGATCAAATCTCACTCGAAACCCTCTACAAGACTACAACCACCCCCACCGCCACCGCCCCCGCCGCCGCCGCCAAGCCGAAGAAGCCTCCGAAGCTCCTCAGCTTTGCCGATGATGAAGAAAACGAATCCCCATCTCATTCCTTCTCTCGCTCCGCACAAACCTCGTCTCGATCTTCCAAGACCTCCTCTCGCATCACCAAACTATCTTCATCGTCCTCCCACAAAATCACCACCGCCTCGTCACCTCCTCTCTCCCCTCCAATGTCCAACCCCAAGCCGGCACCTATACCAAAGAAGCGCTCCGCGAACTCCAAAAGAACACCATTACCCTAGCCAGCTCTCGTCCTGCTTCCTCCGAACCCAAACCCCCACTCGAACCGGTCATCGTCTTGAAATGCCTTGTCAAACCCATGTCGGCCGTTGAGGATGCCGTGATCGAGGAAGAAAGCGTTGATGAGGAACCAGAAAGCAAAGGCAGGGGAGGAAGGTCGTTTAAGAGGGATAAAGAGGATACCGAAACCCGATTAGCTTTGATGGGAATTGGAATGGGCGGGGATTCGATTCCCGATCAAGCTACAATAAATGCTATTCGAGCCAAGAGGGAGCGGCTCCGGCAGTCGCGGGCAGCGGCGGCCCCAGATTATATATCGTTGGATTGAGGGAGTAATCATGGGGCGGCGGAGGGGTTGAGCGACGAGGAGCCGGAGTTTCAGGGGCGAATTGCGATGTTTGGGGAGAAGCCCGAGAGTGGGAAAAAGGGTGTATTCGAGGATGTGGACGAGAGGGGAATGGAAGGGGATTTTATGAAGGATGCACATGATAGTGATGATGAGGAAGAGAAAATTTGGGAGGAAGAGCAGTTCAGGAAGGGGTTGGGAAAAAGGATGGATGATGGGTCTAGTACGGTGGTGAGTAATAGTGTGCCTGTGGTGCAGAACGTTCAGCAACAAAAGTTCATGTATTCTTCTGTGAATGTATATACTCCGGCGGCTGGTGTTTCTGCTCCTTTAAGAATAGGAGGTGCGGTTGGACCACTGCCTGGTTTTGATGCGATGTCGTTATCTCAGTAGGCTTAGCTTGCTAAGAAAGCCTTGCATGAGAACTTGAGGAGGCTTAAGGTATGGGATTTTAATTTTTGGCTGAGTTGAACTATAGGAATTTAAATCCCTACATGCACGATTATGATTCTGGGACAATGCCTTACCATGGCTTTCTTCACGAACGGGTTCTTTTATTCATCTTATGAGTAGAATATCAAGGTTGGTTCTTGGAAGGCTATCATGCCTATGTGGCCCTTTAGCATTTTGCTTTAACTTCCTCTGTCAGGTTCTTATCCTATAGTTACTCTGTAATCCAGAATCAACAACTTATAATAAAGAGTTTGAGTGAAAAAATGCCAAATCTTAGTGAATGCAAGGTCTAGAGAAGTTCTCATGGCTTAAACAGTAGCTTTAAAGGCCCTAAGTGCAGAAGTTTCCAATAGCTTATGCACAAGGCCTAACACAAGATGTGTGCCTGAATGAAGTGAAACGTAACCTTATATGCATACCAATTTTATAAAACATTATTCAAAATCTCATCCAATGAATAAAAAATCTAAGATTCTTAACATTTAAAAGAAGTATTTAACAAAAAAGAAGGGGCATGTCATGCCAAGTGAGGTGCTATAATTAGGGTGTGATTGTGCCTAGGTGCACTTAAGGCAAGAAAGAAGGGGTTTAGGCTATCAAAGGAATAGCAAACAAAGATTCATCTCAGAGTTAGACACTTGTTGACTAATCTGCAAAATCTTTGTTCCTTTCCTTTTATATTTGCCTAAGGATCCCGAAGGAAACAATTTCCAAGTAGTTCTGCAAACTACATTTCCAATTTTATGCTACCACCCATTTAATAGTTCCTCTATGGTTCTAGGCAGAACGAAATAAGTTCTATCCAACAAGAGTAGATAACTTCACAGCATCAGAATGAATCCCTATGAGACAAGGTCACAAGATGATCAACTTATTCCTCTAACATTTTGTGCATCAAACATTTATTTTGGATCAATAGCCTCTTATCCATCAAATGATCCATTTTGATCCATTTATTTGTAATTGCAGTTCAGATGAAGAAAGGCACTTTGAAGGGTGCACACATGTCAAACAACTTAAATGGACATGGCACTTCCTCACTGCTCTTTTTTTTTGATACGTAAACTGGGCAAATATATTAACAAAAAAGGGCCAAGCCCCAGGTATACAGGGGGTATACAGAAGGCTCAACAAGAAAGCAAAAAAATGTATTTGAAGTATATGCCTACCACCCAACCAAGAACCTAGAGAATACACAAAAGAAGCCTTACAATGGAGTGATCTCCCTCATAAATTAGGCCTGCCCAATTATGGACATGGCACTTCCTCATTGCTCCTTTCTGACTACCAATTATGCAAATGTTTTGCAAAATGAAAATATCCTTAGTCCAGCCTATGTGGTTTGTTTCTTGAGCTTTCAAATCATACTCCCATCCTTTTTTATCTTCAAAGAGTTTGAAATAAATTCAACCCTTGTATGAACTCCTTAATAGAACTGTCTTCAATCCACTCTTTTGCCATTACGATGATAGATGCTTAACCTCTCAAATGGATTTACAAAATGAAGAGGACTGGGACCAATATAAAGATAGTGGTTGATAGATTTCAGGGAAGCATGGTCCTAATAAGAGGTAGGTGGCCATGGGTTTGAATCCTAATGCTGATGATATCTTGAATTTACCCCGTGTTGGTTGTTGCCGAGCAATCAACACCCCGAGGTTTGGATTCCCTTGGAGAGTCCTAAGGACTTGATCGTAGAAAATTCCATGGTTATAAAAAAAAAAAAAAAGAATACTATCTAGTATTTTTACTGATTAAAAAAAAAAAAAAAGAAATAAAAGAAAAGAAAAAAATACTAGATATTTGATTAAACATAAAACATAATCAATGCCTTGTTATTTGACTACTATCTAGTGTTCTCAGAACTTATTGTGTTTACCATATGTTTGTCCCTAAATTTTGACCAAATCTACATGTGATTGTGTATACCAAACTTCTGTCACTGCTACTAGGAATTTATTCAATCCCCAGCAATCATGCTAGAAACTTGATAGACCAAATAATTAAAATCCGTTTTCTTCTGTTTAAGTAATAATTTGCAATTTAAATTGGTTTTGGTAAAAATCTCTGCAAGTGCACAAGTCATACAAGTAATAAAGTGGATGTTTAAGTCAAGATATCATTCCCACGAGGATTGATTAGAAAATTCAAAGATTAACTACCCTCACTACTCAAGATTCTCACTATTTGAACTTCCAAATTTTAGGACAAATTTATCTTCTAAAGTAGAATGAATCAAAGCAATAATGAAATTCTAAAATACATGATTAGAGAATTCACTGGACTAAAATAACACTGGGAGTGAATATAATGTTGTGACCATCACTTTGCAAGTTCCAAATAAAAGATAAAGTCTTGGGTATGAACCTTGGAATTGTCCAAGAGCAGATTAGTGTAGAAATGGATTTCTCCTAACACTACACATTTCACTCTCTAGCTTACTGTTTATCTCTAGACAATGGGTCCAAGAGCTACTTGTAGGGATTTATCCTCTTTAAGATTCACTTTTTCTTTTCCTCAAGACTTCAATAATCATCTCTAGACTATAAATTGTTACTTCATAGACAGGATAATGCAACCCCTCTCCAAAATAAATGATATCTCACCATTAATTAGACAAGAATTCTTCTCTCCTCGACACCTCGCATAACATGTGGCTGGAAGATTCCTCTCACTAAGGTGAAACCTCTCACTAAATTTCAGATCAAGAAGTGGATCATATGCCTGGGGTACACACTTCTCGCTGGTCACCAGAGGAACCTCGGGAAGTGCAGGTTGGATATTCATCAGTGATGTATCAAAGTAATCCTAAAAGAGCATTAGTTCAAATAATATTAGTGTACTTACCCCTGCTATTGTTCATTGCTCTCGGGCCTCAACTTTGTCACCGTAGGGATTCTCGGAAATCAGAGTAATGATAGAAGTTCTTTGGGTACCAAACATTGATATTCGTATCAACTCAACGAGGAGCACATCAATTAAATCACTCCAACTATCATACCCAAAACAACATTATAATTACAAACAATAATCCCAACGATTAAATTCTTCCTGTAGGAGTCGAGCTTCAACTGGATCACAATGACAATGACTAGTCGATCAAACAACCATTGAAATTGTAATCAAAATCAAAAACGACCAAAATTCATTCCATCGGAATTGCATAAATTTAAGCTTCGATTTACATTCATCCAACTCCGATCCTGGTCAGACAAGTATCAATCAAAGAAGAAAACTAAATCTAGAAAACAAACTAAAAAAATAGAAAAGAAAAAAAAAAAAGAAAAATATATACAATGAGATTTCAGCTTTCCCAAAAAGCACACGTAGAGATTGATGAAAAATCATTGGAAGCTTGCGACCATTCCTCAGTGATTTATTTACAAAGCTTAGGTCTTAGCCCTAAAAACGAGCGAATCATGCACCGGGGTGCCTGCGTAAATGTCGCTCTAGATTCTAATGTTGTGGTGATGTTGCAACATCAAAGTCACAAATGCCATGGGTCGACCGATGTCTTCGACATTGAAAATCACCGGGTACCACTTCTGATAAGTCAATGTCGTGGACGATGTTCGCCATCAGATCTCGCTTTTGTAGATTAATTCCGATGTCGCGACATCGCTTCCGTGTCGCTGGCATACTGGTGCCGATGTTACGAATATCAATTCGATGTCGCGACACGCCTGCGGGTGTTTCAACTTCTGGATGCTCGTGTCTCGGCCGTTGTGACATTGTCAGAAGTTCTCCGCTATGATGTCGCTGACATTTAATCGGGTTATGCATATTATCGATGTCACGACATAGCTTACTGATGCCTTTGCTCTTACATTCTTGCCCTGATGTCGCGATATTGCTTGTAGTTCACTTGTTGATGTCGCGACATTGCTTGTAGTTCACTTGTTGATGTCGCGACATTGAGTCTTGTTGTTCTGAAGCTCTTTGCCAATGTCGAAGCAGAGGTCATTTACATCGACTTGTAATACCACCCGTGTTGCTTTGATCCATGTCGCGACATCATCAACCGATGCTGGCGGCATTTACGTTTAGATCTCCGTTGTTCAAGCTCGCCGATGTCGCGACAACGCTTAATTGATGTCTTCACCGTCGAGGCTTGTTCGATGGCGCCGACCAAACAATTAAGTTCTTTCCCATTGCGTGCAAATGTCGTAGCTATGTCATGATGTCGCGATATTGGATGGTTGTTATAGTTTGATCGCGGTCGCTTTTTTGATGTCACGGCATTGAGCCAGGTTGTCGGTGCATTAACTAGATGTTGCCTCAATGTCGTAATGATGTTGCTATTACTGACATATCTTTTGCCTTCTCTTCGCTTGATGTCGCAGTCGGCGTCGTGACATTGCAATAGCGTCAAGACCTTCTCCACATGATGTCGCGACATTGGCCCTTTCTTTGCACAATGTTGATTTATGCTCCATTTTATGCTGAATTCTACATCTTTTCCTTAAGTTCCTACAAAACATAAATTTGGGTGATAGCTCCATAATTTTGTATTAAAATGAACTTTTAAGCTTGAAATATACTTGAAAAATGGGCTTAAAAATAGATGAGTTTTAGACTCATCACCATACACATCTTAAAATCTAATGTTAAAAGAAATCCTTGAATCTGTTCATTGTAGTTAGTGTCTCTAGACTTTTAGCTAGTAATGACCAAGGAAAGGAACAAAAAGACACATTTTCTTATTTTGAGCTTGACTGATCTATGAAATCTAACAATGACATTGTGTGATCCTCAATATACACAACATAAAGTCCCAAAAGTATACAAAAGAAATATCCAAATGCTTGGTCTGACTGTTTGACATCATTGAATCTCTTTTATTTTTTCTCATTCAAAAAGTCCACATCAACCATAATGGAGAGGAGCTCCACACTTCTTTGCATTGATTGAAGAATGCATAACCCACTCCGCTCAAAAAGTGAGAGAATTAGATGCTACACCATTCTTGCTTTGGCCTTCCTCACTTTCTTATTCTACCATAGCACACTCATTGCCATAATACAAGAACCACTCACTTCATGAAATTTTTGTGACTTCCAAAGACATTTTTCCGTAGGATGAATTTTTTTTTTTTGGATAGGCAAAAGGAGCAATTCATTAAAAAGAAGCCAAAAAGTACAAAACCCCTAACGTATACAGGGAGTATTCAGGGGAGACCACTGACCTATACAAAAAAAGGAGAGGGCAAACAATAAACAAACATCCCCTACGCCAAAGCTAGCTCCTAGGATTAGTATAAAGGATACACAAGAATTCGAACAACTGAAAGATCTACATTAGGAATCACCCAACACAAGAATGTAAGGAGCGGCTGAAAGAAAGTTTCAATCTGCTTAGGGAGAAAGTGTTGTCTTCAAAGACCACTCTATTTCTCTCTTTTCAAGTAGCCCAAAAGAGTCATAGAGGCAATGCCCTCCGTAAAAATATGATGTTCTGATGTTTTTCCGTAGGATGAATTCATCTTCCTGACTTCTTATACTATCATTTTTTTGATTGATTATACTATCATTCTTATACTATCATTGCGCACTCATTGCCATAATATGAGAACCACTCCCCTTCATGCACTTTTTGTGACTTCCAAAGACATTTTTCCTTTGGATGGCTTCATTAATAAATGAGATGTATTTGCTCCTAAGCTCACTTCCTTCCTTAGGTGTGTAAATAACTCCAGTTCACTGAACAGATTTGAAGTGCACACCAACTTGTAAGGTGGGGTAGGTGACTTGATTTGGTGGAGTCTTGGATGATAGATCCTTAACATATTTTTTCTCTTTTCAAAAAAAATATTTTCTCTTTTCAAGATGTCAGAGACAGATTTCAGTCACTGGGTTGGAAAAGTTAGAAAGGCACTTACTTTGTATCTCCCAAGATTACACCAAATCAAGTCCCCTACCCCACCTTGGAGATACCTAATATCTTCCAATTAGTATCATTTGCTCTTCTGCTGATCACATCCCTAATTTGCTGGCCTTTGAGAAAGGAGAATATAGGATGCTCCATAAATACATTATTTACAGAAGGAGAAAAAAAATTGAGATGAGTTGCATGTTCATAGTGCATATCTTGCCTTTTCTAGATTGTGCTTGAGTGTATCTTTGTGTGTGTGTGTGTAGTGTTATGCGACAGTTTGCATATTTCAATTGAACAGGCTTGTATATAACAGTGCACTTTAACATTGTTCTTATTAGGAATCTCTTAGCCGAACCATGTCATCCCTGACTAGAACTGATGAAAATTTGTTGTCCTCACTGTCAAACATCACTGTTCTTGAGAAGTCACTTACTGCTGCTGGTGAGAAGTTCATCTTCATGCAAAAGCTTCGTGACTTTGTTTATGTTATATGTGACTTTTTGCAGGTACGGATTTATCCAATACATGGCATGAGTTTCTGTGTTCTTTTGTAATTCTTCTTGTTTGTCCAGCAAACTAATTTGGACACATCCCTTAATTTCTTTTTTGAGTCATTTGGAAAGAGCCTAATGTTTAAAACCTTTGAAGATGGGAAGCTTTCATGCTTGGTGATGAAAGATTTACTTCTCAAGACTTAGTTTATATGGTCAGGCAAGGATTTGGATCTTACTTGTTTGTCTTTTTGGACTTTGGACACTTATGGATCAATTGGCTCGGTAGTTTTGTTTTGTTTTTGTTTTTGTTTTTGGGTGTGTTGCCTAGTATACCTGCCCTCTCTCCCTCCTCAAAATACACACACAGAAAAGGAAAGCTGTAATCAAAGGTATACTTTTGGTTATAACTCTAGAGCAATTGAAAATTTTGTTAGTTATTCTCTGTTAACATGTGTAAGAGTTGTTACCTACCTATCTTAACAGTTTTATTAGTTTCCTCTTGAGGTCATGTAGAATTAAAGGAGATAGCTGAATCATTATTTAAACCTATGAATTGTTGGCATGGGCAATGACCTTGGTAGTTATCATTCACTCTAATCACCTCTTCTCTTTCATTATATAATTCTTGATCTAGTTCTTGTTTCATATTCATGCTAGCATTTTATCCTTCTTTGAATATAATTTATATAATAGAAACAACATTTCAATCTCATCATAATAAAAAAGTACAAGGAAATCGATAAAAAAAAAAAAAGTACAAGGACATGAGTTGTACTTCATAAAGAGACCAAACATTAAGAATTTAAAAAAGGTGCTAATGATTAGAGATGGGAATATGGGTTGAGCTCAGTGGGCCAAGGTGGGTTGGCCCGCATTTTTGGAGCTCAAATAGGCCCAGCCCAAATAAGCCCGCAGCCCATTCGGGTTTGGGTCGGGCAAGCCCGTTTGGCCCATTTTTTTTTTAAAATAATTTATATAAATACAACTTTTATCCTCGCCCTATTTTTGTGCTGAAAAACCTAGACACTTCGACCTCCCCTTCAATCCGTCTCCTTCTCTGTCGGTGCGGTGCGTTGGCATACTTCTTCAACCTTGGACATCAAAAAATTTAGAGTTGAGTGAGGGAGGAGGACAACAAGAAACCACAACATAGAATTTTTCCGAGAATATAGAATCATTACTTGAAGAACTTGTTTGGAAGGATGATCACGGCAAGATACAAAGAATTTCGTGGAAGAGACCCCTTGGGGTGAGATGATCACGAAAGGATGATGGAGTCTAGGAGGAGCCCCTTGGGAGGCTGAACTGCGAGAAAATTTTGTGGGTTGAGGGTTTTGGCGGGGTTGGGGGATAGAAAGATGAGTCGCAGAGGCCACGTTGAGGAAAATTGAGATTACGAGGCTTAGAAGAGGTTTTGGGTTTTCAATCATGGTTTTGGTGAGGATTTAGGGAGAGAAAATTGGGGGTTTCCTTTTATTTGGGGAGGGAAAATGGGTGTTTGGATGGAGAGAAAAGTGGGGTATCAAGGAAGCTAAGGGGAAATTGGTGTTTGGATGTAATTTTGCAGGTTTGGCTTCTTAACAAAAGAAAAGAAAATGATTTAATATGTATTCTTCTTCATGTTGATGTAAATTTGATTCTTTGAAGGTTTTGATTTTGTTTGCTGCATTTGATTATTATTTTTTGCATCCGGTTGTGTCTCTTTTTGGGCTGGTTGTGTCTCTTTTTGGGAGGGAGCCCTGAATATAATCATGTTAAAAATAATTTTTGTATTTGTTACTAATTAATTATTTTACACTTTTGTATATTTAATTTTTAAAATATTTATAAAAAATCAAATAAAGATAATGCAAAATAATTAAATCTAAACATCACTCTTTTCATGTTTTTCTTGAAAAATAAAGAATAAAGATATAATTTGTTATTTTATGTATTATTTATTTTCTATTTGAAAAATACATATTTTAACACTTTTTTAATATATTGGTCCGTTTTGGCCCGAAGCTCGCATAGGGCTGGGCTAGTCAAATGCTGGCCAAAATAAAAGTGGGCCAAATTGGCTCTACCCATTTTGGCCCGCAACCCGAATGGGCTGAGCCAAAATGGGCCGCGCCATCCCGTTTCCCATCTCTATTAATGATAATATTCTCAAAGAGGCAAGGATATCATTACAAAATCTTTCATACTAGAAGCATTTTTATTCCTTACCTGGTAGACAAGGTAAGATCTCTCTTGTTGAGCATTGAATCCCAAAGGAGCATCCCAACATAGTAGACAATGTAACTGTGTCACATGGGTAAACACTAGTTCTGTTTAGGCTATTTTGTTAGTTTGAAGGGTTTTTTGGTTGTTAAGAAACGGAGAAAAGTTTGGCAAGCAAGTCCACTATATTTATTTTGGATGGTGTGGGTGGCTACAAATGGGGTTGCTATTAAGGATGAGATGTTATTGAAGTTTTTGGCAAAACTTTTCTGTGTTTTTATTAGCAATAGGCTGGATACATATATACAGAGATGAGGATCACTTTACAGTTGTATACAACTATGTTTTCCAACTAAGTTAATACACAGATTTCTGCATCTATCTTAGGTAAGTTGACTCAAGATATTTACAACTACATGATACAATAAAATCTGCTTTACATAGTAACAACCCTGAAATCAAGGAAGCAATATCTTCAAATTTGTCTAGCATGATTTTCTACACCCCCCTCAAGCTGGACAATATATGTTTGACATTCCTAACTTAGAACTCAATTCATGGAAGCTAGGACAATGAAGAGCTTTAGTCAGAATTTTTGCTAACTGTCGCTTAGAAGGAACATGTTTCACAATGATGACATTGTTCTCAATTTTCTCATTAATGAAATGTTGATCAATCTCATCATGTTTCGTTCTATCATGATGAATCGGGTTCTTTGCAATAGCAATTGCTGGCTGACTATCACATAGAACCTTTATAGGACCCTCAGCCTCAACTTTGAGATCGAAAAGTAGACGGTTTAACCACATGCCTTCACATATTCCTTGAGCTAAGGCTTGAAATTTTGCTTCAGCACTGCTGCGAGCTACTATTTGCTACTTCTTGCTATGCCATGTCACCAAATTTCCCCACACATACGAGCAATATCTAGAAGTAGATTTTCGATCAATAGGTGATCCTGCTCAATCTGTATTGGTATAAACTTCTAGGTTTCTATGAAGAGTTCTTGAACATCAATCCCTTTCTAGGGCTTCCCTTGAGGTACCTAAAAATTCGATACACAACATTTAAGTGTTCTTCCATGGGATTATTTAGAAATGACTCACAATGACAACAAAGCTTATGTCAGGCTGAGTGTGGGTTAAGTAGATCAATTTTCCTACTAAATGTTGGTACATACCTCGGTCAATGGTAGTTCCCTCGGTTTGTGCTTCAAGTTTGGTATTAGGATCTATTGGTGTTTTGACTGGCCTACACCCAATCATCCTAGTTTCTTTCAGGAGATCAAGGACATATTTTCGTTGTGAGATTGAGATGCCTTTGCTTGATCTTGCCACTTCCATTCTCAAAAAATCTCAATTGCCCAAGGTCCTTAATTTCAAACTCCTTGGATAAATTGCTTAAGATGAACCATTCCTCTTCTCAATTTCCAGTAAGTACTATATCGTCTACATATACAATCAACATTGTGAGTTTACCATAAGCCAAGTGCTTCACAAATAGAGTATGATTTGATTGGCATTGAGTATACCCATTTTCCTTAAGACTCTTGTGAACCTATAAAACTAGGCTTGAGGAGATTGCTTGAGGCCATAGAGAGACTTTAGCAGTTTACATACCTTTCCCTTGGTAAACATGTCTTCAAATCCTAGAGGTGCATCCATGTACACTTCTTCCAATAACTCTCTGCATATAAACGCATTCTTCACATCAAGTTGAAACATCTAGATTCACGGCAATGGATAGGAGGACTCGAATGGTGTTCAGCTTAGTGACAGGGGCGAATGTCTCTTGGTAATTAATACCATAAGATCGAGTGAACCCTTTCACACAAGACGGACCTTGAATCTCTCAACACTTCCATCAGCCTTGTGTTTAACCATAAGATTGAGTGAACCCTTTTGCCACAAGACGGGCCTTGAATCGCTCAACACTTCCATCAGCCTTGTGTTTAACTGAGAAGATCCACTTGCACCCAACAGTGCATTTTCCTGGTGGAAGATTAGTAAGAGTCCAGGTTCCATTCTTGTCAAGAGCTCGTGGTTCTTCTAATGTGGAAACTCTCCATTCTGGTACTCGAAGAGCTTCTTGGACTGAATTGGGAATCTGAATTTGATCCAAGGATGTAATAAAGGCTCTATATGTAGGAGACAAACTTGTGTATATCAAATAGTAGCGAAGAGGATGTTGTGTGCATGAGCGGACCCCTTTTCTTTCAGCAATAGGTATGTCCAGGTCTGATTACAAATCTGTCTCTTTCTCAACCAAGGAATCAACCTCAGTTTCAGTCTTCTCTTGAGCTTGTTCAAGAGCAGTCGGGATCAGGTTAGATTCTTGACTTCGTTGAGTTTGTACAGGGTAATATTTTGACCTTCCTAGATGGTTTTTCCTCCTAGAGTAAACCTGGAACTCTTTTCTAGGGGCAGATTCCGAACTGACCAGATTTGGGTGAGGACTTATTGGCTCAAGCTTAGCTAGATTATGCTCTATAGACACTGATTTTTCAGCTGATTCTGGAGTGTTCTTTAAGTGAGGAAGAATTTGGTAACGGTGTAGTAGGTTCAGGAAGGAAAAATGAGTTGGTCTTGTTGATGATATGGAAATAGGCTCAATGAGGGATACATAGTCCCAATTTTGTGATTCTTGTCCATTTTTCTCCCCTTGAATCATAGAATTTGAGTAATAAGGTTGGTCTTTAAAAAAGGTTACATCCATAGAGTTGAAAATTTTCTTGGTAATTGGGCAATAGCATTTGTATCCCTTTTTGTTGGATGAGTAGCCAATTAGGATGCACTTTGTAGCTCTAGCATTGAGCTTGCTTTGGTTTGGTGAATGAGCATGTACAAACACTGTAAACCCGATTACCTTAAGGGAAATTTGTGACACAAGATGCGAGTAAGGATAGGTTTCTAAGAGAGTTTGCATTGGAGTCTTGAAATTGAGGACTCATGAGGGCATTCTATTTATAAGGTATGTAGTTGTGAGAATTGCGTCGCCCTAGAATCTTTTTGGAGCATGAGAGGTAAATAATAAGGAGCGAGCCACCTCGAGAAGGTGGCAATTTTTGCGTTTTGCCACAAAACTAGAACATTAGCTTGGAATTGATTTTGGATCATTTTGTGGAAGGCTTGGAATATATGGTTGGTTTCAGATTCATCTTTCATAAGGAAAGTCCAACTTACTCGGGTATGATTGTCAATCAATAGTAAAATACCAATGTGCGGCAGTGATATTTTGAATTTTGGATGGTCCCCAAATGTCCCCATGAAGGAGAGAAAAAGGTTGAGATGAATTTTAAATTTTTGGTGCATAATGGCTTCGAGTATGCTTAGATAATTGATAAATATCACATTGGAAAAAATGAGGATTTTAATTTATGAATAGTGATGGAAAAAGACGTTTGAGATAAAAGAAATTTGGATGTCCAAGACGATAGTGCCATAACATGACTGCACTATACTTATTAGAATGGCTTACTGACTGAACACTGCTAATAGACCGACACTATGGACTAAGAGTTCTATACTTTGGATTGATAGTAGAATCCTTGACCTTGAGAAGGTACAAGCCTGCACTAAACTCAGCATTGCCAATTATCTTCCCTGATTCCAAGTTCTGAAAAACACAAGAGTTGGCAACAAACTTAGTCTCACAATTTAAATCTCTATTTAGTTTGTGCACAGAGATTAAATTACAATCAAGGTTGGGCATAGATAGGACATATTTCAAAATGAGAGTTGGAGAGACATAAACAGACTAAACAGTTCCAGCACCAGCAAATTTGGAACATGAGCCATTAGCTATTTGAACAGTGAGATTACTAGAACATGGACTATAGGATGTGAATAACGATCTATCACCTGTCATGTGGTTAGAGGCGCCATAATCTACCATCCAAGAGGTTGGGGATGGTCGAGTGACATGAAGAGCAGGAGGGTTGTTACCTTTTTGAACAACTCCTCCTGAACCAATGGTTGTAGAAGTAGAGGGCTGGTTGGCCTTGTTGATTAATTGTTGAAGCATATCAAGTTGGTCCTTGGTGAGAGGGGCTTGACTTGAAGAAGTTTGCTCGGTTTCAGCCATGAGGATTGGAAAAGATAGAGCAATTCCAGAATGATTTGATGGACTGAAAAAGAAGAATCAACAAGCATGCGAAAAAAAATCTGAAGGTGAGAAGATGAATTGACAGTGGGATCAGGCCAAAACCTGCTCTAATACCATGAAGTTTTTAGCAAAACTTTTATGTGTTTTTATTAGCAATAGGCTGGATACATATATATTGAGACGAGGATTGCTTTATAGTTGTATACAACTATGTTTTACAGCTAAGGTAATACACAGATTCTGCATCTTAGGTAAGTTGACTTTGGATATTTACAACTACATGATACAATAAAATCTACTTTACATAGTAACAACCCTGAAATCAAGGAAGCAATATCTTCAAATTTGTCTAGCTTGATTCTCTACAGTTATCTTTATCTATACAAAGGTTGAAGACTTCTTTTGTTTTTCTTTTTTAGTTAAAGACTAAATTGTTTATGTTGGATGGTCATTCGACTATAGCCGAGTTTATTGACTTGTAAGTTGCAAGTGAGGTAGGGATTTTTTTTTTCCTATAAATCCTAGTTAATTCATGTGCCATCTTTGGGGGTGGGGGCTTGCGACGGTTGCTTGTTTCTTGTAAAATCCAAGTCACTATTGTAATTTTCTACAACACCCTTTTACTTTGATGACAACTCATCTGTCTGGTCTCAGTAATTGGAGTCTCCTGTCTTACCTTTTCCCTTTTTCCTTTATACTTAATGTTTTATTTTGAATCCACTCCTCCACCACAACCTTTTTTTCTTTGGTTTTTTCTAGGCAAAACTAAGGGCATGTTTGGTTTCGTTTTTGAAAACTGTTTTCTATTCTCAAAAACAATGAAAACAGGGAAAACATATTTGGTTTTCTGTTTGTTTTTTTTTTTTTAAACATAAAAAATACTAAATTTAAAGAACAAAGAAGAGTTTTCAGAGAACACCATTTTGGTGTTCTCTGTGTTATCAAAATATGTTCTCAAGAACAATTTTAAAAAATAGGAACGAAACAGGCCCGAAGAAATTGTTTTATTGTTTTTACATGACCATGCCTTCTCTACCATAACCACAGCTTTAAAATTTTTTGATTGGCAAATAAGAGTGTTAATATATTAAAAAAATGCCAAACTTATGTGGCAAATAGTGTATAATAAATGAGGAACATAAATGAGTTAAAGTCCTCCGTATATGAACCTTCACCTTTCACTCTCTGCGCGATGTGGGACACTATAGTCCACTCCCCTTGGGCCCCAACGTCCTCGTTGGCACACCTCGGTTGAAGATTAGACTCTGATACCATTTGTTATGACCACAATTCTTCACCCGATTTTGTCTGATTCAGGGCTGTAGTGGCGCACACATGACTCCTTGCCAGTTTGCCCCGGTTTTGCTTCTCTATTAGGCCAATGCCCTCTAGAAAAGGCCTTGATAGTGTTGAGTTTAGGTTGGCTATGAACCTTCACCGAGAGTGATGTGGGACACCTTCACCTATGAACCTTCACCTTTCATTCTCTAGGTGATGTGGGACACTACAATAAAAACTGGCTATTGTAGCTAGAACATTACTTTTAGACTTGTAACACAACCATTCTATGAAGTTTAAAACCATGGATCTATGACCTTAACCAAGAACAAGGAACAAAATATCGGCGATATTTCGGTTATCGGTGGAAGTTGATAGGATATCCTCCACCGATAGTCGGTTGGAAGAAATATCGGCCATTTATCGTTGATTTCGTTGATATTTCGGATTTTGGCTGATATTTCGGCTATATGTTCGATTTTGGCCGATATTTTGGCCACTTGTTTTAAATCTACAATGGTTTTAAATCTGCACAAGTTTTAAAATCCATGCGTTAGGGGGGTTTCGAACACGCCAAAAAATTAGGATGTGACGAACGTTGCATTCATTGAGCTACTATTGCACTTATTATATATAGTGTAAACGGTTTTTATATTCTCTTATTATTTATGAATATTTTTACTATTTTACATTATTGTTTTAACATTATCACTTAATTTTATTTTTTCATAAAATCCATTCACCTTTTCAAAAAATTTAAAATTTTAAAATAAAAAATTAATTTGATAAGGAAAAGAAAAATTTATTTTAAAATTTTATTTTTTCATAAAATCCATTCACCTTTCCTCCCCTTACATGCATGCCTTGTTTCCATATTTTCACCCAACATTATATATATATATATATATATGTAAAATTATATAAATAATCAAATTTGTAGAAAACAAAAGAGAGGAAAGATTGGAGGAATAAATTCCTTGTATTTTTCCATTGATCTTAGTAAGTATAAATACAAGAGCTAGATATATTCAATTGGTAGGTCAATCTAACATTCCTAATTAGTTTCATAACCTATAATTAAAGTATATATTTACATTCTATAACACTCCCCCTCAAGTTGGAGCATAGATGTTAATCATGCCCAACTTGTTATATAGATAACCAACCTGGCCCCCACTTAGGGCCTTTGTGAAGATATCACCTAATTGTTCTTCAGCCGTCACATATCTTGTAGAAATCAAGCTGAATTGTATTTTCTCACGAACGAAATGACAATCTATCTCAATATGCTTAGTTCGTTCATAGAACACAGGATTAGAAGCAATATGAATGGTAGCTTGGTTGTCATACTAGAAGTTTTTACTGGGACTCATGTCTCAGACGCCGACTTCCATCAAGAGCGATGAAGCCACATGATCTCACACACCTGACAGCCATTGCTCTATATTCGCACTCTCGCACTTGAATGGGAACAACCCCTCGTTTCTACTTCTTCCCCTCGATACTAGGTTTCCACCAACAAAGACATAGTAGCCTGAAGTGGATCTCCTTTCTTCCTTTGACCTTGCCTAATCAACATCTGTGAAATACTCAATTTTGTTATGCCCATGATTACTATATAGAATACCTCGTCCTGCCGCTCCTTTCAAATAACATAGAATTTGTTCTACAACTACCCAATGGTTGAGAGTTGGAGCGGACATATGCTGACTTACAACACTGACTGAGTAGGCAATATCAGGATGAGTTATTGTAAGATAGTTCAGCTTCCCAACTAATCTTCTATATCCTCAAATGTTTCACCTTTCTCTGGTAAGGTGTACGCTTGGAACCGTAGAGGAACTGCATGGTTTTACCCCTAACTTTCCAAATTCGCATAATGATCACACATATTTCCTTTGGAGATGTTAAGATTCCATGTTTGCTTCAGATAACTTCACTGCCCAAGAGTCTTGAAGATCCCTATCCTTTCAGAGGAATGCTTGAGGAAAGGACTTAAGAGATGAGATACCTTTAGAGTCACTCCTAGTGATAACAATCAATATCATTCACATATACCACCAATAGAATGGTACCTGTAGAAGACAGAGTGGTCAGATTTACTCTTCTGCATGCCAAATTCCTCAATAGCTTGGCTGAATTTACCAAACCACGCACGGGGGCTCTGTTTCAAACCATACAAAGACTTTTGGAGACAACAAACCTTCCCTATCTCCACTTGAGCAATAAACCCTGGACGTTGCTGTATATGCACCTTCTCCTGAAGGTCGCCATGAAGAAAGACATTCTTAATATCAAGCTGGTGGAGATCCTAATACGTGCAAGTATTGGATGCACATTCTTAACGTAGACCCATACATGCAAGTATTCACGTCGAGTTTACGTAGTATATAGGCTAGTCAAGTGTCATCCCACAAGGAGAAGTGTGTTGAGTATTGACGTTACACTTTAAATATTATCTGGATCTAAAATTCTAGTGAATTCCAATTAATGTAGAGAAAAACTACTCCTAAATTGTCCGCTAAATCAATGTGAAGAAACTAGGGTTTTGCCTTCACTTACCACATCTAATGGATTTTTAACCTTGATGAATTATTCATTAAATATATTAATTAATTCCCGCTGATGGGTTGATCGTGCCTACCAGATATTCTATCTCTCAATATATATTGGCCTATCTCGCTAATAGGGTGTATTGCATCTTTGCTTCAACCTTGAACTCCGAAACGCCTAAATGTTTAAACCCGAATTGCCACACCTGACGGATATTCTATTCGATTGATCAAGTGTTGTCAGATTCATATCCCAGTCATCATCTCTCGATCTCGACTCCCAAAGAAAAACATCGCCAATGTCAAGCCAAACACTACCATGTGATGAAATCACGGGAATAGAGCAAGACAAGAAGAAATCATATAACAATGAATAAAAACAATATCACATAATCCATTTAGGTGCGCGAAGGCTACGACAAAAATTCTAGAAATTAGTTTAGAACATAGTGTTGTTCAGTACAGCCATCAGGTTTGAATTCATCAAATGGTTTTAAGAGAAGAAAATATAGAAAAACTAGCACAAACAGTGTCTTGGTCCATGTCTTCCACGTCTCTCTTCTCCGTCTAGCCGCCTCTAACTCAAACCCTAGTGTGTCAGATTCGCAACCCTTGCATGCACTCCCAAGTCATCTATTTATAGTTCAATCCAAAGCGTTCTCTTGAAAACCGTATTACGGGCTAGGCTTCTGACGCCTGCTATAGCGGTTGCCCACAATTGCGGCCAATTTGCCCACAATAGCGGGGGACCAACCCATCAAAACGGGCAACAACCTGCAATTGCGGACTGCGGTTTTTTTCACTAACAACTTTGACATCAGAAAGAGCTACTCGCCATAAGTGGATTGCTAGCAATTAGGCGGGCCGTTATGACAAAGAAATCTATTCCAAACAAATTTGATTTCTTGCTTTGGCCTTTTCTTACCATCTAGCATGCCTGCAATAAAACACACAAAATACGCTCAGAACATGCTAAGATTAGTGATGGAAGCATTTAAATACAAGGATCAAAGAATGCAAATATCAGTATTTGATGGCTCTCATCATGTGGCGGCCAGGGAAATAAAAAGTCGAACAGATGTCATCTTATCAACAGGGGAATAAGTATCAGAATAGTCCACGCCATAGGTCTGAGCATACCCCTTAGCCACAAGTCGTGCTTTCAAACGAGCAACTGAACCATCAGGATTAACTTTAACTGCAAAAATCCAACGACATCCAATGACTTTCTTCCCAACAGGTAACTGTACCAAGTTCCAAGTACGATTGTCATCTAAAGCTTGCATTTATTCCACCATAGCACTACGCTAACCAGGGTGAGGTAAAGCCTCATAGACAGTGTTAGGCAGAGAGATCGAATCCAGGGATGCAATAAAAGAACAGGAACGTGATGACAAATGGTTATAGGAACAAAATGAGGAAATTGGATGAACACACTGACGTTTACCTTTACGAAGATCAATAGGAAGATCATCACTGCAGATTGGATCTAATGTCGAAGTAGCTGGTGGAGGGCTCGAGACTGGGGGGTGTTGGCGTCGAGTGTAGATCTGAGTGATTGGAGGCTTTGTTAGAGGGGGAATAGAAGCAGGAGCTGTTGAGGCAAGAGTATAAATGAGCAAATCATCATCCTCTCCTTGGCTAGTGTGGATCGGGTCTTGAGAAAAAGGAGTATTCTCAAGAAAGGTGACATCAACAGAAACTAGGTACTTGCGAAGACTAGGACAAGAACACATATACCCTTCGAAGACCGAGGAGTTTACCAGGGAGATACACTTCAATGACTTAGGATCAAGTTTAAACACATGCGGACGAACATCCCGAATATAACAAGTACACCCAAATACTCGAGGCTCAATGGGAACAAAGATTTATGGGGAAAGAGGGTTTGAAACGGAGTGACCTAATTAAAGACAAATGAAGGCATACGATTAATAAAAAAACAGGCTGTGGAAACAACATCGGCCTAGAAATGCTTAGGCACGTGCATTTGAAACAATAGAGGTTGAGCGGTTTCAAGGTGTCTATTTTTTCTTTTAGCAACTCCATTTTGAGGAGTATCAACACAAGATGTCTGATGAAGGATGCCGTTTTGAAGCATGAATGACTGAAATTGTTCAGACAAATATTCTTTGGCATTATCACTTCTCAGATTTTAAATAGAAACATGAAACTGAGTGTGAATTTCAGCACAGAAGATGTGAAAGTGAGAAAATAACTTCGAACGGTTTTTCATGAAATATAACCAAATTGTTTGCGAATAATCATCGACAAACGTAACAAAATATCGAAATCCAGTTGGAGACACAATTGGACATGGACCCCACACATCCGAATGGACCAACTCAAAAGGAGCGGAAGCTCGGTTATTGACTCTATGATTCAAATGCACACGATGAAGCTTAGCATATTGACACGACTCACAATTCAATGAGGATAGGCTCGAAAACCGAGGATATACCTTTTTCAATAAAGAGTAAGAAGGATGACCCAAACGATAATGTAATTCGAATGGGGCGACAACTCCAGAACAAACAACAGGCTTTGACACCTTTGTTTCAATGATGTAAAGAGACCTGGGCTAAGCCCATGCTGCGATAGCAGCCGTCCAAGATCACGGAAAAAATGAGATACTACAATTAAGTGTATGAATGAGTTTACTCACCGAAATTAAATTAAAGAAAATTGCGGTGCTCCAAAGCCGAGTCAAAGTGATTGAAGGAGTAGGATAGATTGTCACGACCTGGGACATAAGATGTTGACCCATCTGCAAGGGTAACAATAGAGGTAGAAGGGTGTGGTTGAAACATAGTAAATAAACTGGAATTACCTGTCATGTGGTCTGTGGCTCCAGAGTCAATGACCCATTTGGAGGAAGAGGAAATAAAACACGTGCTAGGTTTACCTGACCCGACAAGCATAGTGCTAGGAGTAGAAACATCCTTCAATGATTCATGAGCACACTGAAACCTTCGATTTATGTTCTCTAACTTCCTACAATCCCAGTGTACATGCCCTGGAATATGGCAATAATGACACACAACTCCCCTTGAGGGTTTCTTGCCAATCATAGAAGTAGATTTAACTCAAACCAACATCTGAAGATCAAATTAACACCCGACAAATAGGATCTTGAGGGCAAAAAAAAAAAAAAACCAGGGCTGCCCCACTTTATTCTCTAAAAGCACTACTTCTGATTAGATTTTGGCCTCACAAACCTTAAAATACGAATTGATGCTACTGGATGTCGAAGAAGGCACCAAAAAAAAAAATCACAAGAACTCAACAGGGTTGTTGGACATGAAAATGGTCAAAAGACACTGTTTCGAGCTCTGACAAGGGGAGGCAAATAGTTGGGAGGGACTGTTGGCGGCTGGCGACACCGGAGGGAGATGCTCGTTGCTAGAGGAGGTCCCACACGCTCCCACGCGTCAATGCGTGGGAATCAGGCCAAATGTGCAGATCTGGGTGTGTAGCTCACGCGCACGCTTTTCCGACCACCAGACTTGATGGCTTTGCTCGTCGGTGGTTGACGGTCACTCCTATGGGGTCGGTGTCACCCCACTCTCCCTTTAGATGGGTGTTTCAAAAGACCACCCCCACGACCCTCTTTCTTCTTCGTGAAATTCCCTCCCAATTTCCCTCAAATCCGAGTCCTAGGCTATGTAGAAAGCAAAAGAGAGGAAAGATTCGAGGAATAAAGTCCTTGTATTTTTCCATTGATCTTAGTAAGTATAAATACAAGAGCTAGATATATACAATTGATAGGTCAATCTAACATTCCTAATTAGTTTCATAGCCTATAAGTAGAGTATATATTTACATTCTATAACAAAGTTGAAATGTTATTCTTTTATGTTCTTTAATAACGATATTATATATTTAAAATTCTGTATGCATTTTATCTAGTATCATGTTTTTGCATATTTCCTACGCTTTAAAGCTTTGTGGCTTATACCTCACCAGCCACTCTAAGAACAAAAATGTCTTGCCATAAACATTTGTTCTAAAGAACTTTGGTCATAAACAACCAATAGTTCTATGCTTGGAACAATATACCTTTTTTATGTATTTCTGCCTATTTTATTTAGAATATAGGTCTTCTTTGCATTTCTGCCTATTGTACTTACCAAGCACTGATCCTATGTCAGCAGATTGATCAGTAGTCTGTATTTATTTGGTTGATATCAAACTAAAACAGAGATAGCTGACTATTATTATCATTGCCAATATATGATGTTGCCTCAGTGGCTTGTTCAGTAGACTGTTATATTAGTTTGATGATTTTTTTGGGTTGGTGGGTTTTCTTGAGCCGATGGCTTCCTTTTTGGCTGTTCCTTTGTAGTATACTCCCTGTATACTTTCGGGCGGTTTGGTTGTATTCTTTTTTATGAGTAATACATGCTATTTGTTTACCCATAAAAAAAAAAAAGTTTACAAAAAAAATGAGATTAGTCAATCGCAACTTGGTCCGGATAGCCACAGTTATAAAAAAATCTGTCTAATAACAGTAAACCCAAAATGAAAACATAGGTAGCCTCAGCAACTTGATCAGTGGTCTGTATCATATCGGTAGACGTCAAGCAAAATAAAGGAGTGATTGCGTCGAGGTCAAGGAAAACAGTCTCTCTAGTATGTCATGGAGATATAGACCTGAAACGTTAGTCTGTACTATATTGTTTGACATGAAGCAAAACTAAAAGAGAGGTAGTTGATTGCATTTCAAGCAATATTGTTATAGTATTATAGAATTAGAAACTAGTTAGGAAAAGGAAACTTGTATTCATGTAGAGTTAGGAAACTTCATATTCTTTCCTATTTGGTTTGGGATTGTTTTGTATATAAATATGTGGTTTGTGATCAATGAAAGATACATTTTTTCCTTCAATTAATTCTGATTACATGGTATCAGAGCTAGGTTTTGAATTTACCCTAGAAAGAATTTTTGGAAGAATAGAGAAGAGAAGAATCGTGGGGTGTTTCTTTGGAACACCAACTTCAAGGGTGCGTGGGGTGACACCGCCCACCTGAGGAGGGCACCAGTCGCCGATGACCACCTCCACTAAGTAAGGTGGCCAGGAACCCAGCGCGTGAGCCACACGCGCTGGTACTGTGTTTTTGCCCTGTTTCTTGGGCATGTGACATACTGTTCGGCAACGCGCCTCCTCCTCCAGCATCGCTGGCCGCCGATGCTTGAAACAATGTTTTTCAAAAGATTTTATGTCCGACAACCATGTTTTCGTAGGGTTTCCTCCTACTTTCGTTGATTCCTTCGAGATATAGTAACATTAAGAGGTGCTTTATGGTTTTTGGGACCTAAATACATTCAAGTGGTGTTTTTCATGGAAAGGTGGTCATTTTCCTTGCAAGATCCTATTTTTTGGTATTTTTAGGACTTTCAGAGACATGTTTGAGTTAGATATGCTTCTATGACTAACCAGAAACCCTTAGGAGGAGTTGTGTGTCATTATTGCCATAATCCAGGACATGTACGCCATAATTGTAGGAAGTTGCGGAATCAAAATTTTAAGTCTGCATCTACTTCTATAACTACACTCTTTGAGTCATAAAACCAATATTTTATGTTCCTTTGCATGACTCTGGAGCCATCGACCACATGACAGGTAACTCCAGTTTATTTACTACGTTTCAGTGTCACTCTTCTACCTCTACTGTTACCCTTGCAGATGGGTCTACATCGGTCTACATTTTGTGTCCTTGGGTCAAAGACAATTCATTTGACTCCTCTAATCACTTTGACCTCTGTTTTGAGTTTACCACAATTATCTTTTAATTTAATTTCTGTGAGTAAACTCACTTGTACACTTAATTGCAGTATCTCATTATTTCCTGATTATTATTTGATTTAAGATCTTTCGACAAAACGAATTATTGGTAGAGGACGCGAGGTTGAGGGTTTCCACATCCTTGACCATAGAGGTGCCAAAATTTGTTGCTTGTTTTGGAGTTGTTACCCTATTCGAATTACATTGTCACTTGGGTTATCATTTTCTCTCTTTGTTGAAGAAGCTATATCCTTGGTTTTCTAGTTTATCGTCATCGAACTGTGAGTCATGTCAATATGCTAAATTTCATCATGTGCATTTGAATCCTAGAGTCAATAAATGAGCTTCCGCTCCTTTTGAGTTAGTTCATTCCGATGTTTGGGGTCCTTGTCCAGTTATGTCACCCACTGGGTTTAAGTATTTCGTTACTTTTGTTGATGATTTCTCTCGTATCACTTGGCTTTATCTAATAAAAAGTCGTTATGAGTTTTTTTCTCATTTTAGTGCCTTTTGTGTTGAAATTCAAATACAATTCCATGTCTCTGTTCAAACATTGAGAAGTGATAATGCCAAGGAATATTTGTCGAAACCTTTTCAGTACTTCATGTTACAACATGAAATTCTTCATTAGACCTCGTGTATTGATACACCCTCTTAGAATGGGGTAGCTGAGAGAAAGAATGGATATCTTCTTGGGAAATTGCCTGGAGTCCTTTATTCTAAGATGAATATACTAAACATTTTTGGGTGATCTTGTCTCCGACCATTTTTTGTTAATAGGATGCCTTCGTCGGTTCTTAATTGGGCTACTCCTTACCACCAGTTATTCCAAATAATTCGTTGTTCCCTATTGATCCCAAAGTATTTGGATGCACATGCTTTGTTCAAGATGCATCCTCAGTTTTCAAAACTTGATCGAAGTCACTTAAGTGTATCTTTGTAGGCTATTCTCGTGTTTAAAGGGTATGAGTGTTATCACACACTTGGCGTTATATCTCTTGATGGCCATTCTTGAAACTACCTCGTTTTTCCTTTCTTCTTCTATTACTAGTTAGGGGCGGAGGGGGGGAGATGATGATTTATTAGTGTACACTATTGCCTCTCCGACTCCTACTCCAGCTCCCGTTCTTGTTAAACCTCCCATCACTCGGGTATATTCTTGGCCCCAGAACCTTCCAGTCTCTAGTTCAATACTAGCTGCTTTGTCATCAGATTCAGTCTAGAATGATGATCTTCCGATTGCTCTCCGTAAAGGTAAATGTCAGTTTGCTCACCCAATCTCTTCGTTTGTTTCCTATAACCATTTGTTGTCTCTCTTGTTCCATTGTTGTATCTCTTGATTCTATCACCTCTTCTAACATACTTTATGCAGCGAGGCTTTATCTCACTCACATTTAGTCTTTATGGTGGATGGGAAATCTGGGCTTTAGATGAGAATGGTACATGGGACTTGGTGCCTTTACCTATAGGAAAGAAGGCTATTGGTTGTTGTTGGTTGTTTGTAGTAAAGTTTAATCTTGATGGGTTTGTTGCTAGATTGAAGGCCCGTCTTGTTGCTAAGGGCTATGCTTAGACTTATGACATTGATTATTCTGATACTTTTTCTCCTGTAGCTAAGCTGACATCTGTTTATTTCTCTTGCTTCTTCTTATGATTGGGACTTGCATCAACTTGATATTAAGAATGTCTTTCTACATGGAGATCTTTAGGAAGAAGTTTGTGGGCAACTTAAGGGTTTTGTTGCTTTCAGGGGGAGATAGGGAAGGTGTGCTTAAGCCTTGAATCTCTGTATGGTTTGAAACGAGGTCCTTATGCTTGGTTTGTGAATTTAGTCAGACCAGGTTGGGGCGATTTAATGCGGAAAGTAGAAGTCGACCGCTGTCTTCTATAAATTGGTTATGGTATTATTTTACTGGTAGTGTTTGTGGATGATATTGTCATCATTGGGAGTGACTCTAAAGGTATATTATCTCTTAAATCCTTTCTTCACAGTCAGTTTCACACAAAGGATTTAAGAATGTTGAAGTATTTCTTGGGTGTTGAAGTCATGAGAAGTAAGCGGGACATTTTGTTATCTCAACGGAAATATGTGCTCGATTTGTTATCTGAGACAAGGAAATTGGGTATCAAATTGTGTAGTACTCCTTTGACTCCTAATGTGTAGATCACTAAGGAAGGAGACCTATTAGAAGACCCTCAGAGATACAAAAGACTGGTTGGGAAATTCAATTATCTTACACAAATTCGCCTAGATATTGCTTATTTAGTAAGTGTTTTGAGTTAGTATGTCATCTCCCACAATCAGTCATTGGGTAGCTGTGGATCCTATGCTACTTGAAAGAAGTCCCTGGATATTGTATAAGAAGCATGGGCATATCAGAATTGAGAGCTTTTCAGACGCAGACTAGGCAGGATCTAAGGAAGACATGAGATCCACCTCAAGATATTGTGTCTTTTTTGGAGGAAATCTGATCTCATGGAAAAGTAAGAAGCAAATTGTTGTCTCGCGGTCTAGTGCGGAGTCAGAGTATCAAGCCATGGTACAATCTGTATGCAAAGATCATGTGGATATGTTAGTTATTGATGAAAGTGGACATCGAAACTTTAGTACCAGCAAAGCTTTGGTGTGATAACCAAGTTGCTATGCATATAGCTTTTAACCTAGTATTTCATGAATGTATCAAACACATTGAGATAGATTGTTATTTTGTTCATGAGAAGATCCAGTTGAGGTTGATATCTACAAGATACGTAAAGATCGGAGAACAGTTATGAGATATTTTCACAAAACTTTTGAGTGGAGATTGGGTTAGTTGTCTTTGTAACAAGTTGGGCATGGCCAACATCTATGCTCCAACTTTAGGGGGAGTATTATAGTGTTGTAGAATTAGAAACTAGTTGGGAAAGGGAAACTTGTATTCATGTAGAGTTAGGAAACTTCATATTCTTTCTTATTTGGTTTGGGACTGTCTTGTATATAAATAGGTGGTTTGTGATCAGTGAAAGATACAATTTTTCCTTCAATTAATTCTGATTACAAATATGTTTGAAGTAAATTATTTGTCTATCAAGATGATGGTGATGATGATAATTTAAGCCAATATTTCATTGAGATTTAAAGAAAACCTGAAATGAAACATTGGATTGATATGTTACATTGATACTTTTGGATAGAGCAAACAAAAAATGGGAGCAATGTTATAGCTCTTCATGGTCCTCTTGATTGAGCTGCTACACTTCATTTTAGGTCATGTCGGCTTATATCAACATGAATATTATGCAACATGAATATGTGCACTGCATGTGAGATATTTTATGTCCATATTTTCATTGGTCTGTGCCATTGGTTCATGCTAATGACTTCCATCTTGTAAGTAACTTCAAAGCTCCTTTTATTGAGGAACTTGAAGAGCAGAAGCAGAAGCTTCATGAAGAGTGTGCATCAGCTATCTTAGAAAGGAGAGCTGCTGATAATGATGAGATGATGGAGATACAAGCATCTGTTGATGCTGCAATGTCAGTTTTCAGTAAAAGTGGTTCTAATGAGACAATGGTTGCTCTTGCCAGAACTGCAGCTCAAGCTGCTTCTGCTGCTATGAGAGAACAAACAGATTTACCAGTGAAGCTAGATGAATTTGGTAGAGACATAAACCTGCAAAAATGCATGGATCAATATGGGAGAGCTGCGGCTCGACAACACGAGAGAGATGGAATGCTAGAAAAATGATATCACTAGAGAATGAAAGTTCCCATCAGCAAATGGAAGGAGAATCAAGCACTGATGAGAGTGATAGTGAGACTACAGCATACCAGAGTGATTGTGAGACTACATCATACCAGTCAAACCGTTATTTGTTGCTTCAGACTGCTGAACAAGTTTTCAGTGATGCAGCTGAGGAATTCTCTCAACTTTCATCCTTGAAAGATAGAAGAAACAACTCATCAACCTACCGAGATGCTTATATGTCTCTTAGTGTACCTGTCATCTTCTCTCCTTGTGTGACATTGGAGCTCCTAAAATGGGACCCACTTTATGAAGAAGCAGATTTTGATGAACTGTTAGGTCCATCAAGATATTTTGAACTTCATGTAATGCTTTATGCTGTCTTTTTTTGGTGGGTTCAGGCATTCATTGCTTTTCAATTATGGTTTATCTGAAGATGGGAAAGATTTCAACCCTGATGATGCTGATACTGCTGTTCCTGGGCTGAATTTAGGAAAGTTGCACTTACCATTTTGCATCATGATCTTGTTCACTGCTGGGGAACAGAGAGACAAAGAATGCTGTTTCTGCAGCAAACGTTATTAGGTAACATTCCAACTTCCAGCAGGCTCTAAAGTGTGGCGTTATCTGGCATCTTCATAAAGCTGTCTCTGATTTTACGGTATATATTGTCTCTATCATATATTGTTCTGATTTTCTGTCAGTCATTTGGTTTTGCCAATGCAGGAAGTTATAGCATACTTCGTGTGCTTTTTTTTATAGCTTTGGTATTGTTTCTCTTATGTTTTCTTGCTCAATAGGTACACCACCATGGAACATACTTTTGTACTGAAGGCTGTGCCAAGTGCAGCATACAGGTTTGGCATGTCCATCCGTCTGATCTGGAACATCTGCTTGTGGAAAGATATCCTTGCATTGCCAGTTTTGGAGAAGCTTGTACTTGATCGGCTTTTGAGTGGGCAAGTTCTCCCTCATGTTGAAAACATTGCTTCTGATGTTCATGATGCAATCACAATAACAGAAAGGATCATTGCTTCTTTTATCTGGGGTGTTGGCAAGGTTAAAAATATCGGTTTCGACGGATATATAGGTACTTGGATTTTACGGATATATGGGTGAATATTTTTACATGAATATTGATATATTGAAAATTAAAAAAAAATACTTTAAAATTCATAGAAATATTTTGTAAAAGTGTAAAACTTATGATAATAATCAAATATACACATTGATATTACATTGTGATGGTCCTTTTTATTTTTATTTTTTTAATTTTTGCAATGGTCTTTTAAAACCAAAATAAAGATTGATGTGGTTTAATTGCAACATTGAAATATACCTTAAATTGCACAAATTATGTATTGAATGAAGACTTGAACATCAAGAATTGATCAAAATTTTTTTATCCAAGACTTGCACAAATCAAGAATTATGTGAGAGAGATAGATCAATAAGAATGGATGAGTTTGATATGAAAAATTAGTGATTTTAGGTTATTTATAGAATTTTTGGAGTCAAACTGTCGTTTTATTGGTCAAAAAATTATTAAAAATTAATTTTAGCTGTTAGATTTGATTTTGGATCAAATCTGACCGATAGATCTTCGATCTAACCATTATAAATCATTTATGTCCGTTGAATAAAAATCACTGGATCTTCGATATTTTCTGATATATCTCTTATATTTTTCGATATATCATCGATACTATACAAATTTTAGCAGCGACATGCACATCGTTTCATGCGCTGATTTTTAGTCGACAATATCATCGATATATTGTTGTCTTATTGATATATAGGCAATATTGTCCGATTTTTCTCTCAACTGATTATTGTTGGTCGATATCGTATCGGGATGGACCGACACCTGAAATATCGATGATATATCTTTGATATTTCACGACATTTTTAACACTGGGGTGTGGGCATGTCCAAGTGTCATAGGGGAGCTCAGGTACAGTAATTTTGAATACTGATCCTCCATGCTTTGCACGTCCTATCTTGCTTCTATTTTAATTATATTTTAGCATTCGCCAGATCTTGGAACACTTTCATTGGTTAATTTGCTTACATTTTCGTATATAGAGCCAAGCATGATCTTAGCTTGAGTTTATTGATAACTATTATACTCGCTGCCCCGTACTGAGCATATCATAAGATAGTGGGATTCTTCCACATGTGGCACCTTAATTTGGGGAGCCATGTTTCTTCGATTGTTCCTGTACTGTTGTTTATAATCGAAACAGTTAAGCATGATCTTAGCTTGAGTTTATTAATGACGCATATCATAAGGTATCATAAAATAGTGGGATTCTCAACAACACTCCAGCTATATCTCATAGAGTCCCACAATGCCCTGTACACACACCTTTAAAGTGTTCATACAGAAGGCTAGAGCACAAAAGGGCAAAAAAGGAACTGGAGTCTGAAGCTTATATTTCTTCCCACACTTGGTAGGTAACGAAAAGGCAAAATGAGAATGTTTGACACAGAATAGAGGAAAAGCAAAATGAGAATGTTGGAGGTGAGATCTCAGTGTTACAAATTTTGTTTATGCTGTCATAATCATCATTGCTGCCTAATATAGGATCTTACTGTTACAAATTCTGTATATGCTGTCATCAACTAATTCTGTTTATGCTGTCATCATCATCATTGCTGCTTAATATAGGGATCTCAGTGTTACCTAAAAAAAAAATAAAATGAAAATCATGTTATGGGATCTCAAAAAATCATGTTTGGGATTATTTGAGGAATAAGACTCAAAAAATTTTATTTGACGCAAAACCTAGCTTTTCAAGAACAATTTGATAAATAAGATTTAATATTTGTTAAATAAGTCTTTATGTGGCCTGTACGTGTAACAACCTTTAAAGATTCTCAAATCTCCATTTTTATTTCTCAAATAAATAAAAAAAGCTCAAATTGAAAATAAAAAACCCTAAGAGCTAGTTTGGTTGAAAGTTTATATAAAGTAAAAATCATCTTGCTAGGAAGCCCAGGTGTTTGACAAATCAAAGGAGTTTTGATCCGGCAAATAATAGGCAACATCTTAGCGATTAGTTTGATGATCATAAACCCTACACTCTCTCTCTCTCTCTTTCTCGAAACTTCTCTCTCTCTCTCTCTCTCTCTCTCTTCCTCCTTCCCGTTCTAAAAAAAGAGGGACATCGAATTATTTGATGATTATAAACGGATTATAGTTTGATTTGCTTAAATTTCATTGTCTCAACTCAAATATTGAATCATTTGATGCGCGTCACGTGATGATTATGGCCCGAAAATGTCTGTGTTTGTGTTTCCTCGGCTACTTACAAACCCCATTTCTAGAAATTGATGTTTTTTTTTGTTAAAAAAGCATTTTGCTGGAAAATTGATATTTCATTTTGTTATATGCTTAGTTAATTTTCTGTTGCTACTAAACCTCTTCAAATCTTAGAACTTAGGTATGAGATACAAGCTATGTAAACATTGATTACAAGCATGATGTATGCTGGGTACAACTCAAATAGACATTAGGTACAATAGATGTGGAAAGTATGTAAATTGGTTTTCCCTTTTGGTTTGTGTACAAATGCTTGAATATCTATGTTTATTTTTTAATAATGCTAATAATTTTGATAGTGTGTTAGGGAATCGAGGTGTTGGACAATTGCTATGGCACCTAAGAGGGAAAATTTACTTAAATAAATACTCATCGGCAGAGGCAAGCGACCTTGATTCTAATGAACACGTAGGAAACGAAAGCTTGATTTGTGATGACCTATTAAGTTCACGAAGTATGTATGAGAAGTACAAGAGTTACTTCTTTAATATGACAATTCTTCCTTGTAGAGACATATTTTGTTCAACGTAGTCAATCTAAATTTGGAGAATATTATATTTAGATGGGGTGATTACCAATTATGCCATTGAAGGATCCAATTTATCCTAAATTAATTGGGGCATTTGATACGATAACACTTAATATGGGGACCAATTACTGTGTATTAGCAGAGGAGTAGATATAATGCTTAATGAACAGAAGATGTACCAACTTCTGGTGATGAGACTTGTTTGACTTCCCGATTTGTTCTTGCGGGGTGGTGTCGATTTGAGAATAGAGTATCCTCATATATTGGAGAATAATCCAATCATATCAACAAATTGTTCGCTTAGCATTCAGAGCTAATTGCCTTAGTTCGCTCTGTTTGTCCTCCCGCACCATTAGAGGCTCGAGTCGCTCGTGAAGAGTTCTCAATTAGAAGATCATTTTACAATTTGAGATGTAAGTCAGATTACAATAAATTGTACATCCTAAGACAGGGTTTCATTCACATAAGATAGTCGACCGATTGAGGAGATGCTCGATTGGTCGACCTGTGGCATAAAACATGTAAATTGATAGAGGGATATGTCAACCGATCGAGTATTGTTTACTTGATCGATCAACCTATTGCATGAAACAAATAACTTGACAGAGGAGTTGGTCAACCGACCGAGTAGTTATGCTCGATTGGTCTACCTGTTATCACTATGTGCATTGAACTGGACAGTGGATATCCTCAATCGGTCAACCTGTCATATTGTTGTCGGTTGATCGGTTTGAGTGTCTACCTATAATAAATCAGTGACAATCATCGATCGATCGACCCCTACATATGTGTCGGTCGATTGCTTATGTGAAATTTGAGAGTTATTTTACATTTTTTTTTTTGATTTAATTTGATATTACTTGATAGACTAGTATGGTGTTCTAAAAAATAGAACACAATTGATTCTACATAAGATGATAAACGAACAAGATAATTCCATCTTCTATTTACAAAAAAAAAAAAAAAAAAAAGTTATAAGTTTAGCCTAGTTATATAACAAGTTATATGATTGCAACATTGGTTATATAACAATATAACTACATTATATGATATATGTAGTTTCAACAATTCAAGTTTAGCATGTATTACACAAATGGATATTATATGAGAAACGAACAATATAACACAATCTTCTATTTTTTTTAAAAAAAAAACTAGTTACAATTGGAGTCATCTTTGTTTCAACAATTCAAGTTTAGCGTAACTTTACAAAAAAGCAGCCAATATCCCAAATTTACAACAACACAAACTATCTCATCCACTTAATATATTGTGGTATGAATGAGGATTTATAAGCTATAGTCCTTATCACATTCACTTTCCCATTCGCTTATATTGTCCTTCCATAGGAACTTTGATTGCAACACCCTCATTTGATGGTTCACCAACTATATTAACATCTTCATTTATTTTCATGGGTGTCACATGAGGGGATGAATGGCTCTAACTAGCATTTCCTTTCACACGAACAACTCCTCCACCACCTCTATGAGAATTATGCCAATAATCAACATTAGTTATCATGTAAGAGGTATTTGCACATGGGAGTGTGGTAGTAATAGGAGGTGTGGCAACAACAGGAACTCCCTTATTGAACTTTAAAAATTGCACATCTTGTGCCAATCTTGTTAGTATGTTGATATTAAAAATTGCTTTGATAATAGTAACCTAATACCTTGCTCGACTCATTTGTACCCGATGTCTGAATTAGTTGTATCGAGAGTATATATGTGTTGTACCCATGGTTAACAAGACTTGTACCTAACTTTACTAGCGTTCCGAGCTTATGTGTTTTGTATATGATGTTTATTAGTGTTGTACCTAGGGCATAATATAGTTTTACACGGGGTTTACATAAACTGTACCTAGGTTAAGTCGTGTTCTGTGCTTATTCATTGTAACCTTAAGGCATACAGTGGCTTATACCCATTGTGGAATTAGGTAATACCCATTACTTACACATATCCTACCTACAGTTCCCATTTTCTTCAAGGTTTATAAATCTACTATCATCGTTATTCATAAATAACATTAATTAAAAGAAAAACACAAAACAAACAATCCCTTAAATGAAGAAGAATAAAGGGGAAGATGAATCATATTTATTCAAAGATTTCAATAGAGGGAAAGATGAAAATACATACCAGATCATCCTTAGAGAATGAAAAGAGATGTTGCAGATGCTGCTTTCAAGATTCAGATGGTTGAATAACATTAATTAAAAAAAACACAAAACAAACATCCCTTTAAATGAAGAAAAATAAAGGGGAAGATGAATCACATTTATTCAATAAAAGGGAGGATGCAAATACATACTAGATTAGCCTTGGAGAATGAAAAGAGATGTTGCAGATGCTGTCTTCAAGATTCAGATGGTTGAATAACATTAATTAAAAAAAAAACACAAAACAAACAACTCCTTAAATGAAGACGAATAAAGGGGAAGATGAATCACATTTATTTAAAGATTTCAATAGAGGGGAAGATGAAAATACATATTAGATCAGCCTTAGAGACTGAAAAGAAATGTTGCATATGTTGCCTTCAATATTTAGATGGTTGCGATCGTCGACCATTATTTGCTTTGTTGTGTGAATCTTCAATCTTTTTCAAACAACCCTTCCTTTTCTTGTCTCAAGCATCTATGGAGAAGAAATGATTCAACGAGACAAAGGATTTTTAGGGTTTTCTTTCATCTTCTCGTCTCAAGCATCTATGAAGGGAAATGGTTCAAAGAGACGAAGGGTTTTTTTAGGGTTTTTAGGTAAATGGTTCATCTATGACTTTTTTTTTATTTGGATATGAAAAGGGTGTTTTGGGAATCTTCAATGACTACTGCACGTGAAGCTCACATGGATGCTTCTTTATCAATTACTAAATCTTCTTTATCAAATAGTTCTTGAAAAGTTGAACTGGGCCTTAAATAATATTTTTTAGGCCTCACTTCTCAAAAATTTACATATTAAGACCCCATAGCATAGTTTTCCCAAAAAAATATATAGGGATCTCACTGTTACAAATTTTGTATATGGGTCATCATCATTGTTGCTGCCAATTTTGTTTATGTTGTCATCATCATCATTGCTGCCTAATATATGGATCTCAATGTTACCTATTAAAAAAAAAAAGGGAAAAGTAGGTTATGGGTTGTCAATTTGAGAATATTGAGACTTTTAGGACCAAATTCTTGATAACTCAATAACAATATGTTAATTTGGAAAAATATTATGTGCTAAGTGTATATTCTTGGGCAAAAAAACCCTTGTCTAGAATCCACCTCACATGCCACACAAACTAATCCTAAACAAATAAAAATAAAACAAAAACAAAAACACGACGTTCTCTTTCACACCCCCCTTCCTTCTCCTCTCCAAACCTTAAACTCCATTTTCTTTTAGAACATTGATGGAACCCTTTCACCCCTTTTCGTTCTCATATCTAAACCCTAATCTCTTCGTGTTTTTGAAATACATATTGTATGAGGAGGGATTTGGATTGTAGTATTTGATTTGTAAGACCTTGAATTTACGGTTTCCATGAATAGTAAATTTAGTTTTCGATAAGTTATGTATTTGATTGGAAACGGTCAAATGAATAGTAATTTTTGAAAAACAAGCCAGAAAATCGAAAATGTTCAGAATAATGTATTGAGTCTAAAAGCCGAAAGCAGTTAAAACGGAATTCAGTTTAAGGGGGATTTTTAGGCGTCCAGATGATTTATGATGAAAATGCCCTTTATACAGGAAATAGTTTTTTTTAAAAAAAAAAATTCCTTGTAACCTGGTGTTTCTTAAGCATGTTAAATGATAGGAAATAAGTTTCGTAGAGTATTCATGGTCAGAATTTTATGATTGGACGATCATGGAATATTTACGGATATTTATCGGTATGAAGTATTATTTTCAGGAGGCATTTAAGTCATTTAATGAGTAAGCCTAATCTAGTAAGCAAAGCAAGAACTAATAAGAATTATCATATGTAAGCTTGGTGATACATGTGATTAAAATGGAGCTGCTTTGAGAGCTTTCCATAGAATTTTGATATTTATCATAAATTAGTTAACTTAACTATGGTTAGTGGATGAGTTAAAGTTAACTAAGTCAAACTTTCTTTGGTTAATTAAAGTTAACTAAAAGTTAAAGGATATTTACACAATTAGCATGCCAACAAGAGAGTTAGTTAAGCTGCCTTAGTTTCAGGATTAGTGGTATGGGAGCATAAAATTGAATTAGTTGCTTTTGGACTATGTAGTTACATGTGTTAATGAGAATCTGGGATCTTCCTTGATGGCATGGGGTTAATTTAAGATAATTGGAGGGCAAATTAGGCATGAAAATATCATTTAGTGCATTTGTCTTGGCTTCTTGGGTTGTACAGGTGAAACAAAATTTGAAGACAAAAAGTGGAGCAAAAAGGAAGCAAAACAAGGGAGAAAATTCAGCAGCCCCTTACAAGAAATTTAAAGTGATTCTCCTTGTGCCATTTCAAGTCCATTTCAGAAGTGTTCATCATGTCATGAAGGACCCTAGATCAACCTAAGTGAAAAATCAAGTTTTAAGGTGGGATCACTTGCTAAGTCTATGTAGAATTTGAAGGTTAATGGAGAAATAGTTATATGATGGGTAATGAGTTTCTTGGCATGTCTTTATGTAGATTTGAACAAGAGATTTCATTGAATTCAAGTTAATGTTAAAGACATCAAAACTCTTAAGAGTAAGCAATTAGGGTTTTATGGATTATTATCTAAACCTTCGTTATGAGTTATATTCAGGCTTTAGCTATTAAATTGATGACATGATTCTAGGTTGATTTGTTATTGAAAGAAAGAATGCGATTATAAGGATTGTATAAATTTAGGTCAATCTTGGATGTTAATGGAAGTGAAGTTGTTGATCAGGGTTTTTTGATTGATTTAATGACATTACTTGAATACTTGAAGAGATTGTGAAATTAAAGTGAAAAAGTGATTATATCTCATGGAGAGGTTAGGCGAGAGAGGTTTAATTGGAAATGCATTGGTTTGATTTAGTTTAAGTGAATCATTGGCATTGGATGAATTATCAAATATATTGTTGAAAATGGGAAGAAATTGAAGAAATAATTATGAATGTGACATGTGGGACCAGAGGGCCGGTAACCGTAGATATAAGCGGGCTTTAGGCCATTCGAAAAGTATAAATTTTTAAACATTTATAAATAACTCGTACCAAAAGCTAAGCGATCGATTATTTTAGGCCTTGTCCAATTCAGCATTAAATGTAAAATGAACAATACAAAAAAAAAAAAGCTGAAAGTCATATCAGCCACGAAAATATCAAAGTCAAATCACCCTTTAACCATTTCGACCATAGAGTAAAATCAAATATGAGAATAGACTAATAATTCTATAATTTATACTCTCTCTCTCTCTCTCGGTAAGCAGTGAATAATAACTAAACATTTTTTCTTTCTCCCTCACTTATCAAGTAAACAAAACTTGTACCTTCTCTTCCTCATCTCTCTCACGGTGCTCACAGTCTTAAAGAGGCTTCAACTCACGACTCACTCACAATATCCGCAGTCGATTTTTTTTTTTTTTGCCAAGTGCTGCGTGATGGGAGCTCGGCATCCTCTGCTCCATCATTCTTCAGCAGGTTTTTATTATTTGAAGCCGGAGTTCTATTGTTTCATAAATTTAAATTTTTTGTTATATATTTTTATTTATACTATATATTGTCATTGTGTTTGTTGTGTTTGTTTTGTTGTTATATTTTTGTTTGTGTTTGTTTTGTTGTTATATGGTTATAATATATTAATAATATGACACCTAGAGACTGGCAAGTGGATCACAAAAATTAAAAAAAAAAGAAAAATAGATCGACTAATAGAATCTCAAAAAGGATCTCTTGATAAATTTGTTACTAGTAAGAAAAATAATGTAACAAAAAAATTTGATGAAAATTTGAAAATATAAACAAGTAGATAATGAAATAGAAGAGAATAAAATAAAAAACTGTTGCAGAAATAAGAAAATATTGAAATAAGATAATGAAATGAAGATAATAAATAAAAAATATTCTGAGTAAATATTGAAGTAAAAGATAATAAAATAGGAATGTGAAATAGAAAATATTGAAAAGAAAATAGTAAAATAAAAGATAATGAAATAGAAAACCAATCAAAATCTTAATGAAACAAGTGATTATGGTCATATAAATATTTATGATCCAAAGTCAATGGAAAAATATTGTCTGAAATTAAGAGATTTATTAGTAGAAAATGGTCCCGATTAGATATAATAATTTAGATTTTTTCCTAAGGATGAACCTCTAGACATTTTCCACTACATTATATTACGCAAATTAACTAAATGAAACACTTGATAGAAGATGGCTAGTATATTCAGATTTGGATAAAATATTTTGTTTTGTTGCAAAGTTATTCAATATGAATTATTCTCAAATAAACTAGCTAATGAAGGAACAAAGATGGAAATATTGGTGTTAAGCTTAAAAATCATGAAATAACTAATGAGCATATAACTAATATGAATATTTGGATTGAATTAGAAACAAGATTGCAACTAAATAAAACAATTGATCAGAGTATCCAAGAACAAATTAATAGAGAAAAAGAATATTGACAAAATGTATTATAAGAATTATTGCCGTTGTAAAGTCTTGTTAAAAATAATTTAGCTTTCGGAAAAAAATGAAAGGTATATCAAGAAAATAATGACAAATTTTTTAAAGTTTATTAAAGAATGATTGCGAGAATTTGATCGATAATGCAAGAACTACGTTAGTACGTATTCCAGCAAGATAAATTCTGTATTATCTTGGATTATAACATACAAAATGAATTGATAAGTTTGTTAGGAAATGAAGTAGAAGCAATATTATTAAAGTTAAAGAAGTAAAATGTGTTTCAATCATACTTGATTGTACTCGATGCAAGTCATCAAGAACAAATGTCTCTCATATTACGATGCGTAGATATTACGATAAGTCGATAAAAATAGAAGAATATTTTAGAGTTTATTAAAGTAGATGATACAGTGGAAAAGGTTTATTTGATAAACTTATAGATGTAATAAATAATCTTGGAACTAGATATTAATGATGTAAGGGACAAGGATATGATAATGGGTCTAATATGAAGGAAAACATCAGGGTGTACAAAAGGCTACTCAATATAAATCCTAGAGCATTTTACACACCATGGTTGTCATAATTTAAATCTAGTACTGTGATATAGCTAACTTCTTGTCCTAAGGCTATATCATTTTTGGAATAATTGCAAGCACATTAGATATTCATTATTTTCATCTTCCACAAACGATGGAGAATTTTACAAGATAATATTCAAGGTTAACTCTTGCCATTATCACAAACACACGTTGGGAAAGTCGTGTTGAAAGTGTTAAAAACAATAAGATTTCAAGCTCCAAGAATAAGAGATGCATTATTGCAGTGGCGGAAACTAGTGAAGATCTAAAACAAGAGTGGCTAGTGTTTAGCAACATGAGATTGAAATTTTGAATTCTTATTGGGCATGACTATTTGGTATGATATATTTTATTTTCCGTCAACTTAGTTTAGTAAATATTTACAATCAAAGACATGCATATTGATATTGCTATAAATCCAATTAAAGTCTCATTTCTTTTGAAAAATATAGGGAAAGTGGATTTACAAATGCTATGATTTCATCTAAAGAAATTGCATGTGAAATGGGTATAGAACCTATATTTCGTGGCTTGTGGGATTCGTAGAAAAAAACAATTTGATGAAAATGTCGATGATGAGGTAACACAATCTATTGAAGAATCTTTTAGAATTGATTATTTTACATATATAATTGATCAAGCTATTTCTTCACTAAAAAATAGATTTGAACAATTACAAAATGCCGAAAATATTTTGGTTTTTATTTAACTTAGAAAAATTAAAATCATTGACCAATGATAGTTTAAAACAATATTATTTGGATCTCGAATGTTTCTTAAAACACGAAAATTTTCCGATATTGATGGCTTAGATTTATTTTAGAACTAAATGTTTTTAAAGAAATTTTACAAATGAAGAAAATATCGCCAATTGAGATACTAAATTATATAAAGTTAGATTCTTTTCCAAATGTGCCTTGCTTATAGAATATTATTAACAATTCTGTACTTGATTTGTACACGGAAAAGAAGCTTTTCAAATTAAAATTGATAAAATCTTACTTAAAGATGGAGCTATATCATGCAAGAAAAGATTAACTGGATTAATGATACTATCAATTGAAAAGAAATGGTAGCAAAACTTGAATATAGCGTTAATTAATACTTTTGCAACTCAAAAAAGCAAGAAAAATTAAATTTAAATAAAAAATATTAACACTAAACATAGAAGGCCTCATTTAGAAGTATCGCTTTAGGCCCCAAATTGTCTTGAGCCACCCTTGATGTAGGATTTGACCACCATAGGAGAAGTATGAAAAAGTTGAGTTTCCATTGATTTTAATCAATTGGAAGTGATTAAATGCCTAATGGAATGTGTTAGAATTAAAGTAGGTATAAATGTAATTTTTGCTAAGGTGAAGGGCATTATGGGTTTTTCACTTTAAGCATGCTAATGGCTTGATTTAAGGCTTGTAATGATGTTGTCATGAGCCTTGATTTAATTGGAAGTGAAGTGGATAAGTTGAGATTAAGTTAATAAGAAAATGCTTAAGGGTTGATTTCTAATTTAATAGAAAGTATATTATAGTTAATGGTTTAATTGAACATGATTAATGTATGAATGTTAATGGATTTTATGGATAATGTGACTTGTAGCAGGAAAGTAATTAAAGATGTGAGACCTCGGAAAATCCAGATTTTTTAAGGAAGGATAAAATGGTAATTTATGTCAAAATCCGAAATTTTTCTAGATATCGGATGACGAAACGGACTTCACTGTTGGAATCGTTTCGCGAAATCTAACTACCATGTCGAATTTCGTCGAATTATTCGAGGGCGATTCGAATTTCCGTTTGAGCACGTGGAAGAGAGTCGGGGACATTGGCACTTTATGAGTGGCCTAAGGCGCCCGCTGTCAAGCTATGGAGAGTCGAAGCATTGGTACCAAGTGGGGCTCACATGTGACACGTGGCGTACGTGCGGGTGAAATCTCAAGTGGTTGGATAAGGATAAGGGTGTAATCCCATGAGCCAATAGAAGCTTGACACTTGGCAAGTGAGGGACAATTCTCTTGACCAGCGCTTGATCGAATCGAGTTTGGGAGAGGGAAGGGAGAGAGGAGACCAACTTCGAGAAGAGATAGAAAGAGGGTTTTTGAGAGAGGCTCTACCTTCAAAATTCCCGATGATTGGGCCAGTATGTTTCGGCGGCGAAGCAAGTTACTCCCACGGCAAAGACTACGCGTGGAGTACCGGTTTTGGGAGTTTAACCAGCTCCCGGGAAGGTAGGGAGTCTTTCTCTACTTGCTTCTTTTTTGTTTAAGGGTCGTAATGGATGGGGGATTTGTTGGCTGGATGGCCGTGATTTGCAATTCAAAGATTTGGGCCAATTAGATAAATCCACCCAGAGTGGTTTGAATAATCCTTTTTGAAGCATTTGCGTGATTTGTGTGATGTTGTGTTATTCTTGGTAGAGAATAACATGCGATTGTGATTTTATTAGGCTGTTAGACCGAGGCCGGATTATTACCAAGCCAGTGAGCTAAGTTTATGTTATTGTTGTAACTTTGAATGACATGATGAATGCGAATTAATTTTGTTAATATATGCATGAGTGATATATTAGCATGTGTTGAATATTTGGTGTGCCATTGCATTGCAGCAGGTGGGAAGTAGCAGTAGGGAAATTCAGCTCTTGGGCATTGCTCACCATGTCGAGAAATCTTATTTCAGTGCGAGAAAGGCCGCACTTGGGGATCAGGGCCTTATCAAGGGCCTTAGACGAAAAATGGCCAAGCTGGCCTTATCTTGTAATTTGTAAAATTTTGGGAAAGAGACCCATTTTTGTATAATTTGTAATGAAATACAATTGTAAACAAATTGTGATTAAATCATTTTTGTATAAAAAAAAATACATTTTACGAGTAGGATGTGTAGGCCCAAGTGGCCATATTTGCACATGTATGGGTCTCATAACATGAGACATGTAGATTTCCGCGGGTTGACGGGTAGTTAACGGACACCCCGGTTTTGGGGCGTCACAAAAGACAAAGGTGGAGGTGGAAAGTTTATAAAGGAGGAAAAATGGCTTAAATAACTAGTGAAGAGAAAAATGTAAATGTATATATATATATATATATATATATATATATATATATATATATATATATATATATTAATGTTTATAAATATATATGTTTCCTTATCTATATTATACATGTTTAAATGAAAAAGGAAATGTAGTTTCTTGACTTTAAAGTATGTTGAAAAATATGAAATGATTATGCTTTCCATAGTTTATAAAACCTGATTTATAGTTTTTCTATTAAATAGAAATATATATATATATATATATATATATATATATATATATATATATATATATATATATATTTATATGAAAAATGTTTATGATTGAATCATGAATTTCCCTATGTTACAAAGATAAAGTTAAAGGCAAGTTGACTAAAGTGTTTTAAGCGTGTATGGTACATGGGAAAGGTGTAAAGTAATAGATTTTCCGATACCTTTCATTGATAGAAGTTCTAAATATATACAAAGTGATTGAGAGTCTAATTTAGTAAACATGTTAATGGTAAGACTAAAATTAAGCTACTGTTACAATTACATTCAAATATAGAATTAATGACAGAACATGATTTGAGGCTAGACATGTGCTTCCCTTATAAAAGGGGTAAGATTTTTTTATAGAGGGAAGGGAAGAGTGGTGCATATTGTCATGCACATGAAACACGATGTGATTTATTCCATAGTGCAATGGTATTTAAAAGAAATACATGATTTATCGGAGGTTCCTTTTGGCCATCGATGATCATAAGACTATTTCATCAAAGGTTCTTTCAAGGGCCAATGGTGGTTAACAGTAGGCGGGTTCCATTGTATATGACGGATTCAAAAAGGAAAAAAAAGTAAAGTAAATGTTTATTGAAATGAAATATTTATACAACTGTTTTACACATTGTATTTGAACTATATCTAAAACATTATACTGCCAGACGTCCTCTCTTGAGCTCTTTAACTCACCCTCTTTCCAAATGTTTTATAAAATGTTTTTAGGGGCAGAGACTGAAGAATAGTTCGAGCATCCTCAGGCACAATGACACTTCCGCCTCACGCGACGACCACTTTTTGAAAATGTATATACCTTTTTGTAAATAACTACTTGTGCACCTTTATTTTGTAATGTATATATGTTTTAAAGAAATGAACTACGAGAGCTTTGATCCTCTATGTGGTAGAGGTATGTAGGCGGTTGGGTGTAATCCCCGACTCAAGCCCAATAGTTATAAAAAAAAAACGTTTATATTTCTGTGGTGTTCAAAAAATGATTTTAAATTTTGATTTGAAAGTACTTGTGGTGGAATTGATGTCTCGTAGTTGGATGTTGAGTAAATGAATATTTTTGGTAGTGTAAAATGTTTTATTGTAGGTGTTGTAAATTGGGAAATGTCCGAAAAACAGAGGAAATTCTGTCTGATTTTCTGCAAAATGTTTAATCTTATAAAAAGGGTTTAATGTTTAAAAGAAAATAAATTTTTTTTCCTACCATGTTTAATAAGATTTTAACGGAAAGCATTATTGTATAAATGGGTTCGCTCCACGGATTCACTTTTAAAAAGGGTTTAAAAGAAATGTTTTTACAAATCCGTAGGAGTGCCGGAAGGGTCCCTCGGGTTAGGAAGAGGAAATCTGGGTTGGGTCCCTTCATGATTGTTGAGAAACCTTAAGAATGAAATAAGGAAATATAATCATCATAAGGAAATACGAGGCCAAAACCAGTGCGGTTAGCATGCGCGAAGGAAAGTTATGAACAGTCTTTTTGTTGGTTTTTCCATGTTCGTTTTCCATGATGATTAAGAGTGCTGTTGTGATATAGTTGAATTGGGGTATGCTGGGTTGGTTATCTGCAATTGATTTCAGCGTGATAGAACATAATGTAGTGGAAACCCTTAGGTATGAACTAAGTGAAATTGAAGTGACCTTATTGACCCTTTGGTATGGACTAGTGAATCTTAGTTTTCAACCTCATGCTATGGTGGCTTAGTAGTGAACATTAGGTACAACATTAAGGAAGTTGATGGATAACCTTAGTAAAGCTAAAGGTACAACCTTAGTTAAGTTGAGGTACATCCTTAGTGAAGTTGAGGTACAACCTTAATGAACCTTAGGTACAACATTAGTGATGTTGGGAACAGCAGTGCGGTTAAAGGTCTGACCTTAGTGAGCTAAAGTCAACACCAGTGAAGTTGAGTATGACCTTGAGTGAATTTGAGGCAGGGCGTGACGTTGAAGTACGACCTTAGTAATGGTAAGGTACAACCTTAATGAACCTTAGGTATAATATTAGTGCATTTGAGGAACAACCTTAGTGAAGCTAAAAGGTGCAACCTTTGTTAAGTTGAGGTGTAACCTTAATGAACCTTAGGTACAATATTAGTGAAGTTGGGGAACAACCTTAGTGGCCTTCAAGAGTCTGACCTTAGTTAAGTTGAATCGACTTTAGTGGTGATACAACCTGTTGAAAGTAATTACAAGCAGCAACAAACCTTAGAGAGTGTATTAGTATAGTTGAAGAACAACCTTAGTAAAGCTAAAGGTACAACCTTAGTAAAGTTGAGGTACGATCTTAGTGAAAATCTTGTTATTTCCTTTATCCTCATAAACACTGCAAATGGGAGGTGAAAAATCATATATTTTTAACATTAAACACCCCAAATGGGAGGTGAAAAATTATATTTTAAATATGTAAGCACCAAGTGGTGAATAGAACTTATGGCATGCATTGGAATTAACTGATTATTGGGTAGCAAGTTAAAGAAATATGAAAGAAAGTTACAAATTTTGTGGTTGGTAGAACATGTAGTTTTTCCTACTTTGGTGGCAAAAATATACCCATTCATATTTTTCATTCAAAAAATAGAAATTAGTGCATCCTTAGTGGCTAAGCACAACCTTAGCAGTGGACAAGCGACCTTAGCGATGGGGCACAATATTAGTGAAGTTGAGAATGAATTTGAGGTAGAGTTAAAAATTGCAAACATAATAAAGTTAAGAGCAGACCTTAGTGAAGCTACGGTACAATATGTAGTTCACTAATTTGTTGGCAAAAATATATCAATTCCCATTTTTTTCATTAAAAAAAAAAAACATAGATTAGTTAATAAAACATTTTTACATATTTTATGTAAATAATTTCTCTTCACGATATTAAAAAACTGAATAATAATTAAACATACAAAATAGTAATGTTCATTTACTACGAAACAAAATGATACTATCCATATTCCAAAAACAACAATTATCAATAATAATCAAAGTTTGGTTTCATCTTAGAAACATGATAAAGTATATCTACTAATTCTTCCTTCATTATTAAAGTTTGCTTCTCATGATCCAAAAAAGAGTGTTACTCCATCATAAGAAGGTTATTATAATTTAGGCATCTGCTCCTCCAACATTCATATTTTCACATTTCTTCAAATATTGAAAAAATAACACAACACGTACCTTAAAGACTAACAAGGGAAATTATGATTTGAAAGTATGAATATTGATATTCAATAGATCTTTACCCTATGAAGTAGTCAACTACATAATCAAACAACATTAGCATATCAATGGTTAAGAGATAAAACTGAACCAAAACTATCACCAACACCAAGAAGTCTTATATCGGTCATATGGAGCCACTTATAGACCAAGAACACAATCAATTCAAGTTTGAGATAATTTGAATATCAATTGCAGTAATTGAACATGCTTTCTTTTATACATACATAATGAGACCCATGTCAACGATCAAGCAACCTTGCCAGGAAGTTCTCTCTAGCCACATTGCCTTCATCTATAATCAAATTATGAACCAACTATATTCTATACAAGTGAGTTTTATCCTACACGAAGACAGTAAATTAATTCTGCAAAAAATCTAAAGTAAATAATTAATAATAATGATTTAGCTTACTTCTGCAACTGCTTATGTTGGGGTGGAGCCATTCCAATATTCCATAAATTTTATTGCAAACACACCATAATCAAACCTATAGTGAGAATGATGCATTTTCATTATTGAGATCAATAGTTAAGAACAAACCAAAAATAAAATAAAAAGGGAAAAACTTTTGAATAATGGTAGTCTATTACCAATTACTCTGTTACACTATTTCGGGTTGTACATGTTCAACCTTAGATATATCGACATTCTTATAGAGGCTAAATGCATGTAGTACCCTAGAAATTGACAATGATAATCTCCTTATGCGACATTGATCTTGTTTTGATGTTTCAATGACAAAGATGATAATATTTATACTCTTACCACGACAATGTTCACAACATGAAAATGATAGTTGTCACGCTCGAAGGCGCAAGAGACCGGACTAGGACTTTTTACTTTCTTTTTCAGACATTGGTGGTTCCAAGTCTTATAACTGTATCAAAATATCGTATACAAAATACAAGCGACTGCCGCGGGATGATCATCGAATCTTGTGCGTATCAGATCCACCACTGTCTGACCTTATGCATGTATGTGTGTGCAGGCGTCCGTCATGACGATCTTGTAACACCTATCTCACGAATGACCCATATTGCTAGTGTGGAATGTTCTGTCCTCTTGCCTCCTCTTTAGTACCTACAAGGATTGAACACCCGTGCTAAGCTTTACGCTTAGTGGGAACATATAAACATGGACGACCAATAACAATAATCGTCGTCACATTCTTTTTACATTTACTTTTACTTATGCATATAACAAAACCTATTCGTATGTGACTTCTAACTCATATCTTATTACACATGTAGGTTTTATCCTTTTCAGATTCCATATCATTATCATGTTCGTATTATTTCCATGTGTCATGTCTTTTATAGGTTGCAATTCATATCTTGTACATGTATGACAGGTCAGATCATATTCAGAGCAAACTTATACATATACAATGGCAAGTCGAAACCGATCAGAGTCATATCAAATACATACAAGGTCAGATCAGACTTATACAGATACATATCATATACGGACATTAGTCCATAAGCGGTCTGGTCCCATCAAATACATATACCGGGTTCATACAGATTCATAACATATAAAAAAACAAACAGATTTATAGGTTTATATCAGAATCATATTCAGACTTATACATATTCATGTCAAGGTATCCGATTCATCTCTTTTTCATGTTTCATGACTTTCTCGGGTTTCAGGTCATGTTCCTGTTCATGTCATTTATAATTTTGCTACTTGTTGCCTTATGACTTTTAACGAAATTCTTACCTCAGGTAGGGTATAGAGCCTATCTGAGTACCCGGTAGGTCACGAGTCAAAGCGGAACTGAATTCCTTTCTCTTATTGTTCATTATTCAAATTTGCATGGTTTATGTTCCATGACTTTATCAGGTTTTGTATACTTTACTTATTCCCTATCATACAGTGCGAAATAGAAGTATGCTAAGGCATGATTTCATAAGGATATAGATGTGTCCTATCCGAACGGACCTTCTATTGTTCGTATTTCTGTCTATTAGGCTCATTGATATAGATATATCGTGTCGTCTATACATCACCACCGTAGAATAAGTATCCTTACAAATCGGAACATATGGCACCCAAGGGTACACAGTACGGTACAGAAGTATGCTAAGCATATTGGGTCTTATTCATGTACTTTTTATTTAAATGTATTCATCAATGTCTACACTCTACATATCTATATTAAAAAAAAAGATGTACACAAACCGGGAACCATGAGCGAGAGGACATAGTACACGAACTTCGAAGGTATGTGGTGCCGTCTTGGCGAAGACGCGTTAACTGTCGCGTAACGAAGTGTCGTGTAGTAAAGTCTTGAAAGCGATCAGGCGTGTCTGTGCGTAACGAAGTGTCGTGGCGCTAGTAAGTCGCCGGCATCGATCGAGGCGTGCTTGCTTGCGTAGCGAAGTGCGTAGCACCGCGGGGAGATGCGAAGCACCGATCGAGCGTGCACGCCCACATAACGGAGATGTCGTGAATCTTAGAAGAGTGCCGAAGCACTGATCAGATTATCCACTCATTCATTCTTCGGTCCTCGGTGGTCATACTATCATATGTCTTTAAGAACTCATAACCTATCTTAATCACATTCTGTCTTCATATCATTTATGTAGATCTATCAGGTCTTTATCTATTCAATGTTTCTATCAGGTCTTTATCTATTCATAGCCTTTTTAATTGGCTATCACTTGTTCATTCATGTATTTCATATCATTTGTTATATGTGATAATAATCATATATAATCTATTTTTATTCGTACAACGTAAGTAGGGCATTCTTAACCACATTATGTGTTCATGACATATTGCATTTCATGTTCATGTTCATGTTTTAGATCGTTTTCGTGTTTCATATCATATTCATGTTTCATGAACACATCTATACATATTGCATTTTTTATATTTTTCTTGTTTCATGCATGTTACATATGACATTTCATATACTTGTACAGTATGACACCTATGTATTCACACATCATTCTTGTATTCTTGTTTCTCTATGAATCTACTTTACTTAGAAATTGGAATCATCCAAACTCAAGTTATGGCATTTTCATACCAAACTAGTAAGGATAAAAAATCCATATTACATAAGACGATCTGAAATACTCATTTCGGGGTCTTAACTCCATATGACCTTTGGTTATTTGTACTCATTTGAAGCTAAGGTGCTAAGGGTTCTTCTCCAACTGGAATCACCCAAATTGGAGCACCGAAACTCAAGATATGTCCTAAACAACCGGGACTACTCTATGTTCAAAACAGAACCAGAAATTGGCTTGAACATAGCCCCACTTTGAGTGACTTTCTGGGCCAAATGGGTTCAGAATTTGAAGATACCTATTTCAGGGAGATTTGTTCTCCTTGAAGTCTAGTTTATTTAGCAACTTGAATCACTTAATTCGGATAAGAAATGACCACGTTATGGACAAAACACTAATGCTGGTCCGAAATAGAAACATTGGGCATCAGACCGACTTTGAGACCTGCACTCGATCGTAACACATGTGGTACCGGTACCACACTGTTTGGTACCGGTACCAAACCTCGAAAATGCCTAGAAATTGTGGTTTTTCTCCCATTTTTCCATATATTTCCACCTAAACCAACTCAATACTCAATACACACATCAAAACCACTCCATATTTATCTTGTAACCTCTATTCTACTCAAATCATCTTTCAATAGTTATCTTACACCAAAAACCTAGGGTTTTTCTCAACCCTAATTCCTCAAAACTAGGTGGTACACTTAGCTTGACAACTCTAGGGTTAGAATATTTCTCATAAACCCTAGAACATGTTCAAAGCTTCAAATCCAAGTATCCATACCATTCCATACATATCTTTTATCATTTAGTTTTTTTTCCAATCCAACGCTCATCAAATCTAGGGTTAGGAGAGAATTCCTAACAAAACCCTAGAAAGATCAAATGCCAAACAAGAAATCCTTACATCCAAGGTAGTTCCATACAACCCAAAACATGTATCCATACTAATTTTGGGAGACCAAAGTTGGTCTTCCCCTTTTTTATAGTTAAATTTTCCTCTTATTTGCCTTTTAGTCCTCCCACTCTTCTTATTTACAAATCAAGTTATGTTATTTCTATTTTAACCCATAGTCTTCTTATCTTATGACTTCTATATCTCATATTGACAAATTCCATATTTACCCTTATGTCTTGTAAAATTTCCTGGTTTCTCATTTTATTTCTCGAAAATTCATATTTAACTTTTATTATACCTTAAACATGTTCGAAAACTGCTAGGGTATATTTCGGGGTGTTGCAATAGTGGTCGTTATAACAAACGAGGAAAATCAACTAATGAAATAAAATAAAATAAAAAGTTTCTTCTCTCATAAACACATGCCCATAAATGTATAATTGTTATTAAAATCTATAAATATACAATCATCCTCTACTATATTTGTCATACCAGATCACAAATTGAGTTATCAAATCTGAGTAACCGAGAATTTAAAAACATGTTATATTTATCAATCAATTCACTTTTTTTCGCCTTGTTGGGAACTTGGCCAACACAACCTTTAATCTATTTGGGACACATAATTATTAATAAAAATGATATCATTCAAAATCAGTAAAAACATTTATAGTATGGTTCTCACCGAGAAAGAAGGATTAAAATAATATGCATGTGGTGGGTCGTTTTGTTTTCTGTTAAACATACGACAAAACGCTGTGACAACCTACAATACATGTAAAAAATAGTCATGTAAGAATAATAGACATGTTTAAATATCATGAATGGCGTAACTACATGATCAAAGTCATACTTTATTTTAGAAATGAAATATACCACATTATTTATCCAATTTGACCAATTCAAAAAGCTTAATTCATTCCTTGTAATGTACACCCCACATATTTCACACAACACCTCACTATGTAACAAAAATAAAAATGAGTTAAAATATTGATAAGGACTATTAAAAAGAAAGCGACTAAACTATTGTAAATAGATGAAAATAGTAAATCACGTACTTTTCATCATGAGCATCGTCGAAGGCTACATTAGCAACCATCCTTTTTTGATGTGTGATTTTTGTGAACAGTTTCATACATTGAGGGATGAAAGGTGATTTGCGCGTGACAACCCACTTAACTAGTCTTTTTGCTTCTCATTTATACATTTTCAATGTAGCATATTCTTTTACACCCTTTGTGAATGTAGTAAAACATGTCTCCATCCATCATATCCTTAATTACAAACATTTGAATAAAATTAATATAAAACTCAATAAGTTAAGGAGAAAATAAGGAGAAAATAAGGAAAAAAAATAATAATGAGAAAAGTAAATTATCATGATGGAAATATGTGTTTTGATGTGTTAAATAGATATGCATATGAAAATGAGCATTCTTGTTAAGAAAATATCATAATCATTGTCTCAAAAGTAAAAGAGAAGATAATATTAGTGCCACTTGCCTCTCTATTAAAGTTCCTTCCAGATAGCTTCATATATAATTAAAATATTTACTATTATTATTTTATGCCCAATATATAAGTAGTTTTGTGGCTATAAGACATGTATATACACAATTCACATGAATCTAAGGCATATGGAAAAGAGGTAATATGCATCTACCATCAAAAGGACATTGGTTATCACATATCACATTCATTCACTAAATAGGTTCTTTAGATACACATCATACTTTCATAAGTATTATATTATAAAATGATGATTCATGTTTTTCTATGTTTTACACATGACAGGTCAAAGCCATCTGCAACTGCACCCAGAGAAGTTTGAGAAGTGGATTCAGAAGTGAAGAATCTAAAGATGCCAAAATTTTCATGAGGACCAGGGAATAAAAATCCAAAGTGGATTCATTGGATTCTAATTCCACCAACAGATACTCACTTAAAGTTTCTTCATTGCGAACCAGGGTATAAAAAAAAACAAAATTTTGGTATAAAATTGCAAGCACGAATAGAAAATTGAAGAAAACAAGAACCCTAACCATTAGGGAAAAATAAAAAATCACAACCCACAAACAAATCTAGAAAGAAAAAATTCTTAAATTTTTATAATATCAATTTCAGAGGGTAAGCTTTACCTTGTTTCAGCTTTCAAATGGTGAGAGATGGGAGACGACGCTGGATTTAAATCAAACAAAGAAGACCAAGGTTGCTTCGAGACAAGGAGAAGTGCTATTACCTTAATTTGTTTCGTCTTTTTATAAGGTGGGAGACGATGCCGAGGGGAACCAAATCAATGAGGCCTAGGTTGTGTTTTCTTGTTAAGGTTATGAGAACTCCATTTTCAGGATTTCTTGACTGTTTCTTTATCTTCTTTCCATCAGTGCTCCAAAAGAAAATGAAGCTTAAGGTTTCAAGGAAGGGGTGGTGGAAAGATAATGTCATGTTTTTGTTTTTGTTTTGTTTAGGATTAGCTTAGGTGACATGTGAGGTGAATTCTAGACAAGGGTATTTTTGTCAAAGAATATACACTCAGCATATAATGTAGCAGCACATAATATTTTTCCAAATTAACATATTGTTATTGAGTTATTAAAAATTTGGTTCTAAAAGTCTTAATATTCCCAAATTGGCAGCCCATAACCTACTTTTCCCAAAAAAACATAATCTCACTAATACAAATTTTGTATATGTTGTCATCATCATTGTTGCTGCCTTAATTTGTTTGATATATTTCTTTCGGCTTTTTTAGATAATACCATAATTAGAAAAAATATAGAACAAAAATAAATATTTCTAAATCTATGACTCTTATTGCCAACTAAGTGCCACATAGATGTCGTGTATTCAAAACATGATTTCAGTGTGAAAATGTGAAATCATGTTTTGAAGACACGATTTTAGTGTAAATTTTTTAAATTGTGAAGTCATATTGTGAAGACACGATTTCAATGTAAAATTGTGAAGTCGTGTTTTGAAACACGATTTCAGTGTAAAATTGTGAAGTCTTGTTTTGAAGACAAGATTTCAATGTAATTTTGTAAAGTTGTGTTTTGAAGACACGATTTCAATGTAAAAATGTAAAGTGACACGATTTCATTGTAAGAGAATTTTCACCTCATTGCTTACATGTCAAAAATTGCCGTACAATCGGAATTATTTTCCAGTCTAAAATATTAAATTTATCAAGAATCCTATTTCTTTCCTCTTTACGGTGAAATCTTTTAGTAGCACATTAATATGTCAGCACACACTGCCATGAAGCAAATTTTCACAAATATGGTAACACTAGGTGTGAGGATGTTGTTTGTTATTTGTTGCTATTTTCTCACAATTTTAATTAATTTGTTTCTTCCCTCCTTTATAGGATGATGCAAATTCACAAATATGGTAACTCTGAGTTGGCAATGAATATAAATATATAGCCATTTTTATTGTATTTTATTTTTGAGCGTTGGAAAAAACTTGTGTCTTATCTTTTTTTTTTTTTTTAATTGCAAAAATAAACTGGTGCAGCAACAAGTTGCAACCTCTGGTTGATTATGTGTTGAGACTAGGGAATAGACCGTTGAAAAGGCTCTTGCCAGGGGTGACAGAGTGACACCAACAGACTTGGTCGTCGATTAAAAAGGATGTTAGACTTTGCTGTCATTAAAAAGGATGTTGGTTGAGCTCAGTGAGTATGTGTAGACCCCAAATTTGGTGATTTTGTTGATTGATTTGATTTGCATTTATTTTGGAAAAAAAGAAAAAGAAAGATGGAAAGTTTTTTTTTAAATGGAAAAGAGACTTCTAGAAATGACCAAGAAAGACCTCGGGAGGGAAATGAGCATCCTAGCAGGCATCAACAGGGAATTGTATAGATCCATGATTTGTAGATTTTTTTTGTGAGTATGTTCTGTTTGAGAGACAAATGGTGGTTTGATCTTATCTTCTTTCATGATTTGGTGTTGTCTAAAAAAACATGTTGATTATGATTACTATGTTCTTCTTCTTTATTTGGATTTTTATTTTAATCTCTGTAATTGTTTCATGCGGAAAACTTTGATCCTTTGAGATAGTTTGAGTTTTTTTATCTTTATTTTTCATGAGATTGTTTGATTTTTTTTTTTTCACGAGAATCATGCCTCTGCCTCTTCCTATTTTCAGAATTTATCCTTTGAGATTTTTTTTTTTATCTTTATTTTTTGAGATTGTTTGATTTTTTTTATTACTTACTGTCATATATGTTTTACTTTACTATTTTAGCCATATGTGATTTCATCCTTATTTTATGCTTTGATTTTTTCCACATAGCATGTCTTAAAGGCAGCCTATTCTCCCACCGTCTCCAAATTACTTCTCCTTCATTTGTTTTCAAACTTTATTATGTTTTTTATTCATTTGTTTCCAAACTTTATTCTATATTAATTTGTTTTCAAATCCTATATTCATTTGTTTTCATTTTTATTCCATTTTTTATTCATTTGTTTTCAAATCCTATATTCATATGTTTTCTTTTTTATTCATTTATTTTCAAACTTTACTATTTTAGTTATTTATTCTGGACCCTTACTCTTTATTTACAAATTTACATTCATCTCTTTTTCCTTTTAAATACTAAGCTTAATCTCTCAAGACCAATTGGTTAAAGTGGAATAGTCCAACCATTAGACTACATCTCATTTTGTGCTATACTTTTGTTAGTTTTAAATAATATTTCCGACTTCCTCAATTTTCATTAATTTTGACTTCCCTTAATGTTAAACTTTTGTTAGTTTTAAATAATATTTTTGACTTCCTCAATTTTCATTAGTTTTGACTTCCCTTAATGTTAAATTTCAAACAAATATTATTATTATTACTATTATTATTATTTTGACTTTCACCATATTATTTTTGTTATCTAAAAAATTTTTAATTTCAAAATTTAAAAAATATTTTCCTTAATTACTAAATTAAAAAAAATAAAAAAATCATTCCTTAATTAAAAAAAAGTTTCTATAATTTCAAAATTTTAAAAATCACTTTATTTAATTAAAAATATATAAAATTCCTTATAGATTTTTATGTTTAAAATTTTTATTTTTTAAAATTCAAAATTTACTTCCTTTAAATTTTACAAATAAAATATTCTTTTTCAAATATCCAAACTTCAAACTTCTTATTTTCCAAAGTGACATTTTTATTTTCATTTTTTTTAATTCCCTAATTAAAATTTCAATTTTCAATTTTTTTAACCTAATTTTCAAAACTCTAAATACACAATTAATTCTATAATTCCAATAAAATGAAACTTTGTGGAATTGACTCTGTGCTAAATAGATGGGCCTTATTGGGGGGCCTAACATCCCATATATGCTTTCAACAAATAATTTGACACTTGATTTATACCCCGATTTTCTAATTTAAGTATGAATGTTTCTATATATGTTACTACACTAACCTTGTTTTTTTTATTGATAACACTTTCGAATCACCACCAAGGTACACACTCTTATTTCATTTGACTTTGATTTTTTTCATTTATTACACATTTAATGTGTTCTAGTGTTATAATTGTTGTTTGTTTCTCGGTATCCTTGGATTGATTAATTAGTTGTCATACTTGTCTTAATTTAATTATTAGAGACCCAAACTTTAGGGGCCTATAGGGGTGTTACGACTAGTCACCGTGCATTCCCGATAAGGAACCTGACCCTTGGATCTAGACTCAGTTTTCACGGACTTGCTTTTCCTATTGAGAGTCACATTTAGGGTTTTCTTTCTTATTTTATTTTCTCTTAAAAAATAAATAAAAATAAGTGGCAACTCTAAACCGTTTTCAAAAATGGTTTTTTTCAAAATACAAAACGAATATCCCCTTTTAGTGGTAAACGTATCATGACCAAAATGTGGTGTCCACAAAATGACGACTCAATTGAGGATCGTTTTAGAGAGTAAAGCTTGAACACTTGTTGAGGCGAATATGATATTTGATTGGTCGATTAGTGGGGATCATTTGGGATTGTTACATGTTCATCTTGTATCCATGCTTAGATTGTGTGTAGATTTGGAGGATATGCATGTGTTTTGCATAATTGTTTGTTGCATGACTACCCTTTCTCTTGCTTGATTGTATGTTGCTTGTTTATGTGGGACACACATGTATCCCCTCTATCTCCAACTCATTATTCTCGGTCGACTTAGTTTCCCTTGATTGTGTGTTTGATAAGAGACTTGTAACTCCTTATGTGCTCTTCGACCAAGCTAGTGATTAGGAGTAAGGTCTAGTGATGGACTATATCCATGTTTGAGAGCATTTTGGAAGTGGTCGACATATTGACACTGATTGGAGTATTATCTTTGAAGACTTATATAACACAAAGCTAGATTTCAAGATACTTGCATGACCAGTGTGTTTTCTTTGTGCTTAGTTGATTAGGTTTTTTGGATACATCCACATATTCACTGTACACTTAGTTTCTTGCTAAGAGTAGTGAGAGCCTTCATCGTAGGAAACTCCCTTGGGATGTCGAGGTAGTGCACGTGTGGAGGTGATAACCACCTTGCATGGAAGCACCCCATCTCTTCGGAGGTGTATAAGAGGTTGTGTACTGTTGGAGGGTATGATCGCTCTTACTAAGGACCTCTTCAAAAACCCACCCTTTTAATTTTAGAGCTATCTTGACCTTATAGGTGAACTTAGATTTTTTTTTTTTTTTTATAGGATTTATTTTCCTACACGTGGGTGCATCTGAGAGTCCTTAGGGCCATTTTACTCGCAATCAAGGATAAAAATAGCGGTTTTGATGGATATATCGGTACTTTGATTTTACGGATATATAGAAGATATAACGGTATTTATAAATTATTCAAAACTTAAATATATATTCAATTTATATATCAAAATTAGTTTGAAGGTATATGAAATGATAATCTTAATTAGATTTGAAAAAAAACATTAAAAATCATTTTCTATGATTTATACAAAATAATTGGTTAAATGTTTATATATTATGACTTAATTTTTTATATTTTATTTATATTTTAGAATATTATAAAAAAATACTATAAATAATTTCAAAAGATTTCATTTAATAATATATATTTTTTTAAATTGTTTGTATTTAAAGATTTTCACAATCGTTTTTTTTAATTTAGAATTTTTTTTTAATCTAAATTTCCATATTAATTATTAAAAATTAATAATATTAATTAATAAGGAAGACCCTTCATTTTCTCTCCTCCTATCGCTTTGGTCTTCTCCAATTTTTTGCAATAATTAATGATGATAATAATAATTAAGGAAGGCATAATAATTCCAACGTCCATTAATCTTCTCCTCTTTTCTATAAATAATTAATGACACAATTATTACTACATATACAATTCCAATAGTTTCTTGATCTTCTCATCTTTTTTATGAATAATTAATGATAATAATTATTAAGGAAGACATACAATAAGTGATATTAATTATTAAGGAAAGATTTTTCATTTTCTCTCTCACATCTCTTCATCTGCTCCCATTTCTTTGTTCCATCACGAGACACCCACCTCAAATATCATTTTTTTTTTAATTTCAATAAAAATCGACAAAAAACCGAAAATTTTCGGCGATATATCGCCCCCAAACCGATATATTGGCGATCTATAAACGATATTTATGATTTTTTTCTCAATTTTTTAGTCAATTGATTATCAATGTTGTATATCGTATCGATTGACACCAATACACAATATATCACGATATTTAAAAACTGTGGTCGCAATTGGGTCTGGTGTTCTCCCTTTGGTCTCCTCTTGAGTGTTAGTTGACCACTCCTTGTCTTTACGCGTCAGATTTACTCCCTGTCACTCAGTGTGTTTAGAGAGCCTTCTCCATAGGACTTTTGTGAGTCTTATTTTCTTGGGTTGACATTTACACTTAGTTTGTCGTTACTTGCTGCTTGATACCTTGGATATGCTCATCGATCACTTCTTTTGCACTACACACCTATCATGGGCTCAATTCGTTCCTTATTGGATACTTGATTCAATTTTCAATTTGAGGCCTATTATTTCCATATGAAAGGTGAAAGGCATGTTTTTATATTCATACATTTTTTCTAGCACACCTTGATCACCTTATCTTTTCTTAGTCATAGGGTTCGAATTAAAGGTTGAAAAAAGGACTCATGACTATAGATGGAGTATTGATATCATGATAGTGTTTTATATCCATATTTTTGGCCACCTTATAGTGGACTCCTTTACGACTCTAGGGTTTCCATCATACATTCGAATTATGATTGCCAACATAGGATCATTTAGTGTGTGTTATGTTATGGTGTTGACTTGAGACACCTTCACTTTCATGTCATCATGATCACTTGGGCCTGAACCATCATGAAAGGTTTTAAGGTTATTGACCTTAGATTGGAGACTTGACTTGAGGAGTTGGAGACTGAGACTCATTCTACCCGGATCAGAGTAGCATCTCATTCACACTTGTATTCTTGCCTTAGCCTTTTCAGACCCAATGGCCCATTATCATGAGCTTTCTATTGTTATTGTCGAGCACCACTACATTTTGATTTGTTTCTCCCCCCCTTATATACATGAGCCTTTTATATCACTTCCTTGATTTGACAAGGTAATGTTTGAAATGACTAGATTTGAGGAGAGCATTGCATCTTATTAGATGTGACTTATGATGAGAGGGGAGTTCAATTACTTAATGGGATCATCAATCATTCTATGGCTGAGATGAGGATATGAGTTGTTACATAGTATTCAATTCAGGCATTTACATATGACTTAATGAGTTTGACTTGGCTATGAGGGTTGGTTTATATGGGTTGACGATGAGTAGCTTGTATTGAGAGAGCAATTAACTGATTTGATGAGAGTGCTATTACTATACTATGATTGAGATGGTCTGAAAGGTTTTATAGAGCATATAGCATGATCTTTCACATGATTTTAGAGGATTTGACATTGCTACATTGGGTGAGTGTTAATCTTATCACACCATGTGTAATCTCGAGAGCATGATGTATGATGTTGTAGTCAAAGGATGGGTGACCATCGTTTAATGAGCCTTTTACCTTATCCCATACACATATATATATGTTGCTAGCCCATTGAGCCTCACATGGATATTATAGCCTTTTCTTTCATCACCTCATTTATCTTTACACAGGGTTTAGGGCTCTATGATGTATGAATGCTTTGATTAGAGATCTCATGAGCTTTGGACCTAACATATGTATTATGATTCATTCCATCCTTTATATCATGATCTTTCCTTTATTGACATCAACATTACTCCCTCATATCACATGTCATGATTAGTCTCCAACCCCCCTTTATTTGCCATGTCATTTCACTTACGACATTGCTTTTGCTTTCGATTGAGTGGTAGTCTTCTACATGTCTTTGTATGGAGGACATGCACATCCTTCCTTCATTTCACCGCTTCAACGATGATCCAGATATCATGGTTGTGAGAGATTATCGTATCAATGAGGATTCGTGGCTACATCAATGCGTGAGGTGAATTCATTCATGTGGTTATATTATATATCAGTCATTGTTGATTCAAGTATATGACCATTCTTCTTAGGGCACGAGTATGGATGTGACATCTTGTTACATTGAGTATATATGACAGTGAGAGTTCATATGTGAGCTCTCTTCATAGTCAGATTGGGCGGCATCTGAGAGAGACTTATGACATCATTTTATGATATCTGGATCATTGTCTATCTATCACACCATCCATTTCAAATGTGACTTCCCTCCATGCTATGATGTGAAGCGACTATCACCCACTCCTACCTCTATGCTTTTTCTTGTTGACCTCCATTTCATTACCTTTATCGATTTGGCCATATCTGAGTTCTTTCCCCTTCCTACCTCACTTCGCACTTGAGCTTATCTTTATCGTTCATATATCGTTTCTGCTCATCCTATTGACATGTGATTCTTCACTACCCACTATTTAGTGTTCTCACATGACGTGCTCAGGTTTCTGACTCATGAGGTTTATATACATTGTGTTACATGCACGAGTGGTTTGTTGATATTTTTCTCATTGGGATTTGAGTCTAGTTTCCCTTCATTTATCTTACCCTATTACTTGAGCCTACATTATGGTTCAAGTTGTAAGACCACCCTGAGGCCATGATGCCTCACATTGTGTTTAATAGCTTACACATGGGTGATGTTTGAGATTGGTGAGAGATATTTTGGAGCATGATGGATGAGGAGCTTCCATGATGATCATATACTTAGGGGTTATCCCTATTTTGATTTATGGAATATAAGACATTTTTTTACATTGAGATATGGCTGCCTTGGAGGTCAGTTTTATTATATATGTACATACTCGATACTGGGGCATACCTATCCTATTTTTGGTGGATCCTTAAGATGATCTATACAAGGGCATATCCCTCTTTTCTTTGGATGATGGATCTTGAGACGTTCCTATATTGGAGTATAGTCACTTCTAAGAGCGCACTTATCAGAGATGCAATCGTTTTATTTGTTACTAGGGCATAACTACCTCATTGTTTTGGTTCATCAACGTAGTGAATGGCCATTTGATGAAGGATTTTGATGCATTGTGGATTTGATGTCACATGAGGTTTAGTCTTTTCGACGTCCTTGATCGATCTTGGATACCTACCTATCTTCCACCCCATACCTAGACATTTCCTCCTGATAGCCTCATATCTATACCTATTTTATTAGACCCTATCTTTATCTTCTTTGACCTACCCATTTCACCATGATTTATGATTTTCTCCTTTGATCAGGGAAAGATGTGGCTTAGTCTTTGGGTTTTACAATCGAGTCTTCATCGTTATTGGCCTTTAGGTTCAGCACTTTCCATGATGGCAGGGCCAAACAAATTATTGACTTGTTTGTGATGATGTCTCCATTTTTTTAGAGTTGGCATATTGAATCTTGATTTACATTTTTGTGCTTCCAGTGTTGGTCATTTTGATTCCGATTGTTGGTTATTTTTTTATTTGACTAGTGCTTTGATGCATGGTCCTAGGTGGCATCCTTGAGGTTGGATTTTTTCACTTTCACTAAGTGATCGATGAGCATACTCTAGTGAATTAGTAGTTTTGGGGGACATTTCACTTATTCCTTTAGTTACCTTCGCATACTAGGGGCATACCCTATCCACTGATGTTGTCAGATCATTAGTAGGTTTCACTATCATCACATTGTGGTATTGACCTTTTTGAGTTGCATATTGGAGCATATCCCGTCCTAGTCACTTTTTGCTTTTCATATTTTTCCTTTTTTTAGGACCTGAGCCTTGTCGAGCCCTGAGTTCTCAGCCTTGAGTCGATTTCCTTTTTTTTTTCGAGCCTGGAGCTCGTTTTTTCCTTTTTTAGGTCCTGAGCCTTATTGAGCACTGAGTTCTCAGCCCTTAGCTGTTTTATTTCTTTTTCTAGCCTATAGCTCGTTTTTCTCGCTTTTTCTTTTTTAAGCCTTGAGTCTTGTCGAGCCATGAGCTCTCAGCCCTGATATGTTTTATTTCCTTTTTGAGCCCGGAGCTCACCTTTTCATTTTTTTAGGCCTTAAGCCTTGTTGAGCCCTAAGCTCTCAGCCCTATACTATTTTATTTCCTTTTCAAGCCTAGAGCTCGCTTTTCTCGCTTTTTCCTTTTTAGGCCTTGAGCCTTGTCTAGCCATGAGCTCTTAGCTTTGAGATATTTTATTTCCTTTTTGAGCCCGGAGCTTGCTTTTTCCTTTTTTAGGCCTTGAGACTTGTTGAGCCCTAAGCTCTCAACCATCAAATGTTTTATTTCCTTTTTGAGCCTGGAGCTCACTTTTTCGCCTTTTCCTTTTTAGTCCTTGAACCTTGTCGAGCTCTGAGCTGTTTTATTCCATTTTCGAGCCCGGAGCTCACTTTTCTCCCTTTTTCCTTTTCAGGCCCTAAGCCTTGTCGAGCCCTGAGCTGTTTTATTTCATTTTCGAGTCCAGAGCTCGCTTTCCTTTATTAGGCCCTGAGCCTTGTTCAGCACTAAGCTCTCAACTTGAGTTGTTTTATTTTCTTTTCGAGCCCAAAGCTCGCTTTTCTCGCTCTTTCTTTTTAGACCTTGAGCTTTGTTGAGCCATGAGCTCTCATCCCGGAGCTCCTTTTTTTCTTATGTTTTTCCTTTCTTAGTCTTTGATCCATGTCAAACCTTGATTGCATTTGCCCTCTTCATCCATGTTAGTAGTGTCACTTTGGAGCACTCTCTATAGACAGACACCTTATCAATTCCCCCCTCAAGGCAAGCTTACCTAAGTTTTATGCGGTTCTCTTGTCTTAGTCATTAGTGCCTTCGTGTGGTGAGTGTAGATCTCCCTATACACATATTCGTTTGTTTCTCTTTGGTGGTCCAACTATCACTTGACTTTGACACCGATTCCCTGACCACCTTTGTAGGCCATTTGGGGAGGTTTGGACTTGTTTTGTGACTTTAGTGGCATCTTAGACTTTTTTCTTTTGTTGCTTGCTTTTAGAATTTGTAGAGCCTCTTAGGTCACCACGTTTAGAACAAGGTCGTGTCCTTTGTGGATACTTTTGGGGTCTTCTTCGTTATTCTATAGAGTTCATCTCATTTCACTCACTTTTCACATTCGCTTCGCTTCATTGTTCTTACTCACTGCACTCGTGAACTCTATCAAAGATGGACATATTTTGTAGACCCCAAATTTGTGTCAGGTTTAGTTTTATCATTATTAAATTTTTTTTTTTTACCTTATTTTATTTTATTTTACCTTCTTTTATTTTCTTGCTTTGATTTGATTTGGAAAGAAAGATGGAAAGTTTTTTTTTTAAGAGGAGAAGAGATGTCTAGAAATGAGGGGGGGAGAAGAAGAAGAGAGAGAGAAGACCGAGGAAGCCAAGAGAGACCTTGGGAGGGAGAGGAGCATCCCAGTAGGCATCAACACGGGATTGTATAGATCGATGATTTGTAGAATTTTTTTGTGAGTATGTTCTATTTGAAAGACAAATGGTGGTTTGACCTTATCTTCTTTTATGATTTAGTGTTGTCTAAAAAAATTTGTTGATTATGATTACTATGTTCTTCTTCTTTATTTGGATTTTTTTTTCTCTCTAAATAATGATGTTGTGAGTTTGCGTATCATGTTGAAAGTAATCTAATTTATTTTTTAATCTCTGTAATTGTTTCATGCGGAAAAACTTTGATCATTTGAAATAGTTTGAGCTTTTTTATCTTTATTTTTCACGAGATTGTTTGATATTTTTTTTCTTTAGAATCATGCCTCTGCCTCTTCCCATTCTTTGAATTGATCCTTTGACATTTTTTTTATCTTTATTTTTTGAGATTGTTTGATTTTTTTTATTGTATGTACATATTTTACTTTACTATTTTAGCCATATGTGATTTCATCCTTATTTTATGCTTTGATTTTTTCCACATGACATGTCTTAAAGGTAGCCTATTCTCCCACCGTCTCCAAATTACTTCTACTTCATTTGTTTTCAAACTTTTTATTTTTTATTTTTTATGTTTTACTTATTTGTTTTCAAAATTTATTCTATATTCATTTGCAGTTTCTATAGGAAATATGGTTAAGGCTGACCCTACCCAGATATGTTGGTCTCCGTTATGGGAGGATAATCTCTTAATCACTACTACAATCCAATGAGTTCTTGAGGGATGGTCCCTCACCCTCACCCTCACTCTGATACCGCGCGCCTGCAGAGCATTATTAAGCTACATCCAGAATGCTGAAACACATAACCCATAGAATGAAAAATCAAATTATGTTCTTCTAATAAAGTCTGATCTAAAAAGTCCAAAATGAGAAAAACTGAACATATAGTCATAAATAAATTTGGTAAAAATGTCAAATAAGGACCTAAGAGTCATAAATGAGGAGTGTAAATGTTAAAATGAGAATGAAATGATATGAAGTGAAAATGAAAGTGAAATGAAGAGTTAAAATGAGAAAAAAGAGATAAGACCCATTTAATGAGCTAGTCAAACAAGGCCTTATGAAGACTTAAGGTATAAGACCAAATTTGGTCTTAAAATGAGGTATTTCATACTTTTAGAGAGAACGAGAGAGAGATAAAAAGAGCTAGGGCTTGGTTGAGAGAAGAAGAGAAGGAATTGTGATTTTCTTCTCCATGTAATCAAGGGATAAGTTGATAAAGAAGAAGGATGAAGAGGAAAGGAAAGAGAATCAAGGTTTAAAAAAGAAAATCCAACACCATCCCTTTACTATAGTCTGGTTTAATAAAACCCCAAACGTGGTATGTGCCAGTTGGAAGGTTGTAACCTGCTTTGGGTCAGACAGTAAGATTTCGAGTGAAAATTGTCAAAATAATTAACACTTACATCGCCCTCGACACCCCACGCCTAGGCGTAGGAGTGCACGCTAGGCGAGAGCCCCAGCTGAGGCCCCTTCTCCTAAAGTAACCCTGGCCGAATTTCCGATCGTTTCGATCCGCTAGGCAAAAACCTCCTTAGGCGTACTTGAAAGTCATGTTTTGGTTTCTCTCTTCCATTAAATCTAACCATCATCCATTGGACTAATGAGGATCCTAATAAGTGAATGAAAAGGTTCTTACAAGTATACAAATTATATGAAAAATCTTTTGTACCTCGCCGCTGAGGCAAAGCTTCATCGTTGGACAAACATTTTTTCTTGCTCTCATTAGCTAATAGAATGACAAAATTGTCTAAGGATGAAGAAATGGGAAAAAAACAAAAGGAACAATGTACCGGATGGGATTCGGGTAAAAGTAAACCTAAATAGAACTCCTAGAATACCTGACTAATAATATAATTGTTAATTGTATTGGAATAGGGGCTGACAAAGAGGAAGACCCGAATTGATCGAGATTTCGAGGATTGGAACCAAAGTGCAACAAGCTTTTTGGTTTGTTCTTCAACTCTCTCTTTGTTTTCATTTTGGAGTTTGTTCTCCATTCAATCTCTTCTTATTTCAAGTCTTATGATCATTGTTCTATTATTGAAATAATTTTCAATAAACTGCATATTAAAGTGTTTTAATTGATTTGAGGCAAATAATTGTGAAATGATTTGCATACGAATATTTGCAAGAGTTTTGGAAAATAAATTGTTTGTATAAAGATGTATATACTACATTGTATTTTGCTATGAATGAATTGAATGCCCTTACTAGAATGTTAACCGTTAAAATTCGAGTTAAGGATAGATTGATATACCAATAAGGGTCAAATGAGCAAGATGCGCCGAACGAAGATGTGTCATCCGATCCGTAGCCCACGAGACAATATCTAGAGGTTCACGAATCGATTTTTAATAACCACAAGAAATCTCAAATGAACCGCATTTCATGTTATAAAACTTTTTCATAATTGACCTTCTCAAATTTCAAAATGCGGACTGCGTTGATTCGTTATTCAGGAAAACTAAAGCATAGGTTAAATAGGGCGAAGGTAAATGATAAGAAAATATTGTAAATGCATGAATTGTGTTTTGAATGATTTATTGCATATGAAAGTGTATATTTAGAATGATCAATAAATTGTATATGAATGAATATATGTATTGTATTACATTGATCATTCAAAAAAGTTAAAAAAGCATTGTTTTGAAAAAAATTACATAATTTGAATTAAACTGAAATGGAAGAGAGAACTATAGAACCACTAAGCATGAAAATGTTTAAAGACGCCATTTAATACCACGTATACCGAGAGACGTGGTACGGCGATAAGGGCCACTGAGGTCCGAGTCATAGTCAAAGCCATATAAGAAAAGTAAAGTCATTACACATGAATTCGATTCGACTTGGAATTTTATATTAAAACTATAATTAGAAAAAAGTGAACTCTGATTTTATTTGTAAATTTTGGTATTGAAATGGGTTATAATGCCGTAATATATATAAATGTGGTAAATGGATCAAATAGATATATATTGTCATATTTAATAAAAAATGTGTATAGAAAACAAAATGATGTAACCCTTTAAATTGAATTAATATACATGTGAGTAGAAAGCCCTGAATTCAACTATTGACACAGTAAAGAAAAAAGAAATAAGGAAAGGGGGAGTAGGAGACCGGAGTCAACAAAGCCTTGAATTGATTGTAAGGACAGTAGGACGTGGAGTGAATTTGAAGCTGAAGGCTGAACCAGATCATGTGCATTGGTCCATCCACAAATGTTCACGCGCGCATAATTTTTTTAACTCTGGAAAATAAAATTTATATATAAAAACTAGGCAAATGCCCATTCTCCAATGTTCCAAATCTCCCAATTTCATTTTTAATAGAATTTATTTTGCATGGATCTGAAAACTTAATCTCTATACTAGACTGAAATTTTGAAGGAATATTCCATTTTCATTTCATAGATTACAGGATACAGCGGGGGTCTACGAAACCGCTTTGATCAATATCATCCATGGCCGGTACCGTACAATATCTGTAACGATATATTAATTTTTCAACTTAGCAAACAACAATGAAGTGAAGATGAAGTAACATTCAGTTTAATAACATAATAAATAGTCTTAAAATCTACATATTTAATAAACCTATAATAATTAGAATAGAATACCTGACTCAAAAAATTGAAATATTTTAATTTATTATAAATAAACTTATTAAAAAACTTCCACAAATGATCAAATCATTGGGTGGGAACAATCCAAATGAATATTGATATATGTTCAACAGTATAAGTGCCACTGTGTTAGTTGTGGTTTCAACAAATCCTATGATTTAATCAAGTTACAATGCACTGAAGTTTGAATACAAAGAAAATAAAACGGCAGTTTCGATGAGGTACGATATGAGGGGTGCTTTTTTGTTTTTGTTAGGAGGTGCTACGTGAGATGACAATGAAAATGAAATTAGGCGGAATATTCGGGGAAAACCAATAAGGAAGCGAGATGCAATTAAGCAAAACCTTGAAGTATGTTTGAATAAAAGAGGGGGGTGTTGGCTACTTTTCAATCATGCGCCTCACCAAACGGTTTGATCACATTTCGGACAGCGGGGTAGGTGATGCACAGGAACAAGGAAACCCTAGAGAGAGAGAGAGAGAGAGAGAGAAAGAGGAGCCCCATAAATAGGAGATTATTAATTATTAATAATTTCAAGGGAAAAATATGTATCAACACATTAATATAAAAATAATTAGACATCAATGATAATAGATGCTTCAATACATTTGTTTCAAAAGATTAGTTGCTTTTAGGTTAAATAGTATCATAATATATTATACATATTATCATAAATAGTATACTGTAGATATTATTATAACGGTTATTTTTTTTTTTTGTAACACATGTATTTATTAAAGCATTGATTTCCTATTCTCCACAGACCAAACGATGGGGAGGGTACTTTGGGAATTTCATAATCAGTGAGGGAGGTACCCACCCTCCTCCTGTTGTGGCGGAGGAGTGAAGGGTAGCTATCCGTCAAGGAGGGTGAGTGAAGGGTAGCTGAAACTAGAAACTGAAATTGAAACGCCTGGGTCGCTAGGCCTATATGTTACGTTCATACGTCCCTCTCTTGGCCACCCAAATCATATCGTAATTCAACCCTCCAAAGCTCTATTCCCTTTTTTTTTTTTTCCTTTGTTGCCTCGAGTAGGAATAGAAAACAACAAAAAGCCAAAAAAAAAAAAAAAAGAGAAGGTAGAGTAGAGGAAAAGCATCATCAGAATGACTGTCTCTCTCGTTCCTTCGCCCAAGGGCCGTGTCCTCATTGTCGGGGCCACCGGTTTCATTGGTCAGTTCGTGGCCGAAGCAAGCCTTCATGTCCGTCGGCCCACCTTTCTTCTCGTTCGTCCAGGCCTCAGGACTCCTTCTAAAGCCAATATCATCAAAAGCCTCGAGGAAAAAGGCGCCGTCATCGTATACGTACGGACCCTTCTCTCACTCTTTTTCTTCTTGTTTATGAGGATGTAATTACATATGTCCATGATTTTTTGAATAGCAGAGAAGAAAAATTATTCCCCTAAAATCTTTTTCTAATGTGAGGTCTGTTTGGTTTACAGGGACTGATTAACGAGCAGGAGTCGGTGGAGAAGATACTAAAAGAGAATGAGATAGAGACAGTTATATCAACAGTAGGCGGCGCCAATATTTTGGACCAAATCACCCTAGTGAAAGCCATGAAGGCTGTGGGAACCATCAAGGTATTTATTTTCCCTAACATACAAGGTTATTTAGGGACCAAATCAATTATAAACTAATTATGACAGAATTCCTAACCTTTCCGGTCTGCTCTTCCGGTGGTGCAGAGATTTTTTCCTTCTGAATTCGGGCACGATGTGAACAGAGCTGATCCAGTAGAGCCAGGGCTGACCATGTACAACGAGAAGCGTAGTGTTCGACGATTCCTGGAGGAATCGGGTGTACCCTTCACTTATATATGCTGCAACTCCATTGTTTCCTGGCCATACTACGATAACATTCACCCATCTGAGGTTCTTCCTCCTATGGATTTCTTCCAGATTTACGGTGACGGCAATGTCAAAGGTAAGCAGACCGTCGGAGACATTCCGGCCGGCCGCCCACCCGCCGGCCTTTTTGCATCAATTTTTCATTCATACCCGTCGCGTCCTCTTCTTTATTCGATAGTCCATACAAGTAAAATGCTTTCCAAACTCAAAAAGATCTCTAGTACAAGTCTCTATCTTAATAGATAACATCAACAGTCAGGCAGCCACGTGTCATAGTACTAGTCTGTTTTCTCTGGATTCCTTAGTTTAATGGCTTATGTGGGACTGGAAGCCGCTTTAGCTTTTCAAGTCTCAATACAATATATTTCATCAGCAACCATGGACCCCAGCCCATTACCAAACTTTGTTTTATCAAATTTTCTTTCCTTTTTTTTCAACTACCTCCACCTGTTTCCAATTAAAAAAAAAAGAAGCTATTTATTTGGATTTTTTTTTTCAAATTTTGAGATAGTATAAATTTTTTTAAACAACTTAAAAAAAAAAAAAAAACAACAACTATTATATATTTGTGGTAAATATGAAAAAGGTCTTGGTGTTAGGTAATATCGCTATCCAAACACAGTATTATATAAGGTAATGATGCAGTAAAATCACCAACTCACTTATTAATTATTTCAAATGTATAGTATTAAATATAGGTAATATTCCTTAATTTACTTTTTGTTTTCAACTTTGTGTTCCAACATCTTTTATACGAGATTAAATCCGATATCCTTGGACCCATACAAAAATTGGTCAATCCAGACCTAGAACATAGGGAGCGGCAAAGTATGTCAAGAAATATCGAAATCAAACACTAATGGGCCCACATGATCTTTAAGAAGTCTGGGGGGCCTAACAGGTGTATTTTGTAAGTGGCATTTTCGTTACCTATCCTTCTGGTTCCTCATTTTTATCTAATGGTCAACACAACAACACAGTAACTATCTGTGTGATTATTGGATTAAATGGTTAGATGAAAGTGTTTGTTGGTGCAGCTTACTTTGTTGCAGGCACGGACATAGGAAAATTTACTATGAAAGCAGTAGACGATGTCCGAACACTTAACAAATCACTGCATTTCCGGCCGTCTTGCAATTGTCTCTGTATTAATGAACTCGCATCTCTGTGGGAGAAGAAGATTGGGAGGACACTTCCCAGAATCACCGTCACTGAAGCTGATCTACTAGCTGCAGCAGGAGGTGGTGTTACCATCATTCAATTCACTCTATAAAAATTTTGCAGGGCTGTTGTCACTTGTTATTGGACTGACTCTTTGAGAATTTCAAATTTTTATGCGCAGAGAACATCATCCCAGAGAGTATAGTAGCAGCGTTTACGCACGACATTTTCATAAAGGGATGTCAGGTGAATTTCTCCATTGACGGGTCGGAGGACGTGGAAGTGGCCACCCTCTACCCTGAGGAGTCTTACCGGACGGTGGAGGAATGTTTCGGCGAATACATTGAGAAGATTGACAACAAACAGCAGCCGACAGCCGACGCTGGAATTACCAACACCAGTCCTGTGGTCGAGCTGCTCCCTGTCACTGCAACCTGCGCTTGATCAATCAAATGCATGCAACTAGATCCGTCTATTCTATTTTCTTCCAATGTCTGCGGAATTCAATGAATTGTTGTGGTTTTATTTGTGTTAGGAACTTGTTTAATGGCCTAAATAAAGGACAGGACTTAAGGGAATCAAGGAACTCTGTGTTTTTGTGATCTTGAAGTGCATGTAGTGAGAAAATTTTGTTGAGATCATTGGCATATCGTTCAATCTGATAATAATATTGAAGAGGCGACTGTTTACATAGATTGAGAGTGCTTTCTTTACATAACTATGCACTGGCACATTTACAATTCTCTAACAAGACTCGTGATATTGCAAACTAGCTAGGGAACCCCATTTAACATCTCCTCTATACCTGCCGTTGCTGCTTCTAGATTCACAAGCCAAGGTTGATGAATGGAAGGTTTTTTATTTTTAGGCTGACAGTTGATGCTACACGTCGTATACTGGCAATCTCTCTTCGATAAAAACACGGCAGATGGGGCACCTCTTGCACTTCTCACAACACGTGCTGCCATCCATGGAAAATAAGTGACCATAAGAATTCAACAGGAAACAAGATCAGCAAGTTGTGGAAACTTTGAAGTGGGGTGGGCATCTATTATATCATTGTGGCAGCAATGGAAATATATGCAATTTGTTCTGTCACTCAACAAGTTCATGAGAGAAAAGCCCATCTTGAAACAGACATCTACTTTGGGTTGATACAAATACCTGCAAAGGACATGATGCCTGCATGGAAGCAAGACCATGTTTATCTGTTCGTCGAAGCAAACCCTACATAGGATCTTTTCCTAATTAAATGAACAAAATAAGAAGAATGTCAGAATTGCAGTATATCCTACTTAAGAACAGGAAAACTAACATAAGGCATGAAAACAGCTGTGTTTTTTAGCACCTGAAATCCTTATTATCACAAGCCAGAACTTCAAACACATAATCTAGTACTGATAATTGAATTTCGATAAATAGTACTATACTGATATTTTGATTGAATGAAATTTCCTGAAGTCATGTTTTAAGTCCTAATAGATGCTAGGCAGATATTGATCACAAAGAAAAACATGAACCGATAGATATTTGGTAGACATGTCATGAAGGATCCTACAAACTAAAAGATTTGGACATGACAGCACACAAGGAAGATATGAAAGTGCTGAAAATATTTTTACACGGAATCTAAAACTGCCAAGGAAGATATGAAGGTTGCTTCCCATGACATTCTAATAGATAAAGCAATCATATCTGTGTCCATGTCTTTGGCAGTAGTTATATCGTTACCAAAATGCCAAAAGAGAAAGTTATCTTTTCAAAAGACGTTAGTGTTGCCTTTTTCAATATGCTCGCTCATTGTAATAAAATCATGCTCGTCAAGATAGATGCATTTGTTCTTCAGAAGTTATTTGATTGGCAAACATATCTACTGAAGTTTGACAAATGGCACAGGAAAGTAGAGAAGTATTTGTCTTAGATCTAAAGAATGATTACACCATGCCACTTTTTTAGCATTTAATTTTTAATTTTTTAATTATTTATTTTCTAAATAACCATTTTCTTGTCCCCGTTCCCCAAGTCTTTGCCACTTAAGAGGCCTCTAGAGCTTCTTGAGAATTTTATCAAATGCCCTGACTTTCAAAAGTCACTAATCTTAACTTAAATCTGTTTTGGCTCACCATAATGACGCTCAGCTAGATGAAAACGTGTTCTTGAAGAAAGTAGGTTATTTTTTTTCACTTCTGCTCCTTATTTTACCACATTTTCACCATAAACAATGTTTGTTTGAGAACAGTGAGGCTGCAGTTTGCAATGACATTTTCTCTTGTTAGAAAAATAGAGTTTACTAAACAACCAGTCCAACACAATTTCCCATAGCTTGCCTCTGTGTTACATTGAAATGATATGCATGCCATTTGAAGAAATGCAAGCAACAATCAGAGACATTGATTTGGATAAGTCCTGAATTTGAAAAGATTACACCCTTTTTATGGTTTATATAAATTCAACACTAACAAACACATATATTGAGAGTGTAATGAGAGCACACATCTCTTACTACATTTTGCAATCGATCCCTATCCACGTATCTGTTTTATGATTTATGAATTAATTGGGGTATTCCAGTAGAAGATAACTGATTCTTTTACCAAAATCCAGGATTAAGCCATCCTGAAGAAGCATACTAGATGAAAGAGAACTGGAATCTGATCTTGCATCAGTTTCTGTTGATATCAACTTCTTTTCATTCACTAGTAAATTTAATCATTAGCATTATAGAGTGTATGACCAAAACAGGACCTAAAGAATCACTAGATCAAGAAACTTCATGACAACCAATCAACATATTAAATATGAACGGAAAGTCTTGCAGTTGAGGTATGCAACACTTAGGAAGTTAATGAAATCACTTATTCACTGATAGAAGCCAATCAGTCAAGGTTGTGAACATTACATTTTGAAGCCTTTCAAACTCCTGCTGGCTAAATTTTGTGATATCTGTTTGCTCACTTAGTGCAGCTTGTAACCTCCATATCTGAGATGAAAAGAATAAGCATGTACAGTATGTTCATATAAAATGATGACTTTAGTAAATATTAATTCAAGCAAGCATGTAGGTTGCCAGATCATGGCAACAGAATGAGAGAAATGGAGCTGCAACTTTACCCTAACATAAATGAACCGAAAAAATGTTGTACTCACCTCCTCAGCCAGGTCTGATTTAGGCAATTTCCTCACAGTATCAGGTGAGAAAGTGTTGTACCTGAATATTTGCAACCCAAGCAAGTATCAGTGGAGAAAGGGTGGCCTTTGAACATCCCTATTGCTTCCTAAATATATATCATGCACTATACAGTGCAATTAAATATGTAACAAAGGTCACTTACAATCATGAAGAAAACATGCACTATACAGCATTCATCCAGATCTATTGAATGATCTTAACAGCAAAATAAACCATACAAGGGGACTCAGAAGGGGGAAAAGCTTAAGAATCCATTCTCACCTGTCATTTCCATCCAGTTCCAGGAACTGTTTTCAGTTATAATTGGAGAGACTCTTCATCTCTTAGTTCATCAAACTCTGATGAAGATGGCTCATGGCTTTTTTTTTCTTTTTAGAACAGTTCTTATTATTTTAGATTTATTAATTAGGTGTTTTACAGCTGTAAGTTCTTAGTCACTAATATTTCTTATTTATTTTTAGGTAATTAAGCTACCAATGACTACAATTCTTTGCATATTAACTTTGGGGGAGATTGTTAATTTTTTTTTTCTTCAATAAAACCACTTTTCTGATATTTTCTTTTTCCTTTGAGAATCTTTTTACCCATTTTTCTTGGTCATGAACAGGACTATGGTAGGAATGAAGAAAAAACCATAATGCCTTTAAGTAGTTTGTTAGATATTGTACAGTATTTTCCTTTATTGCTTCCATCAGACAGGGTCCTATGAGTGTGTATATATAAGTCCAATATGTAATGTGCAAGGCAAGATTTCTTTTCCGTGAATAATAAAAAATTAGGATTCTTTTCTCTTAATATGGTATCAGAGCCAAAGGGAAACCCTAATTTACTTTTTCAGTGATCGTGTTTCATTCCGATCACTTTCTTCTCCTTCTTCCGAACCCACTCCGCCGGATCCTCCTACCGCAGCCGCCGTTCCGCCGTCGGTCGCAGGAATTTTCCTCCTACAGCCTCTTCTCCGGCCGGAAATCACAGACCTCGAGGCGCACGAGGCCGACTTCCTCCACACTCCGGTGGCAACCCCACTTAGCCTCCAAGACTGCACGCGCCGTCACACTCCTCCCTTCTCCAAGAAGCCATTGCCCACGCGCCGGCTACAGGTGCGCCGTGGTGGGCGCGTGAACCTTCTCCGGTGACTCCGACTCCACAAGCCAGTGGTCGCCCGACGCCGCCTTGTCGCTTCCATCTCCTCCGGCGTCCACCCCGAGCGCCCCCCTCAGATCCACTCTTTTTGCCCATTTTCGCTCCGCGCCGCCTCCGTCAATCATCTTCTCCACGGTTTGGGTCCTTGTTTTCTTCATCTCCAGTTCCACAGCCGTGATTTCAAGTTCCACAGCCGTGATTTCAAGCTCCACAACCGTGATTCGCCCTCTTATTAGGGCTCTCTTCAATCCAAACGTGATTCAATCTCCAGTTCAGTGGATATGGCTACTAAAACTTATTTTACTCGTTATTTCGATCTCCTACTATCACATCGAAAATTGATTGGCAGTGAGAATTACCTTCCTCGGGTCGTACTGTGGAACTTTGGTTTATGGGACAAGGTTATGAGGATCATCTTATTACAACGTGAGGATGCTATACCTAGTGCTGACAAGGTGCACTGGAAGAAAATAGATGCTCAACTATGTAGCGTATTATGAAAATATTGATCCAAAATTTTGCTTCATCTTCTAAGCATAAGACATAAGTTCTAAGTTTTGAATCAAAGAAAGTTCTATACACAAATGATATCCAGCGCCTTTATAAGGTGGCTTCATGATTCATAATCTCCCGCCTAAATGTGACATGGATTTATCTAATTATATTGGGCTGACATTGCTCATCTTAAGGAGGAGTTCCTGACACTGATGCCTATTACTAGTGACGTTGGGACTCAACAAACGCAGGTTGACAAGTTCTTCATGGTCCTTACTCACTGGGCCCGTCCGACTCAGACCGAGACCGATTTTTGGCTTTCCTTTGGTCCCATCCTTGATGATGTGTTTGCTCGCCTCCTCCGTATCTCCTCCACAATGCATTCTTGCCATCCGATACTCTTTTAGATCTCTGTGTTAGTTTCTCACTAACCTCTCTGGGGGAGGACGCAATGGTAATGCAGGTAGAGGACAACGTCCCCATCGCACCCATTGAATAAAGCCTCTCGCCACACTCGTGATCGTTGTTATCAGTTGCATGGACGGCCTCCTCGCACTGCCCACGTGGCCCAATCTTCTGATTCTGATTCTCAGCCGCCCCAGACTCTGAGCTCCTCCACGTCTCAGGGTATTCCCCCCACTGACAGTGAGTATGATGCCTATCTTCGCTATCACAAACCCAAGCTCGCCTCAGACCGTTGCTCCGTAATTCCAGAATGCTTCCGCCCGCCTTACTCATACATCTTCGACCCCGGATTATAGACTCAAGCTCCGATCACATTGCACAAAGATCTTTTCTCTTCTCTTACTACTACCCCTACTTTACCTACTGTTACCTTAGCTAATGGTTCTCAAACTATGGCTAAAGGTATTGGTTTGGCACATCCTCTCCCTTCCCTACCTCTCACTTCTGTCCTTTATACTCCTGAGTGTCCCTTAATCTTATTTCCACCAGCAAAATCACTTGTACTCTTAACTGCTCCATTATTTTTTCTGATAAATTTGTGACCTTGCAGATCGGAGACTGTGGAAGACGACAGACGGACACGTGAGTCTCGTGGCCTCTATCACCTCACCTCGCCATCATCTCCGCAGTTTCTGCGTCTACCGATGTTCCACTCCTCATCCACAAATGCCTCGGGCCACTTAGTCCGTTCCAAGTTCCGTAAGATGGTCCCTCGTTTCCACTTTGTCGTCACTTACGTAGTCCCGCTACCAGAAACATACTCGTGTCTCGCCTCAGCCATTAATAATCTAACATCTCCTTTCAACTGGCTCCACACTGACAAGCCAGTGGCCTCATTGGATCAAAGGTTTACTTTGTGCTTTCGTATTTTGTCACTTTCATTGATGACTATTCTCGATGTACTTGGATATTTTTAATGAAAACTGAGTCTGAGTTATGATTCTACTTTCTCCTGCACCAGTGGTCATGTCTAACCCAATCTAATATTTCTATTCGTGGTGTTACGTAGTTGATAATGCTCTAGAATATTTTTCAAAACCCTTTATTTCATTTATGTCCCAACATGGATTCTTCACGCCTTCTCATTCTCATACCTCACCAAAATGGGGTAGCTGAACGAAGAATCGGCTATCCGATTGAGACAGCCTGTGACTCTCCCCTCCACCACTTATCATGTTCCTTTTCATTTTTTGGGACGCCTGCTCTACAGCCTTGTTATTTAATTAATCGTATGCCCTCATCCAGACATGCTCGCATTCCTCATTCCCTTCTTCTCCTCGACCAACTCTTTATTTCCTTCCTCCTCGTGGTCTGGGTGTACTTGCTTTGTTCATGCCACTCCAGACAAGACAAGCTTTCGCCAAGGCCACGAAATGCATCTTCCCAGCTTACTCCCGACTTCACGGCGGACATTATTCTCCTGTGACTCATATCGATACTTTCTTCTACCGATGTCACCTTCTTCGAGACTTCCTTCTTTCTCCTCCTCCGAGTCTCTTCCCTTGCATCAAGTCTTACCCCTTCCTATCATCTCCTCGCTCTTAGATTTATGATGTATCTTCTCGTCCACTTTGTAGTTTATCATCGCTGTCCCCCGTACCATTGCCTCTCGTCTGCCTCAGCCGAGGCCCCCCGCCGACTCACTTCCTCTCCTTCGCCTTCTCCAACCCCTACCCGCCTCTATTGCTGGATAACTTGCCCACGCTTCTTCTCGGAAAGGTACTCGCTCTACTAGCAATCCTTATCCTATTTACAATTTTTTGAGTTACCATCGATTATCTTCCCCCTACTCTGTATTTGTTTCTACTATTTCCTCTGTTTCTCTTCCAAAGACCACCAATGAGGCACTTTCCCATCCGGTCGGGCGACAGTAATGGTAGATGAAATGGTCGCTTCGCACCTTTAATCGGCACTTGGGATCTTGTTGTTTGCCATTTTAAGTTTCCACGTATTACAGCTGGCCTACACAATTAAGGTTGGTCCTGATGGTCAAGTTGATCGCCTTAAGGCCCGCTTGGTTGCTAAAGGATATACTCAGGTTTATGGTTCTGATTATGGTGACACCTTCTCCCCCGTTGCCAAGATTGCTTATGTCCGTCTGCTTCTCTCCATGGCTGCTATGTGTTCTTGGCCGCTTCACTCTTTACGGTGATCTCGCCGAGGAGTTTATATGGAGCAAACCACCCGGTTTTGTCAGTCAGGAGAGTCTCGGTTTAAGGTGCAAAGCTACGCCGCTCTCATATGGCTTGAAACAATCTCCTCGAGCATACGGCTCACGCTTTAGTTCATTGCTCAAGAATTCCGCATTCTTCGCAAAGCACAAATTGCACTATCTGGCTTTTTTATATCATAACCTTCGGGCGTTGTATTTATCCGGTTGTTATGGATGACATCATTATTACTGGGTGCTGATCGTGATGGTATTCAAAACTAAAGCAACATCTTTCACCCACTTTCAAACCAAAGATCGGGAAATCCCAAGTATTTTCCGGGAATCGAGATACCAATCCAGCTTTTGGTGAAGTCCTCTCCCAACTGTGAAGACGCTTTACATCTCTGAAGAAACCGTATGTTAGATCAGAACCTGCTGACACTCCTATGGATCCCAATGTCAACCACTCAGTCGTGGGAGTCTTTAGAGATCCCTGGAGATACTACTACCAGGAAAATTAGAACTATCTCACAATTACTGCCGTATTTCCTTCCTAAGTGTCAAGTGAAATAATTTACAAATACCATGTGATAGCCAATGGGATGTCAGACTCGTGATTCTTCGACATATCAAAAGTACACTGTGCCAAGGTGTGTCAGACGAGAATGTGAGATCACACCCAAAGTTATTGGTTACATTTATGCAATCAATGGGCTCACCCACGATAGACGCTCCACTTCAGGTAATCGTGTTTTTATCGCGGTAGCTCAATATCCCGAAGAGTAAGAAACAACACGTAGCTGGTTAGATCTACGGGGTCGAAAATGTAGCCATGGCCCCGCAACATGTGAACTCATACGGCTAAAACACCTTCCAGAGTCGAGATTTGATAGGATGAACAGATTTAGCTCATCAGATACCCAGTCGCCAAGATATTGCATCCAATCCATTTCTTCCACTAAAGGACCAAACACATCAAGTCGAACGCCACTTCATTTGTAGAGAGAAGATCGCATCGTAGGATGCGGCTACTAGTTTTGTCAATTCAAATGACTAAATCAGCAGACATCTTTACTAAATCTCTGTAGGTCCTAGAATTGGGAATATATTCAGAATAAGTTTCGTGTGCATAATGATATACATGCTCTAGTTTCGAGGGGGAGTGTTAGATATTGCACAAGATTTTCCTTTATCGTCTTACTATCAGGTCCTATGAGTGTGTATATATATAAGTCCAATATGTAATGCAAAGGCAAGATTTCCTTTCCATGAAATAATAAAAATTAGGGATTCTCTCTTTTCTCTCTTAACATAGTTATACTCTTACAGTTAAAACTTCCATTGCTTCCTGATATTTGACTCTAATAATAATAAATGGGTACGTTGCAGAGGCATTAATAAAGGATCATAATAGCTAATAAAAACATTTCAAGATGGTGGAATTACAATCTTTGTAGAGGCATTAATAAAGGATCATAATAGCTAATAAAAACATTTCAAGATGGTGGAATTACAATCTTTGCCACTTGGGGATACAAATTTGCCAAAATTTCCTTTACTTAAAAAATGTAGAAGATGTCCAATCCAACTCAACTTATAGGTGTACAAGTTATTTTATAATTGTTAAGAAGCATGGTAACCCAAATCCCAAAAGTTTGAGCTTTTAAGAGAGTTAGTTGTTAAACATGGTTTAAAGCTTGGTTTGGCAAGAGGCAGATTAAGGATTAGTCTCCTAATCCATCTAGGATTCTTTTCCTTCTCTCTTTAGTCTACTAGTTAGACTCTAACTTTGTTTTCTTTTTGCCCTAACACTAGAGTATATATATGTATTTTTCCTCCTTTGTAAATTAATAAGAATACAGAATTCCTTTTCTCTCAACATGGTATTAGAGTCATAGAAGAGTTTGGGAATATTAGAGTTAGGGTTTCTCTATCACCCTGAAGACCCATCCAACGACCGCCTCACTCCGGCCGACATAGTCGTCGCAGGTTTCCGAGAGCCAACCACCGTCGAAGAACCAGGTCACGGAATTTTTCCAGCCGAGATTCAACCTTACTTCCATCACACTGACACTCCACTCAGATCATCGGAGCTTGCTTCCCACTGCAAAAATTTCCGGCATCAGTTCCTCACGCGCCCACCGCATGAGCCTCATGACCGCCGTTGTCCCACAAGCACTGCATGGGGCGTGTGACAAATTTTCTCCATCCACGCTGACTTCACCACTCGAAGCCACCGCCGCCAATCTACTAGCCTATATCCTCAGTTTTCTTCGATCCAAAGACTCGTGATCTCGTACTTTTCTTCTCTGCTGGTGTCCTAGTTGTACTTTCCGCTTTCGTATTCTTCAACACCCAACGATATCTACGCGAGGCTCTGAGGAGTTGCTTTTGCCCTCTAACCCCTCGCTTCCATCCTTTTTGGGATCTTTATAGCCGTGATCTCCATTTCTTGCTCTCATGGCTACCAAAGGTTCAATCTTTCTCCCCATTCGCTACATCTAATACACACATCGGAGAAATTAGGCCAGATACCCTTGTTACACTCACATCCAAATCAATCCATCACGCGCTTGTCGCTTCGTAATGGTAATGCCTGGCTTCGTTTCTTCACATTAAAAGCTTCAACCTCTGATCTTTGATCTTATTTCTGAATTATCTTTCTTCCTAGCATTAAGATGATTTTCTTCTCTTACCTTTACTTCTCCTTTACCGATGTTTCCTTTAGAGCTTGTCCACATTGATATTTGAGGCCTTACTCTGGCCGAGCTCACCTTAGGCTTCGTACTTGCATTTTTTATAGATAATTATTCTCATGTACTGGGCTATTTTTAATGAAAACTGTGCTCACTATTCTCTGCCTTCCGTGGTTCCATGCAATTTGATTACTTCCATTCAGATCTCACAAGGATAATGCCAAGGAATCTTTCCAGATCGCCTCTTTATGTCCTCACATGGGATTCTTCACTGTGCCTTCTCAGGCTTACACTCAACAAAATGATGGCTAAGCCAAGAACCGCCATTTTAGTTGAAACCCCAGCACTCTCTTACTCCATCATAAGTGGCTCCTTACTACTGGGGGATGCTATCTTAGCCGCTTGTTATTTGATTAATCGAATGTCATCCGTTTTCTGCATGATCGCATCCTCATTCCATCATTTTTTCTTAACTCAACCCTTCGCCTTCCTCCTGCATGGTCTTTGGTTGTGTCTGCTTTGTTCATTCCCGGGTGCTTCCTCGCCAAAGCAACTAAGTGTGTCTTCGGTTATTCAACTCTTAGAGGGGTTATAATGTTATTCCCACCGACACAAATCGGCACTTCATCTCTCGTCGATGTCACTTTCAGAGTTCTCTTTCTTCCTTCAACATCCCCATGTTTCGGATGTCCCATATGTCCCTCTCGCTTCTTTACCACCTCTAGATTTCCCTTCCTCCACCTATGATGCCGTAATCCCCGATCACTTCGTTATACTGCCGCCCTCATCTTCCGACAAGGCCTCTTGCTAATTCATCTTCTATGCCACCGTCATCTCCTGCTCCGGTTCCGCAACCACCTGATGATCTATCTATTGCCATTCGGAAAGGTACTTGCTCTACTTGTAACCCACATCATGTTTATAATTTTCTAAGCTATCATCGTTTATTTTTACCATACTTTGCCTTTGTTTCCACCTTATCTTCCGTCTCTATCCCTACAAGTACTAGTGAGCCTCTCCTCATTTCGCTAAACCCGCAATGGCTGAGAAATGGATGTTCTTCCTTCAATGTGGCACATGGGAGCTTGTCACTCTTCCTCCCACAAGCCCCCTGCTATCGTGGCCGTCAGGTTTTATATAGGAAGGTGGGACCTCGATGGGCATAGATCGTCAGGCCCGTTCGCCGCCAGTGCTGAGCATACTCAAAGCACATGGCTTGGACTATTATGATACCTTTTCTCCAATGGCCAAAATTACCTCTGTTCGCTTGCTTTTCTCTAAGGTTGTTATGCACCTATGGCCCCTTTTTCAGTTGGATATCGAATAAGCTCTTCATGGTGATCTCGAAGAGACATATGGAGTTAAAACCACTGGCTTGTTGCTCTATGGTCTGTCGGGTATGCGCCATGTCGTTCCTTTATACTGGGCCAAATCAGCTTCCTCAAACTCGGGTTTAGCCGGGATGAGCTGGTTCAAGAGTTGGCATGACCCAAGCACGCATCAATTCATTTTTTAACACTATTTCCATCGCTATCAGATTTTACTGATTGTTTATGTGATGACAGATTATTATTACAGTAATGATCAGATGGTATCTAAATTCAAACAACACCTCTTCAAACACTTCTCGTGACAAAGACCGGGAAACCTAATATTTTCAGCATCGAGGTAGCTCATTTCACCCTAGAGCTGGTTTCTAAGGCAGAGAAAGATCATGGATATTTGACAAACACTAATATGTCGGACTCAGAACTCAGAGACACTCTTATGGATCCAAATGTCAAACTGGTACGGGGGAGCCTCTAAAAGATCCGGGGAGATATCGAGAACTTGTAGGTAAACTGAACTATCTCACTATCACTTGGCCCAACATTTCTTTTTCAGACGTAGTTAGTTGGCTTCCTATAACACAGATAGCCACTGATGTCAAACGATTCTTCGTTATGTCAAAGGAATATCAAGTCAAGGGGTGTTGTATGAGAACAGAGTTCATACCCAGATTGTTGGCTACAGCGATGCAGACTAGGCAAGCTCACCCACTGATAGACGTTCTACATCAGGGTATTGTGTGTTCATTGGAGGTAATTTAATATCTTCGAAGAGTAAGAAACAAGATGTAGTAGCCAGATTTAGTGCTAAAGCCGAGTATCGAGCTATGACCTTAGTAACATATGAACTCATATGGTTGAAGCATCTCCTCAAAGAGCTAAGATTTGGGAAGGATGAACAAATGAAGCTTATATGTGATAATTCAAGCTAAGATATTTATCAACCCACTTTTCCATGAGAGACAAAGACACCAAGATCAAGATTTATCAGAAATATTGTATCTGATTAGTTGATCTTATTTTTACACCCACATCCACCCATCTGGTCTCATCTGGGACGTGGCAGTATGTGTGATACAAATTGATGTTTAATTTATGCATAAGATTGTGGAGTACAAGTGATTAACCCAATTCCCAGATTCCTTTTATTCTTTAGAATCTAGTTGATCAGGCATCGTCATCAACACCAGAGCATATATGTATTCTTCCTCCTTGTAAAATTAATAAGAATGTATATAATTTTTTCTCTCAACAAGGTCCTAGAGTATATATATGTATTTTTCCTCCTTGTGCAAATTGAATAAGAACACATAATCTTTTTCTCTCTCAACAACCCTGTTCGAGCCACCCCTCCTCGACTTAAATGTTTCGTGATCCCCATTTGGGAAATTTTAAGTCCGCAGCGAATTTCAGGGTTTGTTCACTCTCCACTGCAGTGGTAATGGGTCACATGCATGGAGGGGCAGGAAGATGAGATTCACATTAAAATCCAAATTCATGCTTTAGCTTTTAGGAGTTTACTGTTTAACAAGATTAAGAATTACTCGTCACTTTGTGTAAGGCAATAAGGGAAAGTACAACACATCCAATTAGGTCCTCGAGAATCCCAAAAGCAGAATAACTGAAGGACTAAACTGTGTCTCAAAGAAAATAGCAAAGAGACCACCGGAAAGATATATCAAATAATAGATAGATATACTAACCCTGGAATCCTGCGATAATGGTGCTTCAGTCTGCTTCGACTTCCTTCCAACACTGATCACCAATCAAGTAATCTTGCTACTAGAATTATAATTTTCCAATTACAGCAATTGTATCAAGCTTGCACATCCACAGATCCATATTTATCTGCCAAAGTTCTTTAAAGCTAAAATAAGTTACACTTGACCTGAAGTAAAAAATCTGTGGTGCATCAGTAACTCTGAAAGATACAAGGCACTTTCTGTGACAGCCAGTCTTCATGGTAATAGCACAATTTTTCTCCCACTAATTCAGTAGAGTAAGACGCAAACAAGATCCCAACTCTTGAGCAAAAAGAGACAAAGAGAAGTGGAACGGAAAGAGTGCCATTGTACTAGATGGGGTCCTTTGAAAGAGAGAGCACTAAGAATGAATACCAACTTGTTAAGACACCTGGAGATGTCCAAAAATAGACATACTTTAACACCTAATTTACCTCCAAGCGCATAAAAAGCAGGATCTGAAAACCAACAAAAGGAATTTTCATAACCACGCTCAACCGCAGGTCACAGTCAAGGCAAAGATCTTCGCTCCAGGCCAAACCATTGGCTACTGTCTCGGGTCGATTCATAATCATCGAATATTAACTGGTCGGTTCAGAAGAGAGAGTCTTTGGTGAATTGCTGGGATTGTACCATCTTTAAAACAATAGAGCCAAAAGATTCTCGCAACAGTATCAGAAAAATATACAAAGATCATTTAACAGCAAAGTGGAGATGAGCAAGCACCAACCTTTTTTACAAGACAGACCGCAAAAAGAAGGTACCCAAAACATAATATCCGGACCAACCATGGCTGCAGATCACCCGGGCAAAGTATCGTAAGGAAACGGTCGCGAAAAACAGCCACTTAATGCTGCCAAAATTTCGTTAAATAGGGGTTAATAGTATGACATGCAGAAGTTTGGTCAGAGGTCAATGGATTAGAGAAGGAGAAAAATGAAAAAGAAAGAAAACCTAATATAAACTTTTTTCAGCTGGAATGGTCCATCTACTCTTCTCTCTCTCATCTCCCCATTGAGTTCTAGTCATCAGCTTTCTCCACAACTTTAGACAGGCTAGTGAAACCTTCCATGGCTAAGCCTGTAGACCTCCAGACCTGGGACTCGGTGTCTACCGCCTTGCAACAACCAATTATTTGAGCGTCTAAGAACACCACTGTGACTAGAAACCCGCATCTGCGTCTTTACATTTTAACGCCCCGAGATTCACTTAACTAATCTAGGCACCTGATGGGTCCCCCTGGAATCAGCGCTTATTGTTTTCAGGCTTTTTTAGATATTATTACTTTTTTGCAATCGTGATGTTCCACAACTTATAGGCACTCAATTAATCCTACTAGATTCTGAAATGACGTTTATGATAATCTAAAGAGCCCCAGGACTTTAACGCACTACGTTTGGGGTTGATAACTCAAGGCCAGAGACCAGTTGCTATTTGTAAGGTTATGAACCAGCCCAAATTTCCTGATTCAATCCATGATCAGGTTTATTTCTTAACGCGAATTCACCAACATCCTCACCCATTGTTTCCTCCAACTGACACACCTTGCAGGATCATTCGTACATTCAAATATTATGCGCGCACGCTTTCATCAAATATAACAACACCGCTTTCCTCTTTTCCTGCCATCTTCTATTCTCAGCCACATGCAAGTTGACACTTCTTCATCTTCATATGCTTAGTGCATTGCCTCTTTCCTGATTTTTATGGTCCTTCAACAAATAATTATAAACTGATGATTTATCCTTTGCTAGATATTTCATTATTGCAGATTGCAATCACATTTTTCTACTGGACCCCAACTCAAGTATCCAAATAAGCCAATAAAACAAACAAAGATGACTCATATTAGCAGTTTAATAAAATGAGTGAGTCCTCACAACTGTAACCACAAATAATAATTGAATATGTACAAGGTTGATTTAATATCAAATATGTTTGATTAGAAGTGTTCAGAAACAAACAGAAGCCATACAGAGAAACCCAAGAAGGAGGTAGAGAGAGAACTCCAATGTTAATCCATAACCCCCAATGTTAAAGCAGCAAGCAAACTGGTACTGAAAAGGATCATCACAGAAGCTTCAGAATATCAATGAACCATTCATGGATAATCCATAAGTTGTATGGTTGAACTCCGATTTTCGCATTATTCATGCAGCAAAACTGATTATATTTAGACCAATCACCCTTCTTTTAGAGTAAAGTGGAATCAAGACCAAAATCACAAGAAAATTAAGAACAGAACTAGTAAGAATGGAATCAGAAACAACTGGGAAATATCCGGCAACCGTAAATACAAAAAATATATGCAAGCAAAATTAAGTAAATACAGAAGAATTATTTGAGAATGAAGAAATAAACAAATTATTTAAGATAGGCTAGAAGAGGAAGTTCAAGTGTTAAGGTAAATAATAGTTATCTATGTGGAGAGGAGCAACTCCAGCAAAACTAAGTCAGAGGCATCAATTAGGCAAGGCGAACAAAGCAACACAAGCAAACAGAAATGTACTCTTATACCCTCTAATCAATCCAACTATAAACCAAATTAGGGTAACATCATTTGCATTTATTCAATCATAATAATATTCACTCTGAGGAAAACAATTTATCTTTAAGCTGACATAATCCCCAGTAAGAGAGAACCAAAAGTAAAACTTTTTCGTCAATCCCACTGATTCTAGTTACTTCGCTTGATAAAGAAAGGAAAAGGAACACAATCACCTGCAGGAAGAGCAGAGAGGAAATGACAAACATTGCATGACGGTACAACAGGGGCAAAGTGGCAAATGAGAGCCAAAAAAGAACATATTAACATAGCAAGATTTGAGTTCCTGATTTAAAGTTTTGAACAGAGCGCTCATATTTGAGATGCCAAGGGGAAGAACAACGCATACCTAAGTACAAACTGAACCTTAACAGCAATGCATAAAACCTATTGATGTGGGGACCCTGGAGCTTGAGTCACATGAATTTGGGGTTGCAAGGAAAAAAGAAACTAGAGATTTAAACTTAACTCCTTTAGTAATCTCAATAAACAGAAAAGTCTAGATTTAGCAATTATTATACCTGAATAAGAATCTTGATAATGTAAATAAATCAGTCTATTCATACAAACTTTATACTTGGACTTTGTGGTAATCAAGTAAGAGAACTGAATCAATACGCAAACACAGATAAGAATGAAGAGTTTAAAACTAAAGTTTACAGCTGTAAATCGTTCGGTCATCACTTTGACAAACACAGAATTTGTTCACGAACTGGTCAAAAGTGCAAAACTTCAAGCTAAAATTCAAACAAGGTCAGAGACTGATCCACTCTTTCTACTTTGAATAGATTAGTTATTGACTTTGAACTATTTTAGAAACAGTTTCTCATTCTTTAAAACAAAAACCATTTTCAGATCATACAAAACACATTTTACAAACTTTTTACTTATTACTAAAACAGTTAATGGAGTAAACTGTTTAGGAACCAAGACTTCTTTTATAATAAATTTTAATAACGAAAGCTATTTTACTTCGTATTCTTGATGCTATCGCAAAAACACTGAAGGATAGAGACACTTTAAACACAGCATTTTATATAAAGCTTAGTTTAAGAAGTACTTTTAAGATATGGAAAAACAGGTTTGAGAACATCCCAATTTCAAAGTTGTGTTCATGACAGAAGATCACAAAAGAGATATTTGAAACAATTAAACTCTCAGTGGCTGCTTTGGAGAACCAGTTACAGAAAAAACATTCCAAACTTAAAAGTTCTAAATGAGGGAGGAATGGCTTCTTTCTTTTTTTGATGTCTTCCTGAGGGCTGCCCTTGATCCCCTTTCAGAAAACATCGGGAAAACAATCTGACTAAAAAAATATATAAATTGAATTAAAATCAAAAACAAAACAGAAATATAAACTAAGATATTTTTAAATAAAATGAACGAAGCAAATATAAAACTATTGATTTAGAAATGTAATAAAGCAAAGCCAATTAAATAAGTGAAACTAAAAATATAAATAAGACTTTTTTCTTACAAACTTAGATTAAACTGAAAATTAAAATTAAGTATACAATGAAATTTAGAAAAAGATGATTTAAAGAAAATCAAAAGTTTAAAATTAAATAAAAAGGCAAACATAATACCCAACCACTTCAAAAACATCTCAGTGATATCTGTCCAACCTATATAAAGTTAAATAATGATGTACAAAGCCAATAAGAATAAGGAGTTCAAATTTAAAACAACATAAAAATTAAAATATAATAACATTAAACAAGAAATGAAATATGTGCCGCCTTTAAAAAATACATGACCCAAAAACAAAATAAAATATGAAATTTGGAAACAAACTGCCAAAGACTTCAAGGGTAGCATACCTCTTGAGAAGCCCAATCGCACCAAACCAAACCAAACCAAACCTCAAAAAGATTAATACTCCATCCTAGCACAATTTTGGAGAGTTCTGAACTAGGCAATTAACAAAAAGGGAGTAGGAGGCAAAGGGTTTATGAAGCTAAAATCATGATTAAGAACAAGCTCCAAAGAGACATGTAAAGCTTGGTTTTAGGAGATTTTGATGGATTTATTCCTTAAAATCCTAAAAGCATTCCACTAAGGAGGAAAAGGGTCTTGAGATTGAAAACAAATTAGTACTTTAGGTGGAAAGAAGGTCTTTCAGTGGAACAAAAGTGTTCAGGTGGAAAAATGTTTGTGGTTGAAAAGACTTCTTGCTAAATTGATTGTTTTTTGGGGATTTTCAAATCATTCTCAGGTGCTAGATGTGACAATGTATCTTAAGGGTATTCTTGGAATCTCATTCACAACACTGGTTTACAATGCACATAAAACTGTTTTTTTCTTCTACATCATACTCAAGTCTACAGCTGAAAGCAAAACTCCTATGAAGCAAATTTTTATCCTGTGACGTATGCCTAAATATTTTTCCCATTAAAACCCCTTCGTCATGATGAGAATGTCATCATAACTTCACTTTATATCTTATAAAATACATTCTGACTACATGCTGCACCCTACTCAAAAAAAAAAAATCACTCACATGTATATGTGTGTGTTTGGTTGATATTTTTATAAGAATTTACAAAAACTATTTCACACCACCAACATAAATCTTGCAGAACAGTTAATGAATTGATAGAAGTAGTTAAAAACTCTTCCGCTGGTATGCCCCAGCATGCCTTCCATCGCATTTCTCAACATCTCAGGCATGCTTCCTTACACATCCTGTTAAAAAAATGTGTTTGTTAGTCAGGCTGATGCACAATTTTATAAGAATGATCATTTTTAATGCGCAAAGAAAATAAACTTATTTCAAAAGGTGGAAATGACTTCATCCAGCCTGCCATTTTGTGCAGCATATCATGGGTTTTCATCTAAGCCATATCCCACGTTCATTCTTTCAAATTTTGATAATTTGGCTCATTTCACTCATCCCTCCTAAAGTTTTGCAGCTAAATGTTATCTAGCCCCATATTAGGTTTAAATCCTTTGTTTAACACTTCCTTATTTTTGACTTAGAGGGAGGCAAGTTAAAAATAACAAATAAGAGAGTAGAGAATATACTTTGATGAAACACCAAACCAATAGAGGCTGGCGATTTCAAAGAGTTTCAAACCATAGGCAGGTCAATGAAATTAACCCTCTGATAATTTTCAGAAACAAGATAGGGAAGCACATGCTATCCTTCAAAGAGAGATGCGGTAGAAAAACAAACATAATTTCAAGTAGGTCAACCCACTTCCATTTAAAGTTATAGATTTCAATTGTAAGGGAAATATTTGCTCTGGTGGTTTTACTTAGGTAGTAAGGGGAAGGGTAGTGATGGTGGAAGTTCAAGACCTGATTCCATAGACGAAAGGAAAAAAGTCCTTTAAAAACTTTAATATCAAAAAGAAGATGACCAACTTGCTAACGATATCATACAAGTAAAAAGAACCCTAAGAGGTAGCTCAATATCTAGGGCCTGGTTTAGTTCCCTCATTGTTACCGGGTCAAGTCCCCTTAAACACCTGGGAGGGTTTACCATCATGGGCACCAAGTCCATGTGATTAGCCTTATAAAAGAAAACAGCCCAGGCACCCAGCTGAAGTGACGTAAAATAATAATAATAATAATATATACAAGTAAAAAGGTATTATAAAGGTATAGAAGAACAAAATCAATGGAAACCTAACAAAACATACTACCATGCTTTCAAACTTCCATGAAATGATTCAACTTCTGAAGAAATTGAAGTTCGAACTATCAGTAGGAAATAGACAGCACAATAGAAGGCAAATAATTTCTTCAACCAGCCTTCCATCCATCACATCAGGCTATTTTTCATTGCAGAGGACCATCAATATATAAGATCCTCTGGTTTAGATATCTTCTGAATACTACAGATGAAAACCATCTTGCGATACAAAGACCCAAAGTAATGCACCAATTGATAAAAACAAAACACTGATATTGTCAATTTAAATGAAGGTTTAATGCTATAAGGGCAGAAAAAACATATCTCTAGATTTATACTGTAACGAATTTGAATCTAATAAAGTGAATTGAAATTCTCAAAGAATCAAGATAAAAATGCAAACCAGTTATTATGCAGATAGTGGTCTCAATAAGCACATTGATTATATATATATAATAGATCACTACTGCACTTTTGAAAGAAATAAAGATATGGTTGATCTATTTTTACCTAATTACATTACAATGGTGTGATCTGAATAAAAATGATTCAAAATTAAATAAGAGCACCTTGTCCATTATGTGAGCAAGATGCACTTCTCAAAATACTAATCCGTGTCTAGATATACGCAAAGGAGTAGTTCAAAAGGTCAAGCAATGAACCCCTGAGGACGGCGAAAACTGTCCACTTCATCCACTGTTGCAAAATGCAGGAAGTTTCTGTCATTGGTATGGATCATAAAATAAATTTCATATTTGTTATGAATAACAAAGTAGATTTATCAAAAGAAATGTAAATTAAATAAATGTGTTTTGACAGAATATTCGTACAAGTTAGAAGATCCAATCATACATGTCGATCAGAAAGATGGGTGCGGCGAGAACTGCCTCTGCCACATCCGGCTGGAAGATCCAGAGATGGCAAAAACAGATCCTACAACCAAACTCCAGTTAATGGACAACGTAAAACTTGAAGAGGAAAAACATAATCCTATTCTTTAGCAGCCCAGTATTGATGCGCTTAACACTAGACGCCATGTATGACTGGGCCGTATAGCCTAACTCCTGAAAATGCTTTCGCAAAAGCAATATATCATTTTTTTATTTCACATTATAAAAAATAGCCAATTTGAAATTTATTTAATTAATCCTATAAAAATTTTAAAGTTGGCCAACTATTAGTCCTCTTAGTGGTCTTAGTGGGGATTCAACAGGACTGGAGCAAACCCAAAGTTAGTACCACCTGGCTATTCTCAAGGTTTTGAGGCCAAAAACAAGACAATAATGAGATATAGCAAAATCAGTTTCGAGGCTCTCTAACCAAGGTGGCTCCATTTGTGTTTGAAAACTGATTCAGGAAATTTATTAAAAATCACAATTGTTTGTCCCTTATAGAAAGATTAAAAATTCAGACACAAGACTAATTGTTGCAGTTTTCAAAATACTTCGGAACAGCTTTTGAAACTGTTCTCTACATTTTGGTATACTGAAACAGCAAGTCTATTTGAAATCGAAACGTTTTTAATCTGTATTTAATATTAAATGGTGATCAGAATAACTTTTATTTTCAGTTTTATTTTGAATTATTCTATATAATTGTATAATTATTTTTTATGATATTATCAGGAAAAAAAAAGTAAAAACAATAGAAAATAACTTAAAGATATTTTTTTGATCAGAAAAATAACTCCAAAGAGCGAAGATGAATTTCACTGCATTATAAGTATTTCATTAGAGTCACTGAGAAACAACCAAGAGAGAATTATAAAGAATCTTCTCTGGTTTTTTCACTCAATGCAATACAATAGAAGCATGCTGAGGGATAGTCTATATTCTAATCCATACAAACCCTGAAGATGTTCGATTCCTGTTCAGTTTGCCAACTCTATATGTTAAGTTTCCTAACTAGTTTATTAACCTATATTGCGGAACACTCCCCAAGTTCAAGATACGTCAATCCATCTAATCATAAGCACATAAATGATCCAACCCAAATTTCATCGTTTTCTTTGCGATCGCTTCCTCCATTCATATCCCAGAAATCAACCGAAAGTTGTATTTTTCACGAACGGCGGGGAAACACCAATAGCGTTATCATCTTATGAAAATACAGGATTCGGAAAGGGCAGGAAGGGCAAAATTTGCATCGCATTCAAAGCCATTTTGTGACCGCCGACGTACCTACCGAGTTTGATAGCTCGCCATAGATTTCACACGCGATCACTACTGGTTTATATTCGACTTCGCACTCCTGAACTTTGAAACAACCCTTTGCTTCCTCACTCTCGCTTTCACGACTGATCACCTTGTAATAAAAAACACAGAACTGCATTTATTCCCATATCTCCTTCTTGACTCGCCACCGGGCAAAGATCTGTCATAAAGATTCAACCTATCATACCCATGATTATATAGGTATTTGACTCCACCCAAGAAAGTTCCTTCGTTAACATTTAATACGTTTCTAAGAACCCCCAATCACCACAATGGAAGACATAAGACACTCATAACATCACTCCAAGTAAAAGAATATACATCAAGATTTACGATTGTGGCGAGTTTCACTTCCAAACACTTCACATCTCTCAGATCCCCTCAAAACAACTCCTCTCACCCTTCTCTAGTATGTGACCCAAAGCTTCACAGTGGGAACTATATGGTTTCGTCTCTAATTCTTCCAATCTCAAAACAATAAACTCAAAGAATATATTTTCTGGTATACAAGATCTGCTGCCATTCGCAGAATTTCACATCACACCTAAGAAATATTTAGCATCCCTAAGTCCTTTTTTAGAGAACTGACTTGAAGAAAGGACTGGCTGACTTAGACTCTTGAATACTCAAAGATAACAATATCTGTATCCACATACACCAATTAACAGAAATGATAATTCAATTTAGTTCCCAGAGAGAAGACGAAGCCGGCCGATTACTCTTTAAGCCAAATTTCTACAATCAGAAGCAATTTATCGAATCCACTACACGTAATTCCATTTCTGTTTATATAAATGAACTTCCTTAAGGCGATGTAACCTTTTCCCAATCTCCCTATACTAAACCACATGGAGTTACTGCTCCGCGTATACTCTCCTCCTCAAGATCGGCCATGAGCAGCGCGCTTTAATATCGGAAACACAAGATCCTAATTATGAGGACAAACTGGAAGAAACCGAATGTAGCGGCCATCTTAGCAACGTGAGGGAAAAGGTGATCGTATCACCACACCATGGGGTCCGGAAAGGACCAACGCCACTGTCATGACCACGAACTCATCAACCGATTAATCCTTGATCGCCAGCACCGGTCGAAAGATCCAATGGTTTTCTCCAAGAGTGAATGTACTCAAGTCTAAGTAACATTCTCATTCAAAGTATCCATCTTCGCATTGCGCGATCACACAATCAAAGTAGATGGCTCTGAAAGTGTTAGTGTCTAAATAGAGTCCAAAGAAGCAATAAAAGAATATGACCTGCAGCACAACCTGAAGTTATAGGTGCAAAATGAGAGGAAATTTTACAACACAATCGACGTCTACCTTTACGAAGAGCAATGTGGAGATTCATCATCGAACCCATTCAGCACCTGGGCTTGAGCCTGGAGTGACAGACGTGATGATCTCAAACATCAGGAGATTTCAGTGATAGGAGGTCACTCGGAGCAAGAAACTGAGGGCCAGGGGGAGGCACAGGTGGGCACCAGTTGTGTCATCCTGGCTTCCCTGATCAGAGGTGGCCCGGTGAAGAGAAAGGGACATTCTCAAAACTCGACATCCAGAAACCAAGTACTACAAGACTAGGTGCAATCACTGACCTCTTCCTCGAATCAGTGAATAATCAAGAAAAAGACATTTAGATTTATGGTCAAGTTGATACTGAGACGAACATCTCTGCAATAAACAAAAGATATCCAAACATCTGGAGGTCAATAGTGGAATGTAGAGGTTTATTTGTGGAAAAGGATGATACTGTGTCCCAATTCAAGATCACCAAGGAAGGCATCTGATTAATCAAAAACAATAGGAAATGGAAGATCACTAGAAATGTTTTGCAGCAAGCTATGCATCTAAAATAATGAAAGCCGTGGTTTCAAGGAGGTGTCTTATTCTTTCTTCAAAGAACTCCATTCTCCGAGCAGAGGTCAACACAATAGTCCTGGCATAAGTTATTTTCGTTGAAGTATGAACAATTGTTCAAACATATTCTCAGATTGATTACTTCTCAGCTTTGAACATAAACATGAAATGAGTATGAATTCGACAAAAGGCATGAATGAGAAACAACTTAGAGCGGTTTTTCATTAACATAACCAAGTGGTTCAGTGAATAACTCATCAAAAGCCGACGAAAGATTGAACCTGGTCGTAATATTAATCGTAAGACTCCGACCCACACACCGGTTTGACATCTTTAAATGAAAGATCAAATGCGATTGGACGGTGACTATAACCATGCTGGATGATGTTGGTGTAAATCGACAAGACTTACAATCTGAAGAGAGGCAAACTCAAAAACTGGCAAAGGGCAATTCTCTTTAATACGGTGCAACGTAAAGACTCAACCGAATGTGTCTCAAATGGTGTAGATTCCGTAATCGCTAATAGGTCTTTGCATCGATAGAATCAGCATGTATAACCCCGGCAGATTCACGCTACCACACCGCTTGCCGGGCGCCCCGCAGAAAGAGACAAAATCAGAAAGAATGAGATATAACACTTGCTGCCGAGTTAACTTAAGCAATGCATCAAATTAAAAGAGAAATTTCGTAAAACTCAAGATCACCATGTCAAAGGAATACTGAGCCGGGCACACCGTGTTCTAACCCAATAACACATTTAACGCGGATCCATCCGCCGAATGACATGTGAAGGTCACGTAAACGGCGAGAAAGATTCAGAGTTACCCGCTACGCTGATTCGCACCCAGCCACGACCCATCTGGGAAGATGAAGAAGATACAAGGCATTTATTCGGCAATTCGACTCAGCATCAAAGAAGAATCTGAGTAGACGGAGATCTCAACAAGTCCCGATACAATTGGAACCCTGGCTAATTCGTATCGAGAACTGAATCGACCGACGGATGCCTAAATAGTGTAAGGCTGACATGAAGAACCGAAATTTCGATTCGACTCACATTTCTTACAATCACGTGATCACACGGTCGACTTATGGCGCAATAACAAAACAACACCTCCGCAACCAGCCCTCGAGTGTTATCGCCTCGACCACTCGCTTTCTATTCCGTTCTTCACTAAATGGTCTCTGGTTTTTAATAAGAGCACCGCACCGCGCATACAAGGTAGGTGAAGAGGAGGATGATACCGCGAAGAATCCCGCCAGCGTCTCCGAGATGACATCTCGTGATCGACAAAATCCGGACCTTAACCGAATCATACCGTAAGGAAGAGCGTAAGAAATCCCATAATCGCTATCCGCTCGCTGACTTTGGCCAATCCTCGACATCCGACTAAAGGGCATAAGCATATTAAGCCTTCATGTATCTCCTTTTCAGACGCCATAAAAATTATGAGGATCGATCCTATTTCTCTGATCAATAGAATGCTTTACACATATCAAATATACGAGAAACATTCCCCTTTCCAGAAAACACAAACTTCAAATAATCCATTAGCTCTTTAACAAATTCATAAATGATTAACGTACCTTGTTGTCGATAAGTGCAGTTTGGATGAGCAGGCGGCATCCTCCTCCGTCCATTGCTCTTCGAATCATCATTGGCCGGATCCTTAGTAGAGGTGACCGCGAAGCGTCACCCCGCCTCACGGCGTATATTCGAATTGTTTTGCTCCATTCCAAATATTTGGGACAAGTTAGTCTATCTTCCGTGATTTTGGACATCATCGGGACCACTGCAAGCTTCGGTGTCGGTTTCTTCTCCTGCAGATGCTCATTATGATACCACGGGAAGAAGATCCCGAACGAAAGCACTCGAGAACTTCAGTTTTGGAGAAACCCTAGAAAAGGGGTTGTCGGACCGCAAAAGCACTAAAACTACCCGGATCTAGGAACGAAAACGAGGGAAGCGAAGTGTACGAGCCTTGTGAAGCGAACAACCCTTGAGGAGGAGCCTGGGGTTGGGCGCGTGTGGAATTGTTCAGAAAACTTGCGGCGCCGCGTGAGCTTCACGCGCTTGGAATCGGACCACTAGATTTTGCAACCTGGCTCATCGGCGGCCGACGAACCCTCATATGCCGACGGTGAGACTGCGCTCATACAGGTGGGTGTTTAGTCATACCTCCCGGCTTGACCTTAGATTGCCGAAAAATCCTCCAAAAATTCTCCAAAAAATTCTCAAACTCGAACCCTAGGCTCTAATACCATGTAGAAACAATCAAGAGAGAATTAAAGGAAAGAATTCCTTGTGTTTTTTCATTGAATTAACATGTGTGTATATACAGGAGGGATAGTCTATATTTCCTAATCTGTTACAACTCTACATGTTAGGATTCCTAACAAGTTACAACTCTATATGTTAAGTTTCCTAACCAGTTACAACTTTATATGTTAACAAATACAAATGGCCTGCAAAATAGCTATCTGAGGAATTAATTTAGGAAACTAATGCAGAAATAAAAGGTAATTAGTGCATTCTGAATAATAATAATATACCAATTCATTCTAGAAATAAATCAAATCATAGGTGTCTGCAGTAATCTCATAACTCTATTTTGGGCTAATATACTCTAATTAATCCCCTGCCTCCTGTTGACTGTAGATATCCTCATATCCATTTATAACCAGATTCAAAATGTGCTTATAGTGATCTTTGATGACTGATATATCTGTTATGTGATAACGGTGTCGAGGAACTATAATATTCCACTGATCTCTCTTGATGCATTTATCAACCTCAATATGCTTTCCGATTACGTCATGTGAAGCTGGATTGTGGGCCATTGAGATGGCAGCTTTGTTATCATAGTAAATTTTCATAGGAAGAGACACTGAAATCTTTAAATCTTCAAATAATCTCTTGATCCATATTGCCTAAGAAATTCCATGTGCAAGAGACCTAAATTTTGCCTCAGCACTACTCCGAGCCACAACACTTTGTTTCTTGCTTCGCCATGAGATTTCCTCCTATAAAGGTACAATAACCTGAAGTTGATCACCTATCAATGGAGCTACCAACCCAATCTGCATCTGTATAGACTTCAATTTGAAGGTTGTCTTGTTTTTGAAACATAAGACCCTTTCCAGGAGTTCCCTTTAGATATCTTAGCATCCTACAGGTTGCATCAAAATGTTCTTATCCTGGTGAGTGCATGAATTGGCTTACCATGCTCACATCAAAGGCTATATCAGGACGAGTATGTGATAAGTAGATTAATTTCCCCAACAATTTTTGAAACCTCTCCCTAGCAATCACATTTTCAATTTTAGTGGGATAAAGTTTTAAGTTGGCTTCAATGGGAGTCTCAGCAACCTTACAACCAAAAAGACATGTCTCTTTGAGAAAATCAAGGATGTATTTCCTCTGGTTTACAAAGATACCTTCTTTTGATCTAGCGAATTCCATTCCAAGAAAATATTTCAACATGCCCAAGTCTTTGATCTCAAAGTCCTATGTCATTCTCTTTAGATCTGCCAACTCTTCAAGATCATCTCCTGTTAGAATTATATCATCCACATAGACAATTAATATGGATATCTTACCTTTCTTTGAGCGTTTGTAGAACATTGTACGATTAGCTTGGTTTTGATGATAGCCATAACTCTTCATAACCTTTCCAAAACGTTCAAACAATGCCCTTGGAGATTGTTTAAGGCCATACAAGGATTTTTTAAGTTTGCAGACTTCGTGTTGACCCAACACATTCTCAAATCTTAGTGGTGGGGCCCATAAATACTTCTTCTAAATCCCTATTCAGAAAAGCATTCTTGATATCTAATTGGTGTAGCGGCCAATTATAGTTTGCTGCCACGGATAGTAGTACCCGAATAGAATTTCTTTTGGTAACTAGAGCAAAGGTTTCTTGGTAATCAACCCCATATGTGTGAGTGAATCCCTTAGCCACGAGTCTAGCTTTAAATCTCTCCACACTTCCATTTGCCTTGCACTTCACTGTGAACACCCATTTGCACCCAACTGTTTTTTTATCTATGGGTAGGCCGACAACTTTCCATGTTCCATTTTTCCTCAGATCATTCATCTCTTCCATCACTGCTGATTTCCAATCAGAATCATTAAGTCTTCTGAATATTTGCAGCACATCTGAAGTTAGAAATCTTAGATATAAAGGCATTGTATTTCTTTGAGAGTTTACCATAGGACAAAAATTTAGACATAGGGTGAGAGGTACAAGAGCGTTTCCCTTTTCTAATAGCGATTGGAATATCAAGATCATTAGAATTGTCATTGGTCATTGAATTAGGCAAAGGATCAATAGCAAGTTTAGATATTTCATTAGGAATAGGAACAAAATTTTGTAAGGAAGTACCTACCGTACCTGTATTTCTTTTTGATTCATCACTCCGAGTGTCTAACTGGGCTTGTGCTAAAGGGATAGTAGACCTCTCACCTTTTTTATGATTTTTTCTCGAATAAGTGAGAAGCTCTTAATCTTGTTTCTTGGAAACAATAGGTATTTCTACCCCTATCGAGGACTCATAAGTGTTTGGCAAAAAAGTCTTAGGATCACCAGTTTCACAAGCAATATCCAGAATAGCAGTTTTTATTTTATTGAAAATTCATTTTGAGGCATAGGATTAGTAATGCAATCAATGGTTTTAGGTAGGGGATTCGAAATAATATTGAAATTTCCTTCTTCTCTTATGTTCTCCCCTGAAGAGGAATTTTTTGAAGGGTTGTTTTCAAAAAGTAACATCGATGAAATAACAGTTTTCCTTGTTTTTGGATTAAAACACTTGTGCCACTTTTTTTATCGGGTGCATAACCAATAAAACACTCAACCCTTGGATCAAGTTAGACTGTCTTTGCAGGTATATGAACATAAACTGTGCATCCAAATATTTTCAAAGGAAGATTAGATTGAATTCATGATTCGAGTAATTTGAAAACATTCGAGGATGTAATGTTGTTTAGAATACGGTGGGCATCACGATGTCGAGGATAGGATCTTTGTTAAAAATTGCTTCACCCCCAGTGTTAGGAACATTTGTAGAAAACATAATGGCACGAGAAACTTCAAGTAAATGTTCGTTTTTATGTTCAACAATACCAATTTGTTTAGGTGTATCTACACAAATAGTTTGATGGTGAACACCTTTTTCTTTGAAAAAAATTCCAAGGACTTCCTTAAAATATTCAGTTCCATTATCGGTATGAAGAATTCCGATTTTAGTTTGAAAGAGGTTTTCAATCATTGAGTAAAATATTTTAAATAAGCTTTCAACCTCAAATTTTTCCTTCATCAAATAAACCCAACATAAACGAGTATGGTTGTCGATAAAAGTTACAAACCATTTTTTTCCTGAATTAGTATTTATCCTTGAAGGACCCGAAATATCACTATGGATTAAATAAAAAGGCTTTGAGGCTTGATACAACCTTGAAGGATAATAGTTCTATGACTTTTCGATAAAATGCAACTTTCACAATAGTATTCAGAACTATTTAAACCTTTAAATAAACTAGGAAATAATATTTTAAGATAAGGAAAACTAGGATGCCATAGTCTATGGTGCCAAAGCATAATTTGGTCCTTAACCTAAGTAGAAATACTACTAAATCCTTGAGCTTCTTTATTCTTAGATTCTTCATCTTCGAAAAAATAGAGGCCATCTATCAATTTAGCATTGCCAATCATCTTCCCTGAGTTAATTCGCCAAAAGGTACAATGTATTTGGAAAAAATGACACACTTGATTAAGTCTTTAGATAATTTACCTAGCGATAATGGAGTCTACAAGTAAGTTTGGGAACATGAAGAACATTTTTAAGAGATGTTTTTAGATAGATTTATCACACCTTTGCTAGCTATAGTGGAATATGAGCCATCAACTATACAAAATTTTTCATGACCCGAGCGAGTTGTAAGTATGAAATAAGTGAGAAAAAATTTTCATGTGATCATAGGCTCCCGAATCTATAATCCAAGGAGTAGAATAAATAGGAAAATGACAAGATAGAGTCTTTGATATGCTACCTGCTTGAGCAACGGAAGCATTAGGAGTACTTAACAATTTGGAATTAGATTTCAACAACTTCAAAAGTTGATCCATCTGCCCTTTGTCAAAGGAGATAGGTCGGCTCATGTGCGGCGGGGAGTACGGGTGAACACACGCCATGAGGCCACTTCAATTTGTTGGTTTCCGCCAGATCTTCCGGCAACTCTCTTGCGTATGCATAGTCTGTGCAATGATCCACGGCGAATCTGAGACTTTTCATCGAGGTTTCTTTGTAGTGAACAGCTGGCATTGATACGGCAAAGTTTGAGTTTTCAACCGTGTTATTGAGATTCCTTTTGCCAAGCATAACAAGACGACAACTCTCCTCACGGCGAACCTCTGAAAACACTTCTCCAACAGAGGGAAGTGGCTGCCTCCCAATAATCCTACCTCTAACCCCATCAAACTCCACATTAAGGCCAATAAGAAATTTGAAAATACGGTTATCCTCCACCGTTTTCTTATAATGATTACAATCATCCGGATATTTCCACTTATAATCATTATATAGGTCTAAATCCTGACAAAGCCATTTCAAGGAATTAAAATACTTAGTAACAGTATCCTTACCTTGGAGGATTTCTCAGGAGTTCGGGGTTAACTTCATTTTATGAGATTGATTTCCCAAGTCATAGTACATTTGATTGACGTTGTCCCAAAGCTCATTCGTCGTGTGATAACACATATAGTGCGAGCTTATGTCCTCCTCCATAAGTTCACCAACCAAGTCATCACCATCGAGTTCTCGACATCCCACGCAGGATAGTTTGCATCATTAGCCGCAGGCTCCTTCGTATCTCCAGTCAAGTAGCCAATCGTGCCCCTTCCACGAATATACATACGCACAGATTGAGACAAGCGTAGGAATTTTCTCCATTCAATTTAATGGTAGTGATCTGAAAGGAGCGGGATTTTGTGGTAGAAGAAGGGGTTTTAGATGCAATAGTAGTAGCAAATGTTAGTAGGCTTGTAGGGGCATTCTAGGACTGTTCAAGGATGTTTGTAGACTCGGAAATAGCATAAGACATTATGAAGGAGAATGACTAGATGTTCTGCAAGTAAGAGAAGAGCAGAATAACAATAGGGTTTAAAGGAATTTAGGCTTTGATACCATGAAGATGAATCTAGTGTAATATATATTTCTTGAGTACAATTGTACAAATAAATAGTTAATACAAGAAATTAATTTAGGGAAACTATCTAGGAAATAAAAGCTAATTGACAACTCTGAAGATAATTGACAACCATTCAAAAAACTATTCTAGGAAAATAAATCAAATCATAGTCAACCATAATCAATTCTAATAACTCTATTTTTGGTACACTATTCTCTAAATTGGTATCTTGCAACAAAAGTTACTATCTAAAGATACCTTTTTTTCCATCCTGGACAAAACCATTGTCAAACAAACTCTCTCTATATATTTTTTTTATCAAAAACAAAACCAAAACAAACTCTATATTTTTAAGAAGTGATTCTCTAGGAACTGGAAATACTAGTTGTTAGAGAGGATTGAACCTGTCTGGTAACTATTTTTTACACAATTTTAGCAAACAACTTTTTAGAACAATTTCTGAAAATTGTTCTATGATATTTATAGAATAAAAGAACGTTTGGAAATCTAAAATGTTTATATCTTTAAATATCTTTTTTAAAAATTATTTTTATATTTAGTATTTTTATTTTTAATTATTCTATCTGTTTGTATATTTATTTTTTAAAACAACCTTTAGAAAATAAGTGAAGACAATAAAAAACAATTAAAGAAATTTTTTTAAACACTCTGTTTTCTATTCTTTTTGATAGGCAACTCTGTTTTCTGTTCTTAAAGATAGAAAAATATAGATTTTTATATTATTGAATGTGTTTTTCTGATTCTTTGTTCTGGAGAACCAAAAAGTTGTTCTAAAAAACAATTGTCAAATAGACCCTTAGTTTCTACAATAACTACCATGAGTAACACTTGTATGAGCCAATTCAATTTAGTTAGTTGTACAAGTTAGTTTTGACAGTTCATGCCTAACAAATTGTAATGATTTTAAAGCTCGAGAATTTTAAAGACTCATGGACTTTTTTATAATCGTAGGTGTTCGGGCCCAGCTTACGTGCACCTCGATTTAATCCCCATGAGCCTTGAAGTTACTTGATCGGAAGTAAACACCAGGTGAAGGCGCAAGGGGGCTATCTTGTAGACTTTTAACAAGACAATTCCACAGTGCTCTAAATTCCTTTTCTCCTTTTTCTCTGGAGTATTCTTTTCTAGAATTTTATCTTTCTTAAATTCTAAGCCTTGACATTTTTATAGGTAAGCAGAAGCAAATAAAACACCTTAAAAAGAAGCCTAAAGCACTCACACTAGATGTCTACTAAGGGAGACCTAAACATGCAAAGAGGGCTAAGACAGAAACTTTAGCCCACTACACAAGCTAAAGAATCTGAGGCATCTTACAAAAGAATCCACATCAAGAATCATGGTAGCCCATGAACAAAGGGACATAAAGAAAAAGACTTAAGCCTATCAAAAGAAAAACAATCATCTTCAAACACTACTTTGTTCCTCTCCTTCCAAATCGCCCTGACAAGCGCGGGCTGCCCAGTACAACTTTGTTTCATTACAACCTTAAAGGAGATGAATCCGGCGAGAATCAAGTCTTTTACCAAAAGGACATGACGCTACTATACGAAGAATTCTAGCACAAATTCAAAGCATGTATCTTCTTTAATGGAGGTTAATAACAATCCTGCAATGATGAATCCAAATCCTTTGTCTTCCACTCTTTTTGTTACAATTAGCTTCATTCACTTACTGCCCATGAAGCTTTAGAGCAAGAATTTCTTGATCCAGAAATAACATATTGTCTTTGTAATCTAAGGCCATGGGCTATAAAAGTTCATGTTCATTGACAATGAAGTACTAGTTTAATTTCTCCCAAGTGAAGAAGCTAGATGTGGAGAAACAATTAAGGAGTTCCTCGAATGGGAACAACAGGATCAACTACAACTCTCATGGCTTCTCTCGTCTATTTCTGAGTCAATTCTTCCTTACATAATTTCATCTTTGGGGACAATTAAAGTCGTATTTTCAATCCAAACTTTTCGTAATAGTTTAAGACTTAACTTCAGCATATGAAGAAGGGAGCTTCAACAATTGTTTATGGGTCATATACAAGTAGTGTCTAACAAAAAACCAACAAGAGAAGACAAAAGAATACTCTCCCTCATTCAATACCCCACTAATCTATATACATATAACCTCCACCTATATACACATTAACCCACCTAAAGAAATCGTTTTTAAGAATAAATATTTCAACATTTGATTAGACAATTCCTCACAATCAAAGAATCTCCTATTTATCTCCTTCCATATTGTTTAAAAAATATAAAAAGAAGCTGCTCTTCAATCCTTAATATACCTTCTATCTATAAACAATTCATGGCACCAAAGGAGGGTCTCTTTCACTATCTTAGAAACGAGCCTACCAAACTCCAAAATGGAGAACACCAAGGACCATAATATTTGCGCCTTGCCACAATGGACAAGTAATGGATCCGTGGACTATGATTCCTCTTTGCACAAAGCACACTTGTTGGTCAAAGTCCATCCTTTTTTTGAAGTTGATCCAAAGTCAAAACCTTTCCATAGTATGCTTCTTACAAGAAGAAGCGCACTTTTTTGAACGATCAAGGGTTCCAAATTCTCTTTCAAGTGAAAGGGATGAAGTCATCGATCCCCAATAAAGAGTAAATCCCTCTTACAAATAAAACCCTTTTACATTTCATTTCTAAACTACTCAATCCTCCTACTACCTCTTTACCGATTGTCTTGCTAGTATAGAAAGAAAATGTTCCATGACACCTAACTCCCAATTATTCAAATTTCTAACAACATGGGGGTTCCAACTTCCCCTTTCATCTTGATGTTCCCAAAAATCAGCTACCGATGCTTCTTTAGAAACACATATAAGCAACAAGGTCAAGAAATTAAAGAGGATCCTCATTACACCATCTATCTTTCCAAAACCTTACCTTCTTCCATCTCCCACCTCAAAGGAGATCAATGAATTATTTATAATTCCTACTACTTCCCAATCTCTTTCCAAATCCTAAACCCATAAGAATCTCCCGTCAAGCTTGTCCTCTATCCCCTTTCCTCTTCCCCAAATCTTCCCTTAAGATTTTCATCCACAACAAATCTCTTTCACTAGCACAGTGTCAATACCACTAACAAGCAAGGCCTTGTTGACAAAAGGAAACAAACACCAAGTCTTCCTTTTGCCTTTGTCTTACAAATACTAGACTAGTTGACTAAGTGAAACTTCTTCTCTAGGCCCCCTCCTCTCCATACAAGATTCGTTGGAATCTCTCACTAATCTGGCACAAAAAAGAATCTTAAGGGATAGTAAACAAAGACATAAAATAGATGGACAAGCTTGTTAGAGTACTGCAAAGTAAAGCGAGTCTTCCCCCTTCAAAAAGAAATTATCCTTTCCATAACAAAGCACATGAAAACCACTCTTCCACACCTCATCCCCAAGCCACCATCGATTTATAATAGATCCTATGGAGAGTCAGAGGTAAGAAGAGGAAAAGCATACCCACCTTATACCCAATTTCACAAGCCAACTCTTCCAAATTATCCACCTCCCACTAGAATCATCTAACTTTTCTCTAAATTAATCTTCAACTCCAGTAAGGCTTTAAACCATATAAGCAACCAGCATATGAAAGTGACTTGCTCCTAAGAGACCTCACAACAAATAACAGCATCATTAGCACAAAGCACATGAGAGATTTCCTCTTCTCCACCTCCTCTTCCCTTAACTAGGACACCTAAAATGAAACCACAATCCGAAGCTTTCAAAATCAACCTACTAAGGGCTTCCTTAGCGATCATGAACATGTAAAGGGCTAAAGGGTCCCCATGTCTCAACTTGCAAAACTTTGAAACACACTCTTAGCGAAACCATTAATAAAATTGAGAACCAAGGTGTAGAGACACTATTTAATCCAATTTATCCATATCTGACCGAACCCCATTTTAGGAAAAATTTCTAACAAAAATTGCAATTCACATGGTCATAGGCGTTCTCAATGTCAAGCTTGCACAAAAATCCACAACTTCTCCTCTTTGGCATAGAGTCGGTTGCCTCGTTTGCTATCAACATCACATCCAAAACTTCTCTTCCTTCCTAAAGGCATTTTGAAAACAAGAAAACACCTTACCCATCACTTTCTTGATCCTATTGGCTGACATCTTTGTCAATAACATATACAAACTTCCAAAAAAACTAATTGGCTTAAATTCCTTGAGGTTATTAGCCCCTTTCTTCTTGGGAATCAACACCAGAAAGTCACATTTAGGCTTCGACTAACTTGTCACATTCATGGAACTCATTAAAAAAATTTGGCACTTCATGTTTCACAAACTCCTAACTAAAGTGCAAAAAAAAAAAAAAAATCAGAAATCAATCCAAACCTTGCCCCTTTTCACCATTCAGCTCCATCAGCACGCCTAGCACCTCAGCCTCAATAAAAAAACCCCTCTGAATTCTTGACATCTAACTCTTCTTGCATCTCAAAGGACAACAATTGATGAATACATTGCAAAGATCAACGTTTTCAATGGTTCACTTGCATCTACCAGTGTTTCTTTGTCAACTGTTATAGTATTATAGAATTAGAAACTAGCTGGGAAAAGGAAACATGTATTCATGTAGAGTTAGAAAACTTCATAATCTTTCCTATTTGATTTAGGGATTGTCTTGTATATTAATAGGTTATTTGTGATCAATGAACAACACAATTTTTCCTTCAAGAGTAAATTTTTTTAGAATTTCGGAACAGAACCTAGAACAAAAGGGGTTCTCTAGCAACTTTCTCCGGCGACCATCATCTTCGGCCAACGACCACCCCTCAAGGATCATTAGAGGGAGATCTATCCACCGAAGCAAGAATCTCCGGCAACAAGTCTATAACGCACTGTCACACGCCGATTTTGTTGCCAAGGTTGTCCCCCACGCGTAGGTGCTTGGGGGCGCGTGTAGCCACTTTCGGAGACCAACTTCCTTCTCCGACGATGTCTCTTGTCGACAAAGCCTTCCACCTACACGCAGCTACTGTCCAGGAGCCACGAAGCAGTGATTTTGAGGAGGATTTGCGTCAAGCAAACCCTATTTTTCTAGGGTTTTGTGCTTTTCCCCTTGATTTCTTCAAGATCCAGTGGTGTTTTGTGGATTGTCAGGTCAAGTTCTACATCAAGGAAGTGTTTTTCTTGGAATAGTGGTTTTTGGCTTTGCAAAATCCTATTTTAAATTATTTTCAAATTTTCAAGACTTGTTTGAGCTAGATTTGCTTCTATGACTAACAAAAACCCGGGAGGAGTTGTGTGTCGTGTGCCATAATCAGGAACATGTACACCGAAATTGTAGGACGTTGCAAAATAAAAATCGAAGATTTCAGTTTGTTCATTCTCAGAAATCACTTAAGTCTGCATCTACTTCTATCACTACACTCGTTGAGTCAGGTAAAACCAACACATGTTTTATTTCCTCTTCCTCCACATGGGTCATTGACTTTGGAGCCACCAACCACATGACAGATAATTCAAGTTTATTTACTACATTTTAGTCTCACCCTTCTACCTCTACTGTTACCCTTACAGATGGATCAACATCTTGTGTCCTTGGGTTAGGGATAATTCATCCAACTCCTCTAATCACTTTGACCTCTATTATGAGATTACCACAATTCTCTTTTAATTTAATTTCTGTGAGTAAACTCACTCGTACACTTAATGCAATATATCATTCTTTCTTGATTATTGTTTGATTCAGGATCTTTCGACGAAGCGGATTATTGGTAAAGGACGCGAGTCTGGGGTCTCTACATTCTTGAAACAGAGGTGCCAAAGTCCGTTGCTTGTCTTGGAGTTGTTACCCCATTTGAATTACATTATCGCCTTGGTCATCCTTCTCTCTCTCTGTTGAAGAAGCTATATCCTCAGTTTTCTAGTCTATCCTCATTGAACTGTGAGTCGTGTCAACATGCTAAGCTTCATCGTGTGCATTTGACTTCTAGAGTCAATAAATGAGCTTCCGCTCCTTTTGAGTTAGTTCATTCCGATGTTTAAGGTACTGGTCCAGTTATGTCTCCTACTGGGTTTAAGTATTTCGTTACTTTTGTTGAAGATTTCTCTCGCGTCACTTGGCTTTATAAAATGAAAAGTCGTTCTGAGCTTTTTTCTCATTTTAGTGCCTTTTGTTTTAAAATTCAAACTCAATTTCATGTCCCTGTTCAAACATTGAGGAATGATAACGCCAAAGAATATTTGTCGGAACCTTTTCAGTCCTTCATGTTACAACATGGGATTCTCCATCAAACCTCTTATGTTGATACACCCTCTCAGAATAGGGTAGCTAAGAGAAAGAATAGACATCTTCTTGAGAATGCCCAGAGCTCTTTTGTTCCAGATGCATGTTCCTAAACACTTTTGGATTGATGCAATCTCTACCACTTATTTCTTGATTAATAGGATGTCATCATCAGTTCTCAATTGAGCTACTCCTTACCACCAGTTGTTTCCAAATAATCTGTTGTTCCCTATTGATCCCAAGGTATTTGGATGCACATGCTTTGTTCGAGATGTCCGTCCTCATGTCTCTAAACTTGATCGGAAGTCCTTAAAGTGTATCTTTGTAGGATATTCTACCGTATTGAGGATATAGGTGTTATTGTCCGACTCTTCAATGTTACTTTGTGCTACTGATGTTACATTCTTTGAGACTACCCCGTTTTCCCTTTCTTCTCCTGTTACTAGTCAAAGCGAGGGTGATGATTTATTAGTGTACTATCTCCTCACTAGTTCCACCGACTCCACAGGCTCCACCGGGTCCTACTCCATCTCCCGTTCCTGTTAAACCTCCCATTACTCAAGTATATTTGCAATGCGGAACCCTCGAATCTAGTCTGACACCGGTACAGCCGTCATCGGATCCATTCCAAAATGATGATCTTTAGATTTGCTCGTGAGGCAAGCGTCCGGTGTCTTCGCCCGATCTCGCCGTTTGTTTCGATAACCATTTGTCATCTTCCTCTTGTTCTTTTATTGCATCTCTTGATTCTATCTCTCTTCCTAACATTGTATGTGAGGCTTTATTTCACCCTGGTTGGCATAGTGCTATGGTGGATGAACTGCAGGCTTTAAATGACAATGGTACATGGGACTTGGTGCCTTTACCTACTGAAAAGAAGGCTATTGGTTGTCGTTGGCTATTTTCCATAAAGTTTAATCTTAATGGGTCTGTTGCTAGATTGAAGGCGTCGCGTTCTTAGAGGTTATCTTTGAGGTATAGGCGTTGATTATTACGATGCTACTTATATAGCTAGCTAACATATTTATGTTTATTGCTCGCTACTTCTTATGATTGGGACTTGAATCGGCTTGATATCAAAATGTGGCACTGTGGAAATCTTGGGAAGAGGTTCTGTGGAACAACGCTTGATTTGTTGCTTTCAGAGGAGATAGGGAAGGTGTGTCGTCTTCGGAAATCTCTATATGGTTTGAAACAGAGTGCCCGTGCATGATTTGGCAAATTCAGTTAGGCAGTTGAGACATTTGGTATGCAGAAGAGAAAATCTGACCACTTCGTCTTTTATAAAATTCTAGTTCTGGTATTATTCTACTAGTAGTGTATATGGATGATATTGTCATCATTGAGAGTGACTCCAAAGGTATATTATCTCTTAAATCCTTCTTCCACCCGGTCAATTTTACCTGAAAGTTTAGGAATGTTGAAGTATTTAGCAGGTGTTGAAGTCTTGAAGTAAGCGAGGAATGGTATCTCAGCGAATATATATTGCTTAATTTGTTATATAAACGGGAAGTAGGTGTCAAACCGTGTAATACTCTTATGACTCCTAATGTGCAGATCATTAAGGAAGGAGACCTATTTGAAGACCCTGAAAGATACAGAAGACTGGTTGGGAAATTGAATTATGTTACAGTAATTCGTCCGGATATTGCTTATTCAGTAAGTGTTTTGAGTTAGTATACGCCATCTCCCACAGTCAATCATTGGGCGACTATAGAGCATATTCTATGCTATTTGAAAGAAGTTCCTGGACATGGAATATTGCATAAGAAGCGTGGACATCTGGGATTGAGGTGTTTTTCGTCACGGTAAAGGCGAGGATCCCCAGGAAGATAGAGTCCACACACCAAGATTTGCGTCTTTTTTGGAGGAAATCTAATTTCATGGAAGAGTAAAAAGCAAAGCGTTGTCTCACAGTCTAGTGCGGAGTCCGAGTATAGAGCCATGGCATAGTATGTATGCAAGATCATGTGGATACGTTAGTTGTTGATGGAAGTAGGCATCGAAACTTCAATACCAGCTAAGCTTTGGTTTGATAATCAAGTTGTCATGCATATAGCATCTAACCCAGTATTTCATGAATGGACCAAACATATTGAGATATATTGTCATTTTATCCGTGAGAAGATTCAGTTGGGGTTGATTTATACAGGATATGTAAAGACTGGAGAACAATTAGGAGATGTTTTCACAAAACCTTTGAGTGGGAATCGAGTCAGTTATTTTTGTAATAAGTTGGGCATGATCAGCGTATCTTTCCGACTGAGAAAGTGTATAGTATTTGTAGAATTAGAAACTAGTTGGAAAAAGGAAACATGTATTCATGTAGAGTTAGGAACCTTCGTAGTCTTTCCTATTTGATTTAGGGATTGTCTTGTATATAAATACGTTATTTGTGATCAACGAACAACACAATTTTTCCTTCAATTAATTCTGATTACATCAACTAAAGATCAAGTTGAAGCAATTCCTGATGGTTTACAAAATGATAATGGTCATCTAAGTCTAACCAATTATTATTCTTAAGGTTCCCTCCTGGTCATACTATGTATGTCTTAGTCTATGTTGATGATATTTTAGTCATTACTAGTGACAAGGCTGCAGTTACTTCCTTAATAACTCAACTAAATTCAAAATTTTCCTCGAAAGACATATTTCCTAGGCATACAAGTTTCCCATACCAGTGATGACCCACATTTGCCTCAAACCACATAGAAAGGGGTGGAGCCACCTAAGGACTAGTGCCCCACTTAAATTTTTTTGGAAAAAAATTCCCATTGTAGATAAATTAGTTCGAACCCAAGCTGCACTGCCCCCGTTGAAATAATAAGCCACGAAGAGCCATATTTGCTTATGTTATAGTTTGCCCCGTTGAGGGCTTAAATACGCTCATACTACACACATAGATTTGAGGTTTGATATAAGAGAGAAATATGGTGCATTGCAAACTAACAAGAACTCCCACAGTCAATGGTCTAAAATTAAGAGCTAGTGAAGGTGATCCTATGGAAGCTTTACATAGTAATTGAAGGACAATGGGGGCTCTTCAGCATGTAACCATCATGAGGCTTGAGATCTCCTTCAGTGAGAATAGAGTATGTTGGTTTATACAGAGTCCAACAAAGGAACAATGGAAGGCCGTGCAAAGAATTTGCAAATGTCTTCAAGGCACTTTGCTACTTTGCACTTGAAGAGATCATCCAACCTTGATGATAAATGGACATCTAATTTGGATGATAGATGCTGGACCTCAAGCCACTGGGTATTTTTAGAGCCAAATTTTTGGTATCTTGGCAACCCAAGAAGCAAAATATCATTCCCGGTCTAGCACTTAAGCTGAATACCAAAGTCTTGCAGCTCTAGCAGCTAAAATCACATGTTTAAGGTCATTGTTGATTGAGTTGCAACTTCCACTAGCTAAGCCTCCTTCAATTTGGTGTGATGACACTAGCACAGTTTTCCCTTTTAAATCCTGTTCTTCGCCTTGAAAGCAGTAGAGCTTGATCTATATTTTGTGCATGGAAAGGTCATTCAGACGGAGGTAGAGGTTCCCCATGTCCTCTTTGACTGATCAACTAGAAGATGAGTTCATCAAGACAATTTTCTCTACTCGGTTTAATGGATTCAGACACAAACTCATGGTAGAAAATCTTTCTACCCTACGTTAAGGGGGGATCTTATAGAGGGTTAGGTTCTAGAATAACTACCATGAGAAACAGGTTGAATCAGTCAGTTCAGTGTTAGTTTTGAAAGCTTGTGCTTAACATATTATAACAGCATTTAGCTCCAGAATTGTAGGAGCCCATAGACTTTGTAAACAATTCTTTTTCACGATTCTCTAAACTCCTTTTCCCTTTTTCTTAGAATATTCTCTTGAGTCTTACAATCTGAACCATAGACACCTTTATCCAATGGCACAAGATTGTTCTTTGCCTGATTACATGGTGTCAGAACAAACAGAGCCTAAGACCAGTCAATATGGAAGTCCTACAACTATCTGTGGAATCAATACAACACTGACAGCAGCATTAACAGATTTCTTATTCAAAAGAATGCATAAAAAAAAAAATCACAATTCAAGCATGATTTGATTGTTAAAAAATTCACGGGGCACCCCATCATAATCACCTTTAACTCTAATTTAAATGGGTACTATGACAAAACTTCTGACTCGGAGAAAAATTTCAAGGAGAGTAAAGACACACAAATATAAAATTACCGAAATAAAAATATATGGCAATTCAGAAAACCAATAAATATTCAATAGACGAAATGGACATAGCATTTCAAAATGCATAAAATCAATCCAAAAATATCAATAGAGAAGAAAACGAGCCCGTTTGGTTGCCGACCTAAAAATTAAAACAAAAAACTAGAATCCAAAATCATACAACCTCTCAGGTTTCCACCATTTTTCTTCGCAGACCCAATTTTAATTTAATTTGATTTATCCTTTTTACAACTCTCTGCACCTAAACAAAGCATGAAAAGCATTTCTTTCCAATAGAGACTCAACCCACACATCCACAAGTAAAAACAAACCAAAAATTCATAACATGGTCCATTCCGTTCAACAAGAAGATAAAACAGCTCACAAACCCACAAGTATTAGGGGCTGCTAAAAACGTTAGCTCTTTCATTTTCTTCCATTTTCTAGACAACCAAACAGATGTAGGAAAAGAGAGATACGAACCACCATGAATAGGACACGGCGTGATCTAGCTTGAGAACGAGCAGGAGCGTAAAGGAGAAGAGCAAACCATGAGCCGCCGGAGCCTGAAGGGACTTCGCCACCCTCCTCCAGCTCATCACCCGCCTCTGCACCAACATTTCGTAGCGACCCCCTTGAACTGCCGGAACTGTACGGACCAATAATCGGAGGCAAGCGGAGGTTTCTAGGAATGCCAATTGACTTCGCTTTCACGCTAAAGCTTCTGTTTGTTTATGCACGAGGGGTTTTCTGGACGAAAATGGCCATAGGAAATCGAATTATGTTAAAGCGAAAAAGTAAGGCGAAACAGGGGCAATTTCGTCAAAATGAAGCTAATACAGTGTAGCCGTTGGAGTATATCATGAAGTGACCGTCGGTTTGGTGGAACGGACATGGAGTTTTATGTGTTGAAAGTAGAATATTTGCAGTTGGGAAGTACACGTGGCGGACACCCACGTGGCCTGTGACTTTCGTGCTTCCATATGTGGTATCTTCCTCGTGGTTGTTGAGTATCTAGGATACTCGGTGGAGTTGAGCAATCCGCAATCTGACCACCTCTAATTAGGTTATGTGATTTAAAATCAATACGTAGCAGATTAACTGTCCTCTTATTTTATTTCTCATTTTATATTTCACTAAAATCAACATATAAAAATAGTATCATTGAATGATGATTATTAACACAAAAATCAATGATATCTTGATTCTTTGCTCGACCTCCTGCTAGAATAAATAAATAAAATAAAATAATGACCCTTAAAGTCAAAATGGACGAATGGAGAATAAAAACTCCCCATCATATCTTTTTCCTTCCAAAATGGCCACTTAATTACAAGAAGAAAATGAGCGCACCTTGTTAACTTAAAGGAGAAAAAAGGAAGGTGGGGGGAGACAAGAACCATGTGCCCCTCTGAAGAAAAAGGAAACATTAAAAAGGCAAGGTGTGACATGTGACATTGAAGGTTTAGCCTCTTAGAAGGAGCCCCCACTTGTCCAATGGCCCCAAAATGTCACATAAAAGGGAAGGAACCCTTATCAAGTTAGTAGATATTTTAGACATATCAGATTCTGATATCTAGATTTTCATGGATGAGATGGGCAAACAATTCTTAACAAGGACCAGCATGAATATTGTGTCAAACTCCTCCTCCCCCCCCCCTATTTTTTGTGACTACTTTCTTAGTTGTTTAAAGCTAATCATCATGCACCATACCCTTGCTCCCCAATCACATGCCTGGACCATGCTTAATCACTTATCCCACATTCTCCAGAACCACAATCATTTGGGATTTATTAATGTGGATAAATTAAAAAGTCATACATTATTTTTAGCTAATCACACCTCAAATATTATATAATGTTTTAATTTCAGGAACGGTCCTGATCAGGATGACGCAGGAATGAATCTGACAAAGGAATATTCCAAAACATCCGGCCCATCTACCTTGTACTTTGGAATCGGTGGGTGTGCCAGTGCAACCCTCCTCCAATGCATTCTGGCCATTGACGAGAGATGGGATTCAGTGGGAAGCTTGTCTAGAGACGATAAAAGAAAGAGAAACACACAAGTTTAGGTGAAAATCAACCTTAAATATGAAAAAAAAAAAAACATGTTTAACGAAAAATACAGTTTAGGTATATCTAATTGAGCCCAACCGTTTTACTATCATCAGCGTCCTAAAAATACGTGATATTGATCACGTGAAGCTTTCCATTTCGAATGGGATAAAATTTGGAGTCATTAAAAGCACTTGATGATGATAAGCATTTGTTGCATGTGGGAGGGAAGGAGCTACAAATTAAGTATAATTATGGAATGGACCAGGGTTGGATCCTAGGAGGGTGTAGGAGAGACAAAGGAGTATAGTGTATTGTCTGTGGTGAGTGGTGATGAGCAAAGCCTGTTAAGCGAGTGAATTGATGGGAGAAATACTGATACGATGCATCTAGCCATCTTAGTAGTAGTGGGGTATGTCTACATTCACAATTATATCTATTTATCCTTCTGTGACCTAGTCAAATTTCTTACGGAAAAAGTTAATCCAATCCATGATATCATACTTGAATCAAAATCGAAACGGACATTAGTATCAACTGATCAAATTTATTCAGTTTAAATTTGAACTTTTAATTTTCATTTAGGTCTTACATCCAATTTGTTTTTTGTTTTCAATGATTAAATCCAATTTCGTTTCAAATTAATGTGAATTGTAAATTATATGTTGGCTAAATTGCGTCTCTTGGAAGGAAGTTATATTAAATTAAAATTGTCTGATGATTTATTATTCGTATTATACAATAACGTTTCAGTATTAGTCGACATAAAGACAGATAATAATCGTACAAAATTATGAATTAGAAACGGTTATTAATATAGCTATTTTTGTTAAATATCTTTTTATGAATTGTACGTGCAATCGTAACTTGTCTGATTGGGAGATTGTACCTAAGATCATATATTCTTCTTAACTATATGATTAAAATTTTGAAACTTTAAAGGCAAGTGTGTACTAAAGTTACGAAATGACCTGCTTGGAGGACAACTGGCTGAAGTATTGGTATGATCTCTTGTCTAGTTGCAGTAAGGAAATTTCAATAAAAATATCAATATAAAAAAATTTAATGGAAAACAAAAAAGAGATATATATTGCCAAACAACATTAAAGTTTAGCACAGCGATGTAAATTTATTAATACCTATAATAATTCATTATTTTAAATTATATTATCATTAGAATAAATCCATTCATCATTCCGCATGTTGACTTTAGGAGGAATTAGGAAGAGAAAGGGTGGGAAATTGCGAAGATCTCAATATCAAAAGTTTATTATGATCATTGATTAATTAAGGTAAGAAAGTGTGTCTAATGGTTTTTTTTATTTGATATTTATTCGACTTTGTATAATATTATTGCTAGTATGCTGTTCATATAAGGGAGCAGTATGAGACTTTTATACAATATCTCTTTATAACTTGAACCAAGTCTCAAGAATAACGACATACTAAGAAATCTTTTTTTTAATAAATATATTTTTTCAAAAATGTTAAACTAAGTAATTGAATATAAAATAATATATAATCTTTTATCATATCTCATACTATATTGGTTCAATCAAATATGAACAAAATATTTGCTTAATTTTTTTTCCTTTTTTTTTTGTTTACCAAAAGAAAAAAGACTATGAAACATAAATTTTATTGCTATGTTTGGAACCCACAAAATACTAAGAAAATTAAACTTAAAGGAAAATATGAAGGAAATAAAATTTAAAGAAAAATAAAAATGTATGTTTAAACTTAATAAATCAATTCTTATGTTTATTCAAACTCATTTTATTTATTTTTATGTAATTATATAAGGATTAAAAAAATTAAAAAATATACAAAATTTTGAGTATATTTAATTTTCTTTTATTTATTCCACAATGGTAAATATGAAAATTATTTTTACTTATGCTTTTCGATTTCATACGAGTTGGGGCCCTACATAAATAATTGAAAGAATCCACATAATCTTTAATACTAATATCTTTATAACTAGGCAATTCACAATCTATTTGTAAAGAATTAAGTAAGAAATTAAGCCCATAGCACCCTTCTCTCATATCACAAGGACAAAAGTAATTGAGGGAAGGAAATAAAGGTAGAAGAACTATTTTATATTGTTGTTCATCATTTTTAATTTCCATTACTCCATATGACCATGTGGGAGCACATCATGTGCTCTAATATGACCCATCAAACTACCAACAGCACATCGACATCATTACTTGTAAGTTTCCACTCACAAGTCTCCATGTCTTTCATTTGCCCATACATTAATTTACATTGATATTCTTTGTTACTTTAAATGTAAAAATTTCCCAAGTGTCTACCCCTTTGTGTTTGCACACATTTAGCAAACCTAATTCCAGTGACAGCCACAATCCCTAGTATTAGAATAAAATTATGTTCTCCTGTTCAATGCATATATAGGAACTATGGAGAGGGCGACCTTCTTTTGTACTTATTATTGGGAGTTATTCGATCACTAGAGCTTTCTATCACATGGGATGCATTTGTTGACTTTGCCTTGTCTCAGGGTTAGTGTCAGCCGACTCTCTAATAGGGTGGCCTCCAATTTTGTCTATCTCTACCCCTATGTTTAGTTCTTGGAAAATCCTAGGGAAATGAAAAATCATTTTCCCAAATTCGAATGATATGAAAAGTATAAGAGAGAAAAAAATATAAAGGAAAATATGTTTTGCATTATATCTATTATTAGAATATGTGGCAAATTCTTAGTATTAATTCATTTTTGTAAATAATATTTTATAGGATAATTCATGAGTTGTTATATTAATGTAATATTATATTTTATTATAAAATAATTAAGGAAAGCTTTTAAGAATATTTCTATAAATATTATGAGTCACAGAAAAAAAGTTATAAGAGATATATGTATTTGTAAAAGCTAATAGGTATGTGCAGAGTTTTTTAGTGATTGAAAGTTTTGTGAGGTATTTTCGTGATATAGGGTTTTGTAATATTTTTTTGTCATCGCAGAACTTTGATATTCCAATCTTATACTCTTTTTTCATTTTAGTAGAAAAATTCCCTTTTATCCGTGGATATGCATAATTAATCGAATCACATTAAAACCTTGTGCGTGGTTATGTGCATTGCTTTATTTTTGTGTTCTCGGATCAATATTCTCATGCATCAAATTAAAGCTTTTGCTATTGTAACATCTATTATCTATATAGTATTGGGTTACATATATAAAAATAATAATAATAATAATAATTTTCATACATAACCAAACAAAAATTTTCATGCATAATACAGAAAAAAAATTTACATTCATTTTCTTACCTTTTTTCTTTCCTTCCATTTATCCGTTCAATTTTCTTTTATTTTCCGGAACCAAGCATAGCGACAGAGTTGGCTTGTCTCCATCTTTTATGAGATGTGGTGTCTGTGTGTCAACTTAATCTTTTGCATTGGCCGTGTCAACATACACTACCTCATTTCATTTGGGGAAAGTGGGCATCCTTCAATTCCATATTATCCTCTTCCTTTTTTTTTTTTCTTATATGCTTGGTGCTTATCACGGGTTGATGTCTACCTGACGAGGTCATGTCGTTAAATTTATCTTAACTTGATCTCCCATGAGGTGGTATTAATTAATCTAATCTTTAATTTGCATTAGTGGTGAGGAGTGGTTGTGGTCACAGAGATTGGTGTTTTCTTGAAAATTATTTCACCTCATAAATTCTTTTCTTTGTCTCTAATATTATTAGAATAGACCAAGTAAGAGCAAGGCTTAAGAGGAAGGATGATGACAATCCAGTGTATAGTTCAATTGCTTGCATCCCTCAATCCATTATAAGGTATGCATTAATTTGGAAAGAAACATAATTTTTATAATTTTTTTAAGACCTTATACAAGTTTCGATTTGTCGTATCCTACCAAAAAATTAAACACGCTTTACATATTTTCAAACAAATATGAGAATAAGTGTAGATAATTAATCCAGACAAGGTCCACATGACAACTATTACGTCTTGATTTTGTGCTATTATGTCTCATCTTGAGGTCTTCGTCATAAATTTAGTGCACCTGAATAGTGAATTTAGGGCACCTAAATGATGAACTAGGCCTTTCTATTATACCATGCCATTCATTGAATGTCGATATATATAATGATTGATTACTATATGCAAATGATCTTTTCCATCTACTTTTTTCAATCCTTTCACCAAAATCTTCTTAGTAGGTTGGATCTTAAGCCTTGATGACAATGACCTAATTCTTCCCATATGTCTAATATTGTTTGCTCTCATCTCATCTCTTATGAACTCTTCTTGATAATGTAAATATACTTGAAATCTATAATGATTGGTCAAGTCTAAAGTGATTAATATTTCCATAGAAGGTAATTATAACCAACAGAGTTAATCATAATATTAATATTAACAGACTTTGCTTGAGTGGCTAGTTTAGGAATATCCACCTATTTGTGTGGTTTCATAATCTTATTCGATAAAACCCAGGCCGGAGCCACGATTTAAACTGGGGGCGGTTTATAGCCTAGTGGTATATGGTCCTAAAACTGTAAGGGGCGTAATTCAAGTTTTGGGTTTGACTCTACATATTACGTGGTATTTGCGCGAGAATGATTGTGGTATGTCATATGTCCTTAACTTTGTAGATATGTATTTTAAAATGGTGAAAGCTTCTTAAACATAGAGTATAAAATATCCACACATAGAGGAAAGTAGTCAGCTACATTGTCTACTCATTATCCTTGTGATGCAAAAGGTTTTCAACCTTTTCCTGTTATCATGGGAGAACCCTACAAGTCAAACTTTTTGCACAAATAAAATTAAAGAACTTGAGATTTTGTATATTTATTGATTTCACAATGTTTTTTTGACGTCCCGCAGGAGAACTTTCCAAAGTCATCAGGTGTTAAAACTAAAGTCCAAAGGAAAACTGTGAAACTGAAACTCAGTGTTAATGGTCTGCGAGAGGAAACGGAGTAACTCTAATTGAAAGAGTATGTGAATAAAAACAGCATCCTGTTGACTTAGTACCAAAAGTAGGAATCAGAAACCCAAATTGAGTTCTTCCTTGCATCAACATAATTAATAACCTTTTCAATCTCTTCAGATTTCCACCTGTGCCATAAATACAGAGATCTCATTTCTTAGTGACTGCTAAGATCCATCGTAGCTACATTAAATCACCGTATCTCCTATTTGCTCCAGTTTGTCGTTTCTTAAATCATAAGAAAACATGTCTCAAAAAGGGCTAAAACCAGACAAATATGTTCCAATAAGTAGAAAACCGTAAAAACATGTACATAGGAAAAGCATAGATAACATTACAACTTAATATACTGGTTTGGAAGAGCATATTGAGCGGCTCATAAGCATATGCAGGCTGCATAAAGGTAGCTGGACATGCATGCAATTACTCTTATGTCTCAATTATCATTGACTGAAGGAACCTTGGTCAGGGCTTGGGGTTTGTTCCCTGATGATGGTCATTAACTTCAAGAAGATTAACCTGGTCGTTAACTGTAGGTTTCATGCTATTAATCGAGATAAGCGCAAACCGAGAACACTCACGATAATTAAATATCATCCTGGGACATGAATAAATGCATGTACTTCCCGACTATAGTCGGTATAAATGATAATATTAAGCTAATAAATGCCCTTTAGGACTTTGAGGAAAAACCAAGGGGAAGAAGAGAATATAAGCTAGGAACGTTCTCCTCGTAATGCATGTAAAAAAGAGATGATACAGCAAAACCGTGACATGAATTAGATTTAATATAAAAGGGGAAAGAAACAGTACCCATGACTTAGATGAAGTGAAAAAAAAAATCAAATATATATGGGAAAGTTCAATATCATATGTATACTATGGTGATGAAAACAGATCACTAGCTCTCGTGACACAGAACTAAAGAAGTTGCACTTGCATGCCTCGTTAGGGTTTTTCTTTTCTTCTTTTTGTCTTCTGTACTGAAAACCAGAGCTGGAAGCCAGAAACAACAAAATTAAAAAAAAAGGTACGGAAATGGGAAAGAAGTTGGTGGGAGGAGGGAGTAGCATATTCATGATCACGACGAGAACAACGTCGTCACTGTTATGATGAGAGTTCCAGTCTGACGAGAGAAAGAGGGAGGCCCTCCTGCACAAGCCCCCCCAAACTGCATGTTTGTGTCCGGACAAGTTTGGAAAGCAATCAACCCATTTTTCTATGTTAGGGAATTTGATGTAAGGTTTCTCTTCCCACGAAAAAGATCCTTCACTATTTTTTGGCCTTTGCTAACAAACTATACTCTCATCTCTCTCTTTCTCTCACTTTCAGTCTTCCCCACAACCAAACAATTAAGAAAAAAACAAGAAAGTGGGAATTCTCATTCTCTCCTCTCACAGCATTTCCCTCCCTCCATTCCTATTTCTTGAGTGATGATGTAAATACATGCATAAACACACCCTTTCCTATTTTCTTTTAGTAATGGAAAGACATAAACACACAGAAAAAAACCCAAAAAAAAAAAAAAAAAAAAAAAGAAGTAAAGATTGAACACACAAAAGAAGAAGAGTAAGTAGGCTTTTTTTGAGTGGGTTAAAAGATCCTGTTCAATGATATTGATATTGGTTCTTTGTCTCTTAACACTACCTGATGAAGACTCATCACCACCTGTTTTCTCCATCTTTGCTTTAAGTGCTTCTTGAATTGAACTTATAGAGTATTGTTGTTGTTGTTGCTGCTGCTGGTTTTCTCCACTACTACTAGACTCTTCTTCTCCGGTGATGAACAAGACGTTCTTTACCCGTCCCCCCAGCGTCGTGATCTCGGCTTTCAGTGTTCTTAACCTTAGAGCTTTCAAGGTCTTGATAAGGTCAGGCAAGAGATCCGTCCTGTCTTCACAGCACAGCGAAGCCTTGATTACAAACTTACCATCTTCGTCCGATGTATCCACTGTTAGCTCATCCATCTCAGTCGGTACCGGACTAGACTCTGCAATAAGAGATGTCTGTCGCTTAAGTTCTTTAACATGCTGTATCACTTCTGCTAGCAGTGAAGCTTTGTCTGTCTACATCCATAAACAAGAGCAGTCCATCAAACTTTGACTAATATCAAGTTTTAAGCCATAAATTTTCTGTTAATTGATTTTAAACAGTGGGGTTTTGAGGGCATGTTATGTAAAAGACTGACAAGAATGCTAGCTTGTCTGGCTTTATTTCTTTTCATTCTTTACCTAGTTTGACTGTTGTCCGGCAAGAAATTTCTATGGAAGCTTTTCAGCTGGTGCGTGGTTTCTCTTTATCATATCAACTGAGCGACATTAACGCTTCTTCCCTTTTCATTCTTTTTCTCGGAATTAACACAGGGCGGGCTTAGAAGAATAAACCAAACGGAAAATAAAGGTGCTCATGAAAAGAAAAATGTGGGAACTAAAACTGCACCTTGATATCTAATGGTGGGGTTTGATTTGAAGGAATAAGATTGGAATATATCCATCAACCCCCCACCTATTGAAGAATCTTAGGAAGATCTACAGAGATCTTTGAATCAAAAAGCTCGATATAAAACAAAACAAAAAGTGTATGGTATATAAAATATATATACATGTTGTGAGCGTGATAGTATAGGGAATTTTAAGGATTTTTTTTTTTTTTTTTTGGTGATGGATGATTATGACTTACTTTGGTGGTGCTGGGCAGTAAGCTGCGCAGTTTGGCTAGATGGTTGTTGATTCTCTCTCTTCTTCTTCTCTCGGCTTCACTGTGGCTCTTAGAAGCTGCAAGGGCTTTTGCGTCCATAATCTCCTGAGCCGTCATCTTACCCAGCTCGGCTTGAAGGCCGAAAGGGGATGAACCGGGTTGAACAACCGGTCCAAGTGTGTCTGATAAGATTCTGAGGTGCTCTGATGATGGACCCTCGTATGCAAACTGTAGGGCAGGGGCTCTTCTGTTAAATAAACTCCCGTATGCAGATGGGGGAGGGGGAACAAGAAATGGGTCGTGGTCTCGGACCGGGTTTGGAGAGAAGTGAGCCGGGTTGAAGGTGTGGACTGGAGGGAAAGACCATGGCTGAAGAATTGGTGGAACTTCAGGGAAAATCAATCCGGACCTTCCGCCGCCGCCGTATGCATCATTATTTTGTTGTTGCATCTGATGATGGTGTTGTTGGAGAAGGAATTGTTCTTGGTAGCCTTGTATGTTATGGATGGTCTGAGAACACTCTCCTTGATCTTCTTCCTTCTTTCCACACATCATATCCCTTCTTCTGATGATGAAATATATGCCTCTCTATATCTCTAAAACCCTGAGACCAATTAAGGTTGTTGTTTCATGTTGATCATGATCTCTCTCTAGTCTCTACCACAACATGAAAAGGAGAGAATTTAAAGAAAAGGATATGAGACTTATGGTGGGTATATACTACTACTACTTTCTCTGCGTAAAAGGAGGAAAGGGGTAATAAGGAAGAAACATCCAAAGAAAGCATCTGAGACCTTCCTTGATATGAGATGAGATGGGGAGCTAAGAGTCTTGGACCTCTTGGTCGTCTCTCTTTTTTTCTTTTCTTATCTCCTCTTTCCTCCTGGGAAATATTAGAAAAAAAAAAGAAAGAAAAGCCAAAAGGCTGGGCTTCTCTGTAAGCTGCTTTCTCTCTCTTTCTCACTCACTTGGGTAGGTTTTTCTGCCACGCCTTTGTGGTGATGACCCCTTTTTATCCTAGCTCGTTCAACCAAGCTTTCCTTTTCTTTTGTGCTTTGTGGGTATCTTTTTGGTTCCTTTGTTTTTCTTGGCTCTGATCATCTGCCCCATCCTCTCTCTCAATATATATATATAATATATATATATATATATATATATATATATATATATATATTATATATATACATATATATACATATATATAATTATCTATATATATATATAAATATATTTGTATATATAAATTGAGCATGTAGTACTGCTAGTCACCTTTCCTTTCTTCTTACGGCATTCTCAACCCAGCCTCCTCTCTCTCTCTCTATCTGTCCATCTCTTTTACATATAAATTAATATTCTAATACATAAAATAACAGTATATTTTGGGGGTGTGATTGGTTCAAAGTGTATAATTACTGTGTAGTGCCTGGATTAATGCAGGGGATAGAAAGAGAGGAAGGGGTGGGGAGGGAAACACAAACACAACACAGTGAACACACAACACACCGATTGTCGACCGACCAAAGACCAAAAGCAGTGATGTATCATGATAAAAGGGCTTCTCTTTTTTCACTTCCTATCCCTCTTCCCCTACCTCGGTCAAGCCCCCACGTTCTTCCATACCCCTCGCTATTTCCACGCCACCCTTTCTGCTTCCCCAAGACCCATGTAATCATTGTGTCTTGGAACACACTCCTCCCCTCCCCTCCCCTCCCCTCCCCTCCCTACTCTTCTCCCCCCTTTCCACTCTCTCACTTCCTCTCAGTTCCTTGGTTTCAGTTACAAATATTCATGGTCTCTACCACCAGTCCTTTTGGGATTTAGGTCTTTTCACAAGTGCGCCACATCACTGAACTAGGATGATACCAGCATGACTTGTTTATTTGCTATTTCAACCACAAAATAACAAAAATATGTTTTTCTCTCTGTTTCTTAACTGACCTTCTCCCTAGACATAGTCATGGTCGCTATCTTTTTAAATAGTTGCAGTTGAAGCATCTCAATTTTCTGACTCAACAACATTAATTAATTTCATCAACTTTTAAATCTACGAGGAAAAAGGAAAGAAAAGATCATTAGAAATGCTGACAAGAAGAAAGAAAAATGCAGACCTTCCCTTCATTTGGTTGGTTGGTTGGTAAGATTTGTCCATTAAAGGAACGAAAACATAATGGGATAAAAGGATGTTTTCCCATCACTTTTTTATGTGTGGCACAATGTCCAGTGCTTTTAGTCCCCGGTTTACTCATCTTACAGCCCAGGAGCTCTTGTTTTTCCCACCACTTGTGTGTTCTGGTTGGCCCTAAAACAGGTTTAAAGCTTTTTTTACCTCTTCTAATGTTTATGGTTAAAACAAGGAAAAAGGTTGAAGCAACCAATGAAAAGTTATGGCTCAAAGGTTTCACCGGCAAGGTCTGGGTAATTACACAGGCATAAGTATTCAGGCTAACAAAAAGTAGAACAAAAATCATCAACCCTAGTCACCTTTTCTTTTTTCTTATTTATTATTTTTCCGTTTTTTCTGTCTTTTAACATCATAATTATGGAGAGAGAGAGACTATGAGACAGTATTTCTTTTCAATTGAATTTGCTTCAGCCTATATTGATGCTAAAAACATTCAGAATGACAAAAAAAAGAAGCCCATCAATAACAAGTACCAAAGAGGCCAACTTCCAATGTCTCCTATGGGTCCTCTTCCTCCTCTTCTTTCTTTGTACGGACACCTCATTTCACCTCTTCAAGTCAGTCTCCTCCTAGCCACTATCCTTTCTTTCTCTCTCTACTAAGTTACTATTTGCTTCCGCATGGAAACTTGCAGAAGAGTTTTTTTTTTCCTTTTTTTTTTTGGACCTTTAGGTGGTCACACGCATGGCTGCTTTGGTCCCCATTCTTGCATCCCTCTTTTTATTATTCTTTTTGTATTGTGTGAATGTGTTTTTTTTTTATAATCTCTTATTCAAAGATTTGATGATAGCTGCACCACCACTACACACCCACGAGAAGCATTTGGGTGTGGTGTCTATAATGACATCAGCCCCACCCTGTCATGACGTACGCCCCTTGCTCCTTTCCTCCCCCTTCACTTCAAATGCCATTAACTCTCGTTTATGGTCTTTAATTTGGCTTCAAAATAATTAATGCTACAAATACATTTCACATTTCTTTGACATCTATTTCCTTTCATATTACGTTTGTAATACTTTGTGCTTATAGCCCGAGGCAAGTCACCATGCTTTGCCATAAAACCATTGAGTTATGTGTATAGCGGATAGTCTTCTGCTAAGCTCTATGCGGCAGCAAACTGACTCATTGAATGTTGCTAAGTCAGCCTCTCGCTCGCCTTGCTTGCTATGCTCGGCTTCTACCCCTACGCCTTGGAAGCGAATAAAACTCAAGAGAACACTTGGAAGGAAGAAACTCTCTATCGAGGAAAGAACACTTTATAATGCTAAGAGAAGCTCTCAACTTGGTTCTCAAGTTGGTGGAGTTCTGAATGGGGCGCGCTCGCATATCTGTCCCGATGGAAGTGTGTAGAACTTATGAAGGTTACTCTATTAACCTAGAGGGTGCAGAGATGTTACTGCTTATGCAGTGTATTTACAAGACTATATGGAAGGCTCAGACTATTCTCCATTTAAGCTAGTGCTTGCATCCTTGCGTGTACTCTTACACATGTGTGGACACTTCTAACATCTTACGCGATTGTGTGAAACTGCTAAAGTCTTAGGGCGCCAGCATCAGGCTACGATCGAAGTGCCGGCAAGAGCTGCAGAACATTACTCTCCTTATATATGGGCTTGAGGGGCTCTCTTGTGCCCATTGAGGGATCCTTCCCATAGGATGTTGGGGTCTAGAGAGTGAGTTCGTGATATATGGCCACTTACATCACTTAAATTTGCCACCTAATGCTGGATCTTGGCTCTACCGGTATTGCTTCTAGGGACTCAGTATGAAATCTCCAATCACCCCTTTTATCACTTACGTCAGACTTGAATGACAACAATACATTTCACATAATTTGCCATCAAAGCTTCATTCTTCTATTTTATCTTAATAACCTTTAGTTTCCAATGGAATTTTCTTGAAGAGTCTCAATGTAGTATATTAATGCATTCTAAGAAACTTTTCTCATGATTTAGGAAAAAAAAATGAAAGTTTGATGGAAAATTTTATGTAAGGAAGGCCCTAATGTAGCATATTAATGCATTCTTGGCTCCACTTATAGGGACTCGGGTATGAAACCTCCCGTACACCAGTCCCCCCTTTTACCACTTAAGCCATATCTCAATGGCAACAATACATTTCACATAATTTGCCATCAAAGCTTCATTCTTCTATTTTTATCTCAATAACATTTAGTTTCCAATGGAATTTTCTTGAAGAGTCTCAATGTAGTATATTAATGCATTCTAAGAAACTTTTCTCATGATTTAGGAAAAAAAAATGTAAGTTTGATGGAAAATTTGATGGAAAATTTTATGTAAGGAAGGCCTTCATTTTCTTCAGATTTTCCTATGTTTCAAGTTTATTTTTCAGTTAACAAAAGGATCAGTGCATGTGTTAGTGCCCTTTAACTTAATCCATGAAACTTAGCTACTGGATTACCTTAAGCAAATTAATGATCACAAGGCCATAACTCATGAACAATTAAGTAAGCTTTGAGTGGGAATTACTCCTAGCCTTTTACAGCTGAACTCAAACCAGGCATGTACTTATGATCTGAAAATGTTGTGGGAAATCTTAAAAATTCTTGCTCCTCATGACTGTCTTTGGAAACTCTTTACTCCAACTATATAAAGTAGAAGACATTTTGGTCTCCCACATGATCATGGAAAGGCATTTTTGTCCCACAGATTATCATGGAAAGCAGAAGCCTGAGTTTATTGGACACCATATCTTTTTCTTTTTTTCCTTTCATTTTTCTTTATACATATACATTCCTCCAAAAGCTTCCATTCACCTAGTCCAGATCAGTCCAGACTAAGTTAGTTATGTTAAGTGACAGCATCTTCCCAAGGATTATTCCATTTTAAGTCTTTTTCTTAGCGGTTAGATACCACCAGAAACTGCAAAAAGCCTGTGTACATATCTATGTATTTCCTTTATCCCATCTTCACCCAACTTGAGTACAAGAAGAAGTAAAAATCGAACTCACCACTGTTATCTATGTATATACACACATACCATCCCACAAAGATATATCTCTTTCAAAGTAATGAATGGGAATGAATATTCTCGGAAAAAAGTAGATTAAACTCAATATAAAATGATATATTATCGCTTGATTACAACTCTGCCATTAATTCTGTCTTTATCTGATGATACTGAAAAATAGGAAGAACCCGGACCACACACTATTTCATCATCATGCAGGTAGCCATTGATCACAAGGACCACTGCTTATACGCACACATAATGCCCGACGAGTGTCGAGGATGAAGAGAATAATTGATGGGAGTGTTCATCCCATACTCAAACATACCGAAACTCAGCTCGTGGTCCATAATATGAATGGCCACAAATGGCATGGCATGGCTAAAGTTTGTCCTAAATTTTTTTTATATGGAGTGCCTGCTAAGCCAAGAAATATGCTTGTAACTTTGAGCTTTACACATAAGTTCTACCTCAGAGTTTCTTGCCCATTAGCCATGAACTTACAATATTAAACTAAGATTTTCTATGTTATTGGCAAAAAGATTAGCTCCTTTTCTTTAATATATCCCATTGTTTATGTTATATAGTTTTTAAATGTAACAAAAATGTCTTCTTGCCCAAGGTCATTTTCTTTTGTATCCAGCTTGGAAGTCTGTTGGACTATCTACACAAGTACAACATTTTTCTGTTTAAAATTTGTTTCAAATATTAGAAGAAACCAAGGCATGATGAAGGTAAACATGCATTGTTAATGATGGAGACTGCCCCCTTCATGGAATATTGGATGATCTAACAAAACTTAGGGAATAAGATTATTGATTGTACTATTGATATGATAGTGTCACAAATGTGTGGGTTCTGTTAATTGTCTTGGCGTGGAGCACTTTTCGCGGTGATGATTATAATTAATCTCATTTTTGGAATGGGATAAACATATGATTAAGTCAACAAGTATTGGAGGGTCATAATCATCTAATGGTGTAGAATTCCCATCAAAGAGAGATCTGAGAGTGGGACCAGACAAAAATCTCAAAGCTTCATCCTTACTCCATAAAGCTCAGAACCTGCCTGTAAAGCAAGTTATGCTGCATTTACCTCAGGTTGTGCTTTTCGTTTAGAAGCGAGTCCTAATCCTGGATGAGTGTCTATTTTAACTTTGTTCTAAGGGGGAGTGTGTCCACAATTAGAATAGTGAATTTCTGCATCCAATCATACTCTCCACCTCCAACACGTCTCTTTCCATGACCAAGTACAGAAATACTCTCAACTTACATTTCCTCCTTACGGACCATACCCAAAAGTCAAGCCCCTATACCTCATTTTTTGTCTTTCTTACCAGATAAGCTCTCAGATTCCAATGGCAAAGTAAGTTAAAAAAAAAGGACTTTTGATTAATAGGAATGCTTAAAGATATAGTGTTTTTGAAAACTGTTTTGAAATCTAAAAAATAAAGAGAATTAGAAAAACAGTGAATAGTTTGATTCCTAGATTTTTTTTTTTTTGTTAAAAAAAACACATAAAATACTAAATTCGGATAATAATAATAGTTTTTAAGATGGCCAAAAATGATGTGTTATACATGTTTTTGTATTTTGAACAGTTTTGAAAATAGGAACAAAGCATGTCCTAAAGCGGCTGTTTTAAAATTGTTTTATTATCGAATTTAGTATATTTGTCATTCTATGTTTTGAGAACAAAAGCTGAGGAATCGGACATGTTCTTTATGTTTTGCTGTTCTCTTTTTAAAATTTTTTCTTAAAGCGTAAACAATAGGCTCAAATATGTTCTCATAATATTTTCCTTGTTCTTCCTTGTTTTTGCACAAAAAATAGTTTTCAAAACTGTAACCAAGTCTATCAAAACAAGAATAAAAAGTTTGATTTACCTTAATTAATTTTCCCAATCTCAAATTTGGTTTCAAACACAAGGCTCGTAAGTTTTACTTGGAAGGGTCATGCTAGGAGGTAGGGATGTTCATATATTGTAAAAAACCGCCTAAACACATCAAACCTAACCTAACCAAACCAAACCAAAACCACAATTTTTAAGATTCACAGGATTGGATTGGTTTTCTATTTTATAAAAACCGAAATATCGGTTCAGTTCATGGTTTAGAGATGAAAATCGATAGACCCAAACTGATATAATAAAATGACGTTAATATATCAATGTTGAAAAAGAAAGGTATGGATGTATAGTTGTTTGTGATGATTTGAGTTTGAATCTGGGTTGCAAGTTTGAGGCTTCTAGCTTGAATATTTGTGTTCAGAAGATGGTTGAAATGAGTAGGTATTTAACATAACCCTTTGTGGAAGAATTTTAATCAGAATGGACCTCTCATCGCATCTCATCAAATAAAAAAAATTCCAAATTGCATAAGCAAAATCTTGAGTATCTTTCCTAGTATTTTAATGAGGCTAGCAAGTTTAGAATTTATATATAATATACTTCTCCTTGATTCCAACTATGTGAGGTATCATAAAAAACAAACCAAAGAACAAGTTGTACAAACCCACTTCAAGGGCGTGAATTTAGGATTGGTTCATAACTTCAATGATTGCAAGAGATGTAAAATTTAGATTTTATTAGATAATTTGTATCAATGTTTAAAAGAATTTGTAGTACTTTATTTTTTTAGGAGTTTTAAATTATTTCTCTTATTATGTTTGTTAGACTGATTGTGAAGTTTTCATTTCAAGTTTATAGAAAAAAATGTAGACTGTTTTGTTCATGATGTTTCTTTAAATCGTGAACAAGTTGAAGCGTAGTTGGCCCAGGCGAGCCAAAGCAATATTAGATTTGGTTGGTTTAAGTATTTTGAATGATTTGGGTCGGATTGTAATTTTTTCAAACTGATGTCATAGGTTTGGATTGAATGTTATGCTGAAACCCACCCATGAACAGGCCTGCTAGGAGGGGCACTTGGGCTGCCCTTTTACCTATTTGAAACTTTGGGCCTTGGATGATCCATTATAACCAAACTTGGATCTTTGATCAATCCATTCCAAATTCTCTGACGTCTTGATCTAAAAAAAACTCTCTGACGTTGGGAAGATGGACTTGAAGCCCATTCAAAAGTAAACTGAATGGAGCCCATTTTTAGTCCAGAAGTCTAGTACAAAATAGATGGGCCGATAATGGACAATTGCAGAAGTCAAGAGGCCATTATAACCAAACCTGGATCTTTGATCAATCCATTCCAAACTCTCTGACGTCCTGATCTAAACAAAACTCTCTGACGTTGGGAAGATGGACTTGAAGCCCATTTAAAAGTAAACTGAATGGAGCCCATTTTTAGTCCAGAAGTCTAGTGCAAAATAGATGGGCCGATAATGGACAATTGCAGCGAGACCCATCTCTGTTAAGCCCAGCCAAAAAAATATGGTTTGATTGTTGGGCAAGGATGGCCTGGTGAGCTACCCTTTCACAATTATATTTGAGTTGTCATTTAAAGAAACCATCAACCCTTCTATGGGGAAAAAATATCTCTATATTTGGGAGTTTAGGATATATATTTATGGTAGGGTAGGCTAGATATAAATGTCACTCCAGCTTAATCATGTTATAAGGTAGATTCAGGATTTATAAAACTATAGTTATGACAAGTATGAATGAAATTAAATGTGCCATGGCCATGCGAGTGTTACTAAAAGCAGAAATAGAACAAACTGATCAAATGACTAAAGTTCAGCAATTATAGGCAAGTGCAAATTGGAATAAGAGTGATGCATCTTCATGGAGAAGATAAATATATAGTAAGAGTACTGTAGTATGGACTATGAAGGGTGTTAGAGTACCTCAACTTGATGGGTATGACAAGTACATGAATAAATGAAACATTGATGGGGAGGGAGAAGATAAGGTGTCCACCACCCCCACCATTGTTGCCAAAGAAAAGAGGCTTTGGAGAGAGAGAGAGAGAGTGGGTGGGTATCAGGTCTGGGTGTGTGCATGTGTGGGTGTTGGGGGAATCATGTGTGAGGAATTAATGAAGCCCAAGCTTTGCCTACATCCTTACAGCTGTCTCTGTACATATTGTAGCTGCCATCACTGCCTTTTTCCCTTAGTAGCCCCCTCACTTCTCTCTCTCTCTCTCTTTCTCTCACTTGGACAAAGAGCCCCCAATCCTAAGGCTTTACAAACTAAAGTTTTAAACCAAGCCCACCTTGGAAGGCATCAACTTGAACCAAATATATCTGCAGTTTTTACCTTATGTGGGGTTGTCCCAATCTTTTATTATTGTTTTCCTGATCCATTCTAGGTTTTGAGAAAAAACTCAAAAAGTGACAGTCCACTGCACTCTGCTAGCTTCTCATCCTTACTGGAACCTTTTTCATCTCTTTTATTTATTTTATTAACCCCCAAGTGAAGTCTAGGCCTCCAGTTGAGTAACTTACACACTTTGTATCCACTTCTCCTGTTGAATGCTCTTTCATAATGCTCATGTACGGCTTTTCCAGTGACCAAGATTCAGACCTCAGTCTCAGGTGGTAATTGCTTCACAGAGGACAGACCCACAACAAGAAGATACAATCGAGATCATTGGAGAAATCTCATTAGGATCTTTCCAGCATATCCATCGAAAGCATATTTCCTCATCAAAGATACAAGACATGTATACTATTCTGAGAAACCAGTTTTCTGGGACGGGAATCAATTCATGGAGAAGCATTCTCCAAATTTCCAATAGGGACCATGACCATCACTATCTTGTTGGAATTAAGATTCAAGAAGAGACAATCTACCTCCATCACTCGCATACTTCATCTTTTGGAGCATGTGATATTCTACATGGGTGCACTATATAAAAATGGACTCCTTTTGACTTAATAAGAGCTTTATTTAGCTATGAGTGTCCCAGGGTCCAAAGCAGACTGATCGAGTGAGTGCGGGTCGTCACAAATCGTCGATCCGTTGGAACAACTGTCGTAATTGTTGGCCATGTAGCTAACACACCTGAAGGCTGAGTACAAATATCATCAGGGTCTGTTTTTGTTCCCTACTTCAACTCTTTCTTTTCTTAGATATTAGTTGCAAAGAAATGTATGACATTAAAGAACATCGGTGTTAAAATTTTAAGATAAGATTAGGATAAATTGGTATAGTATAAAAATGATTGAATGCATGAGTAATATTTCTTGTTACGTTATAAGAGTAAATGCTACATATTTTTTATTTCTTTTTCTCTTAAAAAATCACATAGACTAATATTTGGTGTTAATTAATTGACCGGAGGATAATATTGTCTATTAGCTCTTGGTCTATCATAATTTTGATAAGAGGTTGATATAAGACATTAATGATAATAAGAAAATTAAATAAAAACATTTTAACAACCCGTTATATTTATTTTTGTTATCAATCATACTAAAATAATTTTATTATATATATGAAATTGATAACCTTATTAGTTGATAAAATCATAGGACTTTATGATTTGTTTGAAAAGAGCATGACTACTTTTTTTTTGCATAACATGATTATTAGTTGGATTTATTAGGACATGTCCCATTAAGTAATTTGTATAAATCATTAATGTTCATAGAGTGGAACTTTCATATCCATCTGGGTACATGGAATCTTGTAAATGAAGACATGGTCTCTATGGATCCTATTGAATTTCATTGTAAGGAGGAAACTTAATTATAAAAAGTGTGTTGGTTTTTATCAAAGAAAGATGGGATTTAGTGGCTTTGTTGTTATCATGTATAGTTCAAATGGTAGAGCCCTCACCGTTTCAAATAGGTATAAGACATAAGGAGGGAGTTTCCGGTTGAAGTCTTAGTAGAAATAATTTACTACATTGAAATTAAAATGTAATAAAAAAAATGACAGTATATATATATTTATTAAAGAGGTGAACATTTCCAAATGGAGAGCCTCAAAAAGACACATATAAAATAAAATTACTTTTAAATCAAGCATAGAATGGGGAAACTTGGAAGTACCATCTCCAACAGCAAGAAGCAGTGAGGCAGATGAGGGTAAGGGCAATATTCTGTCACAACTGAGTCATATATTGGCTTAGTTGTCTATTATTCAATAATTGGAGTTGAGTTTCAGATTCTTATAATGATTGAGGTTGGAGCATCGAAATTTATTGGGCACAGTAGATCAATCATGTGAACCCAGTAATGAGTAACGACCCTTTCCTTTCCTTTACACTACTGGGGATGCATAAATTGAAGTTTGGGCACACATGGTTGCTTGCAGTTGTGGAACCTGCACTTTTTACCTTTATTGTTTGGATTATGCCAAACCCAAACAAATAACGTGTCTAAATTCTGCCCAATTCAATTGGTCCCATTTCCAACTCAAATTTATTAAATGGTCTTTCCATGCTGGAATATGTTTCAGATTTTTTTAATGCTTTTTTTCACATTTTTTTTTTGAAAAGAGAAATTTTATTGATTACAAAACAGCAATACATTACATCTAAAACACATAAATCAAAGTGCTAAAAACATTAGATGATGATATAACAATGAGGTTAATAGTAAAAATAAACAGTTCAAGTCCTACATAATTGGTAATTCTAAAATGCTTAAAGTACCTAAGATTCAAAATCACTGACGATTATGGATTTAAAATGACTTTTATGTCTGATCGAAATAGCTTTGTTGTCTTAATCGTCAACACGAACACCAACGAATAAATCAATTGTCGTACACCAACACAATTACACATTTCAATAAGTCGACGATAAAAACACAAAATAAAGGAACATCGAATGAAAACTTAGATAAGGTGAAAGAAACCCTTTTATTAAGTGAGAAAATCTAGATATGAGTCAGCAAACGATGACAATAATGATTTCAAACCAATGAAAGCCAAAAACCACCTGAGAAAATTGTTGTGTTAGAAGTAGTTAGATCTTAGAATTTACAAACAAGTTACAAAACTTCCAAACATTTTGTTTAATATCCATCACAGTTGTCAAAATTAAGATATTAATAGTTGAAAGATGGTAAAAATAACCTTAGGTAAGCTGAAATTTAATTAAAATTTGATATTATATTGGTTGCATTTAAAAAGTGTTTTTTTTTTCAAAATATTATAAAATAATTTGATGTTTGATGAAATAAAAATTTATTTATAATTTGAAAATTTCTTATTTTAAATATATTTTCACATTTTAAAAATAAATTTCATAAATAAATTTGAAGTGCAAATAATACTATATTTTAAATCATCTTTCATGTTTATATTATTTTTTAAAATAAAATTTAAAATTTTGGGGAAATTTTCTTGAAAATATCATTGAATCAAAATTTTTATCCTTTTATATATTTTTAGTTTAAGCGAATACAATTCTGCCTAACAAAAAAAAATGATATAATTAGCCAAGTAATAATGAGGATAAAAGGGTAGGGACTAGGACATAAGATGGGGAGGAGATACTGGTGACATAGATTGTTATCGGGGTTAATTATATTTTTTTCTTTTAAGGACAAATAAATTAAAGTTTGGGTTACCCGATAGGTACAACAGTTATTTGAGTTGCACTATGTTGAAAACTCTCTCAATTGTATGCTCTTTAATAGTATATTTGAGTTGTACAAGAATTAAAGTTAAATTGATAAAATATCAAAATGAGGATCTATGAGTCATAAATGAGTAAATATATATACCAAAATGGAAAATTTGATGAAATGAAGTATAAATGAAAGACCAAAGAAGGACTAAAATGTAAAAAAAAAGAGGAAAATGAGCAAAAATATGAAAGCCAAACATGAACTTATGAAGGATGTGGATTAAGACCAAATTTTGGTCTTAGAATAAGAGAGTTTTCATTTGAGTATAAGAGAAGAGAAGGGCACGGTTTAAAGAAGGAGTCAAGTTGGTGCGATTTTCTCCATCTTGGGTGTCATTTGATCAAGCAAAAGGAAACTAGAGTCAAGTTAGTGGAAGAAATCAAGAGATTTAAGGTATGAACTAACCATAACTTCCCCTAAATGTTGTGTTTGGGTTTGATGAAAATCTCAAATCGGAATACTATTGTTTTAAATGGTTGTAGATAAGTTTTGAGATTATTTTGGTTAAGTTTCAAAGTGCTTTTGGGTTAAGATTGGTTTTGAAGAATTTTTCTATAAAGGAAATGTTAGGGTTTTAGAGGATATGCTATCAAAATTTTTTAAAATCTATGTTTTTGTTTTGGTTATAACTTGGTCATCACTTATCCAAATTGAGTTATTCAAATTTCTGGTTAAACTAGACTTCTAGGATAACAAATCTCCTTGAAATAAGTATATTCAAATTTGGACCCAGAAATTCATCAAAGTGAGGCTCTGTTTTCGGGCAAATTCTGGTTCGATTTGGTATAGTTTTGATATTTTGGAACAGTTTTGGTATTTAGACAATAAGTTGAGTTTCACTCATCCAAATTGAGTGATTCAAATTTTTGGGTAAATTAGACTTCTAGGACAACAAATCTCCTTGAAATAAGTGTATTTAAATTTGGACCCTATTGGACCAAAAAATTCGTCAAAGTGAGGCTCTGTTTTTGGGCAAATTCTGGTTCAGTTTGGTACAGTTTTGGTGTTTTGGAACAGTTTTAGTATTTAGGCCATAAGTTGAGTTTCACTCATTCAAATTGAGTGATTCAAATTTCAGGGTAAACTAGACTTCTAGGAAAACAAATATCCTTGAAATAAGTGTATTCAAATTTGGATCCCATTGAACCTAGAAATTCGTCAAAGTGAAGCTCTATTTTCGGACAAATTCTGGTTATGTTTTGAAAATAGAGTAGTCCCTGTTGTTTTGAACATATCTTGAGTTTCAGTGCTCCGAATTGGATGATTCAAATTTATGAATAAAATAGATTTATAGGGGAATAATGGGCTTGAAGGAAGTTGGGTAAAATGTGACTAATTTGTTCCCAGAAAATTTTACTTGAAGGAAGTTAAGTAGAAAACAACCCTAACTAGAAACCTAAATAAACCAATAATATTGTTCTCAATTGTGATGGATTAGGGGTTGGTAGAGAAACGTCTGAACGGGATTAGAGGATAGGAATCGAGGAGCGACAACTTTTTTGGGTTTGTTCTCCATACCTCTCTTCTTATTTCAAGTCTTGTAATCGTTGGTTGAAATGATTTTCAAGAAAACTGCATATGTGATTTATTTTAAGCGATTTGGGAAAATTGATTTCAAATGCATTGCCATAAAAATTGTATAAGCATCAAAATGTATTATTTGAGTATAAATGTATATACAATATTGTAAATTACTCTGACTGAGTTTTAATACCCTTAATAAAATGTTATCCGTCATATTCGTGTTAAGGATAGATTGACATACCATTAAGGGTCAAACTAGCAGTACTATGAACGAAATGAAATATAGTGACATACCTATCCGTAGCCCAGCGGGACAATATCGATGTTTTACAATGATTTTAAATAACCCGATCCGTAGCCTAGAGGGGCCGTGCGTAGTATAAAATGTTTTTCTCTTGGGTGTGCGGCCCTAGTAGGGCCCGTGTAGATGATTCCGTTATCCTAGGCACCAAAATAAATGGTTAAATTCGTTTAAGGGCAAAATTATAAGTAAATGTGTGAAATGCATGATTTGAGTTTTGAATGAAATATTGCATATGAAATTATATACTTTGAAGTGATCAAATGATTTGCAAATGAAAGTATGTGAAATAAGCACATATATATAATGTATATTGCATGGACTATTGAAATTGTGCCAAAACATTGTTTTAGAAAAGCTGCATATTTGTGTTTAAATGAATTGAAGAAGTGCGTAGAACCATTGTAATGAAAATGCTTGGCGCGTTGTTTTATCATCGCCAGTCTTTGAGTGACTAGGAGACCGAAGCCCAGGCGCGAGTTCGAGTTATACGTCAAATTGTGCGGAGTATAAGTAAACGCTCGAATCTCATGCATACATTTATCACATGACATTAATTAGTCATTTTGTAATGAAACTTAAAATGTATAAGTTTTCATGGGAAGAACATATTTGATTTATTTGTGGAGATGAACTCTGATAATGTTTTGTAAATGATAATATTGAAAGAGCATACATACCATATTAAATGAAAGTGCTAATTGACAAAACGGTGGGCCCTCTTTAACCGAAATGATTATGCGATATTTTTTTCTACAATATTCGAAAATGTATATATGATAAAACTGGTTTGCTTCCCCGGATCCGGTTCGGCCTCCTGGCTGACTCAGGTACGGGGGCGTGACAGTCGACCCACAGTCTTCAAGTCGTTGAAGGGCTTGATGCGAACTTGGTATCATCTTCCGACATGGTCATCTTTCGGTATAGGAGGTCATCTTTGATTGAAGTAAACCAAGCCAGAATTTGCCACTCCGGTGTCATGATTGTGATCAACGAGCGAGCATAGAAGAGGAGGAGACGAGTGACATTGGAGTGACCATGGAGTTCGCTTATCGCCTTAAGGAACAACTGCCGGGTGAGCTTCGATGAAGAAGTTTTCTATAGAAAAATTCCATTGCCGACCTTAAATCGATTAGGTTTTACGATCGAGGATCAAACATATAGACAATGGAGGTGAGGTGTGATTGGGGGTTGGGTTAACATGTGGACCCATAGTGGGACTGCTTTTAGAGCGATCTTGGAAGCTTTCACAATGTATTGCGAGCATACATTTGGGGAGGATTTCCCTAAATGTATTATTATTGTGTATATACCATATATATATATATATATAACTAGCTTGCTCACCTTGACTAATCCCATGGGTGTTGAAGTTAGCGACCAGGTAAAATTTTTAATGGTTCTAAAGGGACTCTTCTTGGGTTTCTATGATGGCAATAGTTGAACAGTGGAAACTTTAATTTTTTCGGAAAACAAACCCATCAAGGATCATCTTGAGGCATCAAATCAGTTCAAGACAAAGAGGATGCATGATTTATACCTCTTATTGGTGTAAAACCAAACTTGAATGGTGATGTAGCAACGATCGAAGCAAACCACGTCCTTGGTTTGCCTTGAACAATATCCACATGAAGAGTGGAGTCGATAATCTCTAAGGAAACGGTCTCGAATGAAGTCTAGATGATAGCCAAGTCTAGAGCCGAAGAGGAAAGCAAAAAATATGAGGATTTGACTCTCAAATCACACCAAGGGTGGGTTGTTCTTCAATAACACTCTCTCTAACTCAAGAACACTCTTCTTGAGAAAAGTGGGCAAATGAAGGCTTTGGTTTAGGGTTTTCCATAAAGGTCCTTTTATAGAAAAACCCTAACTGATAAAATGTCTAAAAAGCCCCTCTCTTGTAGAGAAGGCTACACGCATCTCTATTCGTTTTGGCGTGTTCCCTCATGGGCTTTAAACCCATGAACAAGCCCAAGCCTGTTTTATCTCTTAGTGAGCGCTTTTGATCCCAGGATTCCACTAATCACGTGACATTTTATTCTCGAGATTGATCTCCCTCATATTTGGATTCTATCCAAATCCGTTTTATACTAGGCCTACACTCTTCTAAGTGTGTGACCCATTAGGTTCCTGGTTATGTTGGTCACTTGATTCAACTATTGAATTAAGCAAATTCATGAGCGGTGTCTAACAACACATCGCAGCCCTTAATTATTGGGAGAGTCGATGGTCGATTGTTAACCCTTAGTAGACAATTCTGGGTACAAATTCGTCATTTAACAATCATACTTCGCTCGGTTTAGGCGTAGACGAATGTAACTCGTGATTAGTATCATATGCATTCTAGCTAAGTGATGTTAGATCTTGACCCACGAACTCATTACTCATTAATTATGCACTTGAAGACATTCTTCATAGAATTTCCACTATAACAAGAGATTCCCAAGTAATGATATCGACAAGAGACCATAGGTATGCTCTCTCTTTATTGAGGGGGAAATGTGAAAAAAAACCCCTAGTGTTGTACTCGATATCCCACTTACACTTGAAACTTTTTTTCAGTCTGAAGAGGTCCTTGTAGTTTACTCCGTAGCCCAAATTAGCTTATACTGTAACTCAAATCTTTAAAGTGGTTAAACAGTATTAAAATGACCGTTAAGTATTGACGTGGCGTCCACGTTGCATGTGAGACTCACTCTCCTCTTCTCTCTTCTCTATCTTCCCTCCTATCTTCTCTCTCTTCTCTCATCTCTTCTCTCTCCTCTCTTCTCTCTCCCCCTCACGGTTGGACACAAACCCTTCTCCCCCACTCACCCACCTATCCACCTAACCCAGCAACACCCTACCCAACAACACCTGTCCAAACCTTTTTTCTTTTTTAACTCTTATTTTTTATTAACTTTTATTTTAGTTTTTAAAATATGCTGTATAAAAAATTTAAATTTTATTTTTAAAATATAAATAAATTATTCGTTATTTTAAATCTAATAAAAAAAATAAATTTTATTTAAATTTTAAATCTACTAAATTCAAGATGTAGAATTTATTTTTTTTTAAAATATAAATAAAGTATTGGATTATCTTAATTTTTTTAAATAAATTATTTAAAAAATTCATTTTAATTTTAAATCTACTAAATGAAATAAATGGATGAGTTTGAAATAATATTTTAATATTAAATATTATTTCGAGTGGATAAGCTTTAATATTTATATTATATATTTTAATATTTTTATTCAAAAACTAATCTATTTTAAATTGATGAGTTTTAATATTTGATATTTTTATTTAAAAATTAATATATTTTAAAGTATTAAGTTAATACAAATTTTGATAAATATGAGTTAAAAAAATCAAATTTATAACTTAAATTGTTAATATTTATATATTTATTATATTATTAATTATTATAAACAAATATATTTATATTAAAGATATTAAATATTTTAATTAAAATCTAATTTATTTTAATAAAATAACTATACATAAAATTAAAAAATATATATATGTTTTAAATAATAAATAGTTTATTGATATTTAAAAAAAAATTGAATTTTTATTTAATAGATTTAAGGAAATTTAAAATAAATTTTTTAGTATATTTAAAATAAGGAATAATTTATTTATATTTTAAAAAAATAAATTTTAGAATTTTATTTTATTATATTTTAAAGTAAAATAAAGTTTAATAAAAAAATGAAAGAGTTAAAGGAAAATAAAAGAAAATGGTTTGGGTTGGTTTAGGTGGGTGGGAGGGGTTTGTGTCCGAGTTGTGAGAGAGCGAGAGGGGGGAGGGAGAAAGAAAGGAAGAGAAGAGGAGAGAAGGAGAGAGAGAGGGGTGAAGAGAAAAGGGCAGAAAAGAGAGAGAGAGAAAGGAAGAGAGATGAGAGGCGAGTGGGCCCCACGTTCCACGTGGACGTCACGTTAGCACTTGACGGTTATTTATACATTATTTGATCATTTTAAAGGTTTAAGTTACGACATGGGCTAGTTGCAGGCTGAGGTAAATTACGGGGACCTCTTTAGACCCGAAAAGTTTCAGAAATGTCAGAAAGTGAAATGCTTTTACACCTTATCCCTTTTATTGGGAGTGGTAAGATCCCTTATTGACTCACTTCGATCACCTTAAAACACTAAGTTCTACCCGATCATTACCCTATGGGCTACCTTTGAGAAGGCAACAAAGAATAAAAGTCAAGTATATAAATAAGCATTCAATATATCCTTGAGTACCTTAAGTCTAAGGATACTTGCACCATTGCTATGATGAGACAATCATCTACATATTATAGACGATTCATATGATTGCCTTATAACAGGTCTCTGATATACTTAACTACTCTTAGTAAGCATCCACATGTCAACTCTAATCAACTCATGATCACAGTTTATAAGACCTGCACTTGATCAAATCAAGGAGTATGGCATGTGCTAGTCTGTCCGGATTAACAATTTCCAGTCTTGTTGATCCTATGACTAGGGATAATTTAGATTCTAACATAATTGAACATGAAATGAATCTTATTATCATGGTCACATCAGCAATCTCTTTCATGTTATATTCGTATCATGCACTTCATTAGCTCAGATTAAAGATCTAAATCAATTCAACGTATGAATATCAAATTAATGAAGATGCTTGGAAATACTTGACATAAGACGTATAACAAGTGCTAAGGTGATTGCCTTTAGATCACTTCTCTAACAAACTCACTTGATCTAAAGCCAGTAGCTTTATATCTCATACCATAGGCGAAACATGAGAGTTGGCTTGTCTAGGAAAGTGGCTTAGTTAGAGGATTAGCAATATTTTGATCAATGGGGACTTTCTCTATAATTACTTAATGTCTACTAATGATTTCTCTAATAAAATTATATCTCCTAAGTATGTTTTGGATCTTTGATGAGACCGTAGTTCCTTTGCTTGAGCAATGGCTCCATTGTTGTCACAATACAAAGGTATCGGATCTATAATACTAGGTACCAGTCCTAGTTCAACAATGAACTTCCTTATCTAAATTGCTTCCTTAGTTACTTCAGAAATTGCAATGTACTTTGATTAAGTTATGGAATCCACAGTCTTATCCTGTTTGGAACTCTTCTAACCGACTGCGCCACCATTCAATGTGAACACATAGCCTATATGGAAGTTCTCCTAGTGAGTTGATATCCAATATCACCAAGAATGACCTTGGGTTTACCCAACAAGTCACGTTGGGTCAAAAGGTAGGTATCTTGTCCATACCAATTACAATTCCATGCAACTATCGAATCATGTGCTATAAACTATTGATTTATGCACTATCATTGGGTTATCAACTCTTGATTTGTGTACACCTCATGTACATCTACCTAACTGCGTCTATATTCAACATTAACCTTGGGTTTGCAATAAGTTCTGAGTCCTAGTCAAGGCCCGACCCAATACTAATAAGAAAACTCATTTCATGGATAGAACGTATTTCTTATAGAGAGGGCTTGAGTTTGCATTTCAACCACAACTCTAGAAGAACTTTGGTTCACACTATATTAGTGGAAGATGTTAGCCTTAATATATTATTGAGGGGTTTCTTTAAATTAGTCTCATCATGGTATTAGCAAGCTTTATATATATATATATATATATATATATATTCATTCATCTCATGAAAAAATAAAAATAGTTACTCTAATTGCAGCATGATAATGAACATTATAAAATCAGATTCTCGGAGGCCAAAAGGGAATTATTTGTGGGTGCCATGGGCTTTGGCTGAGCCCTCCTGGCATGTGGTGCGTACAACTAAAGGCTATAGGGCCGAATCGGATATCCTCCCTGGCCAAGGGAAGGGGGGTTGGCATTCCCCGGATGCCATCTCCTGGATAGGTTTTATTTAACTAGTGCCGACGGATAGACTCCCCTGAAGAGAGTATGCGCCCTTCCATGCCTTGCCATGAATCCAAAGTGGACAAATGCTCTCAAGGTCCTGTATTCGGGAAATATGTCTACTTAAAAGGAAGAACTAGTCTCCACACGTGAGATATGTGCCACCTTCTCCCTCCGATCTTCCATTTAAAAGGAAGAACTAGTCTCCACACGTGAGATATGCGCCATCTTCCCCTTAGGTTGGGAGGAGAGTTATCACTTTCATGAAAGTGGATCTTCCTCTACGATAAAGAGAAGGTCATGACACGAGGAATAAGGTATGGACTTTCGAGACCAAAAAATCGCAATTTGGAGAAAAGAATCTAACTTGACATCGGAGGCGCGGCGAGGCCCTCCCTCGCCGATTTCTTAGTCGTTTGTTTTTGCGAGTTATTTACGATTCGTGTATGTTAAACGATCAATGACTGAAGATTATAGGCTACAATTGGCGCCTTCATAGGAGCTTCAAGCATGAAATCTCGGAAGCGTCTGCGAGAATGCCCAGGTTCATCGACTCCGAGTGATCTCCCTTTGCACGAAATTTTGGTAGTTCGTTCATCCGGGCCAGGCGTGGGTGTTTCGCCATGACTAGCAGCCTGGCTAACCTGACCCATTATGAAGATGAGTTTCTTGGCGTCGGGGAGATGGAGGCTAAGCAAGAGGAGCGGGCTAGACGGATGGTGGTCGTGACATGTGAACCGCTACAATAGGAGAGCGAGGCAGGCTTACGAGGACTCGGCAGGACGAAGTGGTAGAAACCCACGAGTCTTTGCCCTGACAGTACCCAACCCGGAAAATAAGAGGCTGAGGCTGCCCTACCCGACCATAGTGATCATCTGGCAGATGACGATTTCTTTTCAGATAGCTCTCCACTTCCTCATTAAGCTCCTCTACCCGAGAATAATCGAAGCCGAGTCGAAAGAGACCTCCCCACCCTTGATCCGGTCAATTTATTTGTACGGTCTTGATATTAAGCTAATAATCTGAAGAGAGGCCACAGGAGACCATTAAAGGCCTTTTTGAACATAAGTCTACCGGGTTGGGGGTGTAGGCTCCCCCAGGTTCCTACATGCAGTACCCATTCGAGAGCCTCCCGCCCCGCATACGACATATCCCCCTGTCGGGGCCGTCGACTTATCGTCTTCCCACCGCCAGAGCCGGCATATTTTGGACTACGAGCCTCCTCGCGGATTCGTCATTCCACCGTTTGCTATGTATGACGGCTCCTCTGATCCATATGATCATATGTTGCTTTTAACCAAGGAAACGATCCGCCCCAACGCCAGAACTTGACCGACAGCATGGGTGCCCCATTACACTTTGAAAGAATCATGGCTTTGGAAGGTTCACGGCTTTAGAGAGGTCTGCCTGGCTTTTACATTACAGCGGGTGTAAATTTGTTGTCTTTAATGTCTACGTGCTCCGTTCGGTAGAAAGGAAACATCAGCTCGCTCAAATCCATCTTCAAGCGGGACGACGAATCCATCCGGGACTTCACCTGGAGATTTGGACAAGCCGTCAACAAGTCGTATAAATATGGATACGATCCATGAGAACTTAGAAGAAGCTTTGGGTGACTACTCCTTTCTTCAGTCCCTTTCATGATCCACAGCCATGGAAGAACTGATGTCGTGGGCGGTCGATACTGCTCACGGAGGATAATATCGGACCTCACAACGTTATTGATAAGCGCCGGAAGCGGCACCAAAGCTTCCACGAGAGCGGCAGACGAAGAAAGCGAGCAAGGGCTGGCGAGAATGAGTCGCTAAAGAAAGGGATCCTCCTAATTCCTCTGGCATCTCTTCTGGTCAGTTTGCTCAAACCCTCATCAGGATCACCCAGAAGTTCAAATGGCCCCTGCTTATGCGAAGGCGAATCCAGGCAGCCTTGGCCCGAGTGGCTTGGTGAAACTATCAGGACCGACTGAAACAAGTCAAATGCAAGGCTGAGTTCTTGGTAGAAAGATTAATCAGTGGGGCACCTTGGGGTTAGTCGGGGCTAACATGAGCCGGCCCATCACGCAGCCGATGGGGCTATTGTGACCATCGTCGAGCCTCGACCCACCGTCAACTGTCTTTGGGAGGCCCGATTGATGATTGTACTAGTCTAGAAACAAGAAGAAAAATGCTCGTAGGCCTCGGTTAAGTGGGAGTAAACACCATCGATCTCTAGAAACGGCGCTAGCGATTCAACCTACTCGATGGCCCCATATCCTTTATCTTATAAACAGGCAGGGTCATGCTCCCGTTATGATGAACATACTTATCTTGTGTATTAACAATTTTGATGTGCACAGGGTCCTAGTTGATCGGGCGGTCTTGGTACAGGCAGGTTGCACCTCGACCTTTATCAGGATGAAAGTCTGGCTAAGTCATCTCATTCGGTCGGCGAATTTTATCACGGATTAGTATGGTCCGCACAGTGATGGTGGGTGATATTGTTCTCTCCGTCAAGGCAGGACCAATAACTCAAGCAGTGTGTTTTACGATGGTTTGAATTTGGGCCCGTACGATGCTATCGTAGGCCGAACCTGGCTACATGCCATGAAAGCAATCCCTCGACCTACGAGCTATCGGGTTATCTCATTCCAGTTAGAGCGGTTGACCTCAATTGTATTGGCGCATCGGTGTTATTGTTGTGGATTCACTGAGGCGTGAAAAGAGGCAGATAGCTCGTGATGCGAAACTCAACTCTCATCCCATAACAATTAAGTATTTGTCAGGACCACTTTAGAAGATAGGGATCAATTGGTAGTAGATCCCCTGGAATCCATGCTCATAGATGGCCCAAATAGAGGCACCTATGTTAGTTCCCTCATGACCGAAGAAGAAGAGGAAATGGCCGATTCAGGCGATTCTTAAAGGCTAACGTAGAGCATGTTCACTGGACCCGCTCGGACATGGCAGGATAAGCCCGTGAGACGCTTCCATAGAAGTTGAGATGTTCTGCTCCGTCAAGCTAGACACGTATGACAAAGTCGGGTGCTTCCTTTGGGACCACCATTAGATCATCGGTAGAGTAGATAACCTATTGGAGGCTGGGTTTATCGAAGAGTCAAATACACAGGTGGCTTACTAGCGTGGTTGTAGTTCAGAAGAAGGGGGTGAGTGGAGTATGCGTAGACTATATGGATCTTAAAGGCGGCGTGTCCCGAGGATGGCTTCCCGCTGCCGGATAGTCAGTTGTCGTGCATCTGCCAGGGCATCCATGTTATGAATTTCTAGATGCATTCTCAGGTTACAGTTAGATCACATGTACACTTTGATGCGAGGAGAAAACATCCTTTATGCCCCATGGGCTCCTCTTTGCTTTAGCGTGATGCCATTCGAGGTTAAAGAATGCAGGGCCACTACAGGTAGTAACCAAGATGTTTCGATGCTTTGCTTCAGGAAAGTATGGAAGTGTATACTAGATGATATGTTGATAAAGTCGGAGCGGCGGGATCATACTACTCATTTGGAGCAGTATTTGACCTCCACTCGAACCTATGGTATTTAAGGCTTCGATCCCATGAAAATGTGCATTCGAGGGTCGGTCTGAGTCGGTTCTGAGTTCATGATGACTCGAAAGGGGATTGAGGCCAGCCTCCCGACTTAAAGCCATCCACACAGAATCTCTAAGCGATGGGCTTTAGAAAAGAGTGCAACAAGCGCCGGTAGGTCGGCTGCTTTGGGGATGGTTTATTTCAGGAGTTCACGAGGACCACTTAAAGCCATTTTTAAATGCGCCACTAAGGGAGCTAATCGAACCGGATGGAATGAAGAATGTGATCGGGCTTTTATCCATATCAAGCAGTATTTAGCCGAACCCCCGATTCTACATGAAATCTGAAACTCTTTGGCGAGACTCCTCTTCGTCTACCAAGCGAGTTTGATCTGGCCGGTAGAATTAATCGCATTGTTCAAAGAGAATGAAGCGGAGTAAATAGAGGCTGTATTCTTCGTCGGCCAAATCCTTGGCCAAGTCATAGAGACCAGAGTATAGCCATCTTCGCGGGCCGTATAGCCCTCGGGATGCGGCGAAACTTGCCCCTACTTCCAGGCACATCCCATTGTTGTATTAACCGACCTCCCTCTCTAGAGCACTATACATAAGCCTGATTTATCGGGAAGAATGGCTCGTTGGGCAATGGAACTAAGCGAGTACGACATCCAATACAATCCAAGGCTCTCAAAAGGAATGAGTCTTTAGTTGACTTCATGTGAGAACTTCCCGAGTCGGAAGCAGCGCCCAGACGAGCTTGGATTAGTGGACCTTTAATATCGCGGGGCATCCGGGGACAAGCAAGGGCAGGCATTGGTTTACGATTAAATCCACATCCGGGGATAAGATGGCGAGCAGACAATCCGACTCCGGGTTTAGTGCCTCTGGCTCTTGAGTCGAGGAAGTCAGAGGCCATCTAGCGGAGCTCAAACTAGCAACGCTCTGTCTGCTTGAAGCAAGCTCTGATCCAAGTGAATCCCAATTGGTGGTTGGGCAGGATTATGAAGAATTAAGATAAAGTTCTCGAATGGTGAAATATGTCTCGGGTGAAACTGCGCTTGGCTACTTTTGGTGCGGAAGAACAGGGCTGTCCCTAGGGACTTTAACGAAAAGGCAGACGCCTTGGCTTCTATAGCCACTTCCTTGCCAATCACTGAAACTATATTTCTACCTATCTACTATCAGCTGACTTCTTCAATTGCATCCCCACAAATAAATCAGGTGGATGAGAATTCACTTTCATGGATGGGCCTCATTTCGCTGTATCTAAGCACAGGCCATCTCCCTGGTGAGAAGAGATAGGGCCCACAAACTTCAAGTCCAGTCAGCTGGATTTTCCTTAGTTGATGGGCAACTATTCAAACAATCCTTAGGCGGCCCCTATGAAGTGCACGGCAGAGAGCGGGTCATTCGTGTTAGAAGAGCTTGCATGAAGGAATATCTGAGAATCACCGACGATAAGAATTTAGCTCACCAGCCATTGTTTTTAATATAGTCTTACATGTTTTTATATGAATGTGGATAAATGGGCCCGGTGTGATAAATTTTTACTCATAAATGGACTCGATGCAGTCATTGTGTTATATTGAGCCTCATATGAGTCATGTTATTGTATATTGTGTAGGTTGGGTTTTGGATAGAGCTATCCGTACAAAGGAGACTCTGTTCGATTTTTGTTAAATTATGGATCCTGGTAAATGAGACATAATGGTGTGGTATCGAGTTACACGATATCCACAGGCATTCCGTGGGTTGATGGGTGATCAACAGACTCGGATTTTGGGGCATCACAGCTTTGTATCAGAGCTTAGGTATACAATTACATAGGGCTTGATGGGCATAGGTCTAGCCATTACATTCATTGTGCATTTCATGTTTTATGCTCTAATATGCTACATGATGATTTGCTATGTGTTATGTGAATTGTATCCATGGTAAAATGTATATGGAAAAAGAGAAACACTAGGGTTAGAAAACATAATCTTGGGGGTTTGGAAAAAGAATGAACGAGATGGTTCGGGATGTTAAGGTCTATTAGTGGTTGGCACATGCACTACTAGTTAGACAGGGAGAGAAATCTCAAAGTTTAAACTTGATCTCGGCTTTTGCACGACATCTGGCTTCCGGAGTTCAGTGAATTAATACTTTTCGATTGATGATTTTGTGGCCACATACATGGCCAGCCCAAAGTGAGGAAGTTCAAGGATGGTTTGGAAATTGTCCATCAGTCTAAAATTAATAGGACTTCTCTTTACCAAGACTTGGACTTGATGGTCGAGAGACAACTATGACCACATCGAGAGGATGTGGGCCAGCCTGAAGAACATCCGGGGAGGCTGAGTTAAGATAAGTGGAAGATTTGGTCTTGAAAGGACAAATCTTGGAAGAGCCCTTTGCATGTGAGTTCTCCCCCAAGGCTTGAGAGCGGCGTTGAACATGTAACAGCCCTTCCCTTAGCCGTGGCAGGTGAGGGGGTGCCACACTGAACTGAGACTTCTTAACCTGGCTTTCTATTATTAGTGGGCCTATTTCCATCATAAATTCATAAGGACATAAACTTGTAAAACTTCCATCGTAGTAGTGTTTAAAGTGTCACAGTCGTACATTTGAGTCTGCAACCACTTGTCCTTCACTCAGGTTTCCATTCATTACCAAAATGTTTCATTTGCATTTTAAAAAACGAGTCAAAAACCTACATAAGGCGGACTACTAATGCTGTGTTGGCCTTGGCTAATGCGAAATGTATCTAACGACCTCTTCAGTACCTACATGGATGAAACACACATTACTAAACATAACTTGGTGGGAAATGGATAACATATATGACCATTTTGCAGTGGTTACCAATTCTACGAATTATACTTTTAAAATAATTCACATATAAAATATTCCTTATCTCACATGAAGTGATATGATGAAATTTAAAGACGGAAGAGTACCCGTAGGTACACTAGAGAACAAAATTGAATTATGTTTTAGCATCAGAGATGATTACTTTTATTTTTTTATGTTTCGTTGTTCAGATAATTTTCATATAAATGTTGGCTTGTATAGACCGGTAACAACGAATAAGAGGGACATAACACAATAGGTACTCAGTGCGTTCTGATGCGAACGGAGGTGCGAGAGCCCGAATCGAATGTGCACACCATGTAACAAAAGTGTCGTAGCACCATGCGAGAATCTTTTGTAGCATTGAATAGAGTGCTGAAGCGCTAATTAGAGAGTGCATATTCATTCCTGTCGAGTCTTAGAGCGAGACATACAATTATATGCATTACTGAGCTTGCGAGGTTTGTACCTATATCCATGTCACGTACATTTTATTTAGACTTGTATGCATGTATGGGCCCTTTTATCCACTTGATAAGATCCTCAATGAATCCAATTTCATTCCTAATTATCACCCTATGGAAGTCTGAACAAAAGAGTGATGGCTTCTAGAATTAACAAAAGAAAGGAAACAAAAACAAGACTGCAGGTTCACCTAGGCATAGGGGACCTTCGCTGGAGTGAGGACTGCACAGGTGAGCAACTGCGTCGGCGTGGCAAGGCCCAGCAAATTGGGGCTGAGTTCGCCTGGGGCGGATAGATAGCCTAGTAGTCCTCCTTTACTTGGAGTGGAAGGCATCGGCGGGGAAACATAAATGGGTATTTTGCTTACGATTCACGGGAAAATTTTCGAGCTACAAAACAAAAGTAAACTTCAGAAACCCCGACCCTGAAACTAACCCAAACCAACCAAAACACCATTATAATAGGGACCCAGGGTTTTCCTAACTCACACATAACCAAAGAATGAGTTAGGATAGTTTCCTAACTAACCAATGAGAGAATTCCATACCTTGATTTCTTGAACACTTCAACTAGCCTTCATTTTCTTCACTTCTTCATTTCCTTGAGCAAAGAGAGCCAAAACAATGGAGAGCACAAGCTAGCTTAGTCTCCTTCTCCACAACCAGTAAGCCCTAGCTTCCAAATCCCCAAAATGGATAATGCTTATCCTATAAGACGATTTGTTGTCTTAAGGTAAAATTGCTCATATTTATGCATTTTTGCTATTTAGTCATTCCTTCAATTTACAAACCAACTTAACAATATTATATCATAACACATAGGCTTTTAACTTAATGTCCATTATCCTCTTTACTTCTTTAATAGTCGTATTTATATCGTTTTTCGCGCTAGCCTTAAATTTTTCGAAAAACATAATTTTGAATTTCATTATACCTTAAACATGCTATAAAACTACTAGGGTATAATTTGGGGTGTTACAGAACAGATATGTTGGGGTTGTGAGTTAGTGATCTTGGGGATTCTACTCATTGTGGGCCTTAGGGTCATGGATACGTCGAATTTTGATATCATCCTTAGGATAGACTGGTTGACGGCACATCGAGTTGTCATTGATTGTGATCATAAGGGGCTTACTACCTACACAATAGATGAAATTTGTTTTATGTTTCAGGGGGATAAGCACGATGCTTTACCCCAAGCCGTGTACGACTCTAGATGGCACGAGTAGTTGATTGGTTGGCTAGCAAGCTTTACCATAGAGGACGAGGCGAGACAAGAGTTGGGTCTACCTCGGGCGGTTTGTGAGTATGAGGACGTTTTTCCGGATGAATTATCGGGATTACCTCCACATAGGGCTTCACTATTAAGTTGCACCGTGGTACATCGCCTATTTATATGACTTTGCATAGAATGGTGCCTGTTGAGTTGCAAGAACTCAAAGTCCAATTACAGGAATTGTTGGACAAGGGTTTTATTAGACAGAGCATAGAATATATACAGTTGAATAGGGTTACTATCAAGAATAGGTACCATTTACCGATGATTGATGATTTATTTGTCGGTTAGAGAAGGACACAAGTTTACTCAGATAGATCTACACTTACTTAGGTTACCATCGATTGAGGGTTAGGAAACGGATATCCTAAGAAGGCATTTGGGACGTGATATGGGCATTTTGAATTCATGGTAGTACCATTCGGATTGACATCTCTCGGCGGCATTCATGGATCTCATGCATGGATTCTAACCCTACATAGATTAGTTCGTCGTGGTCTTCGTTGGCTTGACATCTTGATTTACTCCAAGTCGAGGGGAGGAGCATGGGGGTCACGAGTTGTTCTCCGGACCTTGAGACTCATCGGTTAATACGCCAAATTCAGTAAGTGTGAATTTTGGCTTACTGAGGTGAAATTCTTGGGGCATGTGGTGTCAACTTCGGGTGTATCAGTGGACCTAGAGAAGGTTGAGACAGTTATAAGTTGGGAGAGATGATAGGCTTGGTTTACCCATATCTCGCATTCCACGCTAATGAAATGTCTAAAAGGCCCTTCTCTTGTAGAGATGATAGGCTACACGCATCTCTATGCATTATGGCGTGTTCCTTCATGGGCTTTAAGCCTATGAGCAAGCCCAAGCCTATTTTATCTCTTAGTGAAGGCTTTTGATCCCGAGATTCCACTAATCCCGTGACATTCTATTTTTAAGATTGATCTCCCTCATATTTGGATTGTATACAAATCCTTTTTATACTAGCCCCACACTCTTCTAAGTGTATCCATTAGGTTCTTGGTTATATTGGTCAGTGGATTCAACTATTGAATCAAACAAGTCATAAGTGGCGTTTAGCAACACATCGTGACCTCCAATTGACTAGAGAGTCAGTGGTTTGACTACTAATCCTTCCATAGACAATTATCGTACAATTCGTCTTTTCACTAATCTATACCTCACTCGATTCTAAGCATGGACAAAGTGTAGCTCCCATGAAGTAAGCTGCCCGTGTGGCGCCCGAGCCGGTGTCAGGGTTATTAGTAGCATTATTTCCTTGAGAATACATGTAGCCGTGAGGCGGTAATGCCACAAAATGAGTGTCTCTCTACCCGAAACTCAAACATAAGTAAAAATGGTCACATGGACCACCATCCATATCTTAAAATATAACCAACTATATTACAATAGTTTCAAGAGTTAACTACACTCTTATATAAACATGTATCAATCAAAATGTTTCATACATGTTTTACAAAATAATCAAAGCCACATATCGGTTTTCCTCTCAAAAGCGGCCTCTATTGTGCGCCGTATTCCTGAATACTCCCTGTACCTGAAAAGGGGATCCCGTGACAGGGTGAGCAATGCCCAATAGTTGAATTTTCCTATAAGGGCTACTCCCCACCTAAAATGCGCTTGCAATGGCACATAACAACCATACTCATTCCATACAAATTTTAAATTTCACACATGGAATGATTTATATCATCGCAGTTAAGGACCCTCATGCACAATACCTCGAAGTCTAACCCGACTCCCTCACACATGCCATACCATTTGAATCGTTGTCAAATTCTGTGTGTTTATTTATTTATGGGCCACGTCTTTTTGGGGTCACACCACAGGATCGACGTACGCCTTCCGACATTTTTATGGACTTTCACCAATGGAGATAATGTCTAACCGTATGTGAATTTGGGATAACCACAGAGAGGATCTACTAACTTGCTCAGCGTGACACACGTGATTTTATTATTATTTATTTTCTTTGTTTCCAATTATGGACCATGGGTCACCGACCGACGTTGTCCCATTTGAGCCCATCACACCTGACTACCAGAATGGTGAATTTAACATCCTAAGTCTCCCGCACTTTTCGACTTCCGATCACGATGCTACATACTACCAGATACAATCATGTCAATTCATATATTCAATTCTCATGGTTCATATGCAATTATATTTCATATAATTCAAACAATCATGTTAACGCATCAATTTAGCATGCATCAACAATCTCATTCTCTACACATCAAACATGTTATTCATATCAAGCAATAACATGCAAGCAGTTTCACATGGACAATTTCAGTCCAAATCAGTTCTAGGCCCATTTTAAGCAGTCCCAAATCAAGCGAGTGAATGTCGAAGGACAATCCCTTCATCAAGCATTTAGTCCCATTTCTTTGGGACTGAATTACACGGCCGTTCTCGGCTTCACAACTCCCAAACCCATTTTTTCATGACTTTTTAGACAAGAATAACAGAGTAGGAGAAAACCCCTACCTCTTAGAGTTTTTCAAAACTTCACAACTTCGGTCTCTATGCGAAGCCCTTGCAGTGAGGATGAACTCTTCCTCTTACTCCGGTTGAAACTGTCGGTCCGATCGTCGGGAAATCTAGAGAGAAGGTGGTCTCTCTCTCTAAAACTCTCTTTTTCTTCCTTTTCTTTTTCTGTTCCTTTTTCCCTCTCCTCTCCATCCCACCGTTTGGTCCAAGTTGGGCCAAGTGGGAGAGTATTTCTTGCCACATGTCAGCCTATCATTGACTCATTTAGATTACCTTATCCCTTTATCCATATACTTTGGATTTCCATCAAATCCCATGGTGCCACATGTCTCCTATGGCCCCACTTGAGCTCATTATTTGAGGCATCCTGCACTTGACACGTGGCGCATTGTGAGCCACTCATCGTGTGCTCAGTGTCCCCTGCCACCCTTGGTGCCTCGAAAAACACGAAATTCCAACTACCTCGGAATTCAACGAAATTCGTCGTGGTAGCTAGATTTCACGAGACGAATTAAACGGAGAGGTCCGTTTCGTCATCTGAGATCTAAAAAAAATTCCGGATCTTCAACAAAAATTACCGTTTTTACCTTTCTTAAGAAATTTGAATTTCCTTGGGTTTTACACCACATCTAGCCCAAATGTTATTAGATCTTGTCGTCGGACTCATTACTCATCAGTCATGCACCTGAAGACACTCTTCATGCCATTTCCACTCTAGTTAGAGATTCCCGAGTAATGATCCCAACAAGAGGCCATAGGTATACTCTCCCTTTATTGGGATTGGTGAATCCCTTGTTAGCTACTTAATGACCTTCGATCACATCAAGTTGTACCCGATTATCACCCTATGAGCTACCTCTAAAAGGCAACAAGGATTGAAGTCAAAATACATAATCAACATTCAATATATCCTTGAGTACCTCAAGTCTAAGGATACTTACACCATTGTTATGATGAAACAATCATCTACATATTATAGATAATCCATATGATTGTCTCATAACAGGTTTCCGATGTACTTAGCTACTCTTAGCTAGCATCCACATGTCAACTCTAATTAACTTATAATCACAATTTATAAGATTCAATGCTTGATCCAATCAAGGAATATCACATATGCTAGTTTGTCCGAATCAACAATGTCCAATCTCGTTGCTCCTATGACTATGAAAAATTTATATACTAACATAATTGAACATGAAATGAATTTTATTATCATGATCATATCACGATTTCCTTCACGCTTTGTTACATATCATGAACTTCATTAATCTAATTAAAAATCTGAATCAATTCAACATATGAATATCAAATTAGTGAAGATGCTTGAAAGGCGAGAGCAGAGCACCTGGCAGTGCCAAAGACTAATTCTTTGTTTTGACAAAGAATTGATGAAGCGGCTGATCTAGTTTCCCAACCAGTTCAGCCGATTGAGAGAGGTTGTTAGAATTTGTCAAAACCTTCCTCAAAGATTCAAGAATCCAACAAAATAAACGGAGTACAAATCCAACTCCGAATGACTGAGAACCGACAAAAACGGTGCCAAAGACCCAAACTGATGTTCCAGCAAACTGAATTAAGTGAATCGGCTGATCTGGTTTCCCAATCAATTTAGCCGGTTGAGAGAGGTTGTCAGAATTTTTCAAAACCTTCCTCAAAGAGTCAGGAATCCAAAAAAACAAATGGAGTACAAATCCGACTCTGAATGACTGAGAACCGACACAAACGGTGACAAAGACCCCAAGCTAGTGTTCCGACAAAGTGAATTGATGAGCAGGTGATCTGGTTTCCCAACGATTCATCAGGTTAGAGAAGCTCTCAAAATTTGTCAAAACCTTCCTCAAAGAGTCAGGAATCCAAAAAAACAAACGGAGTACAAATCTGACTCCGAATGACTGATAATTGACACAAACGGTGCCTAGTGTCCTAACACGAGTCCGCAAACAACAAAGGCAAAGAAAAGTATAAAAGAAATGGGAGAAGCATATAAATTTCGTACCTGTAAGATTCACGGCTATTCCCCCTTTTTTCTTCTTTCTTTCCGCTTCCAAAACCAGGTATCCACTCCTTCAAATCCGTCGGAACTCCTCTTCAAAACAAGAGAGACCACGCCCCTCCGGATTTAGATAAACACTTCTTTCCTCCCTTTTTTCTCTCTTCTTCCTCTCTTCCCTTTTTGATCACCTCTCCACATTTTTTCTTCTATTTCTCTCTCCATTTCTCTTTGAGCCCACTCCATTTGCACCTTCAGTCCAGGAACTCCATTCCAGTCTCGAACTTCCCCCGACTTCATAAACTCATCATTCCCAAGGTCCATAGTGGCCACATTTACTCTTTGTAACCGTAGTATCCAAGTGGACCCAAGGTGGGTTTCAAAGGAAAAAAACCCATAACATGTGGTCCAAAACTGGATCCAACCCATGCCTAGGACTGATCACGGGTCTGCTTATGGGCCCGATCCATATAGGATTTAGGCACAAAATCCTACAAAAATTAGTGCCCATTACATTTAGCCGGAAATGCCGTTGCCACAGGTTCCCAGCTGGTCGATCCGATTGAGAATCTGAAATTTTGAGAGAATATTCTTGAAGAATAAGGAGTCCATGAAAAAAATGGTGTGATTCCAAATCCGGGTGAGAGATATGACCAAAAACAAGCCTTAGTGCTCAAATTTGAACACGCTCTGTGTGAACTTCAGGTGAAATCAATTGAGCTGGCTGATCCGGTCACTAAAATTCTCAAAATTTTAAGTTGCTTCCTCCCGATAGTGAGATCAAAACGCTCAATTCAGAGTTAGGACGAGGGAGATATGATAAATGAGCCAGGTGCTCAGATTCGACATACTCCAATAAACTTCGATTGAGCTAAACCCTTGGGGGGCCCCACTTGCTTCCTATGGCACGATGCCAATAACTAAAAAGAAGAAGCCACGATGACACTCTAAAGTGAACTACATACGCACTCAATGGACCATATACAATCCCACCCAAGGCTCGGAGACAGACTAAGCCTAAAAGGACCCTAATGGTGTTATATCAGAACGATGGGTGAGTGTGACACCCAAAGGATAAATGCAAGTCTTTACAGGAATGAAGTGAGGTCTACAAATATGCCCCTCTTGTTAGAGTGAAGAGAGCGAGTGTATCGTGGGTCCGTACAACGATGCAAGAGTGAGGAAATGAACTATAGTGAAGAACACAGATGACCCGACAATTTTGTCTATACACACCTAGTACTAGGTAGCGGACGAGAGTCACTCAGATTGAAGGACTTAAAAGCAGTGCGATGCACAGGGAAGATGAGTGATCGAGCACAATGGGAAAGATAATGAAGTCAGGGCGTCTTGGAAAGGTGAGGGAAATCACAGGCAAGCTCCGGAGAAGGGGTCAGGGCAAGAATGCCCAGGAAGGTTGGATCGGGTGATGCAGGAAGAGTAGAATCATGGCGGTGTCGAAAAGTGGGATCCGGGTGAGTGCAGGAAGGTAAAATCTGGTGGTACAGGAAAAAGGTGGATCCGGCGAGTACCCGAGAAGGTGGGATCGGGTGAGTCTTGGGAAAGGTGGAATCTGAGCGAAGTCTTTGGAAGGTGGGATCAGGGCGATCTGGGAAGAGTGGGATCGGTGAGCTACTGAAATGTGGGATGGGGCGAGTCTCGGGGGAAATGTGGGATGGGGCGATCTTTGAAAATGGGATGCAGGCGATGCAGAAATGTGGGGATCGGGCGAGTACGGAAAGGTGGGATCGGACAGATCTGAAAATGTGGGATTCGAGCCCGGTACGGAAAGGTGGGATCAGGAGCGAGTCTGGGAAGGTGGGATCCGGCGAGTATCGGAAGGTGGGATCTGGGCGGGTCTGGGAAGGTGGGATCCGGGCGGTCTGGGAGATGGTCAGAGTACTAGAAAGGTGGGATCTGGGGCGAGTGGAAAGGTGGGATCAGGGCGAGATCTTTGGGGGCAGAACAAGCTAAATGAGTAAACAAACTCGGGGAAAAGGAATTTAAGGCCCTAGTATGACGTCCGAGTGCGCGACCAAATATTTCGAATATGCGGAGAATCAAACACAATCATGACAAAGGAGGGGATGCCCTAATTGTAATAGCGATACCCGCAGATGATAAGCGAGAGCCGGGAACTTAATAACAAGACGGAAATAAGGGGTATGTACATTAGGACAATCTCACAAATGTGACCAAGGGTGAAAGAAAGGGGTTATGCCCCAGTCTATGGTATCAACGCCATGTCAAAATCCCATAACTGCATATGTGGTTATCACAATCATTCATTCATGAAAAATCATCCATTTTATTCCATAAAACTGATATAGGGTATGCCTCAGTGTGCACATCTGATATGCAAGTGCCTTGATGAAAAAAACTCTGAAATAAATTTACGAGGCCAAATCATGTCACGAACAAGCAAACAAGACAACATATGGGGAGTGCGCCAGCGTGCTACCCTGCGAGGTCCAGCCGAATATACGTGTAGATCACGATCCTAGGCTGGCCCTTAAGAAGCACTCTGTATATGGAAGAAACCCGACTGCATGTGGAGCATACTCAAACTTTGATGCCAGTTCTCTCTAGGCGAAATGGGCTGCCCGGTGTACATGCGTGCGAGCCAACACCAACATGAAAGATGGGAGGTATGCCCCGGTGTGAACATGTGGCTTACATCAAGCTAATGGGCTATCAACGGTCCCAATTCTCTGTGTCCATACATGCGATCATGGACTATTAAACAAGGCGAATGGAGAAGCAATATGTGACCCTCGTCTCCCTAAGAGCAGGGAGCTGGCCCGGCATCCCGTACTTTCAGTCAGTGAAACCAAACCTGTCCATATAAAATGCTTTGAAGCAACCACGAGATCGTGGTCTCGGGCGGTCTTGACTCGGACCGTAAGCCGAGGGTGAGTGAATGACATGATGGGAAAGCAAGGCCCGATACCCAGTCGCTCTTGCTAAACCCCAGCTATCGCAATGTCAAATATCAAAAAATCATGTGAGCAAGGTATTTCAGCCAAGCATCCAGATGAACAATGTCAAATGACAAGTGAAGTGCACCAAAGGACAAATAAACAGAAGCGAGACGGCGATCGATAAGAGTAGAAGAAGAAGACTAAAGGGATAAGAAAAATGATGATGAGAATGGATAAAGCGAAAAAAAAAAAAAAAAAAGAAACAAGCTGGGATACAAATGTGGCAATGTGTGACAATGTGAGCAAACTCATCCGAGCCTTGAGTCGAAGCAAGTCACTATAAGATGGGAGTGGTGATGCGGGGTAATGATCCCGAGGGGACCTAGTGCGAAGCAATCGAACCTCATTCCCAATGTGTTACCCGGATCCATGGAGAAAAGGTGTACAATGCTCTCATCCGACTTTTAGAGGAATAATAAATCTCTTCGAACTTAAATAACCTTTGACCCCGAAATTATATTAAAGAATACCAAACAAACAATTTTTTTGTTTTTGTTTTTATTTTTTTGTTTTGTTTTTTTTATTGAACCACGAAGTAAATTTGAATGCGATACTAGCACAATCGACAAAAGAACCTCGAGCCTCAATCCCAAATGGTCCCTCGACCTAAGTCATATCATTCTATAAGTAGACAAGGGTGTGACAAAGCACATTTACAGTAGCTCTGGGATGAGAAGCACATCATCATCATACAAAAGGAGATAAGTGACTTAGTGAGATGATTAAACTAGACTGAAAGCGAACTGAGTGTGAAAATGAAAAATGGAGAAGAAAAGAAACATGCAATGATGCGAGAAAGAACAAACGAAGAATGACACAATGCTCATAATGCTCACATATCCAATTAATAAATAAAAAGCGCATCGGGGCAGGCCACCCCCCAACCCAGGTCAGAAAAAGTATGCAAGGTTGAATGAAATAATAGACCATAATAAACCGCGTGAGGCTTAAAGGGTTAGCAATAGGATATATCAATGTATGGGTGTGCAATAGGGAATATGGCTACTCAAAGTGATGGCCACCCATCCTCTGACCATGATCTCACGCATAAAACTTCTTTAGCTGATCCACATTGGTGCTCAGTGGGCGATTTCGAGTCGAGTGTCCAACGGGTTGCTCCCTCTCGAGTTAGATCTCGGATGACATAAGGCCCGCTCCAATTCGGTCTAAACTTACCTCTAGGGTCGTTGATCAATCACAGGACCTTGAATTAGGTCGCCTTTGAAACTTCACAGGCTTGACCATTTTTCCTAAATGCACGTCATTTTCTCGATAGGCTGAACACTGATCCTCTACGCCCTCAGTCCTCTCATCCAAAGGTGGTGATCATAGCAGGTAGGCCCACTCACAGGTCTCGGATATCTAATACTCCTAATGCTACTCTCGAGGATCCCATCTCAATTTCAACGGCTGACACGCCTCCATGCCATATACCAAGAGAGTAAGGTGTATTTTTGGTTGGGAGTGAAAAGATGTACGATAAGCCCATGATGCGAAAGGGAGCTTCTCTGACCAATCCCTAGAAATCTCAACCATCTTTCTCAAAATCCTCTTGATATTCTTATTTGCGACCTCAACTACCCCATTAGTCTATGGCCTATATGTAGATGATCGATGATGCTGAATACCATACTCTTGGACCAGTGTATCCCTTACGCCTACGAAATCGCTCCTCTATTTGAGATCAACTCATGAGGGACCCCATATCTGTAGATAATGTGCAATCTGATGAATTTGGCCACTCTGCATTTGTCAATCCGACATAAGTAGCCACCTGTAGTGAAATAATCAATAGCCACGGGGATGTACTCATGCCTTTGGAAGACTTGGGCAGATCTTCCTATTGTGTAATACCACATGCAGCGAGGGATGTAAGTGCATGTAACAAAGGGTGTTTATGTATCAAGTCTCCGTGCATTTGACGCTCCGGACATCTCTATACAAGCCCGGCAGCTGTCGTCTCCATAGTCAACCAAAGTAGCAGTCCTCCTTGATCTTGTGGCTAGCATGTGGCCTCCCATGTGTAGGCCCTTGCAGAGACTCATTTATGAACCTCTTTCATTACTCGATTTGCTGGTATTTGTCGGACATAATAATAGGCCATCGGGTGATCTCCTATAAAGGACATCCCACAAATAACAAATACGGTGGCCAAGCGTCTCCAATGCTCTCCTATCACTGGATGCGTTGTTCCAGACTAATTGCCACATGATGAAAGCCCTGATAATCATCTTCTTGGTAGCTCATCACGATTCTCAATATCTCCAATCAAACAACAGTGAGGTGCAGACTGGTCTCAATCGATGGTGGGTAAAGCACAATCCTTTCCTACGGGAATCTCAACCATAGAAGCTAAGGTGGCTGAAAAGCATCGACAAAGCGATTCTACGCCCTAGGCGGTCTTGTATATATCAACTGGTAAAATCGGCAGCGGTGGAGTGCAGAGTAGCATGGTAGGGCTTGACTGCATCTCAGTCCTCCGAATACCACAGTTGCATTTGTATAACTAAGTTGGAATCCCCATGGATCTCCAACTATTTGTGCTGAATCATGTGCCGTCTCTGGAGGCCCATAATGCCAAGCCTCATACTCATATATTATTCGTCATGGGGTGATGATCAAAATATAATCAAGGCCGATACAGGAGATGGCTGATCACCACAATAGTGCGATATCGTGCAAACCACGGCCGGTGGCGGCACCATCAAAGTATAACCGCCATCCTGCAATACTGGTCACTGAAACAAACTGCTCATCAGGGAAATCATCGTCGATTGGTGTCGCGGGATCTTGGCAAAGCAAATGATCACGCATGATGCCTTTCCTTTACCGATTTAATGTCATATACTGAATATCAAACTCTTGTCAAAGCCGATTAACTCCTCTCCTTAGGCCTACCGGTCAGGCAGTCGGTCGAACAAATATCTCAATGGATCAATCGAGACTAAAAAGTATGGAATACTCTGTCACATAAATTTAAGTCTCTGAAGTAACCCAAATCCAACGCTAAACGCTCAATCGCAATGTATTTGCTCGTATTCTAGCATCCTCTTACTCAGATAATAAATGGCTCGCTCTTTTCTGAATCATCGTGAGCTAACATACATCTAAAGTTATGTCAAAATGACAAATGTAGAAACACTTAGTTTTGCCCCGGTGTGGGAATGGCTAAAACTTGGGGAGAAAGTAAACATTCATAATCTTCTCAAAAAGCACGGCAAGCAATCATTATTCAGTAGTAAATTGGTTCTTCCTCGGAAGATGAAAGATGAGCTCGCATATGTACATTCAGTCCCTAGAAATCGGCTTGGCTGATGTATTGGATCTTCTAAAGCCTCGTCTCTTTCTCATTCCTCGGGTAGTTGTGTCAGTATGGCCTTGATCTTCTGCGGATCAACCTGCATACTGCGCTCGCTAATAATGTGACTGACAATTTCGAAGTTACCCCAAAGAGGTGCACTTAGGTAGGATTCAATCTCAATCTGAGTGTCGGATCCTCTCAAGAATCTCTATAATCTTGCTAGAAGTGATGCATACTGTCTCGGGACTTCACTATCATGTCATCCACATATACCTTAACATCTCTATCCATCATATCATGGAATAAAGTAGTAGTGGCTCCTGCATTCTTCAACCCAAATGGCATGACCGATAGCGATCGTACCCCACTTTCGATGAAGAAGTCTTCTCCATAGCCTCTGGAGCCATCAAAAATCGGTGCTCTTCGGAAAACCCATCCATGAAGCACAACATAGGGTGCCACAAATCTTTGACCAACTAACATATCGATGTGTGGGAGGAAAATCATCCTTAGAGGCTGTATGCTTAAATACCACAGGATTTTTATAATAAAATTTATTATATATTACGGGTATAAATTAGGCTAACAGTATTTATGGGAATTGTTAGATGAATATTGATTAAATAATTAATGAATGAAATAAACCTAAGTAAGAAAAAGAGAAAACTGGAAATTGTAAAATGGGGACCTAAGGGTCCAATTGTAAGTTTATATGTCTAAGTGAAATTAGGAGAAATAAATGAAAGGGAAAATAATATGAGACTTAAATGAAGAATAATAGAGAAATGGAGAGGGACCTAATATAAAAAGAAATAAAGAAAAAGAAGAAAAAATCAAAGGAAAGGGACTCTGCATGTAGGAAGAGGAGCTTCTTCCTTTTTAAGAGTACAATTAGGTGATCCATGAAAGGAAAACGGAGAAAGGAGAAATTTTAGAGTGAGAAGCTCTCACTTCTCTCTAGATTTCCCAACGATCGGATATAAGGTCTCTTCGGCTCAGAGGAAAGTCCTTCCTCGTGACCAGTGCAAGTAGAGACGGAATCGGGGAGTTTCGAGCAACCTCCAGAGGTAGGTATTCTCCTACTTTAGTTTATTTTCTACCTAAGGGTTTGTGGTGGTTATCTTGCCTTAGGGAATGTTTGGTTGTATTTTAAACCATAGAGGGCTTACCATATTGTGGTAGTGTGGCTAAATGACCAGGACAACAGGCGATTTTGGGTAAGAAATAAAGGGATTTTGGAAGTGAGTCCTTCTAGTAAATTGTATCCTCATCAATGAACTTGATGTTAGGCTTTTGAATTTCTCAATTCGGATATCTGTAGACTAAGTTATATCCTTTTACTAAGGTCATCCTGTGGAGGTCAGCAGACCTCATGCGGTAGAGTCGGCGGACCTCATGCGGCCCGGTCGAGCGGACCTCATGCGGCAGTCAGCCGGACCTCATCTTGTGGAGGTGTGAGACCTCATGCGGCCCAGAGGTCAGCGAACCTCATGCGGTAGGAGTGCTACCTCATCACCATGAGGTCAACGAGACCTCATTCAACGAGTCAGCGGACCTCATGCGGCCGGTGTGAGACCTCATCACTGTAGAGTCGATTGGTCAGCTCGTGCGGGTTAACTTCGTACCGACCTTCAGCGGAAGGTCACCGCTTCTTAGATCGAACTCCGTTTTGGGTGTTCTTGGACTCTATGGAAAGCCCATTGAGTCAAGAATCCATTCATATGCTTTAGGAGGATAGAAAATGTCAGACCAAGGTTTCAGACCGAGTTTACCAAGGTCAGGTCAACTCAGTCAGTCAGCTCGGCTGGGTGTGACTACGTATGACCTCCAACTTCGGAAGGTCATAACTTCGCCCGTCCGACCTCCCGTTTTGGTGTTCTTGGACTCTGTAAACCCATTGAGTCAAGGAGTGTTCAGATGCCTAAGGAGGATAGAATATGTTAGACCGAGGTGTCAGACCGAGGTTACCGAGGTCGAGTTAGCTCGATCTGATCCAGCTCGGTTGGAATTGTGACTACGATATGACCTCAAACCCAGGAAGGTCATAGCTCCTTCGATCAATTTCTGTTTCGGGTGTTTTTGGACTCTATGGAAAGCCCATTAGTCAGGAATCCATCTATATATAGCTTATTGAAATTGGAACTCATATTAAACTCCTAAATCAATCCTAAACAAAACTACTGAAGTAAATACGAATAATATTATTCTTTAATGGTTTTGGAATAGGGAGCGACGGAGGAAGAGCCAAACTGAGATTGAGATTCCAAGGATTGGAATCAAAGTGCAAAGATTTTTGGGTTTGTTCTACAGACTCCTATTCCTCGTTTCAAGTTTCGCATGTTTGTTCTACCAACTCCTATTCCTCAGTTCAAGCTTTTGCATGTTTGTTCTAAAAGCATACTGAATTGATTTAATTGATTTGAGAAAAGTGATTGTGAAATGTTTGCATATAAAAGTTGCATGATTATTGAAAATAAGTTTATCTATTACATATGTGTACTTAGGGCTGTGGAAATTTGACCGCGACCGTGAACACGACCACGAACCTGACACGGTTTTGCGGGTTTGGGTTGAGTATGTCGTGTTTGGGTCATGTCGTGTTGACCCGCCTAACAGTTTAATAAATAGGTCATATTCGTGTTGACCTGCTTAACACGAATTTGTGAGTGTTTCCAGTTTAATTTATTGCCAATTAATTGGCTTGTTTAATAAGTTATTTGTATTTAAATATGGATTATTAATTATAATTTATATTAATTAAAATAATAAAATTAATAAACATGTTAAATTTAATAGGATTATTTGTGTTAAATATGCATGAATGATTAATTATAATTCTTATTATTTCAAATAACCAAATTAAATGGGTCATATTCGTGATGACCCGCCCGAACCGCAGATAATAAATGGGTTGGTTTTGAGTTAGCGAATGTTGACCTGTTTGTGTCGTGTCGGGTTTCAGGTTGGCGAATGTTGACCACGACCGTACATTGACACGACATAGACACGACCCATTAACGAATTGCCACACCTAATTTATATATTTTGCTATAAAGTTTGAGCATGTAATAGAATGTTGCTTGGGTTTGGTTCGTGTGAGGATGAATTGATATACCAATGAGATTCGAATAGCGTCTTTGCTTGAACTATTGTATTGATGTGTCACTCCGATCCAGCGGCCCGGTCAGGATCGTATCGGTGAGTATTCACTATTTGATTAATTTATAACCGGTCGACCCGGCGGGGCCGTCACTGTGTTATAAACCATTTGATCTGAGCTGCGGCCCGGTAGCGGCGTGCAGTGAAGCTCTGATATCTTGTGTCTCGAAGACATAGAGTTAAACCATTAAAGGGAATGGCTAGATTGATTGGCATACTTGAATTGATTGGCCTTGAATTGATTTTGGCCCGGGTGGGTGCGAAGCGACGAATTTGTGAGCATAATTGAATTGATTTGAGATTGTGAAATATTGAATATGAAAGTGTATTTTTTGGATGATCAATGAACCATAACGGATTGTATATAAAACAAGTATATGTATTGTATTTGCATTGATCATCCATAAAGATTTGAAAGTTTTGAATTGTTAAATTGCATGATTGGATTTAAACGGAAACTGAGGAATGGATTTGTATAGAACCACTAAGCATGAAAATGCACAGCGCATTGTTTCAGAATGCAGTCAGGAGTGATAGATAGTGATCGGCGGGACCAGATCGAGGGCGTCAGTCATAAAGAAGGAGATTTGGGTATGCTCCGACATGTGCATTCATTCCATGTTTTCTTTTGGATATTGATATTTTGTAAAAACAATTTGAACTCTGAACATCTATTTTTGTAAATCATTTTGAAAAGGCTTGAATGCCTTCATTGTAAATGTATTTTGTTAAATGTTTATGGGCTTACCCAATTTTGTAATCGTTTCCGTAAAGATATGATTTTGAGTGATTTTAGTGGCATCTCGGACTCGGTCCGGATCAGCCCAAAAGGGTCGGGCCGGGAAAGGGGTCCCACAACTTTATTGGTAATTCAAATCTCGAAAGTCAACACAAACTCTAACTTTGCCATCCTTTTTGGGAACAGGGACAACATTAGCCAACCCTTTCGGGATACTTTCGATATCTGACGGAAGCCAACTGCGAGTTGCTTACGAGATCTCCTCCTTAACTAGAAAACTCCATCGAGGATGTAGTCTCCTCAATTTCTGCTTAACTAGCCTAGCATGTGGCAGATGGGCAGGTGATGTTGAACTATAGTGGGGTCAAGGCCTGGCATGTCCTCGTACGACCATGCAAATACGTGTCAAGTATGACTGATCGGATCAATCAATCCACTTCTCTCATCAGAAGATAGGAAGAGCCAATCTAATCTCCACAGGCTGATACGAGGTACACCAAAATCTATCAACTCTATGCTACCAGAAATGGGTGTAACTTTCCTGTCCTCTGTAGCATAATTAGACTCTGACTTACCACCCAATGGGTCATCTGTGTCTCCCACATCGTCAACATCGCATACATGTGCTATGGGTACTGGTGGTGCAATCAAAGGAAAATGTTGTGACCTGAAGCAAATGCTGAAAATACTCATGTCATTGATTACCGTCGAAATGTCATCAAAGCGGGTGACAAACCCGGACATAGTGTCAAAAGAAAGAGGTAGGTCCACAGTCAGTGACTCCCTCATGAAAGCGATATCATGAGTAATATCATTAGCAACAAGTCATCACCATCAAACTCAAGCATAGAAATCCCAAACAAATCAAAAGCGAATCGAGGCCTAGGTGAGGAAGCATCCAGAATGCGCCCAGTGCTGATCATGTCCATCGCGTCGGTCTGGCGTCATAAGTGTCACATTATCGGTATTAATCACCGAAACTCCAAATATGTCAAAAGCATAATGGGGCGAGTGTCAAAAGTGCGGCCGGTGCGATCATGTCCATCTCGTCCATGTAAGTATCAGGAAGAGTCACTCCATCAATATCATCCCTTAAATTTATAGGTAGATCATAATCAGGGACCTCCTCAGGAAAGCACATGGAAAACACAGAAACCGTCAGGTGATGGGGTGCAACTATCATGGCCTGGGTGGCTCGGTGGTCTTAGGAACTCTTGTATGTCTTGGGCCTGTTGGTGCCTCGAATCTCAGCCATCTTCGAAACATGGTCCAGCACCTTACATTGTGGGTGCATGCTCTGATCTCATAAATGTCAGTCACTGCAAAAGTGTAGGCGAAGGGATGTCGAATGGAACCGGACAAGCGAGCTCTTACCTTATCTCGGTGCGACATGCGCCATGTGGAGTGCATCATCCTCGAAGGAGTGTAACCAAATCCACATATGGCATGTCGTGATCAAAAATTTGTAATAGTAACACCAGCGGCCTGCTTGTGGCGACGATCCCGAAGACGGGCATATAAGACATGCACTCTCATCGGCTAACGCAAGCACCAAAGTGCTCTTTGTGCTAATCAAAGACATAAGAATTTACTGCATGTCTCTATTGTCATCCTCCTCGCCCGACAACCCTAGACCTCGTCAAAAAGCGAGCTGGTCAAGTGCAGATGCATCCTCACTTTATGGCGATTTGTAACAGCTCAAAAAGAGGTAACAACATCGTTGTCGGTATCGTGATAATCACGCTCTCATGTATGAACTCCACCTTCGATGATGAAGATGGTATAACACCAGCCTCATGAGATCAAGAGACCTTAGCGAGTTAAAGGATATTTGGATCCTCAAAACCTAAAAGAGTGAAGTATCTGAGTGGACCGATCATGACATGTGTAGTGAGAGTACCCATAACTGTCCTCTGAGTCCCGTCATAAGCTTTGACGGTTTGTATGGATGGCCTAAAATTGGATGGTGAAAATCCCAAAGCAATGGCAGTAACCAGTGGACAAACGTTAAGGGCATAGTAGTTGTCCGGCGGAGACCAGAAACGACTTCCACGAGCACGAACAAACTAACATCGATGAACAAAGGACGAACATAGTGCGATCCCTCGGTGGTAAATCATTGTCGAAACACTATGCATGTAGCCCTATCGTGTCAGAGAAAGTGGATCGGTCCCAGTTATTGCTTGATATCAACTCTAATCGTGAGCTCGATCAATGCGTCTCTATGTGTCTTTGGATGTAGAGACGATAAGCTCTAAATGGAAATGTGGGCCTAAGTGGTGCACAGTTGGCGCAAAATCTCATCATCTTCCCTCTAAATCTCATCTCTAGCATCAATGCCAGCAAAAGGTCTATCAATAGGTGGAGTGACTGCCTCCCTCCTCGTAACAATCTGGACATGCATGCATTTGCCAGCCTCCTCCGGGAATAGAATGAAGGGTGCCATAGGAGGAACATGTTGCAAGTATACTGGCGATACTGTTGTTTGTCGAGTAACATCATCTAGAATCAATCTAAATGGCCTGGAGACTTGTTGACCATGGGTGTATCCACTAAAGCCTAAGTCTACATACAAACAGATTGGCTGAGGAGCCTCTCCATCCCATCCCATCATGAATATCTCATCTCCCAACAACTCAATTGAATGTATACCACCTGAGGGTGGAGGTACAACTCTAGTGTCATGAGTGGGGAGCGAGTCTGTAGTCACTCCATGGCATCCCAAATCAACCAAACCATGATCAATCAAGTCCTGAATAACATGCCTAATCTTTGCACCTGGCTTCTCCTATTATCATGGCCGCTCTCACGATGATAAAGCCTGATGAAGATCGGTCAAAATCAAGGTGGGGTAGGCTGTGGTGGTAGTCTAGGTGGTAGTGGAACAATCAAACCCCCTTCAACCAATCTCTGAAATGCTTGGCTCAGTGGCATCCCAAGTTATGTAAACTGCCTGGCCGGCCTCGGTGGAGGCGATTTCTATCTGGTGATGATGCCCATACATGTAAGCCTCACAAGGTGCACAGTAGTGGCAATATACTAGGCGTGGTGGCGGATCTTGAATCGTGGAAGCCCAACTGACTGAAAGTGTAGTCTGTCTTGATCTCGTCATCCCCATTGAGGTGTGCAGTACCTTTGAAGCGGAAGTGACGTGGGGACGGTGTCTTGTCATGCCAATGCTTTGACATCGATGGTGCAGGTCCCAGGCTAACTGCTCTTTCCCCCTTAGAGTTGAAGGGGAAGGAATCTGCCCATAATCCTCTAGATATGCCTTCCCGATACCATAGGGCCTAAACCCGATGATCAGAAATGCATTGTGTGGGAAGCCCGTAGGATGCCTATGGCGAGTGAAGGCGTCGTAATCATCTTTTGTCGAGTCGTGACTATGGTCTATCTATAATCTGTGCAATCTTCTCTCTTCAGCGGGAGATGAATGAAGTGACCGACTCATCTGGCCTCTGCCTGAGGGCCTCTAACTCTCTCTGGGATACGTCCACTACAGTATTATAAGAATCTTGTGCGATAAATCACATCCCAGATCGGCCAAATGTCTACGCCTCGAAGGGTCTAATGATGCAAACCAACGGCTGAGCGCTGCTCGGCAACAGAGAAAAAGCATGATCATCGTGCATGTCAATCTATGCCAGCGCCAAACGAGGTTGGCCTGGCTTGTAAGTGAATACGGGGGCACCTATCCCCGATGTACCTCTCAGTAATAGGCATACGGAACTCGGTAGCCAAAGTTGCCCTTTGAAGGTCATCATATCTGTCCCGACTGTAACTCCATCGGGAACATGCGGGCTGATCCTCTGCTCAATCCTATTGATCTGGTTTGAGTGTCATCAATGGTGGTGCGGGGGGCCACAGCGGAATGTGGCGTGGTCTCGGTCGACCATCTGATACAAATGCTCCGATAAAGTGGGGGTGATTGAGCAGTGGTGGTGGTGGTGGGGTGGGCGTATAGTCTGGCCGTATAGTGGGTCCAGATGGTGGTGGTGGAGGTGCAGTAGAGTCATGTGGGGTGCTCCCAAAATTGGCAATGGTTGGGCACGTGCCACATCAATCTCTGTCCCAATCCCAATATAGCATCGAAGAGATGCCATGGTATGATAATCTTAGCCCGATTGGTCGACAATAGCATCTTTGAGGGTCCATATCTCATGATTTGATGCTACTCCTAGCCATTTGTGTGGATCTGAATTTCAGCAAGTCACACCTCGCGTCCGGGATCAAGCGGGAACCAGTCGCTCTTAATCAATAATCTTACAAAAGGAAAGGGGTACTTAAGTCCCTGTGACTGTGTCCCGGAATCGATCAGTAATGCAGTCCCATAATGAAATCTCTAAGGAATGAGTGACATGTGACATCATGACTAATCGATATGTGGCTCCACATGCGAGAGCAGATAGACATGGTAATACCTTAGGGGTAGGTGGCTCAAAGCTAACAAAGAAAAGGCAAAGTCCTAAAGGCTAGATGGCCAGTACTCACGGATACACAACCTAGATCCTAATCAACAATCAATCAGCAATAAAAAGTGACACTCTGGCCACGCAGGTTATCCATAAATCTAGCTCAGGGCTATACAAGTCTTCATTGCTCGGACATTCGTCATCTCCATAGTGCTCCCATACATCGATATAGCCCTTATGCTAGACCTTATTCCAAACCCCTAGCTTAGTCGAAGGTAGACAATTAGGAATGACTCCCAAACAACATAAGCAATCCATGAGGAATGGCCGACCAAGATAGTGATTCGGAAGTAAGGGGATACACACGTGCCCCACAAACACAAGCGACAAGCAATCATGCAAGGGAAAGAGCAGCCATGTAGCAAACAATCATGCCTGAAACAAGCTATCCTGAAATCTACACATTCTGATCCTCTAAGCCTAATCCCAAATGTTATAGTTAGATACGAATCAATAATGAGAAAGCATGCTATAATCTAACAGGTGAACACACAAGCATCAACAAATCACAAATGCAAGCCAAATACCAATCAAGTGTATGATCATCAATCATCTATGTAGCCCAAAAGCCTCAAGATCAGAGAACCATGTGCTCCAATATGCACAACTCAAGTTCAAGCTTGATCCTCTTATGAAACCAGAGATTTTGGGTTCGATCCCCAACAAAGTCACCAATTTGTGGACCCTACCCAATCCACGAGCCGATGCGACTCGCTTTTAAATGAAAAGAAAATGTGGGTTGATTTTCGAATTTTAGAAAATCCATCCTAGAGGAGGAACAGTTTTTCTTTGGAGTCGCCACTTACTTTTTGTTGTTATTTTATAAAGGAAAACAGTAAATAAAAAACTAATGACTCCGATGTGAAAAAAGCGGTCTGCGAAAACTAGATTTCTGGGTCCGGGAATCAGATTACCTATCGGAAAGGTATCTCATATGAGGTAGCACCCCTCTAGGCCCGGAACTCGGTCTCTACTAGTGAATTGGGTAGGTGGGAGCATATGGGTCACAGATCAGATAGTCTCCTAGGCTAAACATACAACTTGGATCAGACCAATCTAATTGGTATCTACTGCCACTTAAAAACACTCAACAAAGGCGAATCGCATACATGGTCCTATGTGTTGCAAGGGAAAGTTAGTTTACATTTTGAGCATACAATAATTTCTCAAAATTAGATACTCAACAAAGGAAATAGAAGAGCATACATGGCATCTCAACCACTCATTGATGCTACCACTCTTGTGCGACCATATCTATTCATCTGAAGAAAGCGAACTAAGCAAACACTAGATTATTGGTGCTTAACTAATCACCTTGGACATAGATCCACGATTCTTAAAGAATCAAAATTGAACCAGTAACTTTGAACTAAGCCCATTTGGACCTAAACACTTAGCCATACACTGATGCAGGCGAATGGGCCGGACTCACAAGGAGTCTGAGCTTTAATTAAGCGGAAATCGGACGACCCTTACAAGCAGAAAAGCGGGCGTCCGGTTCCCCAGCAGTCCTATCGGTTGAGAACAATTCTGAAAAAAATTTAGAACATTCCTTACAAAGTAAGGAAACCAAAAAAAAAAAAACGGTGTACAATTCAGGCAGAATGACTAGGCAAACCTGAAACAAAACAAAGTACAAACTTCCATTAGAAGCGAGCAATAAAGGCGGCTGATCCGGTTTCCCAGCCAGTTCAGCGATTTGAGAAAGACTCTGAAATTTTTCAAAACCTTCCTCGAGAAGTCAAGAATCCAAAAACAAATCAAGTAAACTTGACTCTGAATGAATGAGAGCAGGCACAAACGGCGCCAAGGGCCCAAACTAGCATTTACGGCCAAAAGCCGAATTCAGGTGAACGGCTGATCTGGTTTTCCCAACCCAGTTCAGCAGTTAGAAAACTATTAAATTTTCCAGAACCTTCCTCAAAAGTCAGGAATCTAACAAACAAGCGAATTTACAAATCCGACTCGAATAGGGGCAAACACAAATAGTGCAGGCCAAAGCTGGCATTTCGACAAAGCCCGAATTGATGAACGGCGTCTGGTTCCCAACCAGTCCAGCAGGTTCAAAGAGAAACTATCAAATTTGTGAAACCTTTCTCAAGAGTCAGGAATCCAGCAAAAGAAACGAATTACAATCAGGCTTGAATGATGAAGCCCAGGCCCACAAACGATTGCAAGACCAGCGCTATTCCGACAAAAGTGGTCGGTGGTGGCTGATCTGGTTTCCCCAGCAGTTCATCCGGTTGAGAAACTCTAAATTTTGGAGCAACTTCCTCAAAGGGTAGGGAATCAAAAATAAGCGAATTACAAATATGACTCCGAATGAGAACCAACACAAACGGTGCCTAGTGTCCTAACACAAGTCCACAAACAACAAAGGCAAAGAAAAACATAAAAGAAATGGGAGAAGCATATAAATTTCGTACCTATAAGATTCACTGCTATTCCCCCCTTTTTCTTCTTTCTTTAAAGCTAAAACCAGTATCCTCTTCAAATCTGTGAACTCCTCTTCAAAACAAGAGACCCATTGCCACTGATTGGGAAGAGTGCTCTCTTTACCTGTTTCTCCCTTTTTCTCTCTTCTTCTCCTTCCTTTTTTTGATCACCTCTCCACATTTTTCTTCTATTTCTCCCTTTCTCTTTGAGCCCACTCCATTTGCACAGCTTCAGTGCGAGAACTCCCCCACGCCAGTCTCTCGAACTTCCCCGACTTCATAAAGCACTCCTATATTCCCAATGTCATAGCTAGCCACGACCTCCTTTGTAACCATAATTATCCAAGTGGACCCAAGGTGGGTTGCAGAAACCCATAACATGGTCCAAAACGGATCCAACCCATGCCACAAGTTGTCTGGGGCTTATGGGCCTGATCCATAGGATTTGGGCACGAAAATCACAAGAGTGGCGCCCACGCAAGCTAGCGATGCACACAACGTATAGTTTCCCAACTGGTTGATCCGATTGAGAAAAAATATGAAATTTTTAGAGAATATTCCTTGAAGAATAAGGAGTCCATGAAAAAAAAACGGTGCTTGATTCCAAATCCAGGTGAGGGAGATATGACCAAAACAAGCCTTAGTGCTCCGAATTCGAACCTTTTGCTCACAGTAATGAACTAATTGAAATCAGGTGAGCTGGCTGATCGATTTACTAAAAATTCTCAAATTTTTTCAGTTATCCTCAATGAGTAAGGAATCAAAAAAAGCGGAGCTCAATTCGAGTTCGGATGAGGAGATATGATCAGAAACAAGCCCGAAGTGCTCGAATTGACATACTCGATAAACTCGATTAGGCTAAACCCTTAAGGGAAATTGAGAGGCACTTTTGCTTCCCTATGTCACGATGCCAATAACTAAAAAGAAGAAGCCACGATGACGCTCTAAATTGAACTACATACGCACTTAATGGACCATATACAAGCCCACGAGGCTCGAGGAGCGAGACTAAGCTAAAGGATTTAATGGTGTTATATGGGCGTGGGTGAGTGTGACTGAGATAAATGCAAGTCTTGAGAGGGACAAAATTGAGGGTCTACACTCGCACCAGACAATCCAGGAATATCCGACCTAATGAGCTCGGAATAGGCACGCGGGGCGCACTTCACCGACAACCGCCTCCTTGTCCTCGGGGCGAGATCAGACTAGCTACGTGAAGGCCATCAGGCAGAAAGCGATATGGAAATATCTTGTGACCTCTGAAAACCAAGACAAAACAGAACGAAGGAGAGCTCACATAGGTTCTCAAGGGTAGTCCAGACGGCAGAAACGCCAAGTGTGTCCTCTCGATCAAAGGGATTATACTCCCAATGACGACCACTAACAAAAAAATAACGTTCCTTCCAGAACTTGTGCGAAGATGAAAGTCCAAAATAATCAACTTGGCGCGGGAGCGCTTGGAGATCTCAAAGAAAGCCTTGGCCTCCTTTACAACGCAGAAGTCTAGAGCGAGGGGCAATCTTTGGGAACACCTAGGCCTTTATCCCTGAAAATGACTAAAAGCCCCACCAGAACACGAGAAGTTGGGGGGAGAGAGGCGGGAGGCGAGACATTAAAATCTTTGCAGAGAGGAACCACTTATAAGGGTGCAAGGGGAAGCGAGAGCCGTTCTCGAACGCCACCTCAAAAAAGCACACCATCTTAGGCACTTGGACAACGTAGGTGGTCAGCACGTTAGGGCACCAAACTTAGATTGAGGGCCTCTGGGGTATGAATCTCACCGTGCAAAGTTCGACCCGATTGGGGCCCTGACCTGGCATTACGCTATGGCAGCCCTCAAATATTCAGAGCTGCTAGGATACCGAATTTCGTTAATTTTTCCCTTGCCTTTATCCAAGGGGAAAAGAGGCTCCCAGGCGTGGTGAACAACACGTCAAGCTGTCGTTCCCCGGTCGGTCATACTGACCCCAGAACACCTCGCGGGATTACTCTATGCGCAAAATAGAGGAGCGACTAGGACCCATGGAGGTACGCAAGGTTAAGCAAGGAAAAAGGGGAAATCAAAGGAAATGCAGAACCCCAACTGAGCACGCCCTAGAACCTCGCAAGACTTCGAAACCAAAATGAGAGGAGAAAAGACGTACCCAGGCTAGAAACAAGGCAGGGACCTGACCCCTGACGAGATATAGGACCACCAAGCGGGTCTGAACACTAGTCGGACTAAGATTCAGAAAAAAGGGAGCACAAACTTACGAGGCAAAAGCGAGAATAGGGAGCAAAGTCGCGAAGCGGTCGGGAGGACATATTTAAGGAAGCTAAGACCCACAGCCGAAATAAACACAAAAATCGAGAAGCCATCGTTATCACAAGGCGTGGGACGACAAGCGTAATATCATTCCCTTCTGAGTAGCCATGGTATCACGCCCCGATCAAGCGATACAGCCCTTACTCGCTTGCTTAGTCAAGGATGGGGGGTTCAAGGCGTGGGTTTGAAATAGGTGCCTTGAGCTGAGCGTAAGCCCAAACATTGGGATTAAGCGAGCCCGATGTAGGCCCTTAATGGTATCCCAAATACGGGCCCGAAACAGGGTCCAACTCTCCTTTAAAGGCGGTAGCGAGGAATCGCTATTGAAAAACACCCAATCTCCATGTCGGAAAGTAAGATGTTTCTAGCATTATTTACTTTATCAATCATCACTTATTAAGCGGTTTACGATAAGGAAATAAAATCTCTCACCCAATGGGAGAAATATCATATCATCCTCCAACAAGGAAAGATACTATTCTGTGTCATCATCCGACTAGGAAAATTATCATGATCATCCATTATAAATACCAGGCCACCCCATCGGTGAAAGGTACGTAGACATATGCACAAAACTTCATTCCTTAGCAGTTGATCTTCTCTTCCATCGGAAAGAACTGACTTAGGCATCGGAGAGGCAACGGGCGAGCCCCCTCCGATCCTTTTTGTTTCTTGTTTTTGCGAGTGGATCCGGCGTCCGAGTCGTGGGCGGCCCGATAAATCCGGTACACTCGAGCTGATTAGTTGAAAAGCATCATCAAGAGCGTATACCTATGATGACTTTATCAGAGTTCCTCTTGATACATCAATTATTGGTTAAAAAAGGCAGCCATCATCATGCATGAACGAACATCGGGACTTTTCTCACTCTACTTAACTACATGAGTTGAGTCAATTAGTCTCCATTTGGTACTAGATTGGTCATATTATATTTACGTAATTTGTGTTTGTGTGTGTGGGGATATATCATACGCCATATGCCAAGCAGGATAGTGGATTCTTCCATATGTGCGATGATATAATCTTGAGGAATGCAGATTGTGTCGAATGAACTCTCAAACTCGATTAATAGAATAATCAAATTCAATCTTGAAGTTATTAGTAGTTTGTCTAGTTGAATTCAAGTATCATAATACTTGACTTGAGTTGCTACTTGAAACATAATCTAGCTTTACTATTTATTATTTATTAGTTATTCTATGTTTTAGAATTTATTTGAGCTTAATCCACCAATCAAACTCGTGTTGATTTCAAGTTGAATTCAAATATAATTATTTATTAAATTTTAAATTATTTGAACTTTAATAGAAATTAGAGTTCAAGCAACTCAACTATTTTTTTAATCAAGTTTCGAACATATGAAAAAAAAAAAACTTGATCAAGTTCGAGTCAAGATTGAGCTTGGCTCTGTTTCAACTTGATTACACCCCTGTCTTAAGGTAGGCTCAATCTATAGTGATGTCCTAGTACTAGTACATCTAAGAATTATTAATTGTCTAGTTGTAAATAGTCATAGGACTACAAAACAAAGCATTATCCCAGACCTACATCGAGGTATTGACAGGGATTCTCAAATAACACATAACAAAATGTGATACGATGAGATAGAATGCAATAGAAACAAGGACAAGAACGGGTTACCTACTCTTAAGAGTCAAAGCAAACTCTTTCATTATGAATTAAAGAATTCAAAATGAATCAAGTCTCCCTAAGTAGGATTCGAACCCACGACCAATCAATTAACAACCGACCGCTCTACCATTGAGCTAGTGAAGACAACTCAGAGTTGATTCTCGGTTGAAATTGTTCATTTGGAAATTTCTCGAAAATTTAATCACATGTTCTTCTCTTCATCGGAACAATATGACCGTTATGCTCATTACTAAACTTGTTGAAGAGGTGAATATAACCAAGGTATATTTTTTTGTAGGAGGTTAGATCCGATCATCGGAGAAATTAAAGCCCAAAAATTAGGATACATTTTGGGAAAATAAAACTTCCATCAAAGAAAAGCAAACGAAAGGCTTTCATAAAAATCTTGTAGAATCGATAATGAAGTTTTCATTCTGTATATGCCAAATCATGAAATAGTAACTGCACCCGATATCAAAGCTTTTGTTTTATTTTGTTCTCTGGATTGAAACATGTTTTTCTTTTTTATCAATCGTGCTACACACTACGTCAAATGTCCCAAAATATTCTTTATAAAAAAAGATTTACATTCCTATCCAAATCTAGATACAAGAATATTAGGGCCCGTTTGGTGCGTAGGATAGGATGAGATTATTATTTCGGATTGTAATGGGGTGGGATGGGATCATTATTGTGTTGTCCTGTGTTTGGTGACGTCGGATAAGAAAACCGGATTAGAAATTTATTGTTTGTATTTTAATATTTAAATTTGATGTTTTATTTAAAATTAGTTATTGAATATGTTGAATGAAACCTTTGTCAATTTTGTTATCCAGTCTAATTCTCCACTTTAGGGTGGGATAAGTTGAATGAAAGAAAAATCTGAGTTCTGATCATGAGATATAATGTGGCACCAAACACCGAATTTTACAAATCTCTCTTATCCCGGGTGTTATCACGGATACCAAATGACCCGCAAAGTATTATGACTATTAGGAAAAACCCTAAAATGCCACACAATACATACTAGAGTACATCTTAATTCCTCACACCCTAAAAAGTACATTAGATATATATAAACATTCTAAAACTAAAAAGTCCCATATCAATTGTTTGTGAATTATAAGCTTTAAACTAAAATCTCTAAAAAATACATAATGCTACACTAAGAAACTTTTTGAATGAAGTCGAACAAAATTAGGTCAACCAACTCTAATTAAAACAATTAAAACAATTTTTTTTAGTTCAATATAGAATAGATTTTCTTAAGAAACAAACAGTTCCACCTAAATTTAAAACAATATATATCAATGTTTTAAAAATCAAATCGATGACTGAACCAGAAAAGTTATCGATTCACGGTCCCATTGATTAAGCGAAACGGTGAGCCATGGTTGAACCGATGATGTCATAAATTGATAATTAATATATTATTAAAAATAAAAATAACTATAAATGGATTTGACTTGTTGACGCCGGTTCGACAGTTCAACTCACAGGTTCAAGAAAACGGTTTTAATCTTTGAGGCAGAAGCGATTTTGATATCGATTGAATGAAATGATCCGTCCCCAGTTTTAAAACATTGATATATATCATAAATAATGTGTTCCTCTACACTCCATGCTTAAAGAATGAGGGGTTGAAATCAAGTGAAAAGCTGTGATTCAAAAGAAAGGGAAAAAACTATTAAGAGATAAGCTTATTACACATTAATCAAATTTTAACTACATATCTCAATTATCTTAATCTCAAATAAGCCAATAATTCAATTATCAATTTATTATTTATCTAAAACATTGATCACATATTATTATTGGTCATTCTTGGCCTCTTTTTCTAAACCCTAACCTTATTTTTTCTTAACTTTTTTTTTATTAGCTTATTTTCTTTAAGTAAGGAGAGGTGATTTTTGGTTATTCTTGGCCTGAAATCACTCATCTATACCTTTTTCCATCTTTTTTTTCCTCGATAAAGTGATTATTCCACACAAATATATGTTTTTATTTATTTTTTGTGATTTAGTTATCGTCTTGGTTCGCATGTGATTATCATCGCTTTCGTGTGGATGTGGTTGTAGTCGTCTTAGTGCAATGAGTAGTTGTGTCGTCTCAGTATGACGTTTCGCTTTTCGTTATCGTGTTGTGACGTTTATTTGTATTTAGACTATTCAAACGAGTTAAATATATATGATCAGAGACAATAAATTAAATTAATAGTCATTAATACGTTAGAAAGCGAGTTATAATATTATAATCCTGATAATAATATAAAATATATAATTTCCGATTATCGAATATAGGGTTTTAAGTCGTTTTATTACATTAACTTTGATATTATTTTATCCTTTATAGTCTTTAGCGATTTTGATTTTATGTTTTATATATTGATAGTTTGAATCAGTAAATTATTTCTCTTAAAAAAAAAAAACACTTGTCACATTATCCTTCTTAATAGTCTTTGAAAATATCGTATTTATTATATTCATGCTTAAGTTTAACCTTTGAGCAAGATGAGATCAACCCAATTCATGCATAACCCAAAACCAACCCGAAGTAAACTCGAGTTCATCTATAAGCATAGCAGCACATAAAACAACAAATCAAAACATTCATTGATAAGGGGGTTTTTTAGACATTTAGTGATAAAAAGAAAAATTGTTCCTCAAATAGAAAAAGCTTAGAAATATTCTTCAATCTAATGTAGTTTTTGTCATATAAATTTAAAAGTATTTTTTGAAGAGACATTTTCTAAAAATGTCTCTTGAAAATATATTTTCTACATTAAAAATACATTTTCTCTAATTTAAAAGATTTTTAAAGTAAGTTGAAAGTATCTCTTAAATATATATCTTCATAATTTTAAAAATTTTAAATTTACATTGAAAATATCTTTTGAAAAAACATCTTTATAACTTTGAAGATTTTGAATTTAGATTAAAAGTGTTTCTTGAAGATATATTTTCTAAATTATTCAAATGTTATACCGAAAGTATATTTTGAAAAACATTTTTATAATTTTAAAATTTTTGAATTTATATTAAAAATGTCTTTTGAAGAAACATTTTTTAAAAATTAAAAAAAAGAAATTATTGAAATGTTATACTAAAAATATCTTTTAAAAAGACTTTCTAAAAATTAAAAAAACTGAAAGTATCTCGTAAAGACACCTTCCAAATAACTTTTTTCTCAAATTCTTTTACTACCAAAACCTACTTTTTGAAACTTTATCCTAGGATTAGCTTTCAAACCACACTTTTTCAATATTTTTTAAAATTTTTTTGTTATTTTCCAGAAACATAATCCCATAGAGATATATAATAATGCCAAGTTCAGGTGGGTCTGAACCACTGCTTATGACGTTAAATCTACGTGAAATTTGGTATTTAGTCTCTTTATTTTAAAGTATCAACCTACTTTCCCATAAAGTTAACAGGATTAATTAACTAATTAAACATATAAACAAAGATTAAAGAAATTTAACAGAATATAACTAGTTACAGCTCACGTGAACTTTAATGCATCGGACAAGGATCTAAAATCATCTTGGATTCTCCCTTTTCATGTGTCCATGTGAGATTGGGCTTGGGTCGAATTCTGTGGTCTATGTAAGATGATGATGATGATGATGATATATACTGGAATTGAGGGAAGAAACATTGATATATCTTTTCCCCTTTATTTGAGTCTTGAGATGACCTTTGAATATATAATAATTAAATATATACATCCCGTCTTTTAAAAAAAGAAAAAAAAAAAAAAATATATATATATATATATTACGGTTGAAAGTATCCGAGGCCAACGCATGCGTTGCGTTTACATCTCAAATTCATTCATCTCTTGCATTTAAGAGTTTTTGGTCATATTTAGCTTTTTTTGTAAAAGAATTACAACAATTGTTTGAAAATAAAAATAATATTAAAATTAGTGTGTGAATAATAACATGATATTAATTTAAAAAAATTTTAACATAGTTATAATATTGCAGTTATTAATTACATAGTTATAAAATTGCAGTCAATAACTCGAACATTAACTTAAAAAAAATTTCAATGCTTATTATTAAGTGGCTTAGACATTATTTTCAATTTTTAAACTATTTTAATTTTTTTTTATCTAAAAATCCTAAGTACGTCCAAAGCTGTGCATTTCATTTATTAAATGTACTGATCCACGTGGCGGATGATTATTGGGTACTCCCAAATTAGAGATTTCAGAGAAACACGTTATCCGGTCTTGTACTTTGAAGAAAACGTGCTTTGCTTCATTTGTCATACAATGTATTAGAATACGTATGTACACAGCCAAATGGCTTAATTATTATTGCATACACACCCACCCATATACCCCAAAAAAATACGTATATGGTACGGCCTTTTCAGACCCCAAAAAAAGCGTCTCTGAGCTCGTTCTCATCACTCTCATCCTCTCCTTCTCCAACAATGGCGTTGCCATTTTCCTCTCGCTTCTCTCTTCTCCTTCTTCTTATGTTATTCGTTACAGATATCTGCAACGCCCTACCCGTTGCTCAAAACGGGACCGTTGAATACTTGAAGCTCCGATTGCTCCACATTAAGCCGTCCCCTTCCGAAGCTATCTCGTTTGATTTCCACCGCCTCTCCGTTCTCTTCTCCGCATTGCACACCTCTCAATCGCTCAAGTCTCCGGTAGTCTCCGGCGCCTCCACCGGCTCCGGCCAGTACTTCGTTGATCTTAGGCTCGGAACCCCGCCGCAGAAACTCCTCTTGGTGGCCGATACCGGCAGCGATCTAGTGTGGGTCCAGTGCTCCGCTTGCCGGGACTGCAGCAGACACTCGCCGGGATCATCCTTCTTGGCTCGACAATCCACCACATTCTCCCCCCACCACTGTTACGACTCGGCGTGTCAACTCGTTCCCCTCCCAAGACACCATCGCTGCAACCACACGCGCCTCCACAGTCCCTGCCGCTACGAGTACTCCTACGCCGACGGATCCGTAACAAGTGGGTTTTTCTCCAAAGAAACGACGACGTTGAACACCAGCTCCGGCAGGGAAGCCAGGCTGAAAGGGATAGCTTTCGGTTGTGCATTTAGGATCTCCGGTCCCAGTGTTTCCGGCGCGAGCTTCAACGGCGCTCATGGAGTCATGGGCTTGGGAAGAGGACCCATTTCCCTATCTTCTCAACTGGGTCGCCGATTCGGTAACAAGTTCTCCTACTGTCTCATGGATCACACCCTTTCCCCGCCTCCGACGAGCTATCTTCTAATCGGCGGCGCGCAAAACGACGTCGCCCCCGGAAAAGGGAGAGTGCGCTACACGCCCCTCCATACAAACCCCCTCTCCCCCACATTTTACTATATAGAGATCCAAAGCGTCTCCGTCGACGGCGTGAAATTACTGATCGACCCCTCCGTCTGGGCCCTGGACGAACATGGCAATGGCGGCACCGTCGTCGACTCCGGCACCACTCTGACCTTCCTCCCAGAGCCAGCCTACCGTCAGATCCTATCGGCGATGAAACGGCGAGTGAGGTTACCGAGTCCAGTTGAGCCGACTCCGGATTTCGATCTGTGCGTGAACGTGTCAGGAATAGAACACCCGAGTCTACCCAGACTGAGTTTCAAACTCGAGGGTGATTCGGTGTTCTCGCCGCCTCCAAGAAACTACTTCCTCGACATAGAGGACGACGTGAAATGCTTGGCGTTACAGGCCGTTATGACGCCGTCAGGGTTTTCGGTGATAGGGAATCTAATGCAACAAGGTTTTTTGTTGGAGTTCGACAAGGACAAGACACGGCTCGGTTTTTCACGGCATGGCTGCGCCCTACCTTGACTACAACAACCTCTCGATGACTCACTGAGTCTGTTGAACCCGCTCTCCGATTTTTTCAAATTTAATAATCCTTATATTTTGATTATTTCTAAGTTATAATGAATTATTTTTGGACATTGTGTGAAGTTATTTTATCCATTCGGATTTCGGATTCGGATACATCTGTTTCTCAGGCCGGCTAATCAATGAAAGCAATCCTATCTCCCTCCCCCACCCCCACCCCCACCCCCACCCCAAAAAAAAAAAAAGAAAAGAAATTGTGAGGTGTTTTGATGCTTCCCATTTCATGTTTGGTTGTGGCTTTTCACGTGACAGTTATGGAGGAAATATATTTGGTGCTAGTTTAATATTTTTCTTTGAATTATTTGGGGCACTCCCCTGTAATTTATAATATATGTTGGATTGTTTTTAATTATCTTTTATTTTTTATATTCTCTTCCATAAAATTCAATGTGTGTTAAACGATCTGTTGATGTTGATCCTGCCATAAGTTATATGCTTGTCTTAAAGATTAAGCCATGTGTAAGTATGAACTAATTATGACATTGAGATTCATTAAATCAATTATAGTTAATTTGTTTGATTGTACTTGCTACTCGGATAATCTTAGTAATTCTAAAGCTAATACATGCAATAAATCTCAAGCTTTTATAAGAGATGCATTTATTAGATAAAAGGTTGTTTTGATCTCATGTTAAATAACAAATTCTCTGTTAAATAACAAATTCTCGTAAAAACTCAAGTTTATAGGATTTAAGTTTAATATGAATATCATATATTTAACAATATGAAAGGATGAAAAGAATAGTTTGATTTCTTACTCATTAATGAGTCAATTGAGAGCTTTCATTTTATAAAAATTGAGGTTATGTTTTAACAATTATTTTCATGAATAGTTATAAAAAAAAGTTTTTGAAAACAAGTTATGAAAATTAGACTTTAATATTTTGTTAACTAATTCTTTTTTGAAACCTAAATGTTTTAAATTTTTTATTTATATTAAAAAAAATTATTTCTAATTGTTTTATAAGTTCATGTAGTATTTCTTTAAAGCTATTCTTTTTTTTTTAGCAAAAAACTATTCTTAAAGAAAACAAGTAAAATAATAAAAAATACTATTTAAAACGACTTGTTTTTTATTTATTTTTTAAACGATTGTTAAACACGTTTTCTTACTTTCTAATTCTATAGAAAAGAACATTTCTTATTTACAACAATTAAACAATCTTACGTTTATTTTTCTTTAATAAATGTATTTTTAAAGCATGTTTCGAGTGTTAAAATGAAAAATAATAAATTCATTTCATCTTTAGTTGATAGATAAATTTTCATTTTATCTTATTCAAAAGAGAAATAAGAATAATTTTTTTTACAAAAACAAGGCATTAAGATGAGATTCTGATCATTAGTTAAGGTTGACTAGAGAAGTGCTTTAAACGTAATCACCTTTGAAAATTTTTTGGATTCCTGACTCTCAGAGGAAGGTTTTGAAAATTTTTGAGAGTTTCTCTCAACTGGTTGAACTGGTTGGGAAACCGGATCAACCATTTCATTGGGTTCAGTTTTCCAGAATGGAAGTTTGGGTACTTTGTTTTGTTTTGTGTCGATTCTTAGTCATTCGGTGTCAGGAATTGCTTTCGTTTATTTTGGTTTCCTTACTTTGTAAGGAATGTTCTGAAAAATTTTCAGAATTGTTCTCAACCGGATCGACCAGTTGGGGAACTGGATCAGCCAGTTTTTCGGGTTTTGTAAGGGTCCTCCGATTTCAGTTTAATTAAAGCTTGTGACCTTTGTGAGTCCGACCCATTCGCTCCAGATCAGTGTTAGGCTATGTTTAGGGTCTGAAATGGGGTTTAGTTTAGGTTAATGTGGTTCAATTTTGGATTCTTAAGAATCAGGATCTATGCGGGTCCAAGGGTGATTAGTTAAGCACCAATAATCTAGTGTTTTGTTGAGCCCGTTTCTTCGAGATGAATAGATATGGTTACCTGAGTGGTAGCATCAATGAGTGGTTGAGATGCTGCATGGTTTCTGCTTGGCTTCACTTGCTTTGATATCTAATTTTGAGAAATTATTGTATGCTCAAAATGTGCGACTAACTTTCCCTTGCAACACTTGGCTGGGACAGGAGTGCAGCACACCATTTGCCCCTTTGGTTGGTGGTTTTAACATGCTAGATACCAATTAGGTTAGTGCGATCCAAAGTTGTATGTTTTAGCCTGTGAGACTATATAGTTTGTGACCCATATGTTCCCACGTACCCAATTCACTAGTAGAGATTGAGTTCCGGGCCTAGAGAGGTGCTACCTCATATGAGGTACCTTCCCGATAGATGTCGATCCAGGACCTACAAATCTAGTTTCGCGGACCGCTTTTTCCATCTTCCCCGGAGTCATTGGGGTTTGTTTCTTGTGGTTTCCGGCTATAAATAACAACAAAAGTAAGTGAAACCGAAGCTTCATTCCTCTTACGGGGACGGATTTTCTAAAATTCGAAAAATCAACCCACATTTTCTTTTCATTTTAAACGGTCTTTAACTGTGGATTGGGTAGGGTCCACGGCGAGCTGCCAGAGCTTACTTTACGAGATCTTCTCCCTCTCAGTGTAAGCCTCCGATCCCCAGAAATCTTCCCTCCACCTTTGTTTTGGAGCCCCTTATTCTGAAGCCTACGGGAAACTTCGGTCCCTTGAAGAGTCTTGCTTAAGAAAGAAAGAGGAGCGTGGCGAAACCTCAAGCTCGCCGAGGCGCCCCCCACCTTTCGGGGTAAGATCTAAGGTGGGGCCTTTTTCTTCGCCTTCGTCACCGTGGTGGAGACTCTTCGGGGAGGACGGTCTGGGGCTATGGAGTTCTCCCTATTTGGTGCAGGTCCCACGTCGGGGCCTCGCCTCTGCTGATGCGGATGAGGTGGCGGGGGCCGTGGTCAACTGGTATGGGGGATGAGGACTCTCTGCTTTCTTATCTGTGGCTTCATTGGTGTTTTCCGCTGTCTGCGACTCGAACCTCGGGAGGGTGGGTGCCACGCCCCGTTGAGGCTGCAGCTCTTCACGTCGATCAAGTGCTTTTCGTTGATCTTTTTCTTTCAGTGTTTCGGTTCGTTAGTGAAACTTTTCTTTCTTTTTTGTTGTTTTTGTTTTTTGTTTTTTTTGGCGGTGGCTACTTGTCACGAAAGGATTGGCAAGGAGGACCGTACTTAGAGACTCTGCCGAGCGTAATCTTAGAGCTAAGGTTGCTTCCCCCAACCTCCCGGAGGGCTGGTCTTCAACTAGATAAAGGGCGGCGAGGGAACTCGTGAGCCACGGTGTGACTGAAGCATGCCGGTGGGCGAGGCGGCGGACCGAAGGGGCGGGAAGGACGAAGGTCACTAAAAGCGGCTGCGACTGCTTGTTTGCAGCCAGAGAGGAGTTGCAGGCCGTCAAGGGTGACCTGTGGGCTAAGATGGCGGCCTTGGGCGGGCGCTAAGAGGCTTTGGCCCAGGTATACGGCTGGAATGCTGACGGAGTAGCGGCTCGGCAGGGCCGGATGGACCTTGCAAGCGGGAGGCTGGCTGGCCAGGAGGCGAAGTGATAGTGGAGAAGCAAGGCGGGCTGTACTTGATTAGGCTGGGGTGGCTTGCCTTTCATTGTCGGGCTTCCCAAGCTTTCCCAGACCTGAAGTTTAACATCCACCTTTCTGATGAGGAGGTTGGGGATGCGCCGGCGAGGTTGATGCGGCGAGGCGCGAAGGTGTTGCCCAGGGCTGATCGTGCTCCCTTGCTGGCGATCCTGGACCTGGGACCTTGCTCACTTACTTCTTTGGGGCTCCATGCTGACTCCTCTACTTCCACAAGTTGAGATGGCGTCAGGTTTAATACTTTTGGTGTATCACGGCGTGGAGCACAGGTTTTTGTATTGATTATGATCTTGCTTTTTGGTGATATGCAGTTCATGATTGAATTTCTTTGCTCATTTCCTGTTTTGTCGATTTGAGTGCAGTTCTGAGCCCTGAGGTTTTCCTAGAGTAGTTATGTTCCTTGATATAGCTGCGGAAGCTCTTGGGTGCTAAGACCTCTGAGGCACATTAAGCTCTCGCAAAGCTGAAGCTATTAGGCGCTGGCCTAAGACCCTCTGTTTGTCGCACACGGTGAGCTATTGGGCTCATTAGCGCTGAGACCCTCTGAGCTATTAAGCTCCATGGCGTGTGGGCTCATTGGCGCTGATCCTCCTCCCATGAGTTGAGCTCTGGCTCCTACAGGCGATTAAGACCCTCCTGGTTGTTAAGCTCTGTGGGGCCCGGGCTCTGCCCCAGGCTCCCAGAAGCTAGACCATACGCATGAGCGACTGGGCTCCTGCAGGCGCCAGACCCTCATGAGGCTGTTCGCTCTACGAGACTAAGCTATTGGGCTCTGGGCGCTAAGACCCTCCTCAGTGGCGAGCTGCGGGCTCTGGCTAAGACCCTTGAGGGCATTGGCTTTGCTTGGTAGCCTCTGCTGAAACTCTTGGGCCTAAGACCCTCCTCTCAGGTGAAGCGAGGCTATTAAGGCTCATGGGGCTCCTGCAGACCCTCTGGCTGTTAAGCTTTGTAGGGTGACTCTTTTGGGCTTGAGGCGCTAAGACCTCTACATGGCCCAATTTCTTGGGACAAGGCTAAGACCCCTCCTCCATGAGCTGACCTGTGTGGGCTCCTAGGGCGTTAAGACCCTCTGGCGGTGTTAAGCTCTGCGAATTCTTCTACTAGGCTCCTAGGCGCTAAGACTCTCCTGCGCGAACTTTGAGCTCTTTTGGGCTCTGGGTAGCTCGAGACCCTCTACCGGGGTTGGCTGCGGGCTCCCCAGGCCTTCAAGACCACTCTTGGTGTTAAGCTCTAGGGGTACAACTCTTTGGGCTCCTGGTCTTGGAGCCACTCACGAAGCGAGCTCTTGGGCTCCTGGCAGAGTTAAGACCCTCCCTGCGTGAAGGCGGGCTGCGGGCTCTGGCGGCTAAGACCCTCTGTGGCCCAGGCTCTATTCGGGCTCTGGCGGCCCAAGACCCTCCTCCTCGGCGAGCTATTGGGCTCCTAGGTGCTAAGACCCTCTTGGTGTTAAGCTGCGCGCCAAGTTTGACTCTTTTGGGCTCTGGGCGCTAAGACCCTCTAACGCGAGCGAGCTATTGGGCTCTGGGCGCTGAGACCACTCAGCCGTGAATTTTGTTTATTGGGCTCTGAAGCATTGAACCTGCCCCAGTGTTAAGCTCTGAACATTTATTGGGTTTTTGGGCGCTAAGACCTCCTGCTTGTGGCCCGAGCTCTGCGGGGCGCTAAGACCTTCTGAGTTGTTAAGCTACGCAAAGCAGGCTAAGGTTCTGGGCGCTAAGACCTCCTCGCGGCTTGAGCTGGCTCTTGGGTATTTGAACCCTTTACGTCTTCCTTCCCTTGGAAAAGCGCATGTGGCTTTAATGCGGATCTATGGAGAATTATAATGGATTGCGAGACTTCCCAAGCTCCCTGGCTTCCTTATAAATAGCGATCCCTTTGTGGTGGTGCTATGCTTCCAACCTTCGTCCTTTCTTTGGTAGAGTCGGAGTCCGTGCATGATGAAGCGTCAGGGTTTGGTCATCACTGCATGGGGTCTATTTGGTGATCGTGAACCGACGTTTGGTGTCGATGGTCTACCACTTGTAGGAGTTGTGTTTTTCCCTAGTTCCTTCCTTGTGGGAGTTGTGTTGTTCCCTAGCTATGCCCAATGATGGAACTGTGCTAGGGAACGTATCTGGAGGGGGCGGTGTGCTTGAAAAAATTTTTAAGTACCGCTTTCTCCGTTTTTTCTTCTCTTCTTTCTCTTTCTCCTTTTCCTTCTCTTCCTCTCTCTCCCTCTCCCCTTCTCTTTCTCACTCTCTCTTCCTCTCTTTCTTTTTTCCTTTATTGTGGTTTTGTGGCGGTGTTAGCGAGGTGTGAAACCGGTTTTATTACTTGTAATTTTTGAGATACGAAAGAAAAGATTTTGTAATCCTTTGAGGTGGCTGTAACCTCCATGTAATGAAATTTGGTATTTAACTGTAGCTCCTTTGAAATAAAGAACAATCTTTGTGAATCACGCGCTTCTTCCACCCAGACCCCTTCGAGCCGAGCTTTTGGCTTTATCATTATAACTTATTGTTTGGCCCATCATAACATTAAACGACTTAAAAATGGACATAGAGTGTTATTCGAAGTCAAGACGGTGGATCTTTATTACAGGCTACGTTCCGAGATCTTATTGGTAGAATCGTTAGAGGTGTTGAGCATTCCATGAGTGGGGTAGGGTTTTCCTTCTTAGTTTAAGGTTCATAGTTCTTAGAATTAGGATTATGAGAATCGATGGGTCCCTTCCCAGTGGGTCCGACTTCCCCATGTGTGAGGTCCTTCCTTGTTAGTACGTGAAGTTTTTAGAACCAGTCGCACAGCATGTAACTCCTGGGCTTGACCCTTTAGTCATAATATCTCGCTGTCTTCCTGTGATAGTCCTCCATACGCTTTAGGACTTGCTCACGTTTTTCTTCTAGGAGATCCAGGTTTAGGCGAAGGACTTCCTCGTTGGGTTCGATGTTTGCTAGTTCAATCCTTGGGAGTTTTAGTCAGAGCCTCGCGGATCTACGCGGTGCTAAGGAGGCCGGAAGTGAACGGGGTTTCTGAGTTCTTGACTTGCGCGTGGTTTGTATGCCCGCCAATACCTCGAGGAGATACTCTACCCGTTTTCCCTTAGGTCTTCAGGTTTGGTTTCGGTGCTGCCTTTGGGAGTCCTTATAGTGACCTCTGTAATCCATTGGGTAACGGATGGTAGGGACGGTAGTAGTTCTTGATTCAGGAGCTCCAACGTGAAATCCTAAACTTAGGTTGGCGATTGTTTCCCATTATCAGACACGAGGGCCTCAGGATCCCAAACCAGCATATTATAGAATGCCAGACGAAGTTGCGTACCTTCTGTTATGTGATTATTGCTAAAGGTTCGGCTTCGACCCATTTGGTAAAATAGTCTACGACCACAACGATAAATTTGCATTGGCCCCTTCCAATGGGTAGAGGTCCCAATATGTCTAGCCCCCATTGTTGATGGGAGATGAGATATCTTGGCATGCTCCTGACAAGCTTTGCATTTTCTAACCGAGTTACGCTTAGTCTTTGAGCATTGTGGGCGGTAGTACCCCACCACTAAAGTGGCTTTTCCCTACCAAGATTGACTCCGATGTGGTTGCCACATATGCCAACCGTGTACTTCCCAGAGTATGTGGTTCAAGTGCTTCCTTCATACGCACTTAAGTATGGGCTCAGAGAGGAAGCCTCGTTTATAAAGGGTCCCCGATGAGCGGTGAATCTTCTTAGGCCTCGCTCGAGTTTGGAGCGCCTTATTTGGGTCGAGCAGCGTGTACCATCCACAGTAATCGAGATGGGGTTTATCGGCTCAGTTCGGACATCACAGGGAGACTTCTCCCAGTTATCGACCTTTGCGAGGGTATTGGAAGGTGCTGTTGTGTCGATGCGCCGGGTTGTCGCGGAGTTTTTACCTTAAGGAGGCATCATTTCGGGAATTCTCTACTCTTGGTACATGTTTGACCTGAACTCATAGGAACTTCTTAAGCAACTCTCGCACCTTTTTGAGATATATGATCATCTTCTCACCTCTAGCCTCGTAGGAGTCTTCTATCTGCTTTACCACCGGGTTGAAGTCATTTGCTCACCTCCGTGATTTGCTTCATGAAGTGGAGCAGGTTGAGTCCAACTATGGCCTCATATTCTTGACCTCGTTATTGGAGGGCTTGAAAGTGAATCGAGGGCGTGTCTATCTATCTAGATGCGGAGAGGTGGATCAGCCCTACACCTCGCGCAGGGTAACGGCCTCGTCGACGGATAATCTCGGTCAGGAGGGTCGGGTGCCAGTTGGGTAGCCTCCGTAGACTGTGTTGGAGTGAATTTGATGATGAAATATGCCAAGATCTGCCCTTTTACTGCTGTCCTTGGTTTGTACCTGATGTCAAATTCACTCAGCTCTATAGCCCACTTTATCAGCCTTCTAGAGGTTTATGGTTTATGCAGTATTTGCTTCATTGGATATTCGGTTGGGACATTTGTAGCCCCTTTCCGGCAGGCCAGCAGGCGGATCGGCAGAAGTCAGGGATGCCACTAGATCACTCAAAATTATAAGTCTATATGCTGGGAACGATTACGAAGTGGGCAAGCCCATAAACATTACATTTAACAAAATCCATTTACAATGTAGGCATGACCTTTTCAAAATGATTTACAAAATAGATGTTCGGTATTCCATTGTTTATACAAAATATCCATATCAAAGAACACATGAAATGAAGGTGCACATGTCGAGCATACGAGATTTCTTTCTTGCTATATTGACGGCTCCTCGATCTTTGGTCACTTCATCGATCACTATCTATCCTCGATTTTCTTGTATTGGTAAAAGCAATCTGGCCAGCATTTTCATGTGATTCTCTAAAATCCATTCCTCGATTCGACTTAAATCCAATTTATGCAATTTAATAATTCGAACTTTCAATCATTTGGATGATCAATATAAATACGTACATATACTTTATTTATATATATACAATAAATTATAGTTCATTGATCATCTCATAAATACATTTTCATAATCAATATTTCCTGATCTCAAATCAATTCAAATATGCTCCACAAATTCAATTTAGTTCGACATTTCAATTCAATTCACGAAAAGTAATTCGTTAAAATAAATTCAGTTATGCCAATCAATTCGGTTATGTCAATCACTTCAGTTATACCAATCAATTCAGTTATGCCCATCAATTCGATTTATACCCCTTAGCAATTTAACCTGTAATGTGATATACAGGGATATCGAGTCACTTAAGCACGAATCCCAGTAGTACACGACCGGTATCACGTTTTATAACACGATGCGGTCCCATGGGCGCTGCTGACTGGTTATAAACAATCAAAATGATGAACACTACCGATACGGTCCGGCCCCGGGTGACTGGCGATCGGAGTGACACATCAATGGTTGATCTTCTTTATTTGACCACATTGGTATACCAATCTATCCCCTTGTCTGAAATAAGCAGTTAACATTCTATTAAGGCGTTCAAATCCTTATAGCAAAATATAGTACAATATGTGCGCTTGTATAAACGATTTATTTTCAATAATCCTTAAATTTTATATGCAAATATTTCACAATCACTTTTCTCAAATCAATTAAATCGATTCAATATGCTTTTTTAGAACAACATGCAAAAACTTGAAGCAGGAATAGGAGTTGATTAGAACAAACCAAAATAATATTTGCACTTTGATTCCAATCCTTGGAATCTCAATCACGGTTAGCTTTTCCTCCTCGTGGTCCCTGTTCCAAAACCATTAAGAACAATATTCAAGTGTACTAGTGGTTTGGTTGGGATTTCAGGTTTAATATGAGTTCCAATTTAAACATTCTGTAGATGGATTCTTGACTCAATGGGCTTTCCATAGAGTGCAAGAACACTTTCGAATCGGAGTTCGGACGTAGGAGTTAGGACCTTCGAAGTTGGAGGTCATATGCAGTCAAATCTGAGCCCGACGAGAGCAGACCCAAACTGGTTGAGCTCGTCTACCACCTTGAATCAAACATCTAACATCCCTCCCTCAGGCATGAATGTATTCTTGACTCCATAGACTTTCCATAGAGTCCAAGAACACCCAAATCGGAGTTCAAGCGAAGGAGATATGACCTTAGAGTTGGAAGTCATCGTAGTCAACTTTGACATTGCGACACGAAACTGACGAACCTTGTTTGACAACCGCGCTGTTTGGCGACCAGCGTTTGGCGACCAACGTTGGGATGACCCTTTGTTGGACGACCACTGTTGACGACCACTGTTTGTCGACACTGTTTGGCGACCACTGTTTAGCGATCTTTGTTTAGCGACCTTTGTTGGCAATGGCTGTTTAGCGACATTGTTTGACGACCCTTGTTTGACGACCTCGGTTTAGCGACCCGCGACCCATTTAATTGTTCAGAAGTAAAGACCATAACGGTCTGCAAGTCCCGAATTAAGAAATTCAAAGCCTAACATCAAGTTCATTGATGGCTACAATTCTAGAAGGACTTACTGCCAAATTCTCTTTATTTCTGATCAAAAACCGTTCTAAGGTACGGTAGTTGGCTGGACAGCCCGGCCGACCCGATTTGGCACAGGGCGACCTCATTAAAAGGACTATAAACAGTCTACAGAGGTCCAAATCGAAATTCAAAAAGCCTAACATCAAGGTAATTGATGTGGCTACAATTACTAGAAGGATCACTTCTGAATTTCACTTCACTTCATTGCCCAAAATCATCTCTAAGGTTCGACTAATTCTTAGCTACCACAATGTGGCAGCTTCCCATAGTTTAAAATGCAACCAAACTTTCCCCTAAGGCGGATAACTGCAACAATCCTTAAGGAGCTGAAGAAGACTAAGTAGGGAGAAGACCTACCTCATGGGTTTGTCGAAAGTCCCGGTTCCGGTCTCCTACTTGTAGCTCTTGTCACTAGGAAGGACTTAATCGTGCTTCGCCAGGAGACCTATGGTCCGATCGTCGGAAAATCACCAGAGAAGGTGGAGCCTCTCTCTAACTTTCCCTTTCTCTATTTTTCTTTTCTTATGGATCACTCTTAATCGTTTCTTTTAAAAGGAAGCTTCCTCCCTGCTCACACATGCCATGTCATTTCCTTGATTTTTTCCTTTTATATTTATTTCTCCTAATATCATGAACATATAAACTTGTTACAATTGACCCTTGGGTCCCATTTTAATTTCTATAATTTTTCTCTTTTTCACTTGGGTTCATTTTGGATTCAACAATCATCTAATCAATATTAAAAAAAAAAATTTCAAAAAATACCCGATTTAGCTCAATTATGCAGGAATATATAATAATTTTTATTATAAAAATTTTAGGGTATTTTTGGGGTGTTACATCGACGGTATGAGCTTGGAAGTAAGGTCGAAGTTTTTTGGATGTGGTTATAACGCGGGATCAACTTTTCCTCTTTGAATTTACTCTCCTCTGCTCCCCTCGGCTACGCTACAATAGTAGGCAGTTTATTTGTACCACATTCCGTTCTCTTACCGGGCGGCACTAGTTACCAAAAGTCTGAAACGACCAGGTAGAGAGTGAGGAGTTCTCCTCGGAAGGGCTTACTAGAATGGGGAGGCTCGCGGGTGGGTTTTGAGTGGCGTGGGCGCCTCACGGCGGTGTAAAGTCCCCATTGGAAAGGCCTTTGAACTGAAAGAAGGTCGACATGTACGTTATTACTGAATGTCTGACCCGGCTCAGCCTTGACTATTCTCCTGTTGGCGTTGAATGTCTTTAATGTTTTGATGGAGCGACATATCGAAGCCACGACCTTTATCTTATTTGGGTTTGCTTCTATTCCTCGGTTATTGACTATAAAACCTAAGAACTTCCGTGAATCCAGCACATTTGGCTGGGTTTAACTTCATATTGTAGCTTTTCAGGATCTGGAACGCCTCGGCTAAATGGGTTATGTGGAGCTCGACTTTTATCGATTTCACCAGCATGTCGTCTATATATACCTCCATAAATATCCTAATTTGTTTATGGAACATTCTATTCACCAGGCTTTGGTAGGTGGCTCCTACATTCTTTAACCTGAAGGGCATTGCTCGATATTGATGGGTTACGACCGATGACAAATGAGGTCTTCTCTTAGTGGCCCGAGTCCATGCGATCCGGTTGTAGCGAGAAGGCGTCCATGGCCCGAGGAGTTCATGACCGGCCGTGGCGTCTACTATGAGATCAATCGGTAAGGGAAGCTATCTTTTTTGGTGTCACCCTATTGATGTACTATATGAAATCGATGCAAGCGCCACTTGCCGTTTGCTTTTGGCGAGCAAACATAGCCAACCATTCAGGGTACTGCTTCTCGATTGCCTTTGGCGGAGCTAGGCCTCTTCATTAATTGTCTTCTTTCTTTCTGGGGCAAAACTCCTTCTCTTTTGCTTGGTAGCTAAGGAGGGATTGACATTCAACTTTGTGGGTGATCACTTTGCCGGGTCGACCCACCCGTATATTCCTGTTTTCGGTGAATACCTCGATGTTACGCTCTGAAAGCGGATGAGAGGGCTTGTGTCCACTAACTGGATTCTCTTAGGCGAGTTGTTGATTTTGGTCGCGAGGCATACGGGCTCTAATTCTGCGAGGGCGCAAGTTGGGTGGTTCTGCCTCATCTCACAGCCGAGCTCGTCCATAGTAAAGATGTTGTCGGCCGTCATTTTGCCGTTGTGTGGAGTAACATTCCACTAGTATGCGTTGGTTTCCTCGGACCATTCCTACTCCATTTGCGGTTGGAAATTTGATAAACCATGTGATAGCGGAGGAAGCGACCCTTATGGCATTGAGAGGGCCTACCTAAGTAACATGTTGAGCCCCGTGGGGCGTGCACTGAAATCTCACGCAGTTGTTGTAGCGGCGTGGTGGTCTCCCAAAGTGAGCACTAAATCTGGAGCCAGGGCGGTCTCTTTCTCCTGAGAACCCACGTAGGCAAGCGTTGATTGGCTCTAGCTTCTCCCTTCCAATGCCCATTTTGTCAAAAGCTGATGCGAAGATGATGTCGGTCGAGCTTCTGTTGTCAACGAGGACCTTGTGGATCGTTTTATTAGCTACTATGGTTTTTCTCACAAGCGGGTAGTTATGGGGATTTTGGCAGCCTTCCATGTCGAAGTCTGAAAAGGTTATGGTAGTATCCAGTCGAGGAAGCTTGGATACTGTTTGTACTTCTAAGGTTTCCCGATCGATGTTGCCTGAAGTGGGCGCTCTGGTGAGTTGGACTCCACCTCCTGCAGACCACTCAGGAGTTACACGTGGATTTCTCCTAAGGCGGGCGATCACTGAACTTGGGTTGGCTGACGAGGTGGTGGTGGATGGATTCATCCTGTATACAAGAATATCATAATAACGGTGAATCTTACGTGGATTAGGTATTCAATCTCCTTTTTTAGCTGGATGCAGTCATCTGTTCGGTGTCCATGACCGCGTGGAACTCACGGTGTTGGTGTCGTCTCTTCATGAGTCTACGACTTCATCTGGGATGGCCACCTCGAGAAACCTTTCATATTTGCACTTAGCATGGGACGTGACATTGAGTGTCGGAGGGTGTATGCAAGGTGAATATAGGCTGTGCGACTCGGTGAGGTGGTCCACTTTAGAATCCACGAAAGTTCCTTCATCTTACTTGAGGACCGCTCTTGTTTTTCTTTGCTCCTCGCCCAGGGATATGTCCTGTGCACTTTTGTCTCTTGGGACGTTCTCTTTTTGTCGCCCCTGTTCTTTTCCTTTTTAATTAGAGAGCTTCTTTGCTTGGACGGAGGGGCTTCTTCACAGTTGATATGCTTCTGTTTTGGCGAGGACCTTGGCCGTCTTGCATAGGGTTCTTTGAGATAGAGAACATTACGTCTTTGAGGTAGCTGACCTTACAATAGAGCGGCAACAGCAGACTACGTCGAGAATATCCACCTTGGCTGACTCCGTGTTAAACTACTCTGAACATATGACCTCAGGCTTTCTTGAGAGCTTTGTTTTATGGTCAGAAAGGTGATAACTGACTCTATGCGATCCTTGCTCCGATAAAGTGGAGCGAATCGATGGGAAAGTTTTGTGAGCGATGAGATGGAAGGCGAGTCACGTTAAACTAGGCGATGTTGGGCCTTTAGTGTGATAGCGAAGGCTCTGCATCATACGGGGTCTTGATATCCGTGTAGTTCCATTTGATTTTATCGTATTGAGGGTGATGCATGGGGTCTTTTGTTAAACCGAGCGTTTCGATGTGGCGATTCTGAACTGCGGAAGAGAGTGCGACTACCCCGGCCAGTGAAGATAAGAGATTTGGTTTATTTGTACGGGCGTCCATGGAGGTGGGCTCGACCTTTACAGCTATTCATGTGGCTGATTTCTTGCTGGATGTCCTTGAACCTCTGCTCCCACGACCTCTCCTCTGTCTCCTGCTGATAAAGGATGGGCCCATCGCCTTTATTGTTCCTGCCCTGCCTCTCCTCATTATGGTCCTCTTTGGGGTTGGTAAGGATCATGCTCCTTGGTGTGGCTTTTCTCGAGTGAGTTTGGCACCGGGCTTGCCGTGTCTCACAGGGGGTTGTATTTGCCTGATGGGGTGCTCCGATTCTTCCCGACAGAGTGTTGGTTGGTGATGCGGAAGCTATCCACTCGTCGTGTTGACCTGCATAGTTTCTAGCGTGCCTCCGGGAGGTGGTGTCCCGCGTCGCTGGTGGTCTTGCATCCTTGGAGGATTAGGCGTGGCTCACAACGTATTCAGAGTTGATACCATTAGTCGCAGAGTCGGCTTTATTTGTAAAGGCACATCGTTCCCACCGGCGGCGTGAGCAGTGATGCTTTTTCCAGCGAAATGGAAGCAGCGTCTTTGGATTCTTTGGTAGATCGGCGACTACGGACGTTGGACTTCTCTGCAAAAACAAAAACAAAAGGGTCGTGGGGCTCGCCAGTTGCCTCTTGATCACCTAAGTCGAGTTCTTCCGGTGGAAGAGAGATCAAACTGCAGGGAATGAAGTTTTGTACATATCCCTGCATTACCTTTGCCGATGGGATGGCCGCATTTATAATGGATGATCATTATAATTTTCCTAGTTGGATGATGACACTGAATAGTATCTTTCCTTGTTGGAGGATGATACGATATTTCTCCCATTGGGTGGGAGATTTTCTTTCTTATCGTGTCGCTTAATAAGGGGATTTTCCACCCGATTGAGGTGGGAGATTGGGTGTTTTTCATCTATCACAGTTCCTTAGGCTACCAGTCTTTTAAAGGGGCGAGTTGGGCCCTCGTTTCGGGCCTACATTTGGGGGATACTATTAAGGGTCTATTGCTAGTACTGGGCCCGTTTTTAATCCTGATGTTTGAGCTTGCGTCTTGGGGAGGCGCATCTATTATTTAAAACCCTATCAGCTCTCTATCTCATTTTGAGCTTTAGAGAAGTCCTTTTAACATATATAATGCGAAGAAATTCTTGACAATTAAAAGTTCAAAATTTGGTTCAGACTGTAGATTTTAAAGGTGTCCAACAGTCCATTTTGACTCGTGATCTGGCGTGCCAATGGCTCAATTACTATGCTCGTTTGGGTCATGCTATGTCTAATGAGATACTTTGTCATGTCATTGTATTGGCCCATCTCAACCCACTTGGCTCATTAGTTTCCCGTAGTGTGTGTTTTTCTCTTATTTGGTTAAAAGCCCTTTTGAAAATTTAATCTTATTAATTTTTTTATTATATTTAATAAAAATATTTTTATTATTTTCTTGTAAAGGTAAGGAGATATTTGTTTTTTTTTTTTAACTTAATGTTGAATAAAAATTTTATTTAACTGAATATTGAATAAAGCTTAATAGTTTTAAGTATTAAATAATTTATTTTTTAATATTATATTTCTATTAAATATTAAGCAGTTTGTTTTTTATATACTTAAAATCAATATCTTAAATATATTAAAAAATAATTTAAGTGAGTACTTATTTATATAATGATAATATAACTTTGATTTTTTTAAAGAATAGAAATACTTTGTTAAAATACCTTTGATGGGGATTGAGAATTGGACCAAGTATCCCACTCGCAGGCCCGATAGAGCAATGGGGTCCTTGCCCTGCCCATGTCCTTCCATAGCAGCCCAAACGGAGAATTTGGAGCTCATTAGACCAAACATGGATTTGGAAAATGAGGAGGCCACGCTGGCGGTCAAACGTATCACTTCGATAACGAGTGAGAATATTCCTAAGATATCCCTCTCGTCCAATCAAGTCCCTATTATAAGGGAAGAAAAGCAATGAAGACCATCAGTTGGACATTCTCCAATAAAGAAGGAGGATTATTCCAAATAAACTCCTTTGACTAATCCATTGCTAAATCTAAGGCTAACTATATGAGGAAACATACCCAATGGGAAGGACTCCTAGTCATCATCCAACTGGATGAATATCCCTATAAATACAAGCCGCTCCCCACTGAAGGTACGTAATACTAAACAACCTACATTCTCTCTTTCCTCTCGAAGAATCGACTTAGGCATCGGAGCGGCTGGGTGAAGCCCTCGCGGACCTTCTTCATACAGTTCTTCTTGCGAGGGCGTGCGCACATCAGGCTGTAGATCAACATTGCAGTGATCCTAACCCAGCCCAAACGACCCAGCATCCTCCAGTTCAGCCCACCAGCAGTCTTGGTCCAACCCAGACCCCGCACGCACCAGCCCAGTTCCGGTTGAACAAAAGCATCATCAATTGGCGCCGTCTGTGGGAACGACAATTCCTTCATAAACATCTTGATTCTCGATTCGCATTAATTATCAACAAGGAACACAAGCAGGAGTAACACTAATCCACCGAGGATGCGGGACCCACCAGGCGATATGAACAGCATACCCCCTGGGACGGTGGAAACGATGCGAGACAATACAAACGAAGTGGAAGTGCTTCGCCTCGTCAACCGTCACGAGTGAAGAATTGGGGCGACTTACGAGCGGATACAACATCAACGAGAACCGCGGCAGGCGGAAGGCCATAACCTCCTCCACAGCGAAGAATAACTTGGTCGACGCCCGAGCATCGAAGCGGCGAGTCCGGTGGGCCGGGGCATGGACCCGCAGTTGGCCCAATGAGGAGAAACGAAGCTATGCCCAGGAGGCAGTTCGTGAACGAAGCGCCAAATCACCCTCAACTAGAAGCAAGGGAACAGTCGTGGGAGCAGAGGTTCAAAAACCTTGAGCCTGAGCTCATCGTGAAGGAGTGGTGAAGGACAGGCCGGATACTATGGATGATGCCTTGGTGCGACCAGCGGAATCTCCTTCACGGTAGAAGTCTTTGCACTTTCCCCTTCCAACGAAATTGAGTCTCGGTGAAACATTGATGGAATCAAAGATCCCGTCGATCACCTCAATGCCTGAATCGGATGGAATTTGCATGGGTATCGGGACCACGTACGATGGACTTCCGCCCACTGCGCTCGAGGACCCGGCTTTGGCTGGTTGATCGAATTCCCCTTCATCTATCTCGTCATTGGGGAACTAAATTTGCTTCACGTTCGTCTCCCTTCGCCGGACTGGGGTGATATAGAAGCCAACTACCATCTATTGACATCAAACGGGATGTGGGAAAGTTTGAAATCATATGTACAAAGATTCGCCGCGGAGTCAGCGAAAGATAGGCGTACTCGACAGAAAAATTCGGCCCATCCACTGACTTTCATCGGCGGGGTTGGGTACAATCAAGGACTTGATGTTCTCTATCTCGAAGAACCCTCAAGCTAGCATATGAGTCCTCGCAGCCAAAAAATTACATAAACTGCGGGAGGCCTCATATCAAAGAGGAGAGCTCCTCCGCCCATAGAAGGGACGGCAGACCAGACGACGAGGTCGGAGCCCCCGAGACAAGGCGACCCGGAGAAATCCCAGAATGCACGGGGCGAGCGATTCCTAAAGGGGAGGGGTGCCAGAGATCGTTTGGGCCCGCGTAAGCCAGGGACGACGACATTGCATCCTGGCGCTTTACTCCACCTAACGGCCTCGGTCTCACGAGTCATGAGGTGCGAAGCGAGCAATTCTGAGATGGCTGCTCGGATGAAGTCGGATAAAATGAGGGATAACTGCAAGTATTGCGAGTTCCCACGAGACTATGGGCATCGTACGGACAAGCTGTATACAGCTAAGAAATAGAATATTTGATCTGTGCGGATACCTCAGGCGTTTCATATCTCAGAGGCGGCTCGGGAATCAAACCCGAAGTCGGGCCTGGGCAAAACCCATTTGGTCAGCAAGCGCCACCTCGGCGGGCAAACGTTGCCTTGACAGCCCCTGGGAGAATCCATGTGATCTCGGGAGGATTTGCTGGAGAAGGAGAATCTAGTTCGACTCAAAAAGCCCACCTACGTAGCATAAGATGGCGGGCTTGCATGGGAAATACAAGCGATATTTAAATTTACCACGGATCGAAACCTTTACCATGCGTTCTCGACTGGGTCGGAAGGGTGCCGGCACCCCCATGGCCCGACCCGCTAGTAGTTCGCGCAGGTGTATTGGCTATCTGACGGTTCATGGTCTTAATTGATAATGGGAGTTGGTGACATCGCTCTTGCGTCGGCGCCCCGATAAAATAGGTATTGGAAGAATAAATTCAGGCGTCGGCGCACATCGCGAAATTTTCGGGAGAAAGGGCTACCGTTGGGCTCGATTCAAGCTAGTGCGACCACAGGAGAACCCCCCTGCCGGGCGCGGCGGCAATGAGTTCCTTATAGTGGGCGCGGAAGTCGGCTATAATATCTTCTTAGGAAGACCCTCAGCCTTGATAAACCATCCTCGGCGTACCACATGATGATCAAATTCCCAATGATGAATGGAGTCGGGCGGTCCGAGAGATCGTAGGTGGCGAGGGAATGCTACGGCCTCCATGGAAACAAAGAGTATTCGGCAGTAAGTGTAGACGGAGCGACATCGTGGCGGTACCATGCGGCCCGAACCCTCGGAGAATTGGAACCAATATCGGCGGATGGCGAGCCGGGAACATCTAAACACATCGGATCCTAAATTAGCGGAAGGCGCAAAGCCTCCTACCATCGGTTTCTGAGACGAATAGAGATGTTTTGCATGGAAGCGTTGGATATGGAAGGAATCGACCCAGCGATAATCATTCACGGATTGAACACCAACCCCTCCTTTAAGCTAGGTCAATGGCAGAAATGTTCGCACGGAAGGCGAATGCCATGATATGAGGTCGGCAAGCTCCTCCAAGCAGGAGCAATAAGAAGTGGAATACCCTGAGTGGCTAGCTAACGTTGTACTCGTCAAGAAAGCTAATGTAGGCTAGGCGACTCTGCGTCGACTTCGCGCCTTAAACAGCGTGCGAAGAGATGGCTTCCTCTAGAGAATCGACCTCGTCGTGGGCTATGCAGCCCGAGCCACGAATTTCTCAGTTTATGGATGCATTTCCGGTTCTTGAGATCAGCATGGACCACGATGACGGGAGAAAGACCGTTCGTCACGGCTGGGAACTGCATTGTCGGGTATGTCTGGTTTGGGCTCAAAATGCGGGCGACTAGGAGATGTGAATCGGATGTTCCAAAAACAAATAGGAACATATTAGGTGTACATAGACGACATGCTCGTAAAGTCCATCAAATCCGATCTCCATGTCGCCCACCTCTGCGGCGTTCGGATCCACGAGGAATTATAACATGGTTGAACCCGGCCAAATGTGCCTTGATTGTGTCGGTAGGAAAGTTTGCAGGTTTCATAGTTAACCCGCAGTTGGCGAATCCGGACAAAATAAAAGCGATGATCGACGTGCCATGTCGTAGCCGGGGAATAAAGGAAGTCGGTGGGCAGCGGGAAGGATTGCGACTTTAAAAGCGCGTTTTGTTGTATCGGCGAGTGATAAATGCGGCCTTTCTTCCAGTTAAAAGCGCTGATGGGGCGAAAAATGTGAGGAGGCATTCGCGGCGTTAAACGTGCTGAGTTCTCCTCCCATTCTAGTAAGTCCTGTTGAAGGGGAACTACTCACTTTGTACTTAGCAGTATCAAACTTCTCAACGGTGCGAGTACTAAATCGAGGAAAGCGAAAAGCGAGAGTCAGAGCGCAGTATTCTTCTTGATCGGGCTCTGCGAGGCGGAGGAGGTACCGAGAATGGAAAAATTGATATTAGCATTGGTAGTTGTAGCTCGGAAACCGACCACATTTCGGGAGGCTCACACCCAGTAGAAGTCAGCCCGAATATCAATGAAGCGGTGTGCACAAACCGAGAAGTCTTCGGAAGGAGGTGATGAAGTGGGCGTAGATTTGTGAGTTCGACATCGGTGCAGACGGCGCTATAAAGGGACAAGTCTGGCCCAGAGCTTAGTCATGGAATTCGCTCTGATAGAACTTGCCGAACCCACTCGTTCAGAAGACGACCTCCCGATATGGAAACTCTCTGTAGATGGAGCCTCAAATGCACAGGGAAGCGGAGCAGGCCTAATATTGACCTCACCGGAAGGGATAGACATTGAATATGCACTCAGGTTTGGGTTCCGCACTTCCAACAACGAAGCCGAGTATGAGGCCGTCATAGCGGGCCTCAATCTCGCCCATTCATTAGAAATCGACCAACTAGAGGTCTACAGTGACTCCAGTAGTGGTCGAGGACGGATCGAAGATACATCACGAGGCCCAGAAGCGATGGTTACGTATCTCCAAAAGTCGAGATTTGCTAAAAAGTTTGTGTTTGGTTCAGGTCAATACGTCCCGGAGCGGGAGAATTCTCGAGCCGACGCCTTGGCAAAATTAGCTACAACGCCCAGGGAAGATCTGGGCATGTCAAGCGCTATGTCAGATACTTGGCGGAACCCTCTATCGATCCTTATAGCAGGGTGGTCGCTCCCGTAGGATCCATGCCGAGCTGGATGGATCCCATTTGGGATTATATTAATGACGGAACCCTACCAGACGACCCAAAAGAAGCGGCTAAGATAAGAGTGAGGTCTTCCAGGTTTACCAACCACAAGGGGAGCCTTTACAAACGGGGATTCTTCACACCTTTCCTAAAATGCATCGCGGGGAAGACCACAGTTATGTGCTAAGGGAAGTACCACTTGAGGGCATATCACGGGAATCATATCGGAGCACGAGCGTTGCGAGGTGGGATTTGAGACAAGGATACTACTGGCCTACATTACTTAAAGATGCGACCGGCCTAGTCAAGAAATGCGAGAATACAGGGAGCATGCCCAATGCTCCAGCGCTTCAGAGTGAGCCTTTAACATCAATCCACCGACCTGTAGCCTTTCGTGATGGGGTTTGGACATATTGGGACCCTGCCCGTCGGCAGGGCCAATGCAAATTCATAATTGTCGCTTGATGGACTATTTCACCAAATGGGCGATAGGAGCCTTTAGCCTGAATTACGAGATGAAAATCACACGCAATTTCGTATGGCGTGCCATTATATGCGAGTTTAGCGTCGAGGCCACAGTATCAGATAATGGAAAACAATTTGACAACACCAAATTCAGGGATTTTTGTGCCGAGCTCGGGATCAAAAATTATTACTCCTCACCGGCACACCCTCAATCAAACGGACAGTGAGTCACCATCGAGAACCATGTTTGCTGAAGACGAGAATTTGGAAGACCTTAAAGGGGTTGGGTAGAATACCTCCACGAATTATGGGCATCTGAGGACGACACGAGTCGACAACTCGGGGACCATTTGCCACAGCCTTTGGCAGCGAGCGAGCCCAGTTGGGGTCGAGATAGATCTCACAGAGTCGGGCTGGCATCGGAGAGTCTGATGACGAGGCCTGCGTCTGAACTTGGAACTCCTTCAGAAGGCCCCGGGCGGTTCAGCCGGCGTGCGGGAGGGTATCAAGGAAAGCGACCGGGTATTACAACCGGAAAGTCAAGCCCGAGTTACACAGCGAGATTTGGTCTAAAGGAAGCTCCTACCCATGAGAAAGAATCCATCATGGAAAGTTAGGCCCTGGCCCAGGAAGGTCCTTATATAATAACACGAGTCGTCGGACCGGAGCAAATTATGAGCTCAAACGGAGGGAGGGAAGATTTTACAGCACGCCTGGAATGCGGAACATCTTAAGCGTTTACCGAGTAAGCATCGGTTTGTTATATTAAATAAAGCCTTATGCGGTTCTCATGTGTGAATGGGCGCACGGGTGATTAATTAGATATCTCAAACATTTTCGATATATAACAGGAAAAATCGCAATGGGAAAGTTCATGAACATAAAAAGTCTCTCTTTTATTTCAAATGAATCGTGACCGGTTACAATCAGTGATATCATAGATTACATCTTCATAGGCTTTCAGTCTGAGGCAGATTCCTCGAAAAAAAAAAGAGTGTGATAAGGAGAAAGAAAGGGGAAAAGATGGGAGACGGAGGAGAGGCAGAAGAAAGAAGAAGAACGGATGAAAGTTGTGGAAGAAGAAAGAAGAGAGAAAAGAAAGAAGAGGGAGAGAGGTAGAAAGGAGGAGGGAGAAGAAAGAGAAAAGAAAAGCGAGTGCGGCACGGAAGATGCGTAGCCCTCTCTAGAGACGCATCCCTTGGCCGAAAGCTAGGGAATAACATAACTCCCATAAAGGGGACTGGGAAAAACCTGACTCCACGCGGAGACCCGGGCTTGGTCAAAGGCGTCGGAGGAGCCCCAACCAAGACGGTGATTGAACATCGAGCATCCATCCGTACGAACTCCACATCCACCCATTTGAGAAGCGGAATCTCAGCGTAGAACCACGGAGGCAGCAGAACCGCCCCATTTATAAAGGCGAAGCATTGGAAAACTCACGCAATCGTTACGAATTCTCCATAAACCGGCGTGTGTGGTTTGCCCCTTTTTCGGACATCTTTAGGCGGTTTAGTTCACCAAAGCTCTTCGCTGCCCGAGAGCATGCTGAGGCATCATGGTTGGCGCGGGAGCCCGATTGCTCACTTCTTGAGCTCCTACACTGCGCGCAGACTATGGCGCCTCAGAAGTCGAACCATTTCGGGCTATGATCATTCGGCAGAGCCGCCAAGGCCCAGTGCGAGGCTTGATTGCTCACTTTAACAGGCTCCTACACTGCGCCTGAGGCCTGCCTCCCAGGGTCGGGTGCGTCTCGAGGCTACATCGCCATTCGGCGAAGCGCCGCCAAAACTGGCGCCGAGAACCCGGTTGCTCCTTTGGCGAGCTCCTCTACTACGCACGAGGCCACAGCGCCTCAAGAAGTCAGACCAGCTCGAGCTACATATCGTATTCGGCGAAGCGCCCGCGAGGCCGGCAGAGCCCGGTTGCTACTTTGCGACTCCTCTACTCTGCAGCGAGCCACGCTACCTCAAGAGTCGAACCCATTTCGGGCTATCGCCATTGGCTTGAAACGCCCTGGGTCGGCGCCGAGAGCTGATTGCTCACTTTGGCGAGCTCCTCTACTGCACTGAGCCTGTTGCCTCGAAGTCGAGACCGGCTAATTCACATGTCAAACTGAGCATATGAGCTGGCCTTGAGGAGCCAGTTGCTCACTTTGTGAGCTCCTCTGCACGAGGAGCCCCTTGGCCCCCGCCTGAGTGGGACAGCTGGGCTACATGTCGTCGGCAGACGCCACAAGGCCTCGGCGCGAAAGCCCGGTGCTCTACTTGACGAGGCTCTTCCCGAGCAGCTCTGCTGTGAGCCTATTATTTGTGGACCCGAGCTCTTCCCAATGGCTCTACGACAGGCTTCTCCAAACAACTCTGCTTGAGCTCTTCCCAAACGGCTCTGCACAGGCCCCTATTGACACATTTACATGGAGCCAGGAGCTCTCATCAGCCAGTCTGCGGGCGAGCTCGCGACAGTACACTGGCAGAGCTCTTCCCTGGCGGCTCTACACAAGCCACTGTGTTATGGGCGAGCTCTGTAACTTGATCACGGCAGGCACCACTACGTAAGCTCTTACCCGGCGAGCTCTACTATTAGCTTTGGCAGAGCCCTTGGCACTTATTCACATTGTAGGCCTTCTTTGCGCGAAGCAGAGGGCTCCTTCTACTATTCACATTGGCGAGCCCTTCGCGCACATCCAGACCAGGACGGGCTCCTTCCTACCTATTCCACATTGGCAGCCCTTCGCGCGCCAGACAGACGGGCTCCTTCCCTCTTATTCACATTGGCCAGGCCCTTCCTTTGCACATCGAGACGGAGCGGGCTCCATCCTCTGATTCTATTGGCGAGCCCTTCAACGCACATCGGACCCAGGCGGGCTCTTTCCTACTTATCCCACGTTGGCGAGCCTTCACGCGCCGGATGGACGGAGAAACCCTGCACTATTTTCATTGTGAGCTCTTCCCATCAGTCAACATGAAGAGCTCCTGCTGCGCATGATGGCGAGCCTTAACCAACGGTCCCGATACTTGAGCTCTACTCGCACTCCCGATCATTGTGACCTCATCCCTGAGCGGTGCTTTGACTAAAAACAGTCGACTGCGAAGACTCCTCCGCCTTATGCGTGTGAAGGGCTCTCCGCCTCTTCATCACCCAGGAGTCAAAATTGAAATCCGAATTTGATGCGGCATTGGATGGCCTTCCGTTGGCAAGCCACCCGAAGCCTTGAGCACTAAGCTTGGTCACGCCGCGGTGTCGGAGAACCTCATCCCTACGAGCAACCACGGCGACATGCGTGAAGATCCATACGCAACCCACGACCTCCTCGCTCCAGCCGTCTTGATAAGTTCTGACTTCGGAGGACTCACGACGAGCAGTCTCCAGCAACGCCTTGCCCTCACAAAAACTTAGACCAGGCGATTTCGAACATTTCCTTGTCATTGAATCAGAGTGACCGGCGTAGCCGCGAAGATCCATTTGCTCGCCTCAAGTGAGAGTTCTTCCCAACCAGTTGAAGCTCCTGCGGGCGGACTTAAGCCTGAAGTCTCGACCAAATCATTTGCGCAACCTAGGCTCACCCAGGCCTCGAAGCTCTCCTCATTGCAGTTGTCAGTTTGCTCAGGACCTCGTCTTCTCTACTTCGGCTTAGAGCATAGCGGAGTGGGGTATTAACCGATTTAGACTTAAAGCGGCTCTATTTCTTCAGTCCTTATCCTTGCGCTCGATCCTGCAGCTCGACCCACTCAAAAGTAAGGGAAGCCACCTTCGCCTTATAAATCCGAGAGCGATCTTCCACATTATCAACATTTAATTTGGCCTTATCGGCGGGCCATACTAAATAGTGGCCAGCTTGCCTTACTCAGACATGAAATGGAGTGCTCGACACCAAAGATGCTTATGGAAGTAAATGCGACTATAGACTTACCGAGGCAACCCTGAAAAGATAAAATGACTTCATCAGCGTACCCCGACCTCGACATGAGCTCGGGGAGGATGGATAGGATTATCTGCCGCGAACTTGGGGACAGAGGCGAGATCATGACTACTGGCTTTTGTTTCGATTTTCCTTTCGGCCAGATTCGCCATCCCAGGAGGTGACTCGACATTGTCGGAGAGGCGGATTCCATACGATTTATAAATGAGCTGTAAATGTGGGACTGACGGCTGCGCTTGAAGACCACCTGCCTTTCTGACAAGGTTTAGGGGCAATGAGTCCAAAACCGGGGTGGCGATGCTGCTCACGGCTCTTAGGCGGAGAAGAGGACAGCCTTGGTCGAACCCCGGCCAAGGCGCGAAGCTGCCGATTTCTGAACACGAAGGAGACACCCCAATTTGGGCACGTGACCGGCGGTCCTTCTCAGAGGAGCTCGGGTTTTTCCTTTTTGCACTCCGGGGCTTCCGAGATGTCGCCCCCAAATGAACTAAAATCTCTCCCCTGGTGGGAGCAGCAGCAGTAGGCCCAAAGGAAGAAACTCCCAGGGCGAAAGGAGCGAGACTTCAAAGGCGGGGGGCGCATTTTGCCTCTCTGGACATCTTGTGAGTGTGAAACCAGTGGGAGGAGTGGAGTCAGCTTTATCAACTCTGCGTAGGAATGAGCAGAGCATTCCGTTAACGCTAGAGCTACAGCGTTATCTTCTTCGCTAAGGTCAAGACGAGCACCTGGGAAACATGAGAAAAGCCAAAGGTCAGAAGTATTTGATCGTCTTTAGACAAATCAAACCAAAAATGTCTGAGACTCACGAAGGGTTGCTCGGGGCGCTCACGTCACAGGCACACCCGAGTGTCGTCTATCGAGAAGAAGTGTACTCCAGTTGGAGCCCGCAGCGAAGTATCGTCCCTTCCGGGACCTATGTGAAGAAGGAAGGTCGAGATCACGGGAGGGGCACCGGGCGTCTGAGATCGTAAAACCTTCGGCTGAGCCGTTTGGATTAAGATGAAGGCTTGAGGGAGCCCGCTAGAACGGCCCTGCATCCTAAAGGTTAATAAAACGCCCAAATACGGCCATTAGGAGCCGGTTGGGAAGGCGGATGTTGAAGTGTTGCGGGAACCCGGCACATGAAGGATGCAAAGCGAGGCCATTGCTCCGAGGCTTGAAAAGCGGACCATACCGAGGCACGGAGCGGCATAAAAATTGAGCATCGGGGACCATATTCGGACACCAGGGGGAGCCCGATATCGTTAAGTGAAAATAAGCACAAATGCAGAGGACCAACCTTACTAAGGTCCCACATTCCTGACATGCGACCGAGCGGACTGAGTGTCCAGGCCCCTTAGGATACTTAATCGATTTATTTTCTTTACCCTTACGAAAGGAAGGCGCCTCGAAGCATTTTGAGGAGTCAGGTGATAAGTGAATGCGTGATGTGTATATATGCGCCTATGTGCGCAAGTGCAGTGATAAGCCTCAAGTAATATAATGATAAGTGAGTATCGTTCCACGGAGAATTGAGTTACTAAGTATCGCTCTAATCTAGCACATGCTTGTTGGATGTTGGAGAAATCTATAGAAAATTCAAGACACTAATCCTACAGGCATGCAAGAATAATTTGTATAAAGACTACAAAACCATAAGGTATAGATTTCACCTAAACAATGATGTGAACCTCCCTATGATTAATCGAGTAATTCGATTTCATCATGAAGATGGCGATTTAACTAATGTATGTCGAATCTCTCTCGAGGCGTTCGCACTACCCTTAGAAAGGATTATCTTGCATCTCTTGCCTCAAACTATCATAACTAATGATGCATTGAACCTATAAATCTTAATACCACACCTAATCTCACTTATATCTCTATCGTAGTAATTGTTGTCCCAAAATGTCATAGTCTAATTTTAACTCTCACTTCTCGAATTTTGAATCAAACCCTGAGTCATGCAAATATTGGCCAAATATCCACAAGCATTAAGATCTAAAATGAAATACTCAACATAAATATGAAATAAAACATCAATCAATATGAATTAGGAGAGATTCATACAAATGTATCTTTGGCTGCATCTAAGCCCTAAGAAACTAACTAAAACATAGCTGGAAAAGTAAATACAACCATCCAAGAAAGAAAAAACGGAAAAGGAAAGAGAAAACAAATTTGGCGTTGAAGCTCCTTTTTCTCCTCCATTATCTTGCTTCTTCCTCAAGTGTTCTTCTCTTCCAGAACAAACCCTAGAAATCTCTCAAGAACAAGCCTAGGTGTTTCCACCCAAAAGGAGCTTGTTCTCCCTCAAAAACGTCCAAAAAACCGTTCCAAATCGTCCTCCTTTTCGATCCCTGGTTTGAGCTTTAAAACCCTCCATTATGGGCTCAAAATGGGCTAAAAATCCACCCAAAACCGACCCCGAACATCGCGACATTGTGCAGCAACATCGCGACGTCGTTTACTGCGACTCTACGCCACGTCGCGACGTTCTTTGCAGTCCCACTGTTTTTGCTCCAACCCGTGGAGTCATAACTTTGTCATACGAACTCCGATTTAGGTGTTCTTGGTACCGGTGGAAGCTCTTGAAGTGTAGAATCTATCCATATATGACTTGATGCAATGAGCTCATATGATTTCTGAAAACGTCAAAATACAGTAGCCTCTCCTGCTGAAGGTGCTGCGATGTTTGCTGATTTTCTTCAGAAGTTTTGGAACTTGCATAACTTCTTTGTTCGAACTCGATTTTGGTGTTCTTGGTATCCCTAGAACATCTTGAAGTGTAGAATCCATACATATATGGCCTGATGCGATAGGAGCTCATATGATGTCTGAAAATGTCAAAATTCAGTAGCCTCCTGTTGCTTTTGTAGCGATTTTCCACGATTTTACCTGATTCCACCAAATGGATGGCACGATCATAAGTGTGAGCTTTTAGAGCATTAGGGAACTTATTTAACATAAAAACACTAGAAAAAATAACTAAAGCATAGGATAAATGAGTATTTTAAGATACTCATCACACCCTAAACTTAAATTCTTGCTTGTCCCAAGCGAGAGACCATCTCTGAAACAAAACAAAAATTAGAAAATGACATGAACAAAATAATGAGATGAGTATGAAGTAACATGATTTCAAATGGAATCCTTGTAGACACAATTTAGCAATATTAGCCTTTTCAGCAAAATTTAGGATCCTTAAACTTTTAAACTTTTTCTAGGAACATGGCAAAGCAAAGCATGGTAATGAAACAAATCAACCCCTAGAAGTGCGTTGACCTTTCCAAGGAAACTAAGTGTAGGTGATAGCATGATCTTCGATTGTATGAAAGGTCCTAGCACCCCCGAGCTTAAGCTCAACTCACCTATTTGGGAAGAAGCTAACTAAGAAAGGATAAAAACGCACCCTTTTTATTCATACCAAAATACCTAAAAATTTCCTAAATACCTAAAATGAAGAGGAGAACTAGTGCGAAGTTTTAGATGAGTGTTCTGTAGCGGGGGGATCTATTGGTGACTCCCATGGTGGTTAAGGGCACCGGGCATTAAATTCCTTAAACTTCACCCAGACACTCAGCAAACTCAAAGGCCCTATAGGTTGTAGGAAGGATCCATCTTGTCCCATGTAAGCGAGCTGAGTGAGTCAATGACTCGGCCCGATTGGCTTAGGGCATTAGGCTTTGAAAGGCCCCTCGGACTGTGCTCGGGATTCCGATTGGATGATCCACTTATTCTAATTCACAAGCCTATTTTTTTTTTACTTTTTTTCTTTTTCACTTTTACTATTGTTTTTTCATTTTTCTCATTTTTATTTGGGGCTCAATGGCAATCCTCTTTTGATTGGTGTCCCGTCAGGTGGCTAGAATCCCGAGGTTAGTTGAATTCAAAGGCAAAGATTAGGGACAGGTATCTGAGGGAGACGAAGTGTGTGTGTGATAGATTCCTTGAGAAATAACTTCTTGTAGCCTGATAGGTGACTAAGCTAAGTCACCCATGCAACAAGTATACAATTCGGATCATTTAAAAACCTAGGGTCCTATTCCTCTTTACACTTGGCATTTTGAATAGTTGTGTTCAAAATGACCTTCACCACTATGACAAAAAGGCATCAAACTCCTCATATGAGGCACAAAATAAAATAAAATAAAGAAAGAAAAACACATGCAAATAACCAAAAAACTAAAAAGAAATAACTAAAACAGGTAAGGAGATACAAAAGAAGTTGGATTTTGGAAATTTTTTTTTTTCTTAACAATTCTTGAATTCACCCCTGAGCTTGAAATGAACATTGTCCTCAATGTGAAGCAAAAGCAGAATGGATAATGAGTACTCTTACTGAGGTTGATCAAGTCTGCGGGAAGTTGCTCCAATGAATATAGCTAGCTTTGGAGGCAAAGAGGTGTTAAGAGGGGTTAGACCTTAAGTCCCGAATGAAGGGGATGCTTGAATATGAGACCTCTTTGGTTCTTTGGCTTGCCCGATTATTGAACTGACTTTCAACTGTTAGCTTCCCAAAACATATTTGAATCCCAAAACCTGAAATTAAAAACTAAAAACACGAAAAACAATCAAGCACACGAAAATTTATTAAAAAAAACGATTTCAAAACTAACTACGAAATAGAAAAAAGGAAGAAAACATTTTAAGCTTGGGCTGCCTCGAGTTTATAGTTTTTCGAGTCAGCTAGACTCTACCAACTACGGATGGAGTTGGTGTTTTCTTGCCTCATCCTTTCTAAGGCGATAGTTGTGCTCAGTCAGCAACTTGAGCACATAGTCTTCCACAATCTTATTATTTTTTTGATTTTCTATTTTTTTAATTTTTTTGTTTACAATGGTTCCTCTCAATTCATTGTTGAAGTGAATGATGTACTCATCACCTTGGAATTTGGGATCGTCTTCTCATTTTCAATTCTTCATGCATCTCACCCCATATAAAGTCATCTCGGAAGAGTCTCTACAACCTCCTCTTTTACCTTTTCATATGATTCCGGAGGATTGACTCTTTTCCTCCTTTTCAACTAAGTCTTTTGAAGTTTAAATCATCCTCCTCCACTTTGAAGCTTCTCCAAGTTCTTCATTACCTCTTGAAGTGATTTCTTCATTGTAGCTCGAGTTTTCTTAACGTATTACCCCAAGGTAGATGGCGAAGACTCTCATGTTGTCCTTCAAGGACATTGTAGATTCTCTTGTGCTTTCATATATTTTGCTTGCTGTTCTTATCTCCTTACTCTCCTCTTCTTTAGTTTGTTCTTTCTCAAATCCAAGTTGAGTATAAGAAGTGGCCTTTGGAGCCATCTCTTCTTTCAAGGCTGGAATGGTGCGAAATTTGAATTTGAACATTAGCCCTTGTCAATTCCGTAGATTGAACTTGAGATATCCATAGCGTTGACATGAACTCTTTTCGTTTCAATTAATCTTGCCTCTAACTGGCCATTCTCTCTCATGTGGAGGTTGACTTATCTCATTTAGTTAAAAAAGCGAGGCAACAGCGAGAGTGAGTCAATTTCATCCATTGATCTTGAAATTCAGGTTGCCATAGTAGAAGTGCAGCTTGAGTTCTTCTTAATTCATCCATAGCTTCTTCTAGGCTTGATCTTTGGACTTGTGAGCGGAGTTGAAGAGTGTTATAGCTTGTATTCCATGAGGTGTTTGGGTGGTGGCTCCATCGAGTATGATTGCTCAAAAGTATGGGGTACCTCCATGTTGAGCATAATCCATTGATGCATATAGTTTGCCACACTTGACTTCGCACTTGAGTTGTGGCATCTTCTTTGATGCTCCTTCCCGACCCGATTACGCATTCTTAGTTCTTTCGCTCGAGGTCGTGATACATTTGTCAACTTGATGATAGGATCCATTGTGATTGAAATCTTTTATAAACGAAAATAAAATTCAAAAGTAAAGTGGATAAAAGGAAAATAAAATAAGACTAACTATATCCAAAGTAGGTAAAGCTATTTCAAATCAATATTAATAAAAGCACCAATTCGGCGTGGCATCAAAAAATTGATAGGCGTCGTGATGTGTATATATATGCCTTTATGTGCGCAGAATCACACGCAGCGTGCGCCTCAAGTAATATAATGATAAGTGAGTATCGTTCCCACGAATTGAGTTACTAATTACCGACTCTAATCTAGCCTATGCTTTATTTGGATGTTGGAAAATCTATAGAAAAATTCAAAGACACTAATCTAGGCATGCAGAATGATGTATAAAATTAAAAACCCTTAAGGTATAGATTTAGCCTAAACAATGATGTATGAACCTCCCTAACGATTAATCAGTGGTCAATTTCATCATGAAGATGGCGATTTAACTAATGTATTCGAATCTCTCGAGCATTCATACTACCTTAGAAAGGTTATCTTGCATCTGCGCCTCGAGCCATCATAACTAAGGATGCATTGAGCCACCCCATAAATCTTAATACCACACCTAATCTCACTTGTCTCTATCTCATGATAATTAGATGGTAAATCATCCATGGTCTAATTTTAACTCTCACTTCTCAGATTTTGAATCAAACCACAAGTCATGCAAATATTGGCCAAATATCCACAAGCATTAAGATCTAAATGAAATACTCAACATAAATATGAAATAAAACATCAATCAATATGAATTAGGAGAGATTCATACAAATATGTCTTTGGCTACATCTAAACCTAAGAACTAGCTAAAACATAGCTGGAAAAGTAAATACAACCATCAAAAGAAGAAAAAACGGAAAAGGAAGAGAGAAAACAAATTTGGCGATTTGGCTCCTGCACCTCCTCCGTATCTTCTTCTTCCTCAAGTGTTCTTCTCTTCCAAGAACAAACCTAGAAATCTCTCAAGAACAAGCCCACAAATTGTTTTCCACCCAAAAGGAGCTTGTTCTCCTCAAAAAAAACGTCAAAAACCGTTCCAAATCGTCACTCGCCTTTGATCCCTACGGTTTGAGCTTTAAACCCTCCATTATGGGCTCAAAATGGGCTAAAAATCACGAAACCGACCGAACGTCGCGACGTCGTGCGGTAACGTCGAGCGTCGTTTACGCGGCCTACGCCACGTCACGACGTTGCTGCAGTACCGTTTTGCTCCAACTTCGTAAGGTCATAACTTTGTCATACGAACTCCGATTTAGGTGTTCTTGGTACCGTTGGAAAGCTCTTGAAGTGTAGAATCTATCCATATATGACTTGATGCAATATGAGCTCATATGATTTCTGAAAACGTCAAAATACAGTAGCCTCTCCTGCTGAAGGTGCTGCAATGTTGCTGATTTTCTTCAAGTTTGGAACTTACATAACTTCTTTGATTGAACTCCAATTTTGGTATTCTTGGTATCCCCTAAGAAAGCTCTTGAAGTGTAGAATCCATACATATATGGCTTGATGCAATAGGAGCTCATATGATGTCTGAAAATGTCAAGATTCAGTAGCCTCTCCTGTGTTGCTTTTGTAGCAGTTTTCCACCAATTTTGCACAATTCCACCAAATGGATGACCTGATCATAAATTAATGACTTTTAGAGCATTAGGAACTTATTTAACATATAAAAACACTAGAAAAAATAACTAAAGCATAAGGATAAAATGAGTATTTAAGATACTCATCATCGTGAGGATCGAGACAGGAAATCCCTAGCACACTTGCCGGACCAGCCTTGTGAAGAATCATCGCGATCGCAAGAAAGAAGAACGACTTGGACCCATGACATAAGCAAACAGTATAAACGAAATCCAGACGACCAAACCCTAGAGCCTCGTCGTACCAACCGAAAAGAGTACGAAGAGGCGAGACACAGCGGGCCCAGGAATGAGAGGAAGAGAGAAACCTTGAAAGGACCCGACACTAAACGAGACGGGAGGAAAATCGAGCGAAATACAAGAACATCAAAAATATAAAGACAAAAGTGGGAAGTTATAAGGCGGAGGAATTCCAAAACGGGAAGGTGACGAGATGCAAGAGAGAAAACGAGGAGTATAAGAAACAAGCGCGAAACTTCGAAGAGCCATCATTGCACGCGCACCACGTATGGCGAATAGGTTAATCAATCCACATCCAAGTAGACACGGGGAAATAACAACCGTCGCAGGATTAATCACAGCCCTTGCCCGCCAGTCAGTACCTGGCGAGGGGCGCGGTGAGGCAAGGGGGTGGACCAGTATGTCCCTCTCGTCGGCTGATAAACGATGGGGTCCTTGCCGCCATGTCCTTTCTGGCAGCCCAAGCCGGAGGCCCGACTCATTGAGCCCAAAACATGGTTGGAAAAATAGGGAGGCCCACACTCGACCAGATCCTTGTATCCTTCGATAACGAAGATAAGAATATTCCTAAGATATCCTACTTGTCGATCAAAGTCTATTATAAGGGAAGAACTTAATGAAGACCATCAAAGTTGGACGTGCCCGTAAGAAGGAGGATTGTCCAAAATAAGCCTTTGACTAATCCATTTAACTAAATCTAAGGCTAACTATATGAGGAAACATACCTCGATGGGAAGGACTCCTAGTCATCCATCTATTTGGATGAATATCCCATAAATATAAAGTAGCTCCACCCTTTGAAAGATGCCGCCAATACTAAGCAACCTACACATTCTCTCTTTCCTCTCAGAAAGAATCTAACTTAGGCATCGGAGCGGCCCCGGGCGAAGCCCTCGCCGACCCTTCTTCCTTCTGATTCTTCTTGCAGGAACGTGCCGCATCCAGAGCCTGTAGATCAACATTGCAGTGATCCTAACGTTAACTGACCCGGCTATCCTCCGAGTTCAGCTAGAGTGTCAAGCGGGTTGGAGTTGGAGTTAAACGTTCTGGGTTAAGCGGGTGACGGGTGAAAAACATGTAAGCCCGAGTACACGACCGCGTTCTATCGCGGGTAAAAAATCGAAACCGCAGACCGCGAGCCGTTTAATAAGCGGGTAACCGCGACACGACGTTTGCTGCGTTTAATTTTAAGCAGCGGGTTGGGTTGGGTGGGTCGAGTTAACCACGATAAACCACTCATTTGACCCATTTAATACATTTTACCACCGTTTAAACCATTTAACACGGTAAACCACCAGTTTAACATTTACATTATTTTAAAAATGACGTTAATTTTAAAAAAATATTAATTTATTAATTTTTATTTAATTAAGCGGGTTATAAACGGGTTAACATGTCTCACGAACCGCGACCAGTTTATTAAGCGTGTTAAGCGGGTTGACAGTTTATCACCGAACGGATTTAGGTCTCACGAGCCGTTTAATCGGTTAATCGTGTCGGTTAATCGTGTCGTGTTGAATTTTAGCGGGCCTAAGTTCGACCACGTGATCTTAGTCAGCCGGCGACCCATACCTTGACCCGATTCGTTGAGCAAAGCATCATCGACCTTAAATAACCAAAATTTGTAAAGCCCAATATTTTCCATATTTTCCTTGAAGAATGACTCAATAATGAACAAAATGCTCTTATCATTTCGTGTATTTATACACATATTTTAAAAGAAATGACTATTTTTACAAGAAAATAATAAGGGTATTTTTATCAAAATAAGGTAAAAAATTAATGATGAATTAGATTTCAGAAATTTAGTTTTTAAAAGGTATTTTCATCAAATCACTTTTATTATTATGAAAAAAAAATTTGTATAACATCTTAACATGTTATAAAAATTTAAATGATAAACTTATTATGATAACTGATTTATTATTACCATTCTTACAAAAAATAATTATTTTATTTATTTTATATAACTAAAATAGAATATGATAGGGTTTGAAAAATAGGCGCGCAAGCCCACTCACCAAGCCCGAAAAAGGTAAGCTCATTAGACGCCGGGTCCTAGCCTGAGCCGCGGGAGCCCGGATCGTTTGTCGAGGGCGATGCATGGGCGGCTGAAAGCCCATATCATGTAATCGGAGCCAAATCATCATTAAGGGAGTAGATAATTAAGATGGTGTTTATCATATCGTCAAATAAGAATCTCACGATGAGGAAGTAGGATAGTGCCGATAGCTGCTCTGAATTATCCATGTCGATATCGATAAGGGGCGGGAAATTCCCGTCAATGAAAAGAATCCTTTACCACCATCAATTGGGAAAATCATATGCTATAAATACGGACCACCCCCAAGGTGAAGGTACGCGAGAACGGTCGCCCTCACCAGCGATTGATCATTTCTTTCATCGAGGAAGAACTACTTAGGCATCGGAGGCGCAGGCAACCAGCCGTCCTGCACTGCCCTGTTTTTGTAGGAGAGCGCGGCATCGGGGCCAATGACGGTTCAGTTCCGGCCCAACGATCCGAACACGCCCTAGCCCAGTTCCAATTGAAAAAAGCATCATCGGTGGCGTCGATGCAGGGCAGCCGGTTCCTTTCAAATAAAGGCGACCTCTTAGCGATGGTATCAGCCGGAACTGGCGGGGAGCCACGCCAATCCTTCGGGATGCAAGACCGCTGGTGGGGTGGATGGCAGACCTCTCGGCGCATTAGAGCGGTCTCGAGCTGACACGGACGAGGTAGAGGCACTCCGTCTCGCAGTAAGCCGCTTAATAGAGGAGTTAGGCGAACTCACGAGCGGATGTCACAGCGCCACGAGCGTGACAAGCGGGAAGGCATAACACCGCCCCTCGGGAGGCGGCCACACCTCGGCCCTCCTCGACGGGAGCAGGAATCCGGCGAGTCAGGGGCATGGACCTGCTAGCCCCGAGAGGGCGTGACGAGCAATACTCGGGGGACCTCGAGAGCAATGGCAGGCCGCTACCGGTAAGGGTGGGAGCGATCATGAGGCAGGTCAAGGGTATTCGTGGGAGCTCGGCCACGTGAAGGAAGTTGTAAAGGCGGCGGACTCACATGGAGCGGCTGCAGTGTAGCAAATTGAGTCACCGTTCACAGTAGGGTGCTCACTTCCCCGCTTCGGCAAAGTTCGAATGCATGAATAGAGCGTTCGATGGTGCGAAGGATCCGTCGATCATTACTTTTATAAGAATCAAATGGAGGCTACATGGGTATCGGGACCACATGCGATTAGAGCCTTCGCTATCACGCTAAAAGGCCCATCGTTGGCTTGGTTTAACAGGCTCCCACCATCGTCGGTCTCCTCATTGAGAGATCTCTCCATCGCGTTCATCTCCCACTTCATTAGAGCTAGAACATAGAGGAAGCCGAGTTATCACTGCTTGACCATAAAGCGGAGCGTAGGAAGCACGAGGTCTATGTTCGGAGGTTGATGCCCGAGTCTTTGAAGGTAGACATGGGACGAGGATTCGCTATCACCGCGTTCATCGTTGGGTTAAGTGCGTCGAGATTTGATGTTTCCATCTTCAAGAATCCATAGGCAAACATGGCTGAGGTGCTTGCTAAAACGAAAAAGTACATAAACGGTGAAGAAGCCCTCATATTCAAGGAAGAAAGCTCTTCGACCCATAAGAGCGGGACGGACGAGCCAACGGGGGTAGAAGCCACAGAAACAAAAGCAAGATCCCAAGAAAGACGAAGCGGTCCCGAGGCGAGAAGCGTTAGGAAGCCGCTGGGACCACCTGGCCGGCTGCGACAAGCGGGGTATTCACCTCGGCGGTTCACCCCATGGCGGCCAGCGATATCGCGAGTCTTGCGCGGGTACTGGCTTATGAAACGAGTTTAAGGATGGCGAGTCCCGGATGAGGTCGGACCCACCAAAAGAGATAACACGGTATTGTGAGTTCCGCCCAGGGACCACGGGCCTTAGAACGGATGATTACATCTGACTTCGGGGAAGAAATGAGAATATTTGATTCGGCGGGTATCTCCCGTAGCCGTGGCCCGGATTGAAGGTCGAGTCGGCGCAGCCACCACCGCCTCAGTGACTGATAACTCAGCACCAGCAGCCCTTAGGAAATCCGTGATGTCGGAGGATTTGCGGGAGGTGGGGAATCGACTCGTAGGAAGATATGCGTGGCATCGGGTCGGGAGGTGTGGAGGTACAAAGCGATTGTCCTAAAGCGCCTCGACTCAACACAGCCATAACATTCTCGGACTCAGACCTGGAGGGATGCCAACACCCCCACGACGATCCTTTGGTAATAAGGGTAGTTATGGCTAACAAAACAATCCACCGGGTCCTTGTCGACAATGGGAGTTCAGTTGACATCATCTTCACGTCTGCTTTTGACCAAATGGGCATCGGAAGGGAGAAGTTTGAACCAGTCAGCACCCACTTGCGAGGATTATCGGGAGAGAAAGTGCTACCTTTGGGGTCAATACAGTTAGAGCTCACTTTGGGAGACCCCCCGTGCCAGGCGACAACGGCAGTGAAGTTTCTCATAGTAGATGCCTCGATGCCGCACATAACATGTTGATGGCGAACCTTCTCTCGGCGCCGCAAAGGCCATCCCTCCGGCTTACCACATGATGATCAAGTTTCCCTACGAGGTGGAGTAGGAATGGATTCGAGAGACCCGGTAGCGTGGCCAGGGAGTGCTACTCAGCATCCTTGAAGCAAAAAGCGGTTGACAACATATACTTGGACGAGCTCGACATGCGCGACAAGGTAAACACCCGACCTGAGCCCTCGGAAGAGCTGAAGCTTGTACAGTTGGACAATAACCATGAACACCTCGCTTACATTGGCTCCAAGCTTGCGGAAGACCTCAGAAGCTGCCTTACCCTTTCTTGAAACAGAATAAGGATGTCTTCGCGTGGAAACATGAGGATATGGGAGGGATTGATCCCGCAATAATCACTCATAGACTAAACGTCAGTCCATCCTTCAAACCAGTTAAGTAAACAAGAAGGAGTTTCGCTCCAGAAAGACAAAAAGCGATAAATGAAGAGGTTGGCAAGCTCCTCCAGGCAGGGGCAATCAGAGAAGTGGAGTACGCAGATGGTTGTGACGTCGTACTCGTTCATGACGGCAAATGGCGACTTTGCATCGACTTTACTGACGTCAATCGTGCATGCCCAAAAGATAGTTTCCCTCTGCCACGGATCGACCTCATAGTAGATGCCACAGCCGGCCATAAACTCCTCAGTTTCATGGATACTTTCTCCGGCTATAACCAGATCAGCATGGATCCCGACGACCAAGAAAAGACCTCATTCGTCACGGGGCAAGGGACCTATTGCTATCGAGTAATGCCCTTTGGGCTAAAAACCGCAAGAGCTACATACCAGAGGTTGGTGAATAGGATGTTCCAGAAGCAAATTGGGGCATCCATGGAGGTATATATAGATGACATGTTGGTGAAATCAACCACGTAGAACTCACATAGCTCACAATAGAAGCATTCGAGATCCTGAGAGAGTACAACATGAAGTTGAATCGGCTAAATGCGCTTTTGGAGTCTCGGTGGAAATTCTTGGGTTTATAGTCAGCCTTAGGAATTGAGGCAAATCCAAACAAGATAAAAGACGTGCTCGACATGCCGCCACCGTCAAACATGAAAGAAGTCCAACGTCTAACTGGAAGAATAGTTGCGTTAAGCCGATTTGTGTCCAAGGCTAGCGATAAATGTCAACCCTTCTTCCAAGTTCTAAAGAAAGAATTTCAATGGGATACACATTGCGAAGAAGCGTTCTCAACATTGAAAACTTACATGAGCTCTCCCCGTGCAGTAAGCCCCCTCACGAGAGGGGAACTCCTTACTCTGTACTGGCGGTTCAGTTTCTCATTGGCGCCGTCCTTATCGAGACAAAGGCCCAGTCTGACATCAGTCTCTTATTGGCCGAGCTACAAGAGGAGTAGAGAGGAGAGGTATCACATGAATGGATAAAGCTAATCTGGCGTTAGTAGCTGCGGCGAGCTCCGCCCTTACTTTGAAGCTCGTACCATTGAAGTCTCGGCGAATGCCCAATGAAACAAGTGCTACGACCCGGAGACAGCGGAAGATTGATGAAGTGGGCCTTAGGTTGAGCGAGTTCGACATCGGATATAAACGAAAACTCTGATAAAGGGCAGGTCTTGGCAAATTTCGTCATGGAGTTCACCAGGCCAAGCTGCCAGGGATCACGTGCGGCGCTGACCTCCCGTTTGGAAGCGTCCGTGGGCGGGGTCGCCAATGCTCAAGGGAGCGGTGCCGGGCTAATTCAGCCTCGGAAGGAATAAATATCGATTACGCACTCAGATTTGGGTTCGAGCCTCCGACAACGAGGTCGGTATGAGGTCGTCATCCGCAAGAGGCTTCGACCTCGCCCGTTCGATGGGGTTGACCAGCGAGGTATCTTGTGACTCCTAAGTTGAAACTAAATAAAGCAAATAGAAGACACCTCTGAGGCGAAGGTGAAAAAATGATCCTATATCTCAAAAGGTACGGGAATTCACGGGAAGTTCGTGTAGTTCGGTCGGACACATGCAGGAAGCGGAAATTCTGAGACGGATGCCTTATGGCTGGCCGGCTGACCTCCCAAGGAAGATCTGTTGAATGCTTTGTCGAGGCACCTTGTAGGAGCCCTTTATGAATCTCCATGACGAGAGTCACCTATCTGTATCGGCAGTGGATGGACCATTTGGGGTATTTAATGAAGGACTACTCTGCGGCTGACGAAAGAGGCTACAAGCTCGAATGGTCGACGGGTTTACTATTCATCGGGAAGCCTTCTGGCGAGGTTTTTCACACCCATCCTCGAAGTGCATTCTAACGGGGAAGGCCTTGGGCTACGTCTTGAGGAAGTACATGAAGGTATATGCGGAAATCACATTGAAGCTAGGGCGTTGCGGGAAGAAGCCTTAAGGCCGGGGGATACTGCGGCCCTGAATGCTCAGACGCGACAAAACTAGTGGGGAAATCTGAAATTTGTCGGGGCATGCGAAATCTCTCACCTCTCGTCTGAGCCATTGACGTCGATCGCGAGCCCACGACCGCTTTGTGATGAGGTTGGACATATTGGGACCTCTGCCCATTGGAACGAGGCAGTGCAAATTTATCATCGTGGCGAGTGGATTATTTGCCAGTGGGCGGCCAGGAACCTTTGGCCTCTTATCCACGGAAACGGAAGATCGCGTAATTTCGTTTTCGTTCCGCAATTTGCGGGTTTGGTATCCCGAGAGCTCACGGTGTGAACCGATGGAAAGGTCGAGCAATCCTAAGTTTAGGGTTTAAATTGCGAGCTGAAGGATAAAGGCTGCTACTCGTCCCCAACTCATCCCGATCAATGGGCGGTGAAGTCATATGTCGGAACTCTTAAAGCGAATCTTAAGACCAAGATTGGGAAGATCCCCGAAAGGCAAGTGGGTAAGAGTACCTGCAGGGTATTATTAGGCATCTGAGAACTACACTTGCAAAAGTCGACAACGAGGAAACCCTTCGCTCTAGCCTTTAGCGCAGGGAGTAGCTCGTATCGAGATCGGATTAAAATCCCCAAGGTTAAATTGGCGTGGAACATAACGAGGCTCCTCCCGGGCCTAGACCTCACAGATGAAAGCGTGATCTGGTCCAGAAACGTACAGAAGACTACCAAAGGAAGACGGTAAGGAGTATCGACCAAGGTCGAGCCAGGGGAGTTACAAAGCTGTGACTTAAGTCTTAAAAAAGCTTTGCACAGGAAAAAAATCCGACACGCCGACTAGGGGGCCTAGCTGGGAAGGCCCGCATATAGTATCCGGCATGCGATCGGGCCAGGAAGTATTAATTCACGGGCTCCTACAAAGACGGGGAGAAGGAAAAGTTATCTACACTCTTGGAACAGCTGAGCACCTTAAGCGTTTTGTGGTAGACTATAAAGTTTATGTCGTTGTAAAGTATCATCGGCTTTGGATACGTATGTGTGTTTGTTGATTGCTGTTATCTCTCCTCATAATAGCGGGGCATCTCGGTAAGAAAAACGAGCGGCTGCGGCGAGATATGCAGAAAGTTACGTGATGCGCGATTCATCGCGAAAAAAGGGAAAATTTTCGCTGTTTGTGAGGTACATTAATTACAGTAACAATGTCATCCCTTGTCTTGGAAAAAAGCAGTACAGGGTTCCTCATTCTGGAGGAAAGAGAAAAAAAGAAAGTGCAGTGAGAAGGGGAAGGAGAGGAAAGGAGGAGAAGAAAGGGAGGAGAGGAAAGGAGAGAGGCTGAGAAAGAGAGGAAGAGAGGTAGAAAGAGAAGAAGGAGAAGGAGAAGAAAGAGAAAGAGGAAAGAGAAGAAAGAAGAGAAGGAAAGAAAGAAGAAAAAGAAAGAGGAAGAAGAGAAGGAAGAGAGGAGAAAATGGAGAAGCGGTACTAAAGTACCTTTGCTCTCTCGGACACATTCCTAGCACGGGGCTGGGAATAACATAACTCCCATAAAGGGGAAACTGGGGGAAAACACAGCTCCACGGGAAGAGGTCCTTGAGCCGAGCGGGATCGGAATCCTTAGAGCGGACCCTCTGAACGACCAGGCCTTGGCTTCATCATGTGCGGATTCGATTACGACCCCGAAAGGAAGGATCGAAACATGGGCTCCATTGCGAGAGGAGTTGCAATTTATAAAGTCAGACACTCGGAGAATTCCACATAGTCGTTTCCAATTCTCCATAAACCCGACATTAAGGCATCGCATCTTTCAGTGGAAGTCAAATCGACCGCACTCGGTGGCTCCGTTTTGAAAGAGCTCATTTGCTTTCGAGCTAAGGCTGGTAGCCGGGGAGGCTGAGTTCGGCTCGGGCGGTTTAGCCGTGGCCTCGGTGGCTCGGTTGAACAGCTCCAGTTTGCTCGAAAGGCCATCTGACCCTGAGGAGCCGGTTCGGCTTCGTGGATCGGCCCTGAAGCCTTGCGGCTTAGTTTTGAAGAGCTCATTTGCTCGGCTAAGGCTGGTAGCCCGGGACGGGTTCGGCTCGGGCGGTTCCAGCCCACGAGCCTCGACTCGGTTTCAAAACGCTCACAAAGAAAGGCCATATAGCGCAGGCGATTATTTCGGGAAAATCAGCATGAACTGGCTCGAGTTTTGAAGAGCTGTTTTCGACTAAGGCACAGTAGCCCGGGAGCGGAGTTCGGCTCGAGGCGGTTTAGCCGAAGCCTCGGCGGCTCGAGTTTTGAAGAGCTCAAGCGCTCGAAGGCCATGTCTGAATTTGCGAGAACCCCGGTTCGACTCGAATTAGATCGGCCATGAAGCCCTCGTGACTCAGTTTTGAAAGAGGAAGCTCATTGCTTAACTAAGGCTGGCGGCCTGGGACGAGGTTCGAGGCAGCGGTTCAGCTACTGTGGAGGCTCGTATTTCCGGTTTTGAAGAGCTCCAAGCGCAGAAAACCCTCTGACCGTAGGAAGGCCGATCTAGCTCGGCGAATCAGCCCATGAGAGCCTCGGCTCAGTTTTGAAGTTTGGCCCCCGCTCGAAGCTGAGCTGGTAGCCCGGGGCGGGTTCGGCTCAGGCGGTTTAGCCCACGGAGGCTGTGAGCTCAGTTTGAAAGAGCTCAAATTTGCTGAAAGGCCATAAAGTCGCGAGCCAATCTAGCTCGGGCGAATCGACCCATGAAGCCTTAGCGGCTGAATTTTGAAGGCGCTCGTACTCGGCCAAGGCACAGTAGCTCGGAAGCGGGTCGGCTCGGGCGGCATAGCCCGCGAGCTATGCGGCTCGGTCTGCAAGAAGAGCTCATTTTGCTTTCGAGAAAGGCCATACGGCCGCCAAAGCAAGTTCGACTCGGTGACATAACCCAGGAGCCTTAGCGGCAGTGCGAAGAGCTGGCCCGCTGAGAAAGGCCCGCCGATGCGAGTAAGAAGTTTGTCAGGCAGTTTAGCCACGGAACCTCGGCCGGCTGGGTTCAGAAGGCTCAACCACCACTCAACTAAGGCCTGTGGTGAGGCCGGGGAGCAAGTTTGGCTCATAGGCCGCCCATGGACCTCGACAGCTCGGAGTTTAGAAGCTGGCCCCGCTCGACTAAAAGACTGGTTGCCTAGGAGGAAGGTTCGGCTACGTAGTTTAGCTGCGGAGCCTTAGCGGCTCGGTTACAAGGAACTTCAGCTGCTCGGACAAGGCCATATAATCCACCAATCCCGTCGGCGAGGAGGAAAGAAGCCGGCGTCGGGAAGCGGTTACGAAAAATAGGGCGATGAGATAGAAAATGAAGTATTCATTGAGAACGACATCACATATATTTGGGGTTCGAAGCCCAACAAAAAATAAATAAATAAAAAGAAAAAACAACAAGCAAACTAGCTACAAGGAGTTGGGCGTCTGGAAGGCGAGAAGTGGGAAGCGATAGCGAAAGGGGGCGGGCACAAAGCCGAGGAGGTGTTTAGATCTACAGAACGATCACGGAAAAGGACTCTTAGCCTCCTCGTCAGTAGGGATGATAATGAAGTTAAGGTCGAGCCGGATAGGCATTAGCGACCTTCCTGAAGCAAGCCACCAGCCCGGGTGCGGGGCCTCATCCCTCAAACTTACGCTGTGGCCCCGTCCCTCTAAGCTTGACCCGGAGTTTCTGCCTGCGGCTCCCCTGCTTGGCCAGACACTCCTTGGTCGGGCGTTCAATGAGGCCACTGACCTCCTTAAGCAGCCTTGAGGCTCCGTCTAATGAGTGTCTTTGCTGTGCGCGTCGTCTCTCACAGCGACACGCAGCTACACCCGAGTTACCCGCGGCTCATTCTCGGGGCGATTGCATGCCATCACTGGTGCACGAAGCTCGGTTTGGGCGGCCTCCGGCCGTCCACAGCCACGACGAGATCATCTGGCGACTGCGGCTCGTCCACGATCCGGCTCTCCCTCGGCCACTCTTAAGCCATCGCCTTTTCTTCCCTACCCTCAGCCCGCGCTCGCGCCGTCATGGTATGCCTCAAATCGGACTTAAGCTTCACGGCCTCCTCCATCATATTCCTCCAGATCAGAAACTGGCTCGCTCGAGAGTAAAACTGACCACCCTCGCTGTGAACTGCAGCGGCTTTACGTGGCCCTCATTTAGTAGCCCTTTCCCAAACTCTGGATGGTAGCCACACGCGACACACACCTAACATAGAGTCGACACCTAACTTCAGATGAATGTCGGACCTGACAAGACACGGGGAACTTCTGAGGCTACCTGGAGAGGATAGGCCAAGGCTACCTTATGGTGAACTTTTGAGCCTCTTAAGGTCGAATCCACGAGAATGGATGAGACCCGCGCGTACAATGACATTGAAGCGAGGAATCCCGAAGTCTCCATCGACTTCGGAGCGTTTCCCCCGACTTTTACGCCCTCGGGAGGCTCGGCACTGCGCGGGGGACTCCGTATCATAGGCATAACCTCGGCCAGAGCTCGGCCCAGCTCCCGAGGAATCTTTGGCCTTTGCAGCTAAAACCGATGCGGATTTCTGAACTTAGGGCTTTAGGAACCTCGCGGAGAGTAGCGACACTTGCCCACGCTCGGATATAGGTAGAAGGCGATGACGAGGGCGTCCTGACCTCGGGACTTTGCCCGAGTAGGACGACCCTTCTCAAGAGAGTCAGGAGCTTTCCGCTTCACACTCGAGACCTTAGACAAACGTCTCCACCCAGAACAGGAAGCTCTCCGCCCAGTGGGCTTAATGACGGGAGCCGAAATCATGAGGAGAACTTCATAGTGGAGGGGGGTGAAGGCCTCAAAGTAGCAGGGCGGGAGGACCTCGAACCTGAAGATCCTGGAATATCCGACCTGATAAGGTCAGAGTAAGTGCGCGGAAGACACATGGCTAGCTTCCGCTTTATGACCTCATCTTCGGGGCTGAGATCAGGGTGAATGAAAAGCTGCTTGATGCAAAATTAGGGACATCCTTTGTATGAAAACTAGACCCAGGCACCCAACTAAGCAAAGCTCACGTAGATTCTCGGGAGTGGTCTAGGCAATGAGGAGCATGATGTGTCTTCCTTGTCAAAGGGGTCGTATTCCCAAGCTACTTGACCACTAACAAAAATAGCAACTCTTTCCAAAATTTATGAGAAGATGGGAGATCAGAGATGATAAGAGGAATGACACTTAGATAGATAAAGAAAGCCTCGCTGGCTTCCTTCACACTAAAAGGTCGAAACAGTATCACTGGGAACACAGGCCCTTATCCTAAAGAGGAACCAACCCAATCAGAATGCCCCGAAGTGGGCGAAAGTTGAGGAGGGGCATACGTTGAAATGTTCTGAGACCCTTTTGATAAAGGGGTGTAAAGGGAAGCGGAGGTCATTGTTGAAGGCCACCTCAAAAAAGCACACCATCTTGGGCACTTGGACCACGTAGGAGGTCAAAATGTCTGGAGACTAGACTTGGACACCAAAAGGGGGCCTATAACGCCTCATGAAAGTTTCTCCATATAAAGGCCCAACTTTGCTAGGTCCCACCACCAGAGCATTCTGCATGGCTGATTTCAAATATTCCGATCCCACGGGGTATTTAACCTCGTCAATTCTACCCTTGCCTTTATCCAAGGGGAGAGGAGGTTCCCTCGGGACGTCTCGAAAAGCAACCCAGCTAAACGATCGGAGGCACCACTTATCCGCCCTGAATCGGATACAATAGAGGAATCACCTCCTATGCGTAAGGAAGAGGAACGACTCGGACCCGTAGGAGTAGCAATTAGAAAAAAGCGGAACCTAACCAATTTAGCCACTGAGCGTCGCTATATTACCGAAAGACACCGAAAAGAAGAAAGGCATACAGTCCAGGAATAAAACGAAAAGGCTACTATAAGCAAGAGTATCACAAAATGCCATAAGAGATTCTTGTGGAGGTCGAGACAAATGAGGCAGAACTTCATGAGAAAAGTAAAAAGCTTTAATACACGGGGGGGGGAGTGGCGGCACAGTACTAGCCGGTCGGAGGATGTTCTCGGAAGCGGAAGGAACTAGAAGAAGCGGCGCGAAGTCGAAAAGTCATCGTATCATGGGACGGTTGGCAATGTTTAACAGGCCAGCCACTGAGCGGCCACGTGGGAGTCGCACGATTCAAGCGTCTGACCCTTGCCCACGCTCGCCTTAACCAAGGGCTGGGGGGCAATTGATAGGGTTTGAAAAATTGGCGCGCAGGCCCACTCACCAAGTCCAAGAAAAAGGTAAGCTCATTGAAACACCCGGACCCTTGGCACAGGCCCAAGCGGGAGCCCTAGATCGTTATTAGGGCCGGTAGCACGAAACGACACAGCCATATCCACGTAAATCCAAAATAAATCATGTTAAGGGAAGTAGGATAATTCCCAAATATTGCTCTAATTATCCCTTATTAATCGATATCGATAAGGGCATGTGAAATTCCCAAATCGATGAGAAAGAATCCTTATCACCATCGATTGGGAAAAACATATCTTTATAAATGCCGGAGTCACCCCATCAGGTGAAGGTATGAGAACATTCGCCCTACCAGCGGTTGATCCTTTCTTCATCATGGAAGAAATTGACTTAGGCATGTCGTGGAGGCTCTGGGTAGGCCCCGTCCGGTCTCTTTGCTACTTGTTTTCCGGGAGGCGCAGCATCGGGCCCGATGGCGAGTTCCGATTCCGCCTTGATCAGAACACGACCTAACCTAGTTCCAGTTGAAAAAAGCATCATCAGAATATATAAAATTAATAATTTAAAAATTAATAGATTGATGAAAACAAATTTAAAAATATTTCGTGTTTTTAAAATATTTTAAAATTCTACATGGATTTTAAAAGATTTTGTACAGATTCTAAAGTATAGCTTTTTCTGAAATAAGTCATTAAAAAAGCGTGTATAGTAGAAAGCAATTTGCTTTTAGAAATAAGCCAAAATAACAAGCCCTCTATCTTTCTTTTATAAAACACATGTAAATACAAAAAAGGATAAAGGGTAATTTCATCTAAATTGAGTTATTTCTCAAGAAAAAAAACATGAAAAAGGTTAGAGTTTATAAATATTGGTTTGTTAGTGTCTATTAACAAAATATTTTTTTATAAATTCATTGCTATTTTAATTAAAAATAAATCCGAATACCGCATTTTTCTTTTCTTTTGAATAAAAAAAATTGACATATTTATACATTTTACAACTACAAGCTCAAGAGGTCATTTTTTTTTTACAGTGATTCTGGCTATTATAAACCACATTGGTATATATATATAAGCCCCATTGATATTATATATCCCCCATTATGCTTTTCATTATCTAAATACTATATTATCTCTCAATTTCTTAACCTCTCACGAATAATGGGCTTTATTGGTGTCCACCACTCCTAGAGCATATTCCACAGATGCGAAGGATAGTTTATTTTTTTAGTATTCTCGATTACTTTTATTTGTTTTTGAAAATTGTTAAAGAAATTATTATTATTGTTGTAAATAAAAGATATTTTTACACGGATATTTTAATTTTAAAATTAAAATACATCACTTATATATATATATATATATATATATATATATATATATATATATATATATATATATAATAGTAATTTTAAAAATGGTTTCTTGAACTCTAGTTAGAAAACAACCATGTTTTATAAATCCATTTTATTTTATTAGCTTTTAAGGTGTTAAGAATAATTTATAGTACTCTAACAGATCGGAATGAGGTTGGAGGACAAAGGTTTGAAAATGTTGAAAGGAGACTGCTCACAACAAGCACAAACAATCTGCAACACCCAACATGTAAGCCTGACCGACGACTAAACGATTAGATTGGACTGATGGCCACGTGCCATTTAAATCTATTTATATGTAAAAACCATTTCATATACTCAATTTCAATAGAATATATATTTAATATCCATTTAATCATATTTATATATGTGAATATAATATTACTACTATTTCACATTCATTACTATAAAAAGTATGCATTATATCTTTTCAAGAGGGCCCATAACTATACTTTAGTATAATATTTATACAAAATGACATTTTTATGCCATTTAAAATCGTTCTAAAGAAAATATTTAATCGGAGTTCACCTCCTATCTTTGAAAATCCACCATGTAAAGTACATTAAAAAAAAAATTGAAAATATAATATTCTTATGAAGATTTTTACATCTTTTGATTTCAATACGAAGTGGTCACATGATATCATGGAATGAAATGTATGCATGAGGCGGAACATTTACTTATACTCCGCACTATTTGATGATGACTCTGGGCTCTGCAATCTTCGGTCCTGCCACTATCTACTCGATACCTGCACGTGGAAAGCCAACACGCTAAGCATTTTCATGCTTAGTGGGTCTTTGCATTTCTATTCTCATTTCAAATAATTAGACCACATGTATATGCACAACAATTAACTTTTGTTTTATGCATCACTTAATCATCTCAAAAACATTCAATATATTTTCAAACAACCATTCAACATACTACTCATGTGATCCATGCAATATTTTAAATATACCATTTATAATGGTAACATACTTTCATTTTGTCTCAAATATAGAAAATACAATAATTCTCATATTTCATGTTTTGATGTGTTATTTGTATTGTCACAGCTCAATTCACACAATCCACACAATTATTAATCATTTTGCCCTTAAGCGAATCTAGCAAAACTTTGGTGCGTAGTATAACGGAATCACCCGACCACGGTTTTGATGATAAATTTATTAATTTGGTATAAACCATTTAATAACTTCAGTCTTTGTCCGTTTAGACTCTGGTGGTTATTTTACATTTGCATTTGTGTACACTGCAATCTTTGTCCCGTTAGGCTACGGATTGGTATGCCACTATAAATCAATTTGTTCACAGTACTGCTACATTGACCCTTATTGATATATCAAATCTATTCTAACTTCGAACATGGCGGTTAACATTCTCTTAAGGGCATTAATTAGTCATTTACAATACCATTTTCATATTTCTACAATACAATTAACATTCTTAATGGATTCGTTTGTAGAATCTGGTATATTTGCCACTGCAAGATTCATTTCAAGTCCGTTAACCAGCATAGACAAATTCATTTATGGTTCAAATAGAAGCACATATACGAGATGTTTATGGAAACATTTCAGATTTAACTAGTTCAAACCAAAAACGCAGATTTCATAACAAACATTCTAGATTTGTTTGACAAACAAACACAAAACTTGAAACAAGAAGAGAAGTATGAAGAACAAACCAAAAAGATTGTCGATTCTTGACTCCTATTCCTTGTATCTCAATCTTAGCTCAGGTTTTATCATCACCAGCCCAATCCCATTACAAATACGTACAAATTGAAACCAACAAAGAAAAATCAGTTATGCATGCTAGTGTTTTTGGTTAGGGTTGCTTTCTACCAAATACACCTTCACTTGTAAAATTTTCTAGGAACAAATGAGTCATATTTTCCCCAAACTTTATTCAAGAAAATGATAGTTCTATGAGTCTATTTTCAGTAGAAATTGGAATCATCAATTGAGTGCTGAAACTCTCGAATATGTCTGAAACAGCCAGGACAATATTTTCAAAACATAACTAGAAATTTTCTGCAAATAGATCTCCCTTAGGCAATTTGGGTCAATGGAGTCAAATTTGAATATACTTATTTCAAAAATTTTTTCTCCTAGAAGTATAGTTTGCAGAAATTTAAATCACTCGATTTGGATGAGCAATGAGTGATTTATAGCCAAAACAAAGCCATGGGTTTTTAAAATTTTTTGACAGCATCTCCCCTAAAACCCCAACATTTTCTTTATACAAAAATTCCTCAAAATCAATCAGAATCAAAGCAAAAAGGTTGCTTGGATTCTAACTCAAACATATATATACTAACTTATGGTTTTACCAATCCAAACACAATCAAATGGGGAGTTATGAGGGTTCATAACAAGCAAATGGATGAATCCATACCCAAACTTAGAAAAATATCCATACCTTAATCTTTTTGAACACCTCTCTAGCTTTCCTTCATCCATCCTCTTCAAGAACAAGTAGAGTCCAAAGATGGCTTCTCCCCCTCTCTCAAGAACGTGCCCTAGCTCCCCTTTTGCCCAAATGAGAAGTGATCTCATTTCACTAAGACCGGTGGTCTTATTCTCATCTTGTATAAGGCCTTGTTTGGCTTTCCCCATTTTGGTTTTCCTTTTTTTCATTTTTGCATTAAAGTCCTTCATTTCTATTTCATTTGCATAACAACTTATCACATTTCTACTTTGACATATACTCTTCTCCACTTATGATCATTGGGTCTTCATTTTGACATTGTACCAATTTAACCTTGACTCTTGTATTAATTCCAGTTTTATTTTAAGTTGTGTTATACCCTATATTTAGGGTGCACTAATCCACTATGCGAATTCTCACTTTAAAAACCTCTATTTTTATCACTTAAAACCAATAAAATATCGAATAAAAAAATTATAATAGGAGAAAATGCTATAAGAAAAGTAAAATAATAAAGCGAAAAGAAATTTTGGGGACGTTACCGACAATTGTGCACATTTTCTGGGTAAAGGAATTACACTAAACTATTGTACATTTTGAAACCAGCCAGCGATTTTCGCAAATGTGTAGTACTAGTTCCACCTAGCCAACCTTTCCCTTCTTGTCTCACGAAAACAGCGTATATGAGATTAAATGTTTTTCTGAATCAATCACAACTTGTATTTATAATCTGAACAGATTACAAACCGTTTCAAGTGTGCATAACACTTCCCAAATACAAGACTTTACAGAGGAACTCCCTCCTGATTTCTCTAACCTTTCCCACAATGAGGACAAGGTCTTTATTTAGATCAAAGTGCCTCTTCCCAACAGGTGCCTCCCTTTCTGATTAGTGCCCAAAAAGTGCTATTTGGAACCCTATTTAAGATAGGTTCTAAGTACTTTTTGTGTACTAATCATATTAGTTAAAATGATTGACACGTGCAAGTCCCTTTGGTACTAATGATTGTATTTCGAAGTGCATTTTGTGGTAGTTTTACACGGAGTTTAGGAGGCCTATTCTTTCATGTCAAGCAAGGCATATCGAAGTTGAGTTGATTTACATCGAGTTCATATGATTTATCTTCGATTGCATCAAGCCACGAAATTTCGCTACAATAGTGAAATTTTCGCTACACCCAAAATTTCGCTACCTGTAGGAAATTTCGCTACATAGCAATTTGCTCTGATAGCGAGGATTTCCACTATGTAACAAAATTTTCTCACCTGCTTGAAAATCATGTTCCTTTTTTGTGTACAAGCGACCCCATTTTGGATTAATTTCATTTCTACCCTCCTATAATTATACTAGTTAGGTTAGATTGGTATTTCTTTAGTTTATAAGGCTATATAAGCCATTTTAAGACAATTTGTAACCTAACTTTCAATTGAAGCATTTCGATGCAATTTTTGTTTTGGCATACGTTCTGCTTCTCTACCGTCTTTCTCTCACTTTCTAGGCAGCCAAACACACCCTTTGAGGATGACAACTCAAAGGATGTTTGTACAAAACCTCTAAACCTTGAAGGAGGGTTGCTAGGTAGGTTGATATGTTTGCAGGTGATCCTCTGTATTTCACGAAGCAGGTACTGAGTAGTTATGTTTCAAACTTTCAAAACTAGGTTTAAAAGCTATTTGATGTACTTTCTTTGGTCAATACTTGGCAAGCTTTTAGGGTTCAGTATATTCTTAGTGTTAGATACACTGACATCCATTAGTTGTCATTTACGAGCCATTGGAAGTAGGTTAAATGCTAGATTTCAACTTCAGGAACATTGAATGCTCAATAAATGCTATGTTTCAAAGAGAAATGGTATTAGGGTTAGTTTTAAGTTAAACAAAGATATTCGGTTTGGAATATTTATGGAGTCATCTCCTGCAATGCAGAAATAACGAGGACACATTTGCAACCCTATCATACCCGACTAATTAATTTTAAAACTTGAGGACTTCTTTTTACATCTTATTTTCAAATTACTTTCGGTTAGCATGAGTAGAAACAGCCACTATTTTTGCACAAATCCAATCGAGCAAAATCCTCACCATTATGAATCATTACAAAATCATTTGTAAGGCGAAAACTCATCCACGTATTCTAGATCCTAGAGCCGCTATCTTCTTGATAGCTTTGCTATGGCAGTAGGAGTAGTTTAGGTATAAATATTGTTGATCCGGAACCCTACTGTGGCACGAATCAAATGGCGCCGTTGCCAGGGATGGTGCCTTATTACAGATGATGAGTTGATGAGTACTTGTAATCCTCATTACAAGTATTGGTGACCTTTTAAACCTTTTTGAATTCCATTGTTTAGAATTTCAAGTTTTTTTTCTCAGCAGTCACTGTTGGGCTGTTTTTTTTTTTTTTTTTTATGTATAACAATCATTTTATTTCTTAGCTAACACTGATCTTTTTGGTAAGCCCTGTTGTTGTTCTTTGCTTTGTTTTTTTTGTTTCACAGGTGTTTATGTACCATTGGGATAGAGATATATCAGGTAGATTGTAAAGAGTTAGTACACCAATTGAACAAGGTTGTGAAGTTAGTGTACATAGTGAGCCAAATGGATCCTCTGCACGAAGGGAAGTAGTCGGCGAGGAGCTCAGTAAATCTTCGACATATGGGTGTTAGGGGACCACACATACACCCTCCTAGAGTGAGTGCACCTTCCTGCATCATACCACTTGCTGATGATGTGGTAGTATGACCCTATTTGATGCCCCTGCTTCCCACTTTTCATGGAATGGAGAATGAAAATCCATATACGCATATCCGGGAGTTCGAGGAAGTTTGCACAACTTTTAAAGAAGGTGTATCTGACATGGACTTGCTTAAGCTGAAAGCATTTCCATTGACACTGAGGCCGAGAACAATTAGAAATTGGGCCGAACTTCAAGCTGAATTTTTGAAGAAATTTTTCAGTACAACCAAGACCAATAGTTTGAAGAGGAAAATCTACACTTACTTAGCCTACAATAATGAGAAGTTTTATCAGTGTTGGGAGAGGTTTATGGAGACCATCAGTGCATGTCCACACCATGGTTTCGATACATGGATGCTTGTGAATCACTTCTATGATGGTATGTCTCCGGCCATGAAGCAATTACTGGAAACCATGTGTAGAGGGGACTTCCTGAGCAAGCACCCATATGAAGCCATGGACTTTTTGAACTATGTGGCCGAAACCTCCAAGGCATGGACGGGCAAGATCAAGAGAGGCTGAAAAAATGAGGCATTCGACCCACCAAAGGGGAGGCATTTATGCACTTTCCGAAGACACGGAGATGAAAGCAAAACTGACCACTTTGACCCGGAGGTTGGAGGAGCTTGAAATGAGAAATCAGCATGAAGTGCAAGCAGTGATTGAATTGCATGCATCTCACCCAGCCTGTTTTAATTGTCAGTCAAGTAGCCATCTTGGGGAGCATTGTCCAATGGTTCCTTCGAGTGAGATTTGATGCAGAGCATACCATGTCTTAGGTCAAAATAAGCCAGACAAATGCTCAGTGGCAACACTTATAACCCAATTGGAGGAATCATCCGAGCCTATCATGGAAGCCACAACCCCCTGCATATGCTCCCGAGGAACTACTTGATTTTAGCTCCACCTCGGCACAGCCGTGTGACCTCCACCTTCTTCTCTGATGAGCAAGCAATTCTAAATTTAAATGGAGTGGTAGGTACCTTTGTGGAGGAGCAGGTGTTGAATGTTTCAAACTAATCAGAAAATTGAGACGGTAGAGAGCTCGCTCCAACAGAAAATAGACAATATGCATTACAGGATCTCCAACAAATATGACAACTTGCAAAGTTCCATTTCCGGGTTGTCTAGCAGGAAGCGAGGTCTGAAAGGGAAATTCCCTTCCAGGACACGGAAAAACCGGGGAATGCATGAGATAGGCTCGCCCGATGATCCCGTCTGAGAATTGATGAAGTCAAAGCAGTAGTAACGTTGAGAAGTGGTAGAGAACTAAGACCAGTAGTCCCAGGCCCAGTTAAGAAAGCTCCCACAATGGTTGAACCACTAGAGGAAGAACAACCAGCAGAGGAAGAGGTAAAACATGGTGTACCCCCTCCTTTCCCACAGGCACTTCAAAAAAGGAAAAATTAGTTAACTTGAGCTGAAATTTTAGAAGTACTCTGGCCCGGTGAAAGGTTTAACATCCCTCTTCTCGATATATGATCAAGCAAGTCCCCACGTATGCAAAGTTTTTTGAAGGACCTATGCACGAGTAAAGGGCCTTAATGTGAATAAAAGGCCTTTTTGACCGAGCAAGTGAGTGCCATCATTGAGTCTGGGAGCTCTATGAAGTATAAAGATCAGGGTGTGTCCTCTGATCTCTCCGTTAACACATAGGCGCACTTGTGTGGAAAGAGCATTGCTAGATTTGGGGCATGTGTTAATCTATTGCCTTTTCCATGTATAAATAGCTTGGGCTAAACTGAACTTAGCCAACACTATCACTTTGTCTCTAGCCAATAGGTCATCAAAATACCAAGGTGGATTGAGATGTTTTGATTCGGTGGACAAATTCTACTATCAGTGGATTTTGTAGTGCTTGATACGAACGGTCGCGATAGGGGGCTAACCATGTCAAATCATCTGACCATTTTTGGCCACTTCAATGCTATACATTAATTGTCGAATGAGGTGATACAACTAACCTTGGAAATATGACCTTAGAATGATATCTTCCATTTGAGGCAAAAGCACATGCACGAAACGAGGAGGATGAGTGAAGAGGTTTGTGTGATAGAGGCCATCCTTGAAGAACAAGCAAACTGAAATTTTGCTTATTGCAAGATGTATTAACCGGGGGAGTTGGATTGTGATGTAAAGACTAATAGGGCTTGGAAAGTGAGCTCTTGCATGGGCAATGGAGAAGAAGGTTGAAGTTTTACCTTTACTTCTTTGGAAGTGAGGAACATGGTCCTCAACGGTTAGATCTTAAGCCCTACCTGACAGATTGAAATATGCATTTTTGGGAGGAAAAATGCATTGTCCAGTAGTGATTTCTTCACTATTGAGCAATCCATAGGAGGTTAGTTTGCTTCAAATCCTCCACAGGAACAAGAAAGCAATCGGATGGAAGATTTCCGATTTAAAAGGCATCAGCCCGATCGTATGCACCCATCATATCTACTTAGAAGAGGAATCAAAAGCGGTTCAGCAGCCATAGAGAGACTGAATCCGCGCCCAGCAAGGCATTAGTGCAGTGATGTTGAAGTACTTTCTGGCCGGCATCATATACCTATATCCGATAGCTCTTGGGTAAGTCATTGATAGTACCAATGTCCAGGGGTTACTACGGTGCTCAATGAGAAAGGAGAGGAAATGCCCACCCGACTTACTGCCAAACGGAGGGTATGTGCTCATTCTGAAGAGGCCGAATGAAATTGTGCGAAGGATCACTTTCACTTACCCTTCATAGACCATCGCCAGAGAGTATCAAGGTCATCACTTTCTCTGCTTTTTAGATGGGTATTGGTATTTCGAATCCCGAGATAAATTCTTGTGTCAGAAAATACCACTTTCACTTGTCCTTTTGGTACATATGCCTATGAGAAGGATGCCCGCCGATTACATGCGATGCCGAGCCACTTTTGACGTTGTATGCTCATTATTTTCCCGATGATATGGTGGGCGTATTATAAGAGAGTTTATATAGATGACATAACGTTATATGGGAAAGCCGATGAATGCCTGGGTCCATTTGGAAAGCGTCCTCCCACATATGCATCAGAAAAGAACCTAACTAGCTAGGAAAAATGCCATTTATAGCCATCGGGGCATAGTGTTGGGAACTTTTATCATTTGAGAGGGAATTGAAGAGGATAAAGCCAAGGTAAATTGATCTCAGAATTGCATCTCCTGCTAATGTGACGGTGCGGAAATTCTTAGGACATGCGAGGCTTCCTATCGCGGGTTCATCAGAGACTTCACCGAGAATTGCTAAGCGGCTCCTACATGCTCCTTGAAAAGATGCAAAGATTGAATGGGATGCGGAATGCCAAGAAGGTTCGAGGGCTTAAGGCATGTTATTTACAGCACCCATTGTGAGAGCCACGGCCATGCCTTTTGAGGTAAATGTTCGATGCTAGTGACCTTCTTGTCGGAGCGGTTCTCGGGCAGTAAAGAAGCGACATGTGTGTATTATGCGAGCAAAACGTTAAATGAAGCTCGGAGAAACTACACTACTACGGAGGAGAAAGAATTGCTGCGGTGAGTATGCTTTAGATAAGTTCCGATCTTATTTGATTGGGTCAGATATTGTAATCTTCACAGATCATTCAACATTGAAATATCTACTCACAAAACAAAATGCCAAGGCTCGGCTTATTAGATGGGTTCTATTGCTACAAGAGTTCAACCTCTAGATTAGAGATAAGAAGGGTGTGGAGAACGTTGTTGCCGATCATCTCTCAGATTAACCATAGCACCTGATACCCCACAACCCTCACATATTTGATGAATTTCCTGAGGAGTCTCTACTGACAGTAAGTATAGCACCATGGTATGCTCACATTGCCAGACCCACAGTAACGGAGAGTTACCGAGTGGAGTGGGCGACCTGGGACAAGAAGTTCTTCCATGCAAGGGTTCATTCGTACTATTGGGAAGAGTCGTATTTGTTCAAGTATTGTGTTGATGAGATAATAAGGAAATGTGTGCCGGAAGAAGAACAGGAAGGAATTCTCAGCCATTGCCATGATAGTGCGTGTGGAGGGCATTTAAACTACAAAAAGCGACCATGAAAGTGCTACATTAGGGCTTTTATTGGCCTTCATTGTTTAGAATGCCTACACCGTGTGCGACGGTGTGATAAGTGCGAGGCCCGGAAAGATTTCCGTCATCACATGATGTATGAACCCAATTTTAGTAGTTGAATTGTTTGATGTATGGGGCATGACTTCACTGGACCATTTCCTACCTTCCGCCGGCTATGCCTACATCCTTGTGGGGTGGACTCGTGTCCCAGTGGGTTAAGCAGTGGCGTAACACCACACCTTTCCACCCAGGCGGGACCTGGCCGTGCTAAAATTCCTGAAGGAGAACATTTTCTCTAGATTCGGAGTTCCCAAAGCAATTATTAGTGATGGAGGTCTCACTTTTGTAACAAACCCTTTGAGAACCTCTTATCCAAATATGGTGTTAAGAACAAGGTAGCCACCCCGTATCATCCTCAAACCAGTGGTCAAGTGGAGCTACGTAGTGAGGAAATAAAGACCATCACAGTGAGAAAGTGGATTTAATTCCTAGCAGGGAAGGACTGGTCTTTGAAGCTTCTGAACTCATTGTGGGCATCTCTGAGGTGTATACAAGACCATTCTCTCGGCGCTGTCCCGATATCGCTTAGTTTATATGCAAGCGGGCTTGCCGTTTACGATGAAATCGAGATACAAGGCGTGAGGTGGTGTCTGAGAATTTGAACATGGATATAAGCCAGGCTGACTAAAAGTCTTGAGATTAATGGAGTTAGAAGAGTGAGAAGCAGCCTCTTGGGTTCAAAATTGCAAAGGATAAAGCGGAAAGTGGCATGATTAGCTCATGGCAGAAAAGCTTTGTCCAGGGATCGAGTCCTCTGTATGATTCAAGCTCCATCTATTTCGGGCAAGCTCAATCGCGATAGACGGGCCCATTATCATCCATCAAGCATGTCAAGATAGTTCGGTTGACCTTCTCAACTGTGAAGACAAGAGTATTCAAGGTTCTTGAGCGTGAGTGAAATACATGCACAACCATACACTCTGCGAGAAGAAGGAGATATCCCTCCATGATCCTCCATGGCCGACATTCGAACCCCTTTGAGTTGGTTTGGTCTCCTTTGAGACAACTGCGACTCAATTTTTGTTTTCTTTATTGGTCCAATTTTTAATTTATTTTATTTTTTTAGTATTTTTATTATATCTTAGTTTGTTGATGTTACATTGTCTTCATTTGTTGGGTTTTATTGTTGTTGCGATGGTGCGAGGATAAAATTTTCATCTGATGTAATTAGCCCCTGAAATATTTTTGGGCGAAAATTTGAAAAGGGAGGGGGGGAGGACCCTTCAGCTTCTTCGCACCTCTTCACAAGCCCCTTTGAGCTCCTTTAAGACCCCAATCCCCAGGCTTTTTGATTTCCATCATCCTCTCTAGCAATTTCTCTGAAGCTTGATTTTCTTTTGGAGAGAAACTTGGAAAGTCACGCAGGGGAGGCTCTTTGGCTTTTAGGGAGTCCCAGTCAGTGTCTGAAGCACCGTAAGGGCTCCCCATTCTCTTTTAGCCACCATAACCGGACCCGACGGCTCTCGACAGAAGGCACCCCTTGCCGCCGCCCATTCCGGCCCTCTGCGCCATTTCGCCCAGTTTCCATTGCAAGCCTCCTGATGGTTGAGGCCAGGGAGGACATCGATATAGGCCCGGGTTCAGACCCATTCTCTTGCTGAAGATACCACGGGCACTTCGGAATGCCGCTGAGCAGCTCTCGGTTTAAGTGCTTAGCTAAGTATTGTGTTCAGCCATTATAAGCTTGTACTAGGCCTTTTGGTTATATTAAAAACTTTATAGCAGTAGTTGCATTTTCTATTTTGCACCCACATTTTTTTTTATTTTAATTAACTTTTGTATGTACATAATGATTCGCCTTGCAATTTGATGAATAGCCTTTCTAATGGTGTCGGCGTTAGAAGGGTCCTATGCCAGGAGTTAGTGGATGACTAGTCAAATTCTTGTTGTGTTTAACATTTCTTCGCCTTTGGCCCCAACCACCACGAGCACGATTGGGTCTCGATGATAGGCCTAAGCGACCTGAACCCCTCTTACGATGCAAACCCTTTCCTAGTGTCGTTTACTCCTTGAATAGATTGTGGACCCCCATGCATAGAAGGCCAATGTGTCTCACATTAAAGAATAGAAAAGAAAAGAAAAGAATAGAATCGCATTGCTTTGCGCCCAGGCAGAGCACGGTGCGAGGGGCATATGGCCAGCCTTTAAAGCAGTGCTAAGCCCCGGTGGTTGAGTCAGACAGTCAATCCCATTGCACGGGTGGATGGGTGGGTTGCGAGTTGTAGGTCTTTGAGCTCGAAATCGTCGAGTCGAGGTGAAACCTATAGATTTTATTGGTCGAAAGATTCATAGAGGCTTGGTTCCCCTAAACCTTCCAGCGGTTGAATTAAAGTCGGTGAATCGATTCTGTGAGGCTTTGGTGAGATTGAGCGCCGGCGTTACCAGCAAAAGAATTGTGTAATGAGGGCAGGTCACTGATCTATTTAGGTTGGATTAACATAAAGGTTATGGCATTAGCTCGGTTTAGGGAGCGTGGAGGTTCGTAGTTTATGATTGAGACCTGATCAAAACAAACCGTAGCTTTATGTGAAGGCTGGATTCATGCTCGAGGAGGGAACATTAGACCGATCAATGCGGTATAGTTTCATTCTTTCGAGATGGTTATTAGCTTAAGTTTCGTGAGATTCATTCTGAGTGTATTCTTATATAAACCTTTTTTTTTTGACCTCCGTATTTATTGTTCTCTACTTGTTGATTACTTGGCATTGCTCGGGACTAGCAATGTCGGTTGGGGTGTGATTGGAGTGCCCAAAGTGCTATTTTGGAACCCTATTTGAGATAGTTCTAAATTACTTTGTGTATAATCATATTGATTAGTAGATTGACATCATGGGGTCCCTTTGGTGCTAATGATTGTATTTCAATTTGTTTGTGGTAGTTTTTGTGGGTTTCAGGCCCTGTTCTATCATGGCCAGTAAGGCATGCTCGAAGTTGGTGATTTACATCGAGTTCATATGATTTATCTTCGATTGCATCAAGCCAAGTGAAGAAATTGAGACGGAGCAAGCGGGGGAAATTTCGCTCTGGGAGAGAGAAAATTTCCTCTTGTACTTAAAAATTTGGCTGTAATGCAAATTGCTGTCATGAAATTTCGCTCGCAGAGCCATGATGGCGAAATTTTCTCTACTGACGAAAATCCATGTTCCCTTTTTTTGTGTACAAACGACCCCGTTTTGGTTAATTTCATTTCTACCCTCCTTTATGGTGGATTAGGTTAGATTGTGTTTCACTGTTTGTAAATTATGTCACTATATAAGCCATTTCTGAACAATTTGTAACCCTAACTTTTAATTCGAAGCATTTCCAATACGGGCCCCTATTTTTTGGCACTTAACCTATCTTCTCTCTCCTCTTTCTCTCACTTCTAAGCAACCAAACACACCTTTGAGGATAATGACTGGATGTTTGGCTAAAGCCTCTAAACCTTGAAGGAGGGTTGCTAGGTAGGTTGATATGTTTGCAGGTGATCCTCTGGCATTTCCTGTGACAGTGCTGAGTAGTTATGTTTCAAACTTTCAAACTAGGTTTAAAAGCTATTTGATGTACTTTCTTTGTGATACTTGCCAGCAAGCTTTTAGGAGTTAGGTGTATTCTTAGTGTGGATCTGCGACATCCATTAGTTGTCATTCTGAGCCATTGGAAGTAGGTTAAATGCTAGATTTCAACTTTAGGAACATTGAATGCTCAGTAAATGCTATGTTTCAAAGAGAAAGGGTACAAAGGGTTAGTTTTTAAAGTTAAACAAATATCCGATTTTGGAAATGACCATAGGTCATCTTCCCACTAATCCGAGAAATAACCGAGGACACCTTTGCAACCCTATCACAGTACCCGACTAGTGGCCCAAAACTTCAAGGACTTATTTTACATCTTACTTCAAATTACTTTTTCGATTAACATGTTAAGCAATATATTTTTTAGCACAAATCCAAGTCGAACAAAAGCCTCACCATTATGAATCATTACAAAATCATTTGTAAGACGAAAACCCATCCATGTGTTCGATTCTAGAGCCGCTATACTGCAGTAGCTTTACGGCAGTAGGAGTAGTTTAGGTATAAATATTGTTGATCCGGAACCCAACTATGGCACGAATCACTTTCACATGTTTAGATTCAAATTTTGGCTCTCATAGGCTGTAGCCCATGCTCCGCCCCAATTGTCTTGTTTGTGATAAGTCGTATCCCTTCTCGAAGAGGTGCCAATTCTTGAGTCTCCATGTTCCCTCCCTGCTTAGCCCTTGTCTTTGATCCATGCTTGAAGAGTTGTGTCCATTGCCACCTTCTCTAAACGGTACAAGGCACACCAAGGCTCTTGACATTCGTTGAGTACCTTAGACATCGAGTATCATCCCACTAGTCTGAGGTCTTCACGCGTGCTCGACAAGCCATGCATTACCGGGTTTTAATCTAAGCAACCAAACAAGCCATGCTTAAAATGTAGCTACCATGTCCTGCCATGTGTTGCCATATGCTGCCATTTGCTTGCTCAACCAAACAGTGCCAACAGTTTATCTCTATAGTGTGCACTATTCATAGTGCCTCAAGGCCTCGCTACTTGCAATCTGATCCCACATGTGATCTCACATGCATGGGTGTTGGGCATCGTCCCCGTGCTAGTGTCGGAGATGAGACAACATGCATGTCTAAGAACCCATGCATGTAACACCCCGAAATATACCCTAGCAGTTTTCAGACATGTTAGGGTGTAATAAAAGCTAAATTGAATTTTTGAAAAAAATAAAACAAGAGACACAGAATTAGTATAAAATCAAGGTAAAGTGGTAATTCACCACTTGAGAACCCAAATGTCATAATATAAGAAGAGCATATATCCAAGTGGAATTAAGAGAAATTAATGTAAGTAGAAGAAGAAAAAAGATTTAGAATGCAAATAAGAGAAACTTAAAAGTAAGAATAATGATATTACGAATGGTTCGGGAAGCCTAGAAAATTCTCTAGATCTCGGATGGCCAAGCTGGTGTGCGTTGGATTAAGATCTCGCGAAATCTAGTGACCTAGAAAAGTTTCGTCAAGTGCAGAGCCGTCGAATGTTTTACGATTTTACGGGTGATAAGTCGCCAATGACCGGAGGCGAGATTTTGAAATCTCGGAGTCGAAATGACTTGAGCTAAGTTCATTTTAAAATAAAGTAAATTGAAAAGAAATAAAAAATTTTCGGGCAAAAATGGACCGAATGAGCATAATATGGATTCAAATAAGAATAATAATAATAATAATAATAATAATAATAAAATAAAATAAGAATAAAAAAAGAAAAAATTTGGTCTCATACGGATAAGGAGCGTGAGAGAGGTGAGCATTTTGTTTTTTATTTTTATTTCTTCTCTTCTCTTTTGATACGGGTTTCGATCGGTCGAATTTGTCGGGCGAGAGCGAAGGTTTATCTGCTCGACGAGAGACTGGCGTGAGTACAAAACACGGGATTTCGCCGAGAATTCAAGTAAGAAGTTCGGAAAATCCTAAGTTTCGGTACTTTCTCAGATCTACGGCTTTCTGACGGTCAGAATTGGTTGGACCAAGAGACAAAGTTGATCCACGCATCGCGAGCTACGCGTGGGTACCAAAATCTTGGAGTTTCGTCAAACTCCACGAGGTATGGAATTTTCCCTACTTGGAATAAAAAGTCATATAATGGCATAGGTTGTTTCGGGGCCGGAATAGGCCATGTGATTTAGTCCCAAGATTTTGGGACTGAATATTGGAAATTTTGGGACTGGATTTCGGGCAATTCCGAACTATATTGAAGGATATAAATTAGATAAAGAATAAGATTATATATGAATATATGATATGATATGAATAGATGAATAATATGAATATAGGAATATATGAAATGAATATATGATAGAAATACATGAGATTAGTATATGATTAGACAACACATGCTAGAAATGCACAAATGATAGGAAAATAGTTACATGTATGGTAAGAATTATAGTCTGATAAGTGAAGTTAAAAGATATATGAAAAATGCAAATATACAAATATATGGTTGTAAATATCGCATATGATTAGAATAACAATAATTATTCGGAGATATGAGATAATATCTTGAACATAAAATACACATGGTTTATACCTTAGAGCACGGTAGAAGGATAGATAGGCATGCCTATAGGGATATAGTTGCTGCAACATACAGTTTACAGATATCGAGGCCCCGTTTGGGTCGATGACATAGATCCCATTTGTATCATTATAGCGGCCCCGTTTGGGTCACATATTACATGGCATAGGTCAGCACATCCTGCGTCTGTTGATGATACCTTGGTATATACGAGATAGATATCAACATCTCGTCTGGTGATAGTACCTTCGGGTACATACAGTTATTTCCCGTATCCACTTCTAAGGTATTTGCAGACATGAAACCTAAAAGAAAATGACAAGTATATACAAATGAAATGTATAGAATATATGACATGATATGAGAAGCATAGCACTGCTATGAGATGATAGGAGACAGTTACAAGAACAAGAAGTAAAGTACAAGATGACAGTATATGAAATATGACAGTATATGAAAAGTACATAGTACATGAAAAGTATATGAACAAGTACAGTATATGAAAGAGAAAAGTATATGACAAGTATCTAATCCTGAGAAATAAAGTGGACACAAAATGTATATGACAGATAATATGAAAGTACAATACATGAAAAGAATCAGATGAAAGCATACAAAAGTATCGTATATGAAAAGTATAAGAATGTAGATAAAAGTACAGGACAGTATAAGATAGGTTATATGAAAATATACTAGATATGAAAGTATATGATACATGCACAGTATACAAACATGAAAGGAAATGAACATGAAAGTATAGGAAACTTGCAAAGAACATGATACAAGAAATAATATGAAATAGATCAAGTATATGATATAAGCAAATGACAAGAAATAGGCAAAGTATATGTGATTGGATAAGGAATGATATGATATATGCACATGTTTTGAACCACATGAAGGCATTAAGACGAGATGATGAGTGGTACAGAAGCCGTAAGTATATGATGCAGTATGAGTATGAGATGTAGTCGATTAAGCTTGTGGCGATCAAATGTTGGTCGTCCATGTATATGTTTCCCATTAAGCGTAAAGCAGCATGGGTTTTTAATCGGTGTAGATGCAGGAAGCTGAAACGAGGATAGAGGACGGGACATCCCATCGCGGCACGAGGCCGTCGGAGATAGGTGCTCACCGCCTTCATTCCGCAATATGATTTTATATGTAGTTTTGTAATAGTGAAATTGTAATAGTACAAGTAAAGGGACTCTAGTATATGTGTATAGAATATAATGAATGCCACTATGGTGGTATGTATAATATATATGTAAAAGAATTTTTGTTATTACATAAATTGTGCATATGAATGAGAAAACGAGGCTGGAGTGTCGTGCTTGAGAAAGAAAAAAGTTAAGAGTCCAGTCACGAAGTGTGACACTCTCGCTTGACACCCCATCGGGTGTCGGGTTGGGGATGTCACAATTTAGTGGTATTAGAGCAAAGGTTTAGGCGTTTCTGGAATTTCCTAAACATAGATAGAGTATAAGATCCGATTCTAAATAGAGTATCAGAGATAGAAAAGTCTATGTATAGAAATGTATTGGCCTAATGTGGATGTCCTTGTGTGTTGTATAGATTGATCGTCCTGAAGAAGCTGATGAAAGTGTTAACCCAAGGGAACAAGGGTGATCGACTTTCAACATAAAGCAATGTCATATGCCAGACAAATAAAGGCGGCTAAGAATATCGTAAGACATGGCTCGGGTATTGGATGGACTGCATGAGTCTATCAAGAGCTATTTAACACCTGCGACTTCTCTTCAGCGTGTGACTTTTCCCTCGATTGGTACAAGACGCTATGAAAGTAGAAAAACCTGAATCAAGTAACCAAGAAAGGTATCAGAAAAAGGAATTCTCAAGAGGTGGTTCCTCTTCGGGTAAAAGGGTCAGAGAGCTTCAAGGCCGATTCGATTACACCGATTCCTTTACTAGGAGTGAAGGCAAGGGCCTAATGTTGCTCCTAGTTATAGTAAAGGCATGGCCTCAGGACAAGGAGAAAGTCTGGGATGTCCTCATTGCCACAAGTGACATTGGGTGTTTGCGAGGAATGCTAACGGAGGGATGTTTCAAATGTGGAGAAACCTTGAACATTTTAAGCAGGTGTCCCAGGAGTGCAGGGATAATAGAAGTCTGCAAGGGATCGGTCGCCAGCACAGCCGACTCGGGGTCGAGTGGTCAATTTATCACGAAGACGTGGAGGTCCGAGTGTCGAGAGACGGTGGATCATCTGATGTCATAGCCCTGACCTGTGTGAGCTTATGTACGGGCTCGTGAGGATCGAGATACTCCGATGTTATAAGCGGGTATTTTCGCTTTATGGGGGTAAGGATGTATGCGTTGATAGATCCTGGTCCTACGCATTCGTATATTTGTATTGAGTATGTGTCTGATAGAATGCCATCAGTAGAGCAATTACTATATGATATGCTTGTTACTAGTCCTCTGGAACATAGTGTTAAGAGTCGGCCAGGCATCCCAAGTGTCTCATGTTGGTTCGTGATAGGGAATTCTAAGGATTTGACCTCTTTGCTTTACCATTCCATGAATTTGATTAATTTTGGGCATGGATTAGTTGCAGGCTTGTCGAACTCTGTTAAGAGCGATAAGAAAGCAATAAGGATCAAATGTTCTTACCTGTCAAAGGTATTTTTACTTGGTATCCGATTGGAAATACAGTGTGCACCGCATTTGGACCCGGTGTGTCAGTAGTATTTATAGATGACACTTCGGTGTATTCTAAAAATGCACCGGAATAAGGAATAGCATTGAGGATAGTGTTACAAATTTTGAGAGGAGAAAAGTTAATGATAAAGTAAAGTAAATGTAATTTTGGCTAACGGGCTTGTGTCACAGGCGCGTAAGGTGTATCTGAAGAGTATGGAATTGACCACGAAGTGATAGGAGTGAGAAAATCCACTGAATTTGGTTGGATACGTAACTATTCGAGAATAGATGCCAAGTTACAAGAAATAGAACAGAAAGTCAGAAATGCAGATAGGAAGGACTAGATAGAAAATGAGGATTTATTGTACAAGAATAGATGAGGAGTATCAAATGTTGAAGAAGTAAAAACATAAGTTAGGCATGCGGAGGGCACAGTACCCTCGACTTTAGAGTTCGGGTAATAAAATTTCGGGACGAATTTCTTGAAGGAGAGTTGTAACACCGATATACCTTAACGAGTTTCGGACATGTTATGGTGTAATAAAAAGCTAAATTGAATTTTGAAAAAAATAAAGCAGAGACACAGAATTAGTACTAAAATCCAAGGGTAAAGTGGTAATTCACCATGAGACTTAAATGTCATAATATAAAAGAGCATATATCGAGAGAATTAGAAATTAATGTAAATAGAAGAAGAAGAAAGGAATTTAGAATGCAAATAAGAAACTTAAACGAGAATAATAATGATACATTACGGAGATGGTTCGGGAAGTCTAGAAAATTCTCTAGATCTCGGATGTGTGAAATGAATTGCTGTAGTTGGATCGAGTCGTGAAATCTAGTGACCTAGAAAAGTTTCGTCAAATTATGAAACCGTCATAATATTTTACGATTTTCTGGTTGATAAGTCGCCAGCCCGAGGAATGAGATTTTTCACGAAAATCTGAGAGGGAAGTCAGGAAATGGCTTATTTAAAGTTCATTTAAAATAAAGTGAGCCCGAAAGAAATAAAAATTTTAGGGCAAACGGACCGAGAATGATATAATATGGATTCAAATAAGAATAATAATAATAATAATAATAATAATAGTAATAAAAAAATAAAATAAGAATATAAAAGAAAAAAAAAAAAACAATTTGGTCTCATACGGATGAGGCGTGAGAGGAGAGAGAGTAGGCGTTTTATTTATTTATTTTTATTTTCTTCTCTTCTCTTTTGATACGGGTTTAGTCGTCGAGGTCGTCAAACTAAGAGCAGTTTATCTACTCAGCAGGGTTACACGTGAGTACCCAAAAACCACGGGATTTCAGGGAATTCAAGTAAGAAGTTCGGAAAATCTTAAGTTTCGTTACTTTCTCGGATCTCACGGCTTCGGCCCGGTCGGTGGTCGGACAGAGACAAAGTTGATCCACGCCTTCGCAGAAACTCTGGCGTGGGTACCAAAATCTTGGAGTTTCGTCAAACTCCACGGGTATGGAATTTTCCCTATTTGGAATAAAAAGCCGTATAATGGTATAGGTTGTTTAGTAGGAATAGGCCATGTGATTTAGTCAGATTTTGGAATTTGAGATATTAAATTTTAGGGTGGATTTGGGCAATTCAAATGTATTGAAGGATATAAATTAGATAAAAAATAAGAATATATGAATATATGATATGATATGAATAGATAAATATATAAATATAGGAATATATGAAATGAATATATGATAGAAATACATGAGATTAGGAAGTATATGATTAGACAACACATGCTAGAAATGCACAAATGATAGGAAAATAGTTACATGAATGGTAAAGAATTATGAATACAGTAAATTAAAGTTAAAAGATATATGAAAAATGCAAATATACAAATATATGGTTGTAAATATCGCATATGATTACTGAATAACAATAATTATTCAGGAATATGAGATATGTACTGAACATAAAATACACATGGTTTGTCTGCTTAGAACCTTGTAGAAGGATAGATAGGCATGCCTATAGGGATATAGTTACTGCAGCATACAGTTTACAGATATCGAGGCCTCGTTTGGGTCGATGACATAGATCCCGTTTGTATCATTATAGCAGCCCCGTTTAGGTCACATATTACATGGCATAGGTCACTGTCTCGTACAGTGATGATACCTTCGGGTATATACGGATGAGATCAGCATCTCATTACAGTGATAGTACCTTCAATTTACATCTGATTTATTTCCGTATCCGCTTCTAAGGTGTTGCGGACATGAAACCACAAGGAAAATGACAAATTATATGCAAATGAAATGTATAGAATATATGACATGATATGAGAAGCATACTTCTTTGCTATGCGATGAATATCTGATTACAAGAACAAAAGTAAGTACAAGATGACAGTATATGAAATACTTGTGAGTATATAGAAAGTACATAGTACATAGAAAAGTATATGAACAAGTATAGTATATAAAGAGAAAAGTATATGACAAGTATACAGAAGTCCTGAGAAATAAAGTATCAATGACACAAAATGTATATGAGATAATATGAAGAAGTACAATACATGAAAAGTATCGGATGAAAGCATACAAAGTATCATATATAGAAAAGTATAAGAATGTAGATAAAGAAATGCAAGACGGAGTATAAGATAGAGTTATATGAAAATATACGAGATATGAAAGTATATGATACATGCACGATTATCACGAACGAAAGGAAATGAACATGAAAGTATAGGAAACTTGCAAAGAACATCATACAAGAAATAATGAAATAGATCTGTGGCTTGACCAAGCAGGAGTCAGTTGACTACCGTCGGCACGCGGAGATACTCATGAATGTCGGGTGACCAGACTGATTTCACGAAAATCGGGCGGAGTCTCACTTTGTACGGGAGCTCTACTAGATACAAAACATATAACACATCCCAAGCGATTGAAATATAATCACAACATGAGTAAAACAACCACTTGGGCCCATAAACAATAACCAACTATGAATCTGACTATATCAAATGGTTCTAAGAGTTCAAATGTTTTACTCTTATACAGCACATATATTAAAATTAGAGAATTCTAATACATGTATAAAATCATCAAAACCACAACCCGGCTTTCTTCACAAACTCGGCCTCTAGGACGAATCGTCTCCTACGCACGCTCCTGTACACCGTAAAATGGTATCCTCGACGGTGAGCTAATGCTTAGTAGTGGAATCCGCCACAAGTGAATTTCTTTCTCACGCTTTTAAGTGCGTCTGATGTAAAATAAACACTCATTCAAGCAAATGCATGATCCTACTTGAATGTCTAACTTATCAACTCATACCGAGTCCTCACCGACTCCCTCACACTCGCCTAAGCCTCGTATGAGAATTTTTATGTTATTTTGTTTGTGGACAACCCTCCGATGTGTATATATCAATTGGACCGTCTCCGACGATTGATATTATTTGTGGACTACCCTCCGATGTATATCAATTGGGCCGTCTCAGGTTGATATTTTCTTTAGTATGGGCCTTACTCCCGATCATATTTAGTTTTAGGCAACCCTCAGGAAACCATTTTCCTATAGACTCACCTCATGCACTCACTCTCTGAGTCCTAGGGTGTCTGGTACATATGGAATGCATGATGCAATTCCATTCTGATCCTATAACATACGAATATATAAACATGCATATATTCACACATAAAAATTAAATCACACAATCATGTTATGTAATTTCTCATTCATTACACATCAGAATTAGCTCCGCGTGGGCTAATGATGATCAAACACGAACAATTCTACTTGAATTATAGGCCAAACATATTAATTCCACGAAAATTATTTTGAGAACCTTTGTGTAGAGCTGGGAATGGTAGAGCCCTCGGTTACTATTCCCGGAAAATCCTAAATCATGTTCACTTAGTGACCAGGTTTCATGACCATTACGGCCCTATACATACCAAGCACCATTTAATCCATAAATCAACACCCTGATTAACCCAGGCAACCCCTACCGGATTGTGCGAAAGCGGGCCTCGAAAAATTACAACAATTGATCCCAGTTTCAGGACCGATCAACAACCGTTCAAGGCCTCAATCGCTCAGCATTGAAAAAGCGGCTTAAATAAAGTATAAAACCCAGTAGGAAAAACCCCTACCTCTCGGAGTTTAGAAACTCATCCAAGTGCCTGGCAAGCCCTCTCGTAGAGCAGCTTTCCTTCTTGTCCCGAAGACTGCCGATAGTCGGATCTCCTACAATCCTAGAGAGAAGGGAGATGTTCTCTCACTAAAAAATGAAATCAAAGCTTACTGTAAGACTCCCCTACTTCCTCCCATTTTCTTCTCTTTTCAATTTGAGAAAGGCAGAGTACTATCACAATTTGTCTTATTATCATTTAAAACCGAATTCTAAAATATATTTGTCCCATGCTCCCAGTTTGACGTGGCACTATCTCGGTGCGTCCATTTTCATCATTTCTGTACTCATACCACTTATGGCACATAGTGCTTGTTATATCTTGACTTTCGTCGCATCGAGAATTCGTTTACGACACGAGCAGTGATGCCTCGAGAAAAGCGTGTGGTCAAATCTGTCTCGGAATTCGACGAAATTTTACTTGCTAGCTAGATTTCGCGAGACAATTCCAACAGTGAAATCCGTTTCTTCATCCGAGATCTAGAGAATAAATTTCGGATTTTTAACCGAAATTACAATTTTGTAACCGAAATTACAATTTTACCATTTTTCCATAAATTGGAATTTCTAAGACCCTTACGGATCAAGTATACAATATAAGCAAATGACGAAATAGGTAAAGTATATGATAGATAAGGGAATGATATGATATATATCTGCATGTTTTAGAACCCACGTGAAAGGCATTAGAGCAGGGTGATAGTGTTAGAAGCCATAAGTATATGATGTATGAGTATAAGAATGTAGTCGATTAAACTGCGGCGATCAATGTTATTGATCGTCCATGTATATATTTTCCCACTAAGGCGTAAAGCAAGCCGCGGGTTTAATCAGTGTAGATCTACGAAGTGAAGACAAGGATAGAGACGAGGACATCCCACATCGTGACACGAGGCCATCTCGAGGAGATAGGTGCTCACATGTTTGTTCCTGATCTACGATTTTATATGTATAGTTTATAATAGTGAAATTGTAATAGTACAAGTAAAGGGACTCTAGTATATGTGTATAGAATATAATGAATGCCACTATGGTGGTATGTATAATGTATATGTAGAAGAATTTTTGTTATTACAGAAATTGTGCATATGAATGAGAAAGCGAGGGACGGGTGTCGTGCGAGAAGAAAGGCTAAAAGTCCCAGTCACGAAGTGTGACACTCTCGCTTGACATTCCATCGGGTGTCGGGTTGGGGGCGTCACAATACATGTGTCTTCAAGGCATCCAGTGTGTCATGGCATTATCTTGGTTGTAGTTTAGTCTCAGCTTCCTGCTCATGAGACCACTCCCTCCCCACCTAAAAGCTTATTTAGCAAATCCTCTTTTACCTTGAGGAGACATCAAAGTGGCTTGAGTACACATAATGCCCCAATTACCCTTCTACCCTTTGACTTTGCTCTTTATTATGTCTTCCACAATCTCTAGGGCTTCCATCCAACCTAATCCTGCCTATGCCTTGCTTTTGTTAGGGTCCTCTCGTAGGTGTAAAGAGCGACTATGAGAGGCGCCTAATGCGATCTGACTTAGGTCTCAAAAGGGGTCACAAACTCACCCCCACCAAATGAGGTCAACGTTCGCGTTGACTCAAACTGAGAACTGTCATCTGCCATTTGATCTTATCTAACTGGGACTCGATTCTTTGCAGATTCTCCGACCCGACCCCGATGTGTTGCATTGAGGGAATGCCAGCAGCTGCCTCGTTCTCGGTCTGTGGCATGATTTGACCATCAACGTGCATGGCGTCCCATTTCGCAGTTTGTCGGTGTTCTCAGTAAGGTAAAATGCTTACTACCTTCTGCGTCAAGAAGTCATCGATGATCATCTCGAAATCACGAGTGCATAATATTAAAGGCGACAACCCGTCATTCTTCCATCTCTAAGTGACAGAATCTAATGATGCCTTCCACCCAATAATCTCTACCATTCAAAGAAGTCACTACGTTGTCATAGGCATCAATTATTAACCCCAAATTGGTAGCCACAGCGCGCACGTAGGTGTCGTTGCTCTATGTCGACGATGCCTTGATACTATTCCATTCACTTGAACAACCACATACATTAGTTCAAAAATGGAACTTGGCTTGTGAAAAGTGTTTACCATTTGAATCGGATTCAGCCATGTCTCCCAGTTTCGCATCTTTGAATCATTGTCTAGTTAGAGACCGGACATCTTCTTCCTCTTTGGACAAGCCTTGGCTTGATGCCGACCCTAGCATATGAAGCACTAAACCCACTTAGATGACTGTTGCACGTTCTCTCCACTCTTCGGGATTGTAGCCATGCCATTCTTCCACCCACTAGCCTTGGACTTTTTCCCACCATCCGGTTTGGTTTTCTACATGGTGTCGATGGCGCCACCCATCTTATAATCCACCAAGCAATCCGCTGCAGCCATAGCGGTGGGTAAGTCATGAACTCCTTGCCTTCAAAGTTTTGTTTGTGCCCATCCTTGTAGTCCTGAGATGAAGTTGAATAACTTATCTTCTTCGGACATGTTCCTTATGTTAAGCATCAAGGAATTGAACTCTTTCACATAATCCAGAACTAAACACAGTATGTACGCCTTTTCAAAAGACTCCCTACTTAAGCCTCACAACATTCGTCGGAAGGAACCGATCCTTCAATTCCTTTTTCAGCGTCTCCTACTCGACAACCTAGGGCCTTCCTGCCTCTAAGTCTTCCCCCACCCAAGTATGCCACCAAAGTTCCGCATCACCCATGAGATACATGCTAGTGATGGAGATTTCTCCGCCTTTGGTACACGAGTAGCCTTAAAGAACTACTCCATGTCCCATAAGAAATTCTCAAGTTCCTATACATTGCAATTGTCACTGAAGCCTTTAGGCAGGGACTTCCGAACAACAGGGCTTGCATCTTTATTCGGAGAACTGACCTGCGTACAACCTTCTTAAGGGCTATGACATCTACATAGCGACTCCATGCTCACATGCAGATTCATCCATCTTAAAAACCCAGATTTTAGTTTCATGTCAATGAACTTTTCCTCCATACTTAGCTTAGGACTCGGCCAAATCCTTTGACATCAAGTTCGTGCAGTCGTATGCAACCCGTATGAGCAATGCTCTCATCACCACTCCAGTCCCCCACCATCTCTTCTAACCAAGACACCCTTTCCTTCAGTGTTTCTCCAGCCATCCTACAGGCTCTAATACCACTTGTCACACGCGAAAACTTGACCATTAGTTTTTTTTTTTTTTTTTCTCGCAAATTGTGCGGTGCCAGGATCAGAGCTTAGCCAACCTTTTTCCCCTCTTGTCTCACGAAAACAGCGTATCTGGGATAAGTGTTTTTTACAAGAAATCCAATCCCAACTTGTAGTATAATACAAAACATAATACAAACTATTTCAATTAATACTGAACACTTCCCCAGTACAAGACTGCAATTGCAATTACAAAACCATTGCCTCCGATTTCTCTAACCTTTCCCATAATGAGAACATGGTCTTTATATTGACCAAAGTGCCTTTTCCCAACAAGTGCCTCCCTTCACATGTTTGAATTCGAATTTTGGCTTGAATGGGCTGCAGCCCTATTCTCTGTCCCAACTGCCTTCCTTGTGATCAGTTGCATCCCTTCTTGAAGAGGTGCTAGCTCTTAAGTCTCCATGTTCCCTCTTGGCTTAGCCCTTATCTTTGGTGAAATTGGCAGAGTTGTATCGATGCCACCTTCTCGACAGATGTAAGACCTGCAGAGGCTCTTGACGGCCGTTGGATTGCTGACTTCCTAAGCGTCATCCTTTGCTCGAGTGCTTCATGCCTTGCTCGTTAAGCCATGCACTCTTTAGGTTCCTGTCGAGCAATAAGACAAGCTATGCGTCGCCATGAGCTGCCATGAGTTTCCATGTGCTGCCATGCGTTTCCATGTGCTGCCATGCGCTTGCTCAACCAGACCATGGCATTGCTCCCATGATCACTTAGCGATGTGCGGGCGTGGTACTCATGCGACAATTGATCTTTACAGCGTGCACTGTCCGTAGTGCCTCAAGGTCTCGTTGCTTGCCATATGATCCCACATGTGATCCCACATGCACGGGTGTTGGGCATTGCCTCCGTGCTAGAGTCGGAGATGAGACAACATGCATGTCTAGGCGCTCATGCATGTGTCTTCGAGGCATTTAGTGTGCCATGGCCTACCCTGGCCATGGCTTGATCCGACTTCCTATGTGAAAGATTCCCGCCTTGGTTGTTGTGAATTCCTTTTACCTTGAGGAGACATCAAAGTGGCTTGAGTAGACATAATCCCCTAATTACCCTTCTCTCCTCCGACTTTGCTCTTTATCTTGTCTTGCAGAATCTTCGAGGCTTCCATCCAACTTGATCTTGCTCATGCCTTGCTTTCGTTAAGGTCCTCTCATAGGTGTAAGGCAACCCATGGGGCCCCTCCTTGTGCCGATCCCGACTTAGGTCTTGAAGGGCTGGTCACACTTATCCTCTAAGCATGGTTGAGAACCATTTTATTCCATCTCAGCAGGTCAAAGCATCTTTCTGTTTAGCATACAACTCAGTGTTTTACTTTTTATATGGATAAAATTAGGGTTTGTAAAGCTTTTGTGAAGATCATTGACTTTTAACTCAATAATGTGCGTGTTAAACCTATTTTGGACTAAAGCCTATTAAAAAAAAAATGCAGAGTAACAATTATCAAGGCAAATCTCAGATCTTAATTAAGATGATGGAATCAAGGAAGAAGTTGGCCATGTGAGGGTGGAAGATGAAAAATCATGGAAAAAAGTAAGAAAAATTAGAGAGACATTGTCGGAAATTCTAGATGCATTTCAATTGAAATGTGATACAAGATCTGAATTCAAGAGGTGTAACATTGATTTCTGGAATATAGAGAATAAATAAGAGCGTATTTTGGTTTCCATACCAAGTGACCAATTTTATATAAGACATCAATCCTAACCTAAGGCTACCTGTTTAGAGAATAGGATACAAGGAAAAATCCCTACCACATCTCATTAAAATACAATTTAGGAATATGATTAAATATATGATGCTAGCTAATATAAGTTGAAGGGATCAACTACATGCCTTAAGTTGAAAATTTATCAGATTCAATCCATTACCTACGAGGATGTAATAAATTTTTAATAACTTTTGGATTAGTTATGGTTAGTGTGGAAGAACCCTTATTTGCTATAATTACATCATATGATAATATGAGAGTTTTCCTTTGATAAGGGTCTGGAATATATATAAAACCATATAAAGATGTTAAATACTCATCCATTAATCAAAGAAAGGTAGTATAAAAATTATCAATCTGAATGTATGAATTATTGGATCAATATATAAATGATGACCAACACTAATGCCTTGTCTCATGGTGATCATGACCAAAGCAGGTATGAGCATCATATCAAAGTATGTCTACTTCAAGATTGAACACTTTCGCATGATGGGGTTTGAAATAATAGGCGTGCGGGCTGAGGCGAGCCCAATTATTGGGATTAAAAATGGGCCCGAATATTCTTAATGACCCATAATGGTATCCCCAAAATAAGGGCCCCGGCTTGAGGTCAACTCTTCACTAAAGACCGGTAGCGATAATCCGTATTAGGAAAACAATCAATCTCCACCAATCGGGAAAGTAGGATGTTTGATTATTGCCCATCAATTATCCTTTATTAATCGGTTCTGATAAGGAAGAAAATCTTCATCAATGGGAGATATCGTATCATCCTCCAACAAGGAAAGATATTGTGTGTCATCATCCCGACTATATGAAAGTTATCATGATCA